>JAWNNS010000640.1:18437500-19687500 GCA_035044605.1 Scaptomyza cyrtandrae
ACGCAATAGTTGCGGTATGCGGCTGGGTGCGGCAGCCACAGCACATGCAGTTGCCGCCGATGTTGCCATATTTGACACCTGTTGTGTCTCGACTGACGTCTGCAGCGGTCGTGGTATGAGCGATGTCCTCGAAGCGGACTTTGTGGGTTGTGCATACAAATCGCCATTTGGCGCCGACCAGCTAGGTAAGGAGCTGACGCTGGCACTCGCCTCAATTGCATAGACACATTCGGTGCGTTGACCCTGCGGCGGGGAAGCCTCATGCGCCGGCGGCACCGACTCAAAAGACTGAAAGGAGCCGCTCAACTTGGAATTAGCTGCTTGCGTTTCTGCTGTCTGCTGTTTAATGCGCTTCAGCGATGTCGCTGGCGATTTGGGCACTATGGGCCCGACAATCAACGTATTTTCCGTGATTTGCGGCTCACGCAGCTCATCCTCGCCGCAGTCCCTTGCGAGCATAAGCGGCGAGGTGGTTATATTGCTGCTATCCCGCCGCCGCCGACCCAGTGTGCTGCTAATGGTTCTTGGCGGTGGCAGCGGTGCTTGAAAGTTTTGCGGCGGCAACGAGTTGCGTTTGTAGCTATGACGCAAATCCTGTGCACCCGTTGGCAGGACCTTTGGATAGTTGCGTTGCTGCAGCAAAGCAAGCTGTTGGGCAACGGTTAGGGGTTGCAGCTGATGGACACACTCATCGCGACTGGTCACATTGATGTCCACATCGTCGGCATGCACAAAGCTGGTTACCTGTTCGTCGGCAGCCAAAATCATGTCCACCGGATCTGAGTGGGTGTGGGAATGCTGATGCTGTGACTGTGGCTGCAACGTTGCCTCACTGGGTTCGGTCAATGCTGAATGCTGACGCTGCAACAGCAGCTCATAGTGTAATCCCTCCTGTGTCTCGTGCATGTGCTGTGGCGTCAACAGAGCCGCATCCGCTACCTCAATGTCCTCGCAGATAATGATGCGACTGTCAGACTGTGCTGCTGAAGGCAATGGTGCTGGTGTCGTATTAAAGCTGCCCGATTTGAGCAGCTTTTGCGCTTTTGATGTCTGATGCTGCTGCTGCTGTGAGGACATCCATTCACAGACCTTAGTGTGCGTATCGACTGTGGAGCTACTCAATTGACGTTGCATGGCAAAGCCATTTATGGGCGAACGTTGACCAGTTTTGATCGCCTCATAAGTATTGGATTTTCGTACCATATCCAGCACATAACTCTCATCGCCATCACGTGATTTGCTGCAGCGCTTGAGCTCATCATCGTTCGCACCATCATAGCTGAGCATTTGACCGCCCAGTTTTCGCTGCAGGGAAGTGTTTCGTTTGCGACGCTGACGAAACAGAAAGGTCGCATAGATGACCACATTCAGCACAATGAAGATGGAAATAAGTGCAATGAGCAGTTGCAGCGTTGTCTCCGATTTGGCAATGGGCTCCGTTGGGGCAGACGTTGCACTCCCGTACTGCTCGGAGTCGCTGGCGTGCTGGGAGGGTTGCATTGGGTCCTCACCGGATATGGCCACGCCCTCAACGCCCAATTGCTGCTGCTGCCTGTGAACATGACCGAATGTGGGCGGTGCATTGTACATGTTCTCGGCCGCGGTCTTTGTCTTCTCGCTGCCCGCTGTTGCCAGCGGCTCTTGGAGCAGTAATTTGAGCGTACGCACCGGATCCTCGGCGCCATTGTCGCGTGCCCCGTATTTGCTCATGTGACCCGTAATCACTTCGTTTCCGGAGAGCAGCTGGTGCTGCAGTTGCTGTTGCTGATGCTGATGTGGCTGTTGCCCCTGCTGTTGCTGATGCTGTATGGCCGCAATTTGATTCAGCTCGTCCGGTAGCTCTTTGTTCCAGAAATTCATGTAGATCTGACGGTACTTGTAGCCCACTGTCGGCGGTATGCCTGCCAGAGATATAAACAAAATCATGCAATTGCCGCCAAAGGCAAAGCGCATTTGTTAGTTTGTTAGCAGCGTTCTCTTTGTGAACTTGTGCAATTGACAAATACGAGCTCACATAAGAGATACTACTCACCAATATTCAGATAAGCCTGTGCACGCTTATTAAACTCTGGCCAATCCAAGTCATAGCGATCCCATTCCAAGAGATGCGAGTTTAGAAATGTACCCTTCCAGGGTGCTTTAGGGTTGCTAAGAAGAGTAAGGATAAGATACAAATAAAGTTTGAACTTAAATATATATATTATATAAACTACAAAACATCAATTTCAACATGTCCAAATAATTATAATAACATATTGTTCTTACAACCCCATACCCAAAACCATCTCGCGCGAATCATAACTTTTGTAGACATAATTCCCCACATTTTTTAATTTTTAGCACTTTTGTGTTATTTCATTTGCTTATTTAATCTAGGGCTAATGACCGTCTCGGCTTAAGGCGCTATGTGTGCAGATTTTGAATTGAACAGCCAATGAAAAATAACGGATAAAATGGCTGCTAACGATCTCTGATTTCAGTTTTGATTGCCATTTCGCCAAAGGGGCGAAGTCGTCGCATTGCCGCATTTCCACTAATAATATTTGCATTTCTGCTGTACTATGTGCTTGCTGTTGTTGCTGCTGGGTATGGTCTTCTATTTTGTTGTTGTTGTTGTTTTTGTAGCGAAATAATAATAAAAGCGGCAGTAAAAATTCTATTTATTTCACTGCCCGAGCGTTGCAGATTGCAAAACGTGCCGCAGTCCAGTGTCATGGATGCGATATCAGAATCCGCATCCTTATTCGCATTCACATTTGCTATTCAAATTTGCATGCAGAGCTACGACTGGTCGTGTTGATGGCTTAGATACCCGACCCACACAAACTCCTACTACAGCTTTCTCTTTATATCCCTTCTACCCACATCACAACGCCGTGTGGCGTTTCCAATCGCAAACTTTCACCAAATGCACTCTTCAATTTCGCTTTTGCCAACACAGACAGAAAACAACACTTCTCACCCGGTCTTTACGAAGTTCGTCCAATATGCCATTACCGCCTCGGAAAGCAGCTTTTCCTGCACGGAATAGTTGTGGCTGGGAAATGGGCCGGCCGGCGCCAGCGGCGCACCAAAAACGAAAGCCAACTCCTCGCCCATAATGCTATGCGGTAGCTGCAAGTGAATGACATAAAAATAGAAATAGAAACTGTGAGTTAGTACTACGAAACTTATTTAATACCCATAGAAAAATAAATAGAAACTGTATTTGCATAAGAATAATAACTTGTTAGAGTTAATTTTTTTGCAAAAATAAAATAAGTTTATTGTTTAATAAGGAACTTTGTTCAAAAAAGTGTTTCATTTGTTTTATTATTTTTTCCATTACAAAATCAATATTCCCTTCTGCTTAGAAAAAATTACACGCGAACACAAAAATTGAAATTTTCTGATCAGCATGAAATATTTTCAGCAGCTTTTCGGCCAGTCAGCATCAATCTTTTCTTGGCTTTGCCTGCATAAATATTTGGCTAGTCTGTCAGCCACGCTGACAAACCGACCGAAAGACCAAGATAGAAAGAGAGCGAGAGAAGGAGGGGGCAACAATTGCAGCAAGTAGGTAGGTAATAAAGGCAACTTTTATACTGTTGCCATGAAAAATGTAACAAAATCACAAAGCATTTTGCTATGGCTCTGGCTCATAAAAATTGCTGTCGCCTTTTGTGGTTGTTATTGCTCTTTTTGTTTTTGCTTTTTTTGGTGTTATTGTTGTCCTTTCTTTATCGCATTTTGGCTCATTTTCATGCTTGTCACCATCTTTTAGGTCGTTTATGAATGATGAATGGCATTTTTGATTCTGCTTTTTCTATTACAATTTTTTTTATAAAATCCGCCTAGAGCGGGTATGCTTATAGGTGAAATCACTTTATATATAAGTGTATATTGGCTTAGGCGACTTTTAATACCGTTCTAGGGTGCAATAAACTTTTAATTCAAGTAAAGCCAATCGTACAGACCATAAATTCTTGTTTATGAGCTGAATTGTTGTAGTTACATATGTTTATTTGTATTCAATCGATTTGGACTTACACAATTTGATGTATTTAAAAAGATTTTCTTAAATATATATTTTTTAAGAGTTTTTATGGCTTTTTTTGAAACTTGTTTACTGAAGCAAACTGTAGTTTTGTTTATTGCTCATAAAAAAGCGTTTAAAGAAGTAATCACCATAAATTTAAAGGTATTAATGAGCGTTCATTGAATAATATTATCCCGCAATTGCAAATGAATTGCGTGATTTAAGCGTGCGCTAAATATAACTAAATTAAATGTTTGTTTATTAAATATTGTCCCGTCTGGTTTTATTTTTAAAGGTAAAAAACATGAATAGCGAAAAAGGCGGGTATTCAATTTAAAATAAATAATAAATTATGTTATT
Source organism: Scaptomyza cyrtandrae (assembly GCA_035044605.1). Classification (NCBI taxonomy): domain Eukaryota; kingdom Metazoa; phylum Arthropoda; class Insecta; order Diptera; family Drosophilidae; genus Scaptomyza; species Scaptomyza cyrtandrae. The sequence continues at coordinate 18,441,879 of JAWNNS010000640.1, forward strand.
GTTTTTGACCAGCTCCTTAGTCTGTATCTGTCTCACTCGCACACTTCCTCTCCCTATATCTCCTTCTGCTTAAAACCAACGGAAGCAACAATTTGCCTAAGCGCCATTTGTCCTTATAAACCTCATGCAGTTAAGAGCCGAAAATTGCCAAAATTGTTTGCCAAATTTTCTAAATGTTAACGACAGCAGGCGTATCCCGACCCAGTGACCTACGTGAACCCCCGCCGGCAAAGGGAGGTAGGCGGTTGCCGTAATTTGTAACTCATCTTTATAAGCTTAAACTAACACGCCCAATTGTTTGCGTTTTGGGAGAGGGCGGAAGGTCTTTAATATTGGTATTTTCTATTTCGTAATTAGAAACTTCTGTCAGTCGCTAACAGGTTTGGGCAAAGTTATTTGTTTCTATTTTATTTGTGTGCGTGGTCCCATAAAGTATGCAACATATTTCGCGTCACGTAAATAAAGTTTTTTATTGTTTGCCAAAGTCTTGAATCACATTTCTTTTATGAATGCGGTCAACAAAAGTTTCAGTCAGCCTGCCACCCAGCCAGCCAGCGCGACACAAATAAAAATTTTAGTTTCATTTTTATTATATTTTGTTTTATTTACTTTCATAAATTTTGTTTCCTTCCTCTGACAACTTATTTCGCATTCTTATCAAAAAGGCAGCCCGAAAGCGCTTGGCCTAAACGAGACAAAAAGTAAAAAAAAGGGACCAGACAGGACTTGGTTGGAATGTCCGGTATGACGGTGAGGGTGTGCGTTAGAAATGTTGAACTTAATACGCCAAAGCATATTAAACACATTTTTTTCTGTATTTCCCTACAAATGTACCGACAAATATTTGCTGAATAAAATAAATTCTTTCCAATATTGATTAAAGGCTGCCTGGTTATTAGCTAACATTTTTGTCAAACGAACCATAACAATATTCATCTCATGATTGAAAATGCAATTGATTTAAACTGACTTTAGCAAAAAACAAATCCACTTTGGATGCATTTAAAAACCCGTTTTATCTGCGCATCATTTTCGCCATTTTAACAATTGCCTTGAGCTGCAATTGGGTAAGCGAGTTTCTTGGACGACAGCTTCTCAGCTGCAAACATGCAAGACATGTGCCAAAAAGTTTTACAATATGCTCGCGGCTTTAGTCAGAAGTGTGGCGGTGGCAAGTTGGAGGGTGGAAGGACAGGCAGTCACTCAGTCAGTTTGCCAGTTAAAGTTGGAGTGTCGGCGTGGGCGTGGTCGCATGTCAGGCAGTGAGTAGCCTGCGATATACTTAACCATCAGCTAGGCAAAGAAATAACTTAAAATCTCTAAAGCAGGAAGTGAGTAGTGAACTGAAAGATACCCGGTTTTTGAATAAGAGTTTTCAATAGTTCTTAGATTTACAAATAACTTTAAAATTAAAAATTATTTCAATATTTTAAATGTCAACCAAAGTGGCTTTTGGCTCAGACTTGCCCTGTATAACATATTGCCAGTACATAGGGTATGTGAAATTTGGTCACGAGTGCAGTAGTGCAGCTTATGCAGAAATATGCACATTCGGTTGAGTTTTGGCTTGCTCTCTCACAAGGCACAAGGCAAATGCCGCAAAAATGCGCAAATAAATAAAAATAAAATGGGGAGAAAAATGTTGCGGCATTGTTGAAGTTCGCCTCACACATTTGTACATCAATGTGTATTCTTCTAAGTGTGTGTGTGTGTGTGTTGGTTTGTTTGTTTGTTTTTTAGGAACGCCCCCGAAGCACATGGGACCAAAACTGTCGTCTTTCGTAGCGATAATTTGTAGGCAAGCTTGGGCCTGCTTATCCCCAGAATTCCGTTCATGTTTGTCATTGAAGCAGCGTTTGGGCTTTGCTTTTGGCATGAATTATTTAAGTGAATCCCATTTTTTTTTCTCTCTTTTTGTTTTTTTCATAATTTATTTGCAACTAATGCGCTTCGGCGCCTTGCGTTGATCGTCCTCGCATTTTTTCTCATATAAAACACATAAATATAAATGTCGCTTAAGCCATGGCACATGCACTCATCTATTATTTAGCTACTTCAATGCAAAGCTGTTACTACAAAAAAAAAACCCAAAAAAAAAAATGCATACAGAAAGTTGTACACGTTTTAAGCTGTGTTGTTGGTCCTGCTCGGTATTTATCCATCATTGCTTGCACTTATGTATTTTCTCTCTCTTTATTTGTATGCTTTAATTGCCAGCTATTAAAAGTTGTTGCACTTTCCCCACAAATTGTGTCGTCCTTTGGCTGCATTATGGCCCACTTGATTTAAGTCCATTTTCATTTAGTTGAAGATGAGTTGACTTGTCCATGTTTTATGACCCTCAACAGAATTGTAGCTACAGCAATAAAAATACTCTTAGCCCTGCTGCCAAAAATAAAGTTTTCAAAAATATATAATGTAAAATAACAACTTTTTTTAGCTTCTTTTGTTTAGAATGTTTTTATTTGTGTTCTCCCCATTTATTATTTCAGTTTCAGTACTTTTTATTAAGCAATTTATGTTGTTGTTGTTTGTCAGTTTGTCAAACTCTGTTGTCACAAACTTTTTTTGTGTATTCAAAAGTCTTTAAACACACAAAAATTAAGTACAAATATTAAAAGGTAGATATTTTTAAGATTTTAACATTTTAACTCGCTGTAATCTGCTTGATTTAGGGTATATTGAATATAATCGAAGTTATTGGACTCATATTTAATTGATAAAACTTTTGGAGTTATTCTTTTTATAAGTTTTCATACTTTATATTAAATTTTGTTTAAATTTCCTAACTTTTTATTTACTGTTATGAGACGCATTTGCGTTTTTTTAGATTGGATTCCAATCAATCTATATTCAATTCGAAATGCTTGTTTTATTTCCAATTATTTTAGGCAAAGTGCTTTCATCCTGCAATCAAGTCATCAAATTTGTTGTATACTACTCTATCAAATATCGTGGCCCACAACCTAATTACAAATCGATAGACACATTTAATCATAACATCGAATAAAGAGCAGAAATATATCTAAGGCAACAGAAGCTATCACAAAATGCCAATCAGTAACAAATCCATAAGCATGACAAAGCTATAAAAACTGGCGGCAACAGCCATTACAGCAGCGCACCAGCAAAAAGAAAACAAAAATAATAAAAAGGACACGCAGAGATGCTTATAGCGGAGTCTAAGCAGATACACAAAAATAACCAGACATGTCATTCAAGCAACCAGGCAGCCAGTCAACTACCAACCACTGAACCGCCTGCGGTCCAAAAACAAAGCGTATTCCCAGTGATGTGGTTCTCTGTCTACTTAGCGACTTGGCCGCAAGTTCAAGTTGTGTTTGTTGTTATTATTGCTGCCTTTATTTTTTTGTTGTTGTTTTTGGTGAACTTAAGGGCAGTTCATTGCCTTTATTACGATCGTCAAGAGTCGGGGGTTGAAGAGCTGCAAAGTTGTGAATTGTTTTGCCGAAAAGCCAAAATGTTAACCAATGATGGAATGACCCAGGACCAGAGAGGAGTCACAGATAAGAGCTGCCACCACCTAACGCAGAGTGGGTGCAAAGTTTACTTTTTGACACACAGACAGTACATAAAAACTCATTAACTGTTCAACTCATGCTGTTTAAATTTTTAGGCAAATTGACCAAGGCATTTAAATTAAATGCATTGCGTAATTGGAAGCACAATTTGACGGCTATTACGAAATCTACAACATACAAATTAATACCACCCTGAACGATATCAATTATACACATAGAAATGTTGGTGGTTCTACTTACATTTGCATAAGGGCCCGTTGCGCTGTTATGCCCGAAAACGTACATATAATTGCGTCGATTCACATCCGCATGGAACATGCCAGTTTGCAGCAAGGGTCCAACGACGCGAGCATCGGAGAGAATGTCCAGAACGACGTCGCGATGCTCCAAATTAGTGGCCTTAATCGGATTGTTGTACACGTCCTGGTATCTGTGTGTGTGTGGTATAGAAAAGAAGAACAAACAATAGTACATTACAAGTACAACACGGCGTATGCATAATGCGCTTTGTTCGCAAATTTTCGAAAAGCTGACGCTGTTTTCCGAAGCACTTCAGCGCTTAATTATGCGGTTTGTTTTGTGCGCAAAAAGCTTCGAAAACACGGAATGTGTACAAAAAAGCAGATATGTGTCTAAGATACTTTTAAAGTGTTTGTACAAAATGGTTTTTTTTTTTTGGGAATCTCTTAGCAATATTATAACAATATTATTATTACAATAGATATTTATTAGTTGATACAACGGTCGCTTCTTTGCAAAATCTGCGCCATCTAATAATTAATGGCAGTATATATATATTTTTGTTTTCAGTTACAAAAGGCAAGTTCCAGAACAATTTAAAATTTTTTCACAATTTCATTTACTTTGATTATTTCACGTCTTTGCCAAAGGACTCGAGTATGGTTTATGTAAGAATCTCATCAGCTTTGGCAGCGCAGTGTGAAATTATTAAGGCCCCAGCGGGATACAAGCTGACAACGGAAAAGAAAAAAAAACTATAACATGAATTCAGCGTGTGCACTCAATGGGTTTTTTTCTGCACATGTCAAGCACCACACTTGGCCTTTTGCTAGAAGCTAGATACCTCCGCCAGGTAGAAAGCAATGTGGTGTGGAGAGGAGGGGTAGGGCAGGGAAATGAAGGGAACATACACAGCTCTGGCTGTCAGGCGCGTTTTACCATCTTCTTTTGCTACTGCTGCTTCTTCTTTGCCTGGCCTAATGTACAACTAAATAGAGCCATATTTTCTACATTTTCGCTCAGGTTTGCTTTTTGCCTTTTGGCCTTTGAGTGTGTGTTTGTTTGCATTCCATGTTATGCATTTTATTGTCGGCTACTTAAGTTATGCGCTTTGACCCCGATACAGACAGCAACCAACTGCCCTCCCGCTTAGACAACCACGGCAGGGGTCTGTTGAGGGTTGTTGGTTGGTGTTATTGGGGCAGGGGAAGAGGCACTTATCATGAATGTATGGCCCAAGGTAAGAGTATCAGTGCTTCAGTGCTGTTGCTGTTGTTGCCATTTTTCTCTCTAACACTTTTTCCCGTTTGTTTTTTTTTTTTTTTTGTGCGAGCTGCAAGTCGTGTGGCAGGACGAGCCATATAGTGCTTGCTGTCTCCGGAGACACATGCTTTTATTTGTCTTAACTTGTTTTTGTTTTTGTTGTTGCGTATGTCATATGGTATAGTACGCGATATATTTATTTGCGGTTTCTATTATGTAATCTCACACACTTGAGCAAACGCTTAGGGCATGTTTTCTGGTTGAGGTTGTTGTGTTCTTTGTCTGTCTGTCTGTCCTCATGTGAGTGTAATAAATAAAGTGAGGATGTCAAGTCAATGTTTACTTAAACCGAGCTTCAGCAGCGTTACGTACAACATTGTGTTTTAAAATTATTAAATAAGAAGCATTGAAGACAAACGGCCAGGAGTTTTATTGATCACATAGCGAATGGTTTATGGTTTCATATTTCATAGCCAGCTCAAATACAGATTATATTAAATTTCAAAAAACAAGCATTGGAGAGAACTGCCCCTAATCTTATATTTCTTTAATAAATTTGATGAATTTCTGCTTGAGCTATAACAAATAAAGAAAGCTGATTTAAGAGATATAAACATTTATTATGATCACTTCATTTTCTAAATAATATCAAACAAATTTCAATTACAGCTTTCGAATTGTTATTCTCATTTTTTTCTAATCGCATCGGGTTTTAATAATAGCCGGAGCTTAACCCAATTTTAGCGTAAGTTATAAACAAATAAATTTTCATTCTATAGTCCAGATACATACGGTGCTCAATGAAAAACAAAGCGCAAGCAAAAATTAAATTTTAAAATCTACTCGCTTCTATTGAACTCAAACAAGCTCGCCACAATGTGCTTTGCTTAATTGTTTGTCCTCATAAGCGCATCAACATATTATTCAAGTATATATAATTTTGAATACGATGAAAAAGCGAATTGCATTAGCAAACAAAGCAAATGCGTAATTAAAAGTTTTATGGTAAAACCGAGCAAATATAACTCCAGAGTCTACATTCTGCATAACTGCAGCTAACAATGCGCGGAAGGTTGCCAAAAACTGAGCCAGGCACGATAGTTAAATATAATAAATTCGGGTAGGTAATGCGAAAAATAATAATACGTACATATACGCACCGCAAAATTGGCTACAAAGAAAACCAAAACAAACATGCCGTAAATGTTTAACTTAAAAACTTACCGCAAAACACTTCCAAAAACGCAAAACGCGTTCACCGAAAATATGCACAACAAACACTTGAATTGAAAATTAAGGGAGAAGCAACGAGATGAAAGAAGTAGGTGATGGCACAAAAGAAGCAAACGCCGTCATTTTGTTTGTGTGCGCAACGCCCACCTTAAAAAGAAACAGCCACAGACAAACAGGCAGACCAACAGACACACAGACAGACACCTTGAATGCCGACTAGCTGGCGAGCAGAGTTTACTCTGGCCATTCATAGAGCAAACAAAAGTGTAGAGGCTGTCCGGCGCAAATGGACACTAAACAACAAGATTACGACTTAATGCTTAGCAACCTTTTATGTTTCAATTATAAAACTCAACAAAGTTTAAGTGAAATAACGTAGCAAATGATTACGAAAATGAATAATAAATATCTACTAACTGCAGCTTATAAAAATTTTTTATACACTTCTTCAATCTGTTGTTGTAGGAAAAATGTTTTCCATTAAACATTAATTTGTTGGTAGTGCAAACTCAAAAGTATTTATTAATTAAAAGTTCAAAAAATATTTAATATCAAATGACTTACAAATAAAAAATAAATCCTTTTAAAATAATTTTAAGAAGGCACAAAAAAATAAAATCATTTTCTTTTATTCAAAACTAATAATTTCTACATTCATTATGGTTCAATAATATTTTGTTTACTTTAAGTTTTGTTATAAATGTCAGAAATAAATTGCCAACTTAAAACCTTGTGGAGAAAATATAACATGATTGCGATTTTTAAATCGAATAAAAATGAAAATAAAAACGCAAGTTATGTGTTTGACAGTGTTTCGACGCCCAAATCCCATACTCGAAGCCAGCTTTACACGGCTGAGTATCTGCAACGTTCACATTTAATTTCCGAACAGCGTGTGTGACACTTTAAATATTTCCGCATTTGAGAAGACATTTCGAGTGCTTGTATGAGGATGTGTGCGCAAGGGTGTATCAGTGTATTAGTGTGAGCGTGGCTGTGCGTTTGTGTACGTTCCAATGTGTGTAAGTTTTGTGTGGGAGTGTGGCTGACTGCAACCATTTGTAGTGCCCTACATTTTGATAGTCATTGGCAGAGTCGTAATGAATTTGCTGGAGGGTTCTTTGCTAATGAAGTTGTGCAAATAAAATGCAATTTCATTTTAAATTGCATTAAAATAGAATGTGCTGCCGGGACATAAGAGCATGTACTTCTTCTCTAGCATGAAGGTGTTAACACTTGGCGTTGGATTACGCTTGAATGCTCATAAGTGAAAGTTGTTCGCTTTCTGTTCAACTCTTAATTGTTGTAAAACTGCAACGGATATAAGGTTACGGGCTCGCATTATATGGATAAAGAGCCCATTTCGCTAATAGTATATGCTAATTTTTATAAACTTGTGCTAAAGTGGGATATAGTATAGATTTTATATTTCTGGGTTGCCCTTGTACCTTGTGGGAACAAACTAGTCTTTCGGTTACCTTCACTTAAAGCTTGGTAGAAAAAATAAATTTCCCTCTCTTATTTACCCTACAAAAAACACATATTTAATATATATATATATATATGTATAATATATATAATTTAAAACCAAAACTTTTTTTAATGCAAAAAATTTAATTTTGTATTGTTTAGCTAATTACAGTACATTGTATTATAGTCAACTAGAAAATACAATTCTTACTTGAATTCAGCTAGATTACATATCGGCTAAAGTATTTTCTTCATTATATTTCAGACCCGGCGGCTAATTTCCGATTCGGATTTCATAATGCCATAGCCACAAATATGCAGCCTAAATTACCATACATAAATAAAAGTTGAAACACAGACAGTGCAAAACCCAAAATCAAATCCGTTTCATCGTCCTGAGGCATCGCACACACCCAAACACAAAGAAAAAAAGAGTAAGAGATAGCCACCGTGATATGGAAGCACTTTAACAACTAGCTAACACTAAAAAAGAGCTGTATATGGCAGAGAACAATTCCTGGCGTTAATGTTTGTTCGGTTAGGGCTAAATGAAAACCGTTGCTAGAGGTTCGTGGACCCCACTTAACACGACTCGCATGAGCCGCTGACCCCATTAAGCGATGCGAAACGATGCGGTGCCTGACTGCTGGTTGCTCGCAGCTCTTGAAGGCGTAGTTTTAGCTAAATAGTGAAAACATGCCGCTGGGATTTCTCGCAAATGAATGTGAAACTAAAAGAGCTACCAAAGAACACACAAAGCAGTGTATTCTACATGTGTGTATGTGTATGTTTCTGTTTATTGTTATTCTTTTATTGATGTGATACTCGTGTCACCCATAATTAACACTAATTAAATTTAATTTCTGTTTCTATATTTCAAATGCACTTACAACTCTTTATGGTCGTGTCAAATATTATATTTTAATTGTTGCTAGTCCTCTTGCGTTTTGGCTAGCCCAAGCCCAAGCCCCTGCACCAGTGCGAGCCGTAAGCTAAATATATTACACATACGCCAGCGTGTACACCGCGAGCGCTTACCAAAATTGCTCTACCGCATGCTGTGGCCGCTTTGTGTAAATCATTTCTTATTGTTGTGCTGGTGCTGTTGTTATTTGCATAGGCCGCAAAATATGGACAAACGATTATGAATAACTGTTGTTCATTGGTCCGAGTTTGTTGGGGGAGGTGTTTGTGTTTGGCGGTTAGTGTGGGTGTCGGTTTAGAATGCGAAAGATTTCCGGAGCATTTATGATGGGTCGGTTGCCATAAGCATCATTTTATTACACTTCAGCACTTACACAGTACAACAAACTAAAGCGATGTTGAAAACACAAGAACAAAATATTTATTTAAAACAGTAAGTTTTATAAGAGACATTAATATATTCATGTGCCTTATACAAACATCGTCAAGTCTTTGAAAACTCAAATACTAATCGCTTGGACCATTTGGTCTTAATGAAAAGTTTATGACAACAGGACGAAATGAATCAGACGAAAATAACCAACAAAACGTCCTTTTAAACATTTCAGACTACTTAAGAATGTAAAGGGTAGTTTTTATACTGCTACCCAGCTCAGTGATGTAATAAAAATAATTCGCAGTTCAACTTTACGCAATTTCCCTCACTATTTCGTTCGGGTCTGTAGACTGTCGGCTAGCCCACAATCCGCAATTTGCGCATTGCGTTCGCACTTCATGAATAAAATTTCGGCATTAAAATTTTTGCCATTCACAGATTTATAGAGCCAACAAACATTAATATAATAAATACGCATATTCACATTTATAAGCGACTTTCAACGCCTTCGTTGTATGCTGCACTTTTACATATCACAGTTACAACAATAAAAATAAAAATAAGTTTAACATATGCATATTACAAGCAGCTGAGTGGGCGTCGCATAGGGGGCCGGATTGGGATGTTGCATCAACAGCAACATCAGCAGCAACAGCAACAGTAGATTGAGTTTGAGCGCATACACACAAGAGGCGTGTGGCAAAAAGCACGCATGTAATTTATGATGTTTCAGCGAGCAAACAACACGTTCTCCAACAGCAGCAATGGCATCAGCAGCAGCAACCGCAATTGCAGAGAGCCGCTACAACTGCCGAAAAACTTTTTGAAACATACAACGTACGTACTATAGCATATAGACGATGGTTGTACAAGTTCCATGAAGCTACAGTTTCATGGAACGACACTTATGCACATGGGATCGCATATGCGAAAATAAACATCTCTATATGACTAGAAAGTTTGTACAGTTGGTTAAACTTGTAGCTCATATGTATTTGCCAGCAATTCAGAATGGACGAAAAACAAAATAACAAACATTTGGTGCTGCAATTAAGAACGCTAGCTTGGCCATGCTAATAACAACTCAGAAAGGCGATTGGATTTAATGTTTTTATTAAGAAGTTATAAAATATTTGAGCAACGTTGTTGAAAAGTCAAATTTGTAATTAATGTATTTAATATCACACTGCAGAAAATAAGACTAGCTAATTTTTGAATTTTAGTTCTTTTAAAGCGCATAATTATATCTCTATGAATGGTTGCCTTTAACAAGTTGTCTTATTCACAATAAGAATTAAATACTTAAAATAAAAGAATGTAATTAGGTATTAAATTTAAGCATTTTCGGATGTGTCTCAAGTTTATTGTACTCTCACAAACTTTTTGCTTAACCCTCGCCACTGATAGATTGGCAAATAATATAAAAGAGAGAGAGAGAGTGAGTGGTTGAGAGAATAAGAGCGTGAGCGTGAGAAAGTTACTAAGAGCGTGGGCGTCAGTTGTTGGCAAACAATGTGCATATTTAGTCGACACATTAAAGCCAAAACGCACAAAAAGGCACTGGCAGACAGTGGCGCTTAAAAGTTGATGGCTTCTTTTGTATTGGCCACCCTTTTATCCGATCTGCTGCAGGCCAGACTGTTCTGCTTTTCTGTGCACATAATGTATGCAACTTCCGGTACCAGCCTGAGGACTATAAATTAAGCAGCGTACTGAGCTCCAGCTCGTCCGTTGTCATCATAACCCCAAGGCTTGCAAATCAACAACAACAAAAACAGCAATGACGACGAGACACAGACAGCTGCGCGTGGATGCTCTGCATATTTTTATAAATAATAATATTAAAATAAATAAGTTTATGATATTAAGCGTCTGTTGGCCAGAAACGCCTGTAGCTTTTGTCGCCATCGACCCCGTTGACCCTGCATCCTTCTGAATTCCCTAACCCACGAGCCCAGCAGTCCAGCTCGGCAGCTGTTGAACGGAAAAAAAAACCTTATCTACGTGTCTGGCAGTGCGTGTTTGCCAACACTGTGGCTATATGGTTATGGACAAGGCTATCTGGTAATTAAAGAGCATGGCGTTGCCGTTGCGGTTTATAAATTGGCAAAATTAAATTGACAATAGAGCTGTCAGCGACACTTTGAGCTGGGTTTTTGCCTCTAATCGGTGTTTGGCTGTTATTAAGGTCGTGTTTCGCTAACTTGGCTTTTAGATAAGCTGCTCATTTTCTTGAAGCTACGCAACAGTTTATAGAACCGCATTTAGACACTGATGAGTTGTGTGTTGGACAATGTGGATAAATGTTTTGAAACTTTGTTTGTTACTTCAGGCACAAAATAAATTTTCTATCGCTCCGAATACATTACTTGATTGGGTATTATAATTCAAAGAAAACAAAATCAAAGTTCTAAAGAATTTCCCTTGAATTTTCTGCTGAGTTGAAGATGATTTTTGGAATTTTAAGCTCCCACGTTTATTCATTTAATTACTCTGAGGATGTAATCAAAATTCTAAGAAAGGTTAGACTAAAGGTAATGAAAAAATCGTAAGTTTAAGTAACATATAAATAATTATGTAAAAAGTTTAAATAATTTAATTAACAAGCAGAAAAAATGTAACGCGCGTACTTTAAAAAAGAAAAATAAAACTGTATTTGAAATGCTTGAATGAAAACCACTTTAACTTTTATACTTTTATGAGAAGTGATCTTTGAAATTTAAATTGTTTGGCCCTTGAATCGAGCTACTTCAATATGTATATAAGTGGTTAATAAATTTGAGCTTCCTGCACAAGGTAAGTGGCGCAATATTCTTAGCAACTTTTTCTATTGAGTTTCTCTACGTGCGTCTGCTGCAACTTTGTGCATCATTTCTTAAAATTTCAGTATGAGGCGCCACTTATCTGCATGCTAGCCGGTTTCTTTTGTTCACCTTGGCTCTGTTTTATTTCATTTCGGCACATGCTCACTTTGTAGCAGCAAGGATTTTAGCGCATTTAAGCTGGGCGTTTTATCAGCGGCGCTGTCGCAAGTTTTTCGGGGCAAAATTTTAACTTTTAGGCTCTGCGCCACTTTCAACACTTTGCTTTATGACACTTTCTGCACCAACGAACTTTTTTGTATTTTTTTGTCGGCCGTCGACGTCGAGCTGAGGTTAAGGGGTAGTGAAATGTGGGTGGAAAGTGGAGAGAAGATGACCCCTTTTAAGCATGCGATGAACATGTTTTGGTGCTGCATTTAATGGCTGCCCAGATACAGTTTCAGATTGTTGCAGGCAGGAGCTTGTGCGGGCGAGCCTTACTGTGTGTAATGGCTCGACTTGATGTTTAGTGTTGCAAAACATCGTGCAGAGCAGGTGGCCAATATTAGTCGCTTGACTACGACTAGCATCAAAAATCGCACAATGCCAACAACAAAAAACACAAACAACGAGAGAAATGACAATAGGGGGCACAAAGGCTCAGTGGCAGCCTGCCCCACAATCACGCCCACGCTTACCTAGCTAGCTGCATGCTAATGAGTTGCAAAGCAATTGCACCAAATTGTTTCAGCCTGCCACATTTTCGCTCAAATTGGGCTGTCCACTTGCTGCTGGTCGTTGCCAGGTGCAGCAGGTCATGTGAGCTCAGAGAGAGATAGAGAGAGAAGAAGTGTGTGTGTATGTATGTGTGTGTGTGTGTACGAGTCACTGTTCTAATTGCAGGCGTGTTTGATTTACACTAGCCATGAAATTGTCCATTTCGGCATTACAACGCATTCTGTCTTTTTCCTTGGTTAGACTTAAACGTAAAGCCGACACACATTGGCCATTGGCCATCCCAGCCCAGATTAATGGGCCATTGAAATAGTCTAAAAGGTCCAAGCCATTTATTTAGTGCTTCGCATCCTGCCTGTGAATCTCGTGTCTCCTTTCGCATGCCCAATGAATTTAAGCATGTCTCAGAAAAGTGTGCTTTACACACATACTACTAAAGCAGCTAGAGCTTAAACTTAGCGGACGTTTCATTAAGCTACTTAAGAGATTGTGTGGCATATTAAAGCGAGCATCGCTATAAGTCGATTCGCTTTATTGACGTCAGCACTTGAGCTGTTATACTTGCAACTTGTGGGAGTATCGCAGACATTAAACTTGTGACCATTTCTTGTATTAGGTGGGTTTGTTTTGTAAGCTAAATGGTAATAAATATTAGTTTTTTATAGAAATCGAAAATATATTTTGGGATATATTTATTTATCTTGTTTTTGTTACATACTAAACATTAGAGATATAACTTGTATTTTAGCGATTCTGATTAGCTATTTGAGAAATAAAAAAAATCAATAAAGTTAGCTTGCTTAGCTCTTTCTCTCTTTGTATATCTGTCTCTGCTATACTTTAAGTCTTTTTACAATCTGCTGGATTTCTTGTGTGGCTTTTAGCTGCACTTACTGTCAACCGCAAACAATAACTCAATCGATGTACACTCAAGTCACTTTTAAAGTATTTTGATCTGAATGACCCTACACGAATTCTTATGTCATTCCCTTCTTCTCCTCTCTCGAAACCCCCCCTCACAAAGAGATGCATGTGAAACGTGTCGTGTAGCAAGAGACAAGTGCAAGTTTTTTAGGACGCGGGGCGAATCGGAATATTGTTAAAAATAGACAAAGCCTCTTGCCGGAAGGATCAGGCAACTTCGCAACATTTGATGCTCTATCCAGATGTCCCTCTATCTAGCTATTCAGCTATCCAGCTGTCGAGTCTGTACGTCAACCAGAGCGTCATGTTGAGCTACAAAGCAAAAAGTGCCGAAGCATTGCCCGATGTTGCTGTTTGGACTCTGCCATTTAATTCAATGACGGACAACAAAGCGTTGCCACTGGGATGCAGTGCAACAGCTGTTCAGCTGAGGGATATGTGTGTGGGTTAGTGTATTTGTGTTTGTGTGTGTATATTTGTGGGTGTATCATTGTGTGTAGCAGGAAAGCCTCGCAAGCAGCGCCATACAAAACAATTTCCCTGGAGAGTTTCCATGTTCAGTTATTCGCATGTGAAAAAGCGCATCTGTTGTTGATTGTGTGAACTTCCTTTCAATCGTTTGTTTGTCGTTGTTTCTACTTGGTTGTTGTTTTTTTTTTTTTGCTCATGCTGAGTTTTTTCTTTTATGTTTTTGTTGCTTTTGCCGTGAATGGTATTGCTGTTATCCGCTTCTGGCAACTGGCCTGCAGCTTTTGAGCATTTTAAAACAACATGTTTCACACCCTTTGCAGAGCTTGTACCTTATTATTTCTAACGTATGTATCTTATTGGAAATTTGCATATTGTACTTTTAATAAAAAAATATCAAAGGCATTTCAGATATTTGATAACACATTTTTGCGGATTTAAGAGCATCTTCGATTCGTCTAACGGAAAAACTTTTCCAATATTTTCGAAGCTCGACCGTTGTCATTCTATTTAGAGTCCTTGCCGTGCGTCTTTAGAAACAATTGCGCTCTTTGTGCAAATATCTTTTTATATGGAATAAAGTGTCGTTCTGACTAAACTCAGTCGCATCTCTAAGGAATCCAATTCTACCCAACAAACACAAAAATACCCACACACACACAAGAAATTGCAGCTGAAACGTTGTCATCGCAGGGGCGTCGGCGTTGATAGGGCGTGCCCGGAGCAGAGGCGTGGGTCGAATTTTGTGCATTGTGCCATTTATTTATTGCACGGCACAAACAGGACAAACACACATAACTAAAACTTGACTGCCAGACCCGAGTCTTGCTGGCTGCTGAAAATGAGATAGTCACCAGCATTGTTTTGCTTTGAAATGAAATGAACGATATAATGAATGTGTGCACAGGAGCCAAAGGGACTAAAACAGCTCTCGCAGTAATAACTAACTAACTCTTGGCATAATTGTGTATGGCCCGAAGGCAAGTCAAGCCTCTCCTGCGCTGCCCCTTTCCATAGTCGCTTGTTATTATTTATTGCTGCATAGAAACATTTTTATATTTTCTTTGTGGGGCGCTGCTGTAGTGTCAGCTTTGACACTAATTAGGCACACATTATTACACTACTAAATATAGTGCAAATATAATAAGAAATGTGTTTTATTGCGGATAAATGTAATATTATTATGTTCAAAAGCTAATCGATACCGGAAATTGGTTATTTTAAGACCAATCAGGAAATACTAATTCCCACTAGAAATTCAGCAATTTTCTGAGTTTAAATGTATATTTAAAATATAGTGTAGCACACTCTTGGGCATAAATAATTTGGTCTTGATAGTTCATTCTTGTTAAATTTATATATATATGTATATACATATATCTCGATATGTATGTTTCAATAAAGATGACTCAGTTTTGATATTGACGATGTTATATATATATCATATATATATAAATACCTCTCTTAACTCGAGCCCTATATCAAAAACAATCCCATTTATTATTATTATTTTTCATTATTGTTATTGTTAGTATTATTTTTCAAATTTAAAACAAAACACCGAATAAATTTCAATTTAAAGCAATGCTAATGCGCAGAGTTTAGTGACGTCAGTGGCGCTAAATTTTTGAGGCGCTTTATAGGCTCTGGCGTCACTAATCCTTGCCACTTAAAGCAAACAAATTGCCACATAAACAATTCTAATTGAGATGAACGATACAGCTATCCAATGTGTGAGTGTGTGTGTGTGTATACTTTTCAAAGTGTTAAATGCAAGTAAGTTGTAACTTTTTCCAACCAATAACTCCAGCCATCTGCAGCGATGTCGGCTTGTATTTCACACCATCATAAAATAGCGCATAAATTTCACTTACTTTTTTAGCGTGGCAGCCAATGCCAAATCGGGGCGTACATCAAAGCGACTCTGCATATAGAAGCGCAATAAATTATCGCGTTCATTTTCACGTAATCCTTCCTCGAGTGCTAATGCGGCCAATGTATGATAGGATTCTGACTCCGTGATGCCGAATAATAAATCATAACTGCAAGAGACAGCAAACAGCAAAGTAAGAGTGAG
Organism: Scaptomyza cyrtandrae; assembly: GCA_035044605.1. Lineage (NCBI taxonomy): Eukaryota > Metazoa > Arthropoda > Insecta > Diptera > Drosophilidae > Scaptomyza > Scaptomyza cyrtandrae. The sequence continues at coordinate 18,457,932 of JAWNNS010000640.1, forward strand.
ACAGAGACAGCCAAATGGCGGGAGGCGGAGTAATCGTTTTGACTGGGTAGGCGGATATAGAGTTAAGGCTTGTCGTACTATATGTGAAAGAGTTGTTAGGCGTCCTTAAGGATTGAAAGTAATTTTGTGCAGTGCAAAAAACATATTTGTTCAAAAACTAACAAAGGTAATAAAACATAAACAAATATGAACACATACGTGACCTTGAAACTTTTTATATTCAATGCATTTTTTATCCAATATTCAAATACTTAAACATAATGTGTACTAAATGAACTCTTTTGAATCTTCAACGATTTTATCAGCGTTAGCGTGAACTTCTACGAACACTCATAAATTTTGTCAAGTGCATCATTCGCTTACTGCAGACAGACCAGCGCCATTGTGAAATCGCCATAAGCGGCAGTTAAAAGCACTGGAATAAAACGAGGTCCTGCGGCGTTACTTGTTACGCTGCCTGATAAATGGTAAGCGCCGTGCTGCTGCTGCTAGTGCTACTGCTTCCTTGAAAACTAACTTGGCTAGTCGAATGCTAATGTCCAGCCCCATTGAAAAAGCAGAGGTTGTGGTTGTACTGGTGGTGGAGTCAGGTAGCCCTCAACTACACATTTTCTGTACTGTTGCCTGGACTATTACAAAGCGCATGGTAAAGTGTCTGGGAAAGTTTTGCGTCCTGTCGATAATAGTAAATGCGATATGAAACTTGTCAAATGAAATAGGACGAGTGCTTTCAGCGTGCAGCTAGCCGAATAATTGATGTCCATGCTTAAAGGTTTATTTATTTACCGCTTTGATCTAAAGTCATTTTATTAAAATGTAAGCAACTGAATTTCGAAACAAACTAAATTCGCACAGTACGAAACTGAAATCTTGCAAAACGTGCTTCCGATTACTTTGGCTAAGTTTACAGGTACCTTTTGCTTCAGTTGTGGGAGGTCAACTACCCAACACTTCCTTCTTTTCTCTATTTCTATTTTACTTTCACGAACACCGTAATTAAGGCACTTCCTTTCAGCTATTATTCAACATATTTCTTTTTGCGTTCAGCATCTTGTCGACGGCAAAAACACGTTTGACTTGCAAAAGGATAACAATTAAAATGCAATTAATCACGCATTTTATTCGATTATGCGCAGCTATGTTAACGGCATCCCAACAGCAAATGGACACGTTCCACAATTTTCCATTTACCCAAAAGTGTGAGAGAAGTAAGATGGCAGAATGGGAAAAGAGCAAAGAGAGATATAGAGGGATTCCGATAACAAAAGATGCTGATAGAAGGAAGAAAAATGTTAAAATGAACCCTTTTGTTAAGGCCTGAGTTATTACTTGTTGCCTGATTGATTGATCTGGATACAAAGCAAACTCAAACACTTTTTCTTACTGAGCTTAAGATATTAGGCAGCTGAATATCTAAAATCAATAAAGTCGACAATTGAAGTTCTTACGTTTAAATAAATTTTCTTTTGTGCGCTGCCATACGATTTTCTTTTGCAGAGATAAAAGAAATTTTTTTGTTAAAAATTATGACTCAAAGTTTGTTTCTTTACATAAAAATGTTTTAAAATCTTCAATAATTAATCAATTATATAAAAATAATAACTTTTAGAATAATAAGCTTTAATAAGTTATTGAGAAACAAATTTCTTAGAACATGTTTACTTTTGATACTTTGTAAATATTTGATACAGCTGTCTGGGCCCACACTTTGTGATTTATTTTCTTTGTCTGCCAGCTGCTACTCAACAAATAAAACAAAAGATTTTGACCTTTTATGTGACCTCTTGATGGTTTGGGTCTTCCCATAAAAGCGACACATTAGAACATTAAGTGATGTGTTAAGCGGCTTTTGGGCCAACAAGTGGCACTTGAGGTGCTATACAACAGATGATAGCCGAGACGATACTTTTGGCTGCTCAATCCGCTTAAAATGCATACTTGAATTTCACGAGCGATTTGATTTTACCTGAGGGCCAAATGCCACAAGCCACATGCCGAAATACCAGACATCTAATCAAGTAACGCACAATAAATTAATAGTCCTTGGGTTATTTGGCAGGTTTTTCTTTTTCGTTAGTAAGGTCTAAAGCAAACATCACAAGCTAAGCCAAAAGGGGAAAGTGAGTGAGTAAGATGAAGAGGCGGGAAATATTGAGAACACTGTGACAGCAATTGCTTAACAAACCGACTGAAATGCTCCGTATAATGCCCCATGACCTTGTATGGTTGATTTGGTATTACGTGTCCATCGACAATTGGACCCAATGATGTTGAAAATTGTTGAAACGATGTTGGTATGTGCAAGATATCCTGGTAGCTGCAAAGAGTAATAAAATGTATCAGAGAAATGGCGTAAAAAGGTCATATAACTACATGAATGAGTCACGGAGTGCGTGTGAGTGTTGCTGAGTGAGTGCTGATTCGGTGAATGTCTGACAGCGGCTACTTTTCACTTTTATTTCAAATTTCTAATAAATTTTGTGTGTGATTTGTTGGTGGACACGCACAAATAAGCTTCCCTCTCCGCTTCCGAAAAGCCATCTTAGACCGTAGCTCACACGTGAACAACATAAAGATACAACCCAACAGATACACATATGGTAGTTACGACCAGCTAAATCACAGATGTTGCTTTAACATCGTCAAAAATTAACTACGAAATATTGTTTTGCGGAAACATCCAAAGAAAAAAGATAAAATAACTTAAAATATATATAAAAATAATTCACTACTTTTATATTTTATTTTTTAATAAAATAATTTTCAGTTCACGTTCAAAACACACAGTATAAGAAAAAACCACAAAGCCATCCAAAATGCACTCAAGCAAACGAGTGAATTTTTTTTTGAAGATATTCCGTTTTAAATTGTCTATCTCGATAACAATACATATATAAATGTAATAAACGTGCAATTTATTTTTTTAAACCAATTCAAACAGCAGCAATACAATAAACCTTGTGCCACTTTTTTTTCAACCAAATATCCAAATATTTAAATATATATAGATAAACTGTACTTATTCACTTGCTGCCTCAAAGTGAATTCAATTTTGTTGTTGCAGTTGTAGTTGAAACGGCATCTGAGGCAACATTTGGTTGCCAAAATTGTACGGCTGGGTCCAATTTCTGGAGTTGTTTGCATAAAAATGAGCACACCAATGCTGGCACTCAGTGTGTGGTGAAGTATGTTGAAATTGGTTTAAATTAAGAAAAAGTTGAGCAAATATTCAATTGCCAGGCATCAAGTCTTATCTCGCAAATGCAGACGTTGCTCGATAAATAAAGAGAGCTTCGAATGATTAACACGGGGATACCCTTTTCACACAAAATAATAATAAAGAATAAGACTTATTTGATGGTTGCGATTGCTGAAAATTTAATAAATTTTGATACATGTATAATTTTACAGAAAAGTTTATTTCTCAACAAGAAAGGGCATACCGCAAAAGCGTTTATTTTAAAGTTTGCAGCAGAGAGCGGAGAGAAATTAAGTTGAAATGACACACTTGTATTTTCCACTGTGGCTTTTTGTTGAAGTTTGAGTAAGCAAATATTGTGAAACTTAAATAAAGAAGAATTCCTAACGAGAGTTAAATGCTTTTGGTTAAACCTTAATAGTTCTTAACTAATGAAATATAATTAGGAAAACAATTTCTGATCATCATGATATGCACTTGTCTGAACTTGAATGGTGTTCAAAGAAACTTACTCGGGAATGTGATTTAAAGAGAAATTCCACACAGAATCATTAAACAAGTGGAGGATAAAGTGATTTAATTAGCTCATGTGATTCCACATAAGCGCACATTGAGCTCGATAAATGCCATCAAAGCGGTCAGCACCTTCAAATCCCCACGTCGCCATTGTCTAAAGCCATTTAAGCTGGACAACAAAAATGCGCTGCAATGCCAGATACCTAAAAACCAATCATTCCACACACTTTGGCAAACCAAGGGCGACCGCCAAACACTTTAAGACTCTATCAAACGCTCAAGTCTATATAGATGATGGTGAAGTTGTCAATTGCAGGACATGCTCTGGTCAGCGCCGATTGCCTGCGGGCGTGGCTATCGACACATGACCAAGTTTATCGACTTAACCACCATTGTTTTTGTTTTTCATGCTGCTCCACAATTTGTGGCGCTGCCTTAAAGCAACCGTGCAACGACTTCGGTGCAAAGTTTCGTTTTTCCATTGACGTTGTTGTTCGTTCAGAGCTTCGATATCGTTTCAGCTGCAGAGTGCAAAGTTTTGGAGCGTGTCGTGTGTTTGTGATTTATGATTTTCATATACAGAAAAGGTCTCTTCTGTGTTAGCTTCGTTACGGACGGCTCTTATTAGCTGCCCTGGCGCAAAACTGTCACAAGTTGAACTGCGACTGCGATTAACTTGTTAGATATTTTTGGCTTTCTTACACACATATACACATGTGGGATTATACAATTCGGAGCAATTGAATGTAGACAAGCAGCATATTATTTTTTTAAATAAACAAAGCATCCCAAAAAATATTTATTGAATTTTTTTAAACCTTTTAAAGTCCTTGATCAATTTTTTACAGGTAGTAATTTAAATATTAAAATATCAATTTCAAAAAAGTGCCATCTATAATTCGTCATATAGCACCGTTGTACAAATAAACAGTTTAAATTTATAGGAAATCATATTAAGGTTAACCAATCTTGTACCTATTCATGCTACTTTATATATTGCCCCATTGCACTATAGAGCCAAATATATGTTGTGACAGAATTGTTTTGCAACTCGCATACAATGCACAAATTTGTCTGGCCAACTTGAAGGCACACAATCCTTCTACACACATGGTTGGAAATGTAATTGTGTGTGTGTGTGTGTGTGTGGCAACTACGAAGATTGATGATTGTGCCTGTGTGCTGCATGCAGCTACTTAAACAACTCGTACTTTCTTCCTTATTGTTGTTGTTGATACTGTTCTTCTGTCCACAGCAGAAGCCCAACATTTATTTAGCCCGAGTAATCGACCTTATTTGCTATTCAAGTATCTTTTGTTTTTATTATAGTTGTAGTTGATGCTTTCTATTTAATGAATTTTTAATATGCTCCGCTTTTTATTTTGACAATTAAGAGAGCTCAACGAGCAAACAATGAAAACAAATGTGCGCGCTGGATTATTTTGTGGATAGTTGATAGAAGGAATATTTTATTTTTCGACGCATTTATTTGTATTTTCCATCCCTTTGTTTGGACATTTGTTTGCATTTTAAGACGATTAAAAGCGCACTTAATTCAATTTTGTGAGAATCAAGATGAATACAAACAGTTTAAAATTTTATTTTACCTATTTGCAACAGTTTAATTATAAAGCGAAATTAATGTTTTTCCTATAAATTGACAAGTGTTACTTTTTATTGGGTGTAACAATAATTTGCATTTGCTTTAACATACTCAAACGTATTTTGAGCAAATGAAATTTGCATTAATTATTCATTTGTATTTTGCACTGCAAACAGCTAAACGAAATATTAGCACAGAGCTAACTACAATGCAAATGCAACTTGTCAATAAATAATTACAAGGAAAATTAAATGCAAAATGCTCACTTCGAGGCAAACTGTAATTGCCATTGTACTAAACAATAATTAAAACATGTATTTGCCAAGCAGCAGTATATGTAAATAAAGATCTCAAATTCTGCGTGTTTTTAGGGCAAATGTATTAGACATTTCAAATGAGCAAATCATTTGAATAACTGCAACACAACTTACACACACAAGAATAAAGTATTAAATATTTAATGTGTGTGAGTCCAAAAGACAAAGGATGTTCAAATACACACGCACAATCTATGTAAAAGGACAGGGCAAATGTGAATGTGGCCAAAAATGTTTACACATCTCGTTGATGTTACCTGTTTGAGCTTCTGTTTGAGTGTGTGTGCGTTTGGGTGTGTGTGTGTGTGTGTGTGTGTGTGGTGTATGCGGTGTAGCGCACATTTGCACAGTAATTCATACATAATTAATTGCATTCATTTAACACTCGCACATGGACTGCGCCCATTCGTTCCTTTACTTTTATATACACTCACACACAGACGTTCATATACCCCAAAGCTTTTCTCACTCATTAACACATTTCCAGAAGTTGCTGTTAAGGATACCACAGCTATAACATTGAGGTCAACTTGTTGTTACATGTTGTATTTTATTCCGTGTACATTTTTTATGTTTGTTTGAAGTTAAAAATATTTCTTTTATACTTGTATTAGCTTTAAGGTGTAAGCTTATTTGTGTGCTTATCCTTTTAATATTTTATCATCCGTTTATGGGAAAGGGTATTCAGGGTTCTAATGGGCAATTTGTAACCAACTTTTATCGTTGCTTTTCTCTCATTGGACTAAAAGTGCACTTGGCTTGGGTAAGAGAATGGCACACCAAGAGTTTGCAAACTTACTCTGTCAATTTGCAGCATGCAAAGGAAAGAAACTTAGAAGTACACATACCATACATGCACACAAATACCCACAACTTTTCAACATACACATCAAGTAGCGTGTTTGTTTGGTGACAGCGCTTGGGTTTGCATTACGGGGTGTTTTTAAGTATGTGAGAGAGTGTGTGTATGTGCTTGGCATAATTAACGTAATTATTATTATTGTCCTGTTGTTGATTTTGCTTTACATATATTATTTCCCTTCATTAGCTTTTATTTCGCTTTGTATGCAAATTGTATTTAGTTTCTCGATTTCTCCTCTTTTTCTCCTGTATTTTGCACTTTTTTTTGTCGCGCCATATAATTACAGGTGTATTCTATGGGATAGAAACATGGGATACGTTTATTTATTTGTGTACTTTGCTTATGTGTAATTAAAATTACAGTTTGCTGCTATTGTGGAGTGGTCAAAATTACCATAAATATATATTGTAAAATGTACGGCAAAAAGTAAATACGAAATCGGTTTCAAAAAAATCCATTAAAAATTAATGAAATGCCCATAAATCAAATTTGGATTTCAACACTTGACTGTAAATATGTCAAAATATTACAATTATACAAATTATAAATAAATTATTCATAACGTTCTCTATTTATTTGTTTGTTAACAAATATGCTTTATTTTAAACGCTAAGTGAACATTAAGCAATTATAAAAATTTTGATTTGAAAACATATTTTAAACATGTTGCATCAAATTAAGTAAGCAGTGTAGAGAATGAAATTTAATAAAGAATATGCAATAAAATTAAGTAATTTCCATCATTTTCAGTTAATATATCCGATATTCAATGATCAATGCTAAAAAAAAAGATTAATTTTCTTAAGTTGATTTTACAATCCACCTGACAAACTCCATATACCCCAATAGTATTTGCAATTCAAAAGCCAAAGCTATGCAAAAATAAGCAAATTAAGCGTATAATTTATTGGGCCCGACACTTTATAGACAGCTAAAGTGGATGACCCTCGACCTTAACACCGTTCCACCGTTAAGCGTTAAGCCGGTCTAAGAAACGTGATTAATTGATAAGCAATTAACTGCGACCGCCTGCATTAACAATATAGGCGACCCGCATATTAGACGCGTCTTTACAGAGCTAGCGACCAGAATGGACACTAGGGATTAAAAGCACTAATCCAGATGCGAAACAATGAAGCTCACGCCCCAAATCTCGATCCACGCATGATTAGTTATGGTCAGTTGTAGATAGCCGCGGGATGTTGGTGGTGGTTGAGGAGCAGGGCACGGGTACGGCTCATTGAGAACGCAGCGCGACAATCTCGTAAATTTATCGAATCATTAGGCAGCGTACAAAGGACATGAACGCACCAAATGAATCAAAGCACAGGACACTGCTTTCCTAGTTGGTTTGGGAAGATGCCAGCGTAAATTAAATTAACGCACTCAGCAGCCATACCGTCAAGATGGATAATGTATAGGAACACTAACAGGCATTATCACGCGTTGTGGTGTAATTTTAATGGACTGAGAGATACAGTTACTTAAAGACTATGTGTGAGAGATAGAGAGGGGGTGAGAGGGGATGAGAGAAACACTTACACACACAGTCATCACAGAAGCTTTAATCGCATCATCATTCGCATCACTTAATATTTCAATAAATTGATTGACTCACCGACTCTGGCGTAGGCAATCGAGTAGAGCATCCTCATCCTCATGGTCACTTAACGGACAGTCGAGAGCCTGGGCTATTTGCATGGTCAATTGCAGCGACTGATTGCTGGCTGCCCAATCAGACATTGCGGAGCCGGACATGAGTATGGCGCGATGAAATAGACCTGCAATAGAGCCAAAACATTTCACTCAATTAAATCCCATTATACTCAATGTGATACGCGATAGTCGAGCTTAAGCGACTTCTTATGACTTAGCTCCGAAATGTGTAATCTATATAAATAAGGCTTTTTTCCTATTTGTTTTAATAACTTTTACATAAATACAACCATATGATATACTGTTTGGTTAGTGATTTCACTCGTTGCTGCGATGTTTATTTAATCATACGATAGTTCATGCGTTAGTAGAGTGTGACCGAAGGCACCCAAATGTCGATAGTCGATAAACAAAAAACCTAAACCAAATTTTATTGACGTATAAAGGAAAAGGAAAGATACTTTGAATATTTGGCAAAAGCATTGTATGAACTACACTGTTAAAGGAATAACAGTAACGAAAATACACATAGCTCATCGGTATTATGAACTTTACAAATGAAATTTATCTCCTCCTGCCATTGGATACAATGTTATGTTACCTGATTTTAATGACTTCAGGGTGTAATTTAAACCGAACACTTACCTGATGCCACTGGTGAGACCATTAGATAATTGACACAGGCTGCGCCCGTGCTGTGGCCCATCAAAGTGACACGCGTGTTGTCGCCGCCAAAGGAGATTATGTTCTCCTTGATCCAGTGCAGCGCAGCTATCTGATCGAGCAGCGCATAGTTGGCAATATTATGTGCATCGATGCCCGGACGCATAAACCCTGAGGTATGTTATGCAATTAGCCAAGTGTCCATTATGGCTTAACACCATTAAACTTACCCAGCACACCGAGGCGATAGTTGACGGTTACCACAATGACCTCACCATAGCTGGCCAGCACTGAGCCATCGTAGGCATTGCCGCTGTTCCACTCAAAGGACTCGCCATGCAAATAAACAAGCACTGCATGCAGCTTGGGCGCACTGAGCGGCTCTGAGGGTAAAAGGCAGAAGTGTAATAGATATCACATATATACTCAGCTGTAGGTTCGGTGAGCGCATCATTAACTTACCGTTGTGTGGCACGTACAGATTCAGGTAGAGGCAATCCTCACTCTCGGCTTTCAGGTAGGGCATCAATCGCATCAAATGCTTGTAACGGCCACGTGACATATTCACGCTACTCGGTCCGGACATATCGGGCAGTTTTTGTGGACACACTGGCGGCAAATGACGCGCTATTTTTAAGCCTTGCCAAGGCAGAGGTGCGCCTGAAATATGGCGATAAATGAAAGGCACAGGATTAGAATTAGTACAACCATGCGATAAGCTAAATCAAACTATAATTAAAGACTTTTTTGCTTACATTTGACTAAACGAAAACGATTCTGAATTTGCTATAATATATATTTATATATATTTGCCATAATTATAAAAAATCTTATTTGTAGAATAACTTTACTAACTTTAACACTCACTAATTTAACAAATTGTTATGATATTTTACCCGCTCTCATAGCTATAATCAACGATTCTACGATTGTGTATTTTTTTTTCTTCCGTCTCTATCTTTTCCGTTCAATGTACGTTCGACTAGTTGTCTGGGTTTGCCGCGGAAAAAACAAGCATTCGATTGGTTTGCTTGGCATTTGGGGAGCACAAAGTCAATTTCATGTTTATGTAACACGGTCAACGAGCACTTGCAAGCACCGTAAACAAGTAGACAGCCACATTCACACTTTCCATCTCCGCACTCACATTCACATTCGCCACATAAAGAGGACACTTCCTGTGCATCTGAGTGTAGCAGCAGCAACGTTCAGAGGACAGTTGGGACAGTGTGGCCAAGTTGACTGCGGTTGGGTTTTGGCATTTCAGTTAACGTCGAATTGCAATGCGAGTAAGGGACTTATGTGGGCCAATTGGAACCACGATTTGGTCAACTTAGTTTCGATTCCGTAGCATTGTTGCAGCAGCAAGCCATGGTTGCCACAACTTGCCCCATGACACACTCGTTGCATTGTGCCGCACCAGATTACTTCAGTTTGGCAACGGTGACAATATTTGCCACAGATTGAAATGCTTTGGATTCAAAGGATTATGCAAATCTTGATTGTGCGGTCAAGAGCAAATTCGTTGGTTAAGTTTGGCAATTTGATCAGATAGGATAGGAGGATAGCACAAAAGATAGTTAACATTGAGAAAACATTTTTCATTTAGTAAATAAAGTTACCAACTTACCAAAAAAATTAACTTGAGGGATAGGTCTTAACTTTCCAAAGTTATAACTCCCTTTAAACTCCACCGATTATCAAATGCAATGCCTTATAAGTCATGGCTTGGCATTTAGATTACCATTATAAGAACAACGAAATAATTATTTTTGGATTCTTAAACTCTGATCGAAAACTACTTTTACCTCGGGAAAATTCTTATTTTTACCAAAAATTATTTCCAGTTTCAATTTAATAAACTGCATGCGTATCTATACACAAGCTCATTTGCAAAATATGCAACATTTACACTTCGGCATAGTCGCGCATAACAAATTTAATTTTGCTTGTCGAATGGTTTGTGTTATGGTGCTCATAAAACAAAGAACGGCCAAAAATCACAACGCCCACATAGCACGTTTGTGTGTTAGTGCTAGTAGTATGTGCGTGGCACACGAAAGCGCGTCAATCGTTGGCGTTATTTGCATTTTGTTATTAATAAATTTCGAAGCAGGCAACAGGACTCGTTGCTATAAAATAAATAAAAGCAGCGAACCACACGACCAATTTACCCCTAATGTGAGTAGAACGAGAGGCAAGATAAATACTAGAATAGAAAACGCAAAACAACTTTCGACGTATTGCCGACAACTTTTGGCTATGTGTTATTAGAAAGCCACACAAACTCAAACTCGTATTCATGTGTGTGTGTGTGTGTGTGCATGAGTTGTGTTTGAATCTACTCTATACACATTACGCATACGCAAGCGAATCTCGTATTTGCATTGGCTTTATATTTGCTTGGCGAAATTTGAACGAGAGTCCTGCTGCAACAATGCGTCAGTTGTGTCGCCATGTTTGCAACGGTAACAACACGAACTAGAACAATAACAACAACAATAACAACAACTGCAACTTCCGCTGACAAATCTGGCGTCAGCGTTGCGCTCAGCGACAGCACCTGTCCACAGTCTTCCGCTATTGTTGCACTTGCCGCATGGATTGAGTGCCCGCCACTCAAGTGCTCAATAAACGTAACGCAATGCCAAACACTCAAAACACACAAACACACACACACACGCACACACACTTAACACGTGGACAGACACAAATACAAATCGTGACAAGCACTTTTATCACGGCCTGCGGCATTGGATGCCTGGCAACAAAATGTTGCCATAGCCAAGCCATACGATGCGCGCTCGCCATATAATTTATTGTCCTTGTGTTTGGCCCGTGTCCTGCCGTCTGAATTGTGCCAAAGTAGTTTCAGATTTTAAGGCAGCATTTGCGGTTTGTGCATTTGCGGTCTAAATCTGAAATAACTTGGTCTTTCTCTAAAGGATTTTCTGTTTTAAATTTTAGTATTTATCGTTCAACAAGCGCATAATTGGCAAATATTTACATTGCCAGAAAATAAGCTATCCCTTGCACTTGTTAAAATTAAGCAAACTCAATTAAAGGCAATACTGACATCTAACCCACATATGAAATGCATAAATGCCAAACATAAGCTAACATATTTGTAAGTTAAATAAATACAGAAAGCTATCCAAGTTAGCCAACAATTTTCATAAAATACCAACATTCATCTGGACACACACACACACTCTCACCTAGAACAAAAGCTTCACATTTTTTGGGAGCGGGGAAGTAGGGAAGATGACGTTGTACGTGTCATGTTTTAGAAAATCCCTTTACCAGGTGCGGCTCAAAGATAATTGCTTAAATTGCAGGCTAAATTCTGAATTGCCCTGTAGCCTCTTTAGACATGGTCCAAATGTGTTGCCGGCATGTGCTGTGTAATTTAGGCTTTGATTTTTGTTTCGTTTGCCACTCCTGGTGCTGCCTGCCGCTACTGCAAAGTGGAAAATTGCCTTCATCATAATTGAGGTAAGCGACAGTGTTGGCAAAACAACATTTTCGCATTTCAAAAATGTTGGAGTTGATAATATTGATAATATTATATAAATTATAGATATATATAAATTAAACTGCTTGATATTTGGTTTTTCGTTAATGGAAAGAAGTAATTACTTTCTCAAAAAATATGTATAAAGTATAAACAAGAAAGTAAAATTATGCAAAATTTATAACGTATATTACCAAAAATAACATTATTAAATTGCACTGATTTTTGTTTGTTTTGTAATTTATGGCATTACATATTTAAACTAAATTTAATAGTGATTAAATCACATTTAGATTTTAATACAACTTTAAAGAGCAGAGAAATTTTCGGAAATGATTTAGACCAAAAAGCAGGCCAAATAGTCAGCACTGTTGCTGTAAGTAGCACTCACCTGGTGGCATAAAGCGTCTACTGCCAATTGGCGCTTCGGCATAGGGCAGACCCAAATACTGATCCACGTCGCGAAGTCCGCTGGTCACCTGAAAGCGACGTGTGATGCCCATCAGGCGACCCTGTTTGATTTGCAACTCCTTTGTGTACTGCAGCTTGTCAGGCACTACATGACGGCGCTCCGGATGATGAGTGCTTGTTCCACTGCTGCTGCTGCTGCTGTTGGTGCTGAAATTGTTGTCAGTTGTTGTTGTAATTGTTGTTGTTGCTGCACTGGTTTCATCCTGCTCGCTGGCAAACAATTGTGCCATACGCTCCTTAAAGCTGAGTTCCAAACTGTTTGCCTTGGCCTCCTTGAAAGTCAGTTGAGCGATTGATTTGGCCGTCAGTGGAATGACATCCGGTTGAGCTTTTGGCCATGTCGTTATTGTTGCTGTTGCTGTTATTGTTGTTATGTCCCCAATAACCAAGGGAGCCTCAGTCAGTGTTTGTTTTGCGGTAGTACGGAATTTCGGTGAATTTTCCAGCTCATTTCCGCTGTGTGTGTAACGACTACGGCTATCCGGCGGCTCAATTGATTTTTGCTTTAGTGGTGCAGCTGCAGTGGATGCAGCAGCCACAGTTGGTATGTCCCAAGTGGCTAGCCCGTGGCAACAATCAACGCTTAATTGCTTTTCATTGCCGCCAACTGTCAACAAAAATAACCAAAAACAGCCCAAACGAAACTTCATGGCGCCTGCTTGTAGTATTTGCTGCCTCTTGTTGCTCTTACCGCTTCTGCTGTTTTGTCTTCTTATTTTTCAATTTTAATTTTAATTTTAGAACGGACAAAAGTTTTTACATTACATTTGTCTTGTTTATTTGTCTTTTCGTCACCATGCCTTATTTCTTTGTTCTTAATTGCGTTTTATGCTCAGCCCAAATCGACACATTTTCCACTATTTTATTTACATGGATTATCTTTGCTCGCCTCGAAAAGTTCTTTTACTTTACTTGAAATTCTTAGCATGCTTCCGCCCTTTGCTCCACGCGTGGTGTTTACTGTATCTCGGCTCCTGCATTCCAGCTCCAAGAAAACTTTCATTTAGTTTCCTTTTGTGCAAAGTGGGAAAAAAAAGACTGGAAGAAAAAAACACGAATTGGGTGAGACTTGAAGTAGTAAACCATTTCTTGATGCTGTTTTTTCACTATTGAGCATCTGTTCTTATTGTTGTTATTTGTCTATTGTTATCTTTTTCATTGCAAATATTTACGTTTAGCTCTCTTATGCTTTTGATTTTTTTTTGTGTTTTTTTTTTAGGCATTATAGATTAAGATAAAAATTGGGACACTAGCGAAACGTTGTGGTATTTATATGCCCATCAAAGTGTGAAATTGTTTTTCAATTTAAAGTTTTCTGTTATAAAGATTTTATGTATTTTTTATACCTCGTCTGTTATAAAGATTTTATGTATTTTTTATACCATGTCTCGAATTAGATTTAAAAATTCATTTGTATTTTCTCCCTCAAAACAATTTTATAAGTTTTCCTAAAAATATTACAGGTCTTTTATTGTTGTTTTATTTCTAGCACAATTTACAAAACGTATTTTCCAGACATTTGATGTAGCCATCATTCAATTCTGTTTATCCACTTCACATTGACAAGGTTCTTCATTAAAGTGCTGTTCATTTTCCCAATTAAAAAATGTATGTTTCAACTATTTGACAACAGACAATTACGTTGTGAGGCACTTGTGAGTGTACATGTGTGAGTGTCTATGTTCGTGTGCTTGTGGCAGCTTAAACACTGCCCGATTCTCAGAACACACACATAGCCTAAGGATTAAAAACTCAATTTAATCACTTTAATGATGTTCTTTGTTTGCTTTGAAGTTTGCGAACTTTCAGTAATGTGAATGCTTAACAGCTCTGTTATTACAAAGTCTGTGTAAAAGTAAAACAAACGTTCGTCATTCTATCTACTCAAATAAAGTTGAAAATCTATTCTACAATTTTTAGTATCAGATTCACACTATGCCTAAGAATAAACAAAGACCAAAAATTGCAAAATTTTCCCATGACGATTAATCATAAAATTACCAATAAAAATTCAATTAGTGTTTTATGTGCCCGATACTCAGCCTTGTAGCTGTGTGCGTTTTCTCTGTTGACACTAATTCTGTACATATAAAAGCGAAACCAATGCAAATATCTAAAAACGGAAAGCAAAAAAACGAGCACAAGAACTCAACTCATACAAACGAACATGCGCGTAACATGTGTGGGATAGTACGGGATGTGTGTGTGTGTACATTTGAATATATATCAAAATAAACACAATACTGCGACGCTCTAAAAGCATTCTTTTCACAACAACAAACCTAATAAAAAAAGCAAATATTTAAAAAAAAAGAAAATACAGTGAAAATTCAAAGATAAGAAAAGTGCTAGAAACAAATTTTAAAAAGCCAAGCAGAAATGCAATATGCACTAACTGAGCTGAAAATGAAGTTTAGTCTTTTATTATTGCTAAAATAAAGTAAAGCTCATACAGCTTTAAAGAGTTTTTAAAAAAACGTGTGAACTGCACTTAAACATTCTCATTCTAAAAAAAACAAAATTTAAGTCAAAAATAAACACAAAAGCCAAAAATTTGCAATTTTATTATTTTGCTTTCTTACTATTTTCCTTGAATTATTTTTCAACAGTATACTGCACAAATGTCAAGGTACATTAGTTGCGCACATTTATTTTTCAAGTTTTTTTAAACAGTCTTGACTTGGCTGTTAAAGTTTTTTCTCCAGCACTTAAGCAGCCGTGAAAATAGTTTCTTGTGAAAAGTCTCATCAATCTTATCACTCATGTAGGGGCTAATTGAGTCAGCATTAGCTGATGTTTGTTATAGCTTTTTCTTGTTGATAGTACGTATGTTTGTATGTATGTATGTATGTATAAGCTAAGATATTTATAGAGTGGTTCATTAAGCAGAAACAGTATCAATAAAATGGAAAATCATCGCTATTTCTGTGTCACAGATGTTAAGCACAAAGTGTGTTTAAGTATTTGATGACTTAATTTACTTTCACTTCGTGAAAACTAAATGCATTTCATTTAAAATAGTCAAATAGTCAATAGACTTTCGATGCAAATTTAAATAAAATGCACAACATTTAAAATAAACTACAAAATGGTTAAAAATAAAAATTCTAAAAGCGTAAAGCAAAACACATTCACGGAATTTCGTTGACTCTCCATTTTGCTACCCATAAGAAAATGGCACAAAAAATACAAAATGAGATACCGAAAATGCAGTCACGAGCTAAACTGGCAGAAAGTGTCAGGATCTGACAGCTGGTAAAGGCGAAGACAAAAGAACTCGTTCGTACTGCAATTGGAATTTAAGTTAAGTAAAGTGATTTGATTTGGATTACTTTGTCGCCACTGCCGGTCCGAGTTGCTGTCGGAGAACTTCACACAGTTCGAGCAGCCGAAAACAATTTAGGAAATGCTTTGTACATAGAGCAAATTGCTGAAAGATGAATTTTTGTACTTAGAGGCGCATATTTTACATACAACAATCCAAAATTTAATTTTGGGCTATAAATAAAAATAATGATTTAACTTTACAAAAATGTTGTATGCAATTTCTAGTAAGATCGAGGATTTATGAATCAATGTTGAGAGATCTCAAAAAACTAGAGCTAAGGTTTGAAATTTGTCGATTTTATTTATAGAATTTTGAATTCTGATTTAACTTTTCAACTTTAACTTTTTTTGTATCTATTTTAACTTGTATGAATAAAAATGCTGACCAACTGTTATCATAAATGAAAAGCGGATTAAATATGTTTCTGATTGCCGCAATATGCTGCACACTTGAGTATAAATGACACGCAGTTGCATTCATGAATATATGCAAATGTGTATAATATGAAAAACAAACACTGAAAGAAAAACAATATTCTAGCCACAGCAACTGCCAAAATCATAGGAAACACATTTGACAAAATCCACACCCTCATTTCGTCACAAAAAAAAATCCTAAGAAAAATAAAAATAGTTCAAATAAATATTGAAAAAAAATATTGATTTGCAGCACATTTTGTGTGCATTCTATCAAAATGTCATAAATCATATGGCGGAGAAATTTCCTTCGTATTTGTAATGCAAATGATGTCAAAAGGGCCACAGCAGTAGATAGACCATGCAATGAGGGATGGAGGGAAGCACAAATTTGCATAATTAGCATTGAAACGACAACGCATTGAAAGCTGTCAGATTTGACACGCAGCTCAACGGGGCGAGGCGAAAAGTTGAAAATGTGAAACCCAAAACAACGTCACAACAACACGAGCTACACAAAAAATAATAACAAATTATCTGCAACTAATTTTAGCAGCTGCACAAAAAATACCACAAGGGGTGTGGTGTTTGGGGGAATGCCATTTAGAAATTAGAAATTCAAAATAAGATCGCAACGAATCGAAACGAACATATCTGTGCGAAATAAGTTCAACAAACCCCAAAAACACCAAACAAGATGCGCCTCAAAAAAATAATATTTCGAATTATGCGATTTATTTTTGGGTCAGAGTGTTGCACGAAGCAGCGCCGCCTTCTCATTGCATACAGAAAAAAGTGGGCGGCCCGGCAAGTAAGAAATGCATAAATCTGGCCCATTATCATGCAAATTAAGTGAAGCACATAGTATATAGTTGTTTTTAATGCCCCGGCTCGACTCGGACAACTATTTTAATGCCAAATTGTTTACACTACTGCAAAAGATGTGCATCTGTATTTGTGCTTGTGCGCCTGTCTGCGACTATATTTGCGATTTAAGTGGGATTTGCGACAACAATTGACTGCAATGTCTAACTTAATATTGACTTAACATTTAATACGCAAGTTTGAACTTAATTTTGATAATATTGCAGGTAAATTCACTTGAGTCTCTTGAGTTAAGTAACAAATTTGTTATAAATTTGACCATTAGAGGCAATTTGAAGAGACTAACTGCACTTTACTAAGTAAAGCTTGTTTTATATAGTAAATAAAGTTCAATGCAACCGAATCAATAAAATTTTATTAATGTTCATTCAAGGAAAATGATTGATAGAGGTTTCTGGGACACCACCATCATTATTTGTTTATTTGTTTTCTAGTTTTTGAAAACACATTTTAAATGCGATTCGGTTTTAACACCGTTTGACGTCAGTATATTGATGTATTTTTGCACAGCATTGCTCGCTTATAGTCCCTTTAAGCATGTTAACCGTGTTTTATATGCAATACAATATCATAAAAATTAAGTGCAAATATTCAGTTTATTTACGTCAAAGTGAAAGAATCAACTGACAAAAATTTCGCATATTTTCACAGCAATTTCACAAAACGAATTTCCCTTTTTTTTATACATTGCAGCACAAACTGATATTAATGCAAGAGGTAAAACAATATTCAATTTAAGTATTGGGTATCATGCCATAGTGAAAAGACGAAAAAAAAATAAATATTTGCAATTCCCTCAGATTGTTTTTATTGTTTTTTAATTTTTCGCAATAATTATACGCATTATCAATTTCTGGCCATTTGCATTTACCAATCTGCGTAATGACTTTTTCGCTTGATTTGCTTATTATGATTTCAGGGCACTTTGATCTGGTCGTTTGAATCTTTTGACAAGCACTTTGATCGCTCAGCTCTTGGCATATTTTTATTTTTTTTTTCACATAAATAAATAAATATTTTGGGATTCACAAATCGATTGCATAAATAAACTTCCGCTTTGACGTTCCATAAATGATGTAGGCAATTTCACATAAGCATATTTCATTTTATATTCACTTTTACATATATTTTCTTCTTCTTTTCTTTCTGTTTTGGGGACTGACCCTTCGTTTTGCACTTGGCGCGCGCGTGTTGACGTTTGTTTTTGTCCCCCTTTTTCAACTTGTCGTTTATTTTTAGACCGTGCACAAGATGTATCTTGTAGATATGTGCTTTGCTTGTCGTAAGTATTTCCCAAGATGTTGCAGCAGCAGACCCAATTCAACAAACAACACAATTTTTAACACAAGCGGCACGATCGACATTCAAGCGACAACTGTTTTGTATATTTTTCAGCTAGGTTCGCATATGTCGTCTGTGTCAGATCTTTCTCTTTGGAACTCTCTTAGTATCTCTCGTGCTAGATATTCTTCAAGATATATATTTTTAAACATTGTTTCGCATGTAAATCAGCAAAAGAGAAACGTTCTAGAATATTTATGGCAAGTTTTCTTTTTAATGATCATTATTGGCTAGTTTCTTAAATGTTCTCTTATGTTTGCATACTTTTACTCATTTTCTTTTTATATTAAACAATTTTTCAATTCTGAATAAATTATTTTATTATTATTGATTGTCATTATTTTATATATTATTAAATTTGATTTGAAATTTTGTTTTCAATTTAATTTATTTTAAAATTTAATAAAATAGTAAAAATAGTAACTTAAAATCATTTCTTAAAAGATATTTTTTAAGCGAAATAAATTTCCAAAACATTTTTATCGACTGTTTAATCTTTCTTTATTTCCTGTCCATTTCCGGCCACCCACAAATCGCTTTTTAAGTTTTTCTTTTTACCTTGTGACTCGCTATTCAATTTCTATTTCTTTAAATTATAAATTGCACACACGATTCTCCAGCTATTTATCTATTAAAGCCCTAGCGAGATAGTCAGTTTCAAGCTTCTTATCGGGCACTTCCTGCCGCAAATCTCTCACTGAGTTTAAGTACACTGAGTCAACGTGTGCAATATGTGTGAACTGTCTGACTTTAAGTCTTAAATCAGCTTGGCACTTGGCCAAGAATTTACTTTGCATCCAAACTCAACAACTGTTGATAAAGTTTTTTTTTTATTTTTTTTTTTGTTAGCCAGTTTTGCATCTTTCAAAATAGTCAGAGCTAAGTGACTTGTTTGACTTGTTCATTGTGTTGGGCTGGCAGTTCAACGCCGCTGGAGCATGGACAAAACCGTTTAAAGGTGATTGCCAACTTCTAAGCAAACCTTTCAACCTTTTTGTGCTTCACACTTTTTGTGTATGTGTGTGTGCTCTTGTGCGGGTCGCCTGTCAGTCACGCTGTGCTGGGTTACTCATACGCTACGTTGAACGAGCGAATGGGGGAAAAAATCTGGTCCTGTTTGGCCTTGGACCTTTGGCTGACTTGCTACAAGTTCAGCTCTTTTTTTTGTGGGCTTTCACTTTTGCTGGCAGCCGCTTTATAAATTGATTTGCTCCCGCTCTGACATTTTGAACCTCGTGACGTTCGAGTAGCTAATTTACGGCCATCAAAAGGCGCCAATAAATTTTGCTTTAATTGCAAGTTAATTAAAATTGAAGACCCTTGTAAAAACACACTGCTTGTGGCACATTTTAAAAATATTCAATGGGTCTACGTCAAACAAGTCGAATACACATTTTCTTTATGTTCTAAAATAACAGGGAATACTATACATATTCAGTATGAATTTATTTATAATATTTATACTAATTGTGCATACACAAATTTCGAGTAATTAAGCTCGTAAATTAGGCAAACTCAAGCGGAGAATGCAATTCATTTAATCGTTGGCAAATACTATAATTATATGCGCATATTTGCAATCATTTGCAATTTGCAAACAATATCAAATTTTAGATAGTTAAAATCAATTTATTTATTTACAAAAATATTTTAGACAAAATAGGGGAACGGACAGGTTATTTGTGGGATTATAAAATCTTTAACAGATTATTCAAATTAAATTTTAGAAAATTAAAAAAAAAACAAATTTTAAACAAAGTTAAATGAAAAAAGCTAAATAAAACAAAGGCAACTTAAAGTTGCTGTCAGAATCTAAATACATATAAAACTTTGTTTGCGGCTTTTTATGGCTTTTCTATATCTGGCAAGGAAGTGTTGCCAATACCAATAATATGTGAATCTATTTGGAAATGCTGTTGCTTATCATCAGAGCTCAATTCATTTATTGCCATGTCAGAAATATTGTTCTTTATTTTGCTGTGTGCTTGGGTTTGTATTGATTTATGACACACTGGGTGCCAAAACTTGTATATATACAAATTAAAATATTTTTTGAGCAAATTTAAACCATTTTTATTGACATTTGAGTGGCAAATCACAAATGCTAACGCAACGTTGAGAATCATGTTAAAAGTGAAAGTTTCAAAGAATAGACTAAAAATTACGGCGCAAAGCACAGTGCAAAAATAGCAGAAAAAAAAGAAGAAAATTTTATAATTGTGTTTTACTCTGCACGGCTTCTGAATGGACATATGGCATTAGTAGCTGGGACAATGAAAAAACAGAGCGAATCCAAGGTTTCCCAGGCAGCCAACCAATTCTAATTAAGCCAAGCCAATGACCAACTTTCAAAATGAAAGCTAAAAGAAAATGAAAAAATTGGCAAAAGACAATAATTAGTAAAGTTGGGGTAGAAAAAAATTTAAGTCACATCTCTGACCACAAAAAAGAAAAAACAAATGTAGTTGGAAATGCGAGCGAATTAATTCATTCAAGTGCAGCACGCAAAATCAAACTAATTTGCTGTTTTTCATGCCAGAACTTAGACTTGTCTTTATGAATGCGCTTAAACGGTCAAATAGTAGGTGGATTTTGACCAAATCCTGCAGCACTCGTCTAGGTTCTCTGGTTGCAGCTCAAGTGTTTGTACGAGCTGGCCGCAAAGCGAAGTGCAAATAAATTAAACGTCAAAATCGCCAAGAAAAGTGCTATGAACTCAAGTCGTTTATGTTTGGCCAAACTTAGCTTTTAGTTTTGGAGATGCACTTAAGTAAGTAGGTAAAACTTAAGCAAGTTGTTTGCATGAAAGTCTTTCAAGGAAACTACTTTTTTGTTGCATGATCCCTAAGCGGATAAAAAATGCACCATTAAATATAAATTAAAAATTCTTTGGATTGTGCCATAGAGATTATTTGGGGATCTTAAATCTATTTTTATAGAAAAACTTGAATATTAAAAACTTCCAAAATATTAAATTTTTCTGGCATGCATTAACATTGAACTCTGTATCTACCGATTTTTACAATAATCTTCTTTGAAATAATTTTTCTCTGAGAACGCAAAATATTAAAGCTCAATTCCAGCTTACACTCTTTAAATGCTTGTTTTGTTCCTTTATCCAAAAATTGGCTCAAATTTGCGAAGTCGACTGTCTAGACCGAGAGGCTTTTGACTAACGGATAGAAAAGAACAAAAATCTAGAGAAACAAATTGAGTAGAAAACAAAGCAAAATTAAAGTTCTGTACATTTTGCCAAAGCAATTTGGCCGAAATTTATTTCCTTTATTTATTTTTAAGCCTTAACTGAATGTTTGAATGTTTTTTTCTATGTGTCTAAGGCTGACCACAACTGCACTTAATCCTGCAGCGTTGAGCACCCAATCTATCATTATTTGAACAGAGTCTGGTCGCTGGGTTCGAAATAGAAGTTGCAGGATGTTCACACTTAAAGCTTACAGCTAAAAGCGAATGCAAAGCGCAAAATAAATGACACTCATTTACACTTGTCGCCCACCCGCGTTCCCGAATAAAAAAACTCCAAAAGTATACTATATATGTACTTGTTAAATAAACAAAATTTGCACAGAAAGGAAACTAAACGACGACTAAATCAAAATGAGTTTAGAGTGAGAAGGGAAAACCCTTGACAAAGTTTTTGGCACAGAACTGCTTCAAGTGGGCGGCCGAGTGTCCTACAAAGTTGCCTTGGCTGACAAAAAAAAAAAACACAAGGCGGATGAGGAATAAAAAAAAATCGCCAGAGAAAGGACTGTCCACTTGTATTAAAGGAAAACGCTGCAGGCATTTTAAGTGTTGTTAATGCCGCTGCGGTTGAGCTCGAAACTTTTTTGCCACACAGCGCAAATGAAACAACTTTTCACAATTTTTCAGTACACGTGGCTAGCCACTGGTCCCACAGTGGTGCACCACCATGCCACTAGCAGCACTCAAGGGTCTCCTTTTCTCTCACAGTCTTTTACAGTTTTATGCATTTACACCCAGATATAAAAAATAAAACTCAAAATAAGCCAAAGCAAAAAACAAAGAGAAAAACTTGCATCACATTCCGCCCACGCGTCGTTGCACTCATGTTGTTATTCCTTTCGCCTGAAACTCGGACATCAGCCATCTAGAAAGATAAAAACATTATCCAGTTGGGAGGTCAGCTGCTAAAGAAGTTAAGGGCTTGTACACAAATATCATGTGGCACGCTTTTCACTTTACAGATATTTGCCACTAAAAGTGGTAAATTTTTGGGTTTTCGGTTCATTGGGTTTGGGGTTTTCTCAAAATGCATTTTTGGGTATTGTAAATATAAATTTGAGTAAAAAAATAGCTTCGTCAACTTTATCAATATTTGCTTTGTCACCAAAAAAGGTAAATATATATAACTTAAAATTTTTCCTGATGTCAGCATCTAGAATATTTCGTTCCTTTTAGTAAGATATGTGCATTTAAAAAAAATCTTTTGCCTTTATTCTTTTCTTGTTTGTAAAAATAATTAATGAATAAATTATTGATTATTTTCATTAACCTAGCTAAAGTCGTCTGCATTGATGAATAATTTATTTTTGGGTAAGTACTTTGCATTTACATTTAATTAACCAGTTTGTTATTCCATACCTTTCGATAACGTTTTTTGCACATTTTGCATTACCAATTTAATTTGAAGGGGATCATTATCGGCAAATGCTCATTTTTATTCTGTTATCAATTGTGCGAGTTTCGTAATTATGCACTCGGCAGCTGAAGCAGACAGTTGTCGCGATGGAATAAAGTGTTCAAAAATTACCATAAAGCAACGTCAAAGATATTCGCATGTGTTTCACATTAAATATGTCATATCCTGTTTCCTGCATACATACACACACCCACACATGCAGCTTATCAGCGACAGGCTTCACTGCTTCACAGGGGAAATGGCATCAGATTCCCAGCCCTTTATTTATGCTCCTGTCCTTTTTTGCTGAGACAGCACACAGCTTGAAATTGTAAATGCAATGCGCTTTGCTTGAAGTTGCAGCAATCACAGAGCCAAAGAAGTTGCCCCCCAGTGCAGCGAGAAAGCAAAGTATCAATGACACTTTGGAGCTTAAACGAACCAACCATATCACAACACATGTGGCCCTAGTCCCTGGTTTTGAAACTTTATTAAAAATATGTTACAAATTAAAAAGAAATGTATTTGACTTAGAAGTACTTAGTTTTAAAAAGTCTATAATAAATCAAGAAGGTGATAAAATTAAAATGACCATAAAGAAATAACACATATATTTTATAAGCGAAAATGATTAAAAACGAAAAATTAACCTAATCATATTTTTATTGAAAACAATAAATGAGAACAAAAAAGACAACATACAGTTTTTATTTCTAAAATAATATACATTTCTTGCCACTTTACTAGGTTGATTTTTCTTTTAGTGTATATCAACTTTCGGCTACTTGAGTTTCAATCATTTATTCTGTTGCCCATTGCTGTTGCTGTTTTGCTCCTCTTTTTATACATCAGAGCATTGTTGTCTTAATTGCTGTTGTTGCTGTTTGGCTCTCTTTTGTGTTTTTGTTGTAGGTGTGCACTTGCTGCCTGTGATTGTTGACGTGGCTGGCAAACGCACACTTAAGTGCACTTGAGCGTTTTTAATTAAAACGCAATTTTTCAACAGGCGTCAGCAGCAGCAGCATTCACAAGAAGGCTGTGAAACAAGCAAAGAGCCAGTAACAAAATATACCACTCTCTCTCTCTCTCTCTCTCTCTCTCTTTCTCTTTCTCTTCGTTTTTCTTTTGGTTTATTTGCTGGCACTAAAATATGTTAAGCTGTTGAATAAAATATGAACTGTCGGCCCAAGAATTGTGGGATTAATAAATTGGCAAAACATTTGCATAAACTGCCTCATTTTGCAGCTTTGAAGGCGAAATCAATGCAGGAAATGCAGCCAAATAGGGGCATCAATCATGACGATGCCAAGTTGTATGCAAAGTTCCCGAACAGTTTGCTATAGTCAATCAGAGCAGCATCGACAGTTGCTTCCAAAGCTTGTTGAGCGATTTTGTTGTTTCAATGCAACATAATCAACGTCATCATCGTCAGTCAAGCCACAAGCAACAAGCAACGAGAGGCAACAAAGTTGACGTTGCATCTGCCACAGCCCCTCCTCAGTCTGAGGTTATTTATACTGCTCGACAATGTGATGATGATGATCATGATAATGATGACTACAAGTGCACAACCCTTTGGCCTCGTCGCTGACTTTAGTTTATGGAGTACTCGCATCTTGTCTTCTTGCGTTTAGCCTGAGGGGCGACTACGTGCCGTAGCAGAACGAAGCTGCCTGAATAAGGGGCATGCCACATTTGCCACGCGTGCCACCAAAACATAAACAAAGTACTCAACGTACGCGCAGATGAGCCGCGACTTGTTGTCGAACGAAGCAAAAGGAACACTGAGGTTAAGGGGGGCTTTAAAAAAACACATCCACAAGTGAAACAATTTTGGCGGCATAGCCAGAAGGGGAGTTACCTTAATGATGATGATAAATATTTTGGTAGGTTTATCTTAAGCGATAGAGAGTGTAATTATGAGCTAAAAGACAGTGCTTTCTCATATAAACTTAACAAAAATTTTGGTAACATTTAAATATAATTTTCAGTACGTGCACATATTTAATTGCTACTGTACCTTCAGGAATATCATGAAAGCCACTTCAGAAAGTCAAAAGCCAATTACAGCATCATATTTTAGCACTGTATGGGAAGCTATTAATTCATTAGTAAAGCCAACTCAGTGTGTACTACCATGAAATGTGAAATTAATTACATTTCCTCTAAGTTTATGGAATATCTTAAATATTCAACACCACAATTCACACCCAAAAACATATGCTTTTCGTGCCGTATCGCAAACGACAAACTAACAATAACTAATTGGAGGCTAATGACCAATTGAAGCTGTCGCCATCAACCCCAAAAAACCAACCCAAAATATGCACACATATACATGTGTAGATACATATACATAAATGTATTATGAGCGAAATAGAAGCAACAAATAATGACTAGAGACAAGTGCAAAGATTCTTTTGGCAGTGAGCTCAAGAGGCGGATATTTCTCCTGCCAAATATCTTCCAATATGGAAATAACAAATACACTACAGACACAATATTTTAGCATAATTAGCAGACAAGCTGCAGGCGCCAACATATATATATATATAGGCTAAGTTTCAAGCTTACCATTAAGCTAAGTCAATTTTGTGAGTCCTTAAATACGCTTGCTGGATTGCGATTAATATTTGCTGAAGACAAATAAATACAATTATTATTTTAATATACAAATATAACAAATAGTAGTTAATTTTAAACTAAAACTCATTTAAATTACTATTTGTTTTACTTGAAAGGGAACTAATAAGTAGTTCAAGACAGTACTCAAGACATACGTTATTGCTTATATGCCTTTTCGGCTCACTAAACACAGTGCTTTATGTTTTGCGAATGTGTAGAAGCATGCATATACACATTAATACTGCCGGAGTTCTGGCTGGCATACAGATTTGGTGACACGTCCTCGGGCAGACATAACCATGTTCTGCTCCAATGTGTGAAGTCATTTAAGAGTGAAGCATGTCTTGTGATAGTGGTGTGGACTAGAGAAGGGGTGAGGATGGGTGCAGTGCATGAAGGAGCTAAAGCTCGGAAGGAGGCAATTAGAAAATGATTTAGCGCAATTTGCGAGTGATTAAAAATGGCGAAGCGGAAATAAATTGAGTTGCCAGCAAGAAAGGTAATACAGTAAATGCACGCAGCTGCAACAACTCAACTAGTTGTTAAGTCAAAGAATGAAAATTAATAATGTGAATATTAAATATTTAAATAAATAAATCTGTTGCCGACTTTGCTGTCCGATGGCAAGAGCAAATTGTGGATCGACTGTTGCCTCGCTTAATACCCATCGCATAACTCAAGTGGCAGCCACTGATGCGCAGCTGAGTGGCAAGACAGTTTGCATACTGTTAGTTGCACAGTGAGCTCTGCCTTTTTACTGTAACGCAGCTCCTCTATATATATACATTTATATGTGTATGTATGGGTGTATGTTTTTGTGTCACAATCTCTCCCAGCTTCTCTCCCTCTCTCCATCTCTCCATTTGTGTCTGTGTTCGCCATTTTGTCGAGTGACAGCCATTGGCGACGCCATCGCATCAGTTGTAGTTGCCTAATGGCTGCTTTGCGGCTTAACTGCGGCATGGAACAAGAGGATAGTCGAGAGGGTTGCTGCAGCAGGGGAGAGAAAGAGAAGTTGGCAACGAGAAGTGTCGACAACCCTGAGGTATTTAGGACCTGCTGCAAGTTTGCTTCGGAAATATATATATTTTATGCAGTCACGACTGCAAAATGTTGGTCAATGCTTAAAGTGACTTTCGCTTACAGCTTTGGGATTTATATGTCGAATGCCTTAACTGATATATTTAAATAGATAATTTATGAGCTTACACTCTTAAAACGCCTTAAAGTCGTCCAGCACTTGAAGCACACTCGAATTTCAATGCCACTTCACGTATGTATGTCATCGACTCAAGTTTGTTTTCTTGATGAATAATTTATGAGACATTGCATATCTTTGATTTGCTTCTGCAGCCAGCAGCAATCATCATAAATATGACGAGCTGTAAAATGAGGTGCGAGAAAAATGTGAAAGAACTTTTGATTATGAGTGAAGATATTTTCCAGAATGCCAACATATTCATATTTATATTCATATATTAATGTGGTTGGTGTGTGTTACTTTTTCTAAGTTTGATTTATGATTACTTAAACCAACACTCTATATATTTTTGTTACCAAGAATCATTAAGGATGTAAGTAAGACCAACAAATAAGCTAAAATATTGATAAATAAATCTGTATTTTTTACTCAAGCAATAGCATGTGAAATGTATATTTTATAGGTTTCAATTTATGTGGGGTATCTCTAATTCGCTTTTTACACTCTTCGTATCTCTAAGTTTTTAGTTATGTTGATTGCACAAGCATGAACATGGCAAATGCATCCTGTTTTTGCGGCTTCCTGCAAAATCATACACATTCTTTTCTACTTCATGCCACTCTCATTGCCATTTCCTCATGCCATTTGGAAGTATTGCCAAAACAGAACAAATATCAGACAATAAGTAGAAATCATATTCAGCTGCCTGTTGGCAATGAGCACGACTCTCAACTCACACAATTTATAGCCAACGTTGCGTTGCATTTTCGGCAAAACCAATTGAGTTGTTAATAAATAACACACAGCACTTGTGACCGCCTCTTATAACCCACAAACGCTTTATTTATTGTTCAAAATATTGCAGCCGAAATCAATTGAAGTTTGCCGTGGCGCTATACACAAACGGAGAGAGTGCTAAATCAATCACTTAAAAATTTTCAATATATATACGTTTTTAAAATTTAAATTGTATTTAAACAAGAGCAGTTCTGCATGAACACGCACAAAATAAATACAACTCCAGTTACAGATCACATAAAGTTTTCATCACACAAACATTGCACACGTTTAGCATTTTGTTTTCCGTTTTGCGTTTGTTGCCAAAAAGTTGGTTTTTTATTCCGCACGTTTTGTTATTGTTGTGATATATATATATTTTTTATGCAATTTGTTAGCATTTGTAGTGTTTTTTTTTTATTTTTGTGACCAGTCTTTGTTAAGCTTTAAAATGAACACAAAAAACATTTTGCTAACAATAACGTAAAGAGAGGACAGCAAAACTGTTGTTTTTACCCTGCAGCTTAGTCTGGCTGACAGAAATATGTTCAATTAAATTTGCATAAACATATCTTAACTGTTTCTTTTTATTATTATTTTTTAATTTCGAATTAGTTTGCTCGTTTTTTGTATTAATATTTGTTTACAAACCACAAAGTCAACATAAAAATTTGCATTAAAAATTCTCAAAACATATATGTGGCACAAAATACGTGTTTGCTACTCGCTAAATATATTGCATATTTTAATTGGAATTTGAAAATGATTTTGTTTTATAGTTCGATCTGTTATTGCAGCTAAAAATGCCGAATCGAGTATTTTATTTGCAGGCAATGCGAGTCGACAACATTTTGCAATTTATAGCATCTTTTGCATTTATTAAAAATCGTTGGAAATCATTACGAATAAGTGCGCAGCCAATGTAAGCTAAAAATAACAAAATCGGCATAAGTCGAGAGGGTGCAGAATATAAGACGGAAGATTGGCATAAATGCATGCGAATATGCAGTAAACTAATAACATATAAAAATGATGGTGGAAAAGTTCTAAAGAATCGATAAGGAAGGAAAAACTTTGCCAGAGAGATTATTCTAATAAAATGATACCGCCGCATACATATAAAAAAAAGAGGGCTTATATTGACAAGGTGCATGACTAAGTGCTGGTGCCACAAGGCAAGGGCACAGAAATAATAGTCAAAAATAAAAAATATGATTTTGTTTACCTTTTCTTTGCGGCGTTTGCCGCGACAAAATGAAATCAAAACACGCGCTTTTCGCTTAGTTCAAACACCCCGGGCATCTCCCCAAGTTGTTGTTATGACCTTAGAGACCATAGAGTTTGCCAGTCAGTCCCCTATGTTTTTCTTTCCCTCTCCAAATGGCTCCTTACACAGCCTGCTTCAGTGCGGGGTGTTATGCTAAATTTAAAGCATGTTGCCGCTGAGATTAGAATTAATACACGGTGCGTGTTGCGTCTGCCCGTACGACATGTTCGCTGTTGCGACTGGGGTCTGCACACCCTAACAAACCACACATACATACATACATAGTGTTATATGCGACATCTATGCGCTAACATCTGGCATGGCATATCACACGCGTGCGCGCTTTAATTAGCTGCTGGGCACATGCGGAGCTCGAAGGGAAAATTGTTGCTGCTGCTGCTGCTTGCACATGTCAAATGCATTTCGTGTGCTAGTAATGTGCCAAGCACACGCACACACACTCAAGACACACTAGAAGAGAGCGAGCGAGTGTGTTTACTCAAGTTGTCCGCCCAATATAGTGCCCAGCAATTTGTTGCCGTTGTGTTTATGTTTAGATTTTAGCGTTTCGGCTTGTCGAAATGCTTATCCAAATGTTGATTATTTGTAATTGCTCATTGCCGCAGAGATACGCCTGCAAATCGAAAGCCGCATAACTCTGGGACCACAATTCAAACACAAATGCCCAAAATGCCAAGTTCAAAACAACGCAAACAATTGTAAAGTCATGCATGAAGGCAGTCTCCTAATTACTAATGTTGCAGAAAACAATATGACAGCTAATCTTTAACAGAGAACAATGCGTGGCACATTGTTTATATACAAAAATGTTTTGGCAATGTACGTTGCCAAACGCAGTACTCGTATAATAAGCCTAAAGTTGTCATTAATGGATACCGATAATAAAACCAATTGGCATGGGCAAGTTTTGAGACATTTGGAACAGCTGACCTTCTTTGCATAAGGAACTTCTTTATAGTGCATAGCTTCAAGTGCTTGACATCCTAGATCTTGTGACCAAAAATAAATATAGTCTCCTATATAACCTTATATATAGATACTTATGACTAGATAAGGATTTGGTAGGCATGCCGCAAATTCATTTGCTGTTTCAAAAACTGTTGCGTTAAATTTCATGCTTATGTTGTAGCCAATCACAATTGAAACAAAATCCTCTTCCATTACTCGTAGAATCGGTTCAAATGCAATACAAATTAATACTAAAACTTTTTGCCAACTGTTTATTGTGAACATAATGGATAAGCAAAGTAGTTGCTTTAAAATACAAGTATGTAAGCATTTCAAAACAGTTTGAGGTTATAAAGAAAAAAAAATTAAGAATGCGGAATAGTTCTATAAATTTGTTAATTATTATTGGACGTAGATGTACTAACGGACAGTTCATTCAAGTGGCCCAACGAAACCAAGCTCCGGCTTGTTAACGCGCGGACCCAAGCACAAAGCGACCCACTTCCCGCCCATCCGACCGAGGGGCGCACCGCGTAACATGCGGTTACGATGATCGCGAACATGTAGACAAATGACGTAACAAAATTCACCACTATAGGTAATAAAAATGTCTACTATTTCTAATGGGTACAGCAAGTCACATTATACACCGAAATTTATTGGCAGCTCATTTTAAATTGAATCGTTTATAACGATCGCAGTTAAACACAATATTATCACTTTAAAATGGTTATAAATACACAGCGATGAGTCTATAACCCAAGTACACGGGCACTTCCTGTAACATTGCGAACAAATGGCAAACTTGATATCTGGATATTTTTTATAACGCATGTTTGCAAATGCCTGACATCCCAGTTTTTGCGACCAAAAACAAAGGTAGTTCGTTAAGTTACCTGTTTGTTGGAGAAAATTAAATCGAAAAGAAAATATCCATTTTATTTATATGAATACCAATTATTTCATAGGAATCGGGTACGCATGCCGGATATTCACTTTTACTTGTAGTATTAGTTACAGACACATTTTCCTCGTTCATGGAATAGTCGTATCCAGTCGTGTTCAGCACACACTCGGGCAAATGACAATTGATACAATATCCTTTTTCTTCACGCTTAGTTGCTAATTTACTGCTAGTTATAAGTAATAAAAGAAGTAAAAATGAGACTTTGCTTAAAATATTCATTGTTTCTTATAAAAATATGTTTGACAAACTGAACAGCACACTTCGTGCTCTGAGTTTTCAATGATTTCAAATTATCATGTAAATAATCAAAGTAAATTATATAAAGAGTTAATGACAAACCTTCAATTAAGCCGATTTACAAAGATTTTAAATGCTACCAGCACATCTAAACTTTAACTGCTGGTGAGATTTCAATTAGTTTTCATTACTGTTATCTGCCAACATCGATAACTACTGTTCGAGTCAGATATCTAATTTGCAAGCCATCAAAGTCAACATTCTGCATTTTGCATTCTGCCTTGTCACAATGATGAAGAAGTGTGGCTCAAATTAAATTTTTGTTGGTCCAACAGATAACTGTTAGCATACAGCTGGCAGTGCTGCTGTTGCAGTTGCACTTGCAACAGTGCCAACAGTGCCCTGCCTTCTACTTTCCCAAAAACCGCAACAGACACAAACAGAAAGCATCGACCACACTCACACATACATAACTCAAATTGGGAACCTGAAGCTTGAGCTCGAGAATCGTCTGTAAATGCATTTCATTGGTCTTGTGTGGTTTTCGGAAATTGCAGCTGGCCCAAAAAGCTAATGCATTAATCAAAACACTTTTGGTATCTGCCCAATAGGTGTGGCATGTGCATTAATTTATTTATTGATGCTAAACAGAAATTAATATCATTCACAACCAATCTCATCCGTTCCACACACAGATTTGCTTGCCACAACCAAAGTTCGAGGATGACTAACAAATTCAACTTCCATTTTTAACCTGCATTCAATTCATCTATGAAATATAATCAGCTAACACACACACACACACAGGACCATACACACTCGCTCAATTTTTATGACACTGCGCCCTTGGCTGCAGACAGATTAAAAAGGGACGGAAAAAGGAAACCATAATCTGGCTGAGGCTCCGATGTAAAGCAGCCAAAATCAGAAACAGAAACTGAAACAGAAACAGAAACCAAATCAGATTCTGAACTCACAGCCGCATCCAAGTTGCCGCTGTTGCAGTTTTGCCTTTTGCCCACAGAGTAGCGTAGGTTAAATTGTCCGTGAAGGATTTATTTGCTGGAAATTATGATTTATAAGCTCAGCAGCCAGTTGCACTTACAGCTAACACACTCACACATCAGCTAAAATCTCTCTATCTCTGCATCTCTCTCTCTCTCTCTCTCTCTCTCTTATCTCTTCTCTTTTTGTGAATGCCTTTGGGCCAATTTCTTTTATTGTTTCTGGCCATTGACCCCGTTTCGGCAGTGGGTCATAGTTCGACACTGCATATTCTCCCTGCTCAAGAAAAATGACAGGCATAAAACTAAAATTGAATTAAATTCAATGCAGGTGCATATAGTATGCATTCAAAACTGGGATAAACTACCCACGAAAAACTGAAAACTAAGCAAAAACTTGCTGGCCCTCATAAATAGCAGACAAAGAATTTTTATAACATTCCCACGAAACAATTGCAAAATGCTTTGAAAGCTTTTATTATCAATTTATGGATCAAATTCATTGCGAACAGAAGCAAAAGCCAATCTGCAACGTTGTAAGGGTAAAAACTAAGTTATTAGTTTTGCACCGTTTAATTTGTTAGAATGTAAGTGAAAGTTAGTTGCTAGTTTCCTGTCCATTAGTTTAAAGAACAAAAACCAAACGTACTCGACTATAAAATTACACCTACTGTCAAAATCTGGTACTAAGAAATTTACCATAGAACTTTACTATTATTTGGCAGCTTTATATAAACAAGCTGAAGTTTTAAGCTTTAATTAGTTTAATACTCTTATATTCCCTGAGCTTATGTCATCGTGTATTATGTCCAAAAGCTTAAAGTGGTTTGAGTACACGATATATGACTAAACTTTTTGTGCTTTTTTCAAAATTAAAAGCTGCCGAATCTCATAAAAAAGTCCCTAACCGTTTGGGGATTGTGTCGCTGATAAAAACAAATGACCCAATATTTAAAGCTTTCTCTTGATATCATGTACCAAAAATGTACAATTTGTTCAATGTGATATGCGAGCAAATATTCAAACCAATTACTGATTTATCCAAACTTTTGAAATGCTTAAAATGGTTAAGGAAATGGGAAAAAAGCTCCGACGAGTTTTATTTTTTTTTATTATTAGGTTTTTTCATTTTATTTTTCTTGCTACTGCTTTTTCCTACTGGCAAAAAGTGAAGGCAACATGATTAGAAGAAGCATGCAAAATAAAAGAAATTACTAACGTCTTAACAGATACTTTAGTAATTTATTAGGTATTGGTCCTAATAGATACTTAAGTAATATTTAGTTATAAGCTAATAAAATCATATATTTTACATTCAAATTACTAATAAGATTAGGTTGATAATATTAATTAATAATATGTAATGTCTCTTAAATCTTTTTAAAATTGTTGTATATTCGTAGTCGATTTGTTTTTCATTCAAATAATAATCATTTCAAAACTGTGTTATTAACTTTCGAACTCACTTTGTAGGGGGCAGTATAGTTAAAAATTTCCCAACAGTTTGGTGGAATAAGAGCAACCATTTCTCCAGCTTTAATAATAAGGGGAAGAAAACTTGCTCACTTCCCCTTAACAGCAAATATCCCAACCAAATGACATGCGCTCTCTGCTCTCTGTGCAAACGCCATATAATAGTTCGCACATGGACCGTTTGGCGCTGGTGTGCACAATTTTCGCAAACTAGAGCTTCGTGTGAAGTTAACGGTACACACGAAACAGCCAAAACGAAGGCCAGAAAATGTGGCAGCGCCTGTTTTCGGCTGCCTGAAGTAGCAAATTTTCGTGTCAGTTCATGTTCGATATTTGTGTTGTTTAGTAACGGCAAACGGGGCGCACGAAAGCGCAGCGCAAACGGAGCGAACGTCGCGTCGCGATTTTCAATATTTCTACTACAGCAAACGTGTGCTGTGTGTTTGTGAGTGCACGTGTATGTACGTGGCTCTGCTCGTATGTGTATGAGTATGCGTAGATTGGGCCAAAGAATTTCCAGTTGTTGCATTAAACTCAGCGCGAGACCAAAAACAACGTCCCAAAATAACCAAATTTGACCACAGAAAACGGCAAACAAAACAAAACGGAAATCAACAGCACTCGCAGCCAAGCTTAAGAGTTTGGCTCTCATAGCGTGTGCTCGAGAGTTTGTATGCAAGTGTTTGTGCGAAAGTGTGTTTTTTGTACAGCATACGTCACAGGCGCCAATAAGTCGCAACTTGCAAAAGAAGCTGCCTACTGAAATAAATAATAGAAAAAATTCAAATAAATAAGAAAAAATGAAAGCAGCGAAAATACAAAAGAAAAATAAGAAAAATCCAAGGCATTGTGTTTTTAAGTGATGTGCTAGACAGTGTCAAAATAAATATTAAAGTAACAAGAACCCAAACCTTAATAAGGAAACAGTGCTGTACAGCTGGACTTTAGCCGGAATTTAGAAGTTAAACACATCTATAAAACGGTAATTGAGTCATAAATCATTTATAATTAAATTGTGAGCATCCACGCTTTTTGTTGGTGCGATAGCAACGCGGCATTTAACTTGAAAGGAATTTGCTGACTTCTGATTTGGCCCATTGGCTACGCTGTGGCTAGGAATATGGCCCACTTAACTGTCAAACTAAGTGTTGAGCTGATTGATTAGCTTAAGCTACGCCTGCTGTGAATTTGTTGATATGTTTGCCTTCAATACAACTTAGCCAAATTGGCAATTTCTTGATGCTGATGCCATTGTTGTTGTCCTGTCATGTTTTTGGGCCATTTGTGCTATTGTTTTTGAATTGTTGTTGACAGCAGCAAGAGCACAACTAGCGCACAAGTCGCTTCTTGACCCCATCAGACTACGAACCGTGTCAATCTATATTATCTGAAGTGTTTTGTGTGCGTGCTTTCTGAACATTGTTTTTGTTTTTTTTATAATCAGCCTTCGTTGTCCTCCTTGGCATTAGTTTATTTTTTAATACATAGATTGAAATAGCCTTAAGAGTGTGCAGAGCTTCTTGAAGGCCAATTTGAATTTAGGCAAACCTTAAATGAATAAGTGCTTAACAAAAAACATCTTAAGATTTCTACGGATGCTTATGTACATACAATATTAACAGACATCAAAAGCAATTTGTCTTGACATTCTGTCAAAATCAAA
Organism: Scaptomyza cyrtandrae; assembly: GCA_035044605.1. NCBI lineage: Eukaryota > Metazoa > Arthropoda > Insecta > Diptera > Drosophilidae > Scaptomyza > Scaptomyza cyrtandrae. The sequence continues at coordinate 18,493,546 of JAWNNS010000640.1, forward strand.
AAAAACAAACTTTTTTTTATTTGTTTACTTAGCTCTCGAGATTTTTACAAAATTCTTCACAGTAATTGGACTCGTTAAACTTTGACCAAGTGCTTTAGGCTTTTTTGCATAATGTTGGATGTAATTTAATTTATTTAGTTTGCCTATAAAGATTTGTTGGTACTTAGCAGTTCGTATTCCTAAGAAAACGGAATGGTCTAGACAAGCTTAAGCAGCTAGTACATAAAGACATATCATTGATTTTAATTTCAAAGAATTTTAAACTCAAGTAAAAAAAATGAATCGTTGCTGAAAATCACAATATCGCGATTTTGATATATAATTCGGACAATATAAGCCCAATAATACAAAAGTAGCTATTATTTGTATTAATATTAATTTTGGATGGGATTGAAAAAGCTTAAATATTTTCCTTAACAAATTTATTTATGTTTTTCGTTTTTTTTTGGATATCTTATTACTTGCAGTGTTAAGTTTACTAGGTTCTTATAAAGAGGTAAATCTAGATTCTTATAAATAGTTACATTTATTTATAATCTAGTAAACATAACTTCATTTAAATATTAATAAGAATCGAGTTGAACCTATTTATAAGAATCTAGAAGAGTAAACACGCGCTCCAAATCACCAGCAGAAATCATTCATTAAAGTGACCATTAGTTCGTGAAAGTTTTGTGAATCAATTCGACGTACCATACTCGACTTTTAATTAAATATTTATTTTTATGCGAAAATAATGCGGAGATATTAGTAGCACAAGGAGGGAAAGGCCACAGGAAGTGGACCCCTTGGGCGATGACTATTGTAATTATTTGTTGGGGCGGAAGCGCTCTGTTTTTAGCTGCTGTTGGCTGCTTAGTCGCTGTGATTAATAATGCTTAATTGCAAGTATTTGCGTGGACGAAGAAAACAGGCATGTGGATGAGCCTCGCCGCGGGGCTTTACCGTACCGGCTGTATGGGTCCGATGTACATTTGATTGATTACAACATTTTGTCGCACTAATGCGGAGAGCGCGTCACTAAGCCTCTTGATAAGGTTTGCGTATACTTAACTTAACACTAAAGATTAGTAGCGCTAAACGAGAGTGAAAGAGAGAGGGTAACCGTAAATAATGGCGGGAGTGCGGTATGGTGGATAGGAAGGGGTGGGGGGGGGGGAGTGGTTAGTAAACTGAGTGCTGAGATTGGCACGCAGCGTGTTTCTGTAACCCCACTCGAAGGCTAATCAACAATTAATGAGCAATTAATATGCAATTTAGGGGCGTTACTTTGTTGGCCACTGTACGTGAGGGTGTGCCAGTGTGTGTGTGTGTGTGTGTGCGCGGGTAATCAAGCGTGTATTAAATGCATAAATTAATTAATTCATTCAGCTGCGCTTTGGTTATGTATGTGTAAATTTGTCACGCATTAAGCATACGTCATGTGCGCTGCAAAAAATGAGTGGTAAATGATATGGGCATTGAGCATTTGATCAACTCTATAAATTAAACATAAACAAAAATGCCACACTGTTTTGTTTATTATTTAAGCAAGCGTGCATTGAATTTTAACGAAATATTTGCAGGCACTGTTGTATTTAACATATACCACGGCCCATTTTTTATTATCTATTTGTATTAATCAAAATGCATGTGACACATTTTACGAATATATTTATAAATTAAAAAGAAATAAATACCTTTCCATGCCATCAAACTTTGAATAATGAAATATTAAAGAAAAATATTTAAATATATATAAAACATTGTTCATAAAATGAGAAACTGTTCGTTTTGAATAATTTTAAATGTTTGACATCTTAATTGATGGCATGTAAAATGCGCAAAAAACAAGCAATAATATTGATTAAATATTGAACAAAAGATAAGTAATAGTACCAAACAAACATGGCTCTTTGACATTTTATAAACAAATTAAAAGAACATTTACATATTTCTCTTCACGATTTTTTGGCAACAATGATGAGAGCTTAAATAATGATTTAGCTGTGGCTTAGTATTCTTTTAATACGCCGTCTAAAATGATAGATTAAGGAGTCTAAGCACGTGCCACTAAGCTCTAAATAATGGCAATCATAAATCATGGCAATTGGCCTTGTCAAAAGGCTAATATAATAGCTTATGCTAAAGCCACACGCAATATTTGTGCTTTCAAGCAATGTAGATTTATACTAGCAAAAAGTAAAAACTAAAAGCCAATAACAACATATGAGGTCCAGGAAAAGTTTTTGTCGTTAACAATTATTTTAGAAATTTATATGAAATTAGCAAGCAACTCAAATTCGCAACTGTGGCGAAGATTATAAACATAAATTCAACACCATTACGAACTTTCATACAAACTTCAGCGTCATTATTGAAAAAATAATTAAAACTTGAAGAAATACAATCAACAAACATTTAAAAGAAAAACTAAAATATTTAAAAGCGGATCTAAATAAATTTGAGTAGTGTTCACAGCGTATGAGAGTCTCATCATGAGCTTACTACTTAAACATAAAATAATAATAATAATAATAATTCAGTTCCTTATGCCCCGCAACACAATTTATATTCATTATTTCCGCTTGTGTACGAAAACACAAACACAAACAGTTGCACGTAGCCCCAGTAAAAAGAATCCTTTCATGCCCAGAAAAATACAAAACAGCACATGTGCATAATTAAATGAATGGAAATTTCACATTTGCGGCACCTATCGATGCAACTGACGCACACACTGCTGGCTGTGCATTAATTCGATTGTTTTTTATGCTGTTTTCATTTATGCACTTTTTTGTTTCTTGTTTGTTTGTTTTTGTTTATGGGGCAATTAGCAAAGTTTTCCAGTTGACTGTATAAAAAGTGCAAAAATCGTTGCATACTTGTGGGTGCGTGGGTGTGGATGGGCGGTTGTGTAAAGTGCATGCTGGCTGCTTGTGCCATGTAATTGAATATTAATCATACGCCAGCCAGGAGCCATTACTCACAGGACACGTTGGCCCCGGCAGGTAACGAGACTCGTTTCAATGCCGTAAAGCGCTACAGCAATAAAAAAAAAACGAAAAAGCAAATGGGATTTGCTGCTCAATACTTGCATACGTGTATGGGTTGACTGCAATATTTATGTATGCAACACCGAACGCTTAAAAAACAAACAACAGCAGCAACAACAAAAACACTGCTCGTGTCACAGTGGCTGTTGGACTGGCACATACATGGAGAAAGAGCTATAAATAAATTTGCTCATATTTCAGCACATGAACAATAATTAAATTCGTTTATATTGCACATGGGAACTGCTAACCATCACATTTTCCTTTTCCCTCTCTCTCTCTTGGTTTTTACCAAGTCGCTTAAATATCAGTATTTTTTCTTTTGCTTTACTCTCGCTCTGTTGACATTTATAATGGAAATGAATGCTGATGCTGCAGTTACTTCCCATTTTTATACATTTTGTTTGCCGCCCAATTAATTATTTTCGCTGCACCCCAAAAAAATGTTTTGCAGTTAAGCCAAAAATTATTACACCACACAAAAGTAGCGATTGCCAAGCTATATGACGATGTTTTTTCGCTACTTTTTCAAAATATTGGAAATTAATTAAGGTCCCATTTGTGTCCTGCGTCGTTGCGCTAATACCAAAAACGTGTAATGGCTGCGCTGTTACTTTTAATATGAAAATATTTGTGTTCGCTTCGGATATAACAGATATTTTTTGTCAGAAAGTTAATCAATGCACGGATTATAAACGAGCGCTCATTAATATGCGCAAGCGTTCTTTCTGCAACATTTGTTATGCGCAGAGTTTTAGCAGTGACAATAAATTACTTTAAATAAATTGAATTATTCATCAGAATAATATAAACCAACCGAAAATTTAAGCGTAATATAGGTATGTTTTAAATGTAATAAATCCACAATATTGTTCAATGTTTTTGTTTGGCATTTAACTCATTTATTTTCAAGTGCAAAAGAAACCTTTCGTAATGAACAAAACAACTTAACTTAATTAACTAATGTTCTTTTTATAAGCTCTGTTGGAAAAAGTTTGTTAAGACAAATACTGTCATCCTTTGACAGAATTTTAATGTGTGTATATTAACTCGTCACAAAGTCACTGCCAGCCACAATGCGTAGGCATCACAGCCGCCCTCAAAGGTGCTGCAAACACTTGAAGAAATTTCTAAAATTAAAATTCTCAAACGACCTAGCGGAGCGGGAGGCAGCATTTGAGGGTTATGGTTGTCGCACAATATAAAAACAAAAAACAGGCAGACAAAGCGTGTTATCCCTGTTGTTCCACACTAATACGAAGACAAGTGTCGCACGGTTAAAGGCTTTATGAGTGCCAAAGGACGCGACATCTTGCTAGTGTCTGCCTCCGTGAGTATGTGTGTGTGTGTGTGTGTATTGCAAATCAGCTGAGAGGAAGTAAAAGCAACTGCTTCGCTTAAAGTAATTGTTATAGCCGAGTGCGACACACTTTTTAAAAGTAAAATTAAACAAGAGCAAATACAATTTAGGGAAAAATTTTACTATTGCTTGATACTTACAAATAACCTTCAGAAGTTTAATAATATTCTGATTACAAGTGATTTAACTTATATTTATTATGCTTAAAAAACCCCATAGTTAAAGGTTCAAAAGCTTTTATTATAACTAAGGTGTAAAAGTAAAGTAATCAAATTAGCTTTGTTCCTTTTCTATCAATAAACATTTTACTCAATTTATTATTTCGGTTACTAACAAGCAGTCATTGCTTGGGGAATTTCCGTCCTTATTATGTACAGTTGCGAAACATATATTTTATATTGCGATTGTGTTGCAAATTGAAGCTGACAAAGCTGCGTATTGATATTTTATGATCCCTCAGTGACTTATGCCTGCCAGTCGAGTCGAGTAGATGGCGGCTTTATTGTCGCTTAGCGTCGCAAGCGACACGGCAACTTGTCACAAAATTTAAAACTTTGGCACTCGCGGCACACGCAACGTATGCGTAATGCGCTATGCGTGTAAAAATTAAATTCACTTTAGCACTTAAATCAATATGTGTCGGCTTCTGCTGCTTATATAATTATAATTAAATATGAGCAAACGCGGCAAAAATAATTGCCAGGCGCAAAGCTCCGTCGAATTAATATTTACAATTCACAACAAAACATTTATCATGTGTTTTTGTGCGGTTTTTTAATTTAATCAAACGAGCCGCGCACCAGGGCACACAAGCGTCAGAAGAATTGCCCATTTAATTGCAGCCACAATAATATTTATGGCCGCATGTCCGGTCATTCTCGGAATCTGCTGCTGCTACAAGCCAAATGCAATGAACCTCAATTACAAGGCATTAAATTCGTTCTTAATGCAGAGCTTTAATTTGCTTCACTGATTTCGACAAACCAATTCCATCCATTTATTAGCCTCGTTAATAATCACCAAAATTGTAACAAAATGATTTAAATGTACCTAAAGTTAAAGCAGAAAAATTCAACAACAAGAGATAATGAGTAATAGAAAGAGCGAAGATTTTACTTTAATTATACCTTATGATTTTCTAAAATACCTCTTTAACATTTTATTCCTTAAAGTAATTATTTTGAATTTGAAATTTAAATTTCCACAATTTTATTATAAATTTTCCTCACAATTATTAAACAAAAAATGTACATTTAAATCCCCACATAACTGCTACACAGAAAATTTCATGGCATATTGTGTGAATTTGATTTGGATAGACGTTCTAAATAGAGGTTAAAATCACGCCTTTCACACATCTCGTGGCATTTTCAGCGACGACCTTTTCCCCAGCCATACATATTACATTTAATTTATTTAAAGCTTGCATTTTGCACTCTGACGCTGTCGACAATAAAGAAAAACCTGCAAACATATAATATAAAACACACACACATATATATAATAAAATAAAAAGTAAAATCACTGATGCTGTGAAAAAAGAGGCAACATCGGAATACGGATATGATTTCGGTTTTGTGTGGTGATCCGTTCTCGCCCTATATACGTATTTGTGTATTTGTCAGTGTGTATGTGTATTGTTTGCGTATTTGCATAAAAATTTCGCATGTTGACGTGTTGGCGGTGGAGCCAAAAGCGGCTTTAAGTTTGGTACTGTCCGGATGCAGCATTCAAGGTTTGGCCTTCATTTAAGAGTCTGTTTAACAATTTTTGTTCTCTCTTTTTCTTTTGTTTTTAGTAATTATGCAAAAATGATGCAACAATACGAGTATCCATTCGTGGTACTTTAAATCATTGCCGCACACATGAATTCTGCACTGTCACACAATAGTTGCATCTCATTGCCCACTCTCACTCTCTGCCATTTGTTGTATGTGTGCATTCGCATTGTTTGGCATTACACAAATGGATATTAATAGTTGGGAACAGTTCTGGCAATTTTTTACTGTAGAAAAAACTTCTACAGTATGCCTGAATGATGATGATGATGTACTCATTGTTACCGAATGGGTTTGTTTTCAATTAATCATGCTGGGTTTTGTGTGGCAGCAGCGAATTTCAAGGTTGCCGCACAGACAAAAGCAATGCGCAGCACTCGAATATGCATAGCGCATGAATAAATGAATGCATGATTGAATGCACAAATGAATGCCGCATTCTTTTCGCGCAAATAGTTGCCAAAAGGGCTAACGTTTGGAGTGGTTAATGCTCCTCGGCCGACTGGAGGGGGATAATTATTAATCGCCATTTGGAATTTCTGCATCATGGCCATATATTTATTTGCTGTCAACGCCATTGTCTTATAATAAAGCAGCCGCAGAACTAGCTGGCCAGTGGCTCGTTCCTTCACTGTAATATTGGCAGGCCAACATAATAAACATAAATCAAGTGTTTCTATTGTGCGAGCGTTATGCTACGGCTATTGAGCACTGTTTCCCCTGCCTTCTGTTCTCTCTGTCTCTCTCTCTCTCTCTCATTGTACCATTTCCCGTCTTGTGCCATTTATCTTGAGCAATCTCAATGCTTTCAGTGCCTGCTTGGCTGTGCTACACATGCATATCATCAGTCGTCATCGCTTTTATTGTTGTTGGTTGCTACAATGTGTTGTGTGCGTGTGTGTGTGTGTGTATGTGTTAGTGTGTCGTACAAGTGGCAAGTGAAAGCAAAAGTGCGGCAGAGTCTCTGCCTTGACTGAGCGCCATAAATAAAGTCTCAAAGAAAGCCTTCCTGTTCAGCCTTGACGCGCCATTTGGTAGACGCCATGGGCGTGTCCTCACATCACTTGCTTCCTGATTTTAGTCACAGTCATTGAGTTTTGCATGTGGCAACCAAGTTCTTGTACACAAAAAAAAATTAAGCAAATTATTTATTTTCCCTACGAATTAGTGTATAAAATTAATTTTTTCTTATCAAAGTTCCTATTTTATGATAAGAAATACTTATTACATGGCATATAAAATATATATTTCAAGTATGATGAAAAATATGCTTTTGTTTTTATAAGATTCATTTTAATTTACTTTTGAGATATATAACCAAATAATCAACTATTTTAAATATTGCTTACACGTATATCTTGTTCATAAGCTTTATATATGCTCCAAGAATTTATAAACTCAACTTAAACGGCAGAACACGTTTTCGTATAGTAATATCCTTGTTGTACTATTTGATATATATATTTTGACTGAGCACCTCGTCAGTGGCACCAAATCTGACAGCCAGCTGATGTTCATTGTCAAAAACGCATCAGGCAGCAGAAAGGCAAAGAGTAGGGGTGAAGAAAGCACAGCATAGTGTGCTAATTTGCTTTTGCACTTGTTGTTATTGTTTGTTCGCAATTGTTTTTTTGTGTCACGGTCAGCTGGCAAAAAGCAAAGGACAGGCGAGCGTAAGAGCCACAGAATGCAGAAGGCACGTCAATCAAGCCAACGCGATGGCCAAAAAGAAACGGTTTATAAACAAAAAAACAGCTCACACAGAAACCCAAAACAACAACAAGTAAAAAGGAGAGGCGCAGCATATATTAAAAAAAACATACTGTGAACAGTGTATGTCTTCATTTGGCAGTGACACACACACACAAACAAACACACGCACGCAGAGTCAAAGAAGGGAGCAAGAAGAGCGAGTGTATGGTGCATACAAAATGGTTGAAAGGGAATGGAATTGTCAGTGGCCCGCGGGTTTTGTGCTATGAAAACAAAATTAATGTCAGCTGGCAACCCTAGTCCACAACCCTCTCTCCACTTGACGGCCAATGTGTAACAGCTTTCTTTCATCAAAGCGAATTTAGTTCTTCACTTTTTTTTGTTGTTTTTTTTTATTATTTTTTTTTTTTTACTCGACCTTGTTAATGACAAACAATATGCATAGTTTTTTGCAGCTGCTGCTGCTGCTGCTCTTTCATCTGCCATTTTGTCTCACAAAATGGCCGCGCCGAGGGGCAGAACGCACATTCACAACATCAGTCGGCACACAGCAGGCGCGCCAGAAAGTTTCCGCCCAACCCAATCCCCACACTGTCTCTCATTTAATGGTGAGCAATAAAAAACGTAGCCGAAGCCTGCACAGGCGGCGGCAAACCGTGGCAACAGCAGCTATATAAATAGGAAAACATTATAAACAAAATACTACGTTCGAGTGCGAGTCCGAGAAAATTGTCTAGGAGCGAAGAGTGGTGGGTGGAGGCTGTTGTTTACTATAACCCCATTGCCTAGTTTGCGTCAAAAAAAAGGATAGAAGGAAATGTCAACAAGCACAAGATGAAAATGGACAAGGAAACTGCAGAGGGGCAGACCTTTGCAACTTGGTTTTTTTTTTTCTTTTATGGCACATATTATGCAAAATTTGCGTTGCGAGTTTTTATTGGCGTAACAAAAATGTTTTTAATACGCAATGGTCTGGAACCGTCGTGATAAGCTTGAATTATATATGTATATATGCCACTCTGTCTCTCTCTCTCTCTCACTCGATCTCTCTTGATAGGCTCTTGTTTGTCGGTTGTTGTTTTTGTTTTGTTCACTAGTTGGTTTTGGTAAATTTATCGTTAAATGTGGGTCAGTCGGAGGCTGTTGATTAAGTTCTGCTGCTGCGGCTGCTGCTTGGCCACTGACCGCTTTTTCTTTTCAGGAGGTTAGAAAGTAGGCAAAGAAAAATAAATAGAAAATTGTAAACATGCCCAAGCATCTTGTCTGTGTAAGTTTGAATGTAAATTTGTGTGTGTGTGGATCTCTGCTTAGCACGTGTTTTTGCTTCAAGTTCTTCTTGTTTTTGTTTGTTTGCTTTTGTAACGGAAAACGGAAAATAAAATAAGCAAAATGTGGTGTGTTGAACATTTTAGTAAAATAGCAAAATAAGCGCATGGGCTTGTTGACTTAAATATTTTGTTTGTTGAATTTAATGTGTTTAGATGTTTATTAAGATCAACAAATAGATTATTACATTAATATATTCAGAATATTCTCTAACAGGAAATCAAATTCTACCTGGGACTAAAGGCAACATATCTAGTTTTTTGTCTTTGTGCAAAAACAAATCAATATCTTTAAACGGAGTCGAGAATCGACTGTTAAACGGAAGCACCTGTGATAAAATACAAAAAGAAACCTTTATGAGTTTCAACATCTACTCACAGACATTTTTGCTCTTGTCGCATTTGTGTGGCTCACAAGGATAATCTGCAACGAGAATACCTTTGCAGCCAATTTACAATTGAAATTTCTCTGCGCGCACACACACAAAAACACAGACAAACTGACAGAGAAACCCCATCTGAGCAAACAATGAACGCAATTAAATGCTGAATAGAAATGCTTGCTATTTCGTTTCTCGCTCTTTATGCTGTTGTTGTTGTTTCTGGTGCGTTCTGCCTTTACCGTAATTTCATTGCATTCAATTACATTTTGTGCAACAATAAAATCCTTGAACTCTTGCTGTTATTGCTACTACCACTGCTGCTGCTACTGGGCTTGTGCTACTCTGTGGGCTGTGTGCAGCACTTTGGCTGACCCACTTGAGAAATTGTTGAGAGGCCCAGCACTTGAAAATGAGTCTCCAAGGAGCGCGAATGGCGTCACAAGTCCTTGTTTGCTGCCAGCACTGCTGCCGCAACTGTGTGTGTCCTTCTTCTGCTTCTGCCTTTGCCATTTTATAATAATTGCAAGCGAGACCACTGAAAAAAATAAAATAAAATACATGTATATATATATACATGTATATAAATGCGAACCTTAACAACAATATTTTAGGGCAACACAATTTTTGCCTTTTATATTTTTGGAACTGCGGGTGGCAATTTGATAAACGTGGGCGTGCCCCGCTGGGGCGTGTTTATGCCACATAGTAATTATGTAAGTGGTAAATTGAATGTGGCTGAGAGTTTCACTGGCTTTTTGCCTCTACAACCCGAATGTGTGCTGCATTTGTTTTGGGGTTTTATTCTTATTATCATTTGGACTCTGTTAGGGTCAAGGGTATACAAGAGAAATTTAATAAATACTTAAAACAAAATTATTTTTTTTGGGAAGAGTAAAATAAATAAAATGAAATTGTCCCTACAAAAACATAAAGTATAAGAAAATATCTTTTGTGGTTCTTTATATACAAAGCAATAAGATAGTATTTCTTAGTTAAAAAAAAACCAAATTGATTTAATTAATGTATATAAATAGACTTTAAATAAAATTCTAAGCAAAAACCAAATAAAACTAACAGCTTAAAAAAAAAATGCAACATCGTATCATCTAATGTCCTTAAAGATATCAACATGGATTGGCAAGAGAGTTAAGGCCATGCCCATCCTCCGACTCGGGCGGCGCTTCATTAATTCAGGATGTTTTCGGGCCTGACAGTGTGGTCAGTGCGTGTGAGCCTGCGTGGGTGTTACAAAGCGCCTTGGGCCAACATCAGCAAGAGCCGGGGACCCCAACATATCCGGGCACGACCCAAACAGACCACACCACACAGCAGGCGTTCGTGGGTTAGCACATGTAAAATGCCAAAAACTTTCAAATATAGCCAATGGGCGATTGGAATCAGCTTGAAAAATGGTAGCGAGCAAAAGCAAACAATGAGCCAAGCCAAATAAAAACACACACAGGACACACACATCCTTGATACGTTAGTTTCGCTTAAGTTCGAGAGTTTTACAGCATACATTTTGACAGGCGGAACGACATGGCGATTGCTCTGGGACAACAACGGGAAACAGGTAATAAAAAAACGAGATAGAAAAAAAAGGAGGAAGAAGTTAAGACGTTATAGGACGTTACGTCAACGAACAGATCGTAAGCCATAACATATGCTGAGCCATGCGTCACTCATACGCCATGTGTGTCACAGGTGCGGTAGGTGAAACAAGCGCCTGCCGTGCGGGATGGCATGTGCGTAAATGTGAGTATGTGTGTGTTCAAAAATAAATGTCCTCTAGCCAAATTGACGAGATGTGAGCGTGAATGAGAGGTTGAGTGCTGCATAGAAAATTCAATAAAAACAAATTGATTGCTCTGAAGGATTTGCGCTGAACTAAAAAGGTAAACAGCAGCTACAACAGGACATGGCATCGTATATGTTTGACTCTATCAGCAGCTTTATGCTAATTGGAAGCCCAAAGATTGTCAGCGTTAGCGACAAATAACCACAAGCACGGTCACAAGTCTGGCACGTACACAGGCTCTACAGATCAATAGCTGACGGTCTGGCGGGCAAATGAGCAGATGATGCAGCGCTCATGGTAGCTGTGGCCAGGATTAATGCCAGCTCATTTGAGTGCGCCTATATGACAGCCAGATATCGACATGCGATACCTGCCACTCTTCTAATGCTGGATGCCCAGTCATACACACAAAATCCTGATGTTAAACTAGTCCAGCATGTTCCACTCATGCGTGATTCCGTTTGTGGGCCAAGCAACATATACTTTTGGCTGCTTGCGTGGATTTATGGTTTGGCCTCGCATTCAATTCTCCTTTGGGGTCTTGGTTTGTGGTCAGCTTGTTGACTTTGGCGTGTTCGCATGAAACACATTAAGATCCCTTTTTATGGCCCACATTAAAGTCAATTCCGTTTCGATTCCATGAGCCGGAATTTGCGCTTCTTGAACCCAAAAGGTGCGCAAATTATTTCTGCCATTACATTAAAAAATCATGCCTTAGTCCTGAAAAGGGTTTGTTGTGCCTTGTTTTGGCTTTAAAAATTAATATCTAACGACTGTTTTTGAGATTAAATGAGCGAAACTGAGAGATTCCTGAAACAATACAAATAATTTAATACACTTTGAAGCGCTTGAGGTTGTTTAGGATGTAAGTTATGCAATCATGTTCTTAATTGAAGTCGGATATAAAATATTATTTGAATATATTACAAGACATCTCTCTCTTACACTAAGTTCCTAAGGAAATTGTTTGCTTATAAAATTTTTGCTAATCTTACAAACTCAATTTGCAAGATACAACTATATGAATATCATATAAAGATATATAATATCACAAAGGATTGTCTGGGTGTAAACAGGCGAGCAAATTTTACATATATAAAAATAATACTCGTATATCGTTAACATAATCTTCCAATCCTTACGCTATATTAAGTTTTTCCCTTTTTTCTCTTTTATTTCATTTTTTATTTATTTTTATTTTTTTGTTGCGGCTAGCTTAACGCTTCAGGGTTTCTATTTTATTTTCGACATTTGCCGTGGCGATAAGTATGCTAAGAGCTTTTCGCCCAACATCCCAGCGTCCTTGGCACGCTTCCAAATCTTTAACAGCATTGCCAGGCCACACACAACTAGAAATCCCTGCGACACTTTAACCCAAAAATAAACCCAATTCACACAGCCACACCAACACGAATATACACATACACACAAAAGAGACAGCCGATGGCAACCATAAAAATCCAGGCAAACATTATTTAAATGTGCCCAAAAATATGCTACAAAAAATCAAAAATAAAAGAGAGAGATCAGAAATAAAAAGAAGAAAACAGGCACAAAAAAAGCACAAAGCAAATTCAAATAAATGACAATTTAATATACTCAACATGCCATTTGATTGTTCATGTTTTTTTTCTTGTTGCTGCAATTGTTGTTGCTATTTCAGTTGTTGCCTCTGATATTGTTGTTGGTTGTGTTGTTGTTGTTTTCAGTTGTTATTCGGCTTAAATTGTTATTGGAACAACATAAATTTGATGCTCGACGTGTGTTCAGCGTTACTTATTTGAATACCATGCATAAACATACACACAAACGCATACAGAAATAAAAACAAAGCTTATAAAACAAAAATATATATTTCCACACCCAAACTGACATAAAAAAAAAACAATTGCTCTGGATTTGGCAGTTGGTACGAAAAGGGTTTCTTCTTGAATAGCACAAAATTAAATAAAATAAAATACAAATGCGAAAAAATTTGTTGCCGCACGTGTTTATGTTTATTTGTGGGTGTGTTTGTTTTGTTGGTTGGGTGAATATCGTTTTACTCTGTTTTAGAAAGTAAAAAGTGCATATAGGTTTTATAAAAATGTATAGCTGTAATTAAAGAGAATAATAATAATAACCGTAAAAAAATGTTTCCATCTAAATACCATTAGGTATTTACAAAAAACTTAGCCAAATCTATTTTCATTATTACTTTATAGACAACTTATTCTTAACTTCAGTAATCAAGTAAAACATTCTTCCCTTACCTAAAGCTTATAATAGAGCATCTTATAGTCTCTTCATTTCACTTGCAAACTTTTGTGTTCTTATTTTCTTTGTGTGCGCGTGAAAATGTATCGGTAAGCCGAACGCAAATGAAATACAAAAAGATTTAAACGAATGCAATCGCAAATGCGATAACAGCCAACAGTAACTAAAGTAACTACGGAACAAACGCACACAAGTTTCATGCCAATGTTCTGTAACGTTTTGGTATAGCATACTTATGTGCGCTACTATGCAGTTTGGTTTATTTAATTTTGGTCAGTCGTAAATTAGAGCAATCAACGCTGTTGCACACAGACAAAAGGCAAACAAAGCTCCCTTTTAACTGACCATTCCCCTCACACAATCAATTAACATCAATAAAGAGACGCAATGATGCGTTTCGAAGCCACTACAGCTGCGGGCTGCTCTGCAACCGGCTAACCCGTACCTTTCGTCTGTACACATCAACACATTGACATCTAAACACAGACAGAAACAAACAAACAAGCAGACATTGTAACACCTGCAGACGTTATGACAGCAACGCGTCGAAGTTGCATTTCCGTTTCTTCCAACTTCTTCTTCTTTGCTGCAAGCAAACTTGTCAGCTGCGCGCTGGTCTGTTTGCAAACCAAAGTTAATGTGGCTGTCAAGTGGTAATGCAAATGATATCTAATTATTTGCGAATTAGCAAACGTTATTTGTGCTGCTTGCCGGAGTTGTTGGCATTGTTGAAGTTGCTGGAGCGTTGTGTCAAGTTTTTGCACAGTTCATAAGTTATGCCAAACTAATTATTTTCGACTTGAAAGTGCTGCTGTTGCTGATTGCAATCATAGCCTTATTAATTTCAATGAAATTTGGCATATTTAAACTGCTGCAACGAGCTAGATTTAGAAGTGAAAATTAAAAAGGAAGTCTTTCGGATTTCGCTTTAATTGGAGTTCCGTTAAAATATCCCCAATGAAAACTTTTAAGCTTACTTACAAACTACAAACATTTTACATCCTTATTAAAATGAAAATAAAATTGAATTTAATCGAGCTATAACTTTTTATACTTCTACTACAATACCAATACAAGAAAATTTCCGTGCTTAAGGTCTTAATTCTTAAGGTCATTATTTCGTCGCTTATTTGTTACTTTACCAACAGCCATAAATCTGTTATATATAAAAATATATAGATGCGTTGCTATTTTTCACTTACTGCTGCGGCCCCAAATAAAACATTGAAGCCCAGCTGTCAAAACTGCTGCCAAAACAAATATAACTCAATACAAGCTAAGCCTCAACCAGCATAAAGTCATAAAAACAACAATAACTAACAACAACATAGGATATACAAAAGTATATACATTTATGGTATATTGGGCAACGCGCCTAAAATGCGACATGCGTATAGAAAGCGGGCCATGGCCAAAAATAATATCACACACACACACATACATACACTCGCAATCTCACACACATCGATATTGACATAAAATACTTGCGCTTGAATGTGAACAATAATTTTGAAAATTTATTACACAACTTGTGCATATCGCAGTGAAATTTTACGCACTACTTGCTGCTGCAGACCGGAAACTTTCGCAATAAGCCCACCAACTCGTATAAAACAAAGTAAAGGGGTCCCAAAAAAACAGTGGGTCCCATTTTATGATACACCCAACTGGTTCGGCGACTCTCAACAGCACTAAGCCACAACAAAGTTATATCCTTTGTGTGTCCTTAAGAACTCACCTCCTAACCCAAAAACACATAAAAAGGGGTTCGAGCTGGCTGCTTTTATGCGCATACTTTTCACTAATTTCATTTATACATCTCATTTTACTTGAGATGCCCCATTGAATTTTACGAAACTAATAAACGCTCTTGTGCATATTTTAATTATGACAGAATTTGATATCGAACGTGTTTGCTTTTTGTCCACAAATTATATACATATAGGAAGAATTAAGCCTAGTTTTAATGAAAATTGTTTTAAAATATTATATATATATATATTATATATTGTGTTTTTAATATTAACTCCCTTTTTTAAATTTTAATTATTATGCTTGGAAATGCCTTTTTTCCGTAATTGCCACATTGCTAACGCCCCAAAAAACCGTAAAGATTTAACAGCCTGTTCGAAATGATGGGAAAAAAAAAAAAAAAACATTTCATGTGTTTATGTTATGAGCGCTTAATGAAGCCGCAGGCATTTAAAGATGCCAGTCGTATAAGGTCACACGCCTACCGCTGCCTACTAAGCAGTGGCAGCTGTAAGGTTTATTAGCCAATTTAAGACACAGACGGCCACACACTCTAACTCAATCCACGCCCAAAAATGATCCGGGGTCTGTTTGAGATGTGATGCGTTTAATGTTTTGCGATGAATTCTGACGGCGCTTTTTCCAGGACTGACATTCGCTTAATGACTTTACCACCAAACACACTCACAAAACCACACATAGAGAGCGATAGAGAGAGATGGAGTGAGTGATTACCACGCCCACAAAAGTGCAACTATTCGAGGAGAGCCAGAGGAAAAGTTGGGTTCTCGTTTCAGGCTGTGCAGTT
This sequence comes from Scaptomyza cyrtandrae, assembly GCA_035044605.1. Taxonomy (NCBI): domain Eukaryota; kingdom Metazoa; phylum Arthropoda; class Insecta; order Diptera; family Drosophilidae; genus Scaptomyza; species Scaptomyza cyrtandrae. The sequence continues at coordinate 18,509,754 of JAWNNS010000640.1, forward strand.
AAAACAATGACAAGTGCCGTTAAAGTGTATTTGACTTTGGTTTCAGTTTAATGCTCTTGTGTCTGTCTGGCGGCACATTAATTATACGACTCGTTGACCGCGATATAAGTGCTGCAAAATGTACAAAACTTTGTCATACTTAACGCTTACTTTATGTGCTCTCTGCCTAGAAATCTAAGAAGCAAGCATTGTTCAGATTTGAGGTTGAGTTTCAAGTTGAGCTGTTCATTTGTGGTTGCTGTGCTAAGCTATGTTAATTAATTAAAATTTCGTATTTCTTTTATTTGCAGGTATGTTGCTGTATAACCCACAATTGATGAGCAGGTACTTTTGATTTCCAGTATTCAAATTGAATTAATTCAACTCATCTGATACAAAACCGCAAAACTTAAAAGGTGCATAGTACTAGTTGATGCTGGCAGAAGTTACAGTTGCATTTGCCAAATGCAAATTAGTCGGTCATGCCTTGCATTTGCGGTATTCCCTTCCTTTCTGATTCCTCTCCAAGTAGTTAGAAATACAAAATTACAAAGAACTTTATGCTAAGAATATTCGCATAATGCAGAAGATTTCTAAGCCCCAGCTGCTACTGCTTTCGGGTTGCTTCCTGCGGTTTGCTGCCGCCTTTTGTTTAGCACTAGAAATTCTATGCATTTACTGCTTATTAATTGTGTGCACACACAACTTGGCTTATACTCTGACTTGGTTTGAATCTGAATTTTATTATTTCGTTAGCAGCAAATTCATGGTATGGCCTTCCTCTTTAAAACTACTTAATTATATAAGGCTACAAGCTAATTCTTATATTTTAATATGTTATATTTTATAATGTATATTTTAAATTTTACTACCTTACAAATGAATTTCTTTGTGCAACATTTTAATTAAACATTAACAAATTTCAAAAGAGTTTGCAAAAAAATTAGATAATAAATGATAATCAGATTATGATTACAGCGTATCTGAATACATTGCAAGAACTTGTTGTTAATATTTGCTATACACTTACAAACGCTTCAGAGACAAAAGTGTACATATGTATGTAAATATGGATGTGAGTAGATACATATGTATGTATGGTTATGTGTATGCGGTGTTTATGTTGCTGACTAAATATTTGCTTTACTTAGTGCCACGAAAGAAAGCTTTTTGCACTTGGGACCGCACAGACACTTGGTTATTCCATTACATATATATACGTTATATCATTTAACATTATTATTGAATAATTGAATAAGCGAAGGATGTCTTGAATAGATAGTATGTGTATCTCTATGCGTGTGTACATACCTAAGTATGTCTCTATACCTATTAATACTTGTGTGCTGAAGCAGCTAAGTTTATATTACATTGCGGTCTTGCCGCTGCTGCTATTTCAGTTGCGGCTAATGAGGCCGCCCGGTTGCGGTGAGTGCCCGCCTTTGTTCACACGTGCCACATACCTTAACTTGCAGCTGCCACTGTAACTGCTAACCGCTTGGGCATTGCTTATGCAGCTCTTGGCTCGGACCTCGGCTCGGTTGGCTTCCAAAAGATTCGTTTCCATTAGACTGCAGCTTTTTCGGCACTAACCAAGCACCGGTCGCAGTTCCTTCCATATATCCATTGTAATAATTCATACCTGGCTATGCTCTTAAGTATTTATGAGCTCACTCACATGCACATAGGTGTATGTACCTTTACATAATTGAATATTTAAGTTACATGTAAATGTGTTTTGCTTTAGCCCTTATGTATGTGTGTTATGCTTACTTTGTTATCGAAACTTTAATGTATACACAGCTGCCCGCATTTATTTTCATTGCATTTGTATAATTCGCTTTGTTGCAGTTAACAAACATCATTTTATGTTAGCCAAACTGATTATTAACTCGTTATTCCTGGGATTTGATTTACATTTGCAGAAAAGCAAACATTAGTTTCCAGCTCATCTACTTAACTAACTGCGTGTGATAAAAGTTTTGCTTGGCTGCCATCAACATGTCATGATAGATCGTTAAGCAGCTTTAAAACTTTTTCTTTTGCTCATGTGCGGCCTCATAAAAAATAAGAAAAAACAAGACTTAAATAGTTGAAGGATGCGAAACGAAATCGTTATAACAATAACATAATATTACAAGATAAATAAATTTGGCTATTATATGTAAATAATTATTTGACTCTTCTTCTTTAATGTACAGTTCAGGGATATAAAAATCAACTTGCTAGCAAAAGAAAAAATTGTCAAAAAACGGTGCTATGTTACATAAAATTCTTTAAGCACATGTGAATTTTTCTCCGCAATTTTTCTGTTTTATTTTTAGCACACTGGGGACGCATATATTATAAGCAGCTGCAATCTCATGCAAATTTTTGAACAGGCAAGCCCAAAAAGTGTTAAATATTTATGTACTTATGCATATGGATGTCTATGTGCATACGTATATGATTGCAGATCTGTAGAGATGTAACAAGTATTATAATTTGAATGCTGATTCAAATGCACAGCGACAAGGGCTTCAGTTTGTTGATTAAATGGATAAGTGGGTCCGACAAATTCACTGCAGCAATCATTGCTACACCTTCAAACTCTGTGCTTGTTCTCGGTCAGGTACTGTCCGACTCAGAATTTTTGCCGTTCGTTGTTGTTGTCAGCGTGCGTGCTACACATGCAAATGCTATTAGACTACTAGCCAGAGGCGTGCCGGCGCCTTAATTATGCTGCAAACTTGCCTCATTGCTAAATCCTGCCATTGCTGCTGTTACTGGTCTGGCGTCCATTCCATGTGGCAGTGTCATTTATAAACGTATGCTTGTCTCACAATTAGCTACAGTTACTGCAGGTATTTTATGCACAAGTTGCCAACCTTAAGGACAACAGCAAATAGCACCTCAATAACCGTCCCTCTTCCCTCTTTCTCTCTCTTTCTTTCTTTCTCTCTATCTCTTACTCTGTCCATGTATTTTGCTTCTTATCTCTATATTTCTCTTGGTCCCATCTCCAACTGCTTGGCACATAATGAAACATTATTTAGCTGACAGCAAAGAGTCACGTACAATGGTGCGTATTAGTAATCTTGTGCTAACTTTGTTAGCAAGCACTTGGCTATGCCACATCAGCTACGAACAAAACAAAATAATAAAAAATAAATGCATGCCGGAGAAAAAAATATTGAAGAATACGTGAAAATAGTGTGCGTCCAACTGGGTTAATGGAATGGCTAGATGAGAAAGTTTATAAGCATAAGCTTGGTTTGCCTATGCTATTAGAATACATGAAAAACAATAAAGAAAATTAATAAAAAAAAAGGAGCATTACAGATGTGAATTCAGAGTTAAATTGTTAACAAACAATGCATAAGTAAAACTTATATTACATTAAAGAACTGCTCATATAACTAAGGTTATAAAGAAGTTAATTTGCATGAAAATATCGAAATATTATTAATATCTTCACTCAGCATTAAATACCTTTAAACCATATACATAAATGATCTGCCAAGCACACATAACCACAAATTCTTGCTTTAACTTAAGAAGATAAGACCTTCATTTGCTAATCGCTTTCTATCAACTTACTTGTGGGCCACACAAATTATATTGGCTTTGTTAGTGCTGGTCATAAAATCTTCAATCGCCTGGACTGAGCTTATAAGCGAGTAGGATGTCCTATTCATCCTATTTATATACAAAGCCACGAGTATTTCTCTCTGTGACGGCTGTGTCACATGAATTAAATCAACTTACGCATATAGTGGTTGTAGCTGTCGCTAACTGTTTTTTTGTTGTTGTTGTAGGAACTGGTGTTGTTACCGTTGTCTGGCGTAATTGCTACACGGTATTGGAGCTAATAGAATTAGAACATAAACCGCTTTATTGTCTGAAATGCACACACGACGAACTCATAACAAAGCGTTTTTATGACAGCTCAGCGGATTGCACGTCATGAAAAGCCACGCATTTGCGAATGTCCGCTATTAAACTGCACAATTATTTTGCATGCGTGTGCGTGCGTCATATGAATGTGTAGGCGTATGTGTATGTGGTTGTGGGTGTTCTGCTTAAGCTCTGACCGCAAAATAGAAACCGCAGAGCACTCACACAAAATTATGGTAGCGGTTGACGCAGACCAGGTGCTGCCCATTTTGTTAAAAAATTTGCATTATGCCTCTTTTTTATTTTTCTTCTTCTTTTTTTGACCGTTTGATAGCAGAATTTTCCCGGTTGAGACGGTAGACCACATACAAAAAAAGTTTTTTATTTAAAAAAATAATGTTCAGTGCTTTAATTAATGCAGAGCTTAAAAATGTATTCAAAATATTAATTTAGTTTTTTACAATTTTTGTTGGAGCTACTACCTGCATTTACAATTTATTTATTTATTTTATTTAGCAGAAAATTATTATTTGAAATTCTTCTCTTTTTATAGCTGAATATATTTACTATTCTGAATGCGATCCGTGCCTTAAAGAGAAAAATATAAATTATTTGAACTTACTTTAATATTTGTAATGCATAAAAATTACATTTTAAAGGCATTTAAAAATTCAAGAGGCCACTTAAAAAATTGTATATTGTTGTTAATGCTTACTCAAGCGTTGCACCACAAAATACACAACAATTTATTAAAAATGTAAAATGTACCTTTTATTGACTTCACTTCCTATATGGGATTTCATAACAAACATAAATAAACAAAAATATACACAACTATTCAAAATATACACGAAACTATACTGCAGACATATAAAAACTTTATTTTCATTGTATATATTTTGTTTAAGGGTGCCAAACGTAAAAAACTTTTACACATATCATTTTTATTTTCATCCTGCTGTTGTTTAAATCACAATATGACCTCCATTGACACACATAAAAAAGAGGCGGCAACAAATTTAAACAATAGCAATGGCTACGTTGAGCACATTGTGAGTCTGTTGAGAGCACTTAGGTTATGTAATCCACGTCAATGGCATTGCGAAAATTAAGGAAAAGCAAAAGTGGAAAGATAAAAACCAGCCGAAAATGCGAACAAAACGACTTGAAAGACTAATAAACGGAAAAATCCAAGCACCAGGAACAAAGTTACATCAAGTAAAAAGAAGAGTACAAAAGCAGAAAGAAAGAAAAAAATGGCCCTCTGTGCCTGCCTCGTAACAGCCTGGCAATGGCAAGTCTGTCGCCTCGGGGAATTAAAAGCTCGACACGTTGCAGAGCAACGAGCTCGGAAGTGGGAGGGTATGGTCGGAAGCATATAATTATCGGGCAAACTACAAGCAATATAACAAAAATGTGAGCAAACAATGGAGCATTTTCCCCAGACCAGGTGGCAGGCAGTTTAACTTTAAATTAACACAAGTTTACCAGCTGTGCAGAAATATATTACACCCTGCAACAAGAGTTGAGTTTTCATCTACATCTTTGTAAAAGACTAAATTGAAATCTTATTACAAATTGCTTATGACAATAATCCCACCAAACCAAACCACAAGATAAATAAAATAATATAGATATTTTAATTTTTTTTTAATTTTGTTGCACATTGTAGTACTTATACAGAATCACACACAAATGTATTTAGAGCGTGAAAAATCACCGACACTCGCTCGCCTTTAGCTTGTTAGCCAGTAGAAGCATCATCAGCAACAGTAGCATGCGGCAGCTGCTGTTGCCATTGTTTGATAAGCCCGGTGGCAAAGTCAACGCATTTCAGCCCACAAATTGAGCCACGTTCTGGTGGTGTAGCTGATTGTGGAGCTGAAACTCATGGCAACTGCACTAACAAGATTCGACATTTGAACGAGAGTAATCCATCAGCGGGTGGGCGAGTATCAAAATGGATTAAGAAGAAATGTTATTTTTTCTTTGACATCAGTTTCATATCGACTGTAGCAGTTTCCGACTGACTTTGCATTCCCTGTATACATCAAAGTCGGTAAGGGGGATTGTAAATATCTACATATGTTATCTGATTTTGTATCATCAAACAACTGGTAACTGTAATATATATTTATCCATTAGAAATACTTGCATTTCGTTACAAAACCATTTTCGATATTATTTTATATAATTTGATAGTAACTGTCAAACAATTTGAGACCTTAATATGAAAATACACAGTAAGCCACAGTGAATGCCCCACAAGGTACGTAATTTGGCTTGCTTCTTTTTTAATCGCATTTAATGTGAGGCACTAGCGTTTACTGCCCGGATGTGTTTCATTTTTAACAATGGAATGAAAGTTCAATTATTTGATTTGACAGGCGGAGCCAAGAGGCAGCAGGCAGCAGGAGAAGGCTTCAGACACAGCTCGCAGTCAGGCAATTTGTGGGCGTGGTGCTTACCCAGATTTATACAAACATACAACTGTCAGAGCATATTTTATACGGAACATGACGTTGACTGCACAATTGAAGTGTAATTTATTAACTTATCCTGTGAAATGGGTTCGTTTTTATTTTGTAGGCTGAGTAAATCGATAAACAAGGCACTCAATTGCGGAGCATTAAACAGAAAAAAAAAACAGTTATTTTAAAACTTTTGTTTTCGTCTGATGTTCCGCATGCTTTACATTGTTCTCACTTCAAATGAAAAATTCAACTAATAGGTTTGTCAAATTTTCTCATCAATTTTGCAGCAGTTGGAACAGAATGGAATTTGTGTGTTGATGGAAATTCATTAATTTATTTAAGGCGAATTTATAATGTTGAATAAATAGTATTGAATCTCTTAAAGTGACAGCGGATTTACATTAGTATTTTTGAATTTTAGTTAGAAGCTTTTATTATCCGATTTAATGAAAATCCTTCAATCCTCATTTTAAGGTATACACTCAATATCATTTATCTATAATTAATCTCTTAACAGACACACATTAAAGCAGAATGATTCAGCCAAAACGAAGATGCGATTATTTTTGTTGTTCCATTGTTGGTTCGTGCACACAAATGTTACATTCAAATAAGTTTGATAGCTTTGGTATCGTTTGGCGATGGCGATAAACCCTATAAACAACATACTCAGCCAGCTCAAATGTAATCCATAAGCCCCCCAGTAATACGCACGAGGCGTACACACACACGCACATCAATCTCAAAGCCATTCTAGCAAAACCGCACATTAAAACCACCTTTTACTGAATGTAGTTGGGGGGGGGGGGGAGGCTTTGATGCTCCTCTTACAGTTTACAATACATTTTAATGAGTTCTCGTATTTGCTGGCTTTGCAGGCCATAGCAGTATAAGGCCACGCCCATTTGCCCAAACTTTGGGTTCTATAGCCACCCATAATTTGCTTTTGTTTGGCTTTCTAGTTGTTGGTTGTTTGGATTTTGGCATTGTTGTAGTTTTTGCAGCTGCTGTTGTTATAGTGCGGTTTTTGGGGACTTTTTTCGATTTTGTTTGTTGTGTGGGCGATAAGTGGTCGTAGTTGTTCCCATTGTTGCCAAACATGCAAAAAACAAACATATAGACCTAATAAAAACAGCACCAAAAACTGAAGACAACTCTCGAATTGGCAGTTAAATGTACTGAAATAATGGCTCAATGTAAAGCCAAATTGACAAATTAAAAGAAACAAAAACAGGACAAAAAACATATGAATGAAAATTAAACTGAAGCCAATAACAAAAAAGAAGATTTAATATCCAAACCACTTTAGTATTGACCAACATTTCTTCTCAAACACAAATGAATTTCCGAATGGAGTTATCTCTTTAATATGCGTGCGCTGCTGCTGATGGTTTCATTTCTGTTGGCTTAACTATGCCAGGAACTCGGAATTTAGCTTGTACTCTCTTTAAGCACTACCTGCCCTATCAAGTTTCGGCCCAAAATACAAAGATTTCAATATAACAGAGAACTGCAAACCTGAGGGTAAAAAGAAACAGAGCTACACAAAGCCAAAGAGAGAAGTAGGAAAGATGGGCGGAAAGAGACCTGATTCCAAGACTGAGCTATGCAAATAGTCTGAGGGTATACCGAGGATATACATGTATGTGACGATGTGTGTGAGTCGGTGGATGTGTGTGTGTGCTCCTTTCAAACATGCTGCACGAACTGGCTGCCGTTGACTTTTTTCCTTTTTTTGACTTTATCTTGATACAAGTGCTGCAATTTGTAGCTCACTTTTCTGCTTTTCCCTTCCCTGCCTCTGTTGGTAGAGGTAACTTGAGTAAGGGAATAACGCGCTGTTGGTTCAGTATCGTATTCGTATTCAACTTGGAGTTTGAGGCTCGGGTGTCTACGATTGGCATATTCGCGGGCTTTATTTCTGGCGAAATCACTAAAGTTGGCAACGTTTTTGTTTTCTTTTGTTGCACTTCTGCTGCTGCTTCTGCTATTTCTGGTGCTCTTGTTTCTGGCGCGCATTTAATAGTTGCAAATTGGTTCTCTCACACCAAGTACTCGGATTGAACAAGGGTTTGGGCTTGATTTGCTAAAGACGCAAAAACTTGGTGATGGCAATGGCTCACACATACAAACACAGGATGCCTGCGGCTGCAGCTGCCTATTATCGTGCTAGGACACCCTTTGTGGCATATTTGAGTATTGGATTAAGTCTTTGAAACTCGTGGCAAAAACATAATTTTTATTATCCCTGCGGTCATTGGTTTAAAATATATTTTTCAGCTCAATTGTTTGTTTTGTTAATAAAATTAAATATATAATAGTTTCATATTTAATAAAAAGTATAGTTGCTTAATATATAAATTAACCATTCAAAATCAATTCATTAGTAGCTACTAATTCAATGTTGAGGCACTCGATATCTTGTAAATATTTTTAAAACATTATATAAGAACATGTCGGACACAATTAAAACCTTTATCCTTACATAAGCAAGCTAACCACGACAAGTTAAAAACAACATAGCGTATACGCCATTTATGCCGCTTGTTTCACTTTAAGGGGGGTTAAAAATGGTTGTTGACTGTAAAACTAATTAAAATATGCACAACTTGCCAAAATACATACAAGCAACACATGTAAACATATAGGCGCACACATGCATGTATGCATGTATATGTATATGCGTACGTGTGTATCTGTATTTGGGTGTTTGTTTGTTAGCATGCAAAAGAAAAACAAAAAGAAACGCAAGGTAAACGCAGTTCGTGCAGTTTTTTGAAATTTTCCACTTAACAGATTTTTGCGCCGCGCCCTGCGTCCTTCCTTCTCTTACACACTGTACAACAAGGCATATGTATTACTGGATAAAAATAGAGTGCTTCCAGCGTTACTTTAACAACAAAACCGTTTTATTTATGTGCTTATTTTGCACACACCCACACAACAGAAACATTTTTAATGCGTTGCCTTGGCAAAAATATAATTTATTTACCTCTTCCTTTTCCTCATCATGTGCTCTATACTCTTCTTTTTTTGCAGGTGCTTTTTTTAGCTGCAGGTATATTCGTGAGAATTTTATGCTCCTGCTCGCTACTATCGTTTCATGGCAAGTAAGAGTGCCCGAAATAAAGCCACTGCCCGATAAGTGGCACTGCTTTGCCCTCGAACACATCATCTCAAGTGTATTTCTACAGAAATAAATAATTTTTCTGGACAAAAGATTCTTAAGTAAATACCTGAAAATTTATGGCACTAATGGGGAATATAAAAACTCATAATATTAAGTTCAACTTTAGTTTGATATACAAATTTTATCTCTTGGGGAATGTGTAGTTGATGAAGTATCTTTTTTAAATAATCCGATTTATTCTACATTTTCATTTAATTTGTTATCACACCTATAAATTTTCTTTCAGTCTTATCTAAATCAAAAGCTAGTTCAAAATGAAAAAATATTTGACACGAATTATTCTTTGGCCAGCTTAGCACTTTTAACTAGACACGGTGAAAGACGATAGTCGAGCGCGGTTTTTGCCAAAGTTTCTCACTAATTTTCTTTTTTGGCTGCGCGCTTACGTTCGTTCGTTGCCAGGCAGGCTGGCAAGGAAGCAAGAAATAATACAAAGAGCAAAGAGGATTGTGCAAATAATATTATAGTAAACACCGAAAAACTTGTAAAACAAATTGGCGTTCAACTTTTTGGTGTGCTGGAGAACAACAATTAGGAAGATTTGTTTTCTAACTATCAAAGAAAATATGAGAACTTTGTGCCAGGATGTTTTACAAACCTTGCACGGTAAATTGAATATGGCTGATATATTCAATATGTTGATATACATAAATAAATGTGCGAAAATAGGGTTGTGCGTGTGTTAAGTCGGAAATTGCAAGTAATTAAGTTTTAAACGCAGCTGGCAACTGCCAATAATTTAATTGAATGAGGCAGTTGAGCTGGCGCGCCGCTGGTTATTGGCCAGCCAGTAATTAAAGTCAAGCCAACAGCAACACAGAGTACAAGGATGTGAGTAGAAACCAAAGGGAACGACGAAGAGAGAAACTGCTCAAATTAAGCCAAAACATTTGAGCCCTGTGTTGTTGTCTGCAAGTTTTGCCTGCTGTCAAACCAGCAGGCCACTTGACGCCTAATGACCAGTTTAATGGGGAAGGACCGTCAAGGGGTAGTTCTACGCCTACAGCCCCTTTCTTCCGGCCACATTTAAGAGGAGCTGGCGCAAGCCCGCTTGCCTTAATGTCCAGAACATTTCGCAGTGAAATGGCCTAAACAAAAGGCGTACGCAAGCCGATTACCTTTTCGAGAGCCGTTAATTCAGTTTCGAGGAGGTCTCCTACGCCCAGGCAAAATGCTATTGGCAAGTTTTCTATTACCAAACCGAGCGTACACGTACCTTAATGAGACACGTAGGCGTATGAGTAACGAACAAATGGCCTGCTCAAGTATCCAATGCCGTGACAAAGCTCATGTGCCCTCCACCCACACACCTGCAAAATAACATTGGCGTTTGCGTAATTGCTGCAAGTGAAACTTGAGCAAAACTAAACCAGCAGCTGTCCTTAAATGTAAGCTAACAAAAGGCAAAGTTTAAGCACTGAATGAAATTAATGAAACCTACTTTTAATCTGTTTTGCTGTTTTCAACCTAATTCTAGCAAAAAATCTTTCAAGATATTCACTCTATAGCGGAATCAACAACTTTTCACTTTCCTCAGGAATTACATATCTGAATAACCCTCAAGAAACGATTCTTATCAGAATTCCATATTAAAAATCTTTTTATTTTGTGTGTGTGTTGTACAAAAACTTTCTGAACACGACAGACCAGTGAAATCGAAAATTGTTTACCAAGCGAAGCGCTTAGCTAAATGTCTTCCGTGCCAGTTCTCAAATTTCACCAAGCTCACCTCCGCCGGGAGGCAATACCTCGCATGTGTGTGAGTGTGTTTTGTTCGAGTAGTTGTTCTGAACCAAGGCAGGTGCAGCGCTTGTTTGGCCATAAAAAGCAACGACAAGTGCAAATGCTACAGAAACAGCAGCAATCCCATCTACCCACAATACTCACAGTTCCCTGCCCCCTTACCATTACTTGCTCTACCATTCTACCCTTAACATTTCCATTGGCAGTCGCAGCTGTCGTTGCTGGTATTTACATGCAGACAATATGAAGCAGCCAGTATATGTTTATAACATCCGCAAATTGTTGAAGATAACAATTATTGTGCATTGAGAGCAAAGGCAAACAGTTGAGGCAGCTTCTACTGCTGCCAGAGCAGCGAATCGAGTCGTGTTCGTTGCTTGTTAGACTTGTGGCACAGTCGGAAATGGCAGTTTACGGAAACATACACATGAGTGAGAAAAGCCAAGTCCAAATAGCATGGAGATGTGCCATTAGATGCCAGCTTTAGTTTTGCGGTTAAACACTTGAAAAAGTTATAAATTTACCAAGCATGACATGACAACATGACTTCAGGTAAACATTAACAGTGCTTTTGGACTATAGAATTTCATTTTAGCTGCCATGATAAGCGTGTCTCAGGTGATACTCATTAGGGCAATAAACCTGGTGGTGGCTTTGGGTCTTGTGTTGATGGAAATTTTTCAGTGTGCATAGAAACAACAACTCTAAGTAAAATGTATTTGAGATTGCTAATAAATGTATTAAACACAATTAATCGAAAGTACGAAAACCAAAAAATAAATAGACCAAAATAAAAAACAACTCCTCCATCAATTGATCAAATAAATATAAATGTTTTACGTCGATAAGCCAAAAGCAAATGCCAAATGTATTTCTTTATAGTTATGGCCAAATATTTAGATTGCCTTGGCTAAGGACTTTACATAACTCTATTAAGCCTTGACCCTCTATGGCCACAATGCCATTGTTTAGCCATTTTCTAAGTCTTCATTTGCTGTGCATATTTATAAGGACAGCCATGGGCAAGCAAATCTTTTAAAAAAAATAAACAAAAAAATACTTACAAAAGGCAAAATAAAATTGCGGTTTTGTTTCTGCTAAAAGCAAAACTTGTGTACCAAAAATGGCAGCAAGAATACATTTAAGCTCACACAACGGTAGACTAGTCGATAAGGGGATGAGTGTTGAGGGAAACACGCTGTCAAATCGTAGCTACGCCCTCATTGAGTAAACATTGAGTCAACACTTCCGCTACGATAACATCAACATGGCGCCAACATTATGGAGGAGCTCGAGCGACGGCCAAAATAGATAAACCAGCTAAGATAAGCAATGGATATAGACACAGAACACATGAGTGAAAGGAAAAGAGTGAAAGAGAAATCAAAATGCTAAGCTTTTGGCCAGCAATTTTTACCCAATAAATTATTTTATGTGCCATGACAAAAGACGAAACACAGCCAAGAGAAACATCTTTAGCTGGCGGCCTTTGAATGCTACGTGGCACAAAACCAAATTAGAGCTACATCAGGATACAAAATGTCGCCGCGGCGACTGTTTATGAAAATGCCATTAAAACGCTTGGCAATAATATTCTCCAACCTCGCAATCCAAAAGCACTAAAAGCAAAAACTAAAATGAAACAATGCCCACACAAAAGGAAATTAATTAAGCGCCGATTCTGAAACATTCGTGTGTGTTTTTTTTCTCCGAAATTTATATTCATTTGAAATTGTCATTGAATTTGTTTTCTTTTCCTTGCATATTATATAACAAACTCCCGACGTTGTATTTTTCCTTGCCCGATGATGCTTCAAGGCTAAGTGTCCATACCTTTAATCGCCTGCCCTGTGTTCGCTCCAAATTATACTAACTAATAGAAATTAATTAAAAATCACGCGTAATTTACTTAAATATCAATAACCTTTCATAGTAATTTATACTTTAATTGAAAATCAAAAGCGCCTTTTGAATACTTTTCTGTAGAATGCTTCCAAAAGTTATTAAAGTGTATCAGCACTTCTATCTCAACATTATTTCGTTTAATGTCTGGTATGAGTGGATGTAATGTATCTAGAATAGAATCCGTATTATGTTTGTATCTTCGCATGTGCTTTCGTCGATGTCATTTGTCTGTCGCTTTTTTGCGTTACTCGTTCGTATTTTGTGCTGTCGTCTTCATTTGCCTCTTATGTAATGCTGTAATGTTGCGTTTACGTCATTATATTAGAATTTACAGGCGACAGCCGGAGGCAAATGATTTTGTGCGATTCGTATGGGGCTGCTCGGCATAATGAATTCAATTTGAGCGCTGCCAAAAATTGCTAAAAAGCGCAGGAGGGAGGAAAGTGAGGGAATAAAGTCAATATAAAAGCTGTTGTTGGTGTTGGCCAAATTATTCGCCAATATTAAGCGATAATTTATTTCGGCATTTGCTTTTAAAATTTGTTGGCCGCGAGCACACAATTTATGCCAGACAGCCCAGACCCAACACAAACACACCCACACCCACATACATGTTTTCCCCCTCTTTTACACATGTAAAATAGTAGGAAAATTAATTTTCGTTACATTCGCTCTGACACAATCACAAGCTCAATTGTGCGCGAAATTTATTGCTCAGCTAATGTTTGGCCCAAGGATAAAATGTGTATGCTTTCTATTGAAGTTTTGCATAAATAATGCTTTGACTGTGATTCAATTTCCATTGCATTTTCGCTCCAGAAAACACATACACACATGCAAAATTAAGCACATTATGCAATACTAATGAGCGCCAATTAAATTCACTTGCCAAAGAAATTGGCGCATTGCAGTTGGCTAAGCAAAAAAATTAATACATTTTTGAGTGTAATCAACATTTATTCATAGAATATTAATACAATCCAATTAAATTCATAATAAATTGATTTAAGTTTTAAGCATTATGTGTGTGAAAAATTTCATGAACTTCATTCGAAAAATTAGTCAAGTAATTAATTGGAATTCTAAACTTCACTTCAAACATTTAACTTAAGTGTTGAATTTGATCATTAATAAAGATGAGCCAATTGTATCAATAGATTTTTGTTCCTGTTTAACTACACAATTAAATTAAATTCGCATAATAAATGATTATTAATTAAAATGATTAACTTCTACATTGCAACGTGTATTTTACACATTTTATAACAAAACAATTTATGCATATGGTATTTAAATTCCAGTTGAACTACTATATATCCCACAATTATGCACTACATATTCGTGAGCTGAAAAATACGCTACGCCCTCGGTGCCTATCAACAATTGCTTTTCCGCTTTCCTGATGCAGGCCATGCTTGTTGTGGCTGTTGATGATATTTAATGCTTTGGCTGCTGTTGCGGTAGGCCATTGTTTTGCCGTTGACTACTTAAAAAAAATGAAAAGCTGGCAACGTGCAACGTTCGCCAAGCTGCAGATGCCACACAGCTTCGAGCTCCGCCTTTTAATATACTCGTACAAACATAAAAAATAAATAAGAGGCAGCCAGTAAACGACTGTCGACTTAAAACAAAACACAAAATGCAAAGAATTAAGAAACGCAAAAAAAATGAGCGAAATAATTATAAGCCATTGTTGGCAGGCAACACAATAAGAACACCAGTGGGAGAAAAGGAGTTTCTAGGGGAAATGGAGTTGCAGCTCAGCCAACCCTTGAGCTAAAGTCAAGTGCGATACTCCATAAAAAGTAGAACGCTGAATACAGAATGTTTAAGTAATTTTATCAAGCGTCTGTGACATGAAAAGTGCATTTAAACTAGTTATAAAGTCGCATTATTTGCTATCAAATTCAATGCTTGATGCGCAAAGTTTTTCTTCGCTCTCTTGCTGTTTTTCTCTTGCAGTTTTCTTTACGCAATTTTCAAAAATTTTTACATAAATCTGCATGAAAAATGACACGCTTCAGAGCAAAGGGAGTTCTGTTCATACCCATTTGCTGCCACTGCTGCTTCTGATGCTGTTATCAAGCATTTCTTGACTTGGAGAATATATAATTTTCCTGCTGCGCTTGCATTTGCTATTTTATAGCATTTAAATGTTAGACGGGGCAGCGATGCCAAAATTATGCAGTTATTGTTTGTGGTTTTTATTTGTCCCGCAAACGAAGCAGAAAATATTTGCGTTTATGTTTTATGTGTGGTTGGCTTCTACTGACTGAATACATAAGGAAAAATAAAAATAAAATTCCAGCTTTTCATACAAATAGAAACTATTTGTAAATAAAGCTTAAATTTATAAAAGAAGAATGTGCTTTAAATATACAACAAAAAAGTAAATATGTAAATATTAGACCCAAGCAACTCATGTGCTGATCCCAGATATGTTGTGTTTACAATCTCTTAAGCTCTTTACTCAGTTATCTGAGTTCCTATTACACAGCTCTCACCGCTTGCATTTTTCCACTGCCAAAGCCTCTGTTCTGAAACATTTTCGTTTTCATTTGTATTTTCATTATGTACGCTGCTTAACAATTTTCCCATTCGCTGCACATTACCCACAATCCATTCATAGATTTTTCCTCTTTGCATGGATAACTGATTAAATTTTCCGACAAATACATACGTTCATTTGTATATATAGAGATATGCTGAATGCCAATCAGTCGATAAAAAGCAATTCAATTCATGCTTTTGTGCTAGCTTCTTTTAACCAGCAAGAAAGAATGAAAGAATAATATAAAGTATACGCAGCGTGAACGACGTCTTTAGTTTATCATGACTTTCTTTTATCAGAAAACATTAATATCTATGTGCACGTATCTATGTATGTATGTGTGTGTGTGTTTTTCTGATGATAAATGCGCATTGTGTTCGCGAGTATTTTTGTTTATACTATTATGCCGCTGGCAGAGTTGCCTTTTTCGTATGCTCCACATATTTCGCTACGTTTATAGTAGTTGCAATTTTGTTGTGGTTGCAGCAGGGCAAATGTGTTTGTATGTGAATGTTAAAGGGAAGTAACGGCGTGGCACATTGTACAGCTACATGCCACACAATTCATGGCTGTCTGCTGCCTGTATTTGTCTCTGTAACTGAGTGTGTGTGTGTGGCAAAACAAAAATGAATTATGCTCATGCAACGCATTCATTATTGTGTTGTACGCCGCAAGTTTTTGTCAAAACAAAAAAACGACCATTCTCCAAACCTTATATTTTGTTTTTTTTCCCGCCCCACTACACAAATCTCTGACATTGCCCCAACTGTAACATAACTGTATACGTAATCAAGGCTAAATACAAATCCACTTTGAACTCTTTATCAGTACACGATGCAGCAGATCTTTTAGCCTCCTCACCTTCTAATTGCCAACCCTAACCCCAAACGCCATGCCGCACTTTTCTTAATTTAGTTGTGCTACTTAAGCAGTTTAATGCCACGTCGGCTTCGACTTCCTCCAAAGACAAATTAATGACCCTCGGTCCGAGACTCGGCACAATTGCGCTGTCTCTCTCTAAATACATATCCTGTCTGGGTTGTCTGGGTCCTGGCGCCTGAATTTATGGCGCAAAGGCTTTGGCCAAGCGCGGAAATTGCAAAGGAATTTCGAGCCGCGTCGCTAAGTCGCAGCCACAAATACAATTGTTGTTGTTGGTGCTTTTGTTGCTGTAATGCTTTTGGCCGACTTTCATCTTTGTCGCGTTGAACGTTCTTATCGCGCTTTGATTTTTAATTAAATCCCAAGTTAAATGTGTTTTGCGAAATGGAATTTGGTTTCAACGCACTTAAATTAGGCGCACAAACAAATGCTGAATCCAATTATCTTTTTTGCCCTGCACACAAATTACATGCCCGAAACAAAACGACTTACGAATTGATAAAGTCATTCCAAATGCGAATTTGAATGTGAATACGAGTGAGAGTTTGACGGAGGGTGTGAGTGCACTTACACCTCATACAAGATACTTTCAAACTTTTTAAAAACTTTTTGTTTCAATTTTTTCACTGCGAAAGTTGAATACCAGAATATGGCTAAATTAAATGTAAAAGCAAAATTTTAAATATTTTATTCAGCTGCTTGATATGTCTATTGAGATTAAAGTAAGCAAAAACATGTTTCACTCCGGAAATTTATTTGCCTTTAATTTCAAGAGAAAAATGCAAAGATAAACATTTTTTATTTCTCTTTATTCTATCATATTGTGTTTTTTCAAAATCGGAATTCAAATGTACAACTTTTAGGGCTTAGGCACGTCAGCAACTTGAGAGCAACCACAAAATTGTCCGCCTAACTCATTTATAATAAGCAAATAATATCAGAGTACCCTTATATAACTACCCACCAAGAAGGCGTGCAACAGTGCGTATGATTTACAATGTTTGTACGCTGAATATAGCACGGGTGACAGACAGACAGACAGACAAAATCTTAAGTAATCTACCAACTGAGCCACGCACTTATACTATGGTATATGTTATTGTTGTTAAGAGAAAGTATTCGATGGCAGTCTGAAGTACCCTGGCATTTATTTACTTTTGCGACTACGTATTTAAATGCCAAGCTGTTTTGCCCCGCAGTAACGAAAACTCATTCTTATTTGCATAAATAAATTAAAAAGCAACTTTCGCATTGAGCCCACGACATAAAATTCTGAGCTGTTGGGAGTTCGTTATGTAAGGCAGCAGCTCAATTTCAACACATAATAAAAACAATTAATTCAACTAATGGGATTAACTCTGCAGTTAGAGGGCCGCCTACTAAATACAGTGCTAATGATGTGCATAATAATTTACTTACACTTGAGGGCGCATTATAATTGAAAAGTTTGCGCTTCGTCTTACTATAATTGCTAAGTGGCATGCCAGCAATTGTAGGCAAAAAAAAACCTGATGATTTTTAAAATGTAAAAAAAACAACGTTTCAGAAAAATATATAATAACTACCTAAGAGAAATAAAGTTTAAGACAAATTAAATATGATGAGATGATACTCTCAGAACAAAAATTTTCTCTACAGGCTGAAATATGATTAAATTTTGATTTTTTATATGTTTTTTCTTTTAAGAAATTATTAATTTCATTACAGTTAAGAGCTTATACTATAAACAGCTCTTCATAGTCAAAGTTGTTGCTTGATAAAATTCAAATAGAGTAATGGAAGGAATAAAAAAATTCCAAGTACTCATTAATAAGTCCACAAGTAAGGCAAATTGTTTGCGTACACATGGGGCTACTTAATATGCATATAAATGGCGCGTGCTTTTGTGCGCGCCACTTAATTAATCATTGTTCAAGTATCATATGAGCAAAAGCCTAACATATATTCCATCTCTTTGTTGCTTTTTTTGCAGCTTTGCGGCGGCAGCTGCTTGAGAAGCCAACGTCGGCAGCGTTGAGCACGTGAGAGCCTTGAAAAAATGTCCGCTTGCATGACAATTGTAGCGTGCAGGCATTCATTCAACGCAGCAGACAGCGCCGTTGAACGCAGCGTACGTGAAGTGTATGCAAAGAACTTGAGGAAACAGAAGCAGCAGCATCAGCCGCGGCAAGGACACTAACCCACATGCAGAAAAGAGAAGCAAGCTTAGCACCTGCAGCGAGGCGCAGACAGCAAGAGCAGCAGCAAAGTCAGAGCAACGTACGGAATAACTAAGTGAGTACCTCAAAGTATACAAAAATGCTCAACCCAAAAATAACAGACAGGCCAAGACACGTCGTGTTAAGGCACAAAAGACGTCACCTATTTGAATTGCTCAAGGCAACAGCTGAACAAAGCTGGAAACTATGAGAGAAAGAGGTATGAAAAATGTTACAAAGCAAGAGCCATGAGAAAATGTAACGAGAAAAGTGCCATAAGAAAAGTTATTTCAACTGTATATGTTGATTAAGATTTAAGAAAAATTTAAAATCTGAGAAGAGAAAACCGTTTTTTCGATTGGTTGTTTTTAATGGGAAGGCACCAAATAATAGGTTTATGCCTTAAGAAGTTAAGCTATTGACCTAAAAACTACCCAAAAGACACAAGACGAAAGCTCCTTACCTTAAGGTCTTTACCTCTTTCCACCTTGCAAAAAGCAGGCTAAGCAACATTCATCTGCTGCTGTGCGACTAGCCTGACATGTCTGGCATATGCAAAGTGCGAACTCTATGTCATTGTTGTTGTTTTTGATGTGCAGGTCTTGTCTTTTCTTTTCTTTTTTGTTGAGAACGACAACAACAAGGGCAAGGGCACTACAGCCAGTGCAAACAAGTTGCTGCAGTCCACACATTCAAAAATAAAACAAGACAAGAGAACACGGAAGAGGATAAGTAAAGAAAAACACTTACAGAGAGAATTAGGGAGAGAGAGGGAGAATGAGTAAAGGTAAAGAGAACGCCGCTAGCAGGTGAGCTGATTGGGACTTGTGCAAAGAGCTACTTCTATGAGGACTTTCACATGGCATTGCATTGCACACATGATGGGACAAAGATGGGGTGGTCACACAACGCTCCAGGCGCACACTTTGCGGACTTTTTGAAGTGCAAAGATGAGTGAAAATGCTGAATGAGAATTTGTCAACTTAAATTATAAACAGATGTGAGAAATTTTAATGGATAGAAAATGCCTTTTGTCATGAGGTTTTAAATAACAAAGGATGGGATCTGAATAGTAAAATAACTTACTTAAAGTTCTCTAAGCTTTTAAAATATTCGGCTTATATATATATATATATTCAGGTCAACTCTATTTTAGTTACGTTTACATGTTTGAATTTCAGGTCAACTCTATAGAGTGTAAACGTAAGTATCATGATTAACCTATCAAAATGGTTTATCAGTTTTTTGACCTATTTAAAAAGAAAAAAGCTTTAAAAATACAAACACACTTAAAATAACTACTGTCAGTGACCCATTAATAATGTATGTGTGTGCAAATCTGCTCTTTCCAGTTCGCTGCTATTGAAAAACACGAAAAAGAGGAAATTTTTGCAAATATTTCTGTAAAAAACAAAGAGGCGAGTGGAAAAACGGAAAATCAGGCCACGCCACAAACAGTGTTGTTGCGGTCAATTATACGACAACAGCAAAAACAACAAAAACAGACAGTAGCCGAAAGACTGCAACAACCAGCCATTTTGACCAATATTAATAATGGTAATGTTGCTGCAATTGGAGCAGCAACTGCCACAAGCAGCAGCAACTACAACAACGACAGCAACAGTCTCCAGGGCAAGAAGAAAACCATGTGGATTAAAGAGTCAATCTTCAGTGGTGCTGTTGCTGCTTTTGTTGCTGTATTGCGCAAGCAGCAATGGGGCTGGCATCAGCTACAGTAGCACCAGCTTGGGCAATCTAAGTGTCACACAGCGCGTGACAACAAGTAACAATGGTGGCTTGGTATTGATCGGTTCAAGCAGTGCCACAGGCGGCAGCAGCATCATCACTAGCAGCAGCAACATTGGTAGTAGTGGTAGTATCGTGAATGCAGCCACAGCTAGCGCTGTGCCCTCATTATCGCTCACTTCGTCAGCGTCAGCTGCTGCATCATCATCATCATCATCATCATCCTTTGCCACATCGACTAGCAGCAGCAGCAGCAGTAACAACAGTGGCAGCGGTGGCACTTCATCATCAGCAACGTCGAGCAGCAACCGCAGCAGTCGTCTAACTAGCAGCAGCAGCAGCAGTTCTAACAGCAACAGCAACAACATAAATCATGATCAATTACCCGCACAGCTCTCATCGCGAATCATACACACACGCAACGGCGCCATCTCAGGCGTAATTGTCCAATTAGATGGGCGGCATTTGGATCCTGTTGAGGCGTATCGCGGTATACCCTACGCCTCCCCTCCCGTCGGTAATTTGCGTTTTATGCCGCCCGTCTCTGCGGCCATGTGGTCGGGCGTCAAAAAGGCGGACAGGTAATTCACAAATCCCAACCGCTCCAGTTTTTACATTTTTAATGCCGCTTTACTAAGTATTAGTGATGTCGATTTGGCAGTTTTCTTTTTAGCTTTTTTTTGAACAGCAACAAAAAGTAAAAAAAACTGGCTTACAGCAAAAAAAAAAAAAGTAAGGGGACTGGTCAGAAATCCGATCAGGCAACATCATGTACCTTATAACCTTAGTGCGTGTTTTTCTATTACTCCGAAAAGCAGCTTCTTTTGGTTATTCAGGATTGGTAGCACTGGCTAAGGCCAAATTGTGGCCTACCCAAGGCAGGCGCCTTTAGAGAGTCCTTCGGATAAATTTCAAATAACCGAATATATGTGTGTGTGCTGTGTGTTAAGTTTAAGACCTGGCGCGCTTTCTTGTTAGTCATACGACCGGTGAACCGACTAAATTGCAGCGTAACTGGAACTAGCTAACTGAAACATGGGCCTTAGGTCAAATCGGGGTAAGAGTATAAATTAAACTAAATGCAGTATTATAAACCATGTCCGTAGGGCAACTTTGGCATTTAATTTATGACCTTAAGGACTGGTATTAAATGCTGGACTAAAACTTTCTAAACACAGGTAGAAAATAAGGTTTAAAGATGCTTTTAGTTGAGCATTAATTTAAAGATTTCATAGCGAAATTATTTTATAACATGAATTAGAAACTTTTGTGCTGAACTATGGCTTTAAGGCTGACGAGTAAATATTTGCTTCAATGGCTAGACTCAACTAGATAGACCCTTTTTTAATTAGCAATAAAATTCAACTTGTATTTAACTTTTAAATCATTTAGCCCTTACTAATTATATTTGTGAATCACAAGTATGACGACCGTTTTATGCTCTAAACACAAATCTTTTACTTTAGTGCTGTTATTTTGTAAGATCAAAGTTCTAAGCTGTTTAGGATTTGATGAATTCCCAAGTCTAGCTAATTTAATGTTGCCTTGGAGCGCGAACTAAAACAAAATTTGAGCCCAATGCAAATTGCGCGCTGTCAATTTAAATGCGTTAAATCATTTCTCAGCTACTTGATGTCAAGCTTCCTGTCTGCCTCCCCAAAGCAATGACGAGGGTGCAATTTGAAACGCGCTGTCGCGTGTACCCGAAAATGTACATAAAATGATCAAAATTCCACAACTCAAGGGGTGGCCAGCCACTCGAGAGGGTTAAGAGCAGCCGTTGCCCGGCAATTGTCACCTCAATTAACTTGGATCGTTATTGTCGAGTGCGCTGTCAGAGTCAAAAATAAAGTAAAAAGCCCAAAAACGAAAATACTTATAAAAACATGCTACAGACTCACAAGCAAAATATTGTAGTTATAATGATAACGCGCAATGGCAGAAAAAAAAAGAAAATTAATAAGCAATCCAAAGGCCAGCAGACTCGATGGGGCTTCCGCTTGAAATGTTACACAAGTTAAATATTTACACAGCCGCCAGCCAGCAGTTGCGACACTCAAACAACAACAGTAACAATAGCAACAAGATGTCGAGCATCTAATTTACAAACGCTCCCAAATGGCAAATTATTATTCACAAAGATTCCCAGGCTACCGTTGCCCTGTAAGCCGCATTGTTTGCTTTGTAAAAAGAGTGCCAGCCAAAGTTTCTCTTCCTTCGTTGCGCATATTTTATATGTCAACCCCAACAAAGGGTTTTTTTTAAGCTATAAAGGAAACTTTTCGACCTTATTATAAGGTACACAAATAAATACCTTCAAGTTGATTAGAAAATGTTGTACAGGCAGAATGTCCGTCTTTCTTTTTCACAAAATGTCAATTCACAGAAATTTTATGATTTTTTATAAGTTTCAATATTGTATTTTGCTTGGGTGAAGCACATTTTCTTAAGGAACTTTCACATATAAAAACTAAAGTCAGATTTTAGTAAAAACCAATTTCTTTACTTTCTGAATACATTTTTTTAAAAGTTATTTCTTAAAGTTACTGCTATAAAAAGCTTAAGCAGAATAAAATAAAAAAAAACAGGTAATAGCAAAAGTTAGAAGAAGAAAACATTTCCGACCCCATAGAGTATATATATTCTTGATCAGCATCAACAGCCGAGTCGATATAGCCATGTCCGTCTGTCCGTCTGTCTGTATGTATGAACGCGTCGATCTCAGAGACTATAAGAGATAGAGACTTCAGAACTTAAGCTCGCCTAATCCCTAGGCAGAACAAGTTTGTTTTCGATTTTCGATAACCCTTCCCGTTTCCGATACAAACATGGGATCGATAAATTGACATTTAAGACATTAGACAAATTAATGACAATCTGTGAAGTTTTTATTAAAATCGGTTGAGAATCACCGGAGATATGGAACATTGAAGTTGAGTATGCAGTATGCGCGTACACACACACACACATACTTGCAAGAACTGACTGTACGTGTAAAGTAAAGCGTTCAGAGTTTCGTCTAGTCGGGATTTCTCGACTAGAGCCTTCTTACTTGTTTTTACTTTCTGTTTAATGGTTAAAGCTCGAGAAGGAGACACCAAAATTAGCGCTCCATAAATAAATATAATTTTTCAATTTCTGCTAAGCCAAAATCTGATGAATGATGGTGCCCCCAAAACTGTGTGTTGTGTCCTTTGTGGTACCTGCTGTCATTTCTAAGCCTCAAAATTTTCGGCTGACATCATCGCAATTGCCAAGCAATCTCTGTTTGTCTGACTGTCTTTCAGTCTGTTTGTCTGTCTGTCAGTTTCACGTTGTCATCTTTAACTGTGTTGCGGCATCTTTTTTTGTAAAGGCGCACTGCTGTGGGCCTGTTGACAGCCTTGGACTGGCAGGCCAATAAACTCCTTGAGTAATGCTCCACAGATTTTTCAGCACGTCAGCGTAATAAACCTGTTTGCGACTAACAACGGACTAACGAACAGACAGACAGCGATACAGACAGGCTGACATACAGACAGACTCAAGGTACTAAAGATCATTAGCCAGCTTTACATTCAAATGCGAAAATGGATACGTTTGGGGCATTTTGTGGGTCTAAACTCTGAAATTGATGTAGACGGTACTTTCACGCTTATTAGCATTGGTTTAAATGAAGACTTGGAATTAATTGCCAAACTTTTGGAAAAGAAAAACACAATATTAATTCGATTTTAAGGATGGCGATAGTGTATGTCAAATATGTTAATAAGTAAACCTTCTATTGATTTAAATATAAAAACAACTCTCAAGTTTTTATTTTTTTTATCTCAATCAAGTTAAGACAATGCAATATTGTGCGTTTATATCCATTTGCATTTTGGAATCGTTTATTGTTTTCCATAAGAAAACAAACGCGTAAATCTTAAAGGAAAACAAACAATTTTGTGAGACACCTACAAAAAAAAAAACATGCTACGCATATAAATCAGGCGGCCAGAAGCAAACATGTTACACAACAGAACGCAGGACAGTAGGCAGTAGGCAATTTGGAATTCTGGCAGGTCACAAGAGATGCGTTACATAAAGGGGAATGGGAGGCTGGGAATGGTCCCGCATAATCTGCTGCGGTGTGGATGGACAGAGGTGGCAAAAGATCATAGATGGGGTAAAGAAGGGTGAAGCACGCACTCCAAGGGGGAAATGGTTGGCGTAAACAATCGGTATACTGAACAGCAACTGGGCAAAAGTCAGCGACAGGCAGGACGACGGACAGGACGGGAGACAGAATGACATACAGGAGAGCTTGGAAAGCACTGGAAGCATTTGCCATTGCTAGCTGAGCTCAAATACATCAAACAGAAAAGCATAATCTTAGCCAAGCGGAAAAATGCATGCGCCACAGACAGGCTACGATATTTATATAGACAAAGAGAATGGAAAGGAGTCAGGCAGCATATACACACATATATATATACATACATACATACATACGCATATATACATATATATATATATATATACCGAAAATGATATGCGACATTGCGGCCACGTCAAGCAAAATAGATTAATTTTGCCTGTGGGCATCGGGGCAGAATTCTCGTCTACATCGTCAGCGTTGCTGTGGTTGTTGCTACTGTTGTTGTCTATAGCTGCCTGCCAGCTACCTGTTCACAAATTAGATTGGCAGCCCAGCCGCCACACCACTCCGCCTCCCCTTCATCTCTTTACCAACCCCAGTCCTTGTCCTTGCTGCTCAACACGCATAAATCTGTGCCGCCGCAGTCAAATTAAATAAAATCCAATTTAAAATGAATTTTCGCAAATTCATTTACAGCGCAACAACAACAATCCGAAAACCAAGCGTACCACCTTGGGGCAACAGCAATTTATGCAGCAGCACCATCACCATCAGTCAGTGTGGCGCTACTACCTTCCACACCTACCCGTAAGCCCCGTCTCCATACTTACTTAACTGAACACACTTTGCGGGGAATCGCGTGCCGCACTTGAGTCTCAAATTGGAATTAACGTTTTTAATGATGGGCCCAAATTTATTTTTTTAAGCATATTTTCCATTTTTATATCTTTGCATAGGGTATTCTGAGACTGTGACAAATTGCAGAACGCACTAAAGAAAGCATTTCTTTCTAGGTTTTCATATATTTTCTTTCTCTACAAAGAGCTGCACACATTTTGCACAGGCAACTGACATGCTTCACGTTTAGCATTCATTAATTTGCCTTTTTATTCACAAAATCGTTAGCTTGAGTTTCCGCAAGCAACTTATTCACCATATTTTTATATTATTAAAACGCCAAAGCGTCATGCATAAAACTCTCTCTTTTTTTTGCGATTCTCTAGACGTTTAACGTAGTCAAATGAAGGTGGGGGGCAGGCAAGACCCAGGCAACGCAGGATGCAGCCTGTCGCTGCTAATCCGCTTGTATTTTATAATCCTAGTGCTGAAAGCAAAAGCTTCATGACGTCCAAAGTGCAAAGTTGTTGAAAAATGTATTTTTAAACACCAACAACAACAATTACGATGAGCCGAAGGGTAAAGGGCGTTTAAGTGCAAAGGTAGTGCAGGGTGGTATTTTAGATGTGGGCGTGGCACTTTTTGATGCTGCTTTTGGCGGTGACACGCTTCGCTTGTCAAAGCATCAGTTATAGTAAATGCTTTTGCTAGTTTCACCTGACGGTTTGTTTGTTATTGCAGTATCTGTAGGGAACATCATACAAGTTTAACCAAGGAGCGCTTAACCAAAGACTTTGAGTCTTTGGCACATTTAAAAATGTTACAAAAATTTAAAATGATCTTCAGTTAAATGATATTTATTTCGTTAGGAACTTATTACCTTTAAATTAAATATTAAACATTGACAAACCGATAACATATACTCGTACGTCTTCCAACTACGTGTATATATCTTCGTTTAGTCGGACTTTATACATATATCATCTGTTATCTGCACCAGCAGAACCCTAGGGAAACATACTCACCTCAAATACTCACGTAGTCATAACCGTGCTATAAGCTGCACAGTTGATGTCAACTCGAGCATTTATCGATTGTAGTAAAATTCGGGGAAGACACTAGCGCCAAGGCACGCCCTTTTTCTTGCTTCATAGCTGACCTGACCCCAATTGGACCGCCCATTTTATTAGCTTAATTCCCATTACTCTTACCCATAGCCAGCTTATCAGCACAGCTCCAAGCGCTCTCTCGCCCGAGGAGTTCGGTGTCCTGGTGTGGAGAGAGGGTGGAAGGTAGCGCACACACAAAAGTCACATAAACAAGATCGCTGCCATTTGAAAACTGAGCACATTTCAGCGCTGCTGCGGGGCAGATTGTGAGATTGTGGAAAGGACGAGGGACGAGGGTGGAAACGCATTAAAAATTCAAAATGTGGCTTTTACGAGCTGTAGCTGACGCTAAGAGTTGTACAGCATTCAGTGGGCAAATGAGTGAACTGTGTTTGGTGGTGGAGGGGAGGGGCGTGTCACCTGATGTTAAACGTCAGAAATGTGTTTGGTAGCAGGAAGAGTAACGAAAAGAAAACAACTACTAGCACTCTCAACTTGGCGCCATTGGAACTTTTCAATTTAATTATTTTTTAATACTTTTTTGTTGCTTACCAGGCTGTCTCTATTACTCTGGGACCAGGGCTGTCGCACACTTTGCCACTTCTTGCATGGCCATTAAGCGAACAACGCAAAATGAAGCCGAAAATTAAACTTTTATTACCTGCCTTATTGTTTAACCATAAAATTAATGCTTATTATGGCAATCGCCACTCGGCCACCACAAGCGTCCATTAACATTTGCCAGGTCAAAGAGGGTTGCTGACCGAAGGGATCACGGGTTCGCAGACTCATTTCAAATATATATAATAAAAAAATTAAATATACTTATAGCAGACCATCGCTTAAGAGCAATAACAAACCAGAAAAAAAAGAAATGTGCAAAAATTCAATAAAATAAATTCCCATTTGGCAATGTCATTAATGTTAATTCTTTTCATGGGCTTTGGGCTAACCGTAATAGGCCTTCAACCTTATCATAGATACACATGTTGGCCACAACAATAAAATTTTTAATGTTTCTATTGATTTTCGCTTTATGACATATTAAAGTGATCCAAACGATGCGCCACTTGATGAGTTGTGTCTTTAATGGTTTGCGAAAACGAAGCCAAATACTCAAATAACAATTGGTTGTTAGACAGGGATCGAGAATTTCAGACAACAATAGATGCTCTTATGTATGCTTTTAAAGTTGTTAAGAGAAAATTCTTTCAGTTAAGTTGGCATTATTAGTTGGGCTTTGAAACAAAGTATGTGATATTCGTTTTGTGTATGTTTAGTAAAAGTAAGATACGACAAAATTGCATTTTCTCTCAGCTTACCAAATGAATTTTCAACATTTTTGCGCAATTGTTCCTAAGCCAATAATACGAAATTCAAGCAAACAAATAACGAAATTTGATATTACCAAAATATACACAATTCTAGGCCACAATTTGTGCATACAGCAATTCTGAACTAAGCACTTTGCAATATGCAATTCGTTTTGCACATTGAATGCAAACGAAACACAGCTCGATTGGTTCGTTTGGGGCTTTTGGCTACTAAGTTTGATGCTTGTCACACGGCAGATTAAAAACCAATAATACTATCAAATCGAACTGAGTTCAAGGCAAGCTTCCTGTACACTGAGCAGAGCAAGGGGAGTATTTAAAGCGCAGGTTGCACGTCGAGCGCCAGCCACAAATAAGCACAAGGCCAAAATGGCAAATGGCAAACGCAAAACGTAAACGTAAACGTTGATGTTGGCATTTGCATGACATGCTCCAAAATCAGCAACGAAATGCAACAAAGATACACAGGGAGAGGGGCGAAAGCATGCCCTGTGAGAAAAGCTTAATCGAAAACCAATTTAGCTGACTGGAATATGCGCTTTGGCTTAAATGGCCCAACATAAATTGAAGCGCCTAAAACTTTTGCAAGGGCTCAAATCAAAAAAGTTATTATAGCCCAAAGACAAAATTGTGACTTGACTTGCAGAGATTACACAACGCTGGCAAATTAATCTTTTTATAACGACTAACAAAGGCCTAGCAGAAAAATAAGCCGCAAGTTTCAATACCTTTTTCAAAAAACAACCAAAAAAAAAAAAAACACAGAGAGCTAAAGCTGAGACTATGAAATACTCTGCATACATCTTAAAATATCCTTGACACTTAAAAAGAGCTTAAAGATTACATTCCTCCATTGTGTTCGGAATACAGGGTATCACAAACAAAAAAACGCCTGTCCCATTCGATCGAAAAACTTTTGCGTTTAACCAACAAATTTGGCTAAAAAAATCTCTTTTCTTGCAGATTTAGTCCAGTCTGTCCGCAGCGACTGCCGGACATACACAATGAGACAGCGGCGCTGGAGCGCATGCCCAAAGGTCGTCTGGAGTATTTGAAGCGATTGCTGCCCTATCTGCAGAATCAATCAGAGGATTGTCTCTATCTAAATATTTATGTGCCCATACAAGGTGAGTGCAAGTTGCGAGCCCCAGAAGGCCACAGCTAAGTATGCTTATACATATTTTCTTATTCCATTATATATATATTTTTTTTTTTTTACTGTGTCTAAAACCAAGAAAAATGACGCACATGCTTGGCCATAGGAATTCTCCTCTCCCCGCTCCGCTTAGGCATTTTTTAGTCTTGTTTATTTAGCACTTTGCGAGGCATTTGAATAAATTGGCAAGCGGTAAGCAACGAAAATGGTTTGGGTAACTTGTTTCAATTTTTCTTCAGCTTTGCCCATGAAACAGACTGTCTTCTTCTTCTTCTTTTTAATCCCAAAAGGCTAGCTGCGAGCAAGTCAGAAAAGGGTCAGCTTTGCCCAAAGTTTTCAGTATTCCCATCTTCGTTTTCTTGTTGTTTTTTTTTTTTTTTGTTTTTGCACGTACAGTTTCGGCCCTGCTGCCTTATCTCCCCGCTCTCGTTCATATCGGGCAAATGAACAAATGTTCCGACATTTTTCAAACACCAAAGAATTTGCTAAGCTGTTGGGCATGCAAAAAGAAATAAAAAATCCAACACAAAGTGGCCAAATTTATGCAAAAGCGTATAGTCGATTGTCTCCCTCTCTCACTTCATCTCTGAATTCCTTCCTCCCTTTCTGGGTAGACATTTAAACCATTTTCACGTCTGCCTGCTGATTATTTCCTTAACAGTGGTTAACTAAGTGAATTCTCGTACAAAATAAATTAATCATAGTTGATTCATATGAATAATTATAATTCATATCATATAGAAACTCAGTTTGTGCATTATATAAGATATCTTGAATACAAATTAATTTGTGTTTAAACAGTAATTTATGAATGTCCTGTAAAAAATAACAGCTTTATATTTTTTTTAAAAACTTTTCCCAATTTTCAACAAAGTGTAACTAACCACTATATATGTTTGATTATTTTAATAAAAAATATTTTTGGACAATGTGCGTTGACTTTCTGGAAAATGAATGAGTCTCGAGAATGTTGATTGGGTTTTGAGCATTTTTGTCTGATTTGGGCCACGTCAAGAGTCGGCAATCCGTCATAAACGAAACCAATTTCCAAACAGACAGCAACTAGATTATAAAAGCGAAAAGGAAAAATCTTAGAAGCTACAGTTAACTTACTTGGTCTATTACTTGGTTAATTACATTTTGATTAAAACGCAGAAACGAAAACAACAAAAATACAAGAAGAAAAAAATCAAGTTTTTCTTAATAGAAGCTATCAGCAGCAATCGCGACTAAAACACCTGCCAAGCCCACTGAAATGCGAGGGCAAAGGCGCTTCTTGTATTTAAGAGTTTGGGGTGGAAGGGACGTAGATTCAGTTGTCTAAAAGAGCGCGTTAAGAGTTGGATAATACACATCTCGGTGGCAGAGCAAACTGTCTACGCTGGCTGACAGACTTCAGCCACAGACCGTTAGTCACTCTAGCAATCAGTCAGTCAGTCAGTCAAGCTGACAGTCAGCTTTGGAGAACTTACAGGCGCCTTGATGTCTGACAGCACTTGCAACTGAATACGGAAACAATTAATAGAACTGCGCTTCAACCACGCGTATACTTAATATAGTGGGCTAATACCCTATTACAAGACTCGGCATGGTGTAGTTTGTTAAGTAGCGTCCCTCTGTCTGTCTTTTGCTATCTAAGCAACTTTTGAAGGGTACTAAAACTTTTTTATCAAATTCAGTTCTTTCTTGTGCTGCATTTCAAATTTATAGTTAAGTATTCTTGATGTTACCCATGTTTATTTGAGTTAATTGCGTTCATTTACTTGTGTTTACTTAAGATAAATTGCCAGCTTAGTCGAAAGTACCGAAAACAGAAAGTGTCAAGTAGAAAGCGCCCCAATTAAACACCGCAAAACTCTTATACCGAAATTATTTGAGAAAAGCAAAACCTGAGCTTCAATGCGACATTGTGGAAATTCCTAAAAATGCCTACTAATGTAATAACAGTTCCAGATGGATTCAAAAAAAGGTTGTGATCAAGAGTTGCACACCAAGAGTCATCCAATTACAGCCAAAAACGCTTAGCTGAACAAGCCAATATTATTTATATATAGAAATAAAAATCAGTATGTGTATCTCATATTTCTTACAGTATGCGGCAAATTTGTAGTCGGAGCGTACAATAAAAGCGTCCAATTAAACGACTTTTACGGCAGGTCAAAAGGAAAAGGTAACGCAAAAAATGAAATTTATCTGGAAAGGGCCAAAAGATGATAAAGAAAATGTCGACGCAAGATTTGAGTTGAGCATGAAAAATGTATAAAATTCCATGTATACCTGAAAATCGTTGAAGTATAGCAGAAATTTACATTTGTCTGTAATTTGTCTTCGATGGCAGACGTTTATATGCCAACAGCAAACTGCCTAAGCGTTTAGCAGTAAAAGGGACAGCATCTACTGCCTTGAAGTGTTGTCTCGTGCTGAATTGCAAGAATTTATGTGATATTATGATAAATTGTTCAATGCCTGTCAGAGGCTGCAAAACCAGCGAACGAAGCGCTCAAATTGTATTTGTTTTTTTTTCTTTTTGTATTTTTTTTTGTTTTTATTTATTTCTGTTTTCTTTTTTAAGTGCATTTCAAGGACACCCAATGGTGCCCCAAGTGCTGTGCATGGCAACTCAGTACGAAAATTAAATACTTGTAAGCCCAATTATATTATGAAAGGATATTTAAAATGCTCAACGATAAGCCAACAGCACACTGAAAAGTATCGCTTTAAATTTTCTAACTGAAAAAAAATATAACGGGAAACACTTGTGCTTTCAAGCTGTTAAACGTTATGAAAATATAATATTTTTTCTACAAAATCAAAAGAAGGGTAAGCTTTTTACAGTGTTTGATTATAATCGGAAAGTTAAATATCCCAAAGTAAAGACAAGTGGGAAACGGAGCTAGCAAAGGGTCAATGTCAAATTGCCCTTCACCAGTCTCATTTTTCTGCTGCCGAGATTATAAATCTTAAAACGGCAGCCAATTTATAAATTTTTTGACAGTTTAAGGCCAATCGCCACCGCAACAATGCCAAAACACTTAATGAGCCTGAGTGGGAGTTACCTTTAGGTGGCTCCAACTCAATCATTAATTTATTTGGATGTCATGTCAAAATGAATTGCCTGATAAATTTACAAAAAAAAAAAGAATAACAAAAAAACGAAGAAACATCTCGGCGCTTAATGTCAGAATTAATGAAACTTTTTTCAGACTACGGTTGACTTTATATACAGATTATATTATGAGCTTTAGCATGCAAAGTTGAAAATATACTTTAGTGGCATACGCATACACTGAGGGACACACGTGGCAATTTCTTAATAAATCTCTTTTGCCTTTTATATAGCATACTTTTCTGGGCATGGAGATCAACACGAGTTGTTATGTTCTGACTGCGGTCTGGGGCATGCTACATACAGCTAGTTTAATCTACTTGGACATGACAATAAAATTTATATCATCTTTCATTTTTTCGTCCAGCTTAGTAAAGTCCTTTCTCACTTCTGTGGCTTTTATTTGCCTTTTGCTTGCGCATTCTCATCTTATTTCATTTTATTCGCTGGCCCTTTTTTATGGTCCTGTTGTTTGGCATTTCTTCTTTTTTTTTAAATCTTGCGTTTGTTCGCATTGCCAACTCAAAAACCAACAAGAGAAAGAAAGAAAAAATAAATAAATAAAACATAATAATCATAAAAAGCAGAAAATGCCACATTAAGCATGATTTGCCGCTTTTGAAAGCCGAAAAAAGTTTACTGGGTGCCCAATAACAGGCACTTACGAGAGTCCTTCAGGGGCTCAGCCTGAGGTGGACTATCCGCACCATTCCCTTCACCCACTTGTAGTTCTCTTCGAGAGTTTCAGTTTTCAAGCTTTAAGTTTGTCAGTTGTTTGCATTTTTGCTCATATTTCGTGCTTAACTGACTTTCGGACCAGTACACAAAGAAACAGAGAGTAAGAGACCCAAAACAAATGTGCTGCCATTGTGCGGCGTTTTGAAGAGATTAATGTAATGTCATCATTTCTAATCTGCAGTATTTCCATGCGATTAACATCTGTTGGCATCACTTAATAGCGTATTATTCGAAGGAAGTTCGGCCAATAGCCTCTGACCATTGAGATTTATGCGGCCATGACTTATATACATGACCTTTGCTTGCGCCCAACAAAAATTGTAACACGCCCGAAATATGTGTATATAAAAAGAAAGCCATAATGCAATTTTTTGCCCACACTCGACACTGGACATACACATATAAATCAATAAGCCAATCAAGTGCTCGCAATCAGTAAACTTTTCTGGCGCGTGCCCACATAAAGCAAACAAATATTCATCATGAGCCACCAGTAGCAAACGCATTAAATTGATATATGCCAACAACATGTACCAAACATATCTTGCTTATAGACCTCGACATCCTTACGATATTGAGCACAACTGAAGCGAAGTAAGCTCTAAGCAGTTGTTCGAATTTATTGGCAATTGCTACTATCGGTATCAAAGAGCAGCTCATCGAAACACTAACTCAAGTTTGGTAAAAACCAGTTTGAGCACCTTCTATCAACACACTTTTTGGTATTTGTTCTTCAAAAGAATAAGTTGGCGACTAATCCGTTGCTTACTAATAAAATGCACAAATTAGAAAGGAATGAAGAATAAGAAAACCAAACTAAGACATTCTTAATTGTACGTAATTAAAGGTAGGTTTTCACATTGATTTGTTTTTTTCAAAAATTTTCCCCCATTGCAGCATGCAGCAAATGTCGTCTAAGCAGCCACAAAAATCATTACATTTTTATAAAATAGTTATAATTTCCGCCTGAAACACAATCTATGCAAAACTCTAATACATGCAAGCGCCATATTTTATTTACCAGTTTATGTGCTTCAATAAAAAGCACATACCGTCGTATCGGTCTAAAATCCAAACGCAGACAAAGTGTCATGAGGCACCAGCATACAATTTGAATGAAATGTGTGTGTGTCTGTGTATGTGTGTGGAATGATGTGTGATAGACAACACGCAATACAATCCCAAAACGCTGACGGAAACGGAAATCGATGCGCAGTCTGCGTGTTGCATTCGGAAATGAAAATGTTAGGCAAAAACCAACCTTAAAAAAAAAAAAAAAAACTCATTTTCAAATAAAAAACATTTGAAACAAAATGAAAAATAAGAAGCAAAAAATGATGCAGCACAGATATAAAAACCGTAAAACGAATCAGACCAAACTTTTTACTTTGCTTGCACAAGAAACTTTGAAGTCAGATATTTCAGATGGGCCAAGATTGTTGGAATCGGTCGGTGAGGAAGTTAAGTCCTGTGCTTTTACTGCTGTCTGAGTTCATGCTCATTTGCTTGTGCACAGACAATTGGCAAAGAACTGAGAAAGTAAAAAAACGAAGAAATTGTAAAAATTACATTTATTATATTTCTGCTTCCCTTCCAACTTTTCTTGCAAAGCAAACTTTTGGCTAGATTAAAGCAAAAAAAAGCCAATTCAGCAATAAAAAAAATCTTTAAACATAGCATAGCATTTGTCAAACAGCTCAAAACATTTGTTAGACAAATTGATTATAAATATTTAATTATCAACAATGATGAATTTCTAAAATATTTTTAGATATGCTAATTACATAATAAATATTTGAGTGTACTCTCTTGCTCAAAAGTTTTTAATAAATTTTTAAGTAAAACAACAACAACAGAAAACTCAAGCTCTTCCCTGCAGCATTCATAAACAGAAAAGTTTTTATTTCTAAGCTAATTAAAAAGGCAATTTAAATGCAAACTAAATGAAATGAGCGTCCGAAAAATTTAAAACTTAATTAATAAATCGCTACGCCACGTGATTGCCGCAGGGTGAGCAAATGGTGTAGTTCGCGGGCGTGAGTTGTGTAATTAGGCGTTTCCCGGTGTTGTGTGCATTGGAAATGAAATGCTTCCGGAAGCAAAAGCGCTCCCTCCAAATGCTCAGTTCCCAACTATACGAATTGTTAGAGCAACAGAATGAAATGATATTAGAGGTTGCCATTGCTTGGATTTCTAAAGTTTGAATTGTGCTGACTTGGCTGCTGTCATTAAAAATGTCTGGGTAAATGTTTTATCGTGAGAAAAGACAAACAGTGATATTTTTTTTAAAATTTTTTTAGGCATATTTTAAAGCTAAGCGATCCGAGCGAATAAAAGATGTTTTTGGAATTCGTTTTGTGGATTCTAACTTTACATACCTTCAAAAACAACACCTTTTCGTGCTGCCTTTTCCTATCGTTGTTTTGTGTTGTCTCTTTTTGTTCGTTACTGATTGTGTTTGCTGCTTGCGATTTAATATGCCTAGCAACAACAAGAATGCCAATAACAACAAGCTATAAAACTACCGGCAAGTGCTGATGGAAACCCATAAATACTGTGTGCGGGAAAAAAATAACAATAATAAAAAAGGGGCAAAAACTTTTGTCAACTTTGTGCAACAAACGAAGCACTTGCACACATATTGACTTTAACTGTAAGCGTTTATGTTGATTTTTTGTAGCTGTGTTTGTACATAATGGCGTGTGTGTGTTTGTGTGTGCGGGAGTTAGTTGTATACGACTGTTATCAATAAATCTACAATACATATATTTCCAAAGGCGCCGACGGCCGCCATGTTGAAAATTTCCTGCTATTGATTTGTAGTTGTGTTGCTGTAAAAGATTTGATTTATCTGCCGTTCGCATTCAATTTTATTTAAGAATATATGGTGTATTTTTTTTATAAACAAGTTTTTTGTCATGATTAACACATTTTGAAATATTTTAACAATTTTATTTTAAAATTCCTCAATTGTTAATAATTCTAACGGCTGATTTCTTATAAAATGACACTACATTCATATGGTATTTTTATTTAAATAGTCTTTTCATTCTTTTTCATATTTATGTAAATTTTAATATTCAATACTTGCGCAGAAAACTGCGTCTTAAAGCGTATGATTTCGTTTCTTGAGTGCGAGCCATTAAATATGCTTTATTTTTATATTTCTTTTCTAGCCTTCAACACAAACACACACTTTGTATCTTGTTTCTTACAGCACACTCACACATAAATACACACACAAACTGGCACACGCAATGGCATGCCATAAAATATGCATCAAAAATTTGTCACACTCCAGCAAAATGGTCGAAAAGCTTACCTTCTCAATGGCCACTTGACCCAGAAAAGTGTCGTCCACACACATACAAAGACACATTTACACGTGTGTGTACAGAAAGGACGAAGCATTGAATTTAAATTGCGTATTAAATGCGATGTCCTTTTCATCCAAAGATGACGCAGCTGTGCGAGCCATTTTCCAAGAAATTGTTAAGTCAAAGTTCATAATTGGACGTGACCGAAGGGTCTCAACACAATGTTGACATTCTTCTCAACTCAATTTAACAGCTAAAAATTGTTTTTTGTCAGCATGCCCAAGTGGAAAAACCTTTCCCCCTTTCCTGATTTCCTCTTCCAATAAACCGCAATTAAGTGACGAAATAAGAAATGTTTGCAAATTGAAATGCCAAATGTGGCAAAGCCGCAGCCAATGCGATAGAAAATTAACAGAAATTGTCCGTTGTGAAAAGCTACTTTTCTATGGCATGCACTTGGACCATTAAGCCCGCCAATAATAAACAAACTTAGACGCCCGTCTCCCAATCCTTCTTCCAGTCTGTGTCTGTGTACACTTAGCATGTCTTAGTCTAATCATGAGGCGTTACTGACTGCCATTTTGCATGCCAGGTGTGCATTAGGCATTTGAATGAATATCCTAAGGCATGTTTACTCAAAAAAACACAGAAACAAAAACACAAGCAATGAGAAAATAAAGTGAGCAGTTAGGAAGTTATATTTCTCGCTGTAGCCAGCGGAATTGCATAGATTGTCGGCCATTTTTTATGCGGAACCCAACTTATTAGCATTTGTGGAAACACGCAGTTTTGTACTAAAGCGCCTTATCTTGGACCTTTACCGAACAAATCTTGAGCCAAATATATTAATGTGTACCTTGTTTTTTTTTTTTTTTTTTGGTAAAAGCTCTAAGTCGTATTATGTATGGTATACATTGTATACCTTTCATTCTGCAACTTTTATTTAAAATATTCCTTAAACCACAAAATAAAATTTAATTGAAAAGCTAAAATATTTTCATGTATATTAAAATTTAGTTAAAGAAGTTTCTTGAATTTTGTAACATAGAAAGCCTGCAAAAAGATTTTTAAAATATTTTGTTATGAGAATCTTAAAATAAATCAAACACATTTGTGCCTATGCACAAAAAGAATTTGGTTTAAAAATAACATTTCGTTTTGATTCAATTATAGATTTGAGCTTACTAAAATACATATTCGTACTACAAAATGCAAAACGTATTCAACGAAAGCATAAAATTGACTTTTGAATATTTTATATGCCTCTTAAAGCTTTTGGTGTGTCAATATGTGCGTTGTATTCAATAACTGACAAGCATAACTATTCGCATATGAGCAAACAACAACGCACACTCGTTTGCACACCATTAGCTTGATGTGAATGGGTCGCCCACACACTCATACACACACACTAAACGGACAAACTGTGTCATTTATTACCTTCTGTATACTTGCCTGCCAAGCTGCCAGAGAGCTGTATACAATATTTCATTATAAATTACACACGACTTACGTCAATTTGTTTTGGTGGCCAGCAAAAGTGAAGTTGGCAGCAGCAAAAAAAAAACATAAAATGAAGGCAGACAGGAATCTCATAAGTAAGCCATAACACACACACACACACACTATGCAGGGGGGAGAGAGTTTATTAGACAGCGGCAGCAAAAACGGAAGTGGCAATAATTTACTAACGAAGCCATAACAAAAATGCCCAAGCACCGTACACAATACGAAGCCAAACAAACAAACACAAAAAAAAAAAAACCAAAAGAAGACACCGAAATAAATAGATACAAAAAAAAGGGGGGTTAGTAAATTTATCAATCAAACAAGCGAAAAGAAAAAAAAAACGCTTTCGAATAGTTGTAGCAATAGTTATCAACAATAACAACCACTGCGCATACACTCTTAACTTGACGTCCATTAATATTTGACAATTTCCTGTTTTCTGTGAATTGATGATGGGCCACGTGGCGTATGATTTGATTTTGCCCATTTGCGTATATTACGGATACGTCATCTTAGTTATTGATGAGCTCGGCATGTGCCAGCCATCAATAATGCCAAACAAATAGAATAGCTGGGTAAACCGGACTCTTTTCCGCACATTCACAATAGTTGGCATTGAAATGCAGCAATAAGAATAAAGATAAAGTAAATGCTTGACTTGAATAATAATTTTATTTTACGATCGATGTTTCTAAACAAGTATTGCAAGTTATAAAAGTTCTTAATCCTATTTCATTCATTAATTTTCTTGACAGAAATCAAAATATTATAGGGGTTCAACTTCCCATGCCTGTTACATTAAAGCAGCATAACTTTATAATCCGCTTTTAAATTTTTTTTTTATTAATTCTTTCCGGGAAGTGTATTAAAAAATGATATTATGCATACGACATGTTGGTGTGGGCACATTGTTAGTGCATTTATCGCACGCTCCTTGAAATTGTAACGAATGCAAGATGGAGAACGCGGGGTGATGCTGGATGGGTAGGGAGAATATGGAATTGTGCTCAAAATGTAACTGGAACGCAATTATGTGGCACATTTTGCCGCACATAAACAGCCAGCTCTGATGGATGATGTGGGGTCCTCTCCCGTTTTTTGCAGAAGCTGAGAAAAATTCAAAAAAAGAACTAGAAAAAACTATTAAGAGTTGGTGCTAAGGTGCTAAAGCACTTTCCCGGCTGCTTCGATTGCAGTCAACAGAACACGAGAGAGAAAAATATAATGGAGCGTAGAGTGGAGTCTGGAAATGGCAGCCATGCAACCAATTTGTACTTACATCCAGTATTTTTTTTCTTTTGCTGCAATTTTCTTAAGCAGTCTTACGCCTGAACGCTGATATAATACTGTTAACCGATAATACGTTGAAATTGAAAAGTGCAGCCGAGGCCACAACACTCATGGCAAAGGCATGGGTTGAGGTGCTGAGCGCGGCAGTTCTTACTTGCTGCCACACAAAATCTCTTACGACAAATTGCATATTTCAATTTGCAACAACATTGCAGCCAGTTGGTGCTGCCTTTCGCCCACTTACTGCGTTTCCATTTCTGGACCAGATATTTTTTTTGTCAGATTGTTCTTGCCCCGTCTTTTTCACTCGAACCATTGTGCTTCTGCTTTTTCTTTTTCATTTTGGTCTGGTTTATGCCAGTTAAGGGTTTTTAGAGTCAGGTGTCTGCCTCATATTGGTTTGCTTAACAAAAAAAAAAACACACACACACTTACACCCAGTTTAATGTGTGTGTGTGTGTATGCAAAATGGCAGCGAGCAGCTTTGCCTTGCGGTAAGTTAAGCCACAGTTAAGCTGATGCATGGGTTAAACTGTAAAATGTATTAAGATTAAGTGGCATTCAGTGCCAGCTGCCTCCCAGTTGCCTTAGCGTACTATCAGTATTTTACACTGTTCCACTTTTTCGCTGTGCTGAATCTCTCTCTCTTTTTTGTTCTGTATTTTAAGCATACCCACTAAAGACGTATGCATTATGTATACGCAGCGTATTTTAGCAAGCGTACCTGACTTTAAGTAGATTATTTTGTTAGCAAAAGTGTTCATACATATACTATAGCATGCTGAAAGGTGTTTTCATTTTAATAAATGAGCTGCACTTTCACCTGAAATTGGAATAATCTCGCAGAAAGGTAACAAGCTTGGTTCAATTAATAATTGTCAATCTACATACTTTCTTTCTAAAAGCTTCTAAATAATATATTTTGTTCACATTGTTGTTTTTTTTATTTTTTATTTTTTTATTATTATTGGACGTAGATGTACCGGCTTGTTAACGCGCGGACCCAAGCATAAAGCAACCCACCTCCCGCCCATCCGACCGAGGGGTTAAATTCTGAAAATAATTTTCAAAAATATTTCTTATAACCTTTTCCTTTTATAGAGCAATTACCATTAAACTTATCGTTTGCAGCGCAGTCAGCATTAAATGAGCGCACAGAATACTAAAATAAAAGAATACCTACAAACATGTATGCATATATCAAACAAAAGTCTTTGGGCACATTTGAGAGGTGCAAAATTACAGACCCTATGATTTTTGACAATTTGAGCCAAAGGCGAAAGCGCACATTCCAAAATGCTTCATGTGTGTTTTGTGTCTGTGTGTGTGGGCAATATGTTGAGTACGTGTCTGTTAGTCATCATAATATTTTACATTTTTATGAAGTGCGAGACGCTGCGACGCTGAGGGACTGTGCAATAAAAATCTTATTTTGTGGGTTATAAAAATGCAAAAGGAATCAGGCAACAACAAGAAGCAGAAAATTGTACATAATAAGGGCATGAAAAGATGGCAGCATTTTGCAGCAGTTGCCATTTGCAGTGCCTTTTAATGTGCCGTTCTCTGGCTCTGCCGTTTATTATTACTTTCTGCAATTTTTTTTTTTTATGATTTATCGGCATTTAAATGTGGGTAGTGACGAGGGGCAAGTGACGGCATCGTAAACTTTTGTGTGCCTAATTCAATGCAACAGCAATCCTTTTTTTATTTTTGCTTTACACTTGCTTTAGCAAGAAGTCATTTCCCGCAATCCTTCTTTGTCTCTTCCAAAAATATCTTATTTACTTTGTTGTTATCAGCGTGGGAGCTAAATGCGTGTGTGTATGTATGTAGGTATGTGTGTGTGTGTGTGTATGAATGTAAATTGAGTTTGGCGGCTAAAGTACTTTGTAATTTATGGCCTGCAATGTGCGTAAGGAGTCACATGATAACTTTATACACACTTTCCCACTCTCTTTCACTTTCTTGCGATTGTTCTCATTCTCGCTGTTTTCGCTGAAACACACTCATTATTCTTTTTTGAGTAAATGTGGGGGTGTTCTTGTGTGTGTGTGCTGCGTGTTTATTTATGAGTGTTTAGCCGCATTTTGCATGACGAAATCATAATTTTTATGTCTCGACTCTCAACTCTCAACTGTGTGCGGCAACCATTTTGACATTTTGTTTGTTTCCTGCGGCTCTGATAACATAAATGTTAAGTACGTGCCATATATTAAGCGTTCGCATGTTCAGCTTATTAAGATTATCAGGCTTTGCATTTGTTATTCCGATTACTTGAGATTAGATAGCTCAGTTAAAACTCAACGCTTTCGACCTTGGCATAAATGCCTGCTCTATATAACTAGCAACGCAAAGTTTAGTGTTACAAAACTTAGCAAACGCAAAGTAGAAAACTATTATCAATGCGCACAATGACATTCTCAGAGAATGTATCTGTTAATCTAGTTAACAATACTTAGCATCAACTTGAAGTTTGCGCTCACAATGATTTAACCCAAAGTTAGCGGCTTATGCAAGTCTACAAAAGCAATTTAAACATTGCAAACTTAAGCAAATTCGTAGGGATTTTACCCTCCCCGCTTAACAAAAACGCATGTTATATATGACATTGGAAAACTTTTGCATTAAATTTGCTCAAAAGTTGCAAGTTAACTGTAACTTTCAATGACTTTTTGCATTCAACAGTCCATTTACCTACAAATAGTCACAGATACACACATACAATCACATGCCAACTTGTGCAGATAAGTAAAGCACCATGCCACGAACATTTGTTTGTGCTGCCTTTGACCCAAGTAAGTTAAACCAACTTGAGGGTGCTTTCACTTACTTTCAAGTATTTGTACAGTTATAACATTTGTATACCAACAAATTGTTAAGCTAAACGCTATTTAACAATCTGACAAACTTGTGAAATTATTAGTTTAGCAAAGAAAAAAACATTTTGGTACATACGTGTTGCAAGGTTTTATCTTATGTTTGTTTTGCATATTTCTCAAATGTTTCAAATATTTATTTTCTAGACCAACA
This sequence comes from Scaptomyza cyrtandrae, assembly GCA_035044605.1. Classification (NCBI taxonomy): domain Eukaryota; kingdom Metazoa; phylum Arthropoda; class Insecta; order Diptera; family Drosophilidae; genus Scaptomyza; species Scaptomyza cyrtandrae. The sequence goes on from JAWNNS010000640.1 coordinate 18,551,844, forward strand.
GCTAAGCAATAAATTTAGTAAAGTGATTTTTAATGGCATTTATATAACTTTAAACAATCTAGCTTAAAAATCAAACATTCCTGAAAACAAATTGTTTAAAAAATTGTCAATCCTCTTTAAAACCGATCAAAATCGCATCTGTAAGCAAATAATTCAATATGTTGTGCGAGGTTTGACCCGCCACAAATCGCTGAGAAAGTTTTTTCTGCTAAAAACTTCGGCAAACATGTTTTTTCTGTTAATATCCCACATCACTTAAGCCCCATTGCCCAATCAGCAAAATTTGTGCGAATGAATAAACGCACTTTAAAAAGAGAAAAAAGAAAATAAACCACCAACAAGTTCGAAGCAAGTTTTACACAGCATAAAAATCGAAAACAGGCGAACGTTGAATCGAAAAGCGTTAAAAAAAAAGGCAAAAACTTAAGCGAAAGTAATAAACTACAAAACTGAAAATGCACTTCGGCATGTCCTGTATCCTGGCTAAAAGCTGAAAATTTAGTGCAAAAAGTCAAAGAGTAATAAAAATGCTACCGTTTACGTAACTGTGTCAGCGAGAAAAAAATAACCACCAAACTCAAATTTTAGCACACATTTTTCAAGCCAGCGATGAAAGAGCTTAGTGAACCTTAAATCGAAGACATAAGCAACGCAGCGCGGTAAAAAATTTGCAATTTATTAAATCGATAAATGCGAAAAATAAAATTTTATTTTTATTTTCGGTATTTTGGGTAGTCAACAAATATGTTGTACGAGCACTTAAAGTCAACCTGTAGCGCTTAAATGAAATATGTTACGGTAGTCCTTGACTATTTGAGATATTGAACAAGAGCGTTGAGTGAAAAGAAACTGAACAGTTTATTTTATTAAACCCTTTTGCAATTAAGTTATTTTCAAAAGTGAAGGCTGTTTTCTTTCTTGGCTATTACTGTAATTGTAAAGGGTTCAGGCAACATGATAATTCACTGTAGATGAAAATGTGGCACAAGGTAGTCGACACTAAACTTGCAGCGCTACAAAATGAGATTTCGGCCAAATGCCATAAAAAGAAATGAGCTTGCTATATTGAGCACAGTGGCAGCATCTCTCGAAGACGCAAGTAGCACAATGCATTGGGTTTTGAGCACTTTTCGCGTCGTCAGACTACGATGACAAAGCAAAAGTTGTGGGACGGCAAGACAATGAGTTACGGATATTGATTTCACCTAGTTTCGGATTGCAGATGCCTTACAGGCAGCCTTTGACTGAGTTCTGACGCAGTTATTCGTTGAAATTTTTCTACTTTTTCTTTTTATTGTTTTGAAAGTGTGTGCATGTACTGCAAATAGGAAGGTAAACCATTGAAAGTTTTGTTAAAATAAAAGATAAAGAAGGAAACTAAAAGAAATATTGTTAAGAAACACAGAATTTCTGTGATTTTAAATATTTTTTGCTTTTGACAATTGCTTGAGGATATGAATGTAATCAAGCGTTTGTAAAGTTTAATTAAAACTTATTATTTGCAAAGTATTCATTGTCATAGAATATATGCATATATATTTTCAAGTCGCAATAAACAACAAGTAAGAAGGCTCTAGTCGAGCAATCCCGACTAGACGATACCCTGAAACCAATACTTTACGCGTACAGTCAGTGCTTGCAAGTATGTGTGAGGTCGTATATACTGCTTACATTACTTAACCTCAATGTTCCATATCTCCGGTGTTTCTAAACCGATTTTAATAAAAATTCCAGAGATTATCATTATTTTGTCTAATGTTCCTATGTTTCTATGTCTATGTTCCAAATCTGGAGTCTCTAGCTCTAATAGTCTCTGAGATCGACGCGTTCATACATATGGACGGACAGACGGACATGGCTATATCGACTCGCCTGTTGATGCTGATCAAGAATAATTATACTTTATGGGGTCAGAAATGCTTTATTTATGTGTCATTTCTCAATTTTCATTTATTGAAAAAAAGTTATTAACAGCACTCGTAAATGTTTTACTTACACATTGCACTCATTTTGTTTTTTTTTACATCTTAATTATATAAGTTTTTAAGGTATTATAACCATACACATTTTATCAAGACCGCAATTAGAATTTATCAAAATGCGGCCAGGAAAATGCGCCCTTTAGGCTTATATGTAAACGCAAATTGTCACCACAAAATATGATTAAATTTATGCAAGTTGAGCAAAACATTGAAGTGAGAGAGAGAGAGAGAGAGAGAGAGGTGTTGAATGCTGCACAGAGACATGCCCCAAGCGGCATACTACACACAAAAACGGGTTCAAGTTTAGGAAGCTGAAACTTTGAAGTGTTTACATTTTTGACACTCAGTATTATTAGCTAGCAATGTTAGAGAAATGATATGAGGGAAGGCAGGCATGACGCGTGCATGTGAATTAAAACATGTTCAAGTTATTAACAAGCCCCGAAAGTCGCATTAGTTTTTACCAGTTACAAATCTTGTCTTCACATTTGCTTTGCCGCCGACCCCACCCCCCCACCTTCCACCCTCCACCCTTCGACTCGTAGTTCGTACAAAACATTTGTTGGTATTTATTTGCACAAAATATTTACATTTGCTAAAACTATGCGGCAAAAACGTGGTGAAAGCGTGGGCTGGGTTAGCAAAGGGTCGACCTACTACATATTTAACAAGTTTTTAGGCAACAGAAGACAGTTGTCGCTTCTCTATGCGCTTCGAAAGCGGGGTGTTGGGCTGGCAGGAGAGGGCGGGGCGTGGCAAGGTTTCGTATGTCTGTTGACTTCTCTGTGCTGCTGCCATAAAGTTTTTGGGTAAGTAGCACCCCCGGGTGCAGCGACATGCAAACAGTACACAGACGTCGCCATTGCTGTCACATCCGCCATGTTAAAATGCCATCAAAAGTTTTTACTTGGGGTTTTTCAGTTAGGCTTTATAATCCTTTCTTAGTGTTTTTTTTCGCCTTTTCTCCCAAGGCAAGTTTTAAATGCTGTTTGCATGTCGTGCGGTTGTCAAGCTTCTTGGCCTCCCTGCTCAAATTGCTGTAATTTCGCGCCTCATTTGTAAAGAGCAGCAAACTATTTATTTAAAAAATAAATTAAATGCTACAAGTATAATGAGTTTCCAGTTATAAAGTTGATTACTTAAATGTAATGTTGTTACCTTTTTAAATAAAAAGAAAATGTATATATGAAATTAAATTAAAATTTCCCATGTTTATATAGTGTGTTAGAAATTAAACTAAATATATTAGAGATTATATCAATAATATACTTATCAACCAACACAAGTTAAAAGTGATGAACTTGAGAAAATTATTTGCAAACACTTATAAAAGTTTTTTATTAATTTTTAATATATTCTTTTCTTTTGATGTGGCTGGATTTTTTAGACAAACTTAATTTTTTCAATTGCTCTATTTATAATTTTAAAGATTTTAATCGTACCTTCTGATTGTATAACAAAAGAATTTATCTAAAACTATCCCAAACACTATCAAATGCCAACAGATATACAAATATTGAATATTTTTATTTTTTATATTGGGATAATTTTCTAAACCTCAAGCCCAAAATTTTGCGACCGTCATTTATGTGTAAAGTTTGAGCGATATAGCATTGTGATTTTGTGTCTTTAACTCTGTGCTAACTGAACTGTGCGCGTGGCTTAAATACAGTCATTAACTTTACACCTGGCTAAAAACTGACTACTAACCGCTAGAACGGCTAAAGCAGTAGCGATTGAAACTCATCGAATTAGCGAGCGTGGTGTGAATGTGACTTTGTGCGGCAAGCAGACTTTAAATAGATTTAGGCCTGCCTCAGACGACACGAGAGAGAGCGAGACAGAAGATCCGAGAACGCTATAGATTGAGCAAGTTGATGTGGCAAGTTGGGCTTGTGGCATTCACTGTCTATGAGTCGTGTCATGCCAGGCGCTATTTATAAAAGTCACTGACACAATAATTTGCTTCTGCCTAGCTTCTAAACGGAGTATGGTGCTCGTTTTGCCACTTCTAACATAGAAAACTCGTCCTCTCTACCCATCAGAGTCACCCTTCACTCACACTCAGACAACTCTTTTTCCGCTTTGATAAGCAAGTTCTTTTGTTCCAGTATATATAGTATATACAAAAAGCAGGAAGAAAAGAAAGAACAAAAAAAAAAGAACACAGTTTTATAGATGGGCACGAAGAATTCATGGGTCATATTCCTTTTGTTATCTTTTTTGTTCTGGGTTTTGTTCAGGCTTGCCATGTGGCAAAGCTCTCTGCTGCTGCTGACTCGAACAGATACATGCTGCACTAAGTTACATGCGGTATGGATATGTATCTGCCAAAGATGCTGCTGCACTAGATACGTCTATTCCTGTGTGTGTGTGTGTGTGTGTGTAATTGCAATGCATGCATTTTAAGGGAAAGTTTTTGTATTTTTAGTTGCATTAAATTTGTAAAAGTGGAGCAGGTTTCAATGCGAAACGGATGAGCTTGGCCTAGTCAACGCGAATCGAGCACATTTTAAACATTAAATCTTTATTTGTTTTGTTAAACCATGCAAAGTCAATTTTTGGAAGGGAATTTTACTGTTCATTGATATTGATAGGTTCGGTAAACATTTATTCAATTATCACTTTATAAGAATAATAGCCATGTTACCTTTTCACAACTGAAACCTTTTCAACAAAATAGATATCTGCCGAATTGTAAACGCTATAAGTCCCTACATTTACCCAACTCTAAATATACTAGCTTTACTACTCAATCTTTCTACACTTTTGACAGGGCTGCCCTGCATTGATTTAAGTGTGCAAATGTGCTGAGCTCACACACGTGCCCAAAAAAAGGGCTCAAGGTTTCAGTCTGCGTTGATATTCTGTATGACCGACACTCAAAAAGAGTTGTTTCCCAGTAATTTGGCTATTTTGGGCTTAGACGCTCATTTGTCTTGCGTTTTTCAACAAACAAATCCGTACTAAGACCCTGTTTACCTAAACACTAAGACACTTGATGGGCTTTCTTTTCTTGGGTATTTACCCTCTAAGGGACTCATGTCAATTTTGATAAATGGCCAAAAACGGATCTTGAATTGAAGCCAAAGTCGTTGCAATTGGGCATTTAAATGCAAATTATCAAGTTGAATACTTGGCAAAAATCAAAGCCTGATATTTTAACTTGATAAAAGCCATTAAATGCAGCGACCATTAAAAACAGTTGTCTGCTCCACAGTTAATTCATTGGAATGAATATATTCAATTGTTTGCTCTCTATTTAGTTTTTCTTTTAATCAAAAACAATTGTACTGAAATTATAAAAGCGGGCAGTTAACTGCAATTGAACACTGACTTAATAGTATATTTTTCTCACTTCTTTGTAATTACTTTGCAGTTGGTTCCCGGGATTCCACGAACAGTGGAGGCGGCAACTCTGCTGGCAACTCTGGCAGCTCGTCTGGCTCGTCTTCCTCAACCAACGCTGGATCGACCAAGTATCCGGTGCTGGTGTTTGTGCATGGCGAATCATACGAATGGAACAGCGGCAATCCATATGATGGCTCTGTGCTGGCCAGCTATGGACAAATATTGGTGGTAACCATAAACTATCGCCTCGGAGTGCTGGGTAAGTGCTCGTTTGCGCACTCAAATGCTAATGCTAATTGATATGCTGTCTGCCTCGTTGGTGGCGACCAAGTGCCGCGAAACGAGCCAAACGTTGCAAACGTGTACAATGTCCGAATCAGTTTTAAGCCACTGCAGCAACCGTTGCACTTCCATTCAACAACAGCCACAGCAGCAGCAACGGAGCACACAACCCTCCTATAATTTAACTAATTCAGTTCGTGTATAGTGGGTAATACTTATAACGAATACAGTGGAACTCATCAAGCAATACAAACAGATTACTTTCTTCGGAGATAAGATTAATAATTTATTTTTATTACTAATTTGTACATTATAGTAACTCATATTTCACAATTTGGAAAGCCCTATTTTTGATTAATTTCATTGATTAATTCATTTTTTTAATAGTTTCAAAACATTATATTTGGCTACTTTATTTTTTTACTTATGGTTGTAGGTGTATCATTATTTGTCAAGTTTTATCTCTAAACTTTCACCTCAATAATTCGCGTAGCTTTTTTGACCCACTGTGTAAAATTCAAATGCTCAACAAATTAGTGTGACCTCATTTTCTAGAGTTGCCAATGCCCCAACCCAAGACCCACAGCCCCATCTTTTAGGCCACTCGCCCACTGCTGCTGTTGCTGCTGCGGAAACGGAAGTGCTGACATCATGATTTGCACGCGTGACTGTACACATTTTCACAAGTGTTGCGCCCATGTGTCTGACATTTTAAATAGCTGCGAAAAACAAGTCGAGCCGCCAGACTCGATTAAATTTTCATGTTCGAGCATTTGCTGCAGCTGCAGTTGCAAGCTAATCGATGCGCAAGAATATGCTGATGAATTATGGTCACAACTACTTTTCAGGCTTTCTAAATGCCAACACGGATCGCTATTCAAAACTGCCCGCTAATTATGGACTGATGGACATAATTGCGGCCCTGCACTGGCTAAAGGAGAACATTGCGGCCTTTGGCGGGGATGCCAACAGCATTACACTGGCAGGACATGGCACCGGTGCAGCCTGTGTGCATTTCCTTATTTCATCCATGGCTGTGCCCGAAGGTAATTCGCAATTTAAAGGATTCCATACAAAGGATTTTTCAATTAATTTTCGACATCTCTTCATTGTTAGGTCTGCTCTTCAATCGCGCTATCCTGATGTCTGGCTCGGGTCTGGCGCCCTGGTCCTTGGTAAGTAATCCTGCCAAGTATGCCGCAATTGTGGCGCATCATGTAAACTGCGCTTCCGACTTGCCGCACGCCCATCTGATGAAGTGCCTGCGTGAGAAAACACTCGAACAGCTGCTCAGTGTGCCAATACGTCCGCCAGAGTTTGGCTTCGCTTTTGGGCCCAGCATCGATGGTGTTGTCATTGATGGCGGTGACTATGTCCCGCCAGCACCCGGATCTCCCGCTGCCCAGGCTCAAGCACAGGCATCCACAGCCGCTGGCAATGGGCTGGGCGGTGAGGCGGGAATTGCTGCAGCTGGCGGCTGGGGAACGCCTGGTCAACTGGAGAATATCGGTGAGTAAGAGGACATTGTAAAGCACTTTTTATTTTAAGCTCAATTATATCCAATTAAGTTTTTGTTATTATAATTTATTTTACAAAATAAATCAGTCTCTTTTTTGTTATAACTTTACACTTAATTGAAAATATTTTTTTAACTGTATGTGAGCTTCGGCTTGTCGAAACTTATCACCCATTTTTTTGCAATTCCTTAAACAAATATATTAAAAACCGATGCGTTTTCTGTCATTTCCATTTTTTTTTTTAACGCCGTCACCGATGCTGCGGCTGCTGCTGATGTCACACTGACGACGACTTGCACTTGTGAACTGCCATGTTTGTTGGCGCCATTAACGCTCGCACACACACACACTCAAACACACATGTACAACATGTGCACACACGCGTGTATGTGGGCGCCTTTAATTAATGCAGTATTAATGAGAAAAACAGCCATTAACAAGTTGTCAAGGTAAGTTTTTTTTTTGCGGCTTGGCGCTGCTTGGTTCAGCTCAGCCAGCCCAACGTTGCTTAATTATTTTTGCCTTAAACACACACAACTTCCCGCTCACTCGACAGCTCAAAAGTATGCAATGTAATTAATTTTAAGTTTCGACTCTGGCGACTTTTGCGTGCTGTTCAAAGATTTTATCTCGCAGCAGCGAACACTCAAAATGGCGTCAGCTTAGGCAGCAATAAGCTTTGAGATTACACCGCACAGCTGCCTTAATGTTGACCATACACACAACACAAGCGACACAAACACAACCCTGAACATACAACAAACACGACAAGCACGCACACACACACACATAAATTCGCTTCATTAATAATTTACGCACATTAACCACGCAAATGCGCGACTTCGTTTTGCAATACAATTACAAAACGCCACCTAGGGTTGAGTGGGGCAGTACTGTTGGCTTGTGGGCGTGGCTTATAGTTTTTGGCAACGCAACGTTTGATTTATGCAATTTGTGCTGGGCTCTTTTGCATTGTTAATAAATGTTATTAACAGCTAATTAGCTGCGATTTCATAATTAATGTGTAATTACGCAATTCGTGCTTCTTTGATATAAAAGGGTTAGAAAAGCGCTTAAAAAACCACACAGCAATTACAGTAGAAAATATTTAAAAAAATGGTACTCTCTGAAAATGCATTTTTAGGTTTATAAATTAGTCTTTATGGTTGCATCTCAATGGAATAAATAATAAATTATACACTTATTTCAAAATAACAATTCAGTAAATTGAAATAGCAGTTTGTAGTAAAACTATAATTTACTAAATTTATATTCAAAAAATGTCCACCCAAAAATCAAATTAGCTGCCATATACATGCATATAATTAAAATTTATGATGTGTGCATTTTAAATTACATATTTTTAACCTAATAATTAACGGACAGAGAAATAATAAATGTAGTGCGTGTTATAAGCAAGTAAAATTTAAGATAATCGCCTATAATTATAAAAAAAAAAACACTTTAACCTTCAATTAGATTTATGACATGCGTTTAAACGCTTTTAATTGAGTTTGTTTGAAAAAAGTCCCAAATGACTCTCTGAAAAGTGGAAAAGCGCAAAAGAAAAATAAATTACATCTGAAAACGATCATGAACATCATGGGAATAAATGCTGGTGCTAAATAATGGAATGATGAAAATTACAAACACCTGGTTGCGAGCTTGTTAAATGCATTTGAAATTTCTTGCAACATATACTTATAGCTACTGACCTCTCGGTGAAAGGCATTTCATTCGCAGCGCTTTGTAAGCTGTCAGCTCTCAACAGACTATTATTCACAAGCTGCGAAAGGAGTATAAATATTGCTTTGCGAACACTTAAAAGCAATTTGCTTTGACGCAACTGGCACGCACACATACACACACTCAAAGATACTAAGACTTGTGGAGTTAGCTTCAATAAAAAGCACACATACACATTGGAATGCTAGCTCAATATGTTTCTAAAGAATTCCATTTAACACATGTGCAGAAAAAAAATAACATAAAATTTACCACACACTTAAACACAAATATATATAAACTGCAAGACATAGCAAAAAATACTCGTGAAGCAACAAAAACAACAACAACGAAACGAAGAAGAAAACCTACTTTATCTATGCAAATAGGCAAAAATAAATTTTTAAGTGCAACTCGGCAAATGTTCGAGTGCTACGCAAAGTAACTCAAAGATAAGTTGCCATTTTTTCAAGCCGAAAATGCACAAAATTGTTGTCTAGCTTCTCTTGAGTTTTCATGTTTATCAAGAGTTTTTGTTTAGCTTGAAGTGTAGTTAAAGTTGCAAAAATGTTGTGGCTATTCGCAAATGTTGCTGTTCAAAGAAAACTTTCTAACTGATGAATTAGTTTTGCAAACTCTTTTGACAACATTTTTTAATCAGTTCAATGTGTAAATTATAACAAATGCTTTTGAAATGTCTTACGTAAATCCTGAGCCAGCAAATAACTTTAATTTATAGTTGAGCCTTGAACTTAGCTTAAGCTTTGCCTTTATTTTTTTGGCACATTCATAAGATGCCGATACACGTACTTACGCACTTATTGCTCATTTACAGATACGACCTGATGGCTGGCGTCACACGTGCCGAATCCTTTTTCAGCTTCAATTCCGGCGACGTGCAATATGGCATTGAGGCGGATCGGCGTTCCAGAATTTTAAAGGCCTACGTTCGCAACACGTACACATTTCATTTGAACGAGATATTCGCCACGATTGTCAATGAATACACGGACTGGGAGCGGCCGGTGCAGCATCCAATTAATATCCGGTGAGTAATTTCGTTCGTTCCACACGAACCCGTTGTCTGTCCCTCCACTCTCTCAACCCCCCACGGGCATCATTTCGTCCTGCGGCTGTGATTGGAGCGTGTGGACCCCCAAATAAATATTTCGTTCTTAATTAAATGCGAGCTGCTATGTCTTACCTTCAGACGAACTGACAAGAGGCTGGGTACGATTTCAATTAAAGCGGCTTAAATGAATCTTGATTATAATCTTATGCCAAGTGAAATGCAAATTTGTTGCCTACCTCGACTGTCAGTCTTCATAAGAAATGACCAAAGCTCAATGCACAGCATTTAATGTTAAATTCAATTAACTTCCTGTACGCCGAATATAAAAAATTGCCCAATGGCAAATCACTTATGATTTCATCATCATAAATGATTTGCATTTGATTTTTATCAATATTTATGTTTGCGTCCACGCCAAAGTCCAGCAACAACAACTAACAAACATTTATATATTGAAATTTTGTATTGCATTTACATTGACTGGGCATTTTATATATCATTTTGTTGAATTGTTGATAGCATCACGAGACCATTCAGTGAATGCATAATTCAATCAGCATACAATTTTGCTATTTAAATATATAATAACATAGACTTTCTACAATGGCGCCCACGTCTTATATTTAATATGTATTCTTTTTAACACCACGCTGTATGCGCGAGCCATGCAAAAGTTTCAGCTGATGTGCAAACGTGCGTTAAGTTGCCTGCAATGAAGCAGCAAACGTTTCACGCTTGATCGCTAGCAGGATGCTCAAAACGGGCTAAAAATCGAGGGAGCTGCAGCGAAGCTGTATCAAAGACAGTCGTGCGCATATTTCAAATGGGTTTTCCAGATAGTGAACGATAAATACAAACAAAATAAATATTAGAAATGTGCGAGGTGGCCTTTTTCAGTATGCGCATCGCGTTGCCAAATTAACAAGTTGATTTTTTGATGGCAAATCTACTTTGAAAAAGTTTTTACAAAAGTGCTTAAGTAAAATAAAATATTCAAATAAACTGCAAAAAATGTTTATTTACATTTTATATCTATTAAATAGCAAAATACACAATGTAAATAATATGAAACATGATATGAATACTTAATTGGACCCTTAAAATATGAAAATTAAATATTTACAGTAAACATTAATAGTTTTTATTGCCATGCATCAATTAAAAAAAATTAACTTTTTGTCAAAACATTGATTAAACACTTCAATCATTTACGTAAAATTTTTTATTCATAAAAAGTTTATATCCATTAAAGTTAACTTTTCCTTAAATATTTCAAAAATTGATATTGCTTTGTCATGCAAAAAAATAGTGCTATTGAACTGGGACTTACAATTTAAATATGTAAACAAAAACTATTCTCGCTTCCACTTACACAAGGTTGAGTAAATTTTTGAGAGACCCTCAATGTGGCAGCAACAATAAAAGTTGCTGTCGTTGACAAAGAAAAATGTATTTATTTTAAATATACACATTTATGCTAGCACATAAAATAATATATATCGAAAAAAGGCAGCATACTGAACTTTTTGCTGTCGTTGCGCTGTACTGCAGCTGGGCAGATACGTATGCAAATGTGGCAAATGGTTTTTATTCAAATTTTTGCGCCATTGCAAATGCATAAAGCACAAAACGAGCAAAAAAAAATAACAAACTCAAAATGCTTGCGAAAGTCGAAAATAAAACGAAAATGGTAGCAAATCAAACGGAAAAGAATATTTCTTCGAAATAGGCTTAGCAAACGTTGAGCACACTTCAAGGCAGATGCTTTTCGGGGGCAAGAGTGAGTTGAAGTAAAGGAAGCAAGAACCTCCGCCCAGTTTGACAGGTGAACAGTTAAGAGTGCACGGCAAAGTGGCTTGTTAGTTGCACACTTGAACACAACTCGAAGCGCCAAATAGCCGGAAAATTGAACTCCAAAAAATTGTTATTTATTTTTAACACTCGACTCCGCTTATCTTTTACCTTTCTCTTTCTTTTTCTGTGTGCTTTGCAGCGATGAAACTCTTGAGGCTTTAAGCGATGCACAAGTCGTAGCTCCAGCGGCACAAACTGTGGATTTGCACTCAGCGGATCATCGCAATTCATATTTATATGTTTTTGATTATCAGACGCGTTTCGGTGATTATCCACAGGTGAGTAAAAACGAATATACATAAATTTTAGATTCTTTATTTATTTCAGCGCTTGCACATTCAACCTCAACGCACATTCAACTAAATTCCATTTTTATTTATGCAGCGTCAGGGTTGCATACATGGCGAGGATTTACCATATATCTTTGGTGCACCACTCGTCGGCGGTTTGAATCATTTCACTCGCAACTACACGAAAACCGAAATCAGTCTATCGGAAGTTGTAATGTTCTACTGGTCCAACTTTGTGCGCACTGGGTAAGTGTTGATTGGGTTTGTGGTCCTCGGCGACCTCAACTGTGAGTGTATTCATCCCACAACAACAAAATACTTCTCCTCTTTCCACCCACACCACACCATAATATACGCACACATGCAGCAATCCAAATGAGCAAATGGAAACGGAACATGGAAGTCGTCAAGAGCGCAGTCGTTACAAAACCATTGAATGGACAGCCTATGAAAGTGTGCACAAGAAATATTTGAATTTTGGTGAGTTAACGTTTACTTATGTTACATTAAATAAGAAAAAGTTTGAAGTAAGAAAATCATTTTTACATACATTACGTATCTTATTTTCTGATCTATCTAGTTTCACGTACTAACACTTTAATTGATATTTCTACCATTTCAATACAGACACCAAGCCGAAACTTAAGAATCACTATCGTGCACATCGGCTCTCCTTCTGGCTAAATCTAATACCAGATCTGCATAAGCCTGGAGGTGATAATGTGCCTGCATCGCATCATCAGCTGCACGACGATGACGAATTGGACAATAATATTGCCAGCGATGCTTCCGTGAAACCGCTTAATCCATCCTACACATCGAGGGGAGCCAATGCGGCCGCTATGGGCAACTATACGATCTTTACGAATCAGGTCTTCTCGTTACTGAATCTCAGTTCGCCTTCCTCCTCGCTGCAGCGAAATGGCACACGCTATGGCAATGGCAAGATCTATCCAGATGATATGCTCGATGCGGATCACGCAGGCGGTGCAACGAGTGCCTCGCAGGATAGCGATGGATTTGCTGCTTACTCCACAGCGCTGAGTGTAACGATCGCCATTGGCTGCTCTTTACTTATACTTAATGTGCTGATCTTTGCTGGGGTGTACTATCAGCGGGATAAGACGCGACTCTGTGAGCCGCGACCGCAGCAGAAGTTAAAGCGTCAGGAGAATGGTCAGATGCCAAATAATATATGCGGGGATCTGGAGACGCTGACAATACATGCGAAAAGTGATCCGGCAACAATATTGTCTCATCATCATGCCATGCAGCATCATCAGTTGCCGCCGCCAGAATTTGCTGACATACCGCATCGCGCACCACCGCCTCCGAAACACATGAAGTCCTCCATGCAGGATGTGGGACAGGGTGGTGGTGGTGGAGGAGGTATGATGCCACCGCCGCATGCTCTGCAAGTGCTTGGCAATCAATGCGGCACACTGACCAAAAAGAGTTGCATGAAGCAGACACAGTCAGCACAAGCGCAACAGCAGCAGCAGCAACACTCTCCCGCACAGCAGCAACATGTGGTTACGCATCAGCAACATATGCAGAATCATCATAATCAAAGCATGACCACGGTGCTGACCACGTCAGGCGGCCTGATGCCAGTGCCCACGCCGCCAACAGTGCCTGTGATTGTGGCAACCACAACGCAACAGCACTCACAGCAGCAGCAACAACAACAACAGTCACAGCAGCAACATCCATTAATCGATGAATTGCGTGTGTGACATTAATTGACGGTGCGTTTCAAATGTGATCTATAAGCAAAGATCACAAAGGCGCACAGTCCACAAAACTGTTTCAAACTGAGTGTCTGAATGCGTGTGTGTGTTTAAGTGTGTGGGTGTGTGCGTGTGTGTGGGTCTGCTGTTAGGTCAGACAACTGTGTTAAATTATTTACAGAGTTTGCTTTATTTTAACTTACCGCTGTGAAGTTTAAGCAACATGTGAAAAACAGTTTATTTTATCAACCATTTTATAATGTACATAAGATAAACGTGCGTTTAAGTTTCAATGTTATCAATTTTAAAGAGTTAATTAAGCTACTTATAATTATCAAAAGTTTCTAAATAAATTTAAGTTTTTCTTAATTTAAATAACCTTTTATATGTTATGTTTTCCCTAGGACCAACTTCCAGTTAATACCAAACATATAACTTAAAATTTTCTTCTATGGTTTTCAAAAATTAAAAAAAACACAAAACACAAAATAATAACGCAACATAGTATAACACAAAACTTTCAAATATAAAAAGTTGATAAATGTTTGTACGTATAAAGAAAAACCAATATAAATGTTATTCTTCCAAAGACTGAATTCAAATTGTGTATGTGTGTAAATAAAACAAATATCTAGCTCTTAATACAAAAAATAATACGTTATAAGCTGTACAACAAAACTAATCCAAATTTAAATTAACACATATAAAAAATACGCAAAAAAAAGGTAACCAAAATTATTTTGCGGGTTGTAGTTTTTGTGTTAAAAGCAAACGTTTTACAATATAGAGTTTCTGTTAAGCATATATTAACAACCAGCAAAAGAAATCACTCTCGACAGCCGCTTTTAAACCTTTTGTAGCCAAATTCCATAGCAAAAAACCTTAAATCCTCGAAATCTCAACTGTTGGTATCAATTCAAAAAGTGAAAAAACAAACGGTATTGTTAATTGTAAGCCTGCAGCTACTCTGTTATGTAACTAACTAAACTACATAAATATTTATATAGCTACTAACATTAAATGCATATACAACTACCAAAAACAAACGAAAACCAAACAAATTTTACATATACGCACATTGGCAAAGAAAGACCAAAAGATACCCTATGTCCAGAAAAAAACAAAAATAAAAATGATCAACATTAAAGAAACACCTTTATTTCATTTTAAATTTGTTGAAGAAATAATTATAAGCCTATAGGTTCCTCGGTTCAATCAGATTCTGTTTTATAACAACTCCTCGAAATGTAAAATATATTTGCACTGCCAATTTTTGTATTCTCATGGGTATAGGGTATACTAGATGCAAAAAAAACAACAACTGCATAGTTAAAAATTCAATTAGACAAAAATATATATAAAAGCGCAGAAATAAAAAACAAAAACAATAAAAACACATACCAAATAAAATGTTCAGTTTTTAATTTTAAGTACCCTATTAACTAGCAAATGTCGAAATGTAATTAAAAATGAAATTGAGAAGCGCAAAAAGCGCCATCTAGCTCATTAAAATGAAACAGCGCGAAAATTACAACAATTAAACTTGCGTACATGTGAAAAATAATTGTAAATTATATAAAAACAGCAGAAAAACATAACAACAATAACAGACAAAAACACGTATTTAGAGGCAGTTAAAACAAATGACATAGTAAATGAAATGAATATGTAAAACTTTATAGCTTATGTGTATGCGTATATATATATATAAATATATATAGTTTATTGTAACGATGTAAAACTAGCATAAATATAGCAAAACAAAATAACAGAAAAAAAAATACCATACAAAATATATATACATAAATATTTATAGTGTGCTGCATAATTGAACAAGAGAGACGAAAAAACCAAAAACAAAACAGAAATAATATATGTAATTAAAACATAAATTAATTCAAATTTATTGCATTAGAAATGTGTACGAGTGAAAAACAAAATGTGCGAAAGAGTTCAGCTTTCAAAAGTCGCAATAAAAAAGAATAAAAACAAAAATAGAACAAATTAAACCACAAATAACAACAAAAACTAAAAATTCTGTTAAAAACTGTTGAACAAACAGTTAAAAAAAAGCGACATTTCAGATGGAAACCAAAGTTTGAGTACTAATAAAGTTATGAAAATGTCAAAAGAAACTTTTTCATTTTAAATGGCAAAAATCTCCTTTGAAATTTCAGCACAACATATCTTTAAGGAGTTCAGACAACAAATTGATGACAGCACAGAAAATACAAAGACCGTAAACAAATGGGCATAACTAGGACCTTAAGCGGCAGTTAAGGCTCTGCTGGATCAATGCAATACGATGAATACTTGTATGCTTATATGAAACAAATACAACAAACAAACTGCACACATGCACAGCTGCTAACCAAATATTCTGATAGTCTGGCAACCACATAAAAAGAACGGAGGGGGAGTCTTATAATGCTTTTATTGATACGTTAAAGCAGCACAAGACAGATAAAAAGGAAAAGAAACAAAAACGCAAACCATTGAAAATAGATTTATTATGCAAATTTGCCGAAGCATAATTGAATACGTCCCAGACGACTCGCTGTATCTACCCTGTAATCAATCACAGTGCTTAAATAGGGTGGAATTTTTATTTGAGAAACAAAACCATTGAAGCTAGACAAAATAAAAAATACTGTTGGTAAGTAACTTTCATAAGCAAAATAATTTAAAATCGTTGTACACAACCTCTAAGTTGTTCATAGGAAGTATAAAACAGTCTATCACAATCGATTCTGATATTATAACTTGTTTTACAGCCATGCATGGTGCAAGGCTTAACTGCTTAATTTGTAAAAGCAAAAAAAGGGAAAGGCTAAAAGAGTTAAGAGCGGGCGTGGCTTTTACTCTACTCTAAATGTTTGCCTATGCCAAACAGTGTTTGAAACAATGGATGCGGGGAGTGCGGCAGTATGCGAAGACATGCTCTTTGTAAAGCTTGCATAATTCACATGCGTAATTGAATAAAATCATTTTGGCTAAATTGCTGGCAGCAACGTTAGCTAGAAAGCAGCTAACCATTTTCTTTTTGGCTTAAAATTTGCGTGATTTTTATTAGTTGCGATTTTCAGCCAGAGTAACTTCAATAGACACACTAACACAAACACACACACACATGAGCTGGTTACAGAAAGTAAAAGAGAAACTAAAAACTTGGCACATAATCCCTTTAAATGTCTACAACAAGTTTGGGTACTGACGGAGCAAGGATGCAAGGATTTTGATTTCAACCAAATGTTTTGTTTGTTTTTTTTTTTTGGCTCTTATGTAGTTTTTGCATGTGTTGTGTTTTGTTAATATTGCACAGAAGAAGCAGCAGTGCCAGCAGGAGATGGGCGTGGCATACTGTGAGAGGGGGCGTTGAGCTGCCACATGGTGTGCTTAATTTATTAGCACAAGCTTGAAAATTAAATAATAATAGCCCTGCAAGTAGCTCTGTGAGAATAGAAATTATCACTTTTAATGTTGCCAAAAAGGTCACGACTCGACACAGACTTCGAATGAAGTAAAGTAGAGGAGCTAAATGGGCATAAGTATGGAGTCTAGCTGGGCGTAGCGCCAAGGCAAGACAAACTCTGAGCGCTGAAAGTTGGTAATTTATGTTGCCAAATCTTTTGGAAATTGCTGTATACGCTAATAAAAGTATTCGCAAAACAAGCAAACTTAATTTAAGGTGAGTGAGATTTCAGCAACGCTGAAATAAGTTCAACAAACACTCCCCTTATCCCTCCCATGCCTTGTCAATGAAATTATCTAACGTATTCAGTTGGTACACTAAGCATACGGTAAAGCCCTTTTGGTAAAACATTAATTTACTTATTTTAGTATAATTTATTTGTATTTAAATATAAATTCTCAAACTCTATCGTATTAGCAAATCAAAAATCATTCTTAGCCACTTATTTTATAATAAAAGACAAATAATCTAAATACCTCGAACTTTTTTTTTATACAAAAATAAAATTTTGTACTTACTTTGTACTTTGAAAAAAAAACAAGTATGTCACTCCAAACTCCATGGCAACGGCTTTTGTCCAGTTAAAAACTTTTTAGTACATTTCATTTAATTGCACATCAGCGGTAATCCAAACCAAAATTGAGTGCCGAGTTCCGCACAAGAAATCCAATTTGAACCCAGAGAAAAAAAATAAATAAACCGAATTCCACACAAATTTCATGCAGCAAAAACGTACCAAAAATTTAAAAATTCCGCACAATTTGCGCAAGTTTGAGCTATGCCGTAAAAAAACTAAATGTAGAAAAAAATAAAAGTTTAACAGAACTCATAGCATTGAATCGTAAGCGAAATATATAAGAGAAAAAAAAACTTTCTCCACATTATATCACTTTGAACGACAAACTTTATTTCCAGCAATTAGTTTGTATTCTTTTTTTAGCACACATTTGGGATACTTTTTTGTTGTAAGCTTTATATATTTGTATTTGTTGCAAAAGCATTTTTCAACTTTTCAAATATTTTTATAGGTTTTTTTTTACAGCCAGGTATACAATTCGCCAAAAACTAAAAACCTATTCGAGTTCGTGCTCTACGCTCCGTGAATGCCACAGAAAAGTTTTATTAGTTGTTGACCAATATTTCTGGCTGCCGAAAAAAAGAGATCACCTTCCATCACAAAAACAAACTTAGTGCATTGTCTTCTCGCTGTTGAAATACTTCAACCGTAGATAAACGTATGTACATGGAAAGCTATCTCACGTTTTAGGATCGCGGACCCACACATTTAACCTAAATGAAGAACATTCACAATTTATTGGGCCACAAATCCAATTGGCAAAACTTCTTAATATGTATTAAATGTACATACGCGAACTTTTAAGCCTTATAGTTTTCACCACCTTGAAATTTTCACAACAAATTGGCGCACACATTTGGGGATTTAAGTTAAAGCTTATTAAAAGCGTTCCCTGTAAAGGAGTAGTAATAACAAAGAATTAAGCAATTTTACATTCCAAGTAAATTATGTAAAATTTAAAACTGTATTAGCTGTTTTAACAAAAATACCGAGTGTAGCTTACAGATAGATACATATGTAAGTTTGTATGGGCAAACAACACATTTGCTTTGTGTTTTTTATATTATTTGCATATCTTATTGGAACTTTTGCAAGTTTTATACAAAAATACATAAACTTTATTTGAATGCAGTTAAAATAAGACTAAAGTGCACCTGACAGTTAGCATAACCCGAATAATACACATATTTAACATGGAAAACCAATGACAAAAGTACACAGCAGCATGTGAAGCGTGCCTATAATCCAACTATGGAAATGCGATGAGAAAAAATTACAACTTAAACGAGAAGTTGTACTCGTAGTTCTCAGAAATACAAGGATTGCATTTCGGAATGTGATATTTTCGTTGGGTCATTGATGTGAAATCTGGGTAAGAGAGAGAGAGCTGCAATTGATGACTGTCAATGTCTCTGACTGCACCGACAAGTGTCGCATGTCGTGCAATCTAATGTTAAGCTACTTTTCATGTACCACCCAATAACACAATCACAGCCAGCAAGCTACCACCCCACCCCTGTGCCATATCCAAATTGCGCACGAACACACACAAAACCTAAATCAGGTCATATTCAAAGATGAAACTGAAGCAGCAACAAGTCATCTCAGTCCTCCTGAGCTTTCAACGACCATTGAGCAAACGCAATTATTCATGTTTATGATCCGATGACGTTGTTTATAAGCCATCGCAAGCCCTTACCCCACTCCATTACTTTCAACTCGTCCTCGTTGTCCTAATGCTTAATAATCAAGCAGTGCATCGATTGACAACGCTTGAAACCTAGCATCTGTGACCGTTAAACCCACTGTTTACCTTGCAATAATGGCACTGAAAGGTTTTGAATTAGTATAAGCGGTTAACTTCAAACAACTGTACGTAATCGATAAGCATGAAGCTGACATTTGAAGTAAATCCGGTTTAAAAACTGAATTATGCTGCTAGTTGCTACAAACTTTTATCATATTTTTTAGCCATAAAAGAATTGGCTTTACAACATCATTGGTTTCAGTAGAAAGAGTTTAGATCGTTAAAGATAAAATGGGGTAAATTACCCCGCATGGGGTAAAAATGAAATTTCTGGGGGTAAAAACGAAACTTTTTTGAGTAAAAAGTATATATTTTTAATGTGTAATTCTATAACCTTTTTTTTTGCTCTTTGACATGGGGTAATGTCAGCTTACACAACAATTTTTGGGGTAATTATTAATAAACTTCCCCGATCGCTGCTTTAAATAGATATCTTGTATAAGTAGTAACAAAACATATTGCAGCACTTAAGCAAGAAACCAAACATCTTAGCCTTATCCCAACCAACCCACTCACCGACTACACAAATTTAATTAGTAATAAGCCACAATGCACACACACAGATACTTTTCATGCACCCGAAATATGCTTGGGTGTGTGTGTTTGAAGCAACAACATTCGATTCTGGGTCCGTTTGCAACGGGGGAGTTAGGCGCAACTGAAGAGTACATTGGTTGGGCATTATGAGCATAAAACATGCAACTAAACCAACAACAAGAAACTTCAATTAGAGCGAAACATTTTAATTAGGCCAATAACTGTCTTAAGTGATTGGTGAAACAACGCGCAGAGAGGTGGCTTAAGAGATAATGGATGCTGCAGTTTATCTGACCAAGTCCAGGCATGCTACATTACAATAATATATAATGTGCAACCTGAAAGAAACGCGTAAAAGAAAATAGGATAAGAAATTTTCGACTTGAAATAAAAGGTAAAAAAACCATGAATTTTTTGATATTTGGTTTCCCCCTAGAGAAACATTTTTTAATTTTTGAACATATATTTATTTAAATCATGAATTAACCATTAATTAATTATATTAAGAATAAAGTTATTTGTCAGCTTTTAAAAATCTTATCCAGCATTGTTTTAATATGTCAAAGAGATTGAAGTTTAAATTAAATTAAATAGTACTGATTAATAAAAACTCATCCTTTTAAATGTACCTTATAAACTTTAACTTTTCATAATTTTCTACCTTAAAAATTGTAGTATCGGGTATTTCCTTTTCTCATTTTTTAAAACAGCTTACAAAAACGATTATGTTATAATATTTTTGCCGGTTTAATGGAAAAAGTTTTGATGCGTAGCAAAGACGGCTAATTTGATTCTCATTATCCCGCCGAAGTAACGGCTCAAATAACGCCATCCAAATCTTGCAGCAAGCCATTTATATATATCCATGTATATGTCAGAGTGTACATACATTTTATGCATATATAGTATATCTAAAGTGAGGTAATGCATATAATTGAATTTTCTACAACTAAAAAGCCTACACAGAGCGCGCCAAATGCCTTTGTTAATAGATAAAAAAAAAAAAAAAAACGAAACGAAAGCAGGGCGCGCGGGACGAAATTAAAGTGAAATTGAAAAAGTTTTATGAGCTTTTCCTTCTTGCATGCAGTAAAGTGGTATGCGGCAAGCATTGAAAGAAAAATATTACACAGCCGCCACCGACGCGCGAAGAAGACAAAGGCGATTTGCCGTTGTTCCAAACCTTGTTCAGACTTTATGCTTCTTTTTTTTTGGTTGTTGGTGTTGTTGTTGCTGGTGTTTCTTTTGTTGCCTTTGCCGCCGTCACTAAATTGCCATCCTGTGCCAGGACCTGCCCCATAACTTTATGCAGCAGGTTGCTTAGGTAACAGTTTTATGGAGTTATCAAGCCAAACGTCGCTTCGCCGTGCCCCTATCCACAGCTTTACAGCGTCATCAGCGCCTGTAATTGCATAATGATTGCAGCGGCTGAGGCAGCAACTGAATCACTGAAGTTCTCTCTCCCAATCTCTAAAAAGCAGCGTCACTCGCTCGCTTAAACTAATATTCCTATAGAATTACTTTGGATGAGTTTGGTAATTAATGGCAGCACAAATGCACAGCAGCAACTTTCTTTATGAATATTCTGAGAACTGACAAGACAAGTAAATAATGTTAAAAGCATATTATAACTATAATCTTAAGCCAAATTAAGTGATGCCTTATTCGTATTTAATTTTAAGTAGTACAGAAATCTAATTTTATATGTATGCATTTCTATATGAAAGATAGGGATAAAATAAAGAAATTAAATTATTTATCTTTAACATAGAAGATATCTTTAAAAATGATTTCAAACAAGTATTACGAATGATATGGATTTGTGTAATTTTGGTTTGCTTATTGAGAATGTGATTATTATTCTATAATTAAAATATGAACACATTGAAGATTAATGAACCTGAGATTTGAGTGGACTTAAAACTCCTGTCAATCTTGATGCAATAGACAAGAAACATTAAAGCTGCTTTGATGATATTTAACACGCTTAGTTTGTCTTTCTTGGTTTTTTGTTGTGTGCCAAGCAGCGGTAAACAGGCAAATAAAGCAATTTCGTGCAGTATTTGCAGGGAAAATACTTCAGAGACACGTTCAAGGAGGAGAGAACAACAGCGACTACAGGACAAATAAAACCGCAGCAAAGACGAGCGCAACTCTTTGACAAGGATGCTGAAGAGGCAGCACGCTCAATACTCTTCCCTGCTGCATTGTTGATTGCCAGTTTGACACTGAGTTTGGGACAACAACAGCTGCTGAGAGCAGGAAGGGCCAACATTTAAGTTGCAGCTTAGCAAAAAGAAGGATGGGCCCAAAAGGATGTTAGCAAAAGGATTTGACACTTTTCGGACAGTTTGTGCCAGTGGCATAAGAAATGCAGATTTATATATGGCCGCACAAAATGCATTTGAGTTGTAGTTTAGAGGGAGGCTTGATGCCAAGAGCTGTACCCACTAAAAGCAGATAAAAGCAAACAAAACTCGCTATTCCTATCTGTCCGTTTCTTTCGCTACACTTGCCCAATTTTGTGCCAACTCAAAAGGACTTTTGCAGCTTTGTCCCGTCCACCTCGCTTGTGCAAAACTTTAAATTGCAAATGCAACACAATTCTCGTGCAATGCGAGAAGCGAACCGAATTCCAAAGCCAAAAGAATTTACATTTCCAAGAAAAATTGCTTTACAATTTTGCGGAAATAATTCTTGCATATGACACAACGAACACAAAAACATATACAAAAGTAAAAAAAACTCTTGTACAGGACCTAAAATAAATCTGCAACTGTATCTTACTCTAAAAAATACGCAGAATTTTGCAATTAATTTATAAAAACTTTGAAATGCCAAACAAAATAAATAAATTGCTCAAAGAAAGTAAAAAAAATTATATTGTACTTAAAAGTTCCACATGTGACGGATTGTTTCTTAATAAGTTGAGGATGTGGATTTGAATTAAGTTATTTTACTTGATTTCTTTGATGGCAACAGTATTTGTACCTCATTATGTAGTTTAAACTTTAAACTTTGTTTAAAAACAACTTATATTAAAGTCATCTTAATTCTCAGTCGTCGTGGCAATCCATCGACTGCTGGAGCTCCAAGCGCGGCCTTTTCTCGGACATCCTGTATATTTAAGACGCACCCTCGCCGTCTTTTAGGTTCGACTCTATGTGTCACGTTAATTTAACGTGGGGATGATTTCAAGCACATCTGTCCAAATGTGCAGGTAAACCACCAAAATACCAGTGTTTAGGGAAACTGCTTTATTTCAGTGGTTTTCGATGTGTGATTATGTTATTCTGTGATTTACTGAAAATTGTATCAATTAATAATTAAATGAAACTGATATAAATCAATTTATTCAAGACCTTACCCTTATTACAGTTTTGTATAGAACACGTTCGATGCGTTAAATCAACTGCAAACACCACCGAAATCTCCAAAAAAGAATAAAAATAAATTTAAAATTAACTACGTGTTTGAAAAATATTTGCATTTACAATGTTGTGTTTTTTGTTTATTTTCCATCAAGTCGTTTTTTTTGGTGGTGTTTTAGAAACCGCTTTAATTGTTTGCGATGTGATAATTATAATGCAATATGTTTATCTTAGTTTTTGCAACATGTTAACAGATGAATGAACATTTTGAAAACAGTTTAATCATGGAAAGGGATGTGTGGCGTGGGATTAAAGTATCGTATGTGTTTCAATGTTTATCTTTCGCATTTCATCATAATTTTTTGTGTTTGTTTAATGTTAATATAAAACAATCAATTATAATATTTGAGCGTTACTGCCGACAGCATTTTGTGTGCTTTGCCTTTTAAATACCAGTTGTTGCTGTTGGCATTGTTGTTCTCATTTTTTCAAGCAAACAACCAATGCAATTATATATTGTGTATTGTGCGATTTATGCTGCAGTGTAGCTTAAAACGCAGTATCATAAACAAAATATAAAAACTCTTGTCATCTGACACGTTTGTGTTGTTTGTTTTTGAATTTTAACACTTCAGCAATTTTACTACATGTCGCAGAAAATGTTTAAAATACACACTAATATAAAAAAACCAAAAGCGAAGCAATGATAGCTCTACAAAACTAATTCCAATAAATGCTTTTTTTTCTATATCTGAGCTTTGTTCTAATAGCAGGGGCTGTTCTGCGCGCTATCTTAATGTGAGTGTTTCAATTTACAGTAAAAATGTCAAAAAATCATTAAAATATCAATTCATTTTCATTGACCAACATTTGTAACGTTCTGCTTAACCCATAAAGGCAATTTTTTTTTAATTTTCATGAAGAAAAATAAAAGAATCAAAGGAACAGCAGCTGGTGACATCTGTATGCAAAAAAAAATGTGTCAGAGCTGTGCATTCAATTGTCTACCGTATATTGGCCAAATTAAAGCGCATTTTACAATATTAATGCGAAAATCAGACGACGATGTGCAACGAACAATTTGTTTTTTGCATCAATTTTAATGTATCGCATGCAAAATATTTATATGCACATATTTACACAACGCCCCACTGCACATTCGATCAGTCCAGTAGCTAGCGGGGGGAGGAGTCTGGGTTGAGGATGAAATCTCTTTATTGGCTATGGTTGCCTGAAGCCTGGATCCAGAGACTGGCAGGCCAATCCGAATAGTGCACAATGCGTGCGCTATTTTTAAATTATGCCGCCATTTTTATCCACAAACTGCTTTGAACGACTAACGAATGAGCTATTTTAAAACTAGTTTAGCTAGTTTGGAGATAAGACCGAGCTATTTTTAGTGTTGAGTTCTTTACTTAGCGAGTTAAAATACATTTTAAGTTTAATTTTATAGTTTGTGCAATTTTGAATGTTACTTCAAATTTCATTTAGATAAATATTACTAAAAAACATTTATTTTGCATTGTTGAAAAATACTTTTGAAATAAGTCATGAGCAAAAAACATAAACAAGCTAAAAATTTAAATAGTTTGATAATTTTTTGCTTACTCACATTGTTTATACTTATGTGTACAGCACACATTTGAAATGAAATTCTTTTACATACAACAAGTACAAAACGCAATATAAAGACACTTGCAGCAACTCATAATGTTGTTTCATTTTGAAGATTTATCAGAAGTATTTAAAAATCCATACTTTAAAGTTGTAAAACTATTGCAAAGTTCTTCAGTTTTTAGTTATATTTGATATCAATATTATACATCCTTTCAAATTCGGTTCGAAATATTCAAAACATACTTTTAATAAAACTCTTTTTTTCTCCGAAACATTTCACATCACTTTATCGTAGTTATTACTGTACATTTAATTGAGATAACTAACCGATTTCTTAGTTGAAAACACACTAAGAAATTCGTTTAGCTATATCTATTAAGTCTACGTTTCATTTCTGTTCACATATTCTTAGTTATTACTATTACTTAACTAAGATATCCAACGATTTCCTAATTTTTAAAGACATTCGGAAACCACAAGACGTTTTTGCACTTATAATACTCTTATTATTTAGGAAATTCATTTGGTTATATCTATTTAGTCCACGTTTCACTTTTGATCACTTATTCGTAGTTATTACTATTGATTTAACTGAGATATCCAACGATTTCCTAATTTTCAAAGACATTAGGAAACCGTAAGACAACTCTGTCAAGTCCAAGTAGCACTTATAAAACTTTTATTAATCTGAACTTGAACATACACAACGCACAACATCGTTTTTAAAAAGCATTGCGCATAACTGTTATAACAGTTGTTACCATCTAAAGCCTCGTGCTTTTAATACTCTACAGCACGGTCAAAAAAAAGGGACCATTATTTAGTGGCTTGTTTGCTCTACATATTTTAAGGTAAGGCCATTAAATGGTATTACTCGCACGATTCACGCCGGCAATTTTGTAACGCACTGGGGCTGCTGCTATTGATGGCTCCTGTACCAGGCGGTGCCCAAAAGGGCTGCTTTATATTTAGTTTTATATTTGTGTGTATTTAGTTGTGCGGAAATGGGATGCACACAATTTGTTTGGCTTAAATTATGTATGGGCATTTGTAAATAGGTTTCCACAACATTTTTGAATACATATGAGTGCATTCATATTCAGTGAGGGCTCTAAAAACATTCTAATGGCGCAGTCACTAGTTAAAATGCATATTTTACCAAATACTTTTGGACCGCTGTGTAGCAGATTTTTGTCTTAATGACTAAACATAATACGGACAACACGCAAATCGCATGAGTTGGCCAATTTAAGCAGCATTAATAATAAAGTGCTAAACAATTAAAATTTCCTTGAAACAACAACACGCAAACAATAAACTCGCGCGATAAGCAAAACCAACTATGTTTGGAACCAATTAAACAAAAACAAACAAAAAGTTGTATATTTTGTGGTGTGTCCTAAACAAAAATGAAGCAACAAAGCGACATTTGCATAATCAGCCTATTATAATTTCAATTAAAATTTCTGTCTCTTTCCTACTGTTTACCATTTGTAGGCCCCATGCATGACTAACGGCATACAAATGCAACAAACAGAGAGCCCCTCTATTTTTTGTATGCCCTGAATCCATTAAAAATGGGTAAAGAGGGTATAATGGTTTTGTGCAAAAGTATGTAACAGGCAGAAGGAAGCTTCTCCGACTCCATAAAGTAGAGTCGATATATCCATGTCCGTCTGTCCGTCCGTATGTACGAACGCGTCGATCTCAGAGACTGTAAGAGCTACAGACTCCAGATTTGGAACACAAGCTCGCCTAGTCCCTAGGCAGCACACGTTTACACATGTAATTGATAACAAAATCTTGAATTTGAAACGGCGTTTGAGACATTAGACAAAACAAAACATTTCCAGGGTTGCAAATTCCGATTGTTCGACGGCAAGACGACGTTCGCTAGATTGAAGCTGTGCCGATGTTTCCGAACAGCGTTTAAGCAAATCGCTTTAATTCGTTCAGACTTTGCACAACAAATATTGAAAACACTAACTACACGCATGCTGCTTTAATTGCATAAATAAATAGAATTGTAAGCAATAATCAAATAAAAAAAAATAGTTAAATTACAATAAAAAAAAACTGTTTTTGTTTGCTTAGGGCTCAATGTTTTATAATAGACTAAACAGCTACTGAAGCCATTTGTAATTGTATAATATGCGAAACCAAAATGCCAAACACCAAACAAGCAAAACTGTGCGGAAAAAACCGCTTTTGGTCGCCATAGAATGTTTTGAGTGGTACTTTTGAAAACTGTTACCATAAAAATAAATTAACGTTAAATTAGTTTAGAATTATTTGCAAAGCTTGTTTGTCTGTCAAGCATATTGCAAATGGTGTCACAATTTACTCAATTTACATAATCCTTGCCTGTGATGGAGAAATACATTCGACTTGAGCTCAAAAGGGGAAAGGAGGATACGGAAAAAGGAAAATGGTAGCCGTATATTCAAAGCTGCCAGTGTCAATGCATCCAAAAGCAATAAATTTCTGCAACACAGCCACACAACAACAACAGTCGCAGCACTCCAATTCCCTAGCAGCCTTACCCCACACCACCCGCCACCAACACACACTCTTACGCGCTGCATGCAGCCAAAACTGAGGCGCTGACTGCGCGGCGCAAATTTAATGCCAATAAATTTGAATTAGCAGAACGTTGTCTGGGTGCCCGGTTACAGGCCAACAACATGTCTGGGCCATGCGCTATTTATGATGGCACACGATGAAGAAGGTATTGCAAAAGGGTAGAGTGCAGACAGATAACGTGGCCAGCACTTGTGGAGCACTGTGTGTGCCAGACCTGGCCACACCACACTCATGCAGCTGCAATGTAATGAGAGCAAGTAACTGCCGAGCAGGTGTCAAACATCTAAGCCTGTTATTCAGTGCTGCTGTTGTTGTTGCCAATTAGTGTTACTGTCATGTGGTTAAAGAGGTACACTGGATACGGCTAATTGCTGCAGAGGCAGCAAAAAAAAATATTTGCAACCGAAGAGGATTATTGAAATTACTATTTTGTCGTGTCTGCTTATAGGCAGCGTTAAATCAAAAAATGGAAAGAGAATGAAATGAAAACAATTTAAAATGTGGTAGGTTAGACGGAGCATTATTGAATGTACAAATGTGGCATCAACAATGTGTTTAGTTACAACCGTTCCTACTTTGATCTTCGTAACAGATAAGAACTCTAGTAACTTAAGAAATTTGAACTCAAAACATAGAAGGCGTATTGTAGAACTTAATTTTTATGTACAGCTACAGAAAATCAAGATTCTTAACTTGGCTTCATGATACTGAAGACAACGATAGGAAAGAAGAAAGCAAAAGTAAGACTCAAACAGACAGCTGAAATTACAAGGATGAACCTCAGAAGCTAACTTGCCGCATTTCTCTGGTGCGATTTGCAAAAGCGTAAGAAATAAAAAATACTATGCCAGTTCAAAATGTAATGCTGCTGATGCTGCTGCTGCTGGCAGTGAAAAGGGAAACAAGACTAAGGATAACATTATATGTCATTAAATATGTGTTTTATTATAAGAGAGAGAGAAGCCAAATGGGAATTAAGAGGCGGAGGAAAATTAAGCGTCACAGCGCAAACTAAAACCGCCAGAGACTCATCAATATAAGTAACTTCAGCAGACATATCTAATGACAGCATAAAATGTAAAATGAACTCACAGTTCAAATGCACAACAAACACAAGACGACCAGAGGCGTTCGAAGAGTGGGGCCTAGAGGGTTACTGGGCAGCAGCATTGGCAAGAAGGACAGTTTATCATTGTGCTCAACAAGCCTAGCGAAGGATGCCGATTCAGCGAGAACGACGAATGACCGCCAGCAGCAGTAACAGAAACAGCAAACAGAAAGCAAAGGACGAAACTGCTGCCTGACTGACTCTCTTTCACTCTCTCTTTGGGCCTTGTCTGCTTCATTTATAACCACCAACGAGACGGCAAGGACCACAAAGACGACGCTCAAATGCAAGACCGCAAAACTGTTTGGGTTTTACTTCTTCCTTGCATTTTGCACTTCACAATGACCTCGTTCGAAACAAACCCTTTCTCCAACCCGTCACCCGAACAACTACACGACGGCTGTCATCATGAACAACGAACAGAGCAAGTCCTGTGTGGAGCGGTTCGAGGTGAAGCCAACCAAAAATAGCAGTTCACAGAAGTCCACAGAAAGTAAAAGTTTGTCAGTCAATTTTGTGTTTGACATTTCACCACGCCCACAAGTGCCTCACGACCCAGTGCTGCAACACGCCATTGCCGCTTCCAGCATCTCCACTTTTACTGAGTTCTTTGAGAAATTTCACTGAGAAATTTTGACGCTAAATGTGCGAATAAGTGATGCATTAATGGCTAATTTAATTACACTAGAAACCGAGTAAAAAAATAAAACAAAAACTATGCGAAACTTTTTGATCAAATTAGTTTTCCAGTTTCTTTTGTTGCGGATGTTATAAATATAAAATATATATAAATATAGTTTTCCAACTTGTGTGTAAACTTCATAAATTCACAGAAAGAACATATAAGGTATGTATTTATACCTTTAAAATGGCTAAAAACGCTCCTTTTAAATCTGGAAATACAATCACCACTGTCGATTTCACCTCCAAGTTATTTAATTTATGAATGACAACTAATATTTTAATCTGAAAGATGTTAAAAAGATACTTTTCTAGTAAAGTTAAGTTAAACAATAAAAATGAATAAATGTTATTTGCCTTTTATGTTAATTGCAGAGGTTTACAACTAAATTCCTTGAGATAATCCTCTAAAATCTCTGCAATCTATCTTTTAAGATATGTATCTGAAAAAGTCAAAATTAAAATTAGTTAGTTACAAAACGAGGTAGTGTACACACAAAATAGAAGTCACTTTCTATGTCAATTGTGACCCTACAGACCATAGTCTTTTCAAACACAAACACACACACACACATACGTAATGGAGTCGCAATTCAGTCGTCAGTCAGTGAGACCGAGGCGTCGCAACAAAGCGTGAAATTTCAATTTGCCATATTAATAAACCCGAAGCTGCATGCAGCTGAAAAACAGACAACAGTCAAACAGACGCCCTCACAGACAGAATAAGAGAGCGAGAGCATATAAATAAAGGAAGACTCTCTTTTGATATATGTGGTAGTGGTAGTGGTGGTGCTGGTATCTCCGAGGAACAGGCAGAAGCAAGGCGGCCACAAGACAGCATTGGACTGCATTTCACAAAAGCCGCAAGCAACTCACACAGCACAATAGCAGCAACGAAAACGAGGCGTACGTTGTATTCCTAATGCCACACCCACAAATGAAACAACACAGAAAGCAAGTGGGGTGTGATGCGGCGAATGGATAAATGGGATAGGGTAGCTTGGTTGCGGCAGCAACACTTCCGTTTCCGCTTGCTTGCACTGATTGTTTTATATCCTGTCAGAGGACACGCTGCAGTTTGCCGAAATTTACAAACTTGTTTTGCGCTTTCTTGTCCAACCGCGCTCTGACTATTTGACTTGCCTAAGGAGGTTTGCTTTTCCCACTTGCAGACGGTCCGTGGCTTTCACATTGTTGCGGCATTTTCATGCGGTGCTTACCTCCCTTCTTGTTCTTTGCATATTCAATCAAAGTGAATGGGCAAATGTCACAGAACGAACGTCAGAACGATGCGGCCATTTAGATGTTGCATCCCTTTCCGTACTGTCACACACTTACAACATGTGTTAGTGATGCAAAATACATATATCGCAATCTTGGTAGTATATATTTGATATGACTATTACTCTGCCTTAACATTACTTTAAAGCTTCTAGAAACACAACCCTCTGATCACTCACTCAAAAAGTATTGTTTGTTTCTAACACCTAGAAATACAACCCACTGTTTGATATGTGTGTGAGGGGTGTGTGGCGCCGCGTTGAAGCGTATAATGTGTCTGGCAGATCAAAAAGCGTTTCAGTTAATAATAAGACAAGTCCATTATTAGCTAATTGACGAACAACGGCAACAGCAACGGCGACCTCCACAGCAAAGTTTGTTTTATTTTTTTTTGCTTTTTGGTTATTTGTTAAAACAAAACAAAAAAAACCCTTCTCAAGTTTTTTTCACTTTTAAATTTCTTCTTGGGCTTCATCTTTGGCCTTTGACTCTGTCAAGTTTTAGCAGGGCAACCGGATTTGCTTTTTCACCATTTTGCCGTGCCTTTTTGCATTTGCTCTTTAATAATTACTGATTTACTTTTTAGCCAAATAACTTTTTGTGAAATATGACAAAAGCTTCTGACCGCTATTACACAATAGCCAACTACTGATCGAAAAAAAGAAGAAAATCAAAATAACGAATTGTAATCAGATTTGACCTTTTGGGGTCTAGGCTAATATGATTTTGGGTGTATGCTGCTATTGTTTAAGGGTCTCGTTCTTCGCAGTTTAATTATAAACGGGATTCAATTTAATGAGTGAAACAAGAAAGATCAAATTTCCTATTGAAGCCACACACCATATACCCTTTGCTGACCAGAGTTTACTTAATCAAATCATACATTTTTTTACCCTGAACCCACTGTAAATGGGTAAAAAAAAGAGGGTATAATGGTATTGTGCAAAATTATGAAACAGGCAGAAGAAAGCATCGCCGACCCCATAAAGTATATATATCGAAATAGCCATCTGAACGTACCGATCTCAGGGACTATAAGAGCTAGAGACTCCTAATCTGTACACTTTAAGTTTGTTTAAAATTTATGATAACTTTTTCCGTTTTCGATATACACATGTGATCGATAACAAAACCTTGAATTTGCAAAACTTTAAGACGGAGTTTGAAACAAACGAAATAAGACAATCTGTGAAATTAAGTAAAGTATGCAGTAAACTTGTATACACACACAAACACATACTTGCAAACACTGACTATAAGCGCTAAGTAAAGGGTTCAGGGTATCTTCTAGTCAGGATTTATCAACTAGAGCCTTCTTACTTGTTAAAAACGTATCGTTTTAGGAATGATATATGTTATGTTCAAATTAATCTTACAGCGTAATTGTAATACCCCACAAAAAATAAGTCGAAGAAACTTTAAAAAAGTTAAGCAACACATCCGCAATGATAATTAAAATTGAATTTTGTTTTTGTTAACAATTCTACAACTTATACAAATGGTCTTTAAATTCTTAAACTGTTAAATTTGCTATACAGAAAATATATATCTATATAGTATTTTTAAAATGTTTTAATCACTTTATTTGATTTTCTTTGCCAAACAGGAAAGCACTTTAAAAAAAAATAATAATGTACGACATTTTCAAACGTTTTCTTTACACTAAATGACTTCAAACATTTTGTAGTAGAAATAATGCAGAAATAAATTTAGGTTGTTTAAAATTCTCAAGAAATTCGACGACCACTCGTTCAGCTCCCTAAGCAAACAAGCAAATCAATGTTCAATTCAAGTTTTTGTGGCTGGTGCTTTCGTCCCTTAAAACTTAGTCCCTCTTACGCACAACAAAAGCCGCATAATGTGAACGCACAGAAATTTGTCTGCAAATCCAGAAACCAAATAGTTTTGTATGACAAAAAAAAAATCTATGCCAAAATTCGTTTAGAAAATTCCATTGGGTGCAATAAAATGAAGAAAAGGGAACTTTTTGTGCCAAACCCAAATTATTTTTATAGACTGCAGTCATTTTAGGGGCAGTGAGACTTAGCTGGACTTTGGACACTGATTTTTATGGCCCAACAGTTATGACTGTTGCTGCTGCTGCCTTGAAACAAGGCAACTTTAGCTGCTTTTGAGTTAACCCCTTGACATTTAGTTTACTAAGCAGCTTGCAGTGTCAAATTTGAGAAGCGATGAGCTTAAAGTAAGATTAGATTGCCTGACATTGAAAGCAGAAAGCAGCAAAAGACGTTGCTCCCGCTCCGCGCCGTCGTTATATTGTGCATAATTTAATAAGCCTTTTGGGACTCGAGTTTAGCAGCATGTAACCAATGGGGGCCCTCCTGACTGGCAGGCTTAAGCCTATAATTTACAAGGTTTCGGCTCACTTTGACTTGCCAGCCTAATTTACATTTCTTTGTGCCCTTTCGTTGTCGTTGTCGTTGCCGCGCTCCCTGCCCACCAATCGGTTATCGCTACTTGAAATTAAAGTGCGCGCAAGTGTAATTAAGTACTTGAGCAATACGCAAAATCCTTAGGAGCATAATGGGGCGCGGCAGCAAGAAAAGGACTTTGGCAAACATTAACCGAAAAATGCTTATTGCCATTTCTCACCAGGCCAGTCGACTGTAAATGGGTTAAACTCAAGGGGATTTATGACAATTTTTAATTAACAACAGCAGCCGCCGCGCGCTACAAGAATACAAAACATATACACTTTTACTAGAAATTATATATAAGAATTTTTTTGATAGCTCATCGAAATTTCATTTGTTATTGCTAACAATTTTGTGACATTTTCATTAAATTTGACAGCCAAAAGTTGCGCAATTTCAATCAACATTGTTTGCATTTTTGTTTTTGGTTATGTTGGCATCCAGTGTAAAGTTTTATTGATTACAACACAACCCACACACAGATTTCTTTCATTGATTGCAAATTGTTGTAAACCTGAAAAGCGAACAGGAGCAGGTAAAGTTGAATAAGCTTACAGCCATCAACAATCAGCCATAATTGATATTTGCAAAAAGTTCGGCACGGAGAATTGAAAGCCAAAAAAAAATATTTCAAACGGCATGCCAGCGCGTTGGCCTGTATAAATATATTTCTGAATGTAGTGTTGCGCTTGTCTGGTATTCAAGCAATGTGAGCTTTTGACTCACTTTGCAAGCGAGATAAAGATATGAATGCCAGCATAAGCGTATGTGTTGGCAATGCTGCAGAATTTTTTTTTCTGTATATGTATGCGATCAAATAAACTGCTAATGATAATATGTATAATATTTAATTATTGAATATTACGCGTTGTAGTTTTAACTGAACGCACGTGGCCAAATAATCACATGTTTCTGTTAATACATTATTAATCGCACCATTTTTAATAACTGCGCGTCGTTCTCGGCAAATGAGAGCAGCCTCTAACTATTGGCAACGCTTTGAGCGGAACTTACAGTATTTTAAGCTAAATGCACTCGTTTCTAAGCCAAGCTAATAAAAGGAAATAAGCACTACCATATACTCAAAGTTTACTTAAACGAGTTATTAAAAAATTGCACGTGGTTTACTTACCAAGTTTTATGCACAAACTATATTTCCCAATCGGTCTCAGACCGTGTTTGGGCAACTTTCAATTGCTAAATGAATTTAGAAGAACTACTGCGTCATGGCGATAACTTTACAGAGTTGTATTCTTGTTACTCACGCTAGTGACAATAAACCGATAGTCTTGAATATCGTTTCATTTACATGTTTACAAGACGATCAAATAGAACGTATAATAAAATATTTATTGGATTGAAAATATATATTGGAATGTGATATATGGGGGACGATAAATCCTGTTAATATAGTTATTACACAATTCCAATATTCCAAACTTTTTTTTAAGTTAACACTAATTATTCCAACAAAAATGTATATTGTCTGTGTCAAACTTGGCGATAGAAACCTAGGAATTACTCAAATGAATTTAGTTACACAGTAAAAAGAATGTTGTCATCACATGACACTTAAAAATATATTTATATGTTACACATGTACATATGTGTTATTGGAATTAAATTCGAAGTTTAGTAGAGAGCTTCCCTATCGTAAAATGAGTCCCAGACGGCAAGAGTTGTTGCCTCGGGTAGTGCCATCATTTGCATATAATCGCTGATATTGTAACAATTGTGCTCTCCATTTGGGGTCATCTTTACGGGCATCCAATTGGCGGACTTTGTGTACTGAGTGTTGGGATCACTGCAAGTAGCAAAGGCTGTCCACATGCTTATCATTCTCTCAATTGTGCGATATTCCATCGAGGATTTGTTGAGTTTCGTTGCGAGTATATTGTAGAACAGATAGGATAGCTCATCACCATGGGACACACCACGTACCCCATCTCCACAGACGAGCCAGCGAAACTGATTAAAATGCGGCGAATCAAAGTCAAATCGATAAAGAAAGGTGTTTGACACTGGAGCATAGGTCAATCGCGCCATAACCATGCGATGTACATCGTGCCAGATTTGCCGATGTGAGAATATATTCAGTGCCTCAAATAGCTTCATCTCTCTACGCTGCTCATTGCCAAAGTAGGCTTTCTTCAGACGTCGCACAAGCAGCTCCATTTGCTCCGGCGTGCTCGCCTCGCTCACCTCACGCGGTATTATGTTATCAAAGTGACTCATGATCCAGGGATCGTTGCGAACCACCTGGTAGGAGAACAATCCCTCAAATGAATTGCCACCCAGTATGATTGGAATGCTGTTGCCCCAAGCATTTGCCAACATCTCCTTGTGCGGCCTAGGCACTACACAGTGTGCACTCTCATAGGGCTCAACGACGGGTCCAAAAGCAAAGAGAAGAAAATTGCGCAACTCTTCTTGTGTAACAATGTCCTGATCAGCTGAAGCTATTTGCCGTGCAGGAGTCTTGCTCAGAAACTGCAGCACATCTGCCTCCACCTCACCTCCTTTGTAGCCTATTTCTTTAGCAAGACGATACGCCCAGTTGCGATCTGGCGCATCCGCCCAGGCAGACAGCGCACAGCCCGACTGCAGTATGGCCTTGTGGAAGAGCCCACGCGTCTGCTCTGTGGCCATCAAAATGTGCGTGGAAGCAGCACCCGCACTCTCACCCATCACCGTTATGTTATTGGGATCGCCATTAAAGTTGGCAATGTTCTGACTGATCCAGCGCAGCGCTTGCACCTGATCCTTGAGGCCTGCATTGCCGGGAATATTCAGCTTAGGATCTTTAAGACTAAGAAAACCTACAAGACAAAGATAAGAGTTAGGAACTTGAAACATTAAAAGTACATCACAGGACTCACCCAACGCTCCAAGTCTGTAGCTGATGGTCACTAGAACTACCGGCTGCTTCATAAAGTAATCCGGACTGTAGATATCGCGAGAGGCTTCACCTTTTTGAAAACCACCACCAAAGATCCACACCATTACTGGCAGTGGTTTATCTGACTGCACTTTTTTGACATACACATTCAGATATAGACAGTCCTCGGAGCCCTCAACTAAACCCAACACCATGTTACGCTGCAGCGGTTTATCCTTGTACGTGGTGCAGTTGCGTACACCCTCCCACGCCTCCGGTGGCTGTGGTGCGTGAAAACGCAATTCGCCCATTGGTGGTTTTGCATAGGGTATACCCTCATAGGCATAATATGACTCCTCATCGTAAATAGTTTTACGCTTTAGGCCACGTACTTGCCCGAATTTCGTATCCACAATGTTTGTTTGACTGGTAGACAGACGGTACTGCTGCACCTTATGCCCGACAAGTCTGTAAGGGTGGTGAAGGAAGAGAGAGAAAGTGAGATCACAGATTAAAATGTCACGCGATAAGCGAGATAGAGCCTAAAAGAGATTCCAAGTCAAAAGTTCAAGTTCAAAGCCAACAATATGTAAGTCATGATGATGTTTAAAAAAAAAACGTGTCCACCTGATAAATTATTTTCAAACTCACTCTATAGTTTTCTGTTCACTACTCACTTGGCGCCCATCCGTAGCAGTTTTGGAAATCCAACATTCACATCCATTTTTTTTATTTACAACTGTATTTGTATGTAAGTGCGATTATAGTATTTTTATGGTATGTACATCAGTACAAAAGCCTTTGTAGATTAAGTTAGTTTACTTAAAAAATATATTAAATAAATTTTCAATTTGTTCTGCTCTGCTTGTTTCAATTCTGTTGACGGTTGCCATCCAATTAACAGCATATTTTACATTGCCGGTAAATTGAAACAGCCGGGCAATGGTTGTATATATGCTTATCTATGTACATATTAACACACCATATTTATATTTATAAGTATGTACAACGAACGCTCAACGTGTGGTCAAAAATAATCTCGCTCAGTTTTATTAGACATTTTTTTTCTTTAGGCTGCGGCAATAAAAATAGAATAGGTTGCGAAGCATTAACATTGGCGCCCTATCTTTTCAATAGCAGCGACCAGCTGACTTAACAGCTGTTAGGTTCGTGTGTATGTAGTGTGGTATGTGTGTGGTACGTGGGTTTTGTTTTGATTTGCACACTGTGGTGGAATGACACTTGCTGTCTGTTATCTTATCTCATTTGTAACGTTAAGGTGACAAAATACTATATAGTGAGTAAGTGCAAAGGTATATTACATATATGCTGAATAATTAGTGTTAAGCAGAGAAATTAAAACTGTATCTTTATATATTTTTTAAGATAAAACACAGCATTTATTACATTACTAATTAGATCTATAAGGGCTTATGAGTGCATAAATACTGCTCCTGTATTGTTTGGTGTATTAAATCCGGATTAGGTTGGAAGAGTTAAATAAATAAAATAACTTATTTAATTAGTTTTATTGTTATATTTTGCACCGCATATATTTAAGTGTAGTAAAAAATTCAAGTGGATATAAATAAGCAGTAAAACTTTACAGGGCTGCAGAAGTACAGATGAATTAACATTAAAAAATGTTTTGCATTTATTTATAAGTATCAAGTTACGTATATAACACAATATAGAAGTAATAAAAAACAAATATGTGAAATGTAGTTATATAGAATTTTTTTCAGCCGTAAGCAGCTAAAATATAATCGAGCTGCTGCAGCCCTGGTAAAAAAATCATATAAATAAACGTTTGCGGTCGCGTTGAGCGTAGACGCTGACAGAGCTTCAAGTGCAGTGCTTATAAAGACAGCAATAACGCAGCTACATGTCTCAACCTGTTTGGAACTGTTTAGAATTAGTCGAAACGAAGCAGCTATTTCAAAACAATCATCTGTCTGATATTTTTAGTTGTAAATAATATTAGTTTTTGGCTTTGAACTTGTTCTATTTCTTTGTGTTGTGTTTACTGCGCGACTATATGAAACCGCTATCAATGTTTTTTTAGTTTAAAAAAAAATAAGATAAAAAACAAGAACAGCATAATCGCATCGGGCAAACGCTTAGAACTTGCTTAGTACACACTTGGATATGGCGAGGTGAGTAACGACGTCAATTGAATGTTGAAATGTCACGATCTAAAACCGATTTCATGCATATTTCATATACAGCCCTACTAGTGAAACAACAGTGCAGACAAAAAGTGGCCCTGTTTCGGGCAAGCTTTGTACCAGCATCTACAATGATGATTACATCAGCTTTGAGCGCATTCCGTATGCACAACCACCGCTTGGCGCATTGCGTTTCAAAGCACCGCAGCCTGTGCAACCCTGGAACAAGCTGTTGCAGTGTCGGGAGAAGGGTGAGAAACCGTTACAGTTCAATCAATACACACAGCAACTTGAGGGCGTCGAGAATTGCCTGTACTTGAACGTATATGTTAAATCGGTGAGTCAATACTGCCTACTAAAGAGTGCTTAGGTCACCTACGCGTAAGGCCTAAGCCCCGCTAAAATTTTGAACCTGTTGCGAATTGTAATTCATTCATAAAAGTTTGTTTTTACTTTCTGCATATATTTGCATATTTCAGTTTGAAACGGAGAGTCCGTTGCCAATGATTGTATACTTTTTTGGCGGTGGCTTTGAGAAGGGTGATCCCACCAGAGATCAGCACAGTCCCGACTATTTTATGATGCGCGATGTTGTTATCGTGACGGTATCGTATCGTGTGGGACCTCTGGGCTTTCTCAGTCTCGAGGATCCCGCTGCGGGTGTGCCGGGAAATGCTGGACTCAAGGATCAGCTAATGGCTATGAAATGGATAACACTTAATGCGGCCAGTTTTAATGCGGATCCCAAGAACGTAACGGCGTTTGGAGAGAGTGCTGGCGCCTCCTCTGTGCACTATCTAATGTTGAGTCCCCAAGCGAAAGGACTCTTCCAAAAGGCTATCATGCAGTCGGGCAACGCCCTGTGTTGTTTTGCACAGTGTGGTGTATCCAACTTACCACGACGTCTTGCTGAAAATCTAAGGATGAAAAACTTCGATCAAGCCTCTGATAGTAAGATCTTGGAGTTTCTACAGAGCGTTAAAGGCGAACTGTTGGTTAAGCCGTATTTACTGAATGAAGCCGATAATCTCAATGATTGCATCTATCAGTTTGCACCCGTAGTTGAACCATATGCCACTGAACATTGTATTATACCCAAACCGCCCATCCAGATGCTACCCAACGCTTGGGGCAATAATATTCCGCTGCTGATGAGTGGCACTACCAACGAGGGCCTCGTTATGTACGGTCGTTTACATATGGCGCCCTTCCTGATAACCAGTCTCAAGGACGAACCGGAACATTTGTTGCCACTAGAGCTAAAGCGCACGCTGCCACAGTCTGTGGCACGGTCCCTTGGCAAGCGTTTACAATCTTTGCACTTTCAAAACAAGCCCCTGGAACTGGAACCGGAGAGTGTCGCTGCCTACTGTGAGGTAAGTTCAGATTTCTGATTATAACGTTTAAGTATAAATATAAAAATATGATCTACAATTCCAGTACGCCTCCTATAAGATCTTCTGGCATCCCATCTTGCGCACAGCAAAGTCACGTTTGAAAAACGCCCCAGCACCCACTTATTTGTACCGGTTCGACTTTGATTCACCCACATTTAATCATCAGAGATTAAAGTACTGCGGCGACAAGGTGCGTGGCGTTTCGCATGTAGATGATCATTCATATATTTGGTATGGGGACTTTGCTTGGAAACTGGACAAGCACACTGCTGAGTTTCAAACGATTGAACGAATGATTGATATACTGACAACATTTGCCAGCACTTCGGATCCCAATTGTGCGAGCACTGAATCCAATCTGCCGAAGGGCACCACTTGGTTGCCTTTGAGTAAGAAAAATTACAAATGCCTAAACATTTCGGAGAACATCATGGTAATTGAACTGCCCGAATTGAACAAGCTGCGGACCTGGAATAGCATTTATAAAGACTTAAAGGTATAATTCGGAATTCATAAATATTCACAAAATTTGAAAACAGCCAAAAGTAATAAAGAAAACACGAAAAAGTGTATTAAATCGGATTTTTAGGATTAGTCATAGTGACGGTAATAACTCGACTAGAAATTCAGTAATAATAGGATATTAAAATGGACATTAAAAGTTAGCTACTTTATCTATATACAACTTTTAGATTAAGGTAGTAAAACTCATGAAAATAAACATATTTCTAACTATCTAGCTTACAATTTTTTATCTCTTAAAAGTTTTTCATTTACTTGCAGCTGTCACAAAACCTTTTAACCTAAGTCGAAGTAACTAAAATTGTTTTATTTTGTATGTCCATAGTACGTATTTATTATGTTTGCCACTCTAGTTAGTTCTTCTTACTTGCTTAAAAACTAGATCTGAAAGATTAGCTTTTTATCTTTCTTAACTATATATGAACTAGATAAGCTCGATTATTAGCACGCGTGGTGAATTCACGTCAAGATGTCGCACAATCACAGAGAAAGTGTTGTGACTCTCCTAACTTGGCAACTTAGTTCTCTCAATCGTGACTCACCACAACAAATGGTT
This sequence comes from Scaptomyza cyrtandrae, assembly GCA_035044605.1. Taxonomy (NCBI): domain Eukaryota; kingdom Metazoa; phylum Arthropoda; class Insecta; order Diptera; family Drosophilidae; genus Scaptomyza; species Scaptomyza cyrtandrae. Next base: position 18,592,637 of record JAWNNS010000640.1, read on the forward strand.
TTCGACAATTGGTAATTTCACCACATCAACATTGTGCTGGTTTTTAAAAAAGTTTTGTTTTGCTTGCAGTTATTGTTTGTTTAACACAGAATGGAAACGGACTAGTAAGTAACGAACGCATTATAAACATAGCTCAAAGATAAGAAACGTTCAACCCTTTGCAGCAGTGAAACATCGCCAGTTGTGCAAACAAAACACGGAGAAGTACGTGGTGCGCTGCTCACAACGCTCTATGATGAGTTGTATTATGAATTTGATGGTATCCCCTATGCACAGCCGCCGTTGGGAGAGCTGCGCTTTAGGGCACCACAAGAAGTACAGCCCTGGTCTGGTATACGTGACTGTACGGAGACAAAGGACAAGTGCCTGCAAATCCCCAATATAACTCAGAAGGTTGAAGGGAGTGAGGATTGCCTATATCTAAACATAGCCGTGAAAACGGTAAGTAATAATTTACTTGTTGAAATATCGAATTGATATATGTATATCTTTCTTAGCTACGTAGCGAAAAGCCTTTGCCTGTGATGGTCTATGTACATGGAGGTGCCTTTAAAAACGGTGATCCCACCAGGCACGCGCTTTCACCAGATTATCTGATGCGCGAACAGGTTATCTACATTAGCATTGGCTCTCGACTTGGAACTTTTGGTGAGTAGTTATAATTTACAATCAGTAAAAATACTTTGAAAAGTCTAATTCTATTTTTTGGTTCATAGGATTTATGAGCTTTGCGGATCCAAAGCTAAACATTCCTGGGAACGCTGGCCTCAAGGATATTGTAATGGCCCTTAAATGGATAAAGGCCAATGTGAGCCGCTTCAATGGAGATGCGAATAATATAACACTCTTTGGTCACAGTTCAGGCAGTTGCTCAGTGCAATTGGTAATGATGAGTCCGCAGTCGGAGGGACTTTTCGACAAGGTCATATTGATGGGATTTTTAATGTGTGAGACGAATAGACTACCCGATGCAGAATATCTACTGGCCAAGCATTTGGGGTATGAGGGCGAAAACATCGATGCTCAAGTCTATGAGTTCTTGAATGGTGTGGATGCCAAACTGTTAGCCATGCCAGAATTTCGTGAGCTTTATGATCGGCTGCAGAGTGGCGGCTTGTCGCCTTTTCTGCCTTGTGTCGAGCGTTATGCAACGCCCACCTCCTTGTTGCTGGAGGAACCACATGTGCTGCAGCGTTCCGCTTGGAGTAATCGTATACCCCTAATGCTAGGCTGCACCAGCGACGAAGGATTAGGCAGTCCAATGAGCAATATTAAAAAGGATCCAAAACCACTAAACGCTCTGATAAATCGTCCGGAATTCGCCTTGCCCTTCTCCATATTGCGACACGTCAACCCCGGTACGTGCCGTATTTTGGGCCAGCGTCTGGTTAAAAAGTTCTGTGGTGTACCCAGCTCAGAGTTGACTTTGTCACATTATTCACAAATCGTGGATATCTATACGCACAATCGGTTGCACAATCAGCAGCGCATGTTAAATGCTCGTCTTGCCTACAGCCAGGCCGAGAATTATCTTTATCGCTTCGCCTTGGATTCGGAAGATTTTAATTTTTATCGCATACGCGATCATGGCCCAGGTAGTCATGGTGCTCAGCATGCAGATGAATTGTGCTATTTGTTTAAGTTGCCGCCCACCTTTAAGTTGGACAAATCTCGAGTGGAATACAAGACCATTTGCCGTATGATTGCCATGTTTACTCAATTTGCGCGTAGTTCCAATCCGAATGGGCCACTTACGCAACCGCTGGTCAATTGGCTGCCGGTGACTGCAGTTGAGCCCACAATGTGTCTGAACATTGATGAGGAGCTGACGTTTATCCCACAGCCGGAGCGTTTCAAATTAAAGTTCTACGAGCAGTTGTACAGAAATGCCGGAATGGAGCTTATTTAATACATAACCTGAAAGCTTATGAGTTTGTAGTTTCATACAAATGATAATAACACTTTATAGTTGTTATATATATGTTATATGCGGTTTAGGTACTAACTAACTTCTTTAATCAAACTGATTTCATACAAATGTATGTATTTCTAGATAATATATATAATACTTTATAGTTCTTATATATATGTTATCTGCGGTTTAGGTACTAACTAACTTCTTTAATCAAACTGATTTCATCAAACTCTTTGCGTTGAACTTTAAAAAAATGATGTGTGTATTCAAAAAGAAGTAAAATTTCTTTTATCTGATGTACTGAAATATGATTTTATAATATATTTAATAAAACAACTATACATACAATACTTTTATTATGTGTCATTTTGTACTTAAATGTTATTTCTTGATAATTGATTTCTTACTAAAATATATGTAAGCTCGCACTCTTTATCTCGTTTTAAAAGTACAAAGTAACCTATTGAGAATTCCGAAAAAGATAAAAAATATCATTCTTAACTAATGATAATTTGCGAAATACATAAAGTATTGTGCGATAAAACACTTTCGCTTTTTCTTTACAATCACACACACACAGTACGATCCGTAGACATGTTTTTATGGACAGCAGTGTTATACGACAAAGCTTTAGCAACATTCGTTTATTTCACGAACTCCTCAGTCGACAAGCGGCACGCGACTTTAGCGGACGAACGAAAGAGTGTTTAGCATAATGTCGGAGAGGTATTTATGAATAAATTGTTCAACAACAACACAAATAAAGCAAATCATCATGATTTTAGTTCAGAGACGTGTCAAATTTCTCTGCCCATCGGTCAGATAAAGGGTGTCAAACGTCACACCCTGTACGACGATGCATTTTACAGTTTTGAGCGTTTGCCATTTGGTAAGCCGCCGGTAGGAGAATTGCGTTTTAAGGCACCGCAGCCAGCCGAGCCATGGACCGGAGTTTTGGACTGTACCCATTTTGGTGACAAGCCGGTGCAGAGGGCAATGTTAACGGGTGTTATTGACGGCGGTGAGGACTGCCTCTATCTGAATGTGTATGCCAAGCAGGTGACTATCAAATCAAAATTACTTTGTATTATTGATTATAATTGATTGTGCTCTCTTGATAACAGCTGAACACCGAAAAACCACTGCCTGTTATGGTTTATATATATGGTGGTGCATTTACGATTGGTGAAGCTACTCGCGAATTATATGCTCCCGATTATTTGATGTCCAAAGATGTGGTTTTAGTTACGCTTAACTATCGAGTTGATTGCCTGGGTAAGCAAAAAAATACGTTGAGCTGTATTATAATACTTTTACAATACATGTTTTGCTTATCTCTTGATATCTCCTAATTTTAACAAGTTTGACAATGTATTTCATACTTAAGCAACCCAAGCATAAAAGTTATATCTTTAGCTATTTTATTATGCCAGCAGAAAAACTCAGAGTTGCTCTGCATGTGAGTAGGTGCAAAGTCTCTCAAAGTATCTCTTCACCAAGGTCTAAAGAAGTTCGTACACACATCGCATTCTAATCACTTCTTGCACTGAAAAATTAATAATTCGCTAAAGTTGTTTATTTTCCTATCTCCGTTCCCTAAAGGTTTTCTAAGCCTGAAGGACCCCAATTTGGGGGTACCCGGCAACGCTGGCCTTAAGGATCAAGTTCTAGCCCTCAAATGGGTTAAGAAATACATTTCGCATTTTAACGGCGATGACAACAACATAACAGTGTTTGGCGAGAGTGCAGGTGGTTGCTCCACCCACTATATGATGTGCACGGAGCAGACGCGTGGACTCTTCCACAAGGCCATTCCCATGTCGGGCACATTGCACAATTACTGGTCCAATACGCAGCCGGTGGACTTTCCCTATCGTCTGGCCAAGGCTAATGGCTACGAGGGCGAAAATGTAGATCAGCTGGTGCTGGAGCATTTGCGTGGCGTGGAGCCATATAAGCTGGTTAATCACAACCTAATCACAGCTGAGGATCGTCGCAATGGACTTCTCTATCCTTTTGGGCCCACCATCGAGCCCTATATAATGGCTGATTGTGTGGCGCCGAAGTCTCAATTGGAAATGGCTCGCGATGCTTGGAGCAATGACTTACCTGTCATGATGGGCGGCGTCTCATTCGAGGGCCTCTTTATGTATCCCGCTGTCAAAGCCAATCTTAAGGGTTTGGATAGCTTGATGCTGGATCCGTTACGCATGATGCCGCACGATGTGCGTGTTCTCAACAGTGACGCGAAGAATCTGGAGAATAGCCACAAGATGATTAAACTGTACTTTGGAGATGAAACTCCTAGCTCAGCACATTTAATGAAAATGTTGGATGTGAGTACTAAAAGAGAAAAGAAACTATTCCTTTATATAAATATGACTCTCTCTTTTTCAGTATTATTCCTATAAGATCTTCTGGCACGGCTTCCATCGTACTCTTCAAGCTCGTTTGGCCTATGCCACGAAACCCACCTATTACTATCGCTTCGATTTTGATTCGCCTGATTTTAACTTCTTCCGTCAGAAGTTCTGTGGCGAAGATATTAAGGAAGGCGTTGCTCATGCCGATGAATTGAGCTATTTGTTCCGCAATGCACTGTCCTGGAAGTTGGATAACGCTTCTCGGGAATACCGCACCATTCAGCGTTTGGTGGATATTTGGACTTCGTTTGCTGCCACTTCAAATCCTAATTGTGCCGAAACTGCTCATCTGAACTGGGAACCTGCAAAGGAGGAGAAACCAAACAAAGTGCTTAACATTAACGATGAGGTCAAGATCATTGAATTGCCCGAGGCAGAGAAACTGAAGTTTTGGGATAGCCTATATAAAAAGGAACAATTGTGGTGAAATCACCAATAAAAAATAATAGTTGCTAGCTTGAATATTGTTTATGCATTTGAAAAGCTGTAAATAAAGTGCTCTAAGATTATAAAACTTTCTTAATATTATTAATTTTCCATATAGTATTTTTTAGTGAAAATAGTGATGTTTGTTGTGCCTATTAGAATATATCGTGTGCAAACATTTTGACAGTTTAGGGATGATTAACGAAGTGTCATTTATCTAAGGGCTTTTTGTCTAAAAAATTAATTAATTTTTGAAAGATTGCTAATATCAATCATAAACAGAATTTTGTTAGAGCTTGTTTAATATTTATACAAAACAACACATTTTTCTTTGTATAACAAATAAATTCTTCCATTAGCTAAGATTATTTTGTTACATTGTAGAGCACTAAGAGTTTTATAATTGCTGTATATAGCTCATAATGAAATAAAGTTAATCATACAATTAGCAACAAAGTAAAAATCAATTTAGATAACTGCGTCTCGTGTTTGCTTGCGTGACTCGAAAAAAAGGTAAGCGTTATTGCACAAATGTTAATAAAGTGAAAAAAAAACAACAAAAAATTAAATTATTATATTAAATTTATTGAAAAATAGTATTTTTAATGTTAATTAAATGCATTAAAATAAAATCCAACTCACTCTCACCACAAATGATTATCTGTAATGGAATTTACTTCACTATTATTTTCTAAGCCCAACGAACGTACGCCCTTGTAAAGCGTAATGCTGATGATATCACTATCATATTATACAACATTAGCCAGACGACCTTTATTCTCTTAGTAATTAGTACAATTTCAGTTTATCATAGAAGCTATCCCAGAGTTTCAGTTGCTTCAGTTCCGGCAATTCGATGAACTGCAAACGCTGTCCAATATTTAGGCACATTGGAGTCACATTCGATTCGAGGGCCTCCCAACTGACAGGTGACATCTGTGGGTAGTTAGGATTATCATTAGCCGCAAACGCTGTCCACATGCCAACCATACGCTCGATGGTGCGATATTCGGGCGAGGATTTATCCAGCTTAAAAGCCGGAATACAATAGAACAAATAGAATATATCGTCTGCATGGGAAACGCCTCGCTCATGACGACCACATTGTATAATGCGAAAGTGATTAAAAGTGGGAGAGTCGAAATCGAAGCGATAGAGATAAGTGGGCGTGGATGGAGCATAGGCAAGTCGACCAAGCACCGTGCGATGAACGCTATGCCAAAAGAGTTTGAAGGAGAGTAGCTGCAGGCATTCCTTGAACTCCATACGACCGCGTGTTGCATCATCGAAGGTCGTTAGCTTTAGGCGTCTAATGTGCTCCTTGAGCTGTGCTGGCGTTGAAACATCACGTACTTCTCTGGGTATCAAAGACTCGAAAGCGCTCAGCAAATAAGCTTGATCCCTCATCACAAACTGATAGGAGAGCAGACCCTCAAAGGAGGTGCCGCCAATGATCAAAGGCAGATCATTGCCCCAAGCCTGAGAGAGAGTTTCTGCGGGCGGTTTGGAAACGACACAATTCTCGCTCACATAAGGCTCCACAACTGGTCCAAAGGGAAACAAAATATAGTCACGATTCTCTTCCCGATTCTGCAACGATGTACAACTGGCTATCTCCCTAGCCGAGGCGCGTTGCAGAAACCGAAACACTTCCTTTTCATTGTCAGTGCCAGCATAGCCCAATAGACAGGCCAAACGATGCGGCCAGTTATGATTTGGCTCATTGGCCCATCCGCACAGCGACGAGCCCGACATGAGAATGGCCTTGTGGAAGAGTCCTCTTGTCTGCTCGGTGGTCATCATAATCTGCGCTGAAGCCGCTCCCGCACTGTTGCCCATTAGTGTTATGTTATTTGTGTCGCCATTAAAGCTTGCAATGTTGTCATGTATCCAGTGCAGAGCCATCACCTGATCCTTGAGCCCAGCATTGCCGGGCACATCCAAGTCTCGATCGCTAAGGCTGAGAAAACCTAAGAAAAACAAAGAAAAGATTTTACCCTCATTTATAGCATTGAAACTTGTTTAAACAGACATTATATTATCATATTTATAATTACAATCAGAAAACACTTGTTGAATAAATAACTACTATCACAGTAGAAGAATTAAACTGTAAAATTGCTGTTAGCGTTAACATAAATATAAGAGAGCTTCGAAAATCAAAGAGAATGTAATATATAAAGAGAAAAAAAATTCCAGACGTACGACCTGGCTAATCTTAAGTAAATTTATTTCCCCATGAACTAGATCATAGGTCTAGTCCCTCCGGTTAAGAAAGAGGGCGCGCTGTTATCCTCTCCTTATGTATTAAATTCTCTTAGGTAAACTCTGCAATGATAACGTTTTCTATTTGCATTTCTCTGCTGTATCGACAATTAGAAAATACTATTGGTGTTCAAAATGGCATTTAATTTGATGAAGATTGCTTAAGTAATTCAACTTATTAACTCAAAAAGCAGCTGTGAAAAAACAAAAACTTATTAATTTCGTGTGTGATCTTAAGATTGCCGGAACGCTAATGTATTGTGCTACTTCTACTGCTAATAGTAATTATAATAAAGCCAATGACTGAACAAAACTATAGTAAGATAGAAAAATATTTTTTTGGGAGAAATGGAAAACGTGTCAAGGCGTAAACTCACCTAACGCTCCCAGCCTATAGTTAATTGTGACTAGAATAACATCCTTTTGCATAAAGTAGTCCGGACTGTAAACATCTCGAGTAGCCTCGCCAATCTGGAAACCACCGCCATAGAGCCAAACCATAACCGGCAGCGGTTCCTCTGACTTAAGTTTCTTTGCGTAAACATTAAGATAGAGGCAATCCTCGGATCCCTCAACCACATGGAGCACGAAATGCTGTTGCATCGGCTTAGGTCGTGCGTAGGTACAATCCCTGATGCCCTCCCAGGGCTCGGCGCGTTTTGGTGCACGAAAACGCAGATCCCCCACAGGTGGTCTAGCATAGGGTATACCCTCGAAGGCATAGTAAAGCTCTGCATCGTACAGGGTTTTACGTTGCAGTCCGCGCACTCTTCCCTCCCGTGTCTTGATCACAGATGTCACCTTGGTGCCCAGGTTGTATTGTACGATCTTGTGGCCGATGAGTCTTAAATTGGATTGGATTAGTGTGAAATAATCAAAATTCCATGTTTATTGCTTGTCGAATCAGTTGCTTGTATCTTATCGCTCAACTTTTTGGCGGAATATGCATACGGTATTTACGATGCCATTGACAGCGATTAAATGGAATTAAACTATTTATGTCACCTACTTGGTGCCCAACTTAAGCAGCTCTGCTACACCCATATGTATGTCCATGTTGAATGGGTTACTACGTCGTTGAGGGTGTATGGCGAACTTGTTTCCACAGTCGCAACGCTTTCACTTCCGTCCCTAGCTATTGACAAGCTGCAACTGATCATTCAACTAGAACCGGGCAATCTACATGTACTCACAGTCGCACGCAATTTTCATACACAGTAGCAACAGCCTAAAGTGAACTACATTAGCTAAAATATAAACTGTAATTAGTTGGCTGTCAAACTTTTTCAAACAATTAAGGTATTTTGATGAAATATTTAGCTGGTAGGAAACCTTAAGAAATAAAATACAAAACTTGTTGTTAATGTGGTGTTTTATTTAAATAAATATTGTGAACATTGAGCTTTACGAATTATCATATAACTATTTATTATTAAAAAAAAAAAAATATTTTGCAATATTTATTACATTCAAAATTTAATTGTTTTTGTTTATCCGAAAGACATAAACAGATTTAATAATTGATTTTTTTTTTTTGCCTGCCATCTTCATTTATTTTTATAAGGAACGTAGTCAAAAAATTTTAAAAACAGTTTTCTTAGCAAGATTTATCTTAACAAAGAGGTGAAATTTTTTAAGCCCGCGTTTAAATTGGCCACAAAGTCAATTGCCAGATGATTTATCTTTTCGTGAGCCATATGCAATTTTTTAGTATTTTATATTTTGCGATCCTTTTGTGAACTCAAAAAAACACCGTTAGTACCCTTTTAAATTGATTTCTTTAATTTTTTTTTAGTTAAAGGTCTACTGTATGTACTTATAACAATCTTTGAAGCATACGCAGTCTCTGTTGATGTTTTAATCATGAACGACAAAAGCATTCGCTTATCTTTACAAACGACGCTTTTGTAGTAGAGTATATAAGTAGCCGTGTTTGCGGTTGTAGTTGTTCGTATTAAAAAACATATGGCAATGGGAGCATGAAAACTTTATTGATAATGTTGATTGTAGTACTGGGAGAAACAGAGAGCGCTACTATTATAATTTTAAGTTGACAGCTGTTTGTGTTATTAACATTTAATGGGCCACAGAACCCGTTGATATTGTTGTTGTAGCTGCTGCGGCTGATACAAAAAAAAAAAAATTTATATATATAATGGGCCTGATGAGTGTGCAAAGTTGAAAGATCACAGTTATCAACATTTAATTCGACTTAACATGCAACTATAAAAGGGCGTACTGACATATCTCAGTGTATCTGAGTTGAATATAGCGATAAAAATTAATTTAAATTAAATATATTTTTACTTTCCTATTTCTTATGATTTAATGAAGTAATCATGACGTTGCCACACTGCGAATATTCTGTTAGCTAACAGAGTTATGTTAAGTTAATAAATTTAAAAGCCTAACTGTTCCAGAGAATATATGCACATCTTTTCTAGTTGGTGTGACACAGCCAACTGCAAAATAATTATAAAAAGCCTTTCTGACTCAACAAACTCCCATTGAAATTTTAAAAATAGTTTGCCATAAATAGCTTTGCAATAAAAATATATGTATATCTTGCTTGCCATTGAAATTATATCTAAATAATCGAACTGAACCTTAAGCACAGCGAAGATGGCTGTGCATGATTGTTGATTTTAGTTTCGGTAATGTCATGTTGAAATTTAGCCAATTGAGCAGCAGCAGTAGCCGTAGAAAAATTCTTCATTTGCTGGCCGTCCAATCGAACTATTCGCAATGCGTGCACGAGAAGATCGTGGAGCTGCCCTTGGGCAAGGTAAAGGGCAAGCATCAGGACGGTCTTTGGGGCTATGATTACTACAGCTTTGAGGGCATACCCTTTGGCAAGCCACCCATTGGAAAGTTTCGTTTCCGACCATCCGAGCCGGCGGAGCCCTGGTGTGGCAAGGTGCTGAATTGTCTCAAGGAAGGAACTCTTCCCACACAGCTTGACAGGGACACAGGCGAGGTATTGGGCGGTGAAGATTGTTTGAATCTAAATGTGTTCACTAAGCATGTGAGTATGTATGGTATTCGAAAGTTGTATTAAATATGTACATCGAATGTCTGTCTGTCTAAAAGTACCTCTAAATTGGATAAAACAAACAACTTTCAATTTGACTATGATTTCTTGCAGTTCAATAAACCGAAACTGCCCGTTTTGGTTTATATTCATGGTGGTGGTTTTTGCGCGGGAGGAGCTACGAGAAACAAATATGGACCCGATTATTTGTTGCGCGAGGATATTGTCTATGTGCAGTTTAGTTATCGGCTGTGTACCATGGGTTTCCTCAGTCTAAGTTGCCCAGATTTAAAAGTGCCGGGCAATGCGGGATTGCATGATCAGCTTTTGGCGATGCGTTGGATAAAGGAATACATCTCCTACTTCAATGGCGACCCGGAGAATATAACCCTAATGGGCACTAGTGCAGGTGCTGGCTCGGTGCACTTTATGATGTGTCTACCAGAGGCTTGTGGTTTATTTCATAAAGCTATTGTCATGTCGGGATCTATACTGAGTCCCTGGGTTATGGTTGCGGATACGAATACATTATTCTGCCGTCTCGCCTATCAGAAAGGCTACCGAGGCGTTATGTTGGAGGCGCCTATATTGGAGTTTTTAAACTCGTTGACTGCTGAGGAGCTGGTACAGCATAATCTATTTGAAGCCAGGGAGTACAATTTTGGGCACTTGTATCCCTTTGTACCCGGACTGGAACACCAGTCGGGTGACAGTTCGGGCCAAGGACTACTAAACCGACCTTTTATGCATTTAATGCGTAGTGCTTGGTCGAAGCAAGTGCCTTTGCTGATAGGTGGCACCTCGTTCGAGGGTCTGATTATGTATCCCCACTGCAAGGAGAACAATGGCTTTATGCTGGATTTGCTGAAGCTGGAGCCGGCCTTGCTGCTGCCCTATGATGTGTACAGCAGGTTGTCAGAGGAAGAGCGTGATGAACGCTCTGTGGAGCTGGTTCGCTTTCACTTTGGTCCACGGAACTTCAACAAAAACGATGTAATGCAGCTTTTAGATGTAAGTAAAAAATCCTACAACTTCATTAGATTTTTCTTTTTGTAAGCAAGATTCAATACCAGTAATTTTGTTTCTATAAAGCACAAAGTGTTTAATAATCTATTTTGTGCTTATCTGCGATTTTAGCTGTGCTTTACACTAATAGCATTTTTGCTTTCAGCTCTTCAGCTATAAGCTCTTCTGGCATGCAATGCACCGAGCTATACTCTCCCGCGTGGCTCATGCACAGGCTCCCACTTATGTCTATCGTTTTGATTTTGACTCGCGCCACCATAATTTAATGCGCATCAAGTTGTGCGGGGACGACATCAAGCAGGGCGTTTGCCATGCCGATGAGTTGAGCTACATTTTTCCTAGGCAGCCCGAAAACAAGCAGCCTATGAATGAAGCTGTGCGTATGACTGTATGCCGCATGGTTGGCATTTTGACAACGTTTGCACGCACAGGAAATCCCAATTGTGAGGAAACGAAGGGGGAGGAATGGAAGCCGGTGGACAAAAAGAATCCGTTTATGGTCATGAACATTGGAGAAGAAGTTGAGTTTGTAGCACAGTCGGAAAAGGAGGGTTTCAAAGTGTGGAATAAGCTTTATAAAAATGACAAGAGCTTGCTTTATGACGGATGAAATTTTTGTACAAAATTTAAAATGCGAAATAATAAACATTTAAAAGCATTTGTGTAATTTAATATAATTTGAGTTTTCGGTATAGAAATTACAAAAATTTCATTTTATTGAAGGAAATATGCTAAAAAGTACATCTAAATTAAAAATTAAAAACTAAAGTGTAAAAATGTTAAACAAACTACGAAGCTGTAACAATATTGCGATCCTCCACTGTACGCAGCTGAAGTTCTGTGTGCTTTAAGCTTGATCAAGCTTTTACGGTGACCCCCCGCACAACAAAAAAGCTCTTAAGCATAGCAGCAACAACAATTTTGGCGGTATTTGTTTACATTGCCGGCGCGATCAAGTGTAGTCGACCCACTGGAAGTGGGGGCCACCCCTCTCTGGGCATGAATTTTTAATGTGTGTGCTTGCAGTTTATATGTAGTTAAAAATACTTCCAACTTGTATCTGTTTAGACGCGCTGGAAATGTTGCTAAAAATGTGCTTTGTTGTTGCTTGCAGTTTATGGTAGACTATTGGTAAATCAATTGATTAATTATTCAGTTGCCCAAAGGCGCGTCAGTAAGTAGCTGTAGTATTGATACCCATAGACAGCTGGCGCCCCCCACTCATCAGCCCACGCTCCGTGATCTCCAGCTGTAGCTTTATATATGTATATACATACATACATACATATCTATGCCGGCCGCACTTGAAATAAAAAAGTTGTTATTGTTGTTGGATTTTGCTATTTTTTGTTTTGTTTTGTTGATATTTATTCTGTTATATTTGCTTTATTCTACACTATACAGTGTACTTATACAGATATGCGTTTTTTATTCTCTCTCTTCCCCCCACTGGTTTCGGTTGTTATGTTCGCGTGAAACGCGTCGAGAACTGAATTCAAAATGAGTAACAAAAAAGTTTTTAATTTCAGTTTCAGTTTAGCTCTGGCGCGTAACAGTCAACAGATCGGCGGTGAAATCGAAAGAATCCATAGATAATACATATAATATATATATATATATAAATATATATACATTTCTTTTTGTTATTGTTGTTTGTATATTGTTATTTGTTGTTGTCTTTCTCTCAAAATGAACAAAAACCTCGGCTTTGTGGAACGCGTTCGCTGGCGTTTGAAGTGAGTGTATCTCTTTGATCTCTAATTTATCTATATTAATTAATTTGATTATTAGTTAGATGATTGTGGTTCAAGTGTCATTCTTCATTCCTTAGGGGTTTTTAATTGTTTTTTATTTGGAGATATGACTTAATTTTTTGATAGTGTCTAATAGTTTCTATAAGCTAGTCAAAAAATGTCTGTCGTAAGCAGCTATTTTTGTAGTACATGATGCCAACATCTTGATAAACAATAAGTACAAGCTAAAACATATACACTGTTTATAAACAAATAGGTGTGAAATGCTGTTGTATCAGGTTGCATTCGAAGTCGAAGAGAAATCTTAAGATAAATAAATAAAGTATAGTTTTCAATTAATAAATATTATAAATAATTCGTTAAAGTTTAGATATTCTCATTTAACAGATGACTCATAACTAAAAGAAGATTTGAACAATTTATATTAATCATGCCCATTATTGACCTTTGACTTTTAATAAACTTATCTAAGATTTACTAGCTATCTGTCTGACTATAAATTTAATTATTGGTAAATAATATAAAAATTGCCATTTTTATTAGTAACTTCATAGGAAAAATGAGTTGCAGCTTAATGGTAATTAATAGATGAATAATTAAATTTGAAACTTGAGATCATATTTCATACAATAAATGGTTTCAATGATAGAAAGTTCGCTCGCTTCGTCATTGTTTGTCGTAAATCACTAAAGTTTTTATGCTGACCATTAAAGTGTCACATAATCCCTTAATTTATGCCTCTTAATCGATTAATATTTTCGTTTAGTATGTGCTGCCCATTTATTGCTTAATCAGTTTAATGAGTAGGTCCCTTTTTGGTTTTTACGACCTTTCAATAATGCTTTAATCGACGATTTAAAAATAAAATTTGTTTACAAAATAAAATAGTAAGTTATGCTATATTGTTGTTATCTTATACACTGAACAGCATTTTATACAAAATAATTGTTCAGCATTTATATTTATTGTATTCATTTTCATAATCATTCTGTAAGTATGCCAAAAGCATTGTATTTCTATGGGAATGTGTCCGATATGCGCTTTGAATATGATGTTGTTAGTTTAATCGCCTCAGCCTCAAAAACCTTCATGATTGACATGCATGCGTTTCACTCTCCCACTATCGCAATTCTGTCATGTCGTTGTTTTAAAGTTGTTTGCGGTCAATTTAATTTTTTAAAATGCTGCATTCTCAATTGAAAAATTAACTTGCATAGCACGATCTAAATTAAATAATTGTTTAAATAAATAAATAATTGGCTATTTAAAAAGTCTTAAAGCGCAATTAAATACAATTATTATTTGTTAAATGTGATATTTATAATCTGATGGTAGCAATAAGATTTCAGCAAGCAAATATTATTTAAGAATGCTGCAAAAAGTTAAGTTATAAAGTATAATGTTAAATACAAATATTTATTCCAAAAAGTTTATTGTTTTGTGATAGGGAATTTACTTTCTTCATTGTTTTATAGGAAATAAGATGTTCATTTAAAACAGTACAAGTTTTGTAAAGTCTTAAAGGGCATTAAGAAACTGCACCAATCTAAAAATACAGTTGACAAACCTTAGCATGCCTTGAACTTGAGCGTGCATGCAATATAATAATTTCATTTATTAACGAATGCGTTTATATTTAGCTGGCATTTGTGACATTACTTCAATTATCATATATAGAGAATAATCTTATTATTATTATTATTATTGTCAATGCTGCAGGCCAATCTCGTCTGTGTGTTTTGTGGTCGCTGATAACTGAGAGCTACTCGACGGCACAAAGTTCAACATGGAGTGTTTTTTGGTTTTCAAAGAGCTACTAGCACTTCAATAGCGAAAAGAGCGGGGATGGCAGAGAGGGGGCAGTACTGTGACCAGCGTTCAGTGCCTGTGCCAGTGCCAGTGCCAGTGCCAGTGCCAGTGCCAGTGCCAGTGCCAGTGCCAGTGTTGAGTTCATTGTAGCGTGACCAACTAGCTTGTCAGCCGGTGTAAATTTATCACTGACAGACGTGTCCAGTTGGCAAGCCGACTTTGGTCCATGCAACCTACTGAATGATGCCAATGCACCAGCTATCTCGTTGAAGGACTTGGAGCTTGGAACTGAAGCTGTTGTCTATTTATTGGTCTGACGATATGGTAATCAGCAGCTCTAGTAGCCATCAGCAGCTGCATCAGCAAAATGATTTCAATTTAATGCTATTAAAAGCAAGAAATGTGTGTTCGTTTGAAAGTGCTCGACTATGAGATTCTCTGAGAACTACTTCTATTATCATTGATATACCAAAACGCCCCTACCTATATGGGGTAAATATTGTAACGTACAGGGTATAATAATTAACATTCGTTCAGCGCCGACAAAAGTATCATATTAACTAGGCCTATATACGTGTATATATGTATGTTTGCTCACCCAGTACTCTATTATTATTTTAATTTGCATTTTAACATTTTGCAGATCCATCGAGCATAAAATCCAACAATATCGCCTGACCACAAATGAATCAGTCATTGCCGACACCGAATATGGCAAAGTGCGGGGCGTGAAGCGCCTATCCATCTACGATGTGCCGTACTTCAGCTTTGAGGGCATACCCTACGCTCAGCCACCCGTTGGCGAGTTGCGTTTTCGGGCGCCACAGCGACCGACGCCATGGGAGGGCGTCCGAGATTGCACGCAGGCTAAGGAGAAGTCGGTGCAGGTGCATTTTGTCACTGACAAGGTGGAGGGCGGTGAGGATTGTCTTTACCTGAATGTCTATACGAATAATGTGAGTTAATTAATCTAATGTATACATAAATATACTGTAGCTATCCGAATAACTAATAATGTAAATATTTTGCATAACAGGTGAGTCCTGCTAAACCACGTCCTGTTATGGTTTGGTTACATGGAGGTGGCTTCATCATTGGCGAGGCAAATCGGGAGATGTACGGTCCTGACTACTTCATTAAAGAGGATGTCGTTTTAGTGACCATACAATATCGGTTGGGTGCTCTGGGTAAGTTGTAACAATAATATGTAAATATATATGCAATTGCAGGTCTAAAAAATGTTACTTAACATTATATTTTAAATTTCACTAAAACAAAATAATAAACTCAAGTCATAATAAAACAAGTTTATTTGCATAAATAATTTAATATTTAATGAATTGTGTTGTATTGTAAAACTAATATATCTAATATATATAAACTTAAGGTCACAAAAGGTTTTATTTTTCTAGCAAATTCTTAGCTAAGTTTATAAAGTTTGTTTAAAGCTTTTCTCATAACGTTATTTTATATCTACTTTACTTTTTACTTTAATCCTAAAGTTGCATGCAACAAGTTGCATCATGTAAATGCGGGAAATGGTTAAATAGATAAAGTATGACCGTTTATTGTTTTGAGTGAGGATCAGCTGCAACTTGCATAAATTGGCAGTACTTTTGAGGAGTAAGTTTTGTTAGAGAGATTGGCACTTCAAAAGAAGAAGAAGAAGCTAGTCTGCAAATAGCTTCTGTGGCGGGAAAAGTAAGCCTTATAACAAATTATAATTATTGTTTGATATGTTTATGAAACATTCATTACATTATTGAAACCAACATTTTTTTTACAATGTAAAGTTTTTAAACATTATTTGAACTCCTATTTAATCTTAACTTAAATTATTTTTGTGCAGGCTTTCTCAGTCTGAAGACACCTGGCTTGAATGTGCCCGGCAATGCAGGCCTTAAAGATCAGGTTATGGCACTTAAATGGATTAAAAACAATTGTGCCAGCTTTGGCGGTGACCCAGACTGCATAACGGTCTTCGGCGAGAGTGCTGGCGCTGCCTCAACACACTACATGATGCTGACGGAGCAGACGCAGGGCCTCTTCCATCGCGGCATCCTGCAGTCGGGCAGTGCCATTGCCCCCTGGGCCTTTAATGGTGATATTACACATCGCGCTTTCACCATAGCCAAGCTGGCTGGCTACAAGGGCGAGAATAATGAAAAGGATGTACTGCAGTTTTTGCAAAATGTGAAGGCTCGGGATTTGATAAAAGTCGAGGAGCATGTGCTGACGCCGGAGGAGCATGCGAAAAAGATGATGTTCGCTTTTGGTCCGGCCCTTGAGCCATATGCGACGCCTGAGTGTGTTGTGCCCAAGTATCCGCGCGAAATGATGAAAACAGCATGGGGTAACTTAATACCTATGATGATAGGCAATACCTCGTATGAGGGTCTGCTGTGGCTGCCAGGTAAGTGGCTCATAAATGATCTAATGTATGGTATTTAACGCTGTATTCATTGCAGAGATCAAACTGGTACCGCAGGCGGAAAAGCAACTGGATGATGGCACTCCATTTGTGCCACATGAGCTCGCTGAGGCCAACAGCGCCAAGATTGAGGAATGGGCTAAGAAAATACGCAGTGCACATGTGACGGGTGAAAAGGCCACACCCGATAATTATATGGATGTAAGTTAAACGTTTAAACGAGCATTAAATTTGTAACTTTCTTTATATTTTTTTGTGTTATAGGTTTAGTTGTTGTTAATGAGAAATTTGAAGAAAAAGAGCTTGTTATATTTTTTTGATTTTTTTTATTGATTTCTTAGATTCTTTAATTTATAAATTAACTTCATTTATCTCTCTCTTTGTCTTGCAGCTTTGCTCCACGTTCTACTTTATTTTCCCTGCTCTGAGAGTCGTTCGCTCTCGACATGCTCATGCAGCTGGTTCTCCAGTTTATTTCTATCGCTACGATTTCGATTCGGAGGAGATTATATACCCGTTTCGGCTGATGCGTTTTGGACGTGGTGTAAAGGGCGTAAGTCATGCTGATGATTTGACCTATCAATTTTCCAGTCTCCTTGGTCGTCGTCTACCCAATGATAGTAGGGAATATCGCAATATTGAACGCACTATTGGAATTTGGACGCAGTTTGCGGCTACTGGCAACCCATATAGCTCCAAAATCAATGGCATGGACATGATTACCTGGGATCCAGTGCGCAAGGGCGATGAGAGCATCAAGTGCTTGAACATTAGTGATGACTTGAAGTTTATGGAACTGCCCGAATGGTCTAAGGTGAAGATCTGGGAGAGCCTCTACGATGATAACAAGGAGCTGCTGTTTTGAAAGTCAAACTAAAAATGTGAATTTGTACATAAGTCCAGCAATATACAATTAATATAATATATATATAATATATATTTTTTGGTGGTTTGCGTATAGAATTTAAGAAAAACTTTTGTACAAAACTTAAAACCTCAAAATAGGTTCTTTCAAATTATTCTGTAGTAACCCAAAATTATTTGTAATCATAAATTGTAAAGCTGACACTGTAAAAAATAAAACAAAATTATATAATGAGTGCCTCACGTCGATTAAGTCGCGAGCTGAGCGACATTCTAGCTGCAAAGTCAACTATCCTGCGCAATATCGAGGCGTCCGATGAATCCCTACTGCTATGGACGGGTCTTCTAGTACCGGAAAAGGCACCCTACAACAAGGGCGCATTTCAGATTGAGATTTGTTTTCCACCACAGTATCCCTTCATGCCACCGAAGATACTCTTTAAGACGCCAATCTATCATCCCAATGTCGATGAGAAGGGCCAAGTGTGCCTCTCCATTGTCGCCGTGGACAACTGGAAGCCAACAACACGCACTGAGCAGGTTTTCCAGGCTCTAATTGATCTTGTCCATAATCCACAGCCGGAGCATCCATTGCGTTCGGATTTGGCCGAAGAGTTTGTCAAGGAGCACAAAACCTTTATGAAAGCAGCGGAGTCTTTTACCAAGAAGAATGCCTTTAAGCGTCCCTAGTAAGGAAATTGTTCCGAGAAAATGGATACAAGTCATTTTGAGACCATAACAAAATTTTTAGCTTTATATGGTTAGCTAAAATTTAAATAAATTTCGATGCACCTTACACAAAATCTCATAAGTAGTCCTTAAAGTATTTTTATAGCTACCTCTACATATACATTATTTGAAATTAGTTTACTGTAGCTTAACTCTAGTGGGGTTGTGTTTAAGTCGTCCAGTTATTTATAGTCCTGAGTATTGGCTGGATGGACATTAGATTATTCACAGCTGGCAGAATACTGCTCGAACTGTTATTAAGTTGTCGGTCATGGAAATTGTCGTAAAGAGTTTCGCATAATTTAATGTCACATTTTGTTAATGTTTATCACATTGCAAACAAAATTTTAAATTATGTTTTAATATATATAAAAAAACCTACTTATTCAGATATATAGAACAGGACTATTACAAAAATATACAGGACCATAACTTACATAAATTTCCTAACTTATTTAGATAGGGTTAAAGGTAAGCTATAAATGTAGCTCCATCTTTTTCTAAGCTTATAAAAAATGTTTTGCATGAGCTGATTTTTTTGTTTGTTATTTATAAATAACTAACAAGCTGCAACAACTTGTTTTTCCACATTTTACATGGTACACTGACTGACATGTATAGGATGTATTGAATACACATAACTCAACTAGTAATTATTCCAGTATAATCATTCAATTATCACAGTGCTTTTTTATGAACTGTAATTTTAAATATCTATTGAAGAGAGCTAGAATCTTAAGAGAATAAAATCATATTGCGCATTTTGTGGGTGAACAGGTTTAAAATGATGCTGCTATAATAATGGGAAAATTTTAGTTCTTACACTCAAAATGCTTATGAAAATTGACTTATTTTCTAATTGGTAATAAACAATTAACGGCATGCATTATTTGTATTAACACATTACTCACCATGCTTTAGTTTTTAGCCAACTATTATCGACAAATATAACAATCTAATTTTAATGATAAGATATCAAAATCAAAATATAATCATATCAAATAACCAAACATTTTAGTGATTGTGTTGATTTGATTAAAAAGCAGTCAGCTCAAACGAAAATCAGACAAATTGATTTATAATCATATACTCGCATAATTACTATTATTGAATTCAATTTCATGCCACGAAACATGTAATATTTTACCGTTATAAAATTGTTATAAAAAAAATGCAATGAGTGAGTATGTACCTTGCAATCATAATAATGGTTGACCCGTCCCTAATTGCTTTGCAATCAATGTATTAAATTGATATTTATTTTACTTGATAAATTTACATTTGCACTCAAATTTAGTCTTTATATTGACGTTCATGGCTAAGCTAATTGAAATGAATTTCCAGTTTTAATAACTCTAATTGCCCTAAATAATGATATGCTATATTATATTATACACGGTTGTTATAGAACTAAAGTATTATTAGTTTCACATACAACAGCTCTGGGTAAAACGCCTCCATGTCAGTCATTTAGAAATTGATTAAAGCTTGAGTAAAATGCTTTATTGCAGTGCTAGAAAAACCAGAAAATTTTCTTATTTCTGTTTTCCTGATACTAACAGATAATCTTATTTTCTAACTCCTAACAAATAAAATACACTTACAAAATTATGAAAATAATATATAAAAAAGCTTAACTTAATTATTTAATATCAAAAACAACAATAGATACCAAACTAACAATGAAACCCAGCTTGAGCTCAGCAAACTTGTCACAAACAGTTGATTAACATTCGCCCAAAACAATGCACAGCAAACGTTACACATACGCCCTGTGCGACAATTTGAAAACTGCAATTTGCACACAAGGAAAAACACAAAATAAAATATACAAAACAAAATAACTCCAAACCGAAAGTCAAACACTCAGCAAACAAACAACACAAACATGTGAATGCAGTGGCAAGTATTCAATGTGCACATAAATGTATCTTTCGGTGTGTGTGTGTGTGTGTGTTTGTGCACATGCTATAAACAATAAACAAAGACAACAACAAAAACGATAACGTTTAAACAAAACAACGGCGCCCAGCACAGCCAGCAAGCGAACTCACTCGAGCAGACAATGCCATGGGCATTTGAGTGCGAAACAAGGCAGCGCACACAAATACAGAACACAACACAGAACAGACAAACACACATATAGATACAAGCTAGAATATCACTCATACGCCAGCCAGACCCGGCAAGAGTGAATGAGTGGAAACACCATGTGTGTGTGTGTGTGTGTGTGTGTGTGCGTGTATGCTTGATGTGTGTACGTACATCCAAACGAACGCTGAGCGTCAAGCGACGCGTCGTCCGTTCGACGACCACTAAAATTAGCCGGCGCCTACTTCAAATGTTTCAGTAGCCGCGCAACCCCTGAGTAAAACGCAACTCAAGCCTAAAGCCCCAAAGCCGGCTTTGAATTAATCAAAATAAATAAAGCAAAGCGCAGCGCAAAGCTAGACAGTCAATTAATAGAGAACAACGCGGATGCAACGCGACTTTCAATTGCAACAAGTGGAACGACTTGAGTTCTGTGTCTATACACATACAAAAATAAATACAATTTAAACCAAGTATTAAAAATCCCAGAAACGAACGGAGGTCAAACGCGTAACAAAAACATATTCAAAAAAATCAATCAAAAACCATTATTGCTCTGTAGAGCCTGTGAAAAGGGCACGTTGCGCATACGTCGCGTGGGCGTCAATCATTTTTTATATGTCCGCCACTTGAAAATTATTTGGTGTTGTCGTGTTGCTTTTTACTGTGATTTCAAGCAACTGTGCATTTTTTTTTGCGACTGTATCTGTGGGTGCGTGTGTGTGTGTGTTTATATTCTGTTGCTTTTAATTGCCCAGGCAGCAAGGAATCAAATTGCGCCACTTTTTGCGATAGCGTAAAACCGCAGCAACATGTCATTCGATATTTCCATTGCTGATCAGATGCGCATTGCATTAAAGTAAGTGCCTGTAACATTTACTTAAAAATAAAAATTTTAAATAAAATAGTGGAAGAACTGTTATAAATTGTTTAATAATGTTAAAATTCAACAAAATTATCGTAAAAATAATTTACATTTAAATATTTTTTGCGTGTTCTTTCAATACAACTGTTAATTGAGATAATTTAAAATTTCTTACCACCTATTTTTGATTAAATTCGATTTATTAAAATAAATACATATTTTTTTTGTTTCTTTGTAAAAACTTTTAATGATTTTTTTTTATTGTCATAAATTTAGGATTTTAGTTTCTTAGAAAGTTATCATTATCTGTTGCTACTTTATTTTTAAGAGTTTCGAATTTCGAATTAATTATCGCTACTGCAGAAACGTCCATTAGACTTATATTTGTATTAGAAATGTTAGAGTATTGAACTGTATGACATAAGTATTCGATGCACTAGCTATTAATTGCAATTAAATTGCTGCAATAAACAATCACAAAAATAGTTCAAATGTTGATTGACCCCCATTGTGCGCTCTGGCTTATCGCAGCGTCTTGAAAAACACAACAGCGAACAAAACCTTAGAAATCTACATCAGTCGCGTCAGAGCTTTGAATGCTGCTTATCTACAAAGCTCAGACGCTGGGCATATTGAGTGCCTCGAATCCGGTTCACATACAATCTGTAGGTCTTATAAACAGCTATGAATTGCGTCCGCATAGTCTGCACTTTCGTTTCACCTTGTAGAACTGTGTGATCGTCAGCGACAGCTGGTGATAAGACTGCCAAACATGACTGGTACTGTACGTTGTTCACAGAAATATCGTCATAGCGATTTCACATAACGTGAAAATGTTTACGAGTTCACTTTCTGTTTTAAATTTTCTAAACAATTGGACACATGTACTTGGTCTTTATCAGCAAAATGTTTTGCTTCTATTTATTTTCCAGTCTTAGTTATAAAATATCAATATCAAATTACGCTGATAAGAATTATGTGTGTTTTTTGTTATTTGAAGTAGAATAAGTTTTTTTTTGTTTGTTTGGTTTGTTGTCGGGTTGCTTGGACTGCGTCAGACTTGTTTTATATCAATTGAGTTCATAAATCACAGGCTTATTTAACTTAGGGCATGACACTCGAAATTTCGATATCAGTATATCAGTCCATCCAACTTGAGCCAATTAATGGGAAATTGAGCAACAGTTAAATGTTCTGACTAAGGGGGCCAAAGTCAAGATCGCAATATGTAAAGCTGCCAAAATATCACGTTTAGGTCACTTACCCGACAACAACAACAACAAACTGCAAATGTCAAGGCATTTATAAAATTGTTTTGTAACAAAATCTGTCAGCGGTGCTGAGTGTGTCTGCAGCAAGAGCACAAAAAATAAAAAAAAAATAAATAAATAAATGGTTGCGAAAAAGAATAATAAACAAAAAACAAGTCTTCTGTTGAGTTGGTCGCTCAGTCGAATGTTTTTGTGCAAGAGCTTTGACACTCTTATGCAGTTATAGATATTAACAAAATTTAGGCAAATATTGAAAATTTTTGTTTAGACTTGGCTTTTAAAAGATTCAAACGTTGATAAAATTCAACATTGCAATTGTTTTAAATGTGTTTTTAAATAACCTTCGTGTTTTTAATTATTTAGTTAGTTGAAAAATAGTTTTAACTAAACATTATGATGTTCAAAGCAAAGATTTTGTTAATTTCAGTAAAATGAATTTATTTCACTTCACATTTAGTCAGATTTATAGTTTATTGCTGCTGTTCTGAAATATTATTGACCCAATTTCGATCCCAAATAAATGCAATTATCACTTTTAACTATCAGTTTGATTTTTCTATAACTTCTGAAAAGCTTTCTGCAGAACATAAAATACGTGGATTGTTCTTCCACGGAATGAAATGTATCAATGGCTGCTAACATTTTATTGGCATTCATCTTTGCATTTGCATTACTTTACACATCGTTGCACGCTTTTGATAAATGGGAAATTTTTCCAGCAATTTTTGGCAACCGAATTAAAATGCGCTCGACCAAAATGCCATTGACCTGTAACTCGCTGCTGCTGATTCTGCTGCTGCTGACGATTGATTGTATTGAAATATTGATTGATTTTAGTTAGCCTTGTGTTTGAATTACAGAACATTATTTTTAATTGTCGCCTTTTCCACTGTAAATAGATTTTGAAATATTAAGAACATTTCGCAAGAGCTAAGCTAATAAATCAGTAAAACTTTTGAAATTCTGGCAGATTACGAAAAACGATTTAATATATTAGAAATTTCAAAACTTCGCTGTTGACAAACCTTCTGCTTCCTCATATAATACTTATAATGCATAGTATTTTATAATAATATATATCTATGTTTATTTATCCAATTAACATATTGTACATTATTTATTTGGTTAGATTTGTATGCAAAACCAATGCCAGCGAACTGTGTATATTTCTTGAGTGGTTTTATTGAGCATATAAATCGAGACTTGCGATTTGTGATTTGCTTCCACGTGGACAGTGATAGACCGAGAAACAGATGCGGCTCGGTTATGGTATTGCGTCTCAAGTGCGATCAGATTTTTTGACGAGTCGATAAAGTCGTACGATCGCATTAAATACTATAATTATCAGTGGTAGAAACCATTTCCATAATCATGTAAATGTCATTCAATTCAATTCAATTGGCTAGTTTGTTAGGAGGCTGTGTCTAACCTTGAACCTGTAGAACTGTACAACAATTGCTTGTAATTAGCACTCGATATATAAACACAAACTGCTCATAAAAGATTCAACTAGAAAAATATGGAAATACCTCCAAGGTTGAACTTGGACAACAGGAACACGAGGAGAAATACGAAGAACGCCAGCTGCTAATTAATTGCTACTCTACGTATACTACGCATAGTATTTCCAAAGATTTGTATTCGTAAAAATTGTCTGGAATCGCGTAATAGTATTTTTCATATATTTCTATATTTGAAATCCATATTGAGGTGAATTTGGTCTGCTGTAGATCGACTCACGCATCGTTTAGCTCGCACGTTTTCCAATCGAAACGCACTTGAAATAATAAATGGGGCAGCGTCAAGAATCGGGTCGAGCCGAGCAGCGTGCGTCTATCATTTCACTCTCCATCTCTTACACTCTTATTGTCTCTTTTCTCTCGTGTTCTATCTCTGTCTTTTGAATATTTATGCATACCCTGCATAAGAATAGCATTTAAATAGGTCATGCCTGGTTTTTCGATTCATCTTTAAAGGAATATTTGTTAAATTGATAAATATATATAAAAATATATAAAGTATGTAA
Organism: Scaptomyza cyrtandrae; assembly: GCA_035044605.1. Lineage (NCBI taxonomy): Eukaryota > Metazoa > Arthropoda > Insecta > Diptera > Drosophilidae > Scaptomyza > Scaptomyza cyrtandrae. The sequence goes on from JAWNNS010000640.1 coordinate 18,617,563, forward strand.
CGGGCAGAAGGAAGCTTCTCCGACCCCATAAAGTATATATATTATTGATCAGCATCAATAGCCGAATCGATATAGCCATGTCCGTCTGTCCGTCCGTCTGTCCGTCTGTCCGTCTGACCGTCTGTCCGTCTGTCCGTATGTATGAAGGCGTCGATCTCAGAGACTATAAGAGCTAGAGAACCCAGATTTCGAACTTAAGCTCGCCTAATCCCTAGGCAGTACAAGTTTGTTTTCGATTTTCGATAACTCATCCCGTTTTCGATATACACATGTGATCGATAACAACAAAATCTTGAATTTTGAAAACTGGGATGGCATTTGAAATAATGAACAAAATAATGACAATCTGTGAAATTTTTATTAAAATCGGTTAAGAAACACCGGAGATATGGGACATTGAAGTTGTGTATGCAGTATGCAGTATGTGCGTACATACAAACACACATATTTGCAAACACTGACTGTACGCATAAGGTATAGGGATCAGGGTATCGTCTAGTCGGGATTTCTCGACTAGAGCCTTCTTACTTGTTATACTTAAACTTTAAGAACAATTTTGTAAATTCGGTTCTTAAGTTGAACAAATAAAGCTTTGAAAGTAATCATTTGTAGGTTACCTATTGGTCAGTAATGCCTAACTAATTCATAATTCAACTTTTAATGTTTATGGTATGGTTTTTTGGTTTAACTACGGACAGCAAGTAAAGTATCAATTAAATGTTTACAAACAAAAAGTCTGATTGTTTAGCAAAACAAACTAAATTTGATTGGCTCAAAGAGCACTTACCTGTCCGCATGCAATGGCACTAACAGTTCACGTATGTTGCTTTCTTATAGCTATGTCAAGTTCAAGACAAAACAGCAGCGTCTTCGGAGCAAGGATAAAGTCATTGCGGAGACAGTTTATGGCAAGATAAAAGGTGTCAAATGGCGCTCGATTTATGGCAATAACTACTACAGCTTTGAGGGCGTTCCCTTTGCCAAACCTCCGTTGGGGGAGCTGCGTTTCAAGGCACCTGTTGAGCCCGATTCTTGGACTGATGTGAAACGATGCACACGTGAACACACGAAGCCCTGTCAAGTGAATCTGGTACTGAAGCAGGTGCAGGGTAGCGAGGATTGCCTGTACCTAAATGTGTACACACGTGAGGTAAAGTTTAAAGTATAATAATAATATAATAAGGTATATTTTAGTTAGATTTTTTTTCAACATCTGTTACCTGACTAAAAAACCTCTGATTTAGAGTCAAAAAAGAGCTTAACTAAGTTTTAGGCGTTTCATTTTAACTGCTTGTTTTTGTCATAAAGAAACACGCATTACACACTAACATATAAAAACGCAGCTTGTACATATAAAGCTATTCCAAGAACTTTGTTATTGAATCATTAGAAACTCTTGTCTAAAGACCTTTTGCTCTCGCTCTAACAGGCACCCAAAGCTAAACAAAAAACCCAGATATGACCATAAAACTTGTCTTAACTTCAAAAAAGGTTGCTCATATTCTTAACAAAAAATCGGGGCTTTTGCTAAACACAACCGCAAGAAAACGCATTGTATAAATAAGAAGAACAAAATCTCCTAAAAGATTTGTTTAATTTAATTTAACTTTGTTGCATCAAAAAGAATGTTTCTTAATAAGTGAAGAAGGAATTATATTCAAGGTAATTTAGTTGAAAGGGTTGCTCATTTATTTTTGCGTTCTTCACATAAAAAAAGAAATTTATAAAATTATTTTAAACGTTTTTAACTTCTTTAAATTAAATGAATAAGTTAGATAACTTAAATTATAATTAAGTGAAAGATGATAAAATTAACTATATTAATCTCATTAACCGACAGCTGCAACCACAAAAGGCGCTGCCCGTTCTCGTCTGGATATATGGTGGTGGCTTTCAAATGGGTGAAGCCTCGCGTGATCTGTACAGTCCCGATTACTTTATGATGGAACATGTAGTGCTAGTGACAATATCCTATCGACTGGGAGTCCTTGGTTTTCTTACGCTCGATGATGAGGAATTGGATGTGCCTGGAAATGCAGGTCTGAAGGATCAGGTGCTCGCTCTGCGTTGGGTCAAGCGTAATTGTCACTTTTTTGGCGGTGATCCAAACAACATAACTGTATTTGGCGAGAGTGCAGGTGGCGCCTCCACACATTATATGATGCTTACGGAGCAGACGAGGAATCTCTTTCACAAGGCTGTGCTGATGTCAGGATCGGTGCTATCTCCTTGGTCTATAACACCAAAATATAACTGGGCCTTTCGCTTGGCCCAAGCGACGGGTTTCACTGGAGAGCCCAATGATCGGGATATATTGAATCATTTGCGGCAGTGTAAGGCGAGCACCATGCTGCGCATGGCAGATGATATAATCACCATGGAGGAGCGTCATAAGCGCAAAGTAATGTTCAGTTTTGCGCCTACAGTCGAGCCTTATGAATCAAAACATTGTGTGATACCCAAGCCACCAATCGAGATGATGCGCAACTGTTGGGGCAATGGGATACCCATGGTGATTGGAGGCAACTCCTTTGAGGGTTTGCTCGTCTTTCCCGAGGTGAACAAGTGGCCGGAACTGCTCTGTGATCTGGGTGATTGTAAGTATCTATCGCCCGAGGATGCTGGCCTTGATGCAGATCAACGTCGTGCCTTTGGCAAGCAACTCAAGTCTACATACTTCGGTGACAAGCAGCCGGGTCGGGACACTATACTCGAATACAGCGATGTAAGTATATATAAACATACAATTTGTAAGGGATTTCTTGGGGAGGTAAATTATCCGAAATGTGTTATTTAAATAAAAGAGATAGTGATAAGTTTCAGATATTAGGTATAAAATTTAAGTTAGCTCCACATTTGCAAATATTCAACTCTTGACCAAAGTCTTAACCATATTTGATTAATGTTCTTTTTGCAGCTGTGCTCGTACAAATATTTCTGGCATGGCATACACCGCACTTTGCTGTCGAGAAGTCTCAATGCACCAAATGCATCCACATTTCTATATCGTTTCGATTTCGATTCGAAGCATTTCAACATAATGCGAATTATTACCTGCGGACGTAAGGTTCGTGGCACGTGCCATGCTGATGATTTATCCTATTTGTTCTACAATGGGGCATCCAAGAAACTAAAGCGACGCACGGCCGAGTTTAAGACAATACGTCGCCTTGTTTCCATGCTGGTGCAGTTTGCCGCAACCGGTGATCCCAAAATACCCCATGTCACACACGAGGAACTCAGCAACGGGGATGTGGCGATGGGGCACGGCATGGTAAAACAGCAGGCAGCAGCACAGGAACTGGTTTGGCTGCCCATATCCCAAAAGGATGCGGTGTTCAAGTGCTTGAATATTTCACATGATGTTCAGGTGATTGACTTGCCCGAGGCGGACAAACTGCGTCTCTGGGACAGCATGTATGCCGACAAGCGACTGTTGTACTAAAACATTTATGTATACGCTCCTTCCCCACCCAGTCTGCACCCGCCATCCAACTATTTACTCACACATATATATACTATACATTTAATATGGCTTTAAGCTACGGCCTGAGTTGGCCCTAAATGCACAGGTCCCACGTTAAGCTGTTTTCACAGGCATTAAATGTTGTTGATGTGTAAATACCCACTTTTTTATGGCAAAGCTATTAAAAGTTAAAATAAAAAAACACCAAAAACACATTGAGCCAACATTCATAAACATATATGTATGTTTGAACAGGAGCATCCCTGGCTATTTGGCTATTTAATTGATGTCAAATGGCAATATAAATGGCAATAAAATAAAAAAAAGTCAATCAAATATAAAATAAACACAGCATAATTAATATCATAGCTTTTAATTGATACATTTTTATGGTAAAATACATATAGAAAAATTAATAATAAAGCTATAAGCGTTAATGTATAATTTTATATACAATAGCTAAGCTTTTTTGGTAATTCTTTGTTATATTAGTTTATAATAAATATGGTAGCTAATAATAAGACCAATGGTTATATATAATCTTAAAATCATTTGTTTTATTGGGTTTCCAGAGGTTAAGTCATCTCAACACCTCGACACCTGCACACACACGCATTAACACACCCACCCACAGATATACAAACGATACTTACATTTATGCTGTTTTATAAGTCAAAGCCTAAACATACCTGCTGCACTTGCACACACGAAAGCATCACAAAGCAGCTACTTTGTACGAATGTCCAAATGACGTTTCGATGCCCTTTCAAAATATTTAATATTATATACGAAATACTTAGCAAAATGTCAATTTTAAAACATAAGAAGCATTTCATTATATATATAAATATCTTTGCTTATTTGCATTTATAGAATGTAGATTCTAAAAAAAAATAATGCAAAAACCGGATTTCCTTAATGGATGCAAATATAATACACTCGTTTGTGCCAACGCTGACTTACAACTTGCATATAGGCTTATATGCTAATATTTGGTGCTACAAGTGTTACAAAGCTTTTAGCATATTTATGTGAACCCATAAAATGATTAATTATTGGGTCGTATTTTGGAGTGTTAACGCTTTACCCAAAAACAAAACAAAATTTAGTAATTTGTTTGTGTTATTTTTCTATGTGGCAACTCGAAAGCTCGCTTTGTCTGGCTTACATATAACTTACACTGTTGCGCCTCCTCTTGCTAAACATTAATTGTAATTAAGAACTTACACGTGCTCCACATTTACAAAGCTTGGCGACCTTTTCATACAGCGTAACCGCCAAAATATTCTGTGTGCCAAACAATTTTTTTCGTATTCTGGTTGTAATGTTTGTTAATTATTATTTGCAGTTTGCTTCGTAAATTGGACGAAATTTATTTAAATGCTGGCACCGACATATATATAGCGATTAAAGATTGTGACCGTAAGCAAAAATTTTAATTAAATTGGTTTTTTATTTTAATATAATTACACTATAATAATAAAAAAAAGGGCTTAACTTGCTGCCTAAAATAATTAGATAATTATTATAAATATTAGGAATATTGTTTGTGTTGTGTAACGACTGTTTAGTTTCTTATCTATTCTATTTATTGTTTATATTTTCTATTTTTTGTAAAATTAAATATTTTGACTTTATGTGCATCCTAAAAGTATGTTATTTTTGATTTTAATACACCGCCCATGTTGTATGCAATGGTTTTAGATAAAATAGCTGCTTGGAAAATTAAGAAAAAAAAAATAAACTTATTACCCATTTGTTACACAGCCAAAGACAATGACAGAGACAAAGAAAACCGAAATTCTCACGAAAAACCAATTTGCTTGTTGTTTATCTTTCACATAGCGCAGAGTCAAGTTGCTCATTAACCGATAGACAGGAGAGGTGACAATGACTTAAAGAAGCATTGCGATGCTGTGATTTAAGATTGTGACCGTTAGGTTATTGTTATTACAATCTTAGGCTTAAACAAGCTAGTTAATATTATTAAATTTTGCTTAACAATTCGAAAGCTTTAAGGCTAAGTTTCCTGTTCACAAGCTAAATTGCTGACTATTGTATTATGTCATTAATTTTATATTATATTTTCTTAGAGCTGCTTAAAGAAGGTACTCCTTATCCCATTACAGGCAAGTTAAACAGTCACACGTTTGTCTTTAAGTATGTCAAATGTTTTTGAAATTTTAAAATGGCAAGCAATTGTATTTTTCATCTTTCCTCCATTTTATTTGTCCCGTGTGTAACTCTATGTGTGTGTGGGCTAAGAGGAAGGTGGGCAAGAACTAGCAGTTGTGCCACAGACCTCACTTCAGCTTTTGCAACAATGCTGTGGTGCCGTTGCCTGAAGCTACATATGATGAGGAGCAGGAAGGGTAGAGAACGACAACGCATGTTGCTCATGTGCCATAATCGAGTCACGGAATGGCTGAGAAAAAAGTCACGCGAAAGATTGTTGAACTGCCTGAAAATTATGACTGTTGGGGTTAGCCATTGCCAACTGGAATGGGACGCGGACGGGTTTCTTTTGATTTGATTTTAAAAAATTCATGAGTCCAGTGGGTTGCGCTCGCGAAAAGATCTTTTCGCCATTTTTTCAACCCCAGCCCTCAAGCAATGTGCTCAACCGACACGATGTTTGTTGTGTAACAGTTGGCATTTATTTGCTCCTCTTTACGACTTTCTGGACTTGTGCCGCGGTGTTTTGAGTAACAAAAATTATGAAATGCAATGTCATATAAATTTTTCTTATGAATACGTAACGAACTCTTTTGATGGGATTTAATTTAATATTATTATTATATTAAATAAATTATATTATTATTTGCTTGCGCAAATAAGCACTTACACTAACGAGAATTATTTTATTGCGATCGAGTTTAAAATTGTTCTAAAAACAATTTGTATGTTCAAAGCTTCAATATTTAAATCTCTGGGACTTTGCTTTTGTTATCCTTTAACTTGGTTGATTGACAACTTGTCATATCCATATATTTGTTATCAACCAAGTATACTCCTGTTGACGTCACTACTGACATCACATTTAAAAAAAATCTGTTGTTCTCTAGGTGAACAAGTTCAACAATATATAAATAGGCAACTGTCTTATATGAATAATAATTTCATGTGAAATGTACTTCTCGTAATTTGCATCATATTTTATAGAATAATTTGTATGCCGTCAAGCAAAATAATTTCAAATATTGTTTATCTATCGTGAAAAGTACAAAAATCATATATAAGAAAATACTCACCCAGTTTGTATTTACAAAAAGCCATAAAAAGCATATGTCAGGGAATAAACAGTACCAAGAAATCGGATTTTGTGATATCTGATGCATAAACAGATGGCAACGATCAAACAGCAAAAAGTACACAAAAAAAAGAGCTTGAATATTATTAATCAAAATCATTTAGAAACGAAACTGTGTGCAAACTGAACCAGAAACAGAAGCATATTTCAATTTATTTAAATAAATTACAGGCAAAAAACGTGGCAAAACGCTGAACACGAGATCAGAAGAGAGAAACAGAGAGCGAGAGAGAGCATACGATCAAGTTGAGTTTAACGGCTGCACTTGAAAGCTCAGTTGAGCGAACAGCTGTTAAGCACATGACAACCAAACATAAGTCACGAGAGTTTATGTTATACCGGACTGGCGTTTCTTCCAGCACCGAGCATTTGCCCAAGGTCATTTGATAGTTATTCGTTTTGTTAATAAAGACAAAGTGAGAGAAAACTGGAAAGGGCATTTCTCTGCACATCATTCTTTTTATTGAGTTTAATCAACATTGATTTGAGGCACATAGCGTGCGATTAGTATACCCGAGCAGATTGTGTAATTAATGGTGTTTTGACTAAGTAACTTACTAACTAACTGTAACTGGTCAGGACTATATATAATTGCACGGTCAAAGCAATCAAGTGACCCATATTTTCAAACTTAATACATACATATATACTTAGTTTTAAAGCTCAGTAGGCAAAATCGAGCTTTTAAAGAAGCAGCCTTACTGTGTGTCGAAAGCTCAAGAGCTGCAGCAACAGGAGCTAATGGCCTAGTCGTTTAGTCAGCTGTTCTTGTTGTCCCCATTTGAGTATTCTCACACTTTGTTTACATTGTGCAAAAAAGCTTTGGCACGTGCAAGACAATACTGAGCATAAAATAAAAGCACAACACATAATACTTATGACTTCATTTCGAGGAAGTAATCAACTAATCTAAGGGTAAGGAGTCGGGCAGCCCAACTACTATAAACATCTAATTAGGGCTGCTAAAGGAAAAAGGCTCAAGATTGAAGATAAGAAATATAGTTCACAGTTAATTGCCGTACTATTGGGAGGCTTCCTATAATAACGATTGCTAAAATTGTACGATATTATGGTTATATAACGCATTTCTGAACTTTGCCTGTACACATTTTGGCACAAGACTCATTAGATTGAATAGCATTAAATCCCCCCAATAGGTGTTCCCTGTAAACGCCATGACTCACATTTGAGCAAACTTTGCCTTATCAACATTATTTATTTGGATTTTTTTATATTTTTTCTGTGTATGGTTTTTTAGAAAGATTACAGAGCCTTAAAGCGTTTGTGATACAAGCGAAATCACAGTTAGCCCAGCAATTTTCTGTTACACTTGACGTACACACTGTACATACAACTCATAATACTCAATACCATTTATCAATAAAGACTGATATGCCTTATACAATAAAAGTGTGTAATGACTCAGTTAAACTATGATTCAATAAAACAGTAAAAAAAAGACCTATACAACATAGACCACATACCGAGTCAAAGATAAGCGAAAGGGGCAGAGCAATAGTTAGCAAAGGCAGCTTACAGTATGACTTTTAGTTTAATAGAAAGCACACGCATAATAACAAGAACAACAATTAGAAGTACTAAGAAGCATACGAAGAAGTCAGAGCAAGCAAGTCAAATCTTTTGGCGGGCACCACGCTCTTAATGCTCAGCAAGCGAGCTTTTGCATGTGCCATGTGCTTAGAACTTTGGCGCGGTGCTTTTCATTGGTGTGCTTTCAAAACAGTTGACGAGCTGCCTTCATGCCAAACGGACGTAGCACAAAACGTTACTCAGAGGCTAACTAGCCAAATAGAAGCAACAGCTAGCTAATAATACTACAACAACCACAATACAACACATTATAAACTAAACTATAAAAGAACTTATTTAAATTTTGTGATGCCTGGCAACAACAGAAAGTATTCGTGTGTGATTCTATAATGTGTGTTGAAAGCAAGAGTTATGTGATAAGCTAAAATCTCTCAGAGTGTCTGTGTGTCTGTGCTTTTTTCACAGTAATATAATCCTGCGTGTGCGTGTGTATATATAACACTGCGCAGGACGTGCCAGCAAAAGCTGCTTATCAGTTTGGTGAAGCTGCAACAGCATCCTGTATTGTTGTTCTTAATCAGGCATAACAAGGTCAACCAAACAGCTGGTAGAGAAAAACCTCACACAAAAAAAAAAAACAAATAAAATACCTTTTGATAAAATTGATTATATTATTGTGAGAGAAAAAAAAAAAATATATATAGATAAATATATATATATATATATATAACTTCAAGTGATTTTTATGTATACATACGAAACAAAAGAGCAAAACCATTTTTTATATTTAATTAATTAAACGACGCCGGAAACAACAAACACATACAAAATGTCTTCCATGGCTGCATTTGATCAAATCAAAATTGGACTCAAGTAAGCAACAACAATAAAAATATACAATATATATATATAAATATTAATATATCCATTCGTTCAAGGGGAAATAAGAGTTGTTTAAGTTAAAGCTATGACTTAAAAAGAACTAATTGATTTGCACTGTGCGCCTTACTAAGCAGCTGCAATTTAATTTAGTTAGATCATCAAGTGCATCAAAGGCATTGTCTGTTTTGGGTATTAAAGTAATGTGTGTAGTACTTGACGTAATTTATTTGCTTTATAATACTGAAACCGTTTAATTATGGCTGCCTTTTTCAGTCAGTTGAATGACATCAGCGAGTTGTGTCATCTATAAGAAACCATAAAAGTTAGTTACATGAATGATGAATTAATGATTGAACGAATCTTATTTATTAGGCCTTTGAGCAATACAGCTTGAAGGTTAAGATTTACCACATTTGAAAATTGACTTTATTATTTTGATTTTTCCTGTATATAAAAGAAGAGGTTAATAAAATGATTGGTTTCTTTGCTTGGTTCTGAAATGAAATATAAGACTTTTGTCTCTAACTTATCGGTTTCCATTTTATATTATATAGTTGAACAAACTGAACCACGTTACTTCCTTATAGGTATATAAACATTAGTTTCAATAAAATGACAACCAAAAGGTAGCACTGTTATTTAGTATATAGTAACTGTATAATCGTATTTGCCCTGAAAAGACCCGCAAATATAACTCAAGCAAATCGCGGTGATAAAATATTTATATATAACAAACAAAAAAGCGCTTTGTTTACGCCTTGTGTTCAAATGTTCAATGAATTAAATTCTTTTTTTTAACACCAAATTGCTGCAATTTGTGCGTGTTTGCCACATGTCCTGTGGCAAGGACTCAACACAAACAACAAAGACATGTAGGAGCTCAAATAACGTGACAGCTCATGGCTGACGGCTACCTTTTGTCCATATTGTGCTGACGTTGTTTGTCGCTGTGATGCCCAGCCCCATTCTATTGATTACCGGGAACTCTGTAATTTGTCGACATAACGAGCAAACATAAACACAGCGGCTCCCAGAGCTTGGAGCTTGGCGCACAGCTGTCATTAGAGGCGTCAATTGTGAGCGGTACTTTGGTCTCTTTATTATTCTGTGTTCTTTTTTTATTATAATTTTTTGTCTTGTTTGTCTCTGCTTCTGCCGGCACTTTAGCTGCTCATATAATTAGGTAAAACGAACCTTCTCTAAATGAGCCCCGCAGCTGTTGCAAAAAAAAAAAAACAAACAACAAAAAAAAAATAATAAAATAAAAAACTATTTATGTAAATTTTACCCATTGTACAAAATGAAAAAAAAAAAGAGACAAGCTGAGTCATTTGTGTCGCAGCAAAATGTTTGAGCAAACGAAATAGAGATTGTGCTATGAGATCAGCCGCACAGAAACGGAAAAACAGAGAAGCAGAGCAGCAGGTTTATATTTTTTGAACACATATGTGGCGAAGCACCAAATTTTGTATTGAACGCAGAGAAGAACAAGTTTAAGATTACAGAGCCCTACAGCACCTTCACGTGCTATCGAATGAGATAAGCAACTAACTGTAACTGTTTTATTAACGGAAACTTAACGCAAGTAAAATCAAAACGAAACGTTGAAAACGGTTGAAATAATTTGGGCCGTCAGGGAGCCTTAGGGATCGCAACTTGAAGGGGATAACGGCTTCTGAAACCAGAATACAAATTTGATTTTGTATTGACTTTAAATACGGTTTTGCGTCAATAGTTTATGAGTTTCAAATTAAATACTGATTTTATTTTCAGCTTTTTACTGAAAGTTATATTGAAAAAGTTTAAGTTAAAATCATTTCAAAATACATTGATACTTTATTCATTCAAGATATTAAACATAAAGCCCATGCACACATCAATTTCACATAAATATATACATATCATGTTATTTAAATAATTTCCCCACTTTTTTTTTTTTTTTTATGCTTGAGTGCAACATTTTTATGCAACATGCAACCAGCTGCTGCTGTTTTTTTCTTCTTTATTTCATTGGCACTATTTACATATTCATTGTTTGACGTGATTTATGCCATTTGCATTTGAGTAAAACACTCGCTTGTCATTTATGTTCGAAAAGCGCGTTCAATGGATATATTTTTCGTGAAAAAAAAAATAACTCAACAGTCAAATTTTAAATTGTCAATTTATTCGCACACACAATTTATGTATCTTTAGTGCTTGGCCAATTGAGCGAATTTGTTAGATTTATTTATAGCACATAAAAAACTATTTGTAGCATCATCACTTACACCTATTAACCTCTACAATTATATTGTTTCTCGTGCGCTTAAGTAAATTGAATTGAATTTTAGCAACTTAACTCAATTAGGAAATATAAATTTAGTTTCGCTAACACTATTTCTTGTAAATCACGAAATCGTTCCACTGTGCGCTCATCTCTAAGATGCTTTTTGTGAACATGTTAGTTTTATTGTTTCAACTTCGTTTTCTTTGTGGTTATTTGGCATTTCCTCATTTTTGCTGTGGGTGCCAAATATTTTTTCTGTTTTTATATATTTTTTGTTTGTTTTTATATTCTTTAAGATTTTGCCGCGTATTTCTTTCGTGAGCATTTGCTGCTGTCGCTCTTGCTTAGCTCTAGCCGATCGCCCACACACTCACACATACGCACACACACAGTTACACATGCATCTGTGTGAGTTCGTCAATTTCATTTAATTTTGTCGCGTTGTGTGTCTTATTGTAAAGCTTTTATAGGGAGCAAAAAAAAATGTCTTGAATGAATAAAGCATAAAAGAATTGCTACAGCTAATGTACGTATAAACGTGTATAAAGTAAGAATTCTAAAGAATTTAAGATTTGACCATTGCCTGTCTATTAATTGAGATATCTGTCTTGAGCTAACACATAAATGAGTCTTATAAGCTGTGACATTGTTAGGTAAATTATTTATATATAAATTTGAAACTTACTTTTTGTGTACCGAACAAAATTTACTTAAGATAATTTATATTTTTAATGAAATGTTAATCTTTCTTGTACATATTATATCAGGTCTAAAGTCCACATTTAGACTTTACATCTTGGAAGTCTCTCTCAAATTTGTTGATGGAAATCTCACTGAAAACTACTAGAAGCAATTATAACTTAGTTTTCGTTAAAGTTGTTTCATGTTTATTACAAAAAACCAACACAAGCAAATTGGTTTTGATTTATTAAACGATAAGGGAGCATAAATTAACTTAGAGTAAAGAAGGTGTTGTTTACAACATTAAGAAATTAACAAAAAAATTTATAAGTTGGCAAAACAACATATGAAATTTGATCAAATATTAAGTTTCTCATACCCTTAAAACTGCTGCAATACACGTCAAGCTCCATTTAAGTTGCGGCTAGTTAGCCACAATTTAAATATAAAAGCACTTGGTGCGATAAACACTCCTTGACCTGAACTGAATGCAGGGCTTTCTGACTGGCAGGCTGACATCAGAGCTCAAAATGCAAGTATCGCTTACCTTGTGTTTTTTCCTTGCGCCACTTGAAAGCTTTCTAGTGGATTGGGTGGGGGTGGATGTTTGCAATTCATTCATAAGCGAAAAGCTCTTGGCAAAGCTTTCACCTGTGAAGCCTTGCGTGCCAGCCTGGCCAAGGTCAACAGGCGTGCTCGGACAGATGCGATTGTGACCAGAAAAGGGACATGTAAAGACTCAACAAATAGTGTCCAAGTTTATATTTTTTTTCTAGTATGTTTTTTTTTCGTGTTATATGGAAATTCTATGACTGCCCAGTGAAGTGGGTTTTTTGAGCCGCATTTCATGGCTGTCTGCTTGTTATTATACACACTTACATGTTTATATAAATATTTATTTATGATGATTGTAATAAAATTTGTAGTAGTATGCGACTAAGTTTTGACTTTTGGTTAGTTTATGTCTACTGATTTTGTGTTTAGACTTCGTGCTGGATCCGCTTGTCTGCTCTTATGCCTGATAACCAAGTGGGTATAAAGGGGACGGAATTTAGAGAGAGGGTTGTGGGAAGTGACAGCTCGTCTGAGTCTGGAAAATTAATGCAATCATGCTTACATAATCTGTTACACGCTATGCTTATCACTTTGGGGCCACATTCGAGAGCGAGCAGGGAAAGCTACAGCATCAGACACATAGAGAGAGAGAGAGAGAGATAAAGCTTACAATGATTCCATTGTAAGATGAAATTAAAATGTAGAGCTAGTGAGCAGAAGGTGCTAATGTTAATTACACACTTATGTGTTATGATTCAATGACATTAGCTGAAAGTATATTAATAAGCAAACTTGTTGAAACGAATGTTGAATTAATAAAAAAAAAACATTGATAGATGGCTGATTTGTATTGTTATTGTTTATTTATTTTAAATGTTTCAAACCTCAAAATATCAACAAAAAAAAAAATATATATATATTACCAAAGAAATTTTGAAATCTTTCTGTCCTCTTTCTTTTGTATTAATTTATTTCTTGCGCTGATCTCCACCCTGTGATAATATAATGGCTATGCGTATAAATATATTCAAGGCATCCATATAGATTGCCAGGGCATGATTGATGGGATCATAGCGTACGTAACCATGTTCCGGATATTCCTCAGCTGCCTTCACAATGCGCTGTGTGTCGAAGAGCAGGAAACCGCTAAACAGAATTAGTCCCCCATATAAAGATAGGGAAGCTAAGCCGGCGCCAACAGCCGTTGTAGGTGGCAGCCACATCGAAGCTAGCGACGAGGCAAATATAATGCCCAATCCGATTGCCAATGGTCCGCCAATGTTCAGAAACCGATCGCTGGGCGCACAGGCAGCCACCGTCGACAGGGCCCCCACAATGCCGCTCGTATAGAGAAGGGCTCGCACCAATATAGGTCCACCCAGAAAGCACATGGGAGCAATAACGGCGCCCATAACGCCACAATGCAAAGCCCAGGCCAGTTGCTTAATGCCCAAACCCGGCGTGTACTCGAGTGCCTGAGTCAAAGCGCCTGTACCCATAACCAGACCCATAGTGATTAGAGTTGCAATCCAGCCACTGCGCATGATCAGCGACAACAGTTGCTCCGATTGAAAGACAGCTGCCGATGAGGCCGCTGTAAGGGCACAGGAGGCACCAAAGTAGGCATAAGTGGCGTGAATGCGATCCCTTACATACTGTGGCCACATCACCGAATGATCATAGATACTGGGCTGATTGGCCAAACCCAAGCCATAATAACACAGAGCAACGATGCCCATTAAAGCAGCGCCTGCTGCTGCTCCCTTGCCCATGGAGTAGGCGTTCTCGCTAGGTGGTCCCATCATACGTTCCTTCAACGTGGGTCCTCTCGTGCGCGTCTCCATCTTTGAGCGGTTATTATTCCCTGTCTCTTCGGAGAAGTATCGACGATTGGGTAGCAGGTTTAGCTGCTTGGGTCCCTGAGCTTGCACTTGATGGGGTCTGCAACGAGGTGCTTGCAACGTTGATTTCCATAATCCCTGAGTGAGTGGATTTCTGCAAAGCAGACGCGACGAACGCGCCGGCAGAGAGTGCGTCAGACGTGCCAAAAGCATTTCAAAACAATATAAGATGTAAACTTATGTGTATTGTGTGATTTGGAAAATTTTCTGTGAGTTGAAGTTGTTTTTTTTTTCGATAAGAACATTAAATATCTGGCGCCTATCGATAATTGCTTGTTGTCAAATTAAAAGCAACACAAGAGAGAACTGGATTGGAAAACGGAAGCATAACAATTTCACTTGTTAAGTTATTAACAATAGAATACAAAGTAGAAAGGAAGTACTTAAAAGCAATTTAAAATCTTTATGGAATATTAATTTTTTGCTTAAAGTCTTAATCTATTGACGTTTAATATCTATATTCCATACATAACCATTTGATATAATTATTTATTATCTTCTTTATTATTATACCTGCCGCACATTGTTTGTCAATTGCGGCACAAAGAGTCTTATAAGATTTTTCCGAATCTAGTTTTAGCTGACAAAATTCAGTTGAAATTAGAAATTGCTCCATTCATTTCGCAATCGTTAGCATTTCTGAAATGAAATTGGAAATTGGAAATTGGCTGCTTAAGTGCTCGTATGTGTATATATCTGTGTATATCTGTCAGGCAATGCTAGAATTGCAGACATCGGAAATATGGCACTCATATGAGCTGCTAATTTTTGTGGTCCATGCCTCGTTGCCTTAAGTTTATTTGTCTTTTATGCTCAAGTTTTTTCTTTTTGCTGTCGTCAGCAACAACAAGAATTTGCTTATTTATCTTGTGTGTTATTTTTTCTTGACTAAATGTATTTTTGAACGTTCAAAAAGCTCTGAACTTTTGCGCGAGCCAAGACAAGCAAATAAATCACAAAGGAAAATTAAAATTGAATTGAAACGAACGCTTTTTGAATGGAACGTCCTCTTAAGTATAGCAAATTGAACTTTAAGATTGAGTGAAAATGGCTTTCAGAATTGTTTCTATGATCAGCATTTAATTAGCTGCTCATAACAATTTGCGAAACGCACAAATTTATGACCCCATCCAGCTACAATTTATACAAAATGCCCCAATTCCCAAATATTTTAGGTGTGTCCCTTTTCGTTGTAGCTTTGGGGCTTTAAGCGAAATGGCTTTGGCACACGCAAAGTCAACATTAGAAAATTTCCTATCGGTTTTTTTTTTTTATTTTGTTCATTTCATTTTATAACACGCGTCCGTTCGTCGTAAACATTATTTATATTGACCTTTCTATTTATAGAAAACTGCTGGTGGGCATTGGCTGGTTGGGCTGGCTCTTCAGCAATAATGTTTCTATGGCCAGAGTTCAGGGCCAAATAGAAGCGATAGTCAAAAAATCACAATCACTGCCTTATATGATGGGCAAAAAATCCAAATCGAAATGTACAACAGCTCGAGCAGCTATTAATAAGCATAAATATGACATATTTCTGCCGCTTTGCTGACATTTGCAAAATATAAAGAATTCACTTTAAGAAACCAACCAAAAGATTTGCTTTAAAATTAAAGCACGTTTCATTTGATACCCAAATTCAACAGCTTAAATCAGATAATACTATAACTTGAATATACAAATTAAGTTGCTTGCACACCTTATGAACCCATTTAAAGATTTTTTTACTGCCTATTTGACAATACAATTTTTAAGGTCTACTTGTTAGACATAAACAAAATATACGCGCAATTATGCGATGACCTTGAGATCTAAATTTAACAAAGAGACTTTTGAGTGGGAAAACAACATATTACATGGTATAGATACCTTCAAAAATATTTCTATAATGGAAAACGTGTTGTGAAATATTTGTTTTGAATTAGATTTGCTATATTTATTATAAAGAATTTGTTAATGTTTGGTCGTGCTTCCAGTATATCTCTTATATAGATTATGTTATCGAAATCTAAATAAATTAGTATACATATGACGTCTTAACTAAAACGGCACTCAAGTATCATTTTGTGTTCGTTTGTTTGACACCAGCTAAAATTTAAACAAATAAACTTTAATAAAATGGCAAACGGAAAGACATTTTTTAACTGATACCGCTTCGAGTTTTGAGAGGCAGCCATCGATTCTTTCTGGTTTCTGGGTGCGCTGATAAGTGACAAGCACCTGGCTCGCGACGCCTTGCTGATAAAGAATGAGCTTTATCATCATGTTTGTTTATATGTATTAGCGAAAGAAGCGAAAAAAAGGACGGCCCATCAATATAAGTATAGATAGCAAAATACGCAACGATTTATTTTGATTGATAAATAGCAAAAGTGCTTGAATTGATTTAAGCCAAAGTACAAATTGAACAAATTAGTAAAATACAAAATCTAAAATTTCTTTTTATAAAACTAAGGTACAAACTACTTAAAACGTTTATCCCGTTTGAGTGAACTGACATCTCTTGACTATCTTTCTTTCTCCTTACAGAATGGTTGACTTCAAGGTCCAACAGCGTCGTTATCGCACAAGCGAAAAGACTGTCGTCAGCACCACATATGGCCCCATCAAGGGAGTTAAGCGCAAATCGATCTATGGCCAATCATATTTCAGTTTCGAGCGTATACCCTTTGCCAAGCCGCCCATCGGGGAGTTGCGCTACAAGGCGCCACAGCCCCCAGATATATGGACTGAGGTCCGAAGTTGTACATCCCAAGGCCCTAAACCACTGCAGAAGCATTTTGTATTTGATATGACAGATGGTTCTGAGGATTGTCTATATCTCAATGTGTACACGAAGAATGTGAGTGAAAAATAATAATACCACATAATAGATATTTAATTGGTAAATGCTTTCACAGTTATATCCCACAAAACCTATGCCGGTCATGGTCTGGATTTATGGTGGAGGCTTTCAGTTTGGCGAAGCCTCTCGCGAATGCTACAGTCCCGACTATTTGTTGCGTGAGGATGTTGTCGTTATATCGATTAATTATCGACTAGGACCATTAGGTTAGTTAAAAATTTAACTTATTTATCAGAATATCAAGCTAATATATATTTATTAAATCACTTTAGGCTTTTTGTGCCTGGAAGATCCAGAAATCGATGTGCCCGGCAATGCTGGTCTCAAGGATCAGGTGCTGGCACTGCGTTGGGTCAAAGCCAACTGTTCACGCTTTGGCGGCGATTCTAGCAACATAACAATCTTTGGTGATAGTGCGGGAAGCGCCTCAGTGCACTACATGATGATCACAGAGCAGACACATGGCCTGTTCCACAAAGCCATCTGCATGTCGGGCAATACGTTATCCCCCTGGGCCGTCACTCCACAACGCAATTGGCCTTATCGGCTGGCCGTGCAGGCTGGCTACGTGGGCGAGAATGTGGAACAGGACGTGTGGGAGTTCTTAAAGAATGCCAAAGGCTCTGATATAATCAAAGCAAATGGCGAACTGTGCATCGATGAGGAGAAGAAGGAACGCATTGGATTCTCCTTTGGTCCAGTTATAGAGCCTTATGTGACTAGCCACAGTGTGGTGCCCACGAAACCTATTGACATGATGCGCACCGCCTGGTCAAATAGTATACCTCTCATTCTGGGCGGTGTCTCGAATGAGGGTCTGTTGCTGTACTCGGAGACCAAAACGAATCCAAAGTGTCTTAATGAGCTTGGCGACTGTCGCTTTGTTGTTCCCATCGAACTAAACATGGATCGGGATAGTGAGCTTTGCAAGGATTATGGCGAGCAACTCCGACAGTGCTACTATGGCGACAAGACACCCAGTCTAGACACGCTACACGAGTATCTGCAGGTGTGTTACAGTGTGCGAGTGTGTGTGTGTGTTGGTGGTTGAGTTAAGTTATCTTTAGAGTGCCATAAAATAAGTAAACACTCAAGCAGACATCTGGCAATTATTAAATGATAAAAATAGTCTAGCACGCTTTGAATTAAATAACTGTATTATGTGGCTTATATATGCTGATTTGAACCATTATTATATTTTTGACTCATTCTGTCTACTTGAAGTTAAGCTAAATTTATAAGTCTGCTGATGATTTAACATTCACTTTGTATGGAAGCATGACTCAATAGTATTAAACTAAAATAATCTTTAAGCTGATTTAACAATGTGCAATTACTGCTATTACGTAAATGATTAAATCAAAGCACTAGATTTTGTTTATATATATAACACAAAGATAGTCTCACCTTTGAACATACATTGTAAGCATTTGATAACCATTGTTTTCTCATTTCTTTTTGCAGATGGTCTCACACGAATATTTCTGGTTCCCCATCTATCGCACAGTATTGTCACGTTTAAAGTATGCACCGAATGCACCCACCTATTTGTATCGCTTTGACTTTGACTCAAAGCATTTTAATCATCTGCGCATACTTAGCTGTGGCAAGAAGGTGCGCGGCACCTGCCACGGTGATGATCTGTCTTATCTCTTTTACAATTCACTGGCACGCAAGCTGAAGATACATACGAGAGAGTACAAATGCATTGAGCGTTTAGTTGGCCTGTGGACACACTTTGCCACATATGGCAATCCGAACTTTGATCCGGAGCAGTCGGAGTTGTGGCAACCGGTATCGGCAGTGGCAATCGATAAGCAACAGCTGAAGTGCCTTAATATATCCGATGATCTGAAGATTATCGATGTGCCCGAGCTGCGCAAGCTGATGGTCTGGGAGAGTTTCTACCGTCGTGATGAGTTGCTGTGAGAAACAGAAAAAAAATAGAAAGAGAGAGAGAGAGGATTGCTCTACTTAGCATCAGGATGAGCTTTATGTTGAAAACAATGCAACAAAGCGTAGCTTTAATGTTTAGATAGAACCATCTAAGTTCTAAGTATGTTGTTAAGTTTTTGTCCAAGATCGAAATTCGATTTAAGCCTGTTCAAGTTTTTAATGTCTACGCACAGTTAGTTCCAGGTAGGTGCATGGTTGAGGTTAGTTCTAGGGTCAT
Source organism: Scaptomyza cyrtandrae (assembly GCA_035044605.1). Classification (NCBI taxonomy): domain Eukaryota; kingdom Metazoa; phylum Arthropoda; class Insecta; order Diptera; family Drosophilidae; genus Scaptomyza; species Scaptomyza cyrtandrae. The sequence goes on from JAWNNS010000640.1 coordinate 18,637,196, forward strand.
ATCGCAATGATATATGTAAGTCGCAACTGAAGTACCTTTTGATAAACGCGTTATGGAACCGTACAGCCAATGAATTTGATATATGTATGATATCAGTAAACAAACAAATAGCAAAACCAAACTATGTTCCTTATATGTCGCATAAAAACTATAAATATTTCATGTATGTATCGAACAAACAAAAAAAAGGCTGTCAAGGCGCCCCTTAACACTTTTATTCACTATGATTGTATTATATGGCGTTGAATTCTCTTCCGCGCCCAAAAAATTAAACAAAAACAAACCAAAACTCTCTCATCTAATATTATACAATTTAACTATAATAGTTTCTTGGATCGAGATCCTAAGCATAGATTTAAAGCGTCGTCTTTTGAATATGTGTAAGCGTTTTTGATAATAAGCTAATTTTTGGATATGTATATTTGTTTATTATTTAGGAGTACTTGTACCAGTCCAAGTTTCACATATTTTATGAATATGATTCTTGTTAGCAACTAGTAATTGTAATTTTACATAGGCCGAATCAAATTTGTTAATATGTGTATGTTGACTACCTATAAAACTATATGAAAAGAAAACACCTTGAATTATTGAATTACAAAGTGCACAAACTGCTTATCTGAAATGTTCTTCGAATTGCTTTCTTGATAGTTTCCACAAAAGCGAATTATTACAAATTTAAATTCCTATAAGCTTCGAAATGATGTGATGTCGCAAAAGAAAACTAAGAAATCTAAAAATCCATAAATATTTTAATAAGAAAATCTATCAAACAAAAAACACAAAACTGGATGTATTTCAAATAAAGAGACAATTTATTTAACATATTTTGAACAAATATTTCTTTACACTTTGTTAAAGTCGTCAAGTCGAAAAGTAATTATTAGTATTCACCATAATGACTAAATACGTGTTGTTACTGAGTAAATTGAAATTATTGCCCACACAAAAGGCATCTGGCATCTATACAAACTACGATTATGTACAGAAGTAAGTAGTCATAATTTTTTACCTTCCTCAACTATATTTGTTGCTTCCGGTTAACGTGATACGCCCTTGTCTTTTATTGTGTGTTGATTGCTGCTTCAAAAGCTTATCGCGCACCTGAATCTGAATCATAAACTCGTCTGGCTTGGGATTATTCTTCTCACTCTTTTCTACTCTCTCTCTCTCTCTCTCTCTCTCTCTCTCACTCTCTCTCTTGTGTTTCTTGTCTTCATTCAAAAAGTCACAAGGTACGGCGTTTTAGTGAAATGATTGCCGTCAACTTTGAAAACTTTGAAAATACCAAAAAAAAAAATATATAAATAGATCACAAGTTCCAATATTGCGTGACTAATTCAAGTGCAAATGGCAAGTTGTTAATTAGGTATGTGGGTTCGTAGCTGTTGTGACTATAATAAAAGTTTATAATGAAAAATAAGGTCAATTTACTCACAATTTCAATGCACAATTAGCAAATTATTGGGAACTTATAAAGATAAAGTATAGCGTAAACAATTTAAACAATAGTGCCAAAATAATTTAAACTTATGTGTGAGAAATAATAAAATTAATACGAATTTCGTGTAGGTATGTTGGGGTAGGTTAGTTTTTCTCAATTGAGAATACAGGAATCGTGCATAATTTGAAAATATTCAAATGTATTTAACTCAAATGGTTTTAGGTTAGTCATTTTTTATTTGCCAGCTTATTTAGTATAAATTTTACGCTTAAGCCCACTGAAAATTATTCTACAACAAAAATGTGAAACATTGCTAATGGGCAAAGCAAATTAAACAGATCTCATCTCATACTTCAATCACTCAACACTGTCAATGTGCAGTTAGTTTAATTTGAGAGATCAACGAGAAAAGTTACAATGTGTTCCAAGTTGCAAGTTTTAATTTGGCTCTGGTAAAATTTTCAATAGAAGACACTCAAAAAGTTTCAATAAACTAAACTGAATATTTTATTTAGCGTTTTAGGTATCTGCATTCATTTAACCCTGAGTCAAATGGAGGCAGTGCCTGAAGTTATTACTGAAAGCGAACCAAAACACACAACGCCAGATGATCGTAACTATTGACATTGAAAAAACAATAATAATTGAACCAATAAAATGTTGAAGTCTTAACGTATATGTTCAAAAATACTAATGAGAACCACAAACTGAGTGCCTATTGTTTGGGATTTGCATTTGTTTAAGTCTGCCGAAACTGGTTTAAAATAAGCTGTGCGAATTGTAATCACACAACATTTGTTGCTTGAAATTCAAGTTCAAAACCAAAACGTTTAATGGCTCCAAAACATAACTGTTATTTAGATATATAGGTAAGTAAGGCAGTTAAATTGAGGTCTTCGCACTGTGTTTTTATGATAGTACATTGCTTAGCTTTATAGCATTGTTTTGGGGCAACTTTTTTTCATATTCCGCTTTGAGTTTGCTTTCAAGGTGGCTTTTTAGGGGGGCTTTAATAAGCTTTGCTTAAAATTTATTGACTGACAGATATTGTGTATGTGGTCTGAATAAATGTTTATGTGATTTGCACATTAATATAAACTAGTATGCTTTTTTAAATTTTAATTAAATTAATAAAATATTTTTTTAACGTTGTGCTTTATTTTGGATTAATAGCTTTCTTAACAGCGATCTTCAGTTCAGTTTCTGCTATTTACAGTCTGTTAAGTATTAACAGCTTTTTCAAAACTGAGCTTTGGCTCAGCAGCGCTGCCATATCGCGCCATTTAAATAAAAAGCTCTCAATACACTGCATGCAAGAATAACAGTGCCGCTCTCTAAGTCCGATTCGCTCCGAGAGCTCGACACGCTCCCACCTGTTGAGAAAGAGCAAGAAAGAGATCCGCTGAGCGGCGAGTCAAAGAGTGTGCGCGTGTGATTTTGATGTTTGGTGCTTAACTGTTGAGTACCGCTTTCGTTAATGTTTATGTTTTGCTGCAGTCACTCAGCGGCAACTCCCTTCTTCCCAGGCATTGTTTTCGTTTGCTTCGCGATCGCTCGACTTAGCTCAGTTGCTGGCCCACTCTCGTTTAGAGCGGTTCGTGTTCAATAGCGTGTCTTTGGAAGCGTGTCTTCAAACGCAGCACCGGTTGTTGATTGAACTGTAAAATTTCGTTAGTGACTCGCATTTATTATTTACTTTCGCTGCCCCCAAACAGCGCCTAAGCAAAGCGTCGATCCGTGAAATTTGTTATTTATTTTCAATAATTTGTGTGTGTTTTTAGTGTTAACAGTGTGCAAGAGGGTGAAAATTACTTTACAATGGCTGTGCGTTTCCTGGATATGTTAAAGCTCACCTTCAAGTAAGTTTTCACAAGAAGCAAAGCAAAAAAAAAAAAAAAGCAGACATTTGTATTGCAGCAATATAAACACATTTCTTGTTCGATCGTTAGTTGCTAAGATCTTTGCTCTCGCTTACTCATGCAGAGACACACACACCACACACACGCAATGTGTGTGTTTAATGTGTGTAAATGTATTTGTGTATATCACAATGGTGCGCTGGTGAAATTGTTGCGCAAGATTTGCAGCTGGTTTTTGCATAAACTAATTGATGCCTTTTATTTTACTTCATTTCGATTAAGCGCTGTGTTTTTTCGTATTTCGTATTGTTTTTCAAATATGTTTTTTTTTGCTATTTCTTGCACGTTTTTTATTGCTGGCATATATTATGGCCAGGCATTACAAAAGTATGTATTGCTGCTGGCCCAAATATCAATTGACTAAAACATAGTTGTTGCTGTTGTTAAACCTTGATTAAATATTAAAGAAAACTTGTTCACGGTTTTGCGTTAAATACCTTTACCTAAACTTACTTCTATGCACCTTAAACTGACGAAACTTAACTAATCAGATACATAGAAATAAAACACTTAGCTTACAAAGTAACAAATAGATTAAAGCTTATTTAACTGCACTTCTTAAAATGTTTGTATGTTTAAACTGATAAACAAAGAGTAAAATAATAGGTTTGAATATATATTAGTTAGTGGATCTTGCCATATTGTATTCAATACAGAAATAACAGTTTTTCTTAGATAGTTATATATATATTATATATATATATATATATATATATATAAATGATTAAATATTTTGGAGTGTTTGTAAACACCAACAGTTAAGTTTTAACTATAAAGTCTTTTAAAAAGCTTTTAATCTTGTTAATTTGTATTCAAAAGGGGACATTTTTTACTTAATTACTTGTTTAGCACTTTCACATATGTAAAATGAAAAACAGCTCTCGCAGTTCCCAGGAACTATATAAATTTGTATATGTTTTAACCTTAATTTGTTAAGCACAAGTAAATAATTACTTCCTACTTAGTAATCATATAAGGAGACAAAAGTTAAAGTGAAATGAATTTCATAAATATAAACCTTAAATTCCCTACCCAATTTCAAATTTTATTCCCGTCTTGTCGCAGACATGCCAGAATATAGATAAACTTAGCAGAAGGGTACATAGTTCATTTAGCTGTCGGGTGAATGAATATATGTAACTTTGATTTTTAATGTGATTCTTTGTGGAAGTGCGACATAGGCATGACACAGCATTATTCATTCATTTCAAGTATATATATATATATATATATATATATATATATAATTTTAATTTGTGTGTTAATCTAATTCAGAAACTTTATAATTACTAAAATAGATTTACATTCGAAGATATTGACAGCTTTTGGTTAGCTGGAATTCTTTTTAACCTTTGATTTTTTTGCACTTTGTAGTTTACTAACTGATAAGGGAAAATGTTCAAATCAATACGAATGCAGCTTATCAGTAATTTGATAAACAGCTAAATTTAATGTTATGGAGAGCTTTTGTTAGACTCTTATCAATCAATAAGAACTCTTAAACATTTTTAATACCCTTTAAAACTCACATTTGAGATGTTTGGAAGTAGACATTGTTTGGATGAACTCTTAATTTTCTCAAATAAAAATATTTTGTTTAATATTTTATTTATTGAGTTGGGAGAAGTGAACAAAATTGTTAATTTTGATACTTTAAAAGTTGAGAATCAATGGAATAATACATTTTTTTAACTAATAGTTTTTGTCTCTGGAAATTATTAAATTATTGGCTATTCAGGTTTAAATGCATCGACTTAATGTGAGCAATTTTGCTATCGTTTTTAATCATAACAATGACAATGCTGTTTCGCATTGAACAATATTTCAATATCGTAGTAAAGTGGCTTCCTAATCGCTAATAGGGCTTGTTACATAAAAATATACACATATATTATAAAAACACGTTTAGTAACGTACTGAGAAAAACAAGTTGCTTAATAGTGTCACTAAGCACAATCCAATGAAGCGATAAATATTTTTATGCATTTCTTTATTATTTATTTATTACTGCTAGTTGAACTTAAGGTCTTACAAAGATTAGTGAATAACATTTTGTTATACGTACATATACATACTCTTTGTATTATTATTTCCCTTTCTCTATCACATTTTGTTTCACCACTTTTAACGTTTTGACGAGTCTTTTTTCATGCACGCACTAATCTATTATCCGTATACCGTATAAGATCTATTTCCTTTCACCTAAACACAGCATTTGTAAGCAATTTTGTTGTTACTGTTGTTGCTTAAGTCAAACTATGTCAGTGCATTGGGACAATGCGTGTGAAATATAAAATATGTCATTAAATTTTTGAGCTGCGCAATTGTGCAGGCATCAAAACAAAAAGTGCCATAAAATGCAAAGCAAAACCAGTAAATAGGCTCTAATCGATAAAAACCCGTCTGGAAGATACCCTGAGCCCCTTATTTAACGCGTACAGTGTGTGCTCGCATACTTCACTTAACTTTAATGTTCCATATCTCCGGTGTTTCGCAACCGATTTTAATAAACATTTTATAGATTTTAATTATTTCGTCTATAATTTTAAACGCCATTTCTAAGTTTTTCAAATCAAGATTTTATTGTTGTTCATCACAAGTGTATATCGGAAACGAAAAGAGTTATCGAAAATTTTAAACAAACTTATACTGCCTAGGGCTAGAAGAGCTTATGTTCCATATTGTAGTCTCTGAAAGACAGACGGAAAGACAGACAGACGGACAGAAATGGCTATAGCGACTCGGCTGTTGATGCTGATCAAGAGTATATATACTTTATGGGGTCGGAGATGCTTCCTTCTGCCTGTTACATACTTTTGCACAAAACCATTGTACCCTACTTACCCATTTTCAATGGGTGCAGGGTAAAACAACACACACCCACAGCTACGGTTAGCGGTGGTAATAAAGGTTAAATGGAAAAAAAAAAATGAAAAAAGAAAAATATAAATAAATAAAAATAAATAAACAGTAAGTAGAAAACGTGATGGGCATATTAAGCTTGCAGCGTTGAGGTTGGTCAAAAGGCGCGACTTTCAAAACGAAAACAGAGCACATATAGTTTTATTAAAAAAAATAACGCAACAAAAGTGGCATTGAAAATAACGATCCATGGAACCACCGAGCCGGCAACTTGTTCAAGGCGTGACTAATTTTAGGCCAAACATTACAAAGATGAGTTGGCGAATTGACGACAGTCACATACACTTCAATTTTTAATTAATTTTATAGCCATTGAGTTATTTTGCATCGAACATATTTAATTGGCTGTGGAACGAATAAGTCTTTTTATTCGAGTGATAAAAGTTTAATTTATTTGTTTGCTGACAAAATATTCCTACGCCTAGAAGGTATATTTAGACAGAGGCAAAAGCGATAAATTGCAGCTTTAATCATATCTAATTTTTAAACTTTTCTCTGTGTTAACAGGGTGCTCAGCTTTAAGTACGACCAACGTCGCCTGACTACAGCAATCTTTTCGGTGGTTAAAACCAAATTGGGGAATGTGCGAGGCGTCAAGAGGAACACCATATGGGGCGGCAGCTATTATAGCTTTGAGAAAATTCCGTTTGCAAAGCCACCGCTGGGCGAACTGCGTTTCAAAGCACCGGAGCCTGTGGAGCCTTGGGAACGTGAGCTGGACTGCACTTCACCTGGAGAGAAGCCGATGCAGACGCATCCATTCTTTCGTAAATTTGCCGGCTCTGAGGATTGCTTGTACTTGAATGTTTATGCCAAGGACGTGAGTCACAAAGACTATTTCTCTTTAAATCAGTAACTTATTGATATTTGTTTTACAGCTACAACCGGAGAAACTGCGTCCGGTTCTTGTTTGGATTTATGGCGGTGGCTTTCAGGTGGGCGAAGCCTCACGCGATATGTACAGTCCGGACTTCTTTATGTCCAAGGATGTGGTGCTTGTGTCCATTGCCTATCGTCTGGGTGCCTTGGGTTTTCTCAGTCTCGATGATCCGGAGCTCAATGTTCCTGGCAATGCGGGGTTAAAAGATCAAATAATGGGCTTGCGATGGGTGCAGCAGAATATCGAAGCCTTTGGCGGCGATCCCAATAATGTCACACTCTTTGGTGAGAGTGCAGGAGGCGCCTCGACACATCTGCTCACGTTGAGTCCACAGACGGAGGGTTTGTTGCACAAGGCGATTGCCATGTCAGGCACTGCATTGTGTCCTTGGGCACAGCCACCGAAAAACAACTGGGCATATCGACTGGCACAGAAACTAGGCTACACGGGTGCTAACAAGGACAAGGATATCTTTCAATTTCTGAGGGAGGCTAAGGGTGGAGACATTGTCAAGGTCGCAGCACAGGTGCTTAACAAGGAGGAGAAACACAATCGTGTGCTGTTCGCATTTGGACCTGTCGTCGAACCCTATAAAACGGAGCAAACCGTCATCGACAAGTCGCCCTATCAGATGATGCAGCAAACTTGGAGTGAGCGGGTGCCCATCATGTTTGGGGGCACCAGCTTTGAGGGATTGCTCTTTTATCCAGGTGAGTGGCTTTGCAAATTTTGTATCAAACATTTTTGATTTTAATTAAATACTCTTTCGGTGTCTATAAATCAAGTGAGGTGAAAAAATTATTTGGTTTACAAATAAACCTTTGATATACAATTGTAGATGCAAATGGAATAGGAATTTAATTAATATTTTTGTACGAACCCATTCAGATTAATATGTAAACCTTTACTTGTTTAAGAGCTTAGTCCTTTGTGCATTTTTTTTAGCTAGTCTATAAATCAATTTCGCACTAAAAATTTTTTCGTTGAATACATTTCAATCAAGATAAAAATAGTTTAACATTCAATTAAAACAAAACTTTTTGCCTTAAACTTATTTAATCTCCTTTATTTTCCATCGTTTTTGTTTTAGAGGTTATTCGCCGTTCTGCCACTTTGGATGAGGTGGGCAGCTGCCAGAATGTGCTGCCCATTGATTTGGGTGACAATTTGGATCCCAAACTACGTGAGAACTACAGCCTGCAGCTAAAGCGTGCCTACTTTGGCGAGGAGAACTGCAATCAGGCGAATATGATGAAATTCCTTGATCTGGAATCCTACCGCGAGTTTTGGCATCCCATTTATCGGACTGCGCTTTCCCGACTGCGCCAAGGCAGTGCTCCCACCTACTTGTATCGCTTTGATCACGACTCCAAGCACTGCAATGCCATACGCATTGTTTTGTGTGGCAATGAGATACGTGGAGTTTGTCATGGCGATGATCTCTGCTACATTTTCCACAGCATGCTGTCCAATCAGGCTGCTCCCGGTTCACCGGAGCATAAAATCATTTCGGGCATGGTTGATATATGGACGAGTTTTGCGGCCAGCGGAGATCCCAACTGCGACAGCATTAAGACACTCAAGTTTGCACCTCTAGAGAGTGAGACGAGTGTCCAGTGTCTTAATATTGGACAGGACTTTGAGATTAAGGCGCTGCCTGAGCTGGAGAAGCTGCAGCTCTGGGATAGCTTCTATGTTAGAAGTAGACTTTAAGCTACACTAGATCTTGGTTCAGTTGGTTTTATAGCTTTATCTAACATATATTAAGGCCTTCTCTCTTTTGTTGCATGTAAATATCCCCTTCTTGTTACAAGTACCTTGTATAAATAAACTCATGATAAGATTTCTTATTTATTAATATAAAGATATCAATGGAACCTTACTTATATAGAATGGTTCATCTGCAATCTAAACGATAAACTATTTTAGTACTATTAATAAATTTAGAATCTTTTGTAATTTTCTGATGTGCTTACTTTCTTATTGGCAAATATGTTCGTGCACCCGTGACACAAATTAGGTTGCTATATTGGGTAAATTTCCTATTCCAACAATGTTGGGATTCGGCATACTTTTAGGCAAATGCTTTATTGTTGCTACTGGAATTGGTAACGACATTGTTGTATAACCTTAAAAATACCAAAAAGAAAAATAAGCTAAAAAAGTTGAAAAATAAGTTGAAAAAAGACCAAAAGTGCGTAAAAATGAATAACGGCAGTTTTTCCAAGAACTCGTTTTAACTAAAAGCATTGCATACGGCATAGGCTGTATATTAAAGTCAATTTCACACAAAATTAAGAAATTTAAGAAAATGAATAAGATAAATTATAATGCTTTATTAAGGCTTTAGTTATTGGGAATAATCAATGAGTGATTAATATTAATAACTAATTAATATCATATGATCATTCAATACACACTTAAAGATATTTTTGTGTATTTTTATAGTGGATTCGTCACTTATATATAAAATTTTCCAATATATTTAAAGCTTAAAGGATTTTTAACATTTATTTAACGCTCGCTTTCTCATCCGAATGTTACAAATTTATTTATAAGCTCTCAAAAGTACTAAGTTTAATGTTTTCTAACCACAATTTGTTTTGCAAAAGGGTCACAATTGCGACCTACCTAATCTGTCCATTCCGTTTTAAATATTTTTCGATGTTAGGGACAACTTATCACTCAAGCTGACAGTTTAGTTTTTAGTCAACTTGCTGTCTCTCAGCCTTTGGCAGCTTGTCCACCCATTCTGCTGATGTCTTGTTGTGTCTTCACACCTTCTCTCCTTCATACAGACACACAAACACACACACACACATTGACCTGTACACACATACTCGTGTGGTTGTGTTTCTGTCACATTTATGTGTGTAAGCCGATGCTTGACAATCAAAGGGTACAACGGCAACAATTTCCGCAACGCGACCACCAACAGCGACCCCAGAGAGCGTATGACAGTGTGTCAGTATGTTTGTGTGTGGTAGAAAGAGAGAGAGAGAAATAAAATTCCATTAAAATTTTTGCAAGTTTTTAATCTGGTTTTTTTTTTGGCGATCTTTTTCCTTTTTTTTTTTGGACATGCCAAAATGTTTGTGTGGTAAATTCAAAGGGCTGCTCACGTCGACCGTGGTCCTGGCGCGTGTCCTGTGCGACGTGAAAATTTCATTTGTCGACGCGCCGAGCTGCAAGTCGAATCGGGTTCAGAATTTTTCCCTTTATTCTTTTATTTGGCGTTTTACATATATGTTTCTTTTTTTTTTAGTTTTATATCCGGGTTATGGTTAGGACATGCGGCGAGGCGTGTCCCTTGAATGTTTGCCATTTGCGCAGCGTGTAAAAAAGGGGCGTAAACTCAATAAATTAGAATTTTGTACGTTGCGTTGGGATTTCTCTGTTTTTTACTCTCAAATCTTTTTTTGTCCTGTGAAAGTCGTTTGCTTGGTGTATCGCAATAAATGTTTTTTGCCGAGTGCTGAACTCTTTGATTAAATATTTTTGCTGTCTCTTTCAATTTAAAATTTAATCGCTGTCAGTTAATTAAAAGAAAGTGTTTTAGAGGGGTTCCAGATAAAATTGTTTAAATCTTAAATTCTTATTGGATGTCTAACACACAGCTTATAAATTCATGTTAAACAATTTTTAAATATTTAATTAATGTTGCAAACAAACCTTTTTATGGGCAAACAAAGAATTCCATCGTTTTGTTTTTTGTTATTTTTTTCTGCTTTAACTAACGCTATGTTGCGTATGCTGCATGCAGCAGCTGTATTTTCTTTAATTACATACAACACATAATGAAAAGTTGCTTAATTAACATATTTATATTTGTTTGTTTTATATTTACATTGTTACGAATATTTTTTTTATATATATGGCAAACGTATTTAAATGCAGCCGCATTTAGCGGTCGCTTCTTGCGTTCTTTTTTGTGCATAAAAGTATGCACACTTCTTCACTCTGCCTGTTGGTTGGTGTCAGCAATACCTGTGTGTGAATATAAATACGTATCTGTGTACGTATGTTTGTGTGTCATGTTACATAAGCCATTTTATCCGCCCTGTTAGCATTTGCTGGTGGTGCTCATGCTCATGCTGTTGCTGTTGCTGTCGCTGCAGTTGTACTTTTGGGGCTGAACGCTGTCAGCCTGATGTCTGATCATATTTGTTTGTGGTTTTTTCGTTGCGGTTAACGCTTAACAAAAACTGAAAACAAACACACACATGCACATGAACACACAATCGCATAACCACAATTATAATGGCCTAGCCAGCTTTGGCACTTATTGAAGTTCAACTTTTATCAAATTAAATTTGCTGGATTACAGATATATTTAGAGCTGAACAGTTTGCGGCCTGGCGCCTGGGCAATACAAGTGGCATTAGCGGTTGTAATTGAATTTCAGCTACATATAAAAAGCCGTCTGTATCTCTATTTTTTTTTAATGCGTCAGCTTAAACGAATTAGCAACAAATTTAAATAAATGGCAAAAATGCCAAACAAAACAGACTAGAAAACAACTGCCAACTTCAAAGTGTTTGATGTGTTTTTTCTATATAGTGATATACGTGTATATTCCATTACGAGATTAACTAATTGATATCATTGAATGATTGTGACAGCTCAGCGAGCCAGTGTTGCTCGACGACAAGATAAATAAACGTCAGTGATGAAAAGTGAATTAAAATTAAAAAATCTTTATAAGCACCAGTTTAATAAATGAATGTGCGATAATTTTAACAAGTTAGAAAGTTAAAAGGCATAGTGTAAAGCATCGTATTAACTTTACAAATTTAGCTTAAGTGCAACACTCTTTTTGTGCTTTTTATTACGATGCTAGCTTACATTATTTGAATTACCTGCGGAAAGGTAGCAAAAGAATCGGGAGCAGCAGCAGCCAACGGATAGTAACTGAAAATCACTTCCAAGCAACTCACAACAATAGCTGCAGAAACAACAGCAATAAGGTGCAACAGACTTAAATAACAAACACAGTTTAAGTGCACATAAAATGACTGAAATATCCGCACCCCACTACTCGAATCCGCACTTTCACTCGTACTCGTACTCTTACTTGGCAAGGAATTATGCACTCGAAGGATACGACCCGCACTTTATGCACTCGCTAGTAAAGTTATTGAGTAATCAGCTTTAAAATTCTGAGCAAGCATTTCCCCTGCTTTCGCTTTTTCTTCTACTTTTGCTACGTACGTTCTTTGTTTGATTCTTGGCCACAGCACAGCCGGTGTTTGGCTGTGCAGCGTGCAGCGTTCTGCTTGCTGCTTGCTGCATGCCCCATAAAATGCGCAAAATGTATGCCCAGGCATGTGGCAGCTGAAAATGATTGCGCGACATGCTTGCTTTATGCTTTTTGGGTGCCACGATTTATGTGGTTCCCATGGCCAGAGTGCCTTCGTGTGCAAGTTGAGTGGGAGTTGAAGTAGCTCTCCTCGAACGTTGCAGCTAGCTTCTGCTGCGGCTGCTGTTTCCATTACTTTTCCTTTTGCCTCCTCTAACAGCTGCTTAGCATATCGCCTTGCCCGCAGACAACGTGACGTATGCGCGTTAATAACTTCTAACATGTCAGGTCAAAAAACTAATCAGCTGCAGGCGTAACGGACTGCATAATATTTCATTTAGTGGCAACATAGTAACTAATTGTACAAGTTCCGTAAGCAGCTGATACCACTTAAGACATTAGCATGATCTTAAACTTAATACTGAATAATATTTCAAAGAAATATTAAACCGATACTTTCACTAAGGACTTTTAACTTTACTGTTAAAATAGCTGGAATATTTTTTTAAATTTTTTTTTAAATCCAAAAAAAGAGTTTGATTTAAATGGAGATAAATTTTTTAAAAAATTTAATAAGGAATTTACATATGTTTCTTGAAATTAATTTTGTTTACTACTGTGCTTTATTTTGTGCTTTCTTGGCTTTTTTAAACACATGTTTCCTAATGTAAGTATCTTATTAACAGGGTATTTGCCTTAACTGTAAATATTATTTATTAACACTGGCTGACCGACGGCAACATAAATAAGAAGCAGACAATGAACAATGTAGTGCGCCCGTTTGCATGCTACACTTTTCTTTTTTTCTTTCCCTTCCCCCCACACTTTCGTTTTAACACTAGTATTAACATTTTTTTTTGCATTTTCATGTTTTCTTTTTGTGTGCGGCCGTCAGACTCATTAAGCCCTGTAATGACACTTTAGCGCTGTGAGCACGTTCTAAGCGTCAGCAATAATTCATGCCACTGAATGATTTGTGGTAGCCACCAAAACAGACTCTGGACCGAAGAGTAGACCCCATCGAAGCAGCCAACGCTGGCCAGCGTCGAAGTCTGAACATTATTTTTTGGTATATTTAAAGGTGGATGCAGATGCGCTTGCTTTAGGCCACTTATTGAAGCAGCTGCTCCGTTTGCCATGTGCCAACAGCACATTTTCGTTTTAGGTACACAAACAGGGCAAAGGCGAGGTTTGGTTTTGATTTCTAAGCTAATTTTTACGCAATGTTTCAATGTGAACAATATTATTTTGACCTCAATCATAATATAACATAAAGTTAAATAATGTATAATTTTTTCATCCACTAATTTCATATTTATCTTAACCCTTTTTTTGTTTTGATAAAAAATACATACAAATGTTCGACAGCAGAAAAATCAAATGCAAGTTTATTTGCTCTATTTGTGTGTTTCATAAAATATTTAAGCCAAAACTCATGCAAAATTTTGGCAGCACACACGAAATTAGCCAATAATGTGACCCAAAGTACTCACAAATGTGTTCATAATAACTGCATCTGTTTATTTTTTGGTAAAAGTCGTGCCAAAAAATTAACCTAAAACCAAAACTTTAATGTGTCAGACAAAACAAAAACATTCATGCATACAAACACGCATTATAAACCAATGGTACAAATATATTATATATAAGTAGGTGTATGTGTGTGTGTGTGTGTAATGTGGTTAAAAACACGAAGGCGTGACCATTTGGGGCAGTTGAAAGTGCATGGAGCAAAGCGGCCGCAGCCAGCAAACCGCAGCAAACTAATAATAACCAGCAAAGCCACATAGAAAATAAAAAGGAATGGGGAGTGAAAGGGTGCTGTAGAAGGCGATGGGGTGGGGGGGTGGGGGGGCGAGCGGTTGGGCCCATTTGTAAAGTGTGACGTTGTGGCGAAGTTGAAGTAGAGGGTAAGCTTCGGATGGGAGGGAGGGGGTGAGGGGTTAAGTTATCCAAGGGCGTGGCGTGGTTAGCTAACAACACAGCAAACATAATTGCAACCACGAAATTTACAAATGGCTTTTAGTGTCAGCGCTAGATACATAACACACAGTAATACTAACATTCACACACAAACGCTAACACAGTCACTAACACACACACACACACACACGCATAATGCACATGCACTCAATGCATATCAGCAGTTAGTTCAGCGTTGCTTGCACCCTATTCCCGTGGGCGGAAATGTCGTAAAATAGCAGGCAGCAGAGAAAGACAGTAAGAGAGAGAGAGAGGGAGAAATCCAAGAGGACCAACAGCTAGGGGACTCAGCACTGGGATAATATTTTTGCCCCACTGCCTTGGACACACTCTCAAGCGCATATCTAATTTGTCATGGTACTGGAAACAGCTAGCTGCCAGCAAGAAAAATGCTGAAAACATGCAGCGGCACCAACCAGCTGAATGTTATGTGGCAGATGGAGAGAGGTCGCAAATAGGGAGACCTGACCTGCCAACGCGCTAGCTTGTCCTTGGCCACTATTTAATGCGCCTTGTTTTTGGCTCGCAAATCATTGTGCCTTCCAACAACTTTCCGCCGCTGACTTCCCCTTCCCAAAAATCTCTTTGCCAAGCATTGGCTGTCGAAAAATTACTCTGCATTGCTGCTGGCTAAAAATTAATTAAGTCTGCACGCTGCACTTAAACTGTTACAAGTTCTGCTCATTTGCAAGTCAATACACATTAAAAAAGAAATCGTAAGCCCACGGCGCGTATGTGTTATATTAATAGGGTTGAGTTTTCATATGTTTAACATTTGCAAGGTTGCCATAACAAATCCGTTGCTTTTGCCACACAGTTATTAAGTTGAAGAGAGCTTAATGAGAACTGTAATACTTAGCTTTGGCTTGTAAGTGAAAGAAACAAATATGCTTTTGTTTTTTTTTAAAAATAACTTGCAATCAGCTATTTATAATGATTTTTAACCTTAATTTCTCTTAGCAATTGTACAATAAAAGACTTAAAACAACATTTGTATTTCATAATCTAATTAAAAGCCAAATTGCCAACAATTTAAATGCAACTAAATGACAAATGCTAACAAGCCAACAGACAACCGAAGGCATTTTTTGGTCATGCCAAAAACTTTTCCCATTACGAAAATGTTAGCAAAAAGGGGAAAAATTTGACCCACACCCGCGCTCCTTTGCACCGTACACAAAAGTGCAAAAATGCAACAAGCAAACATTTAAACAAAAGTAAAACAATGCTCAATATTTGTTCTTTTTATTTTTTTCATTCGTAGTGCCAACTTTTGCAGGCAAACAAATGGTAAACAATAAAAGTGCAAACAAAATATTTGCCATATGATAAAAGTTGAAGCACCTTCCTCCACTTTAACCCATCCAAAAAAGCAGAACGAGTCCCATAAAACTACATACATAGACGATTTTATGTGGAGCATGCAATAGGTGTGAAAAAGCGCTGACAAAATGCAATCAAATTAGCTAAATGCAACAGCATTTCCGTTTTCGCTTCGACACGGCTTTTTAGCTGGTTTCCATTGGCACCTGCATGTTACGTATACGAGAAGTGAGCAATTATTTTTTTGGGAAAAAGCAACGATTGCACACAACAACAATTTCCTTATTAACTTTTGCCTGTTTCTACCGTTAGTGCTGCAATAAGACCCTGTCAAAAAATAAACCTTACAATTTCACACACTGACACATATACATTTGAGCATTCCTAACTCTTATTATTTTACTCTTGCCAGTTTTAAACTGCTTCGGCAATTTTGTAGGTTTTGCCATAATCGAAAAGTTATTTTAGATATACGATTCGTAAATACTCTGAAAAAATAAAAATAGAAAAGAAAGATTTAAAAATGATTGTATTATTTTTGCTATACTATTTATAGTATCATTTTTTATGGGCATTTCATGCTCATTGAGTTGTTGTGTTTTTTGTTAGCGTAAATTGCTTGCAACATTTACATTTCTTTTGCCTAATTAATACCAGAGCCTGCTCAGAGCTAATACAAGTTATATAACTTTGCTGTTGGCATGAACTTTCCTTTAAGCTGAATTTTCAAATGTTCTCACCTTATTAATGTATATATATATAAGTGTTACAATATCGTAAAAATACAATCGAAAATCTTTAAAAATAAACCCCAAACCACGTATTCGAGCCCGAAGCAACAAATAAACCCAGAGAGCATCTTGCTTTCGAGCTTTCGATTATCTGGTAAACACATTAAATGGTGTGCCATACAATGCCAACAGACACGGACAATAACACGTAGAGACCCACCTCCAGAGGGTCTATGGAGAAGGATGGTGGAGGGGGGGAAAGCAGGCAACAGAAATCGCGTGCAACGCGAAAAATATTTATTGGCTTGCAGTGAATCGTTGGCAGCAGCTAAAATAGAAATCACAGCTAAGGAAATGCTCACGAAATGCTAAAGAAATAAAGGAAATAAAAAGTTGAGGTATCTGAACAGGAAGCGCATATCGCGTTGGGCAAATGCAATAACAACTACAACAACAACAACAATTTCAGAAACTCGTAAATAAAATGCAATACAAATGTGCCCTGCCAGAGTGTAAACAGAACAAAAAAACTAAAAAAACCTGCTACCAAATCAGTGACAGCAGTACAGTATTTATTGGCTAACTAAGTCTTTAGATAACATTACAATATAAAAAGGACGTTAAGTTAAAAGAAACACTTTTTGTTGCTTGCAAACCTAAATTTAGTAAACAAACAAGATCTTCTTACCATTTGCAAATTCAAGCGGACGATTATTTGTTTTATTAAGCAAGGAATTTCGGTTTAACTTATTAATATTCATAAATGTATCTACAATTTCACTTGTTACGATTATCCAGCATTTACCGTGCAAATGTTTGCGATACGCAAATAAAATATCTGAATATCGAATGGGGCACTCCAACCGTTTCTCTCTTCTTCCCCGCTTTCTTGGTCTGGTGCAAAGAAACCGCAACTTACGTTACAGCTTGACATGCCGAAGAGCAACTTTATTTTCGGCGTTTGGGAAAATTGGAAAATTGCAAATCACGTAGCGTCAAGCAATATAAAATTCGCGTCTTGCGTTTTTGTGAAGCAATCGCTTTGTAGATTTAATTCTACGCCCATTCTGTATGTGTGTGTGGTTAGGTAGGTCATAAGGACTGCATTCTTATGCCTAACAAAGTCAAAGCTTGTTTACCTGGTTAGCCTTAGCTGCAGCTCATTTGGTAAGCAATAAAAAAAGAACTTGTTGCTAGACTTAAAATGTTTGCTCCGCCTTGCGGCTTGCCTTATTTTTGTCCCCGCCCGAAGTCAGTGCAAATTTACATTTTCTAAATCAAAATACTTTTAACATGACCGCAGATAGCGAAGCAAACCACTCATCCAAACCACCCAACCACTTGCCCGCCCGTTTACCTTGTATGTGTCAACAAGAAGGGCAAACACGATGGTTACACAGCGTTAATACAACACCAACTTAACGGCAACTGTGTGGGGTGGGTGCACGCCTAAAAGTATGCAATGTTTGCTTAGGCGCCTCTGCAAACACACCCTAGCTTTTAGCTTTGCCCCACTTTCTTGTTGTTATTATGCTCGTTGTTGTTGCTGTTGTTTCTGTTCTGGGCGAAGCTGGAACAAAGTTTATTGCGAGCTCCTTTCCCGCTGTTGTTTAAAAAAAAATGGAAAAGGGAGCCAAATTGTACGAAATAAAGTTAATGGGCGTGGTCGAGGTGAAAGTTCTTTTTACCCGCCTTAAGGCGGCAAACAGCCCACAACTACAAGCAATAATGGTTTCTTCTTTATTACATACATTTAACTAAGATTTACGTGTGCTCTCATCCGAAACTGATGGCGAAAAGTGACCAAAATGTCGTTCTTCTATAGTTTGTGGATATTTTGCTCAAATAAAGCAAACCACATAAAAGTTGTTAACTTTCTAAATGGCTTTTTCACAGATTTTTATTGGGCATGACTTCGACCATTTCGAATTAGATACTTTAATAAATTAAATAAAATTTTAGCAATTTATTTTTGAATTAAAATTACAATCTTCTAAGGCCATTAAGCTCACATTAACGAGTAAGCGTTAATAATTAAATACTAGTTTTCAATATGCGACAAAAGTTTTTTGGTGTTTTTGAAGCAACCAAACTTGTATTGCCATTGTTCATGACAAGCTTAATGGCTTATTAGTATAACTATTATTAATTGTAGCAAACAGCTCTTGCGTGGACAATAAACGCGCTAAACATGAACAATGCAATTGGGTTTTTTGAAGAGTGCTTACAATACAATATTCCCATTAAATGTTTCAATTTAGAATCATGTTTAGTATCGAATGTTTCTATTTATTTCAGTGCGCTGTGCTGTGAATTGAATTCAATTATCAATGCTAAATGTATTCAGAAGGCCGTGAAAGTGCATTGATGAGCATCTGTCCACGTTGTTGGACCATATAAAATTTAATTGTTCGCATATTGTGTTCAATTTGTGATTGTCACACTTCCAAATCCACAGCCACAAAAATATTTGTGAACAATTGAAAATTAAAATGAATTAAAAAGTCTGAAGCCGATAATAGTTTTAGCTTTTCAAACATATTGTTTGTTGTTGTAACTGGTCTATAAGGTGGTTACTAGTCTGGATGATCTGGTTATCTGAAGAAAAATTCGTTCCTTTAAAAAACATTCTTTGCTACAAAAGTTTTTAAAGTTATCAATTAAAAAAAATATTTAAAAATATAATAAACCAAACACTAAACTAATTCCATTTTTTGCAATGATATAAATTTTTATCAAATTAAACGTAAAACTACGCTAAAAACTGTTGAAACCAACTGGCTTGCACAATTTTTCACTTGTTCTCGGCTATTTTATTATGTCATATTGCTGTCCTTGGCCTGCACTCTGACACCTCCTTCCCATAGTATTTCAATGTGCACAGCACATTTTTTTACATTTTAATTAAACATTCAGTTGGCGCAGAGTTGGTGAAATTAAAAGGGGTCACCAAAAAGAAAATCACATTTTGTTCGTATGCCTTTTATTAATGATTGTGAAATTTATTTGTGTCGTTACTACAAACAAGAAAACGTGAAAGTTTTCTTAACAAACTGTTAAAGTTAATGTTTGATGTTGTTTGCAAGAGTTGCAGTTGTGTCAGCTTAGGTGTTCTTGTGGCCTAGTCAAGTTTTATAGCACCCTAAATGCACATAAAATCTTGGACAATTCCCGCTACGCACATAAGAACTAGTTATGCATAAAACATATAGAACATCCCACGTTCAACATTTTAAGTTGAATGGCAATTAACCTTTCGCGTAGCTAAAAATTAAAATCATGAGTCTCAAATAACCCGGTTAACCCGGAGGATTCACATAAATTTTCAAGCACATTTACGATTTAGATGGCAAAGGGGGCTTGGGGGGGACACAACTTGACATGTATTTATAGCTGGCCGTAGACCTCAGTTGGGCATATTGCTAATACGCCATGTTGGTTGCTTGGCTGCGCGGCTTTGTTTTATATGCACAAACACACTTTCCTATACACATACATTCATACATAAAGCCTGGATTGCGATACGAGCGTCAAGAGTTGACTCGAAGACAAAGCAAATGTCTGCCACTGCAATCCTTGAAAATGCAACCACCCTTGAGATATACCTCACTTCCCCAACCTCTTGACAAGCAAATGCTAGTTGGTCTTTTTGCTGGCGAGGCTGTGGCAATTGGCTTGCCGTTGCTGCTGCAGCTCGTAAATTGAATAAAAGTTCAAATGTTGGCAATTAATATAACGAAAAAGTTAATGCCACATGTCTGTGTGTGTGTGTGTGTGTGTATGTATAGTATGTGAGTATGCTGACTTCTGCAATTCAATTGCTTCATGAAACAGCTTCAACCAACTGTGGCTTTAAGCAGGGCATTAAAATGAGGGCGTCTGTATCTGAGTTTGGTTAACTTAAATCAGGGACGTGGCATTTAAAAATGGCCTGGGTACAGTTTTATGGAAATTGATCATGGCAGATTACCTAATTAAAAAAAAGATATAAAATTCAAAGGATTCATATTTTATCAACTGTTTCATCTACATCAATTCGAAATTGTGCAACAATAAACTTTCAAACAAATAAATATGTGTCTGTATAGGTCTGTACTGGGATTTTGCAATGTGCATTTAAATAATCGTTGATTTTTTAGATGTTTCAAGTATCATCCACAAATATCAATCAGCTCTTTGAATACAGATAGACGCAGGCAAATATGTATGCAGATCAACAGAGCCAAAAAGAGAAACATTCATTAAAAATCTCACACATTCACACACACACAAACACAGCATGCACATAAACACTAACAAACACACACACACGCAATCGCAGCTTGGCAATTCATTCGCTCGAATTGTATGTGTAGTTGTGCGTGTGCATCTGCTGGCATTTGCAGCTTCCTTTTAGCCTTTTGCCGAGATTGTGGCACACGCTAATTGCTCGAAACGCTTGAACTCCTCCCACACACACACACACACACACAGACAGACAAACATAAAGACCTCCTCTTACCCTCCAGCCAACCATTCGCCATATCACCATTTAAGCACGTTGCCACCCTTGCGTATTCGTAATATGCGAGTGTTTGTAGGTGGGGGCTTTGGGACCGATTGCATTGAAGACGTGCTCCATTTTCCAAAATCGCTTTACTGGAAGCTCTAAAACAATGCCTCGTTATTTTCCCAAAGTTATTGCACATTTGCTGCAGTTAACACTTGTTCTGATTTTGTTTCTGTTGATGCTGTCTGCTGTTGTAATTTAATTGTTATCTGAATGTGCTGTTTTGCTATTCTTTTAAGCATTGTTTTCAGCGATAGTATTTCTGCAAGATGCTTTCTTTTTGTACATTGGAGCTTTCCTTTGTGAACTTTTTTTTGACTTCGTTGCTATTTTACAAGTATTTATATTTGCATATTTAGCTATGCCAAAACGAGCAGGTTTCTTAATGTTCGTAGTGCATTTAAAGAATAGAAAATACATATTTTAAGGCCAATTGTTGTTTAAGTTTGGACGCCAGCTGTGTGTCAAGAAACATAAATATCAAATTGCTTGGTAAATCATTTCATTAATTGCTTTTGTTCTTCACAGTTATTTGCCACAAATTTAAGTAATTATTGTCGGCTATTAAATAAATGACCAAAAGTTGGAAACTTTAAAGCCAACTGTTCTTTGGTTAAATCACTCAATTGTTATGCTTAAGAAAACGCAATTTGCATAATCTTTCTGTCTTTTTCACATATACCTAACTTCGCGTGTTTAAGTGTGTATGTGTGTGTGTGTGATCCTTATGAAACACGTTTTTAATTCCCAGTCGTCAACAAATATGCTACTGCCTCTTTCTGTTGTTGTTGTTTCACTCTCAATGCGCACAAGGCAAAAGCAAATCTAATTTCTAACACATAAATAAAAAAAAAAAGATTACACAAAAAAGTGAATGGAAGAAACCAAAAGAAAAAAATAATCAACAATAAACAAGAAGAAGAGCGGCAGGCAGTTGTGGCCCAAAAAAGTATGCAATGCATGTGTATGGCATAAATCAAAGCTAGACAATTTTGGCAAGGGAAAACACAAGCTGCGAAACATGAGAGCTGAAAGAAATTTTAGAATAATCGATGGGAAAGGGCGCGACTTATGGTTACCCAGTGTGTCATTGTTTCAGGCATTTCTACTTAAGTCAATGTTGTATTTATCTTCTTGCCGACACATTCACAACTACCATACCCACTTTAACCAATTGTACTTACAGGGTATTTAAACCAACAACACAGAGGCCAAAAAGTCGTGACGAGACGGGAAGGAAATCAAAAGTAAGTGACAAGCAGACAGTCAGTCGCACATAAAACACATGTGCACCGCAAACAAACAGTGTGGCTGAAGTTTTATGGGGGCGGGGCACAACGATGGCAGAGGCCCAAAGAGGGTATGTTGTTCGGTTGGGGCTGTGTGTCAGTGACAAGTTGCTCTTTGAATATTTACAGGGCTCCATACGGCTCCTGACGAGCCTAAGTACTTTAATTGTTTGTGCCGAAATGCTGACAGTTGTTACGGCCAGAGGTGGGGTAGAATAAATGATAGAATGGGATTACTTTGGGTACACGATGAAACCCAATTAGTTGAAAGGTCCAAAGCAAATATTAAGAAATGTCTACAAATGCATGAAATAGCTCAATTATGTTATGTTGTGTTACAATTACATGTTACTGTAACTGAAACTAATAAATTAAAGCTTAATAAATTTAACAAAATTGTGCAATAATAAAGACACACAACACAGCAAGCTCTAAGCCTGATCATTTTATCAAAGTTTCTTAACCTCTCTTATGACTTTTGTAATCATTGTGCATTCTTAGCTGCCGCTGTTTCTTTCGCTTTTTCTGACAGCTGTACATTAAAGCAAACAAAACATTTTGTTAAAAAAAAAAAAAAAATTCAGCCACCGCAACAATTATGACTACTTTGTGGCTAGACAAGATGCAGACAATGCCAGGACCTGTCATCCACATGTTTAGTCTGCTTGTCACATGTCGAATGCAGCTGGCTTTGTTTTTGGTTAGACCATTGCAAATTTATACTGTTGTTGTGCTTTATTAAGTTATTTATTATTTCTCGATTGGTGGCAATATCAAGCTGACTTTAAGAGTTTGTCTAAAAGGCGAGTTTAGTATAGGGCAAAACAATTACCTATCGCAAACAGTTTGTGTGAGTTTCAGTTTGTGCACTTATACACAAATACACAAGCAAGTGTATTTCTAGCCAAGCCAAAATGGCAAATATGTGCATATAAATTCAATAAATTTGATTGAACTATGCACATGGAGCAACAATTATAATGGTAAATGCTCAACAACTGCATTTCTCATTGATTACATTTTGAATTGAATACCATTATCAGCTGGGCATTTCTGTGGCTGCCACAAACTCAACAAATGGCGATCAGGCAGAAATATACATGGAATAGACTAAATTTACCCAAGCAAGCGGGTATTTGGGTCTTTTACTTAACCAAATTAAATAGTTTGAAGTTTAATCATAGACAACAAAGAGTTTTGTGTAACCACATAGGCATAAGAAAACCACAAAATGAACCAAAGTAGATTGAGCACAATTTACATGATAATACATGCAGAGAGGAGACAGGATAAAGTTTAATACTTATTAATGGGCAGAAAAGAAATGAAGCGAAGAACGAAACCAAATTGAATGCATCAGCGAACCAGTTAATATTAAATTGCCGCTTCGATGAGCACAACAAGAACAGCAAAAACAACAACAACGACAGTGGCAACAGTAAAGAACAACACTGTGCACAGATTTTAACTTAAGGTTTTTGTTGTATTGGTTTTTTTTTTTTGGCGTTTTTTTCTTTTTGGTTGCGCAAACATCAAAAGCTTCATAAACGCGCAGCGAAGCCCCAAAAAAACTTATGACTCCCAGGGGAGACACTTGAGTGACTACAACAATTGCAATAACAACAACAATAACAATAAAAACATCAACGACAGCAACCATAGAAAATGGCAGCAACTTAAATGGTTACCCAGCAGTAGATCCAAAACGAAAGAAAACAAGAAAAGCTGCATGAAAAAAACCAAAACTATTTCTTTGCGCAGCGTTGTGGAAAATTAAAAACGCCCAACGAGCTGCCTCTATATATACACATAGTTTGTACTGCCACCTACAAGTGAGTCTGAGAATGACTTGGTTCAAGTGGGATAGCAGCGCACGCTGATTATTAATAACTGAGCTAACACACTTTCTACGCACAAGCAATGTGTGTATGTAGTCTATAAGTAACTGCAACTGTGAAACTGTATTCTGCATTTGGTTGCTTGTCTGCGGCACAGATTCACCAGGGGCCATTAAACTATTGACAGCGACTAATGAAGAAATCTAAGCCAACACAATATATGAATGGTCTTGTGCACATTTTGATTGCTCATTGCTGTCCCTAATCAGGTTTTGCATTACGCATACGCAGACAATTGATTTATTTGTGACCCTCAGTTTGTTTAGCCGTGCAGTTTGTTTGTATGTGTTGTATCTATGACAGTCGCATAGACGACGTGCAATTTGTAACATTTTCGCATTTGCATAAATTACAGTCCAGTGTCAATAAAGTAACAGTTTTGATTGACAACTCGACGTATGCGCAATATTTTTATATGCATCATGTGTGATTGTGTTATAGACATTTATTTTAAATGCACATAAATCATAAGATATGTCAGTGCAATATTTAGAAATTATTTATAGAAAACGGAGTCTAAAGGGTATCCATAAATTATAACCTCATGGTTAAGTATGCATGTTGATTAAAACATCAGACTTGCATCATTTTGTAGCTAATAAACCACTACAAAGTCAGTTTTGTAGAATCGCCTTGAACCTTTGCCAAATACAGCAACATACACACCTATATAGATATGATACACAAACCAGACTATCCTTTATTTCATGATTTTGTCATGGGATCTAGAATCTATCAAGGCAATGAAGCTGTCAATGCAACTGCGTGCAGCTTTCAGCCTTGTATGCATTGATAAAGGCCAAAAGCATCGCAAAACGGCACTAGAACAGCAATTGTACTTATGAAGCTGGCGGCGAAATGAGTGAAACTACCTAAAAACTCAAAGCAGCAACAGGAGGTGAGGGGAAAGGATGGAAAGAGTGGATAAGCCATGGCGAAAATCATATTTTTTTACTTTAACTGGCTTTAGCATTTGCGGATGCGGCCGTGCGGCGAACAGCGCGAAACCAAAACGCATTCAGGCAAACAATTGCAATTGTAATTGAGCTGAGAGTCGACATGGACCTGTGTGTAAGTAACTGTTTCAATGTGTCTGTGTGCGTTAAGTATGTATGTGTGTATGTGTTATCATGTGCGTGTGCTGAGTCTGTTTGCATTGTTATTTCAACGTCGGTCGCTTAGTGGCAATAAAATGAATGTGCATTCCATAGGGAAATTATGAAAGCGGATTTCTTTTGTTTAGAATCGTTTCTAGATTGCATTCATCTGAATGTGATATCTGTGTGTGTTTGTGTGGGCTTAGCGTGTATTTGAGTGTGCGCAGCTTTATAGCCATTTCTGCTTATTGCTAATGCGACTGTTGCTGCAGAAAAAGCATCCGCGCCACAAGCAGATATTCGTATCTGTGATTAAGGCAGAGCCAAAAGCCTCTTCTCTTCATTCCTCTTTGAGGTTGTTATGTCCAATGTTCATTGCAGCATAAAATATTTATTAATTTTTGTATTGCTTCAATCATACACATAAGTAAAATGAGGTAAATACAATCGTAAAAGCATTTCAACAGATATTTATCATTCAACCTTCTTTGTGAGATTTATTTTACAACTTATCGCAATGAACCGAAAAATCCTTAGAATTACTTAGAGATGAAGAATGAAATAAGTCAAACTTTTAAATATTTATAAAATTTTTAAAATATCGAAGCGTAAAACGATTTTTATATAGCTGACAAACATAAAGTTAACAAAATTGATTTTTAATCCAGCATTGTTTAGCCAACCAGAAAAGTATGAAACAGCTTTATTGAGTTCGTTATGCAAAATCTTTAAGCGAACAGTTTTTTGATATTTACGCTTGAAATATAAAATTTGATTTTACTTGCCGTGCAGCGATCCCTTAAAGGATTTATATTCAAATATTTTGGCGTTGGCTTTTATGACATCGTTTCCCCAATAATGAATGATGCCAAGTAGCTTGCCAATTGACAACTCTCAATGCCATTCATGCACTGTGCTCTCGTCATCAAAATGTGCGTATGCTCACATGTATATATAATTTCGTTTTACCACTTTCACCCCTCGTTCTCGCATTTTACTATCCCTTTCCTTTACCTCTCTCGTTACCCGCAATGCATACTTGATCCGAGCTGAGTGCAGAGTGCCAAGTGCCGCATGAAAATCAAATTTTTTATGATTGAGCAGCCAAGCAACATGAAAGTGGCATAGTTGGGGGCACATACATACATATATAGAATGCTGCCATACAAAAGCGTGGTATATGCTCAACGAATGCCAATTGGTTGCTATTTCGCTATTTTGTATCATTCAAGCAATATGGCCCGGGACGCTCTTTGACTTGATGCCAATTCACAGTGCAACTTGCTGATTTCATTTCCTTCTTAAGCGCCAACGCGAAAATATAATTTGCATGCTGCAGATACAGGAACAGATACAGATACGTTTACGGATACATACATATACATCTACATGGCAAGCTGGTTTCATTCCTTTAAATTCATTTCAACTGCTAAAACATGGCCATGGTGCTATGCAATGTGCACTAGTTTGCCCCAAAAGGGAAATCAAACTTTTATCAAGTGTATCAATTTGTCTTGTACTGTGAGTTGAAGGACAATGCATTTTGTTGCATCGTTGCCTGATTGGGTCCAATTATTGTGAAAAGACGCAAAAAAGGGCACAAATGCACCCTAGAGAGAAAGAGACAGAATATAATTTGATGCATACTTGAGATATAACAATGTTGAGAATAATTATGTATTTGTATAAATTTATATTTTATACAGTCCCAATGAGTTGCAATGCTTAAATCATAAATATCAATTAATTGAAATACTAGATGCAATTTGAAATGATTTGCTTTGTCAGTATCTTATTATAAATTAAACGAAGCAAAAGCTTAAATGCGATTAACAATTTAGATACTGTGCTTAGATTTAAATTGACAAACAAGTTGTTATATCTTAATATGTATATCGTTCATATAAGAACAATGGCACTGACACAAACGCTACACAAAAACAATGGAATGAAGATAAATGTTTTCACACGCGATATTTTCAGTACTAATGAAATTTTGCTTTCAACTAAATTAGTGTCCGTCTCAACGAAAGGCAACAATAATGCTCAACAGCAACAGCAATATCAACAACAATGGCACAAAGTAAAATTAAATAATGCAAGCACTTTTAGGTTAATTAAACTTGAATAGCAACAAACTGGCAGCGAACGATGCAACAGCAGCACACTCTAAGCCAAAAGAGTGTGAAGATCTCAGATGCGGGCTTGTACTCTGTTGCAAGCAATGGCCAGCTTTAAGGATACTAGGATACACAAGTGCAAGGGTTGACTGTTTCTCTATTTCTGTTGTTGCTATGATTGTACTCTTGTAATTGTTATTACAATGGTTGTCCTTTTGCATTGTGCATGCTGCCAGTTGTTGTCTGGCTGTCTCGGCATGCACTTTTCCACATAATTGTGTGCCTGTAGATGCCCAGTCCGTACTTTGTTCCCATGCATTTCCACCAGCAGCACATGCCAAAAAGTTGTTGGCAATAACCACACTGCGTTCCAGAAAACCTTTTTGCTTTAACATATTCAATATGCAGATCTGCGTGTAGCTCACAAACAAACAACAAAAAATATAAACACCTTTAATTTACTCTGTTAGATTGTTAAAAACGTTTGGTGTTATTTAATTTATAATGTTTCTTGGAACACAAACAATTGCATGCATTTTTTGTGGCTACTAAAATGTACAAAAACAAATATCTGTTCTATGAGTGTTTAGAAAACAGAAACTCAATTACTTTAGTCATTGTCCAAAAGTTTCGATTAAAAAATGTAGAAATTGTATGCTGAAACGGATGTAATTGCTGTTCTACTGTTAGCAGTTTCTTGTAAGTTGTTACTAGAATGGGCCATGAATGAAAGTAAAAAAAATATCTAAGTCTTGAACTTATATAAATAGTATTTTCCAGGTAGATTTTGGTTTTACTTAAGAAAATATAATAATTATATATAAATAATTATAATAATAAAAAAAGCTATACATTTATTATTAAAGCATTTAAGAAAAAAGCTTAAATTAGTAACATCTTAGTGAATTTAAGAAGAAATTGTTTTTTGGATTAAAAGCTTTTCCTGTTGGTCTATTCGGTTGCTGCTGCTTCTGGTGAAATGTGCAAAAGTAAACAAAAGTATTGCCAAGTTGCCATGGACAAATACAAGCAATGTACCTCGACATCCAACAGCCTTAGTGTGTTTGTGTGCTCGGTAAGTGCTATCTGAGTGCTGGAACAAGTTCGTTTTACTGCTGCCTGCCGGTTTGCCTAGCTTATTATAATTGCCTTCGTTTTGCCTCATCTTTTGCTAGTTGTTGGCTTTTGTTGTGGGTGTTGCACTTGCAAGATTTTCGACAGAATATCATTGTGTGTGCAACAAATGTAAGCAACGACATTGATGCTGTTTGCTCAATGTTTCCTTTCATTCTTTTCTTTTACAGTTTTTATGGGTAAGACACTTGCAGTTATGTTTTTCTAGTCAGTTTACTATATACCAAAACAAATACTGAATATGTATACATTTGTTTACCATTTTGCTGTTTGAAAAAATTATTGTTTGCCTGATTTCGGTTTTTCAGAGTTCAAGTGAAAGTCAACAAAAAGAAAAATAAATGAACAAACACATAGATATTGTTTGAAGTCAGTAAAAACTGCGAAATGTCTGCAAAAAACAGTAGCTATTTTTCGTAGCACATATGCATGGCATTGTCTTAAGCTTGTTGCATGTTGCATGTTGTTGTTGATATGGTTTTGCTGGCACACAATTGCTAATTGCTTTAAATGCACTTAAGCCGGAAGTGGCTTAACATAAGCCGCTGACAAACACACACACCCACAGATACACTGATATACAACCGTAGAGATTTGTAGATTGAAACAGAGCTATGCTCATAATGCACAGTTGTTTCTAACATATGCAAACAAAATGTACTGCACATTGGTTGGCATTATCTAGGCTTTGGTTTTTATTTCATTGTGTTTATTGGCTTAGCCTTTGTTGCTGCTTGCCGACAAAAGTCGCTTTTGCTAAAGCTCTGTATATTTGAACTAGCTTTTTCATGCCGCATGTTGAGTAAAAACAAATTGTCTTATTTACATTTAAAAAATATTTATATACATGTATCTCTGCATGATTCTGTTGACTTGCAATAGTTTGGTTCGATGTTAAATTGAAATCAAAAACTTTATGTTTGTTCTGCATGCAATTTCTATAGATTCATATATGCTGCTATTAAAATATGCATGTAGTATGCTATCGCTGCGGCTATTGTTTGGCTATTTTGTCTGTCCTCATGCTCTTGGTCGCCTTTATCTGTTTGTTATTGCCTCCTGACTCTTTTGTGTTGTGGCATGCTGCATAAATAAGATACAGGCACAAGCAATTATTTGCTTTGTACATGAATTTGTCAATATTTATCAATGAGTATTCAAAATTACGATAACAGAATGTCAATTTTAATAATAAAATTCTTTTGCAAATTTAATTAAAATGGAAACTTGCAAGGATGTGCATTTTAGTTTGTTAATTCCTTTTTAAATCACTATGATTTTAATATTTAGGTTCTATAACTAAAAAAGGGAAAATACTGTCAAATTTGTTTTTGCATCTAGTTGGATTGTAAATTCCGAATTATTTTATAATAAGTATGCTCTGATTAGGTTTACAGAGATTCCCTCTCCATTTAGTATATTAAAGAACAGAATCGACACATGCTGCCAAGCGGCGTTTATTTTCTTAATAAAATTGATTGTATTTTAAGACTTGATTCAAGGCTACTCAAGTGAAATGGAACCTGTATGTACACTGTTTGATGCCACATACGTACTCGTAAGAGATTGCTGCACTTTAAAAGTGCGGCTTAGAGGAAACTTGAAGGTCTTTAGGGTTACTTATGCGCTGACATTTTTATGGGTATTTTATGGATAACGAGCGAGCGAGTGTGGCAAAGACAAAGCTAAGCTGTATTTTTTATACTTTCAAATCGATAAAAATGCAAATTAAACATCGCAAATGTGTGGAAATGGCAGACGGATAAAAATAAAAATGAAAATAAAGGCAAACTTTCATATGGGAGTTGAAGAGAGGCGCGTCGTTAAAAGAAAAGCTAAGGGAGATTCAAATGCTGGAAAATGGCTTTTGTTTTGAGTATGTGGTATGCAGACGGAAACAACATTTCAAGTCACTTGCATGATGAAGCACATGTCCTAGCCCCTTAACGAAGCGGGCATCAAAAGGGAAGCAGTCGAGCGACAAATGAAAATTGCAAAAATGATCGGAAATGACCAATTTTAAATAAAAATGTAACCAAATGTGGGCGCGTGCATGTTGGTGTGGACGTGGGTGCAGCAAAAGTTGAATGCAGGTTAAGACAAGCACAGACAGACAGTGTGTGTGTGTGTGCGGAAGTTGGGCGCTTGACATGCACAGACACGCACATCAGTACACCAGGACTAGAAAGTAAATGCAGCCGAAGGATGTGCCTGGCACTCGGTTCGTTGGTCCCAAGGAAGCAGACAAGGACAGCGGCAATGATTTTCCGGCATGAGTTTGTCACATGTAAAAGTCATGTGCACGAATCGGACTAAGAAATATGGTTAGATCATAATCGCATCAAGTCTGTCCCAAAACTTATTGCCAACAAGCGCTGCTGACAGACAAATTAGAAATTTGTCATTCGAGCTTAGGCCACATATCAAATCTGCTTCAGCAGATACTTCTATTATAACCATTTTTTGCTATGGCTCGTGAGTGAGTAGAAAGTGCATTGACCTCAATAATATATGGTACGCACTCAAACCGCCGCACAGCTCATAACTCAAAGTTGTCATCTTGAGTCCGTATCTAAAAACAATAACACGCACACACACACAGACAACTTTGCATAGTATTTTATATTCTAGCTTTTTTCCTTTTTTTTTTAATAAGTCAAGAAAACATTTTCATATCTTTATTGCTTAAGCAGAAGCAATTTTGTGTGCAACCCTTTTCAAAAGACACCCTTAAACAATATTCCCTGTCAACTGCTGGCAAAGTAATTCATCAGACATCATATGAAAACCATTCTTGGAATTGAGAACTAGAAAGATTTGAATGCAGAAGTAGAAATCGAGATGCATTGTGTTTGAAAATTAGAAAATGTTTTGTGGTCTGTGGTCGACAAACCGACAACTTGTGGCTAGAAAAGTTGAACAGCTTTCTATATAAAATAAAATGAGTAAAAATGTTTTTTTTGTTTTGTTTTAATTTAATATATATATTAAGCAAACATTAAAGTCAAAAATTAGAATAATTTATTTAATAATTAAAACATTGCCTTTGGCTTCTTTCAATAAAAAACTTTTTAAATAAACATTTTTTTATTTCTTTCCTTCGTGCTTTGCATTTTGTGTGTCGTTTGCTTCCTGTATGGGGAGTGCTTTTTAGCACTTTCCTTTTTCCGTGCGCAACCGCATTTGTTGAAATGCAAAAAAGTGAAGTTCTGGTTTTCCGCTTTGGTCTGCTCAACAGTTTCAGCTCAGTACTCTACTGACGCTAAGGCAATAGCAATTTGATTGTTGCCGCTGTTATTACTATTGTTGTTGCTGTTGTTTTTGCTGAGTTTACATTTCGCATGAAAAATGCGTCAACAACTGCGCGACACAATTAACAATGCGCTTGTAAATATGACTGAAATATCATGACGTTGTCCCTAATCAAATAAAAATCCCGCACATGGCAAGCGAGTTAAGTGCCATAAGAGTCAAATGACAATTAAAAATTTCACACACGGCGATATGCAAACACGCACGAATTTAAATGCGCTGGACTGCATATATTGCTCATACGCTCCATGTTCAAGTGGAACAGCAAGAGTTCGCACAGCTGCAAATGTCCGCTTCTTTTCGTTTTAGCTTTATTAAGTTTTTAATTAATGTATGAGCAGTTAAAACTTGTAAAACTGCTGTCATGATAAACTAAAACAATATTTCTCACTTGGAAACCCAAAACGTCCCACACATATGTCCACACACACAGCAGCTACATACATGCACTAGACGACCAGAGGGGCTGTTGGCTGGAAAGCTGTTTAAATAAATGAAGTAATGTGCTTCAAGTGTGGGTATGTGCGTGTGAACATGTGTATATATATATATATATATAGGGGTGTTTAAATGATTGCTTGAGCCATTAAAATATTTTCGACTTTTTATTCACTTAAATATAAAGTGTTAAATGCAAAGTTTTAAATTTCTCTATAAAAATATTATTATTAAAAAAATCATTTGGTTTTTGACTGGAATAAAAATTAATTTCAATTTTTAAATTTAACGAACAGGTAACTTCAATTTTGTTATTGAATTAAGCAAAACCCTTGCGGAAATAATCTTACATTTTGTAAAAGATAAATTCCATCTATCAAAGAAGTAGCTCAGCCATATTCCTATACAAATAAAAGCCACCAGTTACAGCCTTTGTGCTTTGCATTTTGGAATTGCAAGTGTGTGGTACACTTCACTTTTATCTTATCGGGGAAATTGAATTTGTGGTTGGCACCCAATGAGTATGCTAAGTCGTTTGGCAAACAGACTGCATACAGCAAGTGGCACACACACACAAACTTACGCATATAAATACATTTAGACACACACTCACATGCACACTGTTTTCAGCAGCTTTGCTATACCGGATTGCAATGTACTGAAAGGTTGCTGCTGTGCTTGTGAGTGTTTTTAAGTGTGTGTGCGTGTCGCTCTAATCCTTTGTACATTTTGTGCCCCAGACACAGACTGACCCCATTCACAAAATTTAGAATGCCATCTATCAGCACGCACACACACACACATAAAGACGCATACACACACACAATAGAGAGACAAACTTGTCGCAAGGGAAGAGCAGGCGACATGGTCAAAACTTTGCACAATTAAAGTTTAAGTGTTGCACAAACTTGTGCCATGTGCTCGAGAGAGGCAACAAAGCTGATGATGATGATTATGATGATGATTATGATGATATCGCTGATGACAAGGACAATGCATTTTGTTATTATAGACTTTTGTCAAAAAGTAGGTACGTTAGTGTATTTGCCTTTGCCCTCCCAAAAATAAAAATATCACCTTTTTGGAAAAGCTCAGACGCAATAACAAAATGTAATTAAAAAGTTTTCGAGCACTTGCAAAAATAATGAAATCGACTATAAACAGGCACTTTGGGTAAGCTTAAAACTGTGGCTATCAAACGATACTCACTGAATTTACTTACTTTACGAAAGAGATCCAAATAACTTCATTATGTTTTCGAGTAGGTTTTGTCTGCAAGCTGCTTTTCCAATTGCAATTCTCCTTGTCAAATGTTTTCGTGTCATTTTGTTTCCTCTGTCAGTACATTCATTGAGAAAGTAGCTACGAAACGAGCCAGCTGATAAAAACCGCAATAAAAGCATTTTTGTGAATTAAGTTCCATTGCATTTTTCATCGTCCATGCTGGCACTGCGAAAAGAATTGGAGTTATGTTTCACTTGAAACTAAACGACAGGAAGATGCTCTGTAAATGAATCACACATATTTTCTACTGTAATAAATAATTTTTTTATTTAAACTATTCTTTTTGTTCCATAAGCTTAAAAGTATCTCCCTCCTTCACCGTGATCTCTAACTATTTTTTACCCTTCCATATGTTTCAAGGGTACAAAAATTTAATACACTGGAACTTCGCCAAAATGTTAATGCAATTGCTTGAACATTTTCGCTAGTCCACGAAATCAGAGTTTTACTCATTGAATATTTAAAATGTTTTCAGGTCAGCTCAAGTGCTTTCTCTGTGGCAATCGTGAAGTAATTTGTTAAATGATCTAATTAATGCAAACTGTGCTCCTTCAATAGACTTCAAATAAAAGATGCAAAAGGAAATTAAAATGAACTGAGATTAAGAAAAAAATCAGTTGAGTAGCACAGCTTTTATAAAGTTCCTACAAAACTGCTGTTCTTTATTTAAACTGATTAAAAATAAATTTCATACAATGATTCATTAGCATATTTGTATAAAGTAAGATTAATATTAACAATATCAACCCACCACACACACACACACATGTCATTGTTAATTAAGTACAACAAATGCGATTAATGTGAGTGAGGTATAAACAATTCGGTCTGTTATTGATTTCAGGTTAATCATACATTTAAATTTACATAAACTGTTATTAATAAAGGAGATTAAACGCACGAAAATGCGTTGTAAAGTAAAAATTGTGGATGACAATAATACAAGCCTATTAACAAAATTAATAAGCTGTCCGTGTGTATATCAATTTTTTTTTTATTAATTGCAATGTATCATATTAATAAAAATGATGATGGATTAATTTGTAAATTACATAAAAATATACAAAATATTTTCTTTTTAAAAGACCTAGTACTATATACTGCAACTTTTATGCTTTTTAACTAATATGTAATTATAATTTGTATAAAGCGTAATCAGCACGTTTTAAAGTGTTTTATTTAGCTTTTACTCAATTTTAATCGGACATACTTAATACTTTACTCTTCAGCTCAGCGCACACTGCAAAATAAACGGAGTGTGATTTTTGTTAATTAATAAATTTATGACATAAACAATTATTAACACGCTCGCCAGAGTCATAAATAAATCTACGAAAACATGTTATGCAAATGCCATTGCCCATAAATTATATTTAATACGCTTTTCTTAACAAACAAGTGGAATATATATTTATTAATAATAAAATGAAATATGCGAATGGGACCGCAACGTGGCTTAAAGCCAATAAAGAGATGAGCAAATGATGTGTGCGAAATTAATGTAACAATGAAATAACAATTATAAGCCGCTTTAAGGAAGTTTTAATATTTTACATTAAGAATCAACTGCAGAATTATAAGCAGATAATTAATTCCTACATACTTTACTTCTTTACACTGATTAACTTAGATCAATTATGTATGTCAACCAATTTCGAGATTCGTTTTCCATTTGAATAAAGCAAAGACAAAAATAAACCAAACATACCGTGCTTGTTTATCGTTAATTTGCTTTTGAATTGAAGTGACATGTTGACATCGGGTTTTGCTCTTCAGCATCAATTTAAAAACAGTTTTAATATGTATGATGCATTTCTGGCAAAACCATTCTCAGTTTACTTGCACGTGTGTGGCTGCCCCCACATCGGTTTCCCCTTCCTTCCTTCCCTCCCAACCAGTTATGTTATACTGTTCCGAGTGTGGAAGTGAATGTGTGTGTGTGTGTGTGTGTGTGTGTGTGAGTATCTGTATAAGGCATGTAGGCTTTTTGTTGTGGTTAGCATGCTGAAAAGCCGGCAAATGAATAGTGCGGTTTAAGTTGAGCAGCAAATGGGCTGGTCATGTGATACAGATACAAATACGCATACTTTATGAATGCATTCGAAAAAAGTTACGTTTGTATATGCAAATGTTGTTTTTCGGTTATATATTTCAAGAAAAGATTAGTATACGAAAGATAATAATGTTAAATATAAAATAAAGTACTTTGAGCAGATACAAACAAATACTAAATGGAAATTGTAGAGTTAAAAACTTTAACACATATTTATTTAAAGATATATGCGAAAAACACGGATACCTAAGCAATTATTTGCAGATACGGGATCATTTACAAAAGGTAATTCTTAACCACATTTGGCCAAAACGAAGGCACGTAAGTCGCTTATGTGGCTCTTGCGGTAGGGTGTCCGCTTACCTTTTTTGCTGGTTACCCTAATCCAAAACAAAAACACCTGCCCCAAAAACTTTAAATCCTTAGCAACAGCAAAACAAAGTTTTGCGTAGCTTAAAACAAGCAACAATCCAACCAGAAATAAAATCAGTTTGTGTGTGTGCCAGCTTTGACAAATATACAAACTTTTCGATTTGGCGCAGGTATTCGGCTATTATTTTTATCGCTTTCGCGGTTCTCTCTTTAAATGCAAATAAGAAAAATTAATTTAAACTGATACTGGCGCTCATAACATATGACAGTTATTTACTCCCAATAATCATGATGACAATGCAAATGTTGAAATGTATCTTTAACACATAATAAAAGTAACTGTAGCACATTAAGCTTAGCTGTAGTTCTATCCTGGCGATTATTCGCATTATCATTAATTTATTAGTGCCAAAGCCATTGGCTGACATGCTGAACACAACGAAACACACCCACACACCCACGCACTTCCACACAGACACCTTGTTTAGAGTGGAACAAAAATATTTCAATGCCATTTGATGCCTGAGCACAGTCGTGGCAACAACAAACATCCTTGCTGCGTCGCACATTTAGCTGGTTATTGTTTTAACATTTTGTCGACCCGCTTTGCGCTATTTTCGCTCTTATCTTATCATTATTAACGTTCGTTTTATTGTCCTGCTGTGCGTGTGTTAGTGTCCTGCTGCCACTGTCGCAGCCACTCGTTGTTGCCATCATGTTTGTTGTGTATTTTAAGAGCGCTTTTTATTATGTCATTATTGTCATTTACTTAGCTCCTTGTCCCCTGGCACCCACTCTAACCGTAGCACTCTTACCCTGATCGCTTCGCTAGCTTGCATTATTTTGATTATTTGTGACGTCCCCTGTAAATGGTTGCTCTAAGCACATTATGCTATGACTCCGACTGCGACTCGTTGATATTTTGATGGCACTTTCTATTTACAGTTTTCATTGCGTTCTTCAGGCTTCTTTAATGACCAAACAACATCGTGTACTTTCTTGTTCTTCGCATTTACGTATTTTAGTATTTAACTGTGATTTACATAGCGCCCACATTATTTTAATGACACGCCAAAAATGTTCATGAATTTGAGCTTAGCCAAATGATATCTGTTATTGATGTTAAAGTGCTTCGTTTTTATTATTTGCTTATCAGTTTATTAATTAAACATGAGATTAATGCAGGCAGTTCGGCCAGTTTATTAGCAAAAATATAAGTCATAAAGTGATACTGAGATTGCTTATTTATAGAGTAGTGAATATTAAATAAGAGCTACTGAATAATTTAATGAGTAAAGAATGTAAAGCATTGACTATTGAGCAATCAGTTTTGGGTAGTTCACATTGAAAACACAAAGCTATCCTGAGAAGTTCCTTGATTAACATATCGCTGTGAGTAGCTGGAGTAGTCTGGCTGTGGAGCGGCACTTAAATTAAAAATTATTGTTAAGCGAAAGTTGAAGTGGATCGTTGATGCGTTGAATGCGAATTAAAATAATGAGGCGAGCTCAGTAAACAAAAATGCGAATGCATAAATTGATTACAGTATCAATTGCTGAACTCGTGACTTTTAATTAAAAAGCGCACACAATAAAAGAATCGACTTGCTGCAACTCTTGGTAATTTGGCTTGAAATAAAACATATAAAAGAACCCCAAGCTGCAAGGGAATCGAGCAGAAGCCGCGAAAAAGCTCATATAGTGTGTGCTTGGTGCTTGGGT
Organism: Scaptomyza cyrtandrae; assembly: GCA_035044605.1. Classification (NCBI taxonomy): domain Eukaryota; kingdom Metazoa; phylum Arthropoda; class Insecta; order Diptera; family Drosophilidae; genus Scaptomyza; species Scaptomyza cyrtandrae. The sequence goes on from JAWNNS010000640.1 coordinate 18,674,964, forward strand.
TAAAATGGCAAAAGCAAACAGGACGCGGTGTTGGCAACAGGAAAAGTTAAAATGCGACTCTGGAAAATTATAAATCAATTTAACATTGAGCCCGCAATCCAGGCTGGGCACACAAAAGTGCGAGTCGCATAAGTAAATATGCGGACAAGTTTCCATTACGAGTACGCGCAACAACGAATAACTGTATAAATTGCCAACTCAAACGGAAGCGCAATGACACCGGACACCATTGACCGTGCCTGGAGTCCGGGAATGGTTGGAGGCTCGTTTTGGCCTGGCCTGGCCTGGCCTGGCCTGGCCTGTGTCCTACGGATTGAACGCATGCGCGCCATTGTGCGCTGCTTCATCATCCGGCTTGTCCCCGTCGCCACGGATGTACACGCTTTAATCTGAAAGCCACAAACGTTGGTATCAGCTACAGATGCAACAGCCAACTGCAGATTCACCAGCTATAGATATTCAGTTGCAGCGGTCGCAGCTACAGTGTTTTTTTTTTTCATTTTGTTGGGAAACAGATTCGGTTTGCTACGGCAACTGCCGACTGTGGCTGCATTTCAAGTCAAGCAGTTAAACAACTGTTTGTAATTGCAGCCACCAGGGCAACAGTCCCTGATATTATGGTTGGGGTCGTGGCTTTCGCTTTTGGAAAGGGAGGTATGATTGTTGGTTGGGTGCTTGAGGGATCAGAGTTGAATGCTTACTGGCAAAAGTGCTTGTTACCGGATTTTGTGCAATAAAAATGCAAAGTATGCAAAAGTTTCTTTCCAATACCATAGCTAAATGGCCGAAGTGCTGGCAACAGGCTTTGGGATAAGGTTCGACTGAAAAACAGTTACAAAAATGAATGCGTCCAGAGATAAGCTCAAAAATACGATTAAAGTGGTAGTTAATATAATAAAAATCAAACAAATACATAATTATAAGTATATATTTACACTGTGGACTTATGAAAAAGCTCTCTTTTTAAACTTGGTAATTAATTTTTAGTAACAAGTTGATACATTTGTAAAAATAACAAATTAAGTTTCTTATTTAAATGTTATTAAGCTCATTATTTACGAGATGTACGGACAAAAGGAGGGGGCATACGGGCAGTGCGATAAATGCAGCGAGACTGAAACGTGTGCTGCATTTTCAAACTTGGGCAGACATTAAGTATACGCAGCGGATGACATTGAGCGACGCTGTCGCTTATCGCATGCACGTCGCAGCAGCTGTAACTGGAATGACGCCATGTTTGGCATAATGAGCGCCACTCGTAGCAAACAATGCGGCATGAAGCGTGAAGCGGCGTGGTGCATTAGCGTGCCAGGCCATGTGGTATGGCAGGATGAAGCAGATGGAGATGTGGCTGGAAATCCTTAGAATTGAACGTCAAATAGCAAACAGCGTCTTGCACCTGGAATGCATTAAATAAACATCATTATCGCTAAGACTTGGAACAAGGTATATACGCACACGCACACACACACACACACAAACACAAATAGGAGCAGCAAACAATGCAACTCTGCAAATTCACACTCAAGCACACAAGCACAGCGCATATTTGGCAAGCAGAAGGATTTTGCGGTTGTATTGTGCAAACATAACAGGAAAATGCTTGGATGGATTTTGGACTCTCTGCTCTACACACAAGCATACAAATTTTTAAGGCTTATCAGCAGCGAGTAAAATACGTATGTAATAGTCTTAGCATTAGCTGGCTTTTAGTTTTATGGTCTAAAATGGTATTAAAACTTTATTCGATAATGGGTTGCCTATGAATTGCTGTGTGCTCTAAATATATATTTTAAATTGGGTATCATTTTTATTTTGGCTTTTAAGATATATAGTTTTTATATTTGCTTTATTTTGACAACTTTTTTCTGGCTGACAAAGTTGTGTCGCTAATGTGCTGCAGGCAAGGAATAAGTTTATTTACAAATATTTGGTCATTTTTATTTTCACACATTATGCGGCGTTTCTTATGCTTTTTCACATAGCCACACACACACTGACACACACATTCTAACACTCGCGCACACACAAACAGAAAACGCAGCGTGGCCATTTATCATTTTCGCCCCATTGAAGTTTCAGTCTCGCGTCGACGGCGACATAAAGCAGCGACATCAGCGGGAGGCAGCAGTGGCTGGCTGACTGGCACAAGGCGGCAAGGAGGCGTGGCAGCCATAAGCAGAAGGCGCACTGCCCAGCGTACGGGGCAAAGACACAAAACAGCAGGGTTGCCAAAAATATCAAAAAAAATAAATAAATAAAAAAAAAACGTTGCACAAAAAGAAACGACGTGCAAGTAGTTCAAAAACTTTGGCCTAAAACCGAAATGAAAGCGACTTAAACGTAAGGAGAAAACAACCAAAAATACCAAGAAGCAATAGATGCTGGAGGGCGTGGCACGTTAGCGCAAACATTGGCTGCCATTTGTGAGCGTATAACATTATTTATGGTTTGTTATTTCTGCAAAGAAAAAAGTATGCAAGAAAATATGTTGCGACTCTTTCATAATTTTCCTCTACTCTTTCTTACTCTTCCTTTTTGGTTGCTTTTTTTTTTTGCTTGAGCGAATGAACCAAAACTTTGCACACACAAACACTCCCAATACATTGGGTGCAAATGACGTGCGTCTTAAAGCAATATATAATGGTCAATGGTGTGGGGTGCATTTAATTATTAAAAGTGCAAACACAAATCGATAGCTAGAAATGGTTTAAGCAATGTGCTCGCTGTAAAAAATTGTGCATAAATTAAAAGTGCTCATTAAATATTTTTATATTTAAATAGAAGAAGCAGCGCCTCAACTTAATGACCATAAAGCGAAATTAATGACATTGCGAAAACGCGTTACTCACCTTCCAACCCCCGACTAAGGACCATTACCAGTGGTCTTCAGCATTCGTTTACGAGCAGCCCACAAATGGTCACACCTGCTACCAATGCCTTCAGATAGCCAGCATGGCCCAGCAAAATTGAGAGCGACGTTAATGACACCTGCGAGACAATTTCAATAACCAATATGTGTCGTTTTGGGGTCTGCGAATCGCTGTAGCCAAACAACCTGCGGTTGCATTAAGTAATCTATTATGGGCTTCCCTTTTATTTATCAGCACATACGGTGTACTTCCACGCGTATACGTAACGCACTACAAGTATGTTACGTACACGGGTGAAGAAAGTTTAACATGCACGAAACACCTACTAAATGGCTTTTTTTTATTTTATTGAGAAACTATAAAATTGTATAAAACATAGTTTCAACTAAGCTTAGCTTTTAATCACTTAGACTACGTTTAAAATAAATCCGAATTTTAATCACCAAAAAAGAAATTTTAGGAAAAACGTGCAACTTTTTGCCTCTGAGAATTTGCATGTTTTATTCAGTTGGTAAAGACTTTCCTTGGTTTGTGCACCCCTCCCCTTGGACTGGCTGCTTGAAGTGCCTCTTCACTTCACTCTTTTGACTTTAAAAGTGGGCTTTAATATTTCAAAAAAAAAAGTAGCCTGACAGCCAAAATGCCGCGCCACGCTCACAATATAACAATGAGGTGTCAAAACAAAAGAAATTTTTTCGCTTGTTTTTTTTTTAATTCTCGTTTCCTTTTTTCTTGCTGAGTCGACTGAATTCTCGGCCCCTATTTACAGTTACTCGACGGCGCTCTTGTAGCTGTTTACTTTGTTAATGGTCTTTTTCAGCTTAGGTTGTCAGTCGCACGCGTCCCATAACATTTCTCCCCCTAGCGAATAACTATTGAAATTCGCTCATTTTGTTGACCTCCAAAACGCGGCATTGAAAACGGAGGGGCTTTTTGATTTGTCCCAACCGAACCAGGAAGACTTTTTTTCTTTAGTAAAAACATATAATTTTTGTTCTTTGTCTGTTCGGATGCGATGCGTAAAATAATTTATACAAAGATTTCATTTGCTTTTATCACAATCCGATATTTAATGGGCTGGCGGAAAAGCAAACTGAAATTTTCCTTACCCGAGCCCTGTTCCGTTGCCCCTGACCATTGCTTTGTTGATTTTGTTAAACACTTTTGTATTTTTCTTAAGTGGGAAACATTTCAGTTGCATTATGAAGTAGCCTAAAAGCTAATGTGCTTGGCAGTTTCTTTCGACTTTTCCAACGCACAGTGGGTCACTGTTTAAAAAGTATGTACTTTTAAAAACATACCTAAGCTGCTTATTGAGCAGTTGAAGTTGTATGGGGAAAAATACTTGTGCTTGTTTTGCTGACCTTGAAAAAGCTTAGCAAAAAATTGTAAAGCAAACTGCAACTAAAAATGTTAAAGATTCTTTTCGTTTTGTTAATTAGTGATATAAAACGAAAGGAAAATAAACAAAATTTTTATTCGTGAACTTAAAATTACTTCCTAAAAACTCATTTCCTTGGTTAAATTGTTTTTCTTTCCAACACCACTTAAGGGCTGCAAAACATAATCTAAGATAACGTCAACCGTTCGTGTGTAATTTTTGTCATTGATTTTGGGCCCGCCCCGGCAAACAGTTTGTCGAGCATTTAGCAGTACATGTGACCCCACGCCCAGTGATTCGAAACGCTTAGCCGCAGCTGAGGTGCCTCTGCGGGTGTAGCTGTGGCAGGGGTAATACATATTTTAGCAGTTGCTCAGATTTTTTCCTTGGAAATTTATTAAATTTTTCGAGTATTTTTCCGGTTTTGTTGTCCGGAAATTGCTGAAACGTGTGGCCGGTGGGTCGAATCCTTGAAATGTGCTAATATAAATTATTAATAATTTCTATGATGCTTTCAGCCCAAAAACCAAACGCCTCGCAGCCCAAAAGTGAACAGACTTTGGAAAATTTACACGAGTCAACCGTTGAATAAATGAATTATTTATTTTCATGCCCAACAATTCGGATTTGCTGCCTCAACTCAATTGCTAACTTGATGTTGCTGTTATTGCTTTTTTTTTTTTATCTACAATTCCCTCGTTTAACTCATTTCTCTGAGGTAATTTCCGTTATCGTGTGACAAACTATTTTGTCATTTAATAAAATTGTTCGTCGCCTAGCAATCAATACCGATGACCAACTTTAATGCATAGTATTTCATTCAAGTTTTCATACTACTTAAATATGAAAAAGTGAAATGTTAAATGTGTACCTTTAATTCCGAGAATATCAGTAACCAACAGCTGTGCAATACAGTTTGCCAATTGCAATTGAAAATCATCAAGTGAAAGACGCTTACGGTGAAAGAAAATATAATTCAATGGGCTTGTGGCTTTCACTTTTCAATTAACAGAAAAATGAAAAAAAAAAATAAGAGATGGGAAATCAAAAGAAACAAAACCAACCACCAACTGCTGCTGTCTGATATATGAGTCAAGGTTTTACTTTTCAATTTCCATAATTTCAGAGTCACAGCGCAAATGTCAGTCATTTGTCTTCAGTCACATAAATACATAAATGAACGCAATGAAATCATATGAAATGGAATTTAATGATATTATATCGATATTTGCACATTGTATTTCGTCTTTTTACTCCCATATATATATATGTGTGTGTGTGTGTGTCTGTGAGTTTGTTTCTTTTTTTTTTGTCATCGTTTTCGTAATGACATGCAATTATTTTGCGATTAAAGCCCATTTTTCGTTATTGTAACTGAAGCGAGACATTAACGCCCGGCCACATCCGGGAAAACATCTATGAGGGCTGTCAGTTAATGGCCAGCAAACAATATTGACGTTTCGTTGATTAAACAATCAATACTTCAACCTCATGCTCCATACCAATGTTTTTTCACTCGCGCTGCTGCCATTTTCACAACACAATTTTCATCTTTTTTCCTTTTTGTACCCTGTTCCTTGTGACTAAGTCGTGGTATCTTAAGGCAATACATAACATTCGCGTATAAATATAATATTAACTTTATTATAAAAAAAATAAATCATACAAATCATATTCGTTAATATTATTATATAAAAGTATGGAAATATTGTTACATGTTCTTTTATTTTACGTACTCTAAGAAATTTTCTTAGTTGATATCCACATTTCAAGGATATCTTTTTGCCGAATCGTTTAATTTGCCCTTCAGACTTCTAGGTTGTTCCGTTTTCTTTTGTTTCTCTGTAATTAAAGTGATATGTGGGTGGCCATACAGTAACCGCTCTCAGGCTCATCAGCATTATCATTATCATAACTATCTTCATTATCATCATAAAGAACAGCATGAGTTTGAGCGGCAGGAGTTGCTGCTCTTACTCCTGCGTCCTTGCTGGCATCCAACATGCGCATATTAAAAATTATTTTGGCATACGCTAGCAAAATGCAAAATGGGCGTGGCTGCAAAAAAAAAAACCAAAAAGTGAAATGCCAAAATGAAAAAAGTTGCGGAAAATTGGATTTTAAAGTGATGAAAAGTCGCAAACTAAGCGGCTTGACAATGTCTCTCTTTAATCAGTATTTATATTTGTGCATATCAATTTGACGCAATTGTCGATGGCAACACTCATTGGCTCTTTTATTCATCAAGGACAACAAATTACGCAGTTAAATCGTCTTCACTTTCCACCTCCAGCTTATTAACATAACAGTTATCTGGGATATTGTAATTTGATTGCCTTTTTAAAAGGTTTTCGAAGAAACTTCTTATTGAGAGTGTATTTAAAGAAACAAGAGAGGTAAGTAAAAAGCAACAACGTTCAAAATAACATCTTATTCATTAAGCTAACATAACATGAACAGTAAGTAGTATGTAGTATTTTTCTGAATTTCAAGATCGTTAGTTGTTTTTATTGTTTTGCGCGTTGTTGTTTTGTACAAATTGTGCGAGTCCTTTAGTTGTTTTGATGTTATTTAGAATGCTTGAGTTGCTTGCTCTTATGTGGCCATGTCTAGACACTTTGAATATACATTTATAAATACTTTGGCCTTGGGCACATGTGTTCTTCTGCCGCTCTTGCCCACTACAGCCTGCGCCATAATGCCAACATAAATCTTGCTCACCCAAACATTAAACGAACTATGCGTGTGCGTGATTATGTATGTGTGTGTGTGCACATTAAAAGTTTGCCTAAGAGCTTATGGCACCATTTGTTAAAAGCGATTTTTAATGCAGCTTTAAAACTCTACCCAACACACACACACACACATACTATATCTATAGACAGACAAAGGCAGATTTGAACCCGCAAGGACATTGCTGGCACATCTAATGGCATTGCATGCATTAGAAGTAAAAGTTTTTTTTTTATCATATAATGAGCTCACTTTTTTTGGATACTCTTGGTTTAGGTAATCGAAAAGAGATAATGCATACGTAACTTACCTTATATAGCATAAAAGTAATATAAAATACTTAAATAAAAATAAAGAAAGAAGCTACAAATTCAAAGACTGACGATAGAAATGTACATATATACAAAGAGTTGATAAATGTCAATAGCTAACATTATTTTTATAGGGTATTTCAAATTTGTGGTTTTAGCATGTTTAGAAAAGCTGGGTACGTGCTGTGCTGAAGTGGAGAAAGGAATGAAGTTGGAGCAACATTGACTGCTTTAAAATTACTAGGATCGCATTAGAACGGAATTAAATGATTTTTGTCACAGCTTGACATTGTTGGGATTAAGCTTAATAAATAACGGATTAGAGAGCTTCATGGGCAATTGCAGGCGCTTAATCAAATCAACTGTTTAAAGTGCTCATAAAATGCTTGGCTATTACATTTCGACATATACACCAATGCTTGGGCATTTCAATTGAAAAACTAAATATCATGACGTGCCTCTGCATATCTGAAATTAAATCCAATCCTCGGAATGCGTGCGTGTGGGAAAAAAATAGACCTTTTTTGTGATAGCATTTTTGTTTTATTATTTCAATTTAATGATAAGATTGTTATATACAAACAAAAATTTAAAAAATCATAAAAGATAAATATCAAACAACAATAGCAAAAATCATTTCAAAAGTTGTCGAGTTATGACTTCTGTTTGCTGCAGAATTTGAACATGAATAAATTTAATATTGAATTTCAGGATATTCGCTTATCAAATAAATAAATAAATGCATTTGTCTGACAAAATTCAAAGTATCGAATTTCGGACATTTCAAATAAAATTGCTGAAACGAAAATTTTGATAAATATGATAAGCAATTAGATTGAATGTTGAATAACATATATTTCTAACAAATTCATAAGCCTTATGTATAAACTAAATTTTTTGCATAGCTTTCTGTACATGAAAATTTATGTGTTTAAAATCATCAGTAGCTAAAAACAAACAGAATAATAAAATAGTGATGACTTTGATATATATACGTATACGTATTGCAATGCCTTGCGTATTACGCAGTAACGAAGTGCATATTATGGTAGATTAAATTTATGTTAATGTCATTAATCATTCAAAATCTTTTTTCTACCAATTTGAGAGCAGCGGCAGGCTACGCTTGCCTGAGGCCATACAATAATGATATAAAATCAGCTATAGCACTGAACGCAGCAACGCATTAACGTCAATCAGCTGTGTAATTAACGCGGTTAACTGAACAGCAGCAACAACAACAATGAATCCGAGCGACAAACGTTGACCATAAATATGGCTTATCTGTCTGGCAATGATTTGATTAGAGCTGAAGCATTTGCTATGTGGCTTTGGGTCTTTCATAGGCGATGCAAATGCGACATATTTGTGGCAGCTCGAATGTCAGCAACATCATCAACAACAGTAACAATCATAACAACAACAGCAACAACACAAATGCCATGGCGAGGGCACTAATTGGCACTTCGTACAGAGGGTGTGAGGGGGAACAACATTTGCAACAACTACAAGAAATCTGTAGCTGTAGCTGTATCTGTTTCTATTATCTATTAGATGTATCTGTATGTACAGGCATGTTTAGCCTGTAGCCAGAGAGGTTTTCAATGTCGACCAGCGGTGCCAAAATATTTGATGCTGACAATTAATTAAACGTCGCCCAATGTGTTAAATTCCGCATTCCGCAAATGCTCATACCATAAAGGCAGGTAGCGTATCTATGTAAATTTCATTTTGAATACTTTTGTCTATTGTTTATTCGTTTTCAAAGCGTTATCATTATCAATGACAACTTTCATTAAAATAAAAAAAATTGTTACAGTAGTTATTCAAGAATTCAACAGCCTGCGGTTTTTATAAAGTTAATAATGCGTAAAACCTGTCTGTTAGCATTAAATTTGATATGCTGCATTTTGAAGGTAACCGCAGTCAATGCAGTAAATAGTTTTTTCTTTGTTTTTTGCGCATTTCCCTCTCTGCATAAATTCCTCTTAGACTAATAAATTTAATTAAACGCGAGTAAAAAAAAAAAAGATAACACTAAGAATGTTCAACTCATTTCTCTCTCGAAATTCTTTGTGATGATTTAATTTAATTTTATTGTTGCTTTCTGGGCTTATCTAATTTAATTAATTTTCTACTTTTTTACATAACGTGGAAAGGGCGTCAGTGTGGGCAACGGACCACGTGGCGGACGCGGCGTCGTCGACTGGAAGTATGTTGCATATTGACGAATGAGGTCGGCGGAGAAGCGCGACGAGGCGGAGCTTACAAAAATACTGTTGGTTCGTGCGTGCAGTTTCTGCGGTTGTGCAACATGTGGCACGTTGCGAGCAGTGCTTGCTGTTGGACGCTGCGTTGTGCTAGTGGTGGTGGTGGTGCTTTTGCTACTTTCACTACTGCTAACTATCACATCATTGCTAGTCGGCTCCTTGAACGGTGGCAGCAAATCCAAAGCTAGTTCCGGCTTAGAGATGTGCTTCTCAGCAAGGATGTTCGTTTCTTTGCTTTTCGCCTGCTGTTGAATGTATGATTTTTTGGTTGGCTGTGCTGCTGGCGTTGTTGTTGCTGCTGCTGCCTCCGTTGTGGAGCTGGACTCTTCCAACGGTGGTGGCAATAAATCATTGAATGGCACCAATACGTCCTTAGGCGCCGCTTGATTTATGTGCGCCACATCGGCGGCACAGAGGCAAATCATTGCGGCGGCTGCGATTAATAACTGTAAAATAGTTGGGAAATGACTTTTAGTCTTTGTGCATACGAAAAATGAGTGATGACTTTGGAAGTGTGTGCGTGTTTTGTTTAGTTTGTCTTTTTTTTTCGTCTTCTATTGCTTAGGTTTACATAATATAATTATCTTTGCCTTAATCAAAAATTATGCAGTCGTCTCTGCTTTTGTGTCGATTTTTATGGCAGCTCATTTGCTTATAATCTAGATTTGATTTTAAGCTTGAAGAGTGGGCAGCAAGCATTTTGAAGGTGACCTTCAAAGCCAAAATATCGTGAAGGGGAGAATCTGTAACCTTGCTTTGTATGATCATTTTCGTATCTAACGCCATTAGCAACATTCCCGTCTAAGAACATAAACAGTACATAAAATGTCTAGGTTGTCATCTTAAGGTCAGCTTACATTCTTTTTGCCTTTCACAGAATGTTAAGTGTAAGATTTAAATGAAGTGTCAAACATGTGATAAAGCTTCTTTCTGTTCTATTCATAAATACTTGTTTGTAAATAATGCAAAAAAAAGATTTCGATCTTGTTTTCTATTTTGATTCCGAAAGCTAACGGGTTTTTGCATTATTAAATATTTTTTGTTTGCTAAAATATTATTGCATTAATTATAAATTGGCACCGTATATCAAGTTAGTCGTTGACCAAGATAATCAACCGATTTATGGATATAATAATTTACCGATTTGTTTTACGTTTTGGGAGTTGCAGATCTAAAAATTAAGTTGAATGCCCCATTAAGGTTTCCTGAATAGTCTGCATATGTCTTAAATATTTATAAGCAAACACTATGCATACTTTTGTTTTAAATATTCGGCACATTATGCAAATATTTAAGTGCAGAGTTATATTTGGGTACCATCAAAAATAACTTGTTATGCTTAGTGGGGGCATATCACGCGCTAGTAGTGGATGTTGAAATGACGTCATATAGAACATATAGTTAATTTTTATCTGCCTCACTTTCCGCTTGTTGCCATGCACATTACTTTCAAACTATTTTAGATAAAACAAAAATGAAGATGCACTTGTCTACACATTTTTTTTTTAGTGTATGTTTAATGAAACATATTTTTCTCTTATTATATAAACATAACTCTTGTTTTTATTGATCTCAACATTTCTAGTTTCCTTAACACAGTTTAATTTTCGACCACTTTTTACATTTTATTGCTTGAGTAAAGTGCTATTTCCACATTGTGAATGCATATTATACTCGAACACTTACAATGCGAAGCGTCATAATTATATATATTTTTTATGTTGACTCGGTGAAAAATTTAAGTCGACTAAAAGATGCGCTGCTCATGCGCCACATTTTTATACAATGTGGTCGCCGGCTAAAAAACTAAAAACAAAAACTAAAAATTATGAAGCACATTTAAAGAGCGAGAATTTACGCACATGAGACGCAGACAAGTGAAGAGTTTAATAACCGGATTAAGCCACGTTAAGCAACGGGTTTCAGCTGTTGTTGTTTTAAAAGCATGCGCTGATGTTGGAATTGCTGACCAATTAGGGGACAGAGTCAACTTTTGTTTTTTTACTTTTTAAAGAATGCGACGATGCTTCGTCTGATGATGGTGAACTCTTGCGGTTCACGGTCGCATCTGATAGTTGTATCTCCTGTATCTACAGCTGGTATCACTGATTAGTTGATAGAGGCATAAACTGTTTTTGTTGCTGTATCGGATTTATTTTATATATTTAGTAGTTAACAAATGGAGCTGTCGCAGCCTGTGACTGATTTTAAAATAAATACAACAACTTCTTACAAGCTATCTGTTATCAATAGGTTCAACAATTAAGTTGCTGTTTTTTAGCACCTTAATTGATTTCCATCGACTCAAAGAGCTTTTTTTCTGCTGAAGTATTCTTTCTAGTTGAAAATATATTGATTTCTAAAGGGCAGTGTGAATGCCCCCATTTGCATATAAATTAGGCGCACAACTAAATTAGTATCACTCAAATGTTCTATTTTCGTTCAGGGCTTATTGATTTATTTACCATTCATTTTGCCACTTTCAGTGCTTTGTCTTTGGTCTTTTACTGGAGCATCATTTGCACTGATACTTTTGCAAATTATGCAAATTACTTGGCGCTGATTTTGAGCACCGCAACGGTGTGTGAAGGCCCATGAATAAAATACTCAAATAAATTGGTCAGCACTATTGAGTGTTATTGGCTAATGGCGAACCGGATTTAATACGATTTGTCTCTTGCGATAAAATGCTTGACAGCAATTTGTTAAGATCAAACTTAAGGCATATTTGATAAGATACCATTTCTATGTCTAAACATTTTGTCAGCTATTTAACAAATGCTTATGTTTCTTCTAACTATGATTTAAAGTTTTGTTCTGTTTCATGAAGATAAGTTTATTCGTTTATTTGCATATTCATAGTTTGTTATTGTTAGGAATGTAAGGGGCAGGCATTGCCGATATTAACTAATTGAAATTAAAATTTATTAAATTCATTTGAAATCTTCTGACACGAAACGTTGTTAATTTTTAGGCTTAAACATTTAACAAACTGTATTTTCAACTTGATAATAATAAAAATATTCTGATTAACCGCAACTATATGTATCCATGTATAAACTCAACACTAATTTTTATTTATTCTCGCACAAGCCCTTTCAATTTCTATCAATTATTTATAGTTCATTAAAAATTTCTGTGACGCAATTTCATCAAAGCAAATTTATTTATGCTGCAAATATTTTGGTAGGCACTGTTTCAATTATTGTTGTTGTTTTTACTTTTGTTGCCAGCCACTGATATTGATTTCGATTGTGCTTTACTCCCTTTTCTGTTATTTATTTATATGCATTTATTTATATTTATGTAGGCGTGTGCGTGCAGGTGTGAGTGTGGTGTGATGTGGGAACAAGTGTGTTTGTATCGACAGCTCTCACGAGGACCCATTTGCGACATGGGAAACAGGTTGAGTACTATTGGCCTGTTTCGTTCAGTGGAACTCTCCCTGTCTGTTTGACTTTTCTCAGTTGCTTTTATACCCTTTACCAAAGAGTAAGATATGATAAGTCAATGTAAATACAGATAAACCGACAGATATATTTATACTTTGTTGATTTGCTTTCGAAAAAGATTAGAGAAATTATTAAAAGAATGTAATGTAAAAAAAATCTCAATCTATGGAAACCACTTACGAATGCATTTGCGAAACGCAGGGAATCCAAAAGTAGCGCACTCGGAAACAAATAATTTTATTCGCATTGTTGATATTCTTTAGGGGCGCATATAAATCGAAAAATTGTTGTTGTCAGCAATCGAACAGGAACTCTGGGCCAAAAATGAGTGTCAACGTGTAAAGAAAACAATGTTTACGATGCGATCGAGAGGTTAAATTCTCGAAAGGAGAACAAAAATACTTTAAGTGGATGCTATACATAAATACATTAAGCAGAAAACTTTGCTTGCAATCTTTATGCATTTATAATTGAACTATTATACTAAGTGTTTTATTTACTTTCAGTTATTTTACAGTTCAAGTAACAAGAAGTCCAGTACAATGTTTATATAAGGCAACAGTTTCTGTCACTTAACTTGTGTATCATTTTGCGAAACTGATTAAGTGCTCGGCACTCCTTTGTACGCCGGAGTTCAAGGTAACAGCTGGAAGCGCACTGTAAACACGCCTCAGTTCCTGGTTCGTGTTCCTGTTGGGGCAATGTCTTCAGCTTTGTGCAACATTTTACTTTGCAACCGGAGTTGCTTGTTGTTTTTGGCGGCTAGTTGTTGGCAGGTAAACAAGTTGAGCTAGCACTTCCTACTGCAATGTGTTTTGACCAGGCGAGGTCGCTTTGGCTGCCAATCTGTTTGCATGGCGACTCACAACTGTTGAAAAGTGCGGAGTGCATGGCAAAAACATAAGAAGGTTGGTAGTTTAGTTGTCGGTGCTTTTGTTTTGGCTGAGCCGTTTACAACTTCCTGGTCACGCTTTTGGCCTTGCTTTTGGCTTGGCATGCCTTTTGGCTGCCTTTTTGGTCGTCGTTGACTTTGTGCTCGTGCCCGTTGCTTATAGTCTTTTACGGCTTGCCTGCTTGTTGTTCTCGGCCACAAGTTTGTTTTCGTTTTCGGTTGTTGCCAACTCGAGTGCCCTATCCATCAGTAAAGGCTAAGCCCAAGCTCCAACTTTCCATCTAGCTCTTAGTTGCCAGTTTCCTTGTAATTAGCACAAAAAGGCATAACCCAAAATGTTGGCAACTTAAAGTTTTTAGTTTCTCTGAGGGGCACGTCGCGAAGGCAACCCGCTGCGCGACTGCGACTCAGAATGTTGCATGAATTGCGGGCCCAAACTCGAGCCACTCGCTGGGCGCACACTCGAAAGTCATAAAGTGCAAAAATTGTTACACTCAGGCAGAAATGAATTATGAAAGTTGTTTGCAGTTTTTGTTACACTCGCATCTAGAAAAAGAATAAGAAAAAGCTGAAGTCGGACAAAAGGGCGACGTTGGGGGTTGCAGACAAAAAACAACTGTATAAGACATATTTTCTTTATTTTTTATTTAAGTAAATATCTTATATTATATTTTTGTTGTTTCGACTTTTCTGCTCAGCGAAAGTTTTTAGGTTTTTGAAGTTGCAAGCTTGGAACTTATACTTGCAACTTGGTTGCATATAATTTAATTCAATTTGACTACAAAATATTGCCGACTAAATGAACAAACTTAATTACGTTTTAAATGATAGAACTTTATCACAACGTTAACAAAGTTAGGTGAAATTTGATTTACACACACACACACACCTATCTCAGGGCGAAGTTTGTGTTTTTCTTTTATTTGTAAGGCAACACAAGAAAAGTGTTACAAATGTAATTCAATAATAACTTTCATGTAAAAACTCTGTTACATGGAGTTTGAAAGCACAGCTTTTGAGTAAATTAAAAAAAATAATACCTGAAAATTAAATAAATACATAATTAAAAATGAGTAATCATGTTTTAAATTACACTAAAAGTGTAGAAAAATATTAACTGTTTTCAAACTTTAAGACTTTAAAAGTTATATACTTATTTGAAATAATAATGCAAGGCATAATTCTCAAATCTTTTTGTCCTTGTCGGCGTAATTGTTAATAAAATGTGAAACGTTTCGTTGGAAAAGTACACAACCATTTTTGCCCCTTTTCTGTTATTTAATGTCACGTCCGGTTGGCAGTAACTCACACTGACAAGGAGTACTGTGCAGGTAAATGGTTTTTGCTTGTCACGTTGGCAAATTGCAAACGAATAAATTGAATTAAGTTTGTGTGAACAAGTAAACACAATTTTTGCAGAAAGTGTGTCCGCCATTATAACTAGCAAAATATGTACGGAGGGATATTCTAGCGTGGAGCATGGGGAAAATTAAAAAATCTGCCCAATTTAATTTGCGCTCATTTGTCAGCTATTGATTGGCCTTATGGGCTGGCTAATTGGTCTGGGGGGTTAATTAAAACTGAACATCAAATGCAAATTATTTTGAAGCGGACCCGAAACATTACGCACTGCGCCTAAAAGTCGACACCGGAAAACTTTTACACATAAACACACACGCATAAACATACATAGGGAAAAACAAACACACGTGGAAACTTGAGAACTTTTTGTTGGCTGGTGGCTGGTGCTCGGCATTTACCTGGGCATTTCACGAGGAGAGTTTGGGTTATTGCCAGCACAAAAACTTTAATTAGAAAGTTTTGTCACATGCTGGGTGCCAATCCCACGATGTTACGAAAATTTAGCTGCACATGAAGAAGAAGATGGGGGTTTAAGGAATGAGATACTCTCGGTAACACTCGGTAACATAGCTAAAAACACGATGAAATCTGTGCAGAGAAATTTTTGGGGTTATTCGCTCCGGTGCCAAACCACAGAGACAATCTAAACTTTTCGAATCAATTTTAATTACCATAAATATGGCTGAACTTTAGCCCTGCCTCAGACACCCAAACACTCTCTCATTCACCAAAATGGAGGTCGCGTACTCGTCATTTTACTGCCAGCCGCTGCTCTTCTTCACCGCCTACCTAAGTTGTGTATCTTTCTGTGTGCACCTCTGCGCAACAACTCGCTGCTCGCGTATATTTTGTTTACTTTGCGTAGAACATTTTCGCTTTGCGCCACAATATCTTGCTACTTATTTGCACTACTCCATGGCAACTAGCGGGTGAGATGAGGCGGTAAGATGGTTTGTTGTATGGCTTATGCTGGATGTGTGCTTGATAAATTGTCTCAAATGGCAGCCAAAAGTGCTGCAAATGCATACGAAACTTTGTTGGCCGCCAATCTCTTAAACCATCGCAGGTAAACTTTGGAGTAAAGGTTATACTTTCATACAAATTTATATGTTTATCTATTTTGATATTCTCAAGTATATAACTATGCTTTAATTATTTGTGTATTTGTGTATGCAAGAAATGCTTTAAAGAGAAAAGAAAGAAATACAGGTCTTCGCTAACCTTTAATTATGACGTATTGGTCATTTAAAAGGAGATTAATAGGTTCAGTCAGGCCTAAACAAGGTAAATTAGTTTGATTTAGAAAAAAGTGAAGGATCTGTATGACATAAATAGTCTTGACTGTCATTTTCTTTCCATGAAATGCACTTACACAACTATGTCATATACATATTTTGTCAGAGTTTTCATCTGTCATGGTAAGGGAACAAAATTTTTCATTGGTTGAAGCACGTAGTCTCTTGGAATTCGAGTCCCAATGCACAAATGAATTAATAGTTGGCATATTCATTATTGAAGCACAACTCAAACACTTGAATCCAAAGTCGTACTAGGAAGCAAATGAAAGTCTGGTAACGGCAGCTGGGCTAAGCTACATAGTTGCAAAATTTCATTGTGATGAATGCTACAGGGGGACCCAAGAGCAGTGAGGTGCAATCAACCGCTTTCAAACAGAAGGTAACAAATTGTGAATTCTGCAACTGTTCGTGCCCCAAGAACCTGGTGAAAGTTCTCTGGCCAACATAGCCTGAAACGGCTGCTGTTCACAATTAATAGGCAAAATGTGTAACAATATTTTTGATGGCATTGCCAAAGTCCTTTTGACTGTTGACTGTTTTATGGCTCCGGCTTATGGCTGGGCTATGAGGTGAGTGGTTGCGTAGTTGGTTGAACTGAAGAAAACGTGCTGAATTTTAATTAGCTTCATTTTAATCGTGTTTGCGGTTGTTTACTTAGTTGTTGGTTATTGTGCAAACTTTTTGCCAGCAGAAGTTTCTTATATCCATTCCACTTAATTGAGCTGTCTAGCGAAATGTTTCAGTTTTAGCATAGATAAAAACCAAGAAAGATACTTTCGGTTATTCAATGAGTAAAGTTAAATCGAGTAATTGTGATGAAATGTATGCCACTGCGAGAGAGTTGTGGATTATACATAACAATTTTGTGCATGAATTTATCATAAATGTCAGGATACATGTACGTCACATAAACTCAGGAGGCCGAGCCCAAGGCAACGCCCTTATAGCCAAACTAAACTAAACCGTAAGCAGAATTACACGCATGAATCATCAGAATTATCAATCATGTTCGAGTGCCAGCAACTCGGCAAACAACGGGGAACTGATACTCAGCCAAGTTACACTGCACAGATACAAGATACCAGATACAATATACAAGGCGCGCTCACATTAAGTGCAATATAAGTGGAAATCAGCAAATATAATCTAAATAAGTGGTTGTTAAACAAAAAAAATTTTGTTTCTTTTTTTTTTGTTGACATAGAGAGTGGAAGAGAGAAGAAGCTCTTGCGTTGACTTTTGCCTTGTACAAATTGGTTTTGGGAATGCTGTCAACTAGTATAATGGACTATTGTGTGTCATATCGGAAATGGAAATGGAACCTGAGCAAATGTCATACACAAATTGAATAAAAATGTTAATGCAAGCAAGCTCGCAATCAAACTTACGTGTAGAACAATTCAAATTGAAAGACAGAAACGTTTCACGTTTAATGAGGTTAAGCCTGAGTAAAGGCATGACAAAATGAATTCCATAATAAGCACTCGAAACGTACACAAACTTATGAGACGTACAAGCACCCAAAAGCAGGCTTTAAATTCAATGCTTAACGCAGCATTTTGATGATGAGTTGGCTAAAATGGCCAACGGTCAAAACTTGCTAGCTGGCTGGCTGGCTGGCTGGCGTGCTGTCCGTCCTGTCATTAAATTTGTGGCAAGTGGCAAAGCTTTCACTGCTTTTATGCGCTTATTTAACACATATTTTTTGGCTATTTTACGCAGCACTTTGTTTCAGGCCACATGGCAGTAGATTTCACTGTGAAAACATTTGCGTTGTCATTTCGAAACAATTAGCAGAACGTCATATGCGGCGTATGGGTAATATTGTATATATAAATGGTGTCTGGATAATAATGAAGCAGCTTGTTTTGCATGCTTTGCTCTGTCCACAAGTCTTATGTAATCATTAGTTAAACAAACATAATTGCCAAACAGTTTGGAAATACCCTTTAAATTGAATAAAATCGTGAACGCAATTGAATTTCACTTTAAGTGAATGTTTTGGTGCTTTGAGTTGTTGACAGAGATAATATTATAAATGTTTCAGCTTCGTTCTAATTAAGGAAACGCTCTTATATTAACATGCCTAAAATTCATTCAAAGACATTCTCGAATCGGTTTTCATTCATCTGCTGCACAGCTGCTGGTTCCTTAAACATATGTATGATTGAACGTATATATTTTTTTTGTTTGCTCCGTCCATATGATGATTAATAAATCATGTCATGGATTAAGGGCGCATTAAACGAAACTTTAGCATATTTAATCGATTTTTCCCAAGCCTTTAACTGAACAGTTAAATAGATTAATGTGTAACTAATATTAAGGGAGGCGAAATGAAGCCTAATGATTCGCTTGAATGACACGCAGTTCGCTGTGATTTATTGCTAGTACAATATTCTTGGTGTGAATTATTTAATAGGTATTCATGGCTTGACAAAATATGTAAATAATTTTACTGACAACTTTGTTTTTTTGCTTAACAAATTTTTAATAATCACTGGACTGACCACAAATGGCAGATGGGAGCAGACAAAACATATTTCCTTTGTGGGTGCTGTAAAGTATGGCTAAAGCGTTTGCAATTTGTATCTGAAATTCGACAATTTATATCAGTAAAATTGATTTTGCAGCTGCCTGCTAAACAGATGCCCCCTTTGCCATTGTGTGAGATTTGTTTCAGACCAAACGAGCATCGACAAAAATAGATATACAGTATAAGGGAAACGCGCTTAGAATGCGGCACACGTAAAACGCTGCAACAATTCAATCAGTTAGCGTCGAGGCGAAATCGTTAGCTACTAAATTGATAATATTTGAATGCAGCACATTGGAAAAATTTCCACTGCAATGGACAGCGACACAATGGGCGTGATCAGCTTAAAGCACACAACAAAACATTTGAAAAATACACAAAAAAGAAGCCAAGAGGTGCGACCTCAACAGCAGTCAAGTTGAGAAAACTCTGCCAAAAGTTTTTTTCTTTACAAAGTTCAAGTTTTTTTTTTTCAACTTGAATTTGAATGAATGCCCATGAATATCTCATGTAATCAGCGTAGGTATTGGAAACCGGAGCTAGCTATAGAACTAACACCGCTTTACCCACACACGAACACATGAGCACTTCATTAATGTGAAAACCGTCAGGAAATTTGCAAAGGATGAAGCAATTCTCACACTCTATCTCTTTTTATACCTTCTATGTCTTCTTCTGTGGATTGTTAATAAGCGCAGTTGCATCTGCTGCTTCGACAATCTGCTTGGACATTTTGACTCTACAACGCTGGAGCTCTGGGAGTTTGCACGTACAAACTGTGATTTAGATTTAGTTGCTGTAGAGAGGGGAGGATGGTTGCCACGTTTTTGTAGTTCGTTAGAGAAATGCACTGGCCAGGTGCTAAAAGTTCAATATGCCAAAGCAACTTTCAATGTTGACTTTAAAAATATACATACAGTACATACATGCTGCAGTACATAAGCTTAAAGGACAAGTGTAGGTGTTGTTTACTTATATATAAAAAGTGGTGAATTTTCTTTCTATGTGCTTTAATGATTAATTGAGTTCCATATAATCTATTTGCTAAGAGAACGCATACAAATCTAAATGTTGAAGGACCAAGCGCCAAATGCTCAGCTTCATAGAGGGTCTTAACAATTTATGAAGCTATCGCATGCATTTTTATTTATAACTAGCAATTTATATACATTTTCTTGTAGCGTTTTTCTTTTTGTTCGTGTTTTCTTGTAATTTTGTTAGCCATTTGAAAGCGGAAACCTTTGTCATTACGTGTACCTACAGTTGAAACGTCAGTAGCTAAGAAGAAAAATACTTAAAAGGCAAATGTTCTATATATTCCTTATTTTGTTTTTAGCAGGAGAACACACTAATTTCATTTTATGCGGGCACAAAACAGACAGCAACACGAAGCGCTCGACAAAAGTACAAAAAAGAGGAGATCCAAAAACACGACTCTAAAAGCGAAGTAGCAAAAAACTAAACAAAATGTTACTTTGTGTATGTGTGTGAGTTTGTGTCTGTGTTGTATAGTAGAAAAGAAAAAGATGGCTGCACTGACATGGAATCAGTGAATAAGAATGAAGAAGGAGCAGAAACAGAAGCAAAGCCGGCAAAACGGGAAACACAAACAAATGTCACTCAACAATTTTTATGAGTCTGACAAAAGTGAATTATACGAATGGACCCGGGACGCCGACTCTTTTTCTAACGCAATTTATCTACGTTAGGCGAGGGCCAAGTGTGCTCAAAATAAAAACAAAAAAAAACTCAACAACAACAAAATAAACACAGGCCCAAAACACCCCACACCCTTTAACAGGAGCCCCACTCTGCCCTACTAACAATCACAGAACCAACCTAGACAAATGGAAAAGTGTTGAATTTTTACTGCACTTTGTCGCCGTTGTTCGGCACTGGTTCTTATTGCTGTTAGGTTTTGCGTTTGTGTGCATTTAATTCTTGTTTGCTTTATGCCAGTTTTTTTTTCGTGTTGCCATCTTCTTGTTTCGGCAAATGAATTACAATACTTATAGTACATACTCACAAAACCATTTCGGAATCCAGGCTCTGGACTCATAATTTTCACTAGTTCTGTTTTTCTTCACTTAGTACTTGGCTGAGTAAGGTCAAAAGAGATTTAAGGTTGGGTTGTAAAAGCGGAATGAGGGTTGACGGTTTTTATTTATGCTTTTAATTTCCTTTGTTTTCATTGTTGTGTTTTGTGTGTTTTCTTTGGCCCCGTTGACATGACCAATATTTGAGAACTTTGTCAATGTCTGCATTTTGGGTTTGCCATTTCGGTTTATTGGTTGGCATTTTGAGTGAATTTCGTCAGCTAGATTTGTTTTTGTGGGCACACAAATAGCTTCATAACAAGGCTACATCCTCTTTATTGCTTATAGTTTTCTGCCCAAGCGAAATACTTTTTGGGTACTTCTGCGGGCACCCTGACCTACTTTGACTATTCGATTGGATGACAAAAAGAAAAGGATTATCTGCTGAATCTGATATTTTCAATTATATATTAGATTTGCAATGCAAAATCGTGTTTGGGAAAGTACATTGAATATGTGGAATAGAATTTTATCATTTTACTAACTTTCTTTACATCATCGAGATGAAATCTTTCAATCATAAGAATAATATTATTTTTAAAATTTAAAAAATGGTAATATTTGTTTGATTTTGCTTTGTATGCAAAATAAAGCACAGTTTATCTTAAATGATTTGTTTTGAGGTGTTTAAATTTTAAGTCAAAGGTTTTTATGACATATGTTCCGACAACGTGTTTTCTATTTACCATAAAGTATCCTCTTTTTATTGGCCATCAGGACTTGAGGCCCTAATGTGGCAAGTCACTTTGGTTCTTAAAATGTTTTACCAGCAATCATTAAAGTTGTCTCGGCCATGAAGTTAAATAGTGTTATTTACACTCACACACACACGGGTTATTGCTAATCAACTCACGTTTTCGCAGCTCGTTTGAAAATGTACTTTGTGACGCCAGCTTGAAATGAAGCGTAAGCGACGCGCCGTCTGCTGTCGTTCGTTTCTCAGCCGGCTTATCAAATTCATTGCCATCATTTTACTTTTGGGAAACAGCACTTGAAGAACGGTTTCCATGTATGTGCGACACTATTACGTTTATTTTTTAATAGCTATGTTTTCGCTAGCTTGTTCTTTTTGTATTTCTAAGTTATTCTTTTCGTTTTGTCAGTCGCTGATTAAAAGTTGAAGTTGTTCTCAAGTACAATCTCAAGTTTTTCAGTCAAGTCACGCATTGAATTGCCTTCTTGCTATTTATAAGCATTGTCTATATTATTTTGGCTGTCCCGCCTCCCTTTCGATCGCCCAAACGTTGGTTTCCTACAATCAAACCAGCATTCCTTTGTCAGGCAGTTGTCTGTCAGCGACATGCGCACTCATTTGATTTACTTTTGTGCTTTAAGGAATCCACATGAAGCCAGTGGATGGCGCTGGCAAGTTTATTACTGCTGCACTGAATCTGCGATGGAAGCAGCTGAGGGATTGTGTGTGTGGTGCGGTGGGAAGCATTTCAGCATTTGTTTTCACGCACAAAGAAACGCTGCTGGATGTTTTCGGAGCACCACATTCGCATATTTCGTTGAGGTTCTTTTCAATTGCAATATACATAAGACGAAACATTAAACGAGCATTACAAGTTGAATTAATATTGTACAGTTTAGATAAAAACAAGTAAGAAGGCTCTAGTCGAGAAATCCCGACTAGACGATACCCTGATCCGTATACTTTACGCGTACAGTCAGTATTTGCAAGAATGTGTGTTTGTTTGTACGCACATACTGCATACTGCCTACTCAACTTCAATGTCCCATATCTCCGGTGTTTCTTAACCGATTTTAATAAAAACAGATTGTTATTATTTTGATTAATAATTAAAATGTCATCTAAAGTTTTTTCAAATTCAAGATTTTATTGTTATCGATCCCATGTGTATATCGGAAACGGGATGAGTTATCGAAAATCGAAAACAAACTTGTACTGCCTAGGGATTAGGCGAGCTTAAGTTCGAAATCTGGAGTCTCTAGCTCTTATAGTCTCTGAGATCGGTTGGCTCATACATACGGACAGACAGACAGACGGACAGACGGACGGACAGACGGACATGGCTATATCGACTCGGCTGTTGATGCTGATCAATAATATATATACTTTATCGGAGAAGCTTCCTTCTGCCCGTTACATACTTTTGCACAACTTCATTATACCCTTTTTTCCCATTTTTAATGGGATCAGGGTATAAAAAGTCATGGCTAAGCATCTTGATTAATACTGCATTTCCAGTTCATAAAATAACAGCTTGAAGATAGGTCAGAACTTTCCAAACTTATAACACCATTAAAAATCAACCGAATATAGATTAATTCTGCATTAGCAGGTTATAAAATAATTTAAATGTATGCAATGCATAATGCAGGCTTGTCAGCTGCATTGTAATAAATTTAGGCTGCCTTTTTACTCCCCCATGGTTCGTTGTTTGAGTTAACACTTTGCTTATTCTCAGCATTGTTTTATGGCAGCTTTACACACCATTTATGTGTAAGGCAACGCCCCTTAGACACAAATACAATTGCCAGACAAATAAATACAATTTAGCTGGCATAGACATAGGTTGCCATTTCTTTTGGTGCTGTTGTATGTTCGAACGCCCACGTTGAATCTAATTTTCCGCAGGTTTTGCCATATGCAGCAGGCGATTGCAGGCGTTCATTGCCGCATTCAACTGTGGTTAAATTATCCTTGTCGCTTCACTGGACGCCAACTAGTTTCTAGCTCCTAGCTCCTAGCTACTTTTTCGTATGTAATTTGCATGCACAGTTCTAGCCAGCACTTTAAGCTGTCCTCAATGTCCTGCCTGTAGCTAGCTGTCTGGCATCTTTGTCTTTAGTGCTGGCTGTTCCGTTTTGTAAAATTGTCCAACAGTTTTAAGTGGTCAAAATGCACACACACACACACATACGCGCACTTATTTATGGGCTGGATGGTTGCACAGCTGAACGGAGTTTTTGCCGAAACACTTTTGTTGATTGGCACAGCTTTTGGAGAAGTGGAATGGGTCGAGTTGGGTTGGAAAGCGTTACCGTTAGCCTAATGCCCAGATAATTGCAGTTAACAGTTGGCATATGACCATTTATTACATATGCCACATTCTGCATGCCACACTTGCTATTGCTTTATTTTAAACGCTTTTGGCAAGCTTTCTCTCTCTCTCTTTTTGTGTCTCTAGCTTTCCCTAGGATTAGTCACACCATTGCCACAATGTGCATGCCACTGCAACCAAAGAGGCACGTAAATGCCCGTCAAGGCGTCATTCTGTATCTATCCCACTCACTCTCTCTCTCTCTCTCTCTCTCGCTCTTGCTCGTTCGTTGTGGGTCTAACTGTCTCGTTTTCTGCCATAAATCTTGCTAACCTGCATTGTCCTGCGGCCGTCGCTGTCGCAGCCTTTGAAGTGCCAGTTCAACTTGCCCATAAGTGGCTTAAATGTTGAATTCCAAACACAATGCGAGCAAAAAAAAAAAAATATATATATATAGAAAAGAACATGACGCTGGCGTTCGCAGGATGAGCCAGCTATTGTGCCAAGTGGCAAAGCATGTGCCTGGCCTCGCATCGCAGCGCATCCGTCGCCATCGCCATCGCCATTGCCATTGCCTTTGCCTGTGAGTGTGAGTGTGACTCTGTATGCCCATGCCGTGTGCCATGAATGTCCTTATAAATTGTCTGCAATGTTAAATGTTGCATACGCCGGTCTTCTACTCCCTCTCTATCTCTCTCCCCCGCTGTATCCCTGCGTGGGTTGCCTCACGGCTTTGCCTGCACCATATAAATTTATAACGTTGCCACACACAACGAACGGACTATTGCAACAGCTCCTGCTACAATTCCTGCCACTAATCAGCACACGTTTTAGTTGGTGCTGCCGAGCAGCGGAAGCTCAAATTGTTAAAAGCAATAAAGCTAATAAGTGATATGGCAAATGTGCGGCCTTGCCACCATCTCCCTAACATTCTTACTCTATTTCTATTTTTCTCATTGTCTCCTGCCCATTGACTCTTTTTCTGCATCTATGTCGGCCGTTCTATCTGTGCTTGTGGCCATATGTAGGTCCTTTAACCATTTACGGTTCCTGTGCCACTTTCAAATATATAAAACATATTCGAGATGGGCTCGTGAAAAATGTATAAATGTGTTTCTATATTTTCTTTATACGTATAATATCATTTTCGATACCTTTTTAAATTAAAAAATAAAATATCTTATAAAATCTATGATAATATAGAATACAATTTAAAATTTCTTATAATATTTTTAACTTAAAAAATTAATTGAAAATTATTTTAATTATATAAGATCAAGGCATAAATGTCTAAAAAGAAAAAGTAAGCATATTCAATAATTTATAATATTTTATTTTTAGCTTATATTCCCACATTATAACGTTATCGTATACTTTCCTTGATATCCACTTGAGCGACTCATTTGCAGCGCCATTTTTTACATTCAAGTAATTTGCAACATGTTTCTCATTTAAGTAATTCATTAAAAAAAAAATGCATTTGTGTGTGTGTAATGCAGACAGACATGTGGTCCTTACCTAGCTTGTGTGCTAGTTGCCAACGGGAAATAAGCAATTAGCGACAGACCAGTTGTTACATTCCTCCCCCCTTTGAGCGAGTCAGCAAATGCGGTACAAATGCCAGCCACCCCAATCAGTGGGGCAGGACAGGCACGCATTTCCGCCAGCGCCAACTGCTTCCGGTGGCACTTTGCACTTTGACTTCGACTGCGGCTTCTGTTTGTACGCGACCATTGTGGTATATCGTCTCTGCCTTTTTCCCTCGCTCTCTCTCTCTCTCTCTCTCTCTCTCTCTCTCTCACTGTTTTCTACATTCTTCCCATTCCATAGTTTTGCGCACTGTCAGTCTGCTGTTATGCTTGACGTGCTTGCGTTCGACCTGCGTCATGTAATTTTATGACTAATTAGTCAGCTACTACGTCAAGTTGGCGACTATATAAAGCTAAAGCAGAAGGGCGGAGGAGCAGGAGGCGAAGGCGGTGCGAATCTCTGGATACGACAATCGTTTATTTAAAGTCTACACCGGCTGTGGGCGTAACTTGATCAAATGGGTGAGGTCGTTTATTTGCTTTACTGCGCTTTTAATTGCTTGCAAAGCAGCAACATTTTCTGCTGTTACATTTTTATGGCTTGCGTCGGCGTCAACAATAACAACAAAAAATACAGTAACAAACAACTGCCTCCGGTCTGTCTACAAAGTTGACTTGCAGTTTGTTAGTTGCCTTCTGCCAGTGTGCTTTGTTGTGCCCTTTATTACTGCCATACTCCCTTTGCCAACCCTGACACTCTTACATTCTTTGTTCTTATTTGGCTTTGTGTAATTTTGCTACATAAAACACATAGCAGCAGCTTGAAGACATTTTTGAACCCGCTTCAGCAACTCCATTGAGTGCGATTTGCGGTAATTTGTAATAGCTTTAAGCTGATTTCCTTCAAGTGTTTTTCTCTTGAGTAATAATAATGTGTACAATTTGAATGCTAAGTGATAAGTCTGGGCTTAGCTTTTAAATTAAAAGCAAATCCAAAAAACTTTGTTATCAAATATTTTTTATCAATTTACATTTTTTAAATTTGTGAAACTACATTAAAAGAACTAGTTTTATTGTTGCACAGATTGAGATATTTCCATTTGATTTATTTAAACTTATTTTGCATTATCAAATTCGGGTAAATATTGTAACAAAACCGTTAGCAATTTTCATCTAAATATGCAAAGCAGGACTGGCACATCTTTAAACTGGTCACTAATTAATAATGGTCAGGTCGTGAAAAGCAGCTTAAAAAATATGTTAAATTTATGACTGACAAAAAGACGACAAATAATTTCCGCTGCTAAATTATCCACTTCCGTTGCATGTACATCATTTGTACAGCACAAAAACTGCCGTTTCTTTTCCCCCTTCACACCCATAAAACTGTCGAGCCAACTACGAACAAAGTTGGCCAACACCTGCAATATAACCTGCCCCAAAACTCAAAGACACCCACAGCCCCTCAGGCGAAAAATGGGTGATCGAAAAATGGCTTTCAAGCTTAAGTTTGTTGGAGTTTGAGTTGCTTGCCTGGTTGAAAGCTGCGCTTAATTTTAAAATACATACGAAATTTAAATGACAAGCAACTAATGGAAATTGTTAACAATTTTCAATGGCAGCTGACAAGTAACTTTGCCAACCGGCTGCGACTCGCTGAGCGCCAACCTTTGCTTCAAAAATCAGCTAACAGCACAACAAATGGCTTCATTTATTTGCGTCTTTTGTGCAATGTTAGCGGTACTTCCGGCCAACACTGCCAGTCAGTGTATGGGGGCGTGAACAGCTGAAGAAATCCTGATTTACGTTAAACACTCCCTCGCATTCCCTCCAGCATTCACTGTTTCACTAATACCGCCTCGCCAGGCGTCGAGTGTAAAAAGTTTGCCTTTGTATGAACGAAACGTTGCCATTTAAGGAAGACAATTTTTGAATACACTTGAAAATTGTTGCTAGTTGGCTATGTAATTTAATGTACTATATTTTTGCTTAAAAGCTTCGTTGAACATTGCAAAATGCACGAACAAAAAAATGTGTGTTTTCGGCAAATATTTTTACTAGCACTCTATATCTAGATGATATGGTTAATCACAATAGAAGAAAAGTCCCAAACTAAGTTGCGTTGTTTATATAAAATTCAAAACTAAAGACCTATTCTAAGAGTAGCAAAATGTTGGCAACATCATCCGAAAGCAGAAGAAACATGTAATGTTTATATAAAGACGAAAGTGGAAAGTTGAAACATAAGTTGTTGGTGCCGTTTTTGTTGTTGTTGTTGTTGCAGCACTTGCAGTGATTGAATGGCCAACGGGTGTTAATGTTTTTCTCTTCTTATTTTTTTAGGTTAAGTATTTTTGCTTTCGCAAACTTTGGTTTTGGGGGTATGTCATGAAAGGAAAACCGCACTTAAAGTTTTCCCTGAAAAGTTAAAGTTTGTGACAGCCTCAAATGGCAGCTGCATTGCGGCATCAACTTAAATAAAATACAAACAGAAATTTCAACATTTTTCAACCATTCTTTTAAGTCCTTTGACTAGCAGAAGCTTTGACAAATTTTTAAGGCATTGATAAATATTTGCGATGAGTTTCAAGGGATTGTCCCGAACCACTTAAGGAGCGTTGATTTCGACGTCTAAATTCGGGTGTTAGAGCCATCTTTTTCAAGTAAATTTCCTCATTATTGACCTGACTACAAATGTCAATGAACAGGCACACATCAATGTTGTTTAAGTGCTTGGCTAGCTTTGCAGCTTCTGTTAGGATTTCTCTTTGCCTCTCAACTTTTCCCAGAACTGCATGAGCTTTGCAGGCGACGAAAGCGCCCAAGATGGCCCAAACAAAATTATTGCACTTGAGGGCCTCTGAAATTTTGTATGATTTATAGGTATGCCACTGTATCTCAATTCCACTTACCATCTATGCATTTGCTTGCCAGCTGGCAACATGTATCAAAGGAATGATAATCCAAATTAGCCTGAGCTGCCTCGTGGTATAAATAGCTTCGTTCCAAAGGATGCTTGGCGAAACGCATCCGTTGCTCAAAGCGACCCATACGTTTTCTGAAAACAGTGTTCCAATAAGTAGAGTTGTTTTTTTACGCATGTGTTACTCACTTGAAGATTTCTGTTTTAGGATCTGAGGTTTGTTCGCGCCTTATATTTAATATGTCATTCTCTTTGACATTTGTAAAATTGTTAATTGAGATGGGCATATTAAAGAGAGTGAGTAACCGGCTTTTGCCCGTCAACTGCTTTAAGTTTGGTGAAATTTTGTATGCACTAATGCGGGCCAATCCCAAATAGTTATAGACCTCATTAAGGAATTCAAATTTCCACGGCATAATGCGATGCGTTTTGATTGGCACGTAATCGCCAGTGACCTCATCCACAAAGTTACTTAATTTCTAAAATTATAATTTTTATTATAGATGTATATTTAGCATGTATATTTTCAACTCACTTGTAGCTCTTGATTAGCGATTAGGCTACGAATATATCGCAGTATCTTGAACATATTTCGTTTGGTTTGATACTGTATGCGATAGAGGCTTTCTTGCTCATGCTGGTGATATATATCCATGTTGGGAAACCGTCTCAAATGACTGATGTACATGGGATAGCGAGCATGCAACATTTTCTAAGAACGATTATTTCATAAATTAGCAAACAAATCATATTAGATATATTTAAATACCGTAAAGGTCCGCACTGATTTGTAATTCTTCTCAGTCAGAGTTTTTATTTCTTTCGAGGATTCAACGAATTTTTTTAACAATAGATTCGGATTTTTGCGTATTTCGTTAAGAAAATTTACATCCGTCCAGGATTTGTTCAGGTATGTTTGATTCTTGATCTTTAACTGTCGTTTGCGACGCTTTTCCTCAAGTGGGGAGACAAACTCTACCTGATTACATTGAAATATTGACGATAAGCAAAATCATATTAATATAATAATAGTACCTCTTTTTCCAATATGCTTAGCACATCACAGTTAGGCTTGACATAGGACGGCTTTTTACTCAGCTCTACATTCATTTTGTCGACAAGCCTATGAACAGCCGGTGCCGTTACCTCTCTAAGAGCATCATGAATATTACTATCAACCTAAGTACATGTTTGTTCCTTAGTTAGACATATACGATTTTGGTTGGAATTTGTTCTTACCACTGCAAGGCGATTTAAAATGGGACTGGCTTGTGAGTTGCTTGTGATGCGCAGATTATCATGAAGATTTAGTTTTGTTTCTTCAAAGTGATTGCATTCATAAAGTGCATCACAAACTTCTAAGTTGTTTACTTTATGAAAGGCCGAGGGTTGAAACTTTGATAGAATTTCTGTAAAAAAGAATAGGATCTTATGGTTTCTTTTATAAATTATGATAGTTAACAAATATATCTCAACTTTTAGCTTTTAAACAGTCAGAAAGTGCTTCAGGAGCGCGCGCCTGTAATCGCTTGATCCCACTACGCTTGTTTAGTACATTTGCGTCATTTGGTTGAATTTCCAGAGCAGCATTAAAGTATCGAGTGCTCGTACTGAGGTCCTGCCTGCGAGCAAAATAGCTGCCCCAATCGGTGTACATGCGACGCGATTGATCGTCTGACCAGTCAATTACTTGCCACGCCTCCAATTGGCGTCCCGAGCCACCCAAAGGTGCAACTTTCTGTGAACTCTCAGGCATTGCAGATAAGGTGCGTTAAAAATTGTTAAAAACGGTAAAAAAAACGTAATAAATAAAAATGTTAAAAAATTAGTTAAAATGCTCTGTATAAAACCTATTGTGTGTTCAAGGCAAATTCTACTCAATATTTGTGCTATTGAATTATCAATCGAATTCTGACATTAATTAATGGAATACTTTGTGAAAATATGGAAATACATAATTAAATAAAACAGTCACTAACCATAGTTCGTTTTTGTATTTTTACTTGAGTTTTTATTATAATATTTACGATTTTTCGGATATAAGAACAAGATAATTTACAAAACCCGGAACGTATTTTGCATTTTTCTTTAAATATTTTGAAAATGACATAAATGTTTATATATTTTAAAATTAATTTTTAACTGCATTTTGTCGTAATGCATCCTTAATTTTGTTATTAAACAGATTCATATTAATTAAAGAGTTATTATCGGCAATATATTGAAGGTAATATATATTTTTGTTTATATACATTGCGTGAATGGGCTGGCCCAAAACTCCACTCCTCTCCTCTCCACTCCAACTCGTAGTTTTGTTAAAGTTTCTCAGGCAAATCGGACGCTCTTTTGCCGAGAGTATAAATGGATTAACCATTTTCAGCAGTGCCAAAGGTTTACTGTAAGGTATGCAATAAGTAAGTTGTTTTTATAAATATATGGTTGTCATACTATGCTTGTCAACTTACAATTCATTCACTTCGATATTGGAAATGGTGCGGATCTCGTAGCCGTGTTCCTGTGTTGGATTAAAGCCGACAGAATGATTGCCCATGACTACAATAGTATGGATTGGACGATCACCTACAAAGCAGTTGCGAGCAGTTACCACAAAAAATGGATCAATTATCGCGCCCAGACAACGGAATATAAATTTGTTATTTGCCATACGCTGAAACACACTAATCAGCCAGGGCAATTCCTTAACGGTCTCAAAAGTTTTTCCACAATCGGGAATGCACTTTAATTTCCGTATTTTCTTCGGGAACCTATTCCAACTTCCGTTGGTATCGCAAATGCGTTCGTTTTGGGCGATGTCACCGTTCGGCTTATAACCCTGAGCACACTTGACGGTTACTCTGCTGCCCACAACAAGTGGGTCTGTGGCGCAGTTGATGATGTTATTATTGTAACTACAGTCGGCTTTGATACTGGGATCATTAATGATGGCACTAGGGCTGCATTTCTCAACGCATTCGGACCAAGGTGCCTTCCACTCCCCATTCTCGCAGGTATTCACATCGCTGCCCTGCAGATGGTACCTACTACTGCATCTCAGTCGCACAGTGGTCTGATGAGGAATGGTTCCATCACCAAAATAAGGCAGGCCATTGTACATGGTCCTTAGACGCAGCGCAGTTCCAGTCACATTGCAGCTTCTCTGAGATGTTGGAGGTTTTGAAGTCGACGTTGAAGTAGGCGTTGGAGTAGGTCTTAAATCGGGTTTGGGCTTGTTTTCCCAAATAAACCATGAGGTCTCATTTCTCCATTTCTCGCATATGCCAGGTATTTCATCGGATTTATCGCGACAATCAATTTTGTGATTGCAGGCCGCTGATTTAGCAATGCAGGCACCGTAGGCGCATTGAAAGGAGCCAGCTGGACACATGGATCCCAGACAAATTTCATCCGCTTCATCCGAATTGTCGAGACAGTTTTCAATGCCATCGCATAGCTGGCTGTATGGTAAGCATTCTTTCGAGTTTTGACATTGAAACTCTGTGTATTGTTTATCGCTGCGGAAATAACAATAACCAAGAAACAATCGTGAATTTGTTATCAATAATATGCATCTATCAATTACCGACAATCGCCACGGATTTTCTTATCAAATAGTTTGTCATCTTGGGAACATTCAAGTTCGACCTCATCCGTACCATCCCAGCAATGCTTTTTCCCATCACACTGATTGTTTTGAGGGAAACAACCCCCATAAGAGCATTTTAAATGGGTTCCCGAGCAATTAAAATCATAACACTGCAAAAATGTCTCATCGCTGCCATCGGGACAATCCATGATGCTATCACACTTCTGATAAGCACCAATACACAGCCCATTATCGCATTCGAATTGATTTTCAAAACAAGAACCTTGTTGCTGTGCATCTAAGTAGGCTGCAAGTATTAAAAAGATTTTCAAAATAATCATATTTCATTAAAGAAAATTTATTTTTTTTTAATTTATTTACCACTTTGCAAGCATTGAAGTACCACGTAAATGCTAAATATTCTCAAACTGAGAACTTGAAACATTTCAATTTTGCTGATAAGAACTTGTATCTTAATTTGTCGTATTATATTCCGTTCTTCTAAATGTCGACCGTTCGCGTTGAACTTTTTTTGCATACTGCCTTAGAGAAATACTTTGTTTGATATCGTAACGCAAGCATTCATTGCCATACATATAGGGAAAGCTTATACATACTTATTTTTGCACATACATAAGTTTATGTGCTTATTTTTACCGTAGGGAACATTGTGGATTGCTCAGTGTACTTGATTAGAATTATTTGCGTACCATTATATCACTTTTTTAGAAGCGGTCGATTTGTCTGCTTTTTAACATCCTTTCTTGATTTACGATAGCAAGTAAACTTTTCCAATTGTATGACATTACATTTACAACTTGATATTCCATTTCCGGCACGAGCCTATGCAAGCTAACATTCGATTGGACATAGTAATCTATTTTGTTTTGGTATGCGTTTGCAATCCGTTCAGTTGCAAAGCTCCGGTTGCTTTTAATTTGCATTCAATGTTGTAACTAGTTTTTTAACCACTGGACAGGCATCAAGTGCGTATTGAAACATTGAAGTGCGAAAAAAACTCTTTGAACAGTTTTTGAACAAAGCTAGAAAATGGCAATAGGCAGAAAACAAAAAAGCATCATGTAAAAAAATACCCACTGGTAAAAATAAAATGAAAAACTATGAATTCAAAATGAAAGTGTTCTCTGTCGAGTGTATGAATGTTTTGGCTGCTTTGATCGAAAACGCGCCTTTCAATTTGCCAGCATCAATACAGCTGTCCGTCCGTCTGTCCGTATGTATGTATGTTTGCCTAACCCCTAGGCAGTACAAGTTTGTTTTCGATTTTCGATAACTCATCCCGTTTCCGATATACACATGCGATCGATAACAATAAAATCTTGAATTTGAAAAAACTTTGAGATGGCATTTGAATTATTAATTAAAATAATAGCATTCTGTAAAATTTTTATAAAAATCGGTTGAGAAACACCAGATATGGAACATTAAAGTTGAGTATGCAGTATGCAGTATGTGCGTACATACACACACACATACTTGCAAGCACTGACTGTACGCGTAAAGTATAGAGTTCAGGGTATCGTCTAGTCGGGTTTTCTCGACTAGAGCTTTCTTACTTGTTTTTATATATGTTTTGTGGCTTTATGGAAGTTAAATAGAAGCACTTTTGCTGGAATGTGTACATATTTGCAAAATGATTTAGATGACAAGTTTGGAGTTGAGAGAGATACAAACTAAAAACAGGGAGTTGCTAGCTGATGTTGAATTAAAATGCTTGTCGCACTGTTAAGGTAGCGTTTGATGTTTGTCATACTGGGGTAAGTGTGGGAAAGGCTTGCGAAGAGTGCACAAGGGACAATAGAATTGTTTGCAAATTGACAAACAAAATGCTCTTTTGTGATTCAACGAACGGCAAGCGACAACGACAAGCGGCAATACACATGGCCAAAGGCGCGAACACTTTAGATGGATTGACATGACTGACATACACACATACATGCGCATGCAAACAAACAAATCAGCACATACACCCAAACACACACAAACACACATAGACACAAACACAGACAAATGAGCACGAATCGCACTGCCAGTTTGTCGTTGTTACCATTTTCCTTATTTTATGTTGTTGCTCAGTTGGTTGATTGTTGGTGTCGGTGTTGTTGTTGTTGTTTCTAGCGCAACTGTGTCAAAAGCAACAAAAGCACCAACAGAGGCAGCTAAAAATTGACTGCATGTGGCATTTTGCATTCCAGTTGCGTCAATCCCAAAGCACAATAGAAAAATATAATACCCGATAAGAAGAGCTAGTACTTAATAAAGGCTGGTCGATATCGATTGTTTTTGAGCTATTGCGTCAACATACAACAACAATAATAGCTTTGATAAAACTAAGTTTTCAAAATATGAAAGAAATTTCGATCAAATTGCGGAGTAAGTAGAAGTAGAAGTAAGTACAGAGTAAAACAGAAAAATTATATCATTATTTTATTAACAGATTTAATGAGAACTTTATTCACAAAAAATTCACTTTTTTAACAGCCTAGTGTGACATTCTAGATACGTCATTCAACATAGTCGACTAAGTCGATTTATTCCCAAAGGGGCAACTCGTTGAATTTTTAATTTGTTTGTATATTTTTTCTTTATTGGGACTTCCGGTCTGATAAAGCTTATTATAATGTGTCCAAAAGTTTTATTCCAATAAGAAGTAAGTTGAAGTAAGATTTCTAAGTTTTTAAAACGAATTTAAGCTTTCATAGGTATTTTTAAATTAATAAAACTAAAAACTCTAATTGAATTGTGCCGCGAATAGCGGCAGCTTTTAAAATGCTTTTACATAAAAAAAAGAAAGCCTGTCGCTTCCAGCACTCAGTCATCAGCATTAGCTCATGCCGAACCCGCAACACGATCTTGTGGCCACACAATGCCCAAAAAAAAGGTCAGAAAAACTTTTAGCCAAAGTTTGCCACGGCTCAGGGAAGTTGAACTGGGTTTCGGGTTGCTGCGGTGCAGGAAGTCGGTAAGGGTAGGGATTTTTAGCTGGCTCTTATCCAATTAAGTCATAACTCAATATGTGCTTAGAGATATGCACTTGGCCATTACTTAGGCAAAAGCAAAAATTTAGCTCTAATAACTTTGGAGCTGCAGCTTTCTTTCGTCTTCTTTTTGGTGGCAAGCAGATAATTTTCACACCCCACAAGTGGCACGCCCAGGAACCAGAGCCGCATCCATGCTGCAGGCTGCAGCCAACAGCACGTAGTCATACCATTTGCAGCGTAGAGCTACACTCACAAAAAAATACCAAAGAACTTATAAAAATTTCAAAAATACTTCTTGAATGTTGCAGTTAATCCAATATAATTGAAAAGTCTTACTAAAATGATAAAATTTCTTCATTTATTCAAATAAAAAGCCTAAGCACCCTATCAATTGAACTGTGATTATATATTTTATATTATTATATTTTTTCTGATTTTTGTATCCAACTAAATTTTTTACAATAAAGTTTGATTTGCGCTTAGCCCGTTTAATTTATTTATTTTAAGTGTATCCGAAGTTTAAGTTTATGCTGAGCAACAGCTATTCGGTTGTTGGCATTGGCTTTTACGGCACCAGCGAGACGCTGCCACAACTCATTTGGCGTTGACCAGGACTATGTTGTTGCACTCCCTCCCCATTCCAATCTATTCCATGCCTCCTTTCAGCCCATATGCTGTTAGTGGTTGGCTTGCAGCACAAACTCCATCCATCTGCAGTTGAACGCGCGCATAAATTATTCATTTGTAATGTGCAGCAGCACTCGGTTTTGGACGGCTGCTCTGTCGATGGGCGGGTAGGTGTGATGAGCTGGTTGGTCTGTGTGTGTGCACTTTTGGCACAGTATATGACACTGACACTCAGCGCCCGTTGCTCGTCCTGCGTCAACAACTTCCTAGCGGCAACTGGACGGACCGGACGGAACGGGTCGGTACAGGGTTCTGGGTCTGGGTCTGCGCACTTGGCGTTTACTTTCGGTTTGTAATTTCCTTCTGGAGTTTGAGGCGCCACAAGAAAGGCAGACAGAAATGGCGAAAACCCCTAAGAAATACACACTCATAGCAGTAGTAGCAGTCGGAGTGTACATTGCAAATGACGATTCCAACTTAACTGAGCAACCTCTTCTTCTTCTTCTCAGTTGCATGCAAACGATCCCCTGCTCTCTTTGATAACCAGCTGCTCTTTGGGGAAAGCGACGTTTGCAGCAATTGCAAAGTTTAAAGTTTGCTTCACATCTCGTGCAACTAGCTGTGTGTGAAAAGTTTCATTTGTGAATTGAAAAATTATTTTCTAGTTTCATATGAAGAGTAAATGTATGTGTGTGACTCTGGGTGTGTGTGACATTTACAGGACGAAGGCAGCCCAAGCAAGCATCTTAGCCAGCCAAGCAGCACAACCGTTGACAAAATGGAAAGTTGTTGACTTAGTTTCCGCTTCTTTGCGCTGCATCCGTTGCCCCAGTGTTGCTCATTGCTGCTACACTTTTCGCTCTCTCGCTCTCTCTTTACCACTCTCTGTGTTAGTGTTTGCGTTTTTTTTGTGTGTTTGCCTCGTTTGCGCCGTGGTTGTCTGCGAATATGCAACACTTTTAATTATGTTCTTGCAACGCTTTTATTGATGTAATACTCAAACTTATTGCTCGCTTCTGTGGTTTAAGCAAAACGGTAAGTTCCCGTTAGTCTCTTTTTTGACCTTTCATATCTAACTTACGCTAAAAGGGTACCCAAGGACCTTAGCAATTAAATATATAACTTCGTGTAATCTAATTTCATATTTAAAGTCTAATGAAATAAATAAAATTCTATTTAAACAGCAACAAAGCAAGCTCCTATTTCAGTCACACAAAAAACACAATCAGCTCAAACCGAATTAACATATGAATAGTTTCAAAGTTAATTAAAATGTTAGTTAAACTGTTTTAACAGTTCAAAGCACGTAGCAACATGTCCATTTGGTCTATTCGGTTGTAAACTTGAATAAGTACTATTTGACTTGCTGGGCGAGTTGCAATTCTGTTTCAAAACATGTGGAACGTGCGCCCACGAAGTTGCAACATAAATAAACTGAATTACATTTAAGTAATTAGGGTATAAGGAAGCTGAAAATTATGTTGAAAATGCACATAGAGCCGGTATATATGATATATAAACTTTTAGTTAAGCCTGGGATAATTTAAAGGATTTTAAGTAACAGAAAAATATACGATAAAAATATTATATATTGTTATACCATTATTAGAGCTATGTATGTGGATCTCACGACATTTACACATTTTGGAAGTGCAATAAAATATATATTTAAATCTTATAAATAAGTTACTAACAAGAAGATTTAAGGAGAATACGTAAGATGTTATAAATATGAAAAACCTATAAGATTTCAAGACAGGAAACAAGATTCGGAATGAACTCCATTTGGCAATGTGGATATGACAGACAGAGTGTTGTTGTCGCCAACCGCAAGAGAGTTTTTGTTGTTTTTATAGTGGTTTTTTTTGGAATCGTTGTTGTAATTTATTAAGCTTGCCATGAAGCTGACTGCATTTTACCGCAAAATTGTCAACAGGCGGGACTCGTACACACACACACACTCCCACCAAGAACCGAACATTCATGCACGTTGACAAACTAACACAGAAATATACAAACATACGTATAAAGAGCGGCAGGCACGCACGTGTGCTGCAAAAATCGGAAACGGAAACGGCAGCGCGGTCGTCTGTTGAGTGTGTGCGTGTGTTTCTGTGCGGGGTGGATTGGTTTTTGTACGGGCTTTGACAAATATTTCGTATGTACGTGTGGCCGTGTATGCGTGTGTGTTTGTGCGGTGCATTAGCGGATGCAAAAGTTTGTTGCTGCAAATAAAAAGGTTTTCGAAATTAGCAAGTAAAATATGCACACAAATGTTAGGTGTATGTGTGTGTGCGTGTGTGAACAATATTAACGGAAACGGACTCTAGCAGTATGTGGCATATTTAATTTATGTGCCAACATTGACAGCATCAACATTTTAAAACAAGGTTTAAGACTAACAAGGATAGCAGTACTTAATTCCATTCGACATCATAATAGATCCAAATTAGTGGTTTTATTCTGTGTGGGCGTGGCTCTCATTTAATTCAGCATCAAATTCAAATCAAAGCCCATATACCAATAACCAAAGCAAATGGCTGGCAGATGAGGCAACTGCAGCTGACAGGATACTGCCTAATTAAAATGGCCAAATGTCAATAACAACAAAAACAACGAGTACAACGTCATTGGCCATGCTCTTCGAACAACAGGCAATTGTCATGCAAATTTATGCACAAACAAGCGAAAAACACCCAAAGAACGCAGTCAGCACAGACATTCTAAGGGACCTCGAAAACCTCAACCATAAGCCAGACCCAAAAAACCAAACCAAGAACCCAAAAACTAAGCGTTCAAATTATGCAGAGCACATGCAGACACGCCACAGATACAGTTACAGCTGCATATCAACAGATACAGATACAGAATCAGATACACAATTTAGATGCAATCGTTTGTTGTAAAGGAGTAAAGTTCGTGACAAACACGATATTGCACTAAAACAAAATAAAATTATAACCAAACCTTTTTATTATTTGTCCTATGTGTTAAAAAAATATAAAAAAAATGGTATTTATATTTTTAAAACAAAAATTAAGCCTTATTCGACACGCGATCATCTCTAATTGTTAGTTGTATAGTATTGGGTGGGTCGATGACAAATTTGTTAGCCATGCGGCTCTTGGCCCGATTGCAAATAAATTTTAATTTGATTAACGATTGTGTCGAGCTCATTTTTGGGATCCACAATTGATAGGTCTTTGGGAAAGTTGCGAAAAGCGATTGCGGAATTAATTTGTATCTCTCTCTCTCTCTCTCTCTCGTGCGGGGGACTTAATTGCATTTTGCGTTACGATTCATTAACTTGGCCATGTAAATGCAACATTTGCGAGTGGTCTTGGTTGGTTAGTGTGCTATTGGGCTTGAATCGCGGCTTGTTTGCTTTCAATTCAGTTAACAGGTCAGTTGTAGCGGCAGGCAAACAGCAGCGCCTGCCTCTAGCGCTTATTATCCTTATCACGTTCGAGAACCAAAGCGTTGCACCTTTGTGAACAGTATGTTGTTTCTATTGTTGGTGTGGTTGTTGTTGATGTTGATGTTGTTTCTCATGCTGCTGTGCAAACAATTTGCTTGAGTGCTGCAATTCCTTGAAGGTAAAGCCCCACACATATGCACACGTATTAACTTACAGCTGGCGGTCAACTATCAGCTTAGTTGACTATCGGCTTCAGTCGACGAGTATGTGCATTCGATGTCCAGCAAAGATTGAATTAGTTTGCATGCTAATTCCATTTGGCAGCGTTGTTGTTTGTGCATTTGAAGCAATGCGTAAGATGGTTAATTTGATAATTGCCAAGCGATAAACTTTGCGAGTAATGTCATCTGCATATATTATTAATATGGTCTATCAGCAATTGATCTGCCGTACAGTTACTTAAATAACAAGACTGTAATATATAACATCAACATTTATTGTTTGTAAATTAAGCTTGGATCTTGAAGAAGAGTATTTAATAGACATAAAAATTTATCAAATATTCTGTTTAAAGATGCAATACCATTCCGAATAACTTTTAGGTAATAAATATCAGATATTTTTTTTTTAAAACTATTATCAAGATAAAAAATTGTTCATTACACGCATGTTCTTTAAAACTGTACCGCTAGTTCCTTTTTATCCACTTTAAATTAGTCTTAATAAAGTGCTGTAAACTGCAACCATCTATTGCTCTGTAATAGTTTTCCACCACAGGAAATAAAAACTGAACACTTACTGGTGTTATTCACACTCCATGTGGACATATATTTCAAGCTGCAGCAGCAGAAGCATTCGCTGATAAAAAAAAAATACTACAGTCGAACCTCCAGCTGAAGCTTTGGACAAACACCCCGCTGTGGTTATTATTGTTGTTTGTATTCGTGTATCGTAGGGGGCATATATCAAGTGTCCCTTTGTTAGTGGGCGTTCCTGATGTCACCAGGGCACATTCTATTTGTAGTTGACCGACCCTTGGCATACTTCATGGCTTGTAAAAATGGATGGGACAAGTCTCCTGTGTTGCATTTTTTAAGTGCTATTCAGATGGCAATGGATTCATAAATTCAACAGAAGCAACACATCACATAGATTATGTGTCGCCTGCCAAGCCTATGTCTACTGATTCCTTCAATGTGTTTGAGATACTTACACATAGAGAATAACCACACAACAGTCTGTGTGTGAACTGATTTAGTGTTCGCCTTTAATGGAGATATTCTGCTAGACATTGTCATGGCACTGCGGTTTGCCAATACTATCAATGCTTTTACAGAGACAGACCGAAGAGAATTAACAAAAGTTACATAGACAGCACAAATTAATTAGATACACAACAAATTACTCATATGCCAAAAGCAGCTGATAAGCACAAATGTTGATAAAGAGATACATAGACAATGCCAGAAAAATTCATTAAGCTAGCGTCCATTTAATGGCGTGGCAGTAAGACGAGCGTTTTGAAGGACAACAAATAGCAATTAAATTCAATTGGCAGCTCATGTAATTAGAATTTCCTAAAACAAATTTATATAATGTTTTACAAGCGGTTGCTTTTCTTTACAAGAAATTTGTGATTAAAGCCCCACGAACATGAAGAAAAAATACTATAACTCCACATGCCTACAAAAAAAAAGAAGAAAGTTGTAAACGAAATGTAGAAAATGTGAAATCACAGAAATCACACTCGAAAGCGTAACCCAAAGCCAAAAGTTGGGACAAAAAATGGAAAAACCAGAAACTAACCATAGCTTACAGATTGTGTGGCTAAAAGAAACCGAGTAAGAGCAAGTGCAAAAGCAAAGGCAACAAGAACTATAATTTCCTAAAGGACTTAATTATTTTATAATAAGCACATAACACAAGCCAACTACAAGCAGAGCGCAGCCCCTAAAGACTGCAGAGCCAGACAAGCAAAATGCGGAGGGATGCAGGAAAAATAAAGGAAGCCGCGTAAATGCAGCGCAAAAGTTGCTAAAGTTTTTCCACTCACCAATTGGACAGCATAAAACAGGATAGAACAGAAAAAAGAGGAGTGAAGAGCGGCGCAGGACATTGCAGGACTTAAGTAAACGGAGACAGCATAAATTGTGAAAATATTACAGATTGTTTTTATCTCGCTCCCATTACACGCGCTTTCTCTCTTTGTCCAACTCTTTCTCTCCCTAGCGTTTTAATAATACATGGTTGAATGCGTTTTGGCAATTAACGTTGGTTCGCAAAATATTGCTGCTATTTTTGTGGACAAATTTTAAGAAACGTTTGCTTTAATAATTTAGTAAACATTAAATGGACGCAACGATATGAAAAGCTGTTGTCTTTAATAAATACTGTGATTAAATACTATATACTATTATATGTTATATATTCAAATCAAATGCATCACATTTAACTAAGCTTGCAGTTCAATGTTTGCTTTGAATTGTCACTTGAAGCATACAATCAAATTGATATTTGTAATCGCTTAAACCTATCTTTTTAGAAACATTATGTCTTCACATTACCCATACGCATTGAGGGTCGTCGCAGACACGCAGACGAACCAAACACTTAAACACTTCAAATGCAATATTAATTCATTCAGCATTGAGCAAAACCATAGCCAAAACTATAAGCATTAGCAATAAACTAC
Source organism: Scaptomyza cyrtandrae (assembly GCA_035044605.1). Taxonomy (NCBI): domain Eukaryota; kingdom Metazoa; phylum Arthropoda; class Insecta; order Diptera; family Drosophilidae; genus Scaptomyza; species Scaptomyza cyrtandrae. The sequence goes on from JAWNNS010000640.1 coordinate 18,716,950, forward strand.
ATATGCGCAACATGCCAAATGCAGGCAGTCAACAATAACAACAACATGGCATAAGTAAATGCCAAACAATTGATACTTTGGCCAAGCAATGCAAACGGGAACAAACACTACTACATAGTTATATAACAAGGGGGTTGGTTGTGCGGGCAATTGAGTAAATCTCTCGATAGGCATAGAACACAGCAGCTAGCCAAATAGATAGTTGAATGCTTGCTCACAGATGCAATCACACAAATACCAAATGGCCGAATGTGAGGAGTGAGAATGCCGCTTAAACAGCCGCATCAAATTCATTTGAATTGCAAAGCAAACACAGGCCGAGGCACCGAAATGAACTTAATCATGTTGTAAATTTACATAATTTAACGTGTGTACCAAAAAGAGGCATTGAGACGACTGAATATATATGTATATAGAATGGGATACAATATAATAGAAAGTAATAACAAATAGAATAGTATAGAATGTTTGTATATATTTCATTCAGCAAGGCTATAAATCCGTTGCTGGCTCATTACAAAACAAATCGATTTTTCAAATTACTATTTAGGTCCAACAAAAATTAATAGACAGAAATTATAAATCTACAAGGGGAACTACTTAAATGTTTAAATAGAAGGTCTGCAATTGATTCAAGTGGAAATTAATTTACTGTCCATCAGATCCTAGTTAATAAAACGGTTAGATGACATTTCAAGGTCCTAGGTAAGCAATTAGATGGTGTTTGGGTAAAAAAAGGAAATTTAATTTAAATGTAAATAATTATCAAATGAAATTAATACTTTGTTTTGTTAACTTCCCGGATTATTTTAAGCACACACTGTAATCACATATATAATTGCAAAAAAACAATGTCGCACAATCTGAACTGATAAAAGTAAATGTGCGTTGGCCAACGACAGACAGAGTCACTCATACCCTTTAATTAAATGCACATAATGTGTGACACACAATGTTGAATGCGTTGTGCATATTGCGTCTGCTTCTCTACAATTAAAAGCTTTGTTAAGTCGCAACTAACTGCAATTGAAGCTCATTATTGCTTTAAATGTATCTATAAACGAATCGCCTGGCAATAAGGACTACGTGCAATTTCATGTAATTGTGTTTGGAATAGGCAGCAGACAGACTGAGTTGAATTGAGCCCTGAGGTAATCAGGTTGTAGTTGATCATTACAAAAGATGACTTTAAGAAAACACATTTTAATAAAGTGCCTCGAGAGTGTAAGCTTTGAATATCTTTTTTTATAGTTTACATATTAACACATACAAATCTTATGATTAAAAAAGGTCTTTAAAACGATGTTATAATAAGTACACATTTTAATATGTGCACGCATTTATCGTATTTAACAAAAAGTGACAAGACTTCTGGTTTTTCTTTAATTAATTATTATATTTATTATTATTGCCTAGGTGTGTATGTTTCTCGTTAAGACTACTAGTTAACAAAGAATTTCTAATCAACTTCAAACTCATAGGTAGCTAGTTAGTTTTCATATTTAATATTTGCCATATTTTCTAGCCAACTTAAAAGCTTGTCAGCTAATAGAAACTAACTGATATTTTGCCCGTCGTTCGTTGGAGCGGTGCTTACTTGATAATTAAGTTTAAATTAAAAGTAAGCTTAACGGTAGAAAACCTTAGTGGTTGTTGACCAGCACACCTGGGCACATTGCTAGTGTTTGCAGTTTAATAGAATTTTTAATTTCTGCATCAGTTTCCATGCTGTTGACATAATAACGCGCTTTTTGTTACTAGAAAACTACAACATTAAGAATGCAAAAACATCAAGCAGTTGCTGCTTTCGCCTTGAGCTTAAGGCAGCCAAGCAGCAACTCGAACAGAAACACCAGAGTGCTGGCCAACATGGCCAGGACCAGAAAGAAGAGTGCGGGTGCAAAGTGTTTAAGGTCTACCTCCACCTCAGCGTCATTAAAAAGCGAACAGTCCGGCTTGCGTATCGTCCAAACCCTCTCGTTATAGCGCATGAGACCCACTTCGCTTAGGTGGAGGAAGGCATGGTTAAGATGTTCACGCCAGGGTGAGCTCTTGGGCAATGCGGAGGCCGACAAATATGGTGGATTGAACATGACCTCCTGCAGCTCACAGAACTTTCGCTCATCAATATCGTTCTGGAGCAAGCGGTACATACGATCTATGGCGGCATGAAAGGCAAATCCGCCTTGCTTAACGCGTTCGGCACCCTCTTCAATCGATAAGATATGGCGTTCACGATTATGTGTAATGCGCTGGGTGTACACGTCGCGCACTAACTGATTGCTGGTGTTGGTAAACAGCTCATAGTTATATGAAATATCCTCCATGCCGATCTCCAGGCTGCTTCCGAACAGTGCTTGTAGATTAACAATGTTGCGCGGTGTTTCCGAGAGCAGCGAACCCACAATATATGCTCCATAGAACTGCATCAATATAAAGCTGAAGATGCAACTGACGCTGATCAGAAGCCGTGTCGATGGCAGCCGGAATTGATCCGTGGCTGGACCCTGTTGCAGATATGTTTCCAGCATCGTGAACCACACAAAAGACAGCTTGCCTTCCATTGGCAGTTGCTGCTTTTGCTGTTGCAGTTGTTGCTGCTGCAGGTGCTGCTCCAGGCGTATGTGCAACAGCAGCAACAATGCACTGCCCACCACCAGTGCCAGCACGCACCACCACACTTGTGGGCTTAGTGGCTCAAAGAATATGTTGCGGATGCTGCTGTGGCGTGGATGGCGAAACATAAAGTGTATGCTGCAAGAAAATGAGAATCGAATATATTTGGCAATCAAATTAAGCCATAACCAACAGAAAGAATTTTATCATATTGTAAGCTTACAGTTGTGTATGCAGCACATGGGTGTACTGTATATATGACTGTCTATCTGCGACAAACCGAAGGGGGCAAACGGCAAAGTGAACATCGCCTCTTCCAACTTGACCCACAACACCCGTCCAGCTGCCATTTGGGAGCTGGTGCCCCCAATTTGGCTGAAAACGCACATCAATGCTGAAAGTAAACGATATTGTAAGTTGCAAATGCTCTTAAACTGTGGGAATTACCTAAGGTTATACAGTTGTGCCATTAGCAGAAAGATCTGATATGTTTTACGCTGCATGGGATCCAGTTGCAGCATCTCCCAATTGTTACGCAGGTAACTCATATCATCCATATCCGGAGGCTTCTCCGTAATCTGTTGAAGAACATAAAAGTCTGAAGCTGAGCATTGTTACAGACACAAAACTGCATTAACTTGCCGCCGTGCTGCCAGTCAGTGTGATGTTGCTCAGGTTCATGCGACGGCCAAGCCAGCTGCCGCTGTAGTTCGACCAGAGCTGGTAGCCTCCAGTCAAGCTCCAGCTGCCCTTTAGCTCCACGCACAGTGGCGAGTGGTGACCTATTTTGTAGACATCATAAAGCAGCCAGCTCATACTGAAAATAATTGTTAACGTTAATATTATGCATGCAACGCACAGTGCAAAAAATAATAATTTTCGTTATTAATTTGTGCTACTCGCATTTGATTTAATCAAAATTTGTAGGAAAAATTTAAAAACATGGAAATTATCATTTACAAAGATGTAAAAAATGTTATCTTTGGGTATTACATATATAATATATTTGCATTTGCTTGATAGGCAGCCAACGCAAATTTGTCTGCACTTTAAGAAACATGCTTTTGCACTCTACTTACTTGTCCGCTCTTGGCCAACGCATTGCCACTGTTATATCCGCATCAATGTCTATTTTATAAGCAGACAAATATTTTTTAATTATCTGAACATCTGTCTCATTTGGCAGACTGCTGCCCAGCATGAGCCAAGCCTGAGTATTGTTGAAGTAGCCACCCTCGGAGGCAGCCTCAAAGACCCGGTGTTTAATATGCTGGCTCTCGAATACCTCCACAAGCAGACCAGTGCGTGGCGCCTCATAGTAAAATAATTCTTGGAAATCCATGCCTCTTTGGAGCATAAAAAACTGCAGCGTATAGTTGGCAAACAATCTATTATAGTTTTCAATTTTCCTGGTCCAGTCGGGTGCGGGCTGTAGGAGAAGCGCATGCCTCAAGTTTTTGGCGCGTAGAAAGTCTTCGAAGGCGAGCAGGTCATTAGAATTTATGCTTTCAATTTGCGCGCCATATAAAAATCTTGTTGAAATTATAAAAATCCCTAGAATTATTTTCACTTGCAACTTAATCATTTTATATGGCCCACTTTCACTTGGGCAACTTGATGTTGTAGCTGTTGTTGATGGTCAACTTGGAGATTGTTTGCTCCGTTGGTGCGTCTTCTGTCGCTTTTTATAACGGCACTTGAGTCATGCGAATGCTTGCGCATGTATAATAATCATTTATAATTTATACGCTCGCTGTCAGTTTTTTGCCGCTCCACGCAGCAATTTGCACAGCTGACACGAAAATTATGCGTTAACTGTAAATGCCAAGCGACAGGATAATGTCTTAAGCAAGGCATCAAATAATTGCGAATAATTTGCTGATCCATTACGTTTACGTTATTGAGGGATAACATTACTTAATTTGTGGCAATAACTTAGGAAAATGATTGGTATATGAAGGGTTAATTCTTGTAGGAAATTTCCCTTACGCTTTTAACTTTAATAATCATAAAAATAAATGTAGATAGTTCATGCATATCTCGAAACTCTCACTTTAAAAATTAAATTTGTTCAATCCAGCCTTAAGCAGCTAGCAAGAATATCAACAACAAGACGAAGCATTAAACAGGACAAATCTGCTGGCATTAGCGTGACAATATCCGACTGCAGCCAAGAAGCCAAGAAGGAGAAACGACAGAAACGCGTGTTAACATCAAGGGGATACGGAGAACCCTCCTGACTAAAAGTCCAAGCCAAAGGAAGTATATGTGTGTGTGTGTGTGTGTGTGTTTGAACATGTGTGCGTGTGTAATGCAAGACACAAAAATATAGCAGGGCAAATTTGGTGAAAGTTGAAAGCAAATCCTAGAGCTTGCAACTTAATTTCATGGCATGCGGCTGCCGCGTTGCATGTAGCAACTTCATTCGGGCAATTTGCTTCACGACATCTTGCCACGTGCTGCACAAAGTAAGAGGCAGTCCAAACAGTTGAAGTAGGAAGCAGGATGCCTTTAAGAAGAGCAACGAAATGAAAAGAAATGGCATTTAATTTGCTGACATTTTGGTGAAAACGTTTTTGTTTTACTTTTTTTTTCGGCTAGCAGGTTGTTTTGGGAGCATGGCTGTGAAGTTGACTTCGCCGGTAATGACGGAACATTTGTTGCAAGGCCGCAATGGAAATGCATAGCAACAACCCAAGTCCTTACCGTACATAGTTGTAGAGGAAGTTGCCTTTGTGTTCAGGAAGGTATGTCGAGGGGAAGCTTGAACATTTTATCGCAGATTTTGCATCAAATACGCGAGTTGCATACGGAGCCAAGGCAAGGACACAAAGAATTTCTTCTATTTAAAAGAAGCAAGCATACATTCACACACACGTTGCGAAAAGAGAAAAAAATTGCGAATACGCTATGTACGCGACAAAAGAGCTAGCGACGTCTAAATATTTCAGTTTAAATTTTGTTTGAATTGCGCTTTCTACTGTTTTATTTTTCCCCTGTTTTTTTTGGTTTATTTCAGTGTGCTTTTTCTTTTGACATTTTGTCACACATGTCAAAAGCAACGTGCAGAAATTCGGCAAAATAAAGCATCAGAAAAAATTCGAAAATGGGCTGGAAAAAAGTTTTCGCTTAACTTTTCATATGATAAATATACGATGTCATGCAGTGTATTACTAATTTTCCCACCTTTTTGTTTGCTACCTTTGTCTGCGGAGCAATTGTCTTTACGCTGTCCGCTGCGGCACGCGTATATTTTGTTGACTGATTTGGCAGTCAGGGACTTGTTAAGCTACAAGCTTTCTGACAGTTCATAAATGTTAATACCTAAGCGAATTTATGCTTACTTGCGGCTTTGTCTGAACATATTTGAGTTGTGGTGGTGTTACCTCTGTTTTTGACAAGTATACAGAATACAGTGAAAGTGGGTCACACATATTTATAAATACATACGAGAGCATTTAAAATCATAATACAATTGGTTGGAAATTTGATCGAATTTGTTGTCTTTACTTGTCATTTATGTAAATGCCTTGTAATCACTCGCTTACAAACAAGTTTGTACTGTTGAAATTGTAATCTTAAGATTCTTTCTCATTTTCAATGAGGACGACAGTTTTCTCAAGGCAGCTCAAACAGCAGTATTTGTAGCCATTTGCAAATGTTGACGACCCGGTCTGAATAACAACAATTTAATGTTGAAAAATATATTTTAATTAATTTCACAAAAACGGACATCATTAGAATAATATGCTTATTTTTCATATTTTCTTGCACAGCTTTCCGCTCATTTATTTTAGCATTTCGAGTGCTGAAATCTTAATTGTATGTAAGCGAAAGAAAATAAAAAAAAAAACAACAACAAAAAACCCTTGCAGCTATGAGCCTAACACAAAATGATTTAAAATGTCTGTAGAATGTAACTTTTATTTTCTGGGAAAAATTCAAATTACTTCAATTAGGCGTAAAAATATATTAAAATCAACAAATGTTGCTAGCTGCAAAACTAAACCGAAATAAAAAAAACTAATAAAAAAAGGGCCGAATGATATTAAATTGGAAATTTTGCAGCCCAGATTTTAGGCAAAATGTACGTCGTAATCACGTTTTACTATGTGTTAGTTCTGCATTTTCATTATTATTTAATGGTCGCGTGAACAATTTTGCTGCTCGACAGCAACGAAAACAAAGTCCCTCGCCAGTTGGGCTGCATTAAGTCAACTCATTATTATATTACTTCTGAAAAAAAGGAAAAAGGCGTTGCGAGAGAGCAAAGAGCGGCAGAGAAAATAAGTAGAAAAATCGCGATGACGATGACGGGCAGCACGAAAAGACGGCAAAGAAAACAAATTAAATTTAATCGATTTGTGAAAGGCTGCCAACCAAACCAACACACACAACCGAACGAACACTAAGGAAAATAATAAAACAACGGAAAACTAGAACTTGGCCAAGTTTCATAGTAAATCAATTGAAGTGCTTGCGACGAGATCCTGAGAAACCAACAGCCAACAAGCGTCAACCGGCACCAGCAATGGCAACTTGGCGTGAAGCTCTAAGCGCATTCTAAGCAAATTAGAATTCAATTAAAAATATGAAACGACATTTCCAGGCTTAATACGTAGCACCATTGCTAGTTAGCAGCAACAACAACACCCACAAATAGCTGGATTAGCAAACGCATCTGCATAACACAGTACGCGAGCCAATCACTATCCTACCAAACTAAGGAAAATTTTCAAAAATATTTTAAAAATAAGTCTTGTTAAGATTACACATTGTGTGTGCAATTTAATTTTTTTTTATTTAAAGCATACTTCAACACACTTTCTTTTTAATAAATATTTGAACATAACAACATATCTTTATAATAAAATTTAATTATTTCGACTGTTGAAACATTTGACTTAACTTTTAATGGTGACATTTTCATTACAAAACTAGTTTCATTACACAATAATGTGTTCTGTTCTCTATGTAGCACAGTGCACGGCAAAAGTATTCGCCTTATATAGATGAAGTTTTGCAAGCACGCAGATGCTGATGCTGATGCTGATGGTGGTGTGGCTGCATAATCTCAGCTAAAAGGCATCGCATTCAATTTATTTAGCGGCAACGCGTTATCACAGCCGTCAACCATCATCAGCGTCATCGTCGTTTGCCAGCCGCGTAGTCAGTGGCAACAACAACAATCAAACCTCTTGCTGTTGCTGGAGTGGGTGGCATTATGCTTCACGCAACTTGAGACCTGGAGCATCGTTTCCAATTACGAGCGCTGCCTCCGACTTTTTGCCGCTTATAATTTTTGGTCAGACGCTCGGACTCGGGCGTTTTCCATTTTACATTTGCCACTTCTTCTCATCCCTTGGTTCACACTTGGCCGCTGGTCATGGTCATTGATGTTGCTCTCTCAGCCAACTGTCATTTTTTCTGGTGTCCTTCGAAACGGCATAAAAGTCTGGCAGCTCTTCTCAGCCTATTACAAATTATGCGCCAGTTAGGCAGTGATTTTTCCTGCTGCTTCTGTCACTTATTTTTGAATATGCCCTTGGCCAAAGAGTAATATAATTTTGTTAGACACATAATATATTTGCAATTAAACTTTAGGAAAGATGAGATATTTGTTGTGCTCTCCCCTATTTTTGTTGCTTGTAATGTTTTTTTTTTGCCATCCGTTATTTTACACTGAGCAAATGACTTCAGGCATTTTGTCGCTGTTGTTAAATGTAACTCTTACCTCGATTAAAACGAATTTCCGTTATTTCAAAGCTTTTGTTGTGTCTGACTAGCTTTTTAGATGTTCAAAGTTCAACTTTATTCGGGGTCAAAGCGTGAAATTGCCTGAAGTTTCTAGACATGCCTTCGGCAGCAGACAGCAAGCTTCAATTGTCGAGAGCAGTACATACAATTTTAATAGATATTACTAACACAACTAGGTGGACATTTCTTGTTCTAGACACTTTATTGTCGCAGAGTGGCTTGATTTACAAAATGGCAGGGCTAAATGTCATTTTGCCTGTCATTTACCACTTGCTCAGTTGGCTCCTTGAAGCATTGATCGGACAATAATCTTTGTCCAATTAAAGTCCCTGCGCCGCAACACTTGAGGCAATTAAAGAGCAGAACAATTGGCTTGCTGGCATGGAGTGGCGCCTATATAGTCGGCATCAGCCGCAGCCAATAATAATGCAGCTTAAGTTAAAACAAAACCCTTTTTTTCTGCCAGAGGCGGTGACCGCAACGCTGCTTTCTCTGTCCCTGGCCTGTCGCTGGTTCAGCGATGCAATGATGAAAAAATATTTTCTTTCCGGCGTCGACAACGACGCTGACGACAAGGCAAATATTTTTTTTTTATAACTATATGCTCACATGCGAAATGTGCCGGCAACACAAATACGATAAATGTGTGGATAATGGTTGACATAGATGTACTCTGTTTTTAAGAAAGAAGCAAATAGTCATAAAGGGTCATTGAAGAATATGTATATTTTAGAGTTCACTTACCAAGTGTTGGGAATGAAATAGACAAGCTAATTGTAAGAATCAAAATGGTGTAAGTAAGGAAACCATATTTAATTTCAAATAATCTAAAAAATATTTCAGCTAACTTTTTCTTTTAGCCTTAAATTTTGTGTTGAGGGTATGAAAAGTCGAAGTAAAATTGTGGAAAATCAAGAAAATGACTGCAGTGAATCAAGCGAGATTCAACGAGTCGAGTCAACAACAACTTCCATCAACTGAGCAGCTGGTTGGTCAGTTTGAGCTGGTCAGTTTGCCTTGGTTGGTCTAAGGATATGCGATGATTGTGTTTGTTGTTGCACAAACTGTACCAATAATAAGTTCAAACAATGAACCAACGCAGCTAGCTGTGCTGGCCATGTTTGCTTAATTTTTGTTTTGCTAGTGCTTCATTTGATGTTTTTGTTGTTATTGTTTTTTTTTGCTGCTTAACTGGCGCTGCAATTGTTCCAATCGGCCGCCAACTGCTCGTTTCCGCTTTTGTTTTTACAGTCAGCTTTTCTTCTACTTGGCCAACAAACAGGCTTCAAATTGAACGGAAGCCGGGCACGAGTTATGCTCCAGCCATGCCCAACCGACCAGCCACGCCCCGCTGGCCCCATCATTCCCTTTTGTTCATTCCCCCAATTCTGCCCACTTGCAATCTCCGGCCGCGTCGGAGGCATTGTTCCATGTCCATGGCTAAGGCCCGTTTTCAGCATCTTTTGTTGTTCAGGGGCAGCCGCCCTTTTGTCGTTGCGCTTCCGTTTTACGCTTTTCTTTTTTTTTTGCTGCTCTTTTTTTTCTTCATCGGCCTTTTTTTTATTCTGTGTAACGGTCCCGAGGCCGGACTTCATAGTTGGGCCCAATTTTTCCTGTGCTTCGCCGTTTGATTTGCGCTGATTTCTTTTCTCACTCTCGGTGTGAGTGTCCTTTAATAGTAATTTTTTGTCTATCTTTTTTCATCAATTTCATTTTGTTAGTTTCCATTTCATTGAATTCTCACATATCCGCATCCGCAATCCAGCCATCAAGCCATCCACCCAGGCAGCCTGGCAGCCCGGCAGCTAGTTGCTCAAATTGTGCCATTAGCCAGCGTTGTCCTTGTTACCCATTTTCCAGCGCACCACAGCATTATACCCGGCCAACAACAAAAGGGGTTTCCGCCTTATACCTCTGCAGCCCGCCCCTGACGCGTGCGGCCATAAAATAAGCAATTTGCATAGTTTAGTTAGTTGGACGCATCCGGCAACAGCGACACTTGTGCTATTGGTAGCCGAAACAGACCTAAACCTATATATCTATATAGACAGACTTATATGTATTTGTACATATGTATGTGTGTGTGTGTGTGTGTGTGTGTGTGTGTGTGTGTGTGTGTGTGTGTGTGTGTGTGTGTGTGTGTGTGTGTGTGTGTGTGTGTGTGTGTGTGTGTGTGTGTGTGGGCATAATTGATGACTGTTGACAACAGTCACAACAACAAGAGCAGCAACAAGAAAAGAAAATAGCAGAAAACACTATCGAATTTAAAATGATGCTCTCGTCCCTTTTGTTTGGGTGTGTGTGTATGTGTGAATTGTGAGTTGTGTGTACATTTTGATTTGCATATTTATTGCATATCATTCAATACAGCGGAGTTTTCAAAAATTCCGATTGATAAGCGACTTTTCTAAAGACCTAACGGGACAGAGCTTAAATGTAATGAGGTACAGCAAAACAATACAATAAAAATTAAAATTTGATTATAAGCTTAATATACATATAAGGAGAAATACCTGGAAGAGATTAAACTTAAAATGAGTTCAAAGAAATAATTTTATTTATTTTTAAAATTTTTGTGTACTGTAAAAAATCTTTTTTAGTGATCATTATTTTACACTTATTGTAAGAAAGAAACAGAATTTCTATTTTTTATTAACCGAATTACTCGCAATCATTACATCATTGTGTTGGCAGTACTTTTTCAATTTGATTTCTTTCCATGTGTATAAAATTCAATTTCTAACCTCAAAATCCATTCAAATTCAATTTTTTCAGCTTCTATTTCTTAACATTAAATTCCATGCTAAAGTGTCAAAGGAAGCACTTGAAAACTATTTGGGCGTGAACCGTTGCAACTGCCCAACTAACCACCAGTCCTGCCACACACACACACACACACCTCTTTCAGTTCGCTAAGGTCACCGCAAGCGCACTGCCAACTATTTTCATAATCATTTAACGGTTTATGATTTTTTTATTTTTTTTTTTTTGTCGAGAAACAGCAGCCTGTGTTGAAGTCGATTCAAGAACTCGCACACTCAACGACCATTAAGTTCATCGAAGAATGTTTGAAGCGGCACAGCACTCGAAATGTGACGGCCTCGCTGTTAAGAAGAACTTTGGCCTTTTGGGTGGGAGGCGTCAAGGTGCTCAGAGAGAAAAAAAAAACCGCACACTTGGCTCAACAAGGTGGCTTTGGTTGCCACCTGGCTCTAATGGGAACTGGCTGCCGACTGGTGGTCGTCGTCGCTGTCCCCTTTGAGATGCAGCCGACCAAGAAATGCGGAAGCGACGCACTATACTACCACGCCCTTTGCGCCCAGCCGACAACCCCCAATGGCTTTTCCGCCAGCAGCGTCAGCAAGTTTAGAGTAAAGTTTTCAAGCACTCGAGACAATTTAGCAACTTTCTCTTGGAAGTCGACAAGTGTCCAGTCACAACCGCAGATAGAGAGAGAGAGAGAAAGAGAGAGAGAGAGAGAGAGAGAGAGAGAGAAAGAGAGCGAATGAGAGACTGTGAGTATGAGGGTTTATCAAAGTAACGACTTCAGCTGACGAGTGGCTGCTTATTGATTTTTCAATATGGCAGCTGCATAATTGGCAGACGCGCGTTGTGCGAAATCAGTGGAGCGCATTAACCTAAAAAACGAAAGAAGAAAAACAAAAAGTGGATATTTTAAGGCATTATCATTTGACGCTAACTGGCGATAAGCTCGCAGACGAGAACTGCGTCGCGCTAATGGGCCACGTTGCTGGCCAAAATCGAAGAAATGAAGCTGCACTTAACGCCGACACTTTTGACAAGTGGCCCACGCCCCGCACTCAGGTGGTTTGCTGGGTGGTTGGGCGTTTTGTTGGCACATAGTTGAAAGCTGCTTAAATGTACGAGCATTAAAGCCGTGTCACACGTTTACTTCAACCCCAGACAAACCCAACCTGCCAAAATGCGCTGCAAAATGTGCTTTATTTTTGGGTGGCAATTTCACTCCATAGCTGCTACTTCTACAGCCGCTCCAACTGCGTCTCCTTGGTCCGTACTCTTTTCTCTTTAACGTTTTATTTTTTTCATTTTATTTTTTACAACAAATTGGATTTGCAAAAAAAATCGCTCACCTTTCATTTCAAGCGGATTAATGGTGTCGAGGCGAGCAGCTCACAATAAAAACACCAGGCGGATTCCAACGGGTGCGGGATGGATGGTGGTTTAGTGCGAACATCTGACAGCGGGCGGTGCTGCCAAGTGCCTTTTTTAATGGCGGTAGTGGCTGGTTGGCATTTTTGGGGGTATACACTTTGGCTGAGCTGCCAGTTTGGACACTTGTAATACAATGAATAAATGAAGTGGTTAAGTAATTGAAATGCGATTAAGCGCAAAAACATTTCCATAAGTACTTGCATATTTTCCCCGTGTCTTATGGTAAGCTGCATTAATTAGATTTGAATTACAAATGACATGTGTTCAATAAGATTATTTTGTTTTGGAATTTAGCTTAAGCAATTTGTATACCTAATGACTGACGGAATGATTTCATTAAAGCTTATAAATCGTAATTTAGTTGTAAATTGCAATATTTTTAAAACGATATAAAGCTTATCATTTGCCTTTAATATCCCAGTCGTGACCTTTCCATAAACCAACAAATAATTTCCATCGCAATGTAAAACAAAAGTCAAGATCAACATTTAAAAAACTAACTAACTTTAACTTGAGCAGAAATTGCTTGCGAAAAACGTGCCCTTGTCCAAAATATCTAATGGATATGTGTTATTAAATTCCACTTACTTTTACTTCACATTAAGTATACCAAATTCATAAGTTCGACTAACCAAGTGACACATTTTTTGTTATAATAATCATGCTGAATGAGCGCATCATTGCATTTAATCGTTGCCACTCCATAAGCCCAACAAAAGAAAATGTTGTCAAATCGCAGTTGGCCGATTGCACAAATGCAAAAGAAAATAGTGAACACAGAGCGTTGTATTTCTTTCCATTCCGTTTTTCAAATTCAATAACATAATTGCTGCCATTTATACTGCCTGCATTATTTACTCGCTTTTCATTCTAGACACATATCTGATTTAGGTATTCTTTACGCAGCATGGTAGAAGGGCTGACAAAAGATTCTCGCCATGGTGTTGGGGTGCAATGGGCTACATTTTATGCTTTTTTTGTATCAGTGCAGTCCATGCTAATGGCAAGGCATACTACATACTACAGTGACGCCCACGTACCCAGCCCGCCCGCACAGAAAAAGACCACGGAGCCCAGTCATTGTTGTCAGCATTATTTGCATATTCTGTGTAAAATTTACTTCCTTTCATTTATTTTAATGCAAGCTCACAAATACAGACTAAGGTTCTTTTCGCCAAAAGCAGAATCACAAAAAAAAGGAAGAGCACAAACAAGTCAAAAAGCAAGTTAGACTTTATATATATTTTTTTGAATTATAAATACACTCGACAGATTAATATATAAAAAATCACTTTCTCGATCTAATTTAAAAAACTAATAAACAGATAAAATTAAAAATAAAAAAAAATAAATATAAAATAGACAACAAGTTTAATAATATTTTTATTTATTTCTATCTCTTAAAATATTAATTTTTTTTGAGTAAAAGATGTGTTGAGCACAAGTACCATTAAAATCGTATAGCACCTTAAGCTAGGGTATTCAAATAGCAGAAGCTATGACGAAATCTTAAATCGCATCTTTGCTTACAAACAAATTTGCCTCTTATTGTGGGAGTGCTTGTGTGTAGACAGTCAGCAGTGGTAGCTTGCCCGCTTTTCACTTCCCTTTTATGGCACTTTCTTGCTTTGTGCAGTCGCCTTTCGTTTGATTTTATTCCCTTCGTGATGTTTTTTATTCGCAGCCACAATAAAGTTGGTTTCTTGCTAAGTTAAGTGAAATAGAAAAATGGCAAAGCAGGCAACCGATGTGCATAAATAAGCCACACAAAAACAAAATTTGCCAATAACACCAAGCAGAGCCAAAAACCTGAAAAGTGGGCCCTGCTTTTGTTGAAAAAAGGGTAGCCCGACATTGAACCCGTTTTACTTGGTTAATTTTTTTTATTTCTTGTTTTTCGCCATCCCATAATCAGAGCATTCAAATAAACGTTTGCGACAACGTCAGTCTGAATAAGTATATCCAGTATCGACCAATCCGTGACGGGACATCCGCGGGCTTCATCCTTAGCCAATTGGCAACATCAAAGTCTGTACTCGCAAATTTATGTTGCGCCTTTTGTTTTGCTTGTATATTCAGTTTTGTGTTACAGGTGATTGCATTTGCTTCTCATTTTCGTTTTCGTTCTCTTTCTCCTTTTTGCTCATCGTTCTGCCTGTTTGTTTAGGCAATAACATTTCGACTTGTGGCCAGGGCACCCGATTGTGTAGGAAAAGGGGAGGGTGCTTCACGACTTTGCAACGGATATCATTTATCATAGGAAGGGGTGAAATTTTAAAACAAATATTTATTCGAAATATAACAGCTAATGGGTTAAAAGGAGTTCGCATTTGTAGCAATCGATAATAAAGTGAACCATAAAGGATATTTTTGTTTGAGTAATGATTCCGGGAAGCAAGCAAAAAATGCTATAAATATGATTGATAATGTTAATTTTTAAGTTTACCAATAGAACATTTTTTGATATAACTAAGGAATTAAGTTACTATTTGAGACAGTTATAAAAATCACAAGTTCATACATTCCTTGGTCATTATTTTGATGAGAGATGGTCTTACAAAAACAAATCAGACAAATTAAAAAAAAAATCTAAAATCTTACCCGTAGCTCGAAATACTTATTCCATTTGCTTGTGCTTATGTATAATGTGACCTCGATCGATTTACTCTGGTCACACACAAACGTACAGTTAAGAGGACCGCTGAACGATAAATTGCGCACTGCACCGTGTTTATATATTGCAGTTGTGCTTTTAGTCATTACGTATACGCCCAGTTAACAGAGTGGCAAAAAGTTTACTTGATTGATGTGAAACCCTTTACTAAATGTCAATTCAGCATAATTCAGTTTTGATAAAAAAAAACACACACACATAAGATTTTACGTGATATGCAAGAGAGTGTGTGTGTGTGTGTGAATTTTCGGTAAGTAAGTCCAAAGTCGATACAGTGGCAACTGTCAGAGTTGCCACATTACACACACGCCACACGTCCAGACAGCATCAGCTTAAAGTCACTCAACAGTTGCAACTTCCTTCCCAACCACCCATTTGAAGTGCACCCTCTGGTAGAAGCATACAAAAAAAAACATAGAAAGGAAAGTAAAGCTTTTTTTATCACACCGAAGATTAGATAACCTAACAACGCATATTGACTCTTCTTTCAATGTATACTATTAAAACGCAATAAGAGTATTCGAAAGAGCAATAGTAGCCATCAGCAGCAACTTAAGATGCACAACTTCAGCTCACAAGCTGGAAACCTTTGTCCTATTTGTTATTTTTACAGCGGCAGCAAAATTAATGTCTGCAAGTAAATGGTGTTGACTGCAGCCCCAAAACGAACCGTTCGTAAAATGTTAGCGAAGAGTCAGCGCTAACAGAAATCCAGTTACCAAAGTAACGGCCAAAAAACCTTTTAAGATTGTGCGACACAACTACACAAATAAAGACAAATTGGTGTCTCCCTCCGTGTGTATACAAACAGGTTCAATAAAGTAAGATGAGAACATCAGCTGCAGTTGGTCAGGTGCACTCGGCAAAATGGACAGCATCATATAGTACAGTATAACTCCACGCTCCTTCCATTACCCTCACCAATGGCAAGTTGTTGCTGCTCACCTGCAGCAGTTTATGACCTACACCAATAGAGTTCAACTCAACGTGGACACTGTGTGTTAGTGAGTGTTTCGCTGTTGTTTGTGGCTAAAGCGGATGTCTCAGCTTAGCTCGAGTCTCGTATGTTGAGGCAGGAAAACATTTAGTAGCTCTCGTTAAACAGGGGAAAAAGAGAGAAATTCAATTCCCTGTATTATGTTAAGTAATGGGAAATAAAGGGATATTACTTTCGCTGGGGCAGGGTATTGTTTTTTTCGAAATCGTTAAAGGTGTTCATAAATGGTCTTGGCATTAGCCAACTATACATCACTTAAAGATATAAGCTTTAAGATAACAGAGTGAATTTACTTGCGATTGAAAAAACGGTATATAACATTCAAGATACAGTGCCAAGTGCATATGCTTAAGAACTTTAAAGTCCTATAACATATAATCATCCGTTTTGTAATTTACCTTGTTCGTTAGAAAATATTAAGTTAGAGAAATTTAAATATATTACAAAAAGTTCAAACATAAAACTTGAAATTAAAAGGTACATACGTTCATGTTTTTCCATGTGGGGGTAAGTTAACATCTCAAGCGGTAAAACTTAAATCAGATGTTGTAAACACAGTCCCCATATTTATTATTGTGTAAAAACCGAAAATATTTCCCTTACAGTGGAAACGCTCTCCGACTCTCTCTTCTTTAGGCTTATTTGCCCTGCGCATGTGCGATTTTGACTTCGAATCTGACAACAGACCAAAAAAACGAGCCATTTCGAAAATGCGGGCCAAATGGCGCTTTATCGAAGCATTTGTATAGTTGCCAGCATGACATGGAGAGAAAATAAACCAGAGAGAGAGAGAGAGGAAAGAAAAAGAAGAGAACATCTTAGGGTCTCGCGTAAAATACACGTGTTACCATTAAACGAAACCTAAAACAAATGGCTGCTGGCTGTTGAGCAAAATAACCCAGAAAGTGAACCAAGGGGCATGGTCCCATGCCTTACATATGATTTGGCTTTCAGTGTATATGTGTAGAAATTAAAGTTTGTAAATATAAGGAAAACCGGCCAACAGCAGCCGAAGAAGCAGCAACAGTGACTGCTAACTTGGCTCAAACGCGTATAAATACACACACATGCACACCAAGCTAAATACCTGGCACGGAGGTTGTGGGTTTGGCACGTGCAGATGTGCAACGGTAAAAAAAAAGGATGCAACGCTTAGTATTCGTGGCATATTGTGGCTTCATCTTTGACTCGCGCAATTTCTGAAACTTCAATGCACCTTCTTCAAACTCTGCCGCTCCTCGAACTCTGACAATCTAAGCAGTTTACTGTGTCAATATGTTGCGCAGCTCTTCAAACTCAAACCTGGAGCTCCGAATTGTGCCAGTTTCTCCCTGGCGAAAATCCCCAATCCACAACCTGCCGCATCCATAACTTATGCATGCAAATTTCCTCTTTTCTCGTTGTTGACTTCGAAAAGGTAAAAGACATAAACGAAAAAATTCGAAAGAAAAAAATATAAAAGCAAAAAAAAAGTGGAAAAGCAGTTGAAATTTGTGCAAAATGCGGTTATTGCAGCGATTATTTTAATGGCTCTTCTCAGTTACAGACACAGTTGAGACTTTACGTACTTATGAATAGCAAGCATTTCACTTTGCATTGCAGACATAGTTAACACATAGCAAGTTTGCCAACAAAGTCTTCTTTTGTGTAAATTCATTGAGATTATTTATGAACTGTAACTATCGGGATGCCTTATACACTAGAATATTCGGCTTGAAAATGTTTATCAAATTCGCATTTAAACAAGACTAGAATATTATTAACATTAACAATAATGCATGTAAGAAAATATAACTATGTTTATTTCGGCATAAATAAATGGTCTAATTAGGCCATGTGGTAATGTTATTCTGGCCTAATACGTATGTGTGTATGTGTGAATCTCTGCGCATTTAATGGAATGAAACCGTATTTGCAACAAATAAATAAATTATTCACTCCACTGTCACAAACCAAAAAAATTATTTCCACAAAATTAAGCAGCGCGCGTATTGCATATTTTTGGCGTTTATTCAGAATGCTAAATATCAAGTATACGCCCCGCCGCCCGTAAATGTGACACAAAACTTTATAAATCATACAAAGTTCACGAGCAATTTTCTTGAATATTTTCCGTTTTCTTTGCATTTCATGCATTCTTCTTCATTTTTTAATTTTCGCTAAATATTGCAGCGACATTTGAGGCGACACAACAGCCGCAGTCACAGCTGCAGTTACAGCTGCCACGCCCCGCGCGCCCACTACTTGTGGTGAAGAGAGAGTGGAACATTGGGACTTCTGGCTGATTATATTTTATTTGTTGGCAAAAATTGCATTCATGAATAATTCAGTGAAGTGGAAAATTTGCGTTCCTTTTGCCTCACTTTATTTTTTACATTTTTATTTCATTTTGAGTGGTATTTTTCAAACAAATAACAAAAAAAAACCAAAAAACTACATGATGAAAATTATTTTTATTTTTGTATGTAGCAGTTTTCCGTTGCGGGTGGCTGTCCAACATGTTTTGTAATGTGTGGCGGTTATCAGCATTTTGGGTTAATATTTAATGTAAATGACAGGCGCGTTGCCCAACGTTGCGGTTGCCCTGATGATGCTCAAAAAAAAGGGAACCCCACAGACCCATCGCCTCAACGACACCCCACACGCAAAACGCGGCCAGGGAGTGGCTTGCTATGTAAATGTGTTTGCCCGGATACGGAAACTGCTTATGTGGATCGAATATGCAGTGAACACTTGTAGTCAGTCGCCTTGCTGAATTTATGCTGCTGTTTTTGTCAACTCTGGTTATTTTTGTACAGAATGCACTCGAAAAGCTAACCAAAGGGATGCCATTATACAAATTATAATTGTAAAAATATGCAACATTTCGCTGAGTGTACAATAACTTTGCCACATTTCGTCGCATAGCAGTGGCAATGACACTGAATATGCAATTCGTTTGCCCTTTGGGACAGGGCTCAACTAAAAATGTAAGACTCAAAAATGTTGGCGAAACATGCAAATATTTACTAATAGTACAAAGCTAGTTGTCGAACCATGGCACAGGAATATTTTTAAAATTAGTATGGCTTCTTCGCGGTAAAAACTCATAAAGTCTTTTTTAAATACTTAAAGCAATTTTGTTTTTAAAATAGCTGCATATATGTTTAATATCTGGGTATCAATACATTTTTAAATACTTTAATCTTCTCATAATGTATTATTCAAATTTTAGCTATGCATATGCGAATTCATGCTTCATAATACTTTGCAAGCGTGCCCGTTCCTTGGGCTTTAGTGCATAGAAATTTCGGCTCGTCTGGCTCAATTCCCGTTCATTATGATAGGGTGGCCACAATGTCGTGTAAGATATTACGCTGTCAATATAAATAAAATAAATATTTCAAATTTCATGATAGCTTTGCTAGCTGCTGCTTACCGTACAAAATAGGTGGCCTCCCGAGCCGTTGGCTGATTATCGATTAAGTTGCGCATTTCCCCGCAGAACTGTTGCTCATATTTCTTTATATTATTGCAATAACGCTCTTTACAGATCATCTCACTTTAGGGTTAGCAATTGAATGCCTAAATTTAAGTTAAATCAAAACAGCTACACTACTTACTATGGTACTTTAAATTTAGTAAAGCTCGGTTCCCGCGAAAAAATGATTGGCTTTAAATTTCTCTTTACATCCAATGTGTCTATATCGAACGGTTTGATATGTATCGCATCCGAGGGCACACGTTTGTTCATTTTACCATACAGAGCATGTTTATCAATATTTGGTATGTCGAGTCTGGCAATTTCAGTACCCCGCGGACGGTTAGTAGAACGGGGAGAATCCTCAGAGCCAGTGCTTTTGTAGCGCTGAAAACGCGATTGACGATAGTTACCCGACATGATCAGTCCACGAATATTTTATCTCCAACTTCTAAGCAAACAACAAAAATTAAAGTGTATCATTTGATTATCTATACTGCACTACTTTAACTGAGGGCTAAGACAAGTGAAACTATTTAAGAAGCTTACTTAGTTTTTATACCTGTTTGGTGTTTGGAGTTCATTCGAGTAGACGTGAAAACTTTTAAGCGCTTAAAAAGGTGCTTTATTTATAGATCCTGATAGGAGGCTAATGCCTTTTGGGGTAATAAATATTACATGAATCTTAACTAGCCTGAGAAACTGTTCATATTAATATATGCGAAATATTCAGCTTCCATCCGATGGAATAATAATCAATAAGCTACAGTTAACCATAATGAAATTAGTTATCATACACACACAAAACCAACACACACGTCCACGTGAATTCGCGGGTTTACGACTACGGCTACAAACCCGGCTCCGCCTCATACCACAGCAACGTTTTCAGGCTCAACCTTCTGCGTAAAAATATGCAAAATATTTTAACCGAAAACCTTTTAAAAGATTGCTGAAGAAAAGGCGCTTAATGTAAGTGAGTGAATTCGGTCTGCGCGTTTTCGTGTGTATGCATGTATGGCGTAGGAGTAATTTTATTAAGAAGCCAAAAATTTGGCTTCAGTGTGTGTGTACCCAATGCCATTGACTTGCTCCCAAAAGTTAGAGTCAGTTGATAAATTATCGCCAAGAAACCATTGAAAATTTATGAATTACTTGGAACGCAACAGAGATATAATTTGTTAGTTTATAACCAAAGAGCAATTAACTAAGAGATAATCAAAATTGAATAATTTTATCCATTAGACGAATAATACTGAATTTACATTTTCTTCACTGTGTACACATAATAAAAATAAGAATAATTAGCACAAATTAATATTACATCGAACAGTTGTTAACCTAAACAAAGATTTATAGAATTTCTAGTATTCATTGAAGCGCTAAGCACGTGTAATTTATTTCTTGTATGAATTAAGCTGTATGCTTTTGAGTACAGAAGTACATAGCATTATTTCATAATTTAATTTTGGCACCCATTTTAAAGTTCTCTATGTTTTCTATTTGCCTTTAGTATGAAAATGCGAGCAACCGTTTCTCTAAGACCGCCCCTGATTGCTGCTAAGCGCAACAGAATTTATGGTTTTAATCTTTTGGCTTCACAATTTTTTTCAGCGCGCCAACTCTAAAGAGAAAGAAATGCCTGCAACAGAGCTCTTACTGGCCACCGAGCCAATGCCAAAAACGAGAGAAACCCGGCCTAGGACATGAGCTAAGCGCAAACTGTGAAGATTTTATGGCTTAAGGACGTGGGGCTAGGCTAGCACACTTGAAGGATGTGCCCGCCTTGCTGCAACACGGCTTGGATTTGGATTTGTGCTTTCATTATAAATGAGCAGCGATGAGCCCGGCGACCGGAATGGAGGCGTTAACCGAGGGGCGTGCCTGGCCCACAAATACAATCCGTTTTTGAAAAAAAGATACAACGAAAAAGCTGCGTGAAGAACATAAGAGTCAAGCGAGCGACCAGCAAATAAATCAAATTAAATGAAACGAAATAGTTGAGGATTTTGGCTTCTGACAATGGATTCCCAGTGCCATGTTTGGGGCAGCCAGTACAAAAATCGCCAAGTCAAAGTCTTCACAATGAATAACAAATAATACACTAGGCTAGCAGACTGCCATCCGACGACAGCTGAAAATGAAAGCAGCATTAACACAACAACAAAGACAAAAACAACAATTTCACCAACAAACATCTTTAAAAGCTGTCCCCAGACATTGTTGTCATCTTGTCTATTTATTCCGGCCCAAAACGCACACCATCTTTTCGCGTAGGTCGTGGTGTGTGTGTGTCCTTGCCAAATCAGGCGTAAGGCGGACGAAAATCAATGTCCTTGGCTACCATACGCATGCCAACTGTGTAAAGGGATAACACTGACTGCTTCCTCAGCAATTTAAGCACACTATGGGCCACAATTCACCGCTGCGCCAATGAGGTCAATTGATGCGGCACCAGCTGAGTGTATTAAACACATCTGAATAACTATTAAAAGCATGTCCACAGATATTCGAAAAACATTGATAAGGCCAACAGTACAGTTATTACTTGTTAATATTCCTGTTTACATGGCCGTTTCGCTTAAGGGATGGTCATCTTATTAAGATAGGCATTTAAGTATTTACAGTAACAATAGCTTTCTTCTAGTTCTGTTTGGATCCAAATCATCCTCCTTTTAAATATGATTTAAATCTCATTTTTAAAGTGAAACATAAGAAATTATCATATTTAATACATAAACATGCAAATAGAAAATTGCAATTGTCAGATACTTCGCACAGGCAATTGCAATAAATATTGAATCGGCATAAATATTGTCTGAGGGTGAAACCAGAGAAAGAAAGAGCGAATGTTTCAATATTGGACACGTGGCACACTTATGAGTAATGCTTATATGTAACCCAGCGGCAATCGACCAGCACTTCATATCCTGTCGCTACACAAACTATATGCGACCTATTCTGCCACAGATAGTTGTTTCCCTCTTATCTTTTTGTTCTTCTCTCTCATATAAAAAAAAAAGCAATGGCAAAGAGCACTCCAAATACGTTGGCGAATATTAAACAAAATGGCAATTTCATTCGGCTAAGGGTACATTTTGGCAGAGATGATTTTAATGGCAAACGAGACCACGACTGCCCAACAAGAGGACATGCCGCAAGGACTTGCCAAAGCGATGTCTCGTGACTGCCGAAAATCAAATCAAATTGCACACTCAAGTTGCAGTCAGTTGCAAACGATTCTCCATCGCGAAAAATCAAAGTCATGTACCACAGGCTAAATAAAAGAATGAAAGAAAGATATATAAGGAAAAATATACGGATAGACTGCAGGTGCCGCCGGGCAACAACAACAACAACAACAACAAAAATACGGTGTGTGACGATAAATACGGAAATAAAATCAAGCAAATTGAATGCGATGAGTTGAACGTGGGAATACGTGCCAACAGCCATAACATCAAAAACAACAACGAAAGCAACAATAATAGCTATAACGAAAACCAAAAGATAGCTATGATATACACTCGATATCAACGGTAATTGTAGCTGACAAATCCACAGTTGTATTCACATACACACATACATACATAGCTCCGAATATATACAGATACACACAAACGCAATGCCATAACAAACCGAAATGTCAAGACTTACGACAGCAACGATTTGCCCCACGAAAACATAAAACTTGAGCCGGACAGGACAGTTGGCAATTGTCGGGGTCTGTCGCATCCGCGCGCTCATTCCGAATCTATTTGTGGCTACTCCAGACTCCGATTGCCACCGCCATCCCGCAGCTTGTTGTTTCATTTTAGGCGCTTCCGCTGCCACTAACGACTGCTGTCTATTGCCATGCATACATCAGCATCAGTTTTAGTAGAAGAGAAAGAGAAAGATAGCGTACAAATTTGAAATGCTTTGGTGTTATGTGGGTCTATCAAAAGCTTTGGCTTGTCACTACGTTTGCCAGTGCAATAACATTTGCATAGGTTTTAGCCGCTGTGTTAATATCATGGTTTTGGCTTTGCTTTTCTGATTTGTTTACCTTTTTGAATGCGCGTTTCGGCCATTTCAACTAAACTAGCAAAAATTTGAATCGGGATGTGTTGATACAACAACATCAACAGTGGTTTAATAACCTGTTAACATATTAGGATAATTTCGTAAACTTTCTTTAAAATGTTAAATACTTCTAACAAGAATCTTTTTCCCAAGTTAATGTTACCAGGCGATGCATCTCTACTGCCGTGTAAAGTTTTTAGCAAATTGTCTCTATTTTTGCACTTGCTGTTTGTATTTCTGTGGAATTGTGTAACTTAGTGCCCGTTGGGTTAGCCCGTAAATATACGAAACGTGCGTGAAAGTGGGCAATAGATAACTGTGCCCGCATCACATATAGTTCTTGCCGGCTAGAACTGCCGACTGCATAATGAGAGGCACTGCGGTAATTTATAGCTTAAAGAGTTGGCCTTCTAAGTGGTATTGGTTTCGCGCACACAGTTCACACAGTTCAAACAGTTCGCAAGTTCAACAGCCATAAACATATTCAGCGCCAGCTGAGACGTGATTTTTGTCAGACGTGCAGCCAAATAGATCTAATGCCAACAAATGCCCAGTCAAACAGACGTGACAGGACCGACACAGCACCGAAATGTGCGACTATTGCTATATTAAGACCGGCCGTCCAATGGCATATTTAGCTAGGCCGCAAACGCACTTTTTGGTTACTTACTCTCAGTTTCGCATTGCCCAATGGGCCGAATTGACGATGACGATTATTGTGAATATTCTATGGCAATTTGTCTGTGTTGGTTTGGTGGATTGTGTTTGGGTATCTGTGGGTGTGTTGACTTGTAGTTCAATGAAAACAATACGCAAAGGTCAAGGACTTAGCCTTGTTGTAAGTCACAGTCCTGGCGCTAACAATCCTCCTAAGGGCAACTCAAGCAAATGACAGAAATAAAACAAATGCCTCAAGGACGCAATCAAAGCAGCTTAAAAGTTTACCAAACGTTGCGCGAAACACCAAACAAAAAACTTCCAATAAATAAAGCTTCTGTCCATGTGTGTGTGTGAGTGTTAGTGTCTTTATTGAAAACGCCGTAGCAATACAGTATCGCAGTTAACAAAAGTAGGAGCAGCAGCAGCGAAAGAAAGAAAGGAAAACTCTATTGCTTGATCAGCGCGCCATATTGAAACTGTTGCTGCAAATCGCCATAAATAGCGCTGGTCACACAGTGTACGCGTGTGTGTATGTGATTTGTGTGTGTGAGTGGTGGTTGCGCTTCAAATTTATTGCTTGATATAGAAAATTCTTGAAAGTTTTATGCGCACATAAGATATTTTGCAGGGGAATGTACAAAATGCGCTGCTACAGTTTAATATTAGCAAGTAAAAATAAATATTTTCAGCTAGTTGCCTTAACTGTCAGATTCCCTTTATTAAAGTTAAAAGTTGATATATATACAAAAATCTACTTTAATTTAAGTTGAATTTCATTTGATTGAATAAATTCTTCTGTTGTATTTATTTTATTTAATTTAAGTTTCTTATTATTATTAGTTAAACTTAAATATAGATTGGATTTCAACAAACATAGCTTAAGTAGATTACATTCAAACATACAAAACTATATTCTTGCACATTTTTGACTCAAACAGTAAAAACGTATTTGTATTCATTGTGTTGATTTATTTACCATACTACCATATTTAAATGAAATAGCAGACCATAAAACACACTTAAATCAACGTTCAATGCGTACAAATCAATTCGGTGCTTCAATGACTGTGTTGTATTTGGCACTTCAGCAGTTAGAAATGTGTGTCATCCACTTACACACACTCGCAAATACACACAGAACGCACATGGTCGGCCTAAAATGAGACCTATTTATGCTGAACAATTGCCACCTTTTACCAACTTTCAGCAACATTCCGCAGCCCAATCACCCAGCCACCCTGACAGCCAACCTATTTGACCAGAGAACTCCTAAAGCCCAGAGCTTGCCTGATGTGTTTGTTGCTGTTGCTACTGTGTGTGTAAACTGCTGATGTTGTTGTTTTAAATAAACATGCGAGCTGTTCGCGTTTCGTGGAAAATTCACAAAAGCGTTGCCTACTTTTCGAGGCGTGGCGACGCCCACTGAAATCCAGAAAATCAGGTGAATGGCCACTTTAAGTCTTTGTTTCGTCGAATTGAAACAAAACAACAAACAAAGTACGACAACAGCAACAACAGCAATAGCTTTGCGGCCGGGCTGACGTTTTAATAGGATTACAGCAACAACAAGCATGAAAACAGCATTTGGCAACAACGACAACAACAGCAGCTACAACATTTGAAAGCAACTGAAAGCGCAATGCGAAAAGTTGGCAAGGCGGAAGCTAACCACCGCTGTTGCTTGTTAGCCATTGTTGTTGTTGTTGGTGCTACTGGCACTTGTTTGTAATGTTGTTGTACCGATTGTCTTTTTGGCTGCCTGCTGCCTGCTGCCTACTGCTGTTGTTTTTTATTATTGTTGTTGTTGGTAGTGCTGTCAGAACAGACTGTTGTTTGGGTTTTATCATTTCCATAGTTGACTGTCAATGGAACAAACAGCGTCAAAAAGCAGCAGCAGCATCCAGCTACGAGAACAAAGAAACATTCACAAAAAAAAAAGTTTCAAACGCTAGCAAACAGCGGCTCAGCAAGCGAAAATACTCAGCTCAAAATTACTTAGTCGCTAGTTCTATGTGGAACATTAGATAAGAGGAATATGAAAAGCTGTCTTAAACAGGCTTTGAATCGTTTCTAAAGGATTTCTGCAGAAGTATGTTAATGATAAGCCTAACAATAATTTATTAAGAATATTG
Organism: Scaptomyza cyrtandrae; assembly: GCA_035044605.1. Taxonomy (NCBI): domain Eukaryota; kingdom Metazoa; phylum Arthropoda; class Insecta; order Diptera; family Drosophilidae; genus Scaptomyza; species Scaptomyza cyrtandrae. The sequence goes on from JAWNNS010000640.1 coordinate 18,743,505, forward strand.
TTTCAATTCGCCTTAGCTCTTAATACACCATCTTCAATAATTAGTAGTCGCATTAAATGGTCTATTTGCATTTATAACAGTCAAATTGATTTCCAATCCAAAGTCCAAGTGCAGTAATTGGTCAACATTCCAGCCTAATTGTATACTATACAACATACACCCTCTACACTTTATACACTGACTACACACACAATGGGCCGGGCGGAACCGGATGTGTAGAATTGCCTGCATTTTAGTCCCCAGGACAGCCAGCCATCAATTGAACTGCCCCGAACTGAACTGAAAGTCTGGGCCTTTGTTGATACTAAGTGGTGCACAGCTGAAAGCTAAACGCCGGAGCCAAAGGCAAACGCAATGATAACAACACGAGTTGTCATCAACAGTCGAGCTTTAGTTGCAGGATGTGCCCCTGGCAGGAGCGGTTGTAGCGGGCAATGCTGCTCCTGATCATGGTTTACTGACACGTAATGACAGCTAAACATTCAACAGTCGACAGCTACTGTTACACATAGCATAAAAGGCCAGGGAGGGAGAGTGCAGTGGTACAGCTGTAATCATCCAGGGCCCGGTAATCGTGGAAACGTTGTCATTAAAATCACCGCTGAAGCCAATGACTTGTGCAGGTCACTAGAGCCAGGCTATTTTGTAAGGCGTGACACGAACAAGCAAAAGGTTAATTATTTATTTATTGTGCATTAAGTTTCAAAAGCCATGAAGGTATAAAAACACAACTCAAAATTGTTTACGATAAATAAGTTGACACGCTATTAATTCGAATTATAGTTTCGTGTCGTGTTCACAAATTCTGACCGCGCAGCCATCGCTAGTTGTCATTTTGTGCCCATCAACTCGAAATGCGTGACTTTTGGCCGTTTAATGATGCTCCAACGGCATTGTCATTGTGCTCGTGCACAAATATACAACCATAATCAGCATCAACTCGAAAGACAGTCTGACAGACGCATAGACGGTTGGACAGTTAGTCAGTCAGCTAGTAGCTGGGAGTTTGCTGCTGGGTCATTTGATGACATGGCCTTTCAATGCCGTTTGTTATTAATGCGCTTGTTTGTTCCCTGCGCAACAATAACGCATTTAAAACAACAACAACTAGAGAAACAACACCAGCAACAATAGCATCATCATTACAATGGGCAAGTATTATGACTGTTGACCCCGCGTAACGCTCCCACACAGCAACTAACGACTGTCGATTAGGAACTAACAGTGGAAAAAGCAATGGCCACCAGCGGCGCAAGATTCGCCTCATCGGAAACGGAACTGTAAGTGAATGTTAGTGTGTGCACTGTCCTTTCTGTCTCTTGCTGCCCTGACCATGGCCCCAAACTGAAGAGCAGTCCATTTGTAGAGTTGATAAGTTGTTGACAGTTTCACTTGGCTGCGGCCAATGTTTGACTTCTTTGTTTTGACTTCGACTTATTCAACTTGCCTAATTTGGTCGCCCGTTTTGGTTTTGACATCGCCAGCTCATTGATAACAAACAAATCTTGACGCTATTTAATATTTAATGTAGTAATTTGGACAGCTAACAAATTTGGGACAGCAAGCAATCACAATTAACAGTCTCTAAGAAATTTAAGGTATTTAACTTTGAAATGGACCTAAAATGTGTTTCTAAAAAATAAACTTTATAAACTCTCTACTCCACGCAGGAAAAAAATAAAAATTTGGGACAGCAAGCAATCACAATTAACAGTCTCTAAGAAATTTAAGGTATTTAACTTTGAAATGGACCTAAAATGTGTTTCTAAAAAATTAACTGTATGAACTCTCTACTCTCTGCTCCACTCAGGAAAAAAATAATGGTTTAAATTACAGCGTTGGGCTTAATGTGTAGATAAATTCAAAATAAATACCATTTAAGCACTTGACATGAGCATTTCCTGTTCCGATTGTCACGCTTGTTACATATATGATTAATGCAGTTTTCAGGTTTATTTGCATATAGCGCACTTTTTATTTAATTCCTGTTCTTTTTTTTAATAATATTTTTCAAATAAATATCATATTAATAAATGAAATTGACATCAGCAATAAAATATAAATACAAATGTTTAAAAAGTATGCAACTTCCAGTTCCTGCGAACAGTTGAATACAACGGATACGCTAACGGAAACAGAGAGCAAAAGTTATTGCGTCAATTGGAATGGAATTTCGTAATCGAGTTGAGCTGAGCCTATAAAGTCTAAATCCAAGAGACCGAGCAGTTAATAAAGTTCATGGTGGGCCATAAAATCGAATCGCAGCACTTAACAAATACTTGATTTTAAACTAAAGCCGCACGCTTGACTAAGCGCACTAAAAAATACTCGCCCCGAAAACTTCGGTTGGCATTCAAAGTATAGCTGGGCACAAGTACATTGACTTACCAACAGCCACTGTGCTCGGTTCAAGTTGCAGTAGCTGCTTTTATTTAAAGTTGAGCTGGTCAGTCATGTGCACGGAAGCGTTTACGAGAGTGGCTGGTTGGCATGGAGAAAAAAGATGAGAGAGGAATCCTTTGGACGGTGCAAGCATTTTATGTATTAATTTTGTTTTTCTTTTATTTCTATTTGTTTTTTTTTTTTCTATCTTTCAAATACTAATTTGATTTTGCTGTAAGCAGGCGAGCTTATTGACCCGCATCAACGCAGTATTTACTTTTAGACACAGACACACACGAATTTGTTGCATGGAAATTGGGAATGAAATTGGGTTCGAGTTTGAGATTGGGTCAATGCAGTTACTTTCACAATAACAACAGTAACTGTCTCTGTGTAGAACTTTCCCGTTATTAGCCGCCCGTGTCAGGCAGTTTGTCGTTACATAATGAAATACATGGCTAACATGTTTCAACGAGTAAAACTGACAATCCCCACAAACCCTTTCCTTGTGGACACACGGCATGCTAGTGCATGTTGCATAAAATGCCATTTGAATTCGTGTTTTGTTATATGCACTGTACACAAACTCACACACATAGATATATTCATGCATACATACATACAGACATACATATCTATAGCTACAGCTATTGTTGTAGCTGTTGTTGTTGCCGTTCTTTGGCTATAGTTGGGCGTCGCTTGGCGAATATGTAATTGAAAAATGCGCATATCTTACAGTTTGCTTATTGACTTTTATTGGACAGCTTGAATATAGCTACAGAGCTAAGCATAGACAAGCTGATAGACACTTAAATAGCAACAACAATGATTGCTTGGCATTTAAATAATTGAATATCTAATGATAATTAACAATGCGAAACGATATATATAGATATATACAACTTGTAAGCAATTTAAAATATTAAAAGCTATTCGAAATTTTAAATGTGTACAACAATACTTTAAGAATAGTTTTCTTTATCAAAATTAAAGGTAAATATTAAGAACTTATTTTTAAAGTCTCAATTTTAATCTAGGTAATTTTTTTAGTTGTTCATTATTTTCGTTTTTGTTTTTGTTTTTCTTTTAAGATCTCCACTGTTGATTTATTGTTACTTAGCAGCCAAATATGCAAAGCCCATACACTACCCAACATTATTTACTTACATGCACATATATAGAAATATGAGAATGTATGAAAACCAAACGAAATATATATATATATAAAAATATAAAACAAAACGAAATAAGAAAAAGAAAAAACAAAATAAATCGCAATGAGAGAGAAACTATAAAGCCGCAGCCGCACTGAAATGAAGTCAAGCAAGGCAACAATTCGCTCTGATTGTGAGTTATTGGAAATTTGAATAAAGAAAAAGGAAAATTGAATTTGTGCTGTTTGTGTGCACAGACAGAGACTCTCATATTTAACTATGCATATGTGTATGTGTATTTCCGTGGGTGTGTGATTGTATGTGTGTACGTTTGTGTGTGTTGGGTGCACAAAAATACGGATTATTATTGCCATTGCGTAAATAACAATCATTCCGGTTACGTTTACGGCTCCATCCGAGCCACGGCCCTGTTCTGGCACTTTTATTAAAAAATTTCATGCGCCATAGCAATGCCTTTGTATGGTCAGAAGTGGGTGGTGGTCCGAAGAGGAGAATGGCGATCAGCTTTTGAGTACATAAGCTGGCAACGGGAATGGCCAAAAAACTTTCTGGCCGCCAACTTTTAATTATAAATAATTTTCAACATTTTAAATATGTCGTTGGCACGCAAATCTGTGCGACATTGCGGCAAATGTTAGAAAAAAAATCACAGAATTATACAACTCAAACTTGATTCGACTTAAAGATACCACGTTAATCTGAGTTCATTTTGATGCATTGATGCAATTATCTTAAAGTAGGATTATATTAAATTAATATTTAAACAATGTTACATTAATCTTAAAGAAATATTTAAGCAATTAAATTCAAATTTTGTGTATAATTGAATCTTTTAATTCTGCACTATATAATTTTTAATGTGATAGTATTTGAAATTTTAAACACATGTTTATATAAGCAGATGATCAGAAAATAGCAATGTTTTTATGGTTTGTTTATTGACTAGCAAGTTGTTTTTAAAGTTTTTATATTCACTTATCAGATGTGATCAGTTATTGACTAAAATTGATATTAAAAGGGTATAAATATCACGTGGTGAAATAGATTTTGGGTACTTGAAGCTGGTCTAAAAGGTCTAGCTAGAGTTCTACAGATACAACAAAAAGAGGCATAGAGAGAAAGAAAGAGACAGAGAGAGAACGAGATAAAGAAGAAGAGCTGTGTGATGATGTAGTTTGCCTTTTGGCGACAACTGCCAAATGCAGTTTTTTATGGCTTCGAAGCTGCTTGAAATTCTATATGTTCTTTTCCATTTTTGTACCCTGAACCCAAGGAATGGGTAAAAAGGGTATAATGATTTTGTGAAAAATTATGTAACAGATAAGTGGAGGCATCTCCGATTCCAAAAAGAATATATTTTCGTCATCATCATAAACAGCCAAGTCGAAACACCCATGTCCGTCTGTCCGTCCGCGTATAAACGCGTTGATCTCAGAGACTATGGGAGCTAAAAACTCCAGATTTGGAACATATATTCTACTAAGCCATAGGCAGAAGTTTGTTTGTTTTAAATTAACGATAACTTTTCCGGCTTCCGATCTACACACGATCAATAGCAATTAAATCTTGAATTTGCAAATTTTGCAAATTTATAAAAGTCTGTGCAATTTTTATTTAAATCGGTTGAGAGACATCAACGACTTTAACGGTTGAAGTTTAATCATCAATAGCATCATCAGCTTTGGAGCAGTAGTGCAGACATGACCGTACGTGTAGGGTCTAGGCTGCACGGTATGTTCTAGTCGAGCTTAATCGACTATAGCCTTCAGACTTGTTTTTTTTTTTTTTGATTTTTATTGCTGGGTCAGAAGGCATGTGCGACTGCGGTTAAAAGTGCGGAAATACATTGAAATGACAATAAAACTAAAAATTGCTGCTACTACGATTTTTGTCTCTCTCTTTCTCTATTTTCTTTTTTGTGCCTGGCTCAATTTTAAAGTTTATGCCCAGGACAGCGAGCATGTGCAGCTGCAGAAGAAGTAACAGCAATAGCAACAACATCAAAATGTTGGCCAAATATTTATTATTACAAAGGTTTTGCTTTACATTTTTTTTTTTATTCTTTTTGAGGCAACTTAGTATAAATGTGCTGCTAATAGCAGTTTGTGTAAGGGTTTTCTTTCTCTGCTGCATTTGAAATTCTTAAATGATTTTAGCTTAAATTTCTTTAGTAAACTGATAATAAACTGGCATAGTAATTTTAAATATTAATAGATGGCCAAAAGATAGTTTCTCTGTTAATAAATAAACGTTCCTGTTATTTTCTTTCGTACAAGCTAGGAAGCTTGGCGTAAAAGTGCTTGGGTTTGTGAGTGAAGGAACTGTGTTTCCGTCTAAAAGTAAATAGGTCGTACTATGACCTTTACACTCATTAAATTATGAAAATTTGCAAAAAGTCTAAGCTGAATTTACAGCTTCCATTTACTCTCTCACTTAGGAAAATTTACCGTTTAAGGTGCAAAATCTAAGTGTAATCCAGTAACACGTATCAGTTAGTTTTTCACAAGAAAATAAATAAACACTAATGCATTAGCAGAAACACTCTTTGGGAATTCACAGTGTCCACTTGGGACCAGAAGCTTGTAACCTGATGCCCAAGACGTTGGTGGCGCCTCCACCCAGGCGTACAGCCTAGTGGTGTTGGCATGTGTGTGTGTGTGTGTGTGTGTGTGTGAGATGACTGCAGCAACTGGCCGACCAGTGGCGTGTTTGGGTTGAGTTGACCACAGCAATGGCAGCAATGGCAACTTCAACAACAACAACTTCATCAGGTAGCTACTAACATCCAATACATGACCACAAAGCAAACATGACTTTGCAATTAAGTTATTGTTGGCCACAAGGCGTTTGCCCGCAGCCTAATTTGAAATCCAAGTAGCCAACTCTCCACTTGCTACTACCCCTCTAACTCAGTGTAGTAGAAGAAAACAGCTATGATTTGATTTATTGCCACGTACAGGTTGCAACTTGAATCATGACCCATGGATGGAACACCATCTCCAGTGTCTACTGTTTTGCTGCGTGTTATTTAACCCAAAATGGTTGCTTACGCATTTATTAACTTGGTCATTGTAGTTTATGCTCTTTACTATCGCCATAGCAAGCGCTAATAATGGCAAACATTATGTCGCATTGTTATGGAAATTTGTGTCCTTGTCTTGGGCATTGTGGCTTTGCCAAAAAACAATTTAAGACAACTGACCCACTGTTTCCATGTGTATGTGGTTTTAACTTATCTACATATCTGAAAGGCTTCATCTTTATTGATCAGCACTTGAGTGACGTTTCATTATGGCCTACAACTCAATTTCTATTTGTGATGCTAGCAAACGCTGTCCCCTTCTTTCTGACAACCTTTCGTCTGTTGATTCAGTTTAATTGCTGCGTTTTTTCTGCCTTTTTGTTGCTGCTGCGTAAATCCAAAAATATTTTCATTCAGTTTTTGTTTGCCTGTCGAAACCACAAAATGCTGTTGCATTTTTTCTGCACAACCAAAAAAAAAAAGATTGGCAAACAACAGGCAGCTTAAATTGTGGTTGTCACATTTCATACGCTTTTTTTGTTGTGTTGCTTTCGTTGTTGTTGTTTTAACACACCCCCAAGCCGTTGCGGTTGTGTTTTTAGCTTGGTTATCTTCTTGTCTATTTCACATTCTTGAGCGTTTTATTGGATTGCTTAGGTGACACAGCTCTTATGCGATTGCTAAAGGCCAAATGAGTTAATGAAAAAAGTGATATACCATGCGAATGGGTAGCTGCGGGTATACTGAGTTGTAAGCAAATGTGTGTATTTTAAGTTTTACATAATTATAACATCCCTATCTGAAATATAATAAGATAATTGGAAAGTAACAAAAAACTTAACATATAGGGTACCGTGCATTTCTTGGGTGCCATATCGATTTATACACAAAAAATAAATCAGAAACATTTTATATTAAAATTTAATAAAATTTATTGTATTCTTTTTTTCCTATTTCACTGTTTGTTGTTGCACATAGTTTAGATTTCGGTTTATTTTTTATTTACCACTGGGATTGGATTTTGTCAGGGGTTTTCGCAATTTCAACTGCAAGAGTTTACACAAATAAAATACAAAAAAAAGTCGCCTAAATAATAACAAAAATATGGACAATGGGTCCAACGAGTTTCGATTTACCGATTTTCATTTGGCCACGAAGAGCACATGAATAAATTCAAGGCATAACGTATACGCGACGTGTGATAAAAAGGTAGAAAGGGTACGGCTTGCACGGTCATTTGATATATGAAGCCTTTCAGCTATAACTCAGCATTTATAGTTGATATTTGATTATTCGTATGACATGCAACATCAAAAATTGAAAAGATATTTGCACGGCATTTACATATTCAATCCGCCAGTTTGCAGACATAGCAAAATTTGAGCTATAAAAAGAATTAAAATTCATTTAAATTGTGTTCAATAACACAATTTTTTCAATCCATAATTTTTTCGACTCAATGTTATTTCAGTTGATGTTGTTCATGTTCCCACAAATATTGAGTTAGTTCTTATTTCTATGGCTTTGTAATTCTTTTCCGCCATTTTAACATAAACAATTTCATTTAAGCCACACATGGCATCTGACCTCAATGAAGTGTTAGAGCTATGCTGGAAATAGGGATGAGAACGGAAATTATTGCAGCTCAATAAAACATGTTAGCAAACACATAGGTGAGGAAAATTGTAATAAGCGTCACGTATCACAAACAGCTGATGCCAAAGGCAGAAAGAGACAGAGGAAGAGTAAGAGAAGAAGTAAGAGAGAGAATTTGAAACAATTGGAAATACATTTGTCAATAACCACACGCAAAATGATGCAGGCCTGTTGCTGCCTGTGGATATTACATTGATAGGAATGTTTATGTGTGGGTGGCAACTGTGGATTGTGGTCAGACTGGGTGCGATAAGTTATTGTACGCTGGTTTGTGGGGAGCGTAACTTGTAAATGTGGTCAGTATGGGAGTACAGCAAGAGATTGCAATTGTTGTCACACCTGTTATACAAATTCATTTTATTTCAATAATGCATTTGCTTGCATCGTATATAAATAAACAACCGCAGTGGGCACATGGCAGCAATCATAAATAAACAGTTAATTTTTATATTTCCCAGCGTTATAGACAGTAACTGTGCAATTGGCTACAAGCTGACCTATATTCTAAGGAAGTTAATTTATTTGAAACAGTTCTTAATAAACAAATTCATGAGTCAATTCATCGACTAATAACTACTTATCATAGAAATCAATTTTTCATTTTTATTTCAAAAATTTTTTTAATGACGATTTTCATTTGTTGGCTTTTTGCCACGCTGAAATAATAAATTGCACGCCTGAACAGCGATTTGCTGTTGTCAAAGCTTAAACAAAAATCCGTACACATTGCCAAATAGCAGCCAAAACGCAGACATGTCGTGTACATGTTATATTTTGTCGCTTTCCTTCTTGTCTGCTCTTCGAATATACGTACGAATATACATACATGTATTACTTAAGGTTGTGCCCATTACCAAAACCATGTCTTTAAGACGTCGTCGGCCAAAAATTGGCTCAATTGAATTAAGTTGCCATTTGTTATCGCAACTGAACTCTGTTTCTATTTTGTTGTTGGCCGACGAAATGGCACGAAATGCCATAAACAAATTTTAAGCATCGATGGAATACATTAATAGCAATCGAAATATCATCGTCGAAAGCAAATAGTCGTTAAATTTTATTGATTTTCACATTTGTAAACATGATGTAGCCATAAACACTTATAGAATATGCCCGCTAAGGACAACAAATGGAAATTTGTATATTTTAAATTCGATTCAATTTATGTTGATTTTTCCACATTTATTTTTGAATTTGTAATACTATAATACAACATAAACTCAAAGTATTTGCTTTTGCTTGTTTTTTCTACTTTTGTAGAAATCTGTTGCTTGTTTTGTTGACTTTTTATACATTTATATACATTTTGTTGATATTATACATTTTTTAAAGATCTCATATAAAATACTCAAGACCTAACACCTAACTATTTTATTTTTTCTAGTCACGGCAAATGGCATGTTCCGCACACAAAGGTAAAGACACACACAAACAAGGACACGCACGTGGATCGCTGTGGCATCCACATGTGTAGAGTACGGTCGTGCATCAATTGGCCAAACGCTTGGCATGTCCTGTTCTGCTTTTTGGGGCCTATGACTGTTTTTGTGGCGCTTGCATGTGACACGAGCGGAATGAGTTTTTACTTGGCAGCAGACTCGTACTTTTGTCTTTGGCTGACTAAAACAAACAAGTCAACGGCTTGTTATTGTTTATCTTACAAGTAACAGAACATTGTAGCTTTTTATGCCATTTACGTTTTGTGTCATGTTGGCGTTAAGCAAAGTCGATCGTCCTTTCCTAAACATATGCCCATCCAGTAGCTTATGACTGATAGCCACGATATGTGTTTGGATATGAAATACTTATGTATCTATATACAATCAAGTAGCAGCTGCTGTTATTGTTGTCATTACTAGCACACGCAGCAGTTAGCAAGTTTTAGTTTCATGTTACATACTGAGAAGCTGCCCGCCTGCTCATAAGACTCAAAGCAGACTTTTTTGTTTTATTTTTCTTTTTTTATGTGTCATTTGGATAGGTTTTTAATGTTATGTTACTGGCGTTGATGTTCTGGCACGTTTTTGTTTTTAATGTCTAATAAAGTTATCGCTTCAGATAAAGTCGTACAGCCAAACAAACATATTCACGACAACACTTAAGTGTAGGCTGACATATAGAATGGCTCCTAATAATATGTTTATTCTTTGAAAACTTGTACTCATACGAGCAAGGTTCTAGATTGCTCTTAACTTACAAGTAATGTCTTTAGTTTGCTGTCAAACTTTTTTTGTATTCACAGCCCACGTCATGTAATCTTTAAGTTTAATCTGCTGCTCTCAAACCGCTTAACGACCACGAAAAAAACTTTTGGCTTGACAAATAGAATGTTGAAAGAATCAAAGGTACAGAAATTACCGTGGAAACTTTTATAAAATATGTAAAAATTAAATTAAAATTATCTTCAACAATAACCAGCTAATGTGGTATTGAATACGGCTTATTTTCCAAGCATATATACCAATGATAGAAGTAATTACCTGATATTTTGTACCTAATATTTTTTTGTGCTTTCTTAATCAGTTTATAAGTATGTTATTTACAATATTTGTTGATGGAGCGGCCATTGTATAAGGTAAAAAGATTTTAAAGACTTACGTTAAAAAGTTTTTTGTTGACGATTTTGACAAAGGCTCACGGAATTATGTGATGCTTTTTGCTGTAGCAGAGTTCAAAAGCAAAGCAAACATAAAACTTTTTTTTTGCTGTCATCATAAAATTTGTTGTGCATATCATTTTCTTGGGCTCCCTGTGCTACGTCTGACCACACATTAAGCATATGCAATGTCAGCCTAATTGAGAAGGGTAGAGAACTTTTCTGTCCAAAATATGTCAAATGTCGTATTGAAAAAAGTAATAGTTCCTTACTGTGCTGGGGCTGGCGTTTTTGTTTTGTGGCTGGTGACATAAAAATGCCAGCAAATGCGTTGAAAATTAAAAGTTAGTTGATAGCAGTTTGCAGACCACTAAAAAGCATTTTTTAACTATTGCCTGTTTGAGACAGAGTTCTACCATCAACCTAAAGTTATTTGAACTTTATTCAGCCATCGCTCAAGCTGTGCGCGCTTGAGACAGCGTTCCAGCGGGGCGTATGAGTAATGTGCACCAGTATTTTTTATACGCTAATGACAAATTCAGTTGCCGTCTCAAACGGTCATACAATAAAAATTTATCACAACGCAGGGTCACTGTGCAGCAACAGCAGATCGAGAAAAATAGAAGGCTGTGTGCAACAGGAATGACATAAGGGAAAAAGGAGACGTATACACAATTTGAGAAGCTCCCACGCTGGCGTCAGCGTATGGCAGCAGAGAAGACCCAGAGGTAAACAATATTTTTCAGTTCATTGAACGGAATAAGCTCGTTTCCGATAAGGAAAACCAAGCTACCGCACAAGACAGCAAGAAAAAGTACTTCACACACACTCTAACACACATAGATAGATGTGTGCATTTATTTTTGCTGGTGTTGTGGGTGTTGAGGGGGCGCTCTGGCAGTCAGACGTTGCGTGCTATATCTTGTCTGTCTATTGGTTTGTCCAACATTGCGTTTTGTGTTTTGTACACAACAACAATAACACCAAGAATAGCAAGAACAACAATTTTATACGATTTTTGTGCTGCAATAAGTAGCCAGAAATACGAAGTCGACTATCAAAATTTAACCATGTGATATCCAATGCTTGTTTATAGTTTCATACTTTAAAAGTTATTTTTTTATCAGTTTTATCTAGATGCTATTTGACCGACAGTTGTCAGTTTTAGTTCTGCTTGCTTTTGTTGTATGCAACATAAACATATCTGAATTCTTACTCTTAATACATTGGTTCGTTAAATAGAATAATTTCTCTAGATTAATTTCTCTAAATTAGTATATGTTATCCGCTTGGGATACAAGCATGCATGAAGCATAATATTCTAAGTTATGTTGTTATTATGATATTCAAGTGATTTGTGAAACAGATGAATATAAATTAAGATATACAACCAAGAGCATTAGAAACCATCAATTTATGCACGCAGTTTCTTCGGCACTTGGCTAAAACAAACATGGCAAAAAACACACATGATACACCTGATACACCTGTGTTGCACGCAGCAATTTCACCTGCCACACAAATACACATATATACGTGTGTCCTAGTTATCGCGCTTTTGCCACTCTAAAATACTCGCTCGCTACTCACAAAAGCAAATCACGTGCTTTTGCTGTAAGCTCAGCTACCAAAAACCACTACGAATTAATGTGTATTTGTAAAATGAGCAAAATATTGTGACACACAAGGTCTGGTACATAGGAAGGGAGAATATGGTTTAAGCGAGCTGCGAGAGTCGGATGCCTCTCTCAGTAAGCTGATAAGCTAAATAATATTAAACAGCTTCGCATACTTAACATGAACAGATGCAAAAATGGCTGGCAAGTGGAAAGTGGAAAAGCAGCTGCATAAATAGCGGGAAATATGCGAGATTTGCGTGTAGTTGGCATTAAAATGCTCATCGCTCTATTTTGTTGTCACTGCTGTTGTTGTTGTTACTGCTACTGCTAATGCATGTATGTGCTGCACAGGTGTTGTCTAAATTTATAGGTTTAATAAAAGTGTGGCAAATAGAAGTAAATATGTTGCAGCTTCACTCTGTGTCACTGTCAGCTTAAATTGCCATCCCTCCCAAAAAAAACAAACATAGGAATAAGAAAATGAATACAAAATACTAGATGAAAATCTGATCGTGTTGACGAATATTTGATACTCTTCAGGTCATATACTTGAACTTTAAATAAATAAATCAATAAAATATATTCTTCCTAATAAATAAAGTGTGATTTTTTAAAATTATCAAGAGCTATGATGCAAAGCTAAAGGTCTTTATTTACTGGCCATAATTATATAATTATAGGAATAAGAAAAGGAATACAAAATACTAGTTGAAAATCTGATCGGGTTGACGAATATTTGATACTCTTTAGGTCATATACTTGAACTTTAAATAAATAAATCAATAAAATATATTCTTCCTTATAAATAAAGTGTGATTTTTTAAAATTATTAAGAGCTATGATGCAAAGCTAAAGTTTTTTATTTACTGACCATAATTAATGAAATTTTAACGGTATGATAATGCCTTAATTTATTGATATTAAAATTGCGATTCATTAACAATGCCAAAAATACTTTGACACTTATTAACTCCGCCTCTGTAAGGGTACACAAACTAAAAAAAGACCACCACAAGCACATACAATATCCAAATGTCCAACTATTCAGCAGAGTAAGCAACATTTGAAATTCGACTAAGGGCCAACAAAAAAAACTAGAGGGGAGAAGAGTGAAACACACAAACAAAGACTCACATGCACACACCCACACATACATACAGAGACACACACAAAAGAAGACCTGAACACACAGAGGAAATGTTGCATTGCACATGTGACAAGTTTTTGTTGCAAGCGGCAAAAAGTGTTCTGCATTCAGTTGAGTTCAGTTCAGTTTAGTTGCCCGTTAAGGTGAGCTGCCATTCTTGCAGTTGCTATATCAAACTGGGCGCCAGCTGACCAGGGGACATAAAAAAAAACCACAAAAAAAAGGGAACAAAGTACCATCGCTTGCCTCGCGGGGTCAGCACCTCGAATCGTCGCCGTCACACAAGCTGGGCGACACACTTTTTGCGCCGCGCAACAACTCTGAAAATGCATTTCACCGTGGCTTTCATTTTGCTGCTTGTTAGCCACGCCCCCACACAGCGCCCTATTTGCACAGCATCGCGTTGGTTATAAATTTAGAACCCCCTCCCTTTTGCGGCTCTACTTTTTTTCATCACCATTTTTTATTTTCATTTCCTTTTTTTTCTTTTTTGGATTTTCGGTGGGGGTGTGAACACAACCAAATCTTGAGCTAACATCCCGTTCGATTCCTCACGTGTCTCAGGATTCTAATGTTTTGTTTTCTCTTCTTTTTTGTTGTTGCGTTTTTTGCCTTTTTCTGGGACTAATCCGTATCCCAGGGTCAAACGTGAGCTTTCGGTTCAGTTAGGGTTTAAATGGCTAAGTGCTGCTGAAATTGTTTCCCTCTGCCATTGCTTACCTATGCCACACGTCTACTCCCCTTTGGCCTAGAAATAGTTTTTGTTTCTCACCGCTTTTGTATCTTTTGTCATGCTACCCGCCCCCCCAACTGCGTCACTGCCCTGTTGTGCGTGTCTAAGGTTAAATTGCAAGTGCTGGCCATGCGTTTGTCTAACTGCCGCCTGCTGATGGCTTGTGTTTAACCAGAATGGTGTTAAGCTGGCATGTAGTTCTTATAAAGGTTTTTTCCATCTCCTTTTCGGTTTGCCAGTTTATTGTTTCCGCAGCAAAGTACCATATTGTGCTTGTAATTGGAAATTGATGTACTATAAGACAAAGGTAATTGCCTAAGAGAAAGAGAAAATAATATAAGAAATAAAATCTTGGCTTTCTTCTTAGGTCTGTAAATCGGAATCCTGGAAGAATGTTCATATACAATTTTAAAAAATAATCAAAATTAATTAGGTATTCAAATTTTTTTTAGAAAGCAATTTTAAAAGAGTTTTTTTTTAATATATAAAGAAAACTAATATAAAATTGACTTCGGTGCGTAAGGCCTGATAAATAAATAAAAAGTGCATTAACAATAAACCTGTGAGCGCGACTTTACCTGTAGATTTATTGCATTCCAATTTAGTCCCTCTTCAATTAAGCTGCCTGGTTCTAGCTCAGTGCCATATTGAATAAAACCGCAACAATCGCCAAAAGCCAGCAAAGCAACCACCCAACGGAACAATATAAAACGCTTCAATAGACCACGAGCTGTAAATAAAAGCGAATTCGTAACCGGCACAATCGATGGACCTCCTGCACCCAGCACCAGCACCTTTGGCCCACGGTTAACTGAAAACAATATACCACAATAAGGCCCAAAAGGTAACGCGATACAAGAAATGGGAGAAAAAACAAAAATACAAAAGAGACCACAAAACAACAGCAGCAAAAAGCAAAAAGCAATCGCTGTGGCGAAATGAAGAGCGATGTCAACTCGGTCTTTGAAATAGATGTGTGCATGGGAATGTCTATGTGTGTGTCTATTTGCAACTTGGGGCAACGTTACGCTGCAGCTGCTGTTGAAATGGCGTATAGAGTTGGAAGCATTTAATAACCAGCGGGCGTTATGAATTTCGTGGCACAAGCTGCGTATACGCAACGCGAAGGAAAATCTAAAACAAAAGCTACAGGCAGCCAGTTTGATGCTCAAAGGTTCAGCTACAAATCAAACCATACACGTTTAATGAACTCATCGCAGTGTTTTTGTTAGGTTTCTGCGTGTGTGAGAAAACCCATTGAACAGCACTTGGCAGTATTTGGGCTCTGTGTGTGTGCTGAAGCTTATCTGGCTTATCCCACCTGCACTTGCACTATAACGTCTAGGTACGAAATGTTGTTTAACAACATCATTTGTCAAAACTTTTATCATTCAACGTTTTATTAAAATCAACAATTATTTGCCAATTAATTTGACATCTGCGACGACAATTTGACAAATTCATTTCCGTTTTAAAATGTCAAGCAAAACATTGACGGACATACTAATTAGGTTTGAGATGTGGTCGGGGGATTTTGTAGCGGATGCGTTTAACGGAACTAAAGCTTTTGCACCTTCGACTTTGAAGCGGCTTTGAAGCGTGCAAATCAGGAAACAGGAAATTGTTCGTTTAAAATGTACTTAGATGGCATTACAAATTGCCAATTGAATAGATCAATAAAGCTCGATAGTCAAGGATGGGAAAGAAATATGTTTGAAGTGTAAATAAGTATTTGTATTTGTTTAAGCATTTCCAAATGGATTTTATTTCAGTTTAGAGTGAAAAAAATTAATCTATATATGTTATTTAAATCCAAAAACTAAAATAGAAGAGGATTTTTCTTTCATTGCATAGAGGAAATTCAACAATTTTAAAATCATAACTATATTTACCAAAATGTTATACACTTTAATACGAACTTAATCTTTATTATCGCTGAATATTATTTCAATTTTAATTTCTTAGATGAAATAAATAGTTCGTATTTTGTAGATTTTTATTTTCTTATGTATTTTACTGTCTTGGTAATGTATTTTGTTTTCTAAAAGAATATTAACATCATCTTTGTTTATTTATTACATTTAATTCAATGACTGCAACTGCCGGCACAACATATTTGTTTTTGTATTTATATGTTCTGTTATGATAAATGAAAAAAGTTCTATGCACACTTATAAAGATGAGTCATAACAAGTAAGAAGGCTTTAGTCAAGAAATCCCGACTAGACGATACCCTGTTCCCTATACTTTACGCGTACAGTCAGTGCTTGCAAGCATTTGTGCGTGTTTGTACGACCATACTGCATACTGCATACTCAACTTCAAGGTTCCATATCTCGGGTGTTTCTCAGCCGATTTTAATAACATAATTAATTTAATTAATTTCACAGATTGTTATTATTTTGATTAATAATTCAAATGCCATCTAAAGTTTTTTCAAAGTCAAGATTTTATTGTTATAGATTCCATGTGTATATCGGAAACGGGATGATCGAAAATCGAAAAGAAACTTGTACTGCCTAGGGATTAGGCGAGCTTAAGTTCCAAATCTGGAGTCTCTAGCTCTTATAGTCTCTGAGATCGACGCGTTCATACATACAGACGGACAGACGGACATGGCTATATCGACTCGACTGTTGATGCTGATAAAGAATATATATACTTTATAAGGTCGGAGACGCTTCCTTCTTCCTGTTACATACTTTTGCACAAAACCATTATACCCTTTTTCCCATTTTTAATGGGATCAGGGTATAAAAATAAGAAACAGATTATATGTTTAGTTATTTGAATTTTAATAATTTTCATTTTGTATTTATTGAGTGTGACGAGAGATAGAAAGGGGAAGTGTGGGTGTATATGTATGAGCTAGGATATAAATATGTATACATTTTATTTATGCATGTACATATATGAAATTGTGGCTGTGTGAGTAAATTATGAATGTATGAATGGTTCGCTTGAAAAACAGTTAACATCTTTTGAAAACATGCAGCATTGATGGCTGCCTGAGGGCGTTCAGTGCTTCAGTCGTTACCGAACTGAGCGAAACAAGTAAATCTGCAAAATTAAAACAAACTGTCAGACAGACGCTCCTACTCGTTTTGGTTGTTGGTGTTGTTGTTGGCGCTGTTGACAGTGCCAGTAAAAGAAATAAAATATATAAAAAAAAAAACAATTCACATGACGACAGACGGGGTAGATTCGTCAGCTTTTGCTGTAAACACATACACATACACAGATACAACATATTCTCACACAAATATTTATATGCTGCATGTCCTGTTACTGCTTCTGACTGTTGCCATGTTATAGTTTCGAGATTTATAAGCACACACACACATACACCAAGAGGGGGGTAAATGTAAGTGCCATATTTATGCATGCATTGCATTGACACCGAATAAAAAAAAAAACCGAGAGAAACGAACGATATGTTGCAGAGTAAGTAATTCAAGAAATATTCAGTACAACATATTGGACAGCTACAAATTAAAAATTCGTATACATTCATTTTTAACTAATAAACGATTTTAATAAAAATAAGTTCCTGCACGTGTGTAGCTTAATAGCTTAATAGTATTTATATATAACACATTTCTTGTTTATATAAATGTATCAAGTTTTTTTCTCGATGCATCTTCAAAATCGTTTAACTCACCTTTGCATTGTTTGAAAATATGCGCGTAGTTTTTTTTATATATTAGTTGGGTTACTTGTGACCTATTAAACAAAGAACGTTCATATTGATTGGTAACATGTTTTTTATGGTATTTCATTATTCAAATCTATAAAGATTTTTATGTATGTGATGTTATTTGCTGTGGCGCATTGTTTATATATATTTGCCAGCGCTACAATTTCGAGCTCATTAAAAATTTTCAACTGAAATGTTTTGCCGGAAGCTTCGCTTCAAATGTGCATATTTGAATGTGACTGTGTGTGTGTGTGTGTGTGTGGGTGCGCCCTTACGTGCCGTGTTTGTTTACAGTGCAGGCCAAACGTATACTATCGCATCTAACAACATTTCTCTTTAAGCCCTATGCGGTGAGCATACTTTCTCTTCGTACTGTAGCATCAGCCCTTGTCAACCTAAATTGTGTGTGTGTGTGTTTGGGTGCAAAGTTCGTATTTTAGTTTTGCCCCCTTTTTTCGCAAATTAAACTGCAAAACCACTTGCGGATGTATTTAATTAGATGGAATACACAAATTATGTTTTATTTTGATGCAGGCTTGCAGCCTGTCGCGGTAACTTACCTACACATGTCGCATATCTATCGCCGCCCGCTTCACCACACCTTGCCATACCCTTCCCCGCATAGCCTTGCTCAGACGTGATTTGCGCACGTGGCACATCCGTCGAGGTGCAAATTAAGCAGTCACATTTTAATGTGGCATACCATACGAAATAAACATATTTTGGCTATAAAGAGTTTAAGCAGTTGCCCAAAAAGTTAAACATATTTTATGCGATGCACTCTGTGTAGATTTTAATGTATATACGCTTCATCGTTTCTCTCTGGTCGCCTGTTGGCATTTCAAAATTCGATAACATTTCGATTTGATATATATTTATATATAAATATATATTTTTTTTTCTCTTTCTCTCTCTTTCCTTTTTTATTGCTGTTTTCATCCTTGTCTACATTATTACAATGTCTGCGTGTGTTTCCTGTATCGACGACTCATCCGAGTCGTGCTCGAGCGATATATCAATAACACACACAGACAATCACACATACTGCAAATATATATATATATATATGCTTTACAAAAAAAATGTGTGTTTATACGTGCATGGATACCTCTACTCACATGTTGCCTTGGTCACACGCCCGTTCTTTCCCATCTCCTCATCTTTCTTTTTACACCACGCAGTTGCTTAAGCATTTTGTCTGCTGACTTTTCTATAAAATCCTTCTTACAACTATTGCTAAAGAGAGTTTAATACTTTTGCTTGTGCACTTGTTTCGGGGATAACGGTTTCTGTACAGCAGATGCAACTTTATATTTTATTTTAAATTGATATGCAGAAATTGAATAAATGTTAGTTTTTGATTGAGTGCGAAAGTATTTATGTTTTAATGTCGGTATCTTGAGCTAAACGTAACGTTAGTTTCAAAACAATCAATGGAACTGAAATAAAAAAAAAATGGGATATGTAAAATTAAATTGCAAACTATATAGATTATAAGAAAGCGTATATAAGAGTCCAAATGGCTTTGTTAACTTAAGTCCCTACTTATTTTTTTGACATAGAACTCACAATCAGTTGCCATCTTTAGTTGGTTGGCTTTTTGTCTGCGCTTCATTTCATTTCTTTGTTAACATGATTTGTTTTTTATGGAAGCTGTGAAAGGATTTACTCCATTTGGCTTAAATACTTATTATAGCTTAGTTCGGTCAAATAACCACGCCTCTCACAAACTGCAAATGCTTTGCGTAGAAATTGGACCATTTGACTGGGTGACTTAATTCATTTGGTGCATTATTTAAATTGCAACGCCAGCATATTGAAAATCCACAAAAAGATGCCACACAGCGCCAGACTTTCACCCTACTATCACCCCTCCTGCTTGCTCCCAGCCACACAGACTGACCATCTTAACTGATTGCTTTTGTCATTGTCCGAAGGTTAAAGCCAGTCAGTCTTGCGTTTAAAGTTTCAGAAGCATTCTCGAAAGTGTGCATGGTAAACTTCTCAAACATATTAAACAAATATAGATTAAATTTCTTGTTTGTCTGCTTTATTGAATAATTTAATATTTCTTATGAATGTTGGCGAAGGCGCTGAAGAACAAAAGAAATCCACAACGTTTGGTTGTTCGGGAGAGATTGATTTATTTTTTCAAGCGATAGCCTAAAAACTTTATCGAGTACATCGATATACATTAGAAATTTTTGAGAATTGCCAACTTAACAATTTGCTTTTGCATTTATAATTTGGACTTGTTTTTATATTTCTTTTAAATGGATCAAACTTTTAATGAATGTTTGCATAAAATGTCAAACCTGACGCTGCATAGGCGTCAACAATCGGCATTATCAAGCAAACTAGCGGATACGAAAAACTGGACTACTTTAAGTTTACGTCCATTGAGATCCTTTATGTCAAGCGATTCGAAATGCGTACACTCGGCATCGGAGTTGAGGTCAGCACGAGGTAAAATCAATGTGTGCTTCTCGAAACATAAGATCATTCGTAAATTCAGGGAAACCAGAAGATTTAAGAATATACGCAATGGACGTATTCATTTATATGATGGGATGTCAGCCAAACGTAGAATGGGCGCTATGGGAAAAGCAAAAGTAACAGCCTGCACTCAAACACCTTATGATATCAACATGGATGCGGGCTATGAAGCTGATAATGAAGAATAAAAGAGTTATTCAAAATAAATACTTGGCATATTTACTTAAGTTTCTCTAACAGTTGCTTGTTCAACTTGTTATAACCGACTTTGGTTTCGACATCCACAAAAAAAAAATGTTTTTATTTTATATTCACCAAGAATTCAAAGGCGTCCAAATATTTCTTCATATTAAAGCTACACAATTTGATGTTCTTCATGTGATGGATGTTCATAGTTTTGATTGTTTCCTAAGATAATCTGTGCATTATGATCTTAGCAAGTGTTAGTGAATTCATATATAGGCGCTTGAATATTTTTCTTTGTTCATTAACAATGGTCTTGTAAAATAATAGTCTGGGCATAATTAATTTATACTCGTTATTTTTATATTGGATAATACTGTTAGACCGGACGCGGTTGTTATTATAATTTTTATTTATTTTTGGAGCTAAGTTTTTTAAAATTAATCATCAAAGTTGTTTTGAAAAACAAATCAAATAATTTACAACCAGTGATCGTTGTTCGTTTTACTAAGTCATTCTAGTTCAAAAGCCTTACAGTACAACATCTAAATTTTCCTTAAAAACATATCATCAAAATGTTTATTGGTCCAGTCCAGAAAGGTGAAATACAAGCCACACATTTTTTCTCTTTTTTAATTTTTTTTTTAATTTATTTTATTTTATTTTCTTATATTTATAGAACATCTTCACAATATGATTCTGGGTTGTGGTTGGCCCTGTGGATCGTTGAGTGGCCCTTGCTGCGGTAGCTGTTGTGGAGGTGGCTGCTGTGGAGGTGGCTGCGGTGGCTGACGGCTGTTGGATCTGGACCCTAAGCACGATGTCATTTGACAGGATCACCAAAATTCAATAAGAATCAAAATTACCAACTGCAGTCAAAGGCACCGGACTTTTCTGCCATGTTGATTCTTATTCAGTCTCTGTTAAATAAATGTATTGTATGATTGAGTATTGAAATAAGTAGTACGAATTCTCTTTACATAGCATAGGATACTTAAAATAGTTTTTTGATGTCGCTACCCCCATTAATCTTAAAATCCCGAAGTAAAAAACACATGCTAAGACAAGTAAGAAGGCTCTAGTCGAGAAATCCCGACTAGACGATACCCTGATCCCTATACTTTACGCGTACAGTCAGTGCTTGCAAGTATGTGTGCGTGTGTTTACGACCATACTGCATACTGCATACTCAACTTCAAGGTTCCATTTCTCCGGTGTTTCTCAACCGATTTTAATAAAAATTTCTCAAATTGTTATTATTTTGATTAATAATTCAAATGCTATCTAAAATTTTTTCAAATTCAAGATTTTGTTATCGATCCCATGTGTATATCGGAAACGGGATGAGTTATCGAAAATCGAAAACAAACTTGTACTGCCTAGGAATTAGGCGAGCTTAAGTTCGAAATCTGGAGTCTCTAGCTCTTATAGTCTCTGAGATCGACGCGTTCATACATAAAGACGGACAGACGAACGGACGGACAGACGGACATGGCTATATCGACTCGACTGTTGGTGCTGATATAGAATATATATACTTTATGGGGTCGGAGATGCTTCCTTCTGCCTGTTACATACTTTTGCACAACTTCACTTTACCCTTTTTTCCCATTTTTAATGGGATCAGGGTATAACAAGTAAGAAGGCTCTAGTCGAGAAATCCCGACTAGACGATACCCTGATCCCTATACTTTACGCGTACAGTCAGTGCTTGCAAGTATTTGTGCGTGTGTGTACGACCATACTGCATACTGCATACTCAACTTCAAGGTTCCATATCTCCGGTGTTTCTTAACCGATTTTAACAAAAATTTCACAGATTGTTATTATTTTGATTAATAATTAAAATGCCATTTAAAGTTTTTTTAAATTCAAGATTTTATTGTTATCGATCACATGTGTATATCGGAAACGGGATGAGTTATCGAAAATCGAAAACAAACTTGTACTGCCTAGGGATTAGGCGAGCTTAAGTTCAAAATCTGGAGTCTCTAGCTCTTATAGTCTCTGAGATCGACGCGTTCATACATACAGACGGACAGACGGACAGACGGACAGACGGACATGGCTATATCGACTCGACTGTTGATGCTGATAAAGAATATATATACTTTATGGGGTCGGAGATGCTTCCTTCTGCCTGTTACATACTTTTGCACAACTTCATGATACCCTTTTTTCCCATTTTTAATGGGATCAGGGTATAAAAATAGGCTGGGTTTTAAAATAAGCGATAGCAATTGCATGTTTATCTGATTCGGTAATGTACTGCCTATTCAAATGGCAGGACGGGTATATCAACTCGATATACATAGTACATACTTTTTAGGGTCGGAGATGGTTTCTTCTGCCTGTTACATACTTTTGCACAAAACCATTATACCCTTTTTACCCATTTTCAATGATTTTTGTAGGGTTTTAAAAAAATTATAACAATCGAAGTAGCTTTGATAAACAAATCATTGTTTCTCAAACCAGTATTCGTTCCATATTTTATTTACCACACTCTAAACCTTTACCCCTTAGGGTATAACATCTAAATTTTCTTTTAAAAAAAATTCAAAATGTTTATTGGTCCGGTTCAAAAAGGTAAAAATCAAATGTATATATGTCTTTATTCCTTTTTTAAGTTTGTAATACAACTTTTCTTAGAGCATTTTCACAACATGATTCTGGGTTGTGGCTGGCCATGTGGATCATTAAGTGGCCCATGCTGTGGAGGTGGCTGCTGTGGAGGTGGCTGCTATGGAGGTGGCTGCTGTGGAGGTGGCTGCTACGGCTGCTGTGGTTGGTAGCAAATCTTATGGCTCTTGGACCTGGACCAACAAACAAGACTTGTCGGATATTTAATATGCAAAAGAAGCCACGATTAACAGCTACAATCAAGAGATATAAATATTCTGACTGTTAAATGTTCGGTATCCGTTTAATAAAACGTTTTCATGAAGTTTATGAAAAGTATTGTGTTTGATTTTTTTTAACAATTTCTTTCATGTTTTTATTAATATACTCATACTCAACTCACGATAAAGTTGCGTGAAAGTCGAATCTTTTTTGTGAACCCGTCTGAGATTGTAATAAAATAAGTACATCATCACAGTTGTTTGGAAACAAAAAACAAAAAACAGTTTTAAGGACCTTGGTTTTATTGCTTTTATGAAGTAAAAGAAAATATTACTATCTTATCTTATTCCTAATATAAGATTTTTGGCCAGTATTTAACTTTCTGTTTAAAGGTACATTTTGAAATAGCTCTTATTGTGTTTTCCTCTTTTTTCTTAGTTGAGCAGATAACTATTGTGCATGCATACGCTGTAACCGCACTTGTTCTATTAGCAAGCAAAAATGACAAGGGTCCTTGCCAAAGAAGAATGTGAAGCACACAAAACTGTAGTTGCATTGAAGCTAATTGGCAAATCGGACAATGCTTAATTTCTGCTGGCTCAAATATATGTTGAGTACCTTGTCTCTCCTCAACACCCCTCAGAACAGGCCACTGCTGTTGTTGTATGAAAATTTATATCTTTTACTTAAATTCTCGTTGAGCAAAATAGCAAGTTAAATCCAAGCAAGAGCAACAATTCTTGCAAGGGTCAGAATACTAGTTAGTTCGGGACTTCATAGCAGTGAGGTTAAGACAGGTAATTTATGCGCAACATGAAGCAAGTAATTGAAGCAACTGAAAAAAATGAAAGCAGTCACAAAAGTTGTGTGACATTGAAATTAGTTAACGAGCGATTTTAATTAGTGTCAAGTGCCAACATTGCTGCCCATAAGGATGCTGCATGTGAGCAGTGGGCGTGGCTCATTTGAGTTAACGTCAGCAATTGAGTTGATCAAAGTAAATTGCTTGCCAAGCTACTCATACGCCCCATGTGGCCCATGCAATTATTAATGACTGCTGCAAGTGCTGCTGCTGGTGCAACACACAAAAAGGCAACAACTACCCAACAAAATACCGCTCCTCTCCTCTCACCACCTGCTGACATTTCAATTCATTTCGGATCGCAGTGGTGTCTGTTTTGTATATCACGTATTAGATTGTCGGGGCCAAATGCCTGGGGAGATGATTTTCATCATTCATTTTCTCTTCAGCGCGGCTGGCGTCTGTCGAGCAGAGTTTTCAGTGCCAGCAAAAGTGTTGCCACTTTGAATTATGAAGCACGATGGCAGAATCATTGGCCCCTCCATACACACACTCGCTCACACAATATACACAAACATGATGACGCAGCTTTGGGAATAAGCAGCTGAGAATCTGAGTGGCAGGCAAATGAATTGTTTCTACTTGCACATTTCCTTCTCATGTTATCTGAACTTGACTTGCTTCACTTCCGCCCCTAGCTTGGCTGGCAGGCAAGTCAAAGCATTTAATAAGCGCAATGTACATCGATATGAATAAGTAATATGAATATTCGCATATGCTCCATACCAAAAAGTTAATTGGATGAAAGCGAACCGGCAGCAAATTGATATCACGAGCCATGGGACATTAAACATGCGCACTTTCTCTTTTAAATTTCACTCCCAAGTTTATAGGTTAAATATAAGAAAACTTCAAAATAAAGTTAATTAAAATGCTTATAGGTATATTTCGCATGCAATATTAATAATTATACTTATCTGTCTTAAGCTAATATATACAAAAAACAAATATATCAAAACAATCAAAAATTTATGTTCAGCCAATTAATTTATTAAAATTTTATTTTATTTCAAGCTTGTTGGATGATAATTTAAGTAGCTATCTTGATTTTTGAATCATCCCATCATTCTACCCTTATTTAATGTTATGCATCTCATCGACTATGGAACTCAACCCATATTAAAAACCTCATTGTATGCCATTCTTATCATGGCCTGTATCGCTATAATACACAGCATGCCCACATAGATTTTCCAATTGAAAGGGCCCAGAGAAGAACAATCCTGATCAACAGACGACAGCGTAAGACGCACTGAATAAGAACGTGGGCGAAACTGCAGCAATCCAGAGCTGGGCATCGTTGGCTCCTCATCGCTCATTGAGCTGTCGACATCATCATGCACCCGATCGTAATTGTACGCATTAAAGTGATCAACTCGAGACGTGCGAGTGCGATAATAGTTGCGCAACTGGTGGCGTCTCGATGCAAGGCTGCTGCTATGCCGAAGAACATGGCTGCCCACCACTGTCACCTTGCGCACGAGCACATGTGGTCTTGGACGTGGACGTTCTACCAGCGGCAGCAATGCCAGCTGGTGTTGCTGTGGCCTCAAATGTGCGCCATCGCCAACCTGACCGTACTCCCTTATCGATCCTGGTGCTAGCGTTGGTGGCAGCAGATTATAAATGCTGCGATTTGGTGCGGCAAGCAGCATGTTGGCCATGTACCAACTGGCTGTTGGGTCAGTGCGTATGGGAAACCGAAGAGGATGACCAATTGACATGGTTATTGAGTTTTTTTAATTTATACGGTACACAAAAATTTTATCTGAATTCATCGAAAGGTTTTGAACACAAAAATGTGGGCTGCTAGGCTTGGTTAAGTATCCGAAAATAAAGAAACAATACTTATAAATATTAAAATATTTGAAACATGTTTGTGCAATGAAATTTATTATAAACTGCGATTTTGTATAGTGAATCTTAACATCTCTTTTCGTTTTACCTCTCTTCCATTCTAGAGTGAGAATCTAGTTTGGCATATCTTGTACTCTTCCAAAAGCATCTAGAAGACACATTTCACTCTGCTTCAGTTTGCTGCTGCCCCAAAGGATGCATTGTCCATGGTCTTGACGCCACGCAATGTGTCGCTGTTGTGCATTTATGCAAATCATATGCCTTGCGAGTGTGCGGCTGTTAGTAGTATCTGTGCCACATGGCGCAAGCAGCCGAAACAACTTCATGGCCAAGCGCAAAAAACTCAAAATGCATCCAGTGATACACAAACACATATGGACATGACGCAAGTTGAACACGATGCAGTTGAAATAACACAGCTACATACACATGCACACAAGCCGAAAGAAGTGCACACACACACACACACACACACACATGAATCGCGTACATTTTGTGCCTTATCTGTTGCCCCAAGTGTTGCAAGTTCTGCCTGAAATTATGCTAATTTTTTGGCTTTTTATTCAGGCACTACTCTCCAGCTGCTCTTGTTGTTTTTGCTGCTGTCTCTTTTACACGAAGAACATTGAAATTTATAAGCAACGGGAGATGGTGGGTGGCATGAGGGGCAACCGTTGGAGACGCGCTGCTGATAACATGGCATTAATAACAGCAGCCGCTTGGGCGCTGCTTTGATGATTGAGCATTTTGCAACGCGCATTTACTGGCTATCTGTGCAGCCACCTAAACGAGGCTACACTGCTGCCTTGCCGCCCTTTTTTTGTTGCTCATGTGGGAGCCAAATAAAGTGTCAAGCTGTTGCAGTTGCAGCCCGTTACATTAGTCTTATGCCCCTGATAAACTCATGACCTCCTCGGACAATGCGGTCACATTTGTGCAGCCAGTAGAAATGCCGCTTAAGTATTGTGATGGTTTCTTTATGTTTTTTTATGGATCACATCACCATTTTGTTTGGATAGCTTTTAAAAATTTGAAAACTTCTGTTGATCAAACTCGCCAGCGACTACTTAAAGTACCGACAAGGATTGCATTTATTTTCTGTGTTTTTTCAAAATGATAAAAGGCATATCATGTGTGTATAGTTTATTTTTATTTCATTTAACATATAGCAAGAACAATATACATTTCAAGTTTGATATTTTAAAAAACTGATTTGCGAGTTACTTGGCCTTGATATATAAATGTATACGTGTGTTAAAATAACTTACACACCAGCTCTAATCAGTCCTCGGGGATTATTATGCCGCAAACATTTTAATTGCAGACTTATTCATTTGCTTTTGTTTATCACACACACACACACTCATTTTAATAAATAAATTCGTAAAGATTGGCATATTTTTATTTTATTTCACAACTGATTTCGATTCGTTCTACGTTCTACGGACAAAGTTTGCCGCCAGCTTGCAATTTGCCTTAGAGTTAATCCATAACGTTAATTGATAGCATTTGCATGGCACGAACTGTCGATTGTGCCGTTTTGCCTGACTTGCTGATTTTTCTACACACACTCACACACCTCCTACAAAAATAAAAAGAAAACTTTTGTTTTTGCATAACACAATGCAACAAAAGTGGCCGCAACTTTACTCTGTGCTCTGTATTATAACGCCACGGACCAAGTTTGGTTAATGAATGGCAGGCTTAATTATTTGCCCAGAAGGGACTTGTGTGTCGGCCTCGGGGTGTGCAGGGGTTGATGGCCACAATCAGCAGCCGTTGCGCCATTGTTATGTATATTTTTATTCCCCTCAACTTAGGGTTGCTTTTAATAATTGTTTATATCAGTCCGATGCAACTTTTTTCCATTGCTCAGCTCCGTTTAAATATTCCAAGCGTGGCGAAGTTTCAGTTGTGTTTGCCGTTGTTGTTTGTTTTGTTGTTGTTGCATATTTTATCCATTGATATTGTGCTGGCAATTGGCTGTTGATTTTCCGTTTGCTTTTGCTTCTCTCTTTTTATAGGCTAATTCACATAGCATATTTAATTAAATGCTTTTATTTTTGTTTTTTGTTTATATTTCCGATCAATTACGGTGAACAGAAAGCTTCACTTGCTCTGAACTGTTATTTGATGCAGAAGCAAACGGAAAAATATATGTATGTAACAATTGTTTAAGCTCTGCTTTTTATATACTGTAAGTTTTAGTTAATGGATTGAATTCTTAGCTCAAGCGAATATACGAAATAAAACTTTAAATATTAAGTTAACCTTGGAACTAGCAAAAGCACTTATTTTTTGATTATTAATCCAAGTTATTGTTTGTTACTAAGCTTATTACTTGTGCTTCCAGCATTCCGTAACACCAATATTCAATATTTAACAAATGGTTTGCTGCAACCCGCTATAGAAAATATTTTCCCGATTGCCTGACACTTCATCAAGCTCACGCACATAACAAATCGATACACCTGAGCGCTAAGCACACCTGACAGAGCACACACTACACACCGCAACTACCATACCCTTTGTTTGCTTCTTTACACCAAAAAAAAAAAACCAAACAATTTGGCATCTAAAGCTGTTAAACTAAGCTTGGCTCCCCAGTGCCGGTGCCCAGCTGAAATTTCAATACGTCAACGTCTCTGTCTGCATCGCTTGTCATGCATTTTACGCATGAAAAAATATTTTCAGTTAACAAGTCCGAGTTAAGGGTTGAGCACAAAAAAATATGAGAGAAAAACTCAGATGAGGAGGGGGAGTGGAAATCGCGATGCAAAATGCAGAAGGAAATGCACATAAAAATAAACCGAAATAAAGCAAACGAAGTAAAAAACGACGCGACTATGCCAACAACGTCAAACAGCAGCAGGAGATTGGCAGAGAAGACACAGCATAAGCAGCATGGGGCAGAGAATCGAGCATGTAGCATGGAGGATGGGACACTGGCGCTGGTCTTGTTTATGGCGCGATATGAATGAATGACACGTGACTGGTAGACAGCCAGGAACAGAATCAGGCACAGGAGCAACGAAAACAACAACAACAACAACAGCAGCAGCGGTTGTCGGTGTAGGAAAAGCAGCAGGTGCAGCAGTGGTCCGCAAAAATTATGAAATTTAGCGCAAGCCGCAAAACAGGCAAAAAAGGAACAACCGACAGCTACACAACCAGGCAGGAACACACACACACACACACAAAAAGACAGACTATATCACACCTGCTGCACATAAACCAATAGCACCCAATAGGACCTGATGCCGTCTGAGAAGTGGTGTTGGTTTCAGTAGCTGTTGGCTGTGAACTTTTGGCTCTATGAAACTTCGTTAAAATAACAATATCTATTTGTATGCGCTTCAAATGTAACTTTCAGATCTAATTATCAAATCTAATGCCATGAAAAGACCATTTCCTTTCACAATTACCTCACCAAACATGTTGACTTTCAAGGAAAATCTGTTCGTTTTTTGGGTTTCTGAATCCGACTGGTCCATTTGGGTTGGCTACCTATACATACATATGTATGACAACCAATGCGCTTAGCACTTTCATTTCGTTTGGTGCAAATTGCTTAACCACATTGTACGAGAGGTGGCGTGTGTGTGTGTGTGTGTGTGGGAGTATTCAAAGCAACAGCACACAGACACACAAACACATATAGAGCCACGCAATTGCATATTGTGGCATTAGGAACGTCAGCCTTGTGACGTTTTTTCTCCGTCTCTTGTTCTGTCTCTCCCTCTGTCTCTGTCTCTCTGTCTAACACTTTACTATTGCAAGTCTTGCAAGGTGTCGTCAGCAGCTGTTGCACAACGAAACCGCCGTCGGTTTAACGCTTTGCTGCGCTTTTTTCCTATGCTTTCCATGATTTCTTCTTTACACATACCACACACCAACCCCACACACACATACACACACACACTTATAGATTCACACATATGTAACACTCATTTACAGTTGCTAGGCAGGCGAGGCGTTGTGTTGTGTTGACAGCCGCAGGTTGGGGCTAAGGGTGGCTACAGCCTGGTATTCAGTCGAACCACATAAATTAAGAGCAATGTTAATGCAGATGATTCAGCAGTCGCAGAAGCTGACAAAATGTGCGATGAGTTTGGTATGCCTCAAAATTAAAGCTATGGCACACAATATTCATTCAATTAAAGTCATGTCAAGAATACATCACATAAAATATATTTAACAATATATATTTATATAACATATTATAATGTTAAATCAAAATAAATTTCAATTGTTAAATATATTTTTATATATATATATATATATATATATATATATATGTAAATGTCTTACAAATAACACCCTTGCTTTAACGATTGTATGTGATTAATATGCAATTAATCTGAAATGAATATAGGCAGCATTTGTATTTGAATTTGTATTTGCTTGGCACATAAATATATATTCATGATGAATATGAATATTCAAAAGAAACCACTAATCGAAAAGCAGCTTAAGTGTAGCACAGCATTGCTTAAAAAGCGTATTTAAAGTGTTTGCCATAAATTAATAGTTTATAAATCAAAATAAATAATAAATAATATGATAATATTAACCAACTAATATTAATACCAACACCATTTACGGCCATTAAGTAAACTCAATAGTTCAACTAAACGCCTTGTCGGCCTATATACAATTTAGTGACTTATTTACACAGACATATTCAAACGTGAACACGCACACACACAAATACTTGCAAGAGCATTTGACAAATCTTTTGTTGTCCGTTTTGTTTGTTTGTATTGTGGACAGTTGGTTCAGCTGAGTTCAACGTTGTTTGTATTTTGATGTGCTATCAAATTTATGGCTGGTCAAAATTTGTTACGCATACGCCACGGGGACTCTGGCAAGTTGATTAAAATTAAATTTTCTACATTTTCTTTGCACAATTTGAGTTTATTGCAACTGCAACTGTGGCTTTACCTTTGTGGTAAATACCTTTGACAATTGCCTTTTGGCAAGTAGTTCAGCCTTTTGTTGCATCTACTCGCACACAATAATTTAGACACTTCTACAAATGCATTTACACACACACTTGTGTATGCTATCCTCGAGGCAGTTACTTGTAGTTTTACCTGTACTGTGCCTGTTACATTGACAAAGTTGCATAATTGTTGGCTGCAGGGTAATTGTAATTAATTGACACAAAATTATTATCTAAGCAACAGTGTCTCTCTGGCCTAGGCGAGTAGTGTGTTGTTATTTTCATGGAAATTAATGCTAAACTAAATTCCAAAGGTAAATAAAACGATGATAAATGGCAAATTTGCTTACGACTAACAATTACCAAAATTTTACGCCCTTGGTCGCTCAGCCTCAGTTTAGCTTAGTTTAAAGCTTAAAGTAACTAGTCAATAAATTGCTTTCACTTTAAAATGAATATCAGATTTCTGTCATTGAGGCAAATCAATTATGAAGTGTGTCTATAAGACGTTATCTATCTGCCAGTTATCTCATTTATTAGCTTATGTTTGCTAACATTTTTGTATACACTCCTCACTCCCTCTGATCTCTTACTTATCTATGACTTTGCCATGTTTGCTTCTTAAGCGGAAATGAATTTTAGCGGCACTTCCGCTTGACCCAATTGAAACACAAGTTTGTTTATGTGTATGTAAATTAACATATGTATGTGTCGCAAAATAGATGAATAGGTTGTGTATTTTACGGCTTAGTGTTTATGTCTTTAATTAATTCAACTTTCAGTTTACGTGCTTTGTAGTTTTTCGCGGCATGGTGGCAAACACTATATGTGTCCTTCATTTTCAAAAGACATGCTGTCGTTTAAATAATTAGCGAAAGGATTTAAGTGTTTGAATAGATTTGATAAAATCAACATACACTCAATTTCACTTATTTGTGTAGGGAAATGTGTTAATTGAGACAATTATTGCAAATGGTGGGGGTACCTTCAATAGGACGGGATTTAAGACTTTAATCTGATATTATAAACTGATTGAACTTAGATTTGGTTATGGAAATCTTGTCGCTTCATAATTAAAATGTCATATTCATTTATTTCATATGAATTTATTTCAATTTTCAAAAACATTCATATAATTCAACTTCCTATCTTTAAAGAATCAAAGCAAAACTGTTTGGGTTTTGCAAAAATGTGTTTCCAATTGAAAGTTGTCTCGTTGCAAATTCTATTGCTCAATGCTATTTCATTTTGCTTGTCAAACTTAACTGTTTCTAGTTTTATCGTCATGCATTTGTGGCAAATGTCATTTAGTTTTTTGTTACCTTGATTATGGGTTAACTTTATTTTTACTACGATTCTTTGGCTGGGCTGGCAGTTTGATAAAAGTTTGTTTCAGTTTACCAGCTTTCACTTAAATGTACATAAATATATATAAAGTTTTTACAACTACAAATTGCATTTGACCTGAGGAGTTGCCTTTTATGTCAAATACATAAACTAAGGCCAGAAACTTCATGACTTTCAAGCAAGAAATTGCTTAAACTAAAGTAAAATACATCATAAGCACAAATTTTAATTAACAAAACTTTTTCCACATTCTAATCTAACATGGATGATCCACGCATTCAAAACCTGACAAAATTGAGCAATAATGTGTTCTTTCTGCTGAATCGTCAGCAGTTTCAAATGCATCAGATTCAAGTCGAACAGAGCCGCCTCAAGAAATCCATTTTACGATCCGAATCGAATCATAAGAAACTGGAGCACATGAATCTCATACGTGAATTTCAGCTACTGCTGACTGAGACCTCAAACCAGCTTGACAAGCAGCAGGAAAAGATAAAGAAATATCTCGAATTGCATCCAGATCTGCAGGATATTGAACTTCGTAAACAGACTGGCAGTGTCTTGAAGAAGACGTTGTCCTCACTCCAACTTACTGAACCAAAGTAAAGTTGCAAACTGGCAAAGCCACAAAAAAAATTCAAGATTTAACCTTAAGTAAGCCAAGTTGTTAAGACTCATATAAAAACTAACTAAAGACACTTTTTGTATGTGGCGAAAGAACATTAATTAGCAAGAAAACTTACAACTTACTATATAAGTATGCTCTCTGAATAAACTAGGGAATGTTGTGTGTTAAATATAGCTAGTAAACAAATCGAAACAAATAAATATCCCACAACTTCATAAAATTAGTCAACTTTTTTGTTCGAGTTTACGCTATGCTTAATCGAATCATCTCTTTTCTTACTGCAAACAGATCTTTGATAACTCAATCCGTTTGCTGCTCAACAACATAAATATATTTTACCCGGTTGCAACCATTTGAAATGGGTACACGAAGAAGCCACAGGCTAAAGTAATTTCTACTTAACCTCAAGTTACTGTGAGCAGCATAGGAAATGTGGTAGCTGCAAGTAAAAAAAGCTGGCAGAAGAAGAAAGAAACTTAAGAACAAGCAGCGGTGCCGCAGAAATTAAAATAAAGTGGCAAGAAAGTAAAAGGCCACATCCATGCTAGCCATGTTGAAGATGGCCAGAGTCAAAGCTGCAGCAACGGCAACTTCCGTGCTATAACTTTTTTCCTTTTCACTAAAAACTGTTGCTAGAATGACCGGGTGACCGCCCACAACATCTCCAATCCCCCACTCAACAGTAGCTAACACTCTTTACGCGCACTTTTAATAATTTTTTAACTCATTTTGCACTCGAGGAACACAAAAACTGACGTTGCAAACGTTTCACCTTTTGACGCTTGTTTCATGAAGTGGACAAAGGCGAGTGAAAAGTTTTCTTTGCCCAAAAGTCGCCGAAAAGTTACGCTCTTTCATTGCGTAAGAACATTTCATTCGGGTTAAGAACTAAATTATGCGATTTACGCTGACTGACGAATTAAGCCATTTCGTGCGTAGGTGCAGCAACAAAAAAGATTTGTTTTAAGCATCTTTTATAGAAAACCAAAGGTTGTCGTTTAACAAATCTCCACAAGTGCATTTGCAGCATCTACAAATATGTTCGTTCTTTTGCGATGACAATAATCAAAAAAAATGGCCTGACTTAATCGGATCTCTTAAAACATAATTTTCGGTTGAACAAAATAGACAATTTTTTAACTCTAACAAAAATTCCAAGCTCGTTTAGCAAACATAAAAGTTTGACAAAACATGAGGACACACAATTTTTTTGCCGATTTAATGTGATGCGTTCAGACTCAAATATTTGGAAAGAAAAAATTAGTTTATTAATTTTATTTATATTGAATACAATTTTAAAAAATTCTCATAGTTCTTATAACAAAGCGTGCAAAGTTTTAGTTTATAACAATTTATGCAATACACTGCACCAACAACTTTTTTCCAACAACTCTATATATACACAATATTTCACAGTTTTAAGTTATATATCTTCACCAGCCACTCCTTCGATTTGTTCTATAAGCATAGCTTTTTTGACCGTTTTGGCAGGTTTAATGCCAAAATGTTTATCTAGTATAGAACGCAGCTGCTGAACAGTACAACCGTCCAGTCGTTTATCCTTGATCAGCTGTGTAACATAGTCAAGGCTCTTAATTGCGTCTTCCTCAACTTTGGGTATTTTAGCGACGCTCTCATTATCAGGGGCAGACTTGGCGGAACGCTTTTTTGCCACCTCTGTTTCGGGATCAAAGATTGACTGGTAGGTGGGCAGAAACTTCTCAATGCGCTTGTCCTGCACTGCAGGATCAGGCAACTGACTTAGGCCGTCCTGTTCAGTTTTAATGTTTAATGCGAGAGCAAGCAGATTTGACTGCAACACCTCCAGATTGGGATCATTTATAAGATTGGGCTGATAGTCAACGCTTAGACGCTTGATGACTTTCTGAAACAGTTCAACGCCCTCATCAGAGGCAGCATTGCTAATCCTGTTCCACTCGCAGAAATCAATGTTGCGTATATGTTTCGCATCCGGAAGGTAGACAATTTTGAAGCCATCGCCTGATAGCAGTGAACGATAGTTTGTATCATCCGGTGGGGAAGCCTCCACAGGCACCAATGCCACATAGCGCGGCACGGACTTGCGCTTGCACATAAACAAGCAAATGGCGATCTTTTCGCGCTCCAGACAGCGCTGCCAAAGTCCACGAAATAGACGCTTAGAGCCAATGATATTCTGATCATCCGGATACATAAAGTTGCAAGGTTTGCTGTAGATGATATCGGGTAGTGCAGAACGATGCTTAAAGCCCAGCAGCATCATACCAGGCGGATGCAAGTTGCGTACGTGATTCAGCTGCTCTGTGGTCACACGGAGCACTTGATCGCCCACTTCACACTCGTACCAGCCTCCTGTCGTCTTAATCTGATACTCGTGGGTTACCGTTTGCGACTCGTCGTCTACTTTTCGCACCATTATCATACGCTTCTTGCGCACAACGCTGTTGTCGCGCCGTAGAATGTGCACCTTGTTTGGATAGGTGCGTCGCTTTATGTAGTTGTAGTACTGTACAGATATGGCCAGGTTGGGACCAAGCGACAAACTAAAGTGTCCCAAACAGCGGCGCAAAAAGTCCTGCTTCAGCTTGCGATCCTCAAGTATTTCACGCTGCAGTTGCGCATCGGGCACACGAAATGAATCAATATCAATCGCTGAAAATTATTACTTAGGTTAGTTTGTGGAATAAATAACTTAGTTTAAATAAATAAATCGTTTTAAACTTAAATACTGTTTGCAAATCCAAAAGCACATTTCAATTCGACTTCAATTGAATGCGAGTGAAAATTTGTAGTTTACTCTGCGAAATCTTAAAACCTTCTTGAGCTACAACTTAAGGCCAACAAGGGGAACAGATTTCACATATACATCGGTTTATTTATCCAACTACTACAACAATATCTTACCTCTGGAGAGCGTTATGAACTCCTTGTAGAAGGGCTCGTAGTCAAAGTCATCGCTCATGGGAACAACTTGAAACTCAAACTCCTTGCCCTCCAGATCGCTGGCCTTCTGCAATGCCGCTTGCAACTCTCGGCTAGACTGTGGATGCGGTTCTTCTACATCCGTGATGTAGACAATCTTGGCATTGTTTAGCTTCTTGCCGCACTTCTCCAACAACTCAATGCACAGGCGTATCATGTAGGCAAAGCTGCCACGCCCATTTGGCTGGGCCAATCCATATTCGCTGGCAAATAGCTCTTCAGCAGTGCTCATGAACTCCAAGAAGTGTTCCACAATAGCTTTTGTCAGCTGACGCAAAGGGAGAAATATGGCACAATTCGCTGGTACCACAATATTTTCAAGTTTTTCCTGCGGCGGGGGACTGTGCTGAGTGTTGGCAAATATCAGACCCATTAGATCCTTTCCATTTACCATCATGCCAGATATAAAAGCGCCGCGTATTAATTTTAATGCATCCATTAGACGATCGGTCTAGACAATTATATTGGGGTAAGATTAATGGTAAGTTTCTGCTTCTTGTTTAAATTACCTTTAAATTTGCATCCACAACAAAAAGTATCGCTTCACGACCATTAAAATCGCGTTTCATTTCCATTTCATCTTCGGAGTCGGTTAGCTCCACATCGCGATCGGGATCCCATTCCATATTTTAATTTTTTAGTGTTTTCTCGAAATTTTGTGCGCGATTTTCACAACAAAAACAATGAAATGACGCCGGCAACTAGACAATGTGACCACATGCCAAAATGAATAAAAACGATAGCAGTGCCTTTTGAGTTAACATATTGTTTTGTAGTTTTGTTCACAGATGCCGCCACATCCTTGCCCAAGCCACTTGGTGTCTTCAAACAAATTATACCGCCGTCTATTTCTCAAAAGCGCAAATGTTAAAGTTAACATTGCATGCGCTTGAAGTTGGCTGCGCGCGATTTTGAGAGTTGGCTGCGTGCCAGTTAAGTCGTAACCGTGTTAATTTAGCGTGTTACGTGAAGTCAGCTGCGCGCCAACTTTAAAGTATAAATTTGAATTATTGAAGCCGCGTTGTTTGGCAACTCACGCTTTATTTAAAAGCATTTACATTTATTTACTTATTAAGTAATAAAAAGAAAATTACCACAATTAAAAGCCCATGCGAAACATTAAGAGTAGGCGCTGCTGATCTTTGCTTCTTGACTTTTTTGGACAGTAGAATAACATGCGCAGGTCCAGGCTGTGATGGCTGTTGAGGCGCCTGTGGGCTGGGAGCAGATGCATACACAATAGTTAGGCCCGAATGCGGAGCAGGAGCGGGAGCTGGAACGGGAACTGCTGCTGGAACTGGAGCTGGAGCAGGTCCAGGATGTACCAGAATGGTTTGAGTGTGCGTTGCATTTGATTGGGTAGCGCTGTTAGCTTGTGTAAGATTGGAAGTAGCAGCATTTGGAGCAGCAGGAGCAGCCACTACAGAATATGTAACAGCTGGCACGACCTGAGCGGGCATCACCTGAGCGGGCACCAAAACAGCTGGCTGAGGATTGGCTGGTGATTGCCCAGTGGGACACACAAGAGAAACCGTTTCCGTATAGAGTTTAGGGTGGCCTGGCATGGGTTCCTTAATCGTCTGTCTATAGCAACCATTGCGATCTGGCACACCAGTCTCAACCACTTGAGCCACTGGCGGCGATGCTGGTGCCGCAGATTTTGATGAACCCGAAGACTTGGCAACCGCATTGCCAACAACAGCACCTGCTAACGCACCGCCAAGCAGACCCATTCCTTTAAAGAACAATATTAAACAATACTTAAAGGTTGTTCTCTAAAATGAGGTTACAATCACTTACCAAAGGAGCGCTTAAGGCCACGCACAGGCTTTGCTTCACTGCCAACTATTAGCAATGCTGCCAGGAACAAAACTTTGGCTAAATGAATTTTGGACATCATGAAATTCGTTCGCTTGCACTTCACTCGATCGTTGGTTGGGTTCTGGCTTAGGATAGAAATGATCTTATCAATTGAATCACCTGCGCACTGTCAAAATTTGTTGCTTTGTGGCTGTCAACATTTGCACAGTTGTTTTAAATTCTTTTCAAGTGCGACATTCTCGATGAGGTTCGCTATTATACGCTTATTACCATTATTATGGGTGAGAGGCAAAGAAATGGAAACCAGAACGAAACTATGTTACTGTTTTAAGCTACGAGCGTGTTTTTCTCTTCCCAGTCTTAACGTACACTTGAAAGTTTTTTATTTGCTTTATATAAAAAAGTCTTTTGAATATTTATAGAACAATCGTATTAGTTTAGTTAGTAGATAAAACCTTTAACAATTCAAAAAACCTTTAGTCATATATATATTTTTTTTTTAAATTTTCATATGTATTTGCTTAATTACTCTATTTTCCAAAATCATATAATTTATCATGTAAGTAACAATTATTACAACAAATTGCTAAATTTGGCTTTCTCATGTTCTTATAATACTCAAAAGCATTTTGCTTTATAAATTCTAAAATTAATATTTGGTACTTGAAAGCAAGCCCAATTGAGAATAAAGCAGGGCGCTTGACAAACAGTGGAACTAATCCCACGCCCAAAACAGATCAGCCAGAAGCAAAGGAGATATATGAAGAGAATATGTGCGGGATGTAGACAAACAGAGAGAGGAGAAAGATTGACAGCAGCTAGCAAATGGAATATAGTGTAGTCTTTCAGCCACATGCGGTCGCGGTCATATTTGGCTTATTATAAATGACTGAATGTGAACTGCCTGTCATGTTTTATCTTTATTTTTCGTGCATCTCTGGACACATTTCACTGGGAATACTCAGATTGGAGGGATAAGGGAGACGGACGGGGAGGGGGAGGCTGCTGCCGGCGTGTCTGCACATTTTCCATTTCGCAATGTTTTTTTTTGTTTTGTTTTGTTTTCCTTTTCCTTGGCCAGGCACAACATGATGATAATGGCGCTTGCAGGCCGACTGACGTTTCTAACAAAGTGAGTCGCATTAACGATAATCGAGGCAACTAAAAGCAAAGCCAACAAGAACAACAACAGAAACATGAAACAAAGCAGAGACAGCGACAGAGACAGAGACGACCGCTGATGGGGCACGATTTGCGCGTCATTATCCTTGCAAGAGTGTGTGTGCTGTGCGAGTGTCCTTTAGCCGCCAGGCCTGAATGTGTCCATCAAGTGCGGAGACGTTGCTGCTGCTGCTGCAACGCCTTGCGCCTAGTTTCGCCCCATTGTCCTTGCCGCATCCTGCGCCTGACATTTTCGTCGTCATCGTTTGGCGTTAGACAAATGATTTATGGCCAGCTAGTAAAGCTCAAGAGCAGCCCAAGACCCACCCCCACAAGATCCGCCCTGTGAAAATCTTCGCTCTGCAATTGACAATTGTCCAGGGCCAGAACTTTGAAGCCTGTCCAAAATACAAGCTACAAGCTGCTCAATAGCTAAGCAAATATTTATTAAGCAAATTAAAGACGCGCTGGCAAATCCCACGAAACAAATGACTTGAGATATTTTTGGTAAGCTTCAAGATGATTTGGCATTTTTCTCTATCCATTGGCTAGTCGAATTATGCGCTCTAACGCGCCGCCCAAAACTGAAACTCAAGCCCAAACCCAAAACTAAAACCCAATCCTAATCCCAACCGCCAAGTCGTCATTAGTCAATGCTTGGCTAAGAAACACTTGGCTCTTGTCAGTTGTTGTTGTTGTTGTTCGTTGGTTGTTAACATAAACCAAGTTGCGTGTCTGTTGTTGGCCACAAAATGATCAAAATTAAATGGAGTACCTCACGTGCCATATGCAATGTGGCAGCAGCTGCTGCTGGCTACTGTCTTCTGTCGCCTGTCGGCTGCCGGCTGCCATATTGCCAAAAAAATACTCTCTATAAAGGTAACAAAAAAAAACATGGTAAAAATTAAAAAGGGCGCCGCTTGCATGAGGTGAGAGGGACAAAGACAGATATACCAGTATAAAAACTTGCATTCATTAAACAATTAAAGTTTTTTCTCTTTTCAGTTTTTGGTAATTTCTTGTGGTCTTAAATCACACCACTTAAAACTGGGCCTACAAAGTGCAATGTCTGCACGTACAATCCATATGACTCTTAAATTTACTTTTACTTATATTTCCGCAGCCTTTTCTTCACTTTATTGTTACTTTATGACAGCAGTACAATGGATTATTCAAAGAATTTCAAAAGATCTTCTGAGGGTGAAAGTAAACAGTTTAATGTGCATTTAAATGCTATTAAATGCTGTTGGAACAGCAACGTAGGCTGCTTAATATATTGATACTTTATAATATAATCAACATAGCATAAAAGCTGGCCATATATGAAATCGCTTAATAACTTTCGAGCAGTTGTATTTAATTTATATCTTTTTTTTACAGATATCTGTTTTCAGTTATATATATAAATTATAATATTTAATTTTAAGTAAATAATAGTTTTAAGTAATTAATAAATTTAAAACAAAATTGTATAACTTTTAGTAACTGTATTTTTTAGGGTTTTGATCATGTTCATGTATGCTCAGATTTCGCACAAAGCTTTAGTTTTATGCAAAAAATAAAACAAATGTTAACTTAATTGTAAATACTTTACTTCAATATACTTTTTCACAGATTCTTAGGTATACTTATGTAGATGCTAATGATGCTTGAAGACGACCTCAGAGCCGTCTAGTCTTCATTGGATTTTCAGCAGCTAGTGTGAGCTTAAATTCAGCTAGACAATTTGGTAAGCTGTCAGCGGCACTCACTGCGAACAGGGGGATGGATTTAGGGGAGAGGCTTACGGGGCAGAGGCGTGGCTGAGATGGAATAGAACACAGACAACGCCGGTTGAAGAAAATGCTCAGCTAATGACTGTCTACAAACGCTAGCAAGGAAAGACATCAATCAAACTGAATTGAATCAACCCCGCAAGGCGATGTGAGCAAGCGGTAAGGGGGAGGTGTGGAGATAGCATTTGACTGATTCTTAAACAAATAAACAAAACTTATAAACTCATTCAAATCATATTTAAAAATCATCGAGCAGCAACAGCAGCAACAGCTGGCTACAAGGCGTACACAACTGTTCTTGGCCTCATGCATGAATTATTCCCTTGTAGCTTATCAAACGTGACCAAAATGGAAAAAAGTTAATAAGAAAAAAAAAAAATGGCAACAAGGAGCAAGGTGCCAGCTGGCTGACAAGGGCGCTGGACAGCAGCTGGACGATATTCGAGCAAGTGTGAAAAATCAGCAAAAACCAAAACGCGCGTCGTCGAAAAACTGTGATAACCGTTTGTGAGCATTCGTGGCACTCACTGGCTTCTGGTTTGAATACAAGTAAGTGTCGTCTTATGAGTACTCCTTGTCTGCTGGAAAAACTAAGCCGGAACTCTCTTGTTCTGTGCCCCAGCCAGCTTCAAGGATGTTATTATCTTTTGCCTGACCACAAGACGTGTCAACGCTATGTTGCGTATACGCGAATTTTGCCCCACACACGCACACACATACATGTATCTCAGACATATATAAATCATAAGACAGAAAAAGTTTTTAGGCTGCTGCTGTGGACAGCATAAGTTGACTTGCATCTACAAAATGTATATTTCTTGTTGTTTTCTTCTTTCTTTTTTTTTTGGCCAGCAGCTTACAAATTTTATAGTAATATATTCCAAGCGGCTTATTGACCTTACGCATAGGTAAGTAACTAGCCAAAAATCACCCTTACAGTCTTTTTGATTCGTATGTGTTGTGGTCAAGATATACTTTGAGCCTGGCAGCATCTTTGCTTAGTTGTGGTTATCAGGATTCGTTTTAAGAAATCTTCCAATGACACCAGTTTCAGTTGTCGACTTATATACGGAATAATAAGAAAATTACGGAAACGTATAATAATAATAATAATGATAATCAGCAGTAGAATAAAAGTAATATCTAAAATCAGAAAACCCTTAAGTCCAATTCATTAAATAAGTTCAAGAATACTTAAATGTGTTGAATGTTTAAAGAGATATATGAAAACTTTATTTCTAACAGTCGCACAACAGTAAGACATAATTTGAAAAATATATATATAGCACTCTCCAACAACTCAAAGATTCAATAAGTGTGCACTCAAGATAAATTGAATGATTTAATACCATTTACAATGACTGATGTCATTGGTTTGCAATTTAAAGAGCATTCAAGTCGCTTGTATGGGTGTGTATGTGTGTTTGTTTGCTACTGCCACGCCAAGAGACGTCGCACTGTGCCG
Organism: Scaptomyza cyrtandrae; assembly: GCA_035044605.1. Lineage (NCBI taxonomy): Eukaryota > Metazoa > Arthropoda > Insecta > Diptera > Drosophilidae > Scaptomyza > Scaptomyza cyrtandrae. The sequence continues at coordinate 18,785,898 of JAWNNS010000640.1, forward strand.
CCAAGGTGACGTAATTATAGATGTACTGCGAGTAGTTGTGTGAGCAGTGAACGGATAACAGCCAGCCCACAAAAGTGCAATGCACGACAACGACAACGACAAAACGAAGCAACAACCCTTGCAGTTAAGCATAACAAAAACTCAAGAGTTCAGGGTGCGAACTGAAACTAAGTAAAATTGCGAACATGCCACGCAGCCAAAGTGCAGAAAGGGTTGACAATGCAAATGTTGCCCAGCTACAGCTACAGCTAGCTACAGTGGGCGTCAACCAGACGCAGAAAGCGTGTAATACTTGTTGTGTGTATTGGTATTGGTATTGGTAAGTGGCATGTTTTGGCCAGTTTCAGTTGAGTTTTGGATCTTTTGGCGCATTTTATCTTTAAATCTTGCAGCTAACAAGACGCTGCGACACATTAGCATAAAATCAGAGTTAAGATAAATAAAATTTATGCCAAATGCGAATGCGAACGCGAATGCGTTTGCCTTAAATGTATAAAAGTATCTCTGTGCACGAGATACTTAAGTATCTAAGCATCTTACGGGGTAATTAACAATTGCGCTAGTGTAAATCAGTAAATCAGTTTTATCTTAAGCCTTTTTGAGAAATTGCAAACACACATATACCAGCAGATCCTGCAACAGGACAATGTTAAGAATGTTGCCGCTTAAAATGCAATTTGTTTACTTTTCTTTAGCATTTTCCCATTCACAAACACACACACACAAACACAAACAGTTTGTTCGGTGTCCGTTTGGAGAATTGCGTTTCCGCTTTTTGGATAAAACCTGAAGATGGCAACTTGTTTGGTCGGTCTGAAAGTGTCATTAGCATTGATTAATTTATCGCACAATTTACATGGAAAAACAATCAATCAACGGTAACGCTGTCGTCGCCGCCGTTTCCATTGCCATTAGTCAATCTTGAGATGCAGCCCGCTACTTGAACTCAATGTCAACCCGTGGACAGACATCTTTTCTAGCTAGACATTTCATTCTAGTCAGCCAGCTAGCTATTCAGCCATTTTCATCCATCTCATTTCAGTCAACTTCAAGCGTTTCGCAAAATCGCAATCATCTACCATGGTGCACATCATTAACGGCTCTTCAGGGGGTGTGGCATACCTCAACGTTCTACACTCAAAGCTCTACGTTCTTCTTTTCACTGGACACAGTTGAGCTCATCCCAGGCAAATTGTTATGAACCTATCACCGCCACTTGTCTACTTGGACAGTTTAGCTTTAATGAATTGTTTCGTTGACCATACAAAAGTTTGTGGCCTGAATGTAATTAAAGTCATTCAGTGGCTTGCAGGCGGGCTATTTTCGGTGTTGTTCTCTGTGCCTGAGGAAGAACCTGCTTTGTGGGTGTAATCAGTAAAAAGTTGCCAGAGGCGGTGTTGTTTATGAAAATAAGGGGATATAAAAGATCATATTTAATAACTAAAAAGCAAAAGAACCTAGATATCATACTCCTTATTTATTAACTTAAGTTTTAATTCTTAAATTTACCAAATCGTTTTACAAAACCATTAAGTTAAGTACCTTTTTCTGTGCTATGCAACCCCCCCTCGAATAACAGCAGCCCTGCTCAGCTATATCATCTTGGTCTGAAGCTCAGGCATAATTAAGCTACATCAATGTCGTGTTAAGTAGCCAGCAAACTAATGATAGCCACATTTACAACAATGGCCAATTGTTGCAGTAAGCTGATGAAGATGGAACAGAGGTAGGTGGCTGTGACCCCAAAAGGGCAGCAGAGAACCCACAGGAACAACAAAACAAACAAAAGCACGAGGACTTTAATTTTTATGCGTGAAAACACATAGCCCAAAAAAAAAAAGCAAACCAAAGCCAGATAAACACAATGAAGAGACAATGCGATGCACACTTAAAATGCGAGACATTCATTTTTCTAGAAGTGAACAAACAGCAGAGAGCGGTTGGAGCAGAAGGACACACTGGTCCGACCTTTTTGAGGAGGAAATTCAATTAGCCAACCCAATGATATTGGACCAAGTTGTTGGGACAAAGTCGACGAGTTTGCTTAGGTAATGTTTCAATTAATTTATTTGTGGCTTTGTGTTTTGTGGGCTAAATCGCTAATGATGCGCCCACACAAAAGGACAACATGATGTATCTATTTAATATATATGTATATGTATATAAATATATACATGTATGAATGGATATGTGTATCTGAACGATAAATGCCTGGTTGCTCACTCCCAGCCATAAACAAATCAAATCAATTGACCACAATTAATAACACCAATTTCGGTGACTGCATTTCATTATTTGTTATATATTTCAAAGATATTTATTTGATAAACGCCGACGTCGCCAGACGCCAAAAATCTCATCGCTTTAAGTGGCTCATTTTGCGAGGAGACCCCAAAAAGGGTTGGGGCCATGACATAGCTGCAGGCAGGCAGCCAGGCAAGCAACACCAGAAAGCCAAGGGGAAGGGCAACACCAACATAAACAAAAAAAAAACCCCAAAATATAAAGGGCCGCTACCGGGTAACATATCAAAATGCCGCAAATGGGCAACTCAAGCAAATACACAAAAAAAAATTATATGAAATGAAATCGTATAAAAAAAAGTGAGTGCCAAAAAAAGGCAAACATGCGACGTCGTCTAAAGGATTTGCCAACGCAGACTTTGCAGCAAAGACAAAGTATCTACAGAAAAAAAGTATCTGAAAAGCTCCCGGGCACAGGCAAGAGAAAAAGATATGCTGAGGTCGCTGTGTCTGCTGCTGTGCGAGTGTGCATACGTATATGCTTATATGTGTGCGTGCATGTTTCGGAATTTATTCTGCGACTTGGAAATATAAGTTAAAAAAAAGAATCAGCAGAATGAAAAGTGAAATAAATGCAAGCCGCAACGACAACAACAGTCAGAGAATTGCGTTTAAGAACACCAACACCAAAGACTACAAACGCAATGTCTTTAATTATCTAAATATGACAATTTCAATTAACATATGAACCTTACCTTAATTAATATGTTGTTGCATTTCTAAATGTTGAGGGTCATTTTTCAATAGAAAAGTGATCTTTGACTTTTATAGGGTATGTCTCTGCTGTTCAGACTGCTACCCGAATACACGTGAGTCACCTGCTTGCCACACACACGCACACAAACGTGAATCCGTTTAAATGCTACTCATATATGTGTTCGCATCCTCCAAGACAAGTCACTTGCAGTTCACACTAACACGCGTTAATCCTACACAAGATTATGGAACGGTTGACTTAAAGCATCTGTTAAATTGGCTTAATCTGCACAAGTGTGTGCATGTCTGTCCACACATCTTGTGTGTGTGTTTGTCTGTCTGTGTGTCCGTTTGCCTTTGTAATATGTATCTCCCGCCGCCACTTTGTAACTGTTGTCATTTTTATTGCCCTGGGAATGTTTTTTATCCACCATTGTGTGAGAGACGCACACGCCCCGCCAAAACTTTTTTTCCTTTGCCTTCACTCGCATGTCTGCCATTGTATTTGTGTGCGTCTGCGTGTTTGTGTGTGTGCTTGTTTGCCCTGTCCTATACGGCACTGCACTGCCTGGCTGGGTGTCCTTTGTACTCCGCTAAACAAAAGTTTTGTCGTTGATTTTATTGACCAATTTTTGGATGCGTAAGTTTGTTTTTATATTTTGGTCTTTTTTTTCTCAGTTTTGTCCTCCCGCTTATTGGGGGGAGTTTTTGCCTGCTGCTCGCCCCTGGGTCCATTGGCAGTTTATTTGGTTTTCGTTTCGATTCGTTTCTTTTGACTTGTTTTGTTTTCATAAGTTTTTTATGGCTTCATCTGTGGGATTTAAAGTTTTATTGTGATTTAAACACTTGTTAATCGTGTGTGCATATGTCAATTGCCTGTCCTCATGTGTGTGTAAGATTTGCTTCGCTTTTTTTTTTTTTTGTGTGTGTAGCTACTGGATTAAGTTGTCTTTCTGTTTCGCTTATGACTACCAATTTGCTTTGAAGCAGGAGTAAAAGTGTGGCAAGTAGATTATACTGTTTACAATAAGTAAATACTATAAGATAACAAGATATTACAAATAATATCTTAATACATTTTAAAATAGATACAAGTTAGACAATATTTTGCATGTCAATATTCTTGTAAATAAAGTTTAGTGAAAATCATGGAATTTTATTATTTATGGACATTTGTAAATGGTATTATTAAATTGGACAGTTACGTTGATAAATTTAAATTGATAAACGTATTTCCTTATCTATTAAAATTGTAGTCTACAGCTGCAATTTACTTCATATTTAAACATTTAACGTTTAATATTATGTAAAATTTTCATCCAAGCCAATCGAATTTACAAAGCATATGCGTCATTAGCCTTAGTTGACCCACAGAGTTGGCTCAATTTGTTAACAGATTTAGCATATCTATGCCAAAATTTACATGCACCTAATGACAACTAGGAGCCGAGGAGGAGCTGAGAACATCCGCCGCATATCCATCGTTTCATTGATAAATTGTCTACAGAATGGCAAACAATGATGTTGCTGTTGTAGCAGCAAAGAGAGGAGTAACATTGATAGGTGGACAGGTAGCAAACGTCAGTTACACACACAAATAATCACTACACTTCAATCAGTCAGTAGGAGAGAACAAGACAGAGAGAGAGAGAGAGAGAGAGAAGGAAGCGAATAAAAGTGAGCGTCTGGCGTCTTGGCTACATCTGCCCGGGAAGAAGTGGACAGTGGACAACCTGCAGAGCGATTGTAATCAAAATGCAACAAATTAAGGGGGCAGGGAGACTGCGAGACGGACGTATAGCACTGAAGAGCCGTGGTCTGTTGTACGTACCTTTTGCTTTGCTAAAATATTTATTTATGCAATTATTTTGCAAGTAGCTCAAAATAAATAAATGAAATGAAATAAAAGTTGCTGCCAGCACATGGAACTGGATGTGGATGTGGCTGTGAATGTGAATGTGAATGTGGGTCTGAGTGTGTGTGTGTGTGTGCGTTTGTGCGGGGTTCCCAAGTGCCTCCGCACGACTTCAATTGAGGACGGAGCGCAGTAAATTAAAATTTAAATTTATGCCATTTGCTTGTTGGTTTGCTGCTTGTATGCCGAGCCGAGCCCCAAAATACATTCGCAGGACGCAATTAGGCAACTGGTTGTGTGTAAAGGTGCAATGCACAACAACAACAGCAACAACAACTACAACACTAGCAACAACAATACTAACCACAACAAAAGTGATGCGTCATGTCATCATTTCTATTGTCACCCATTTGCTGGCATGTCAAAAAACAAAAAAATTATTCATTTATTTATGACAGCTTTTGAGAATAAGTGCTGGCCCTAAGTGAAACGTCACTTGCGGTCAACTTTTCGCGCTCAGCTGCCAAAACAGGTGTGCTTTAAAGCTGCCCCCCTCACTCCCCCCTCGCTACCTTTTGGCGTGACCCAATTAGTTGTTGTTGTTACTGTCTTTAGTGCTCAAAACAATGTAGTCGTGGCATGAGTTTATGGCTCGTAAATGTCTGGACTGGCCAATATTCATCTGGTTGGCATTTAATTACATATGCCGCGTATACGTAATGTTTGTGTGATTGTATAACATTTGGTGGGCTTGACTCCTTGTTGATATTTTTGATATTTATATTGTAAAAAGAAGGCCAAAAGACTGCAACTCATAAGCCAAATAACTGTGAAGCTGTAAAACCATCAAAATCAGGCAATTGTGGTTGAGGTCATTTAGTGGGCTGGGCAATAAATGGCAATCAGGCCGGCAGACAATCAATGGGGTTAAACCCTTTCTGCCTTATGATCTGAAAACAATTTAGGCTTTTATTTGTTTTTGATGCTACCAAATACAAAGCAATCAACTGGGAGAAAGAGGGCACAAATGGTAACAGAAATAAAGCTAAAGTCGAATGCAATGAACGTACATCATTGAAGTAAGACCAAAAGCAACAGTTGCTATTGATGGATCACCAAAAAGCAACGGGGCAACACTGCAACTACAGCAGCAACAACAGCAAAGTCCAGCAACAAATGCCAAATGAGCTGTAGAAGAAGTTGCGCAAAGCGAAAACTGCGATAATGATCAGACAAAAGCGAAAAACGCGTTAAACTTTGCAACGTCGTCATCAACCAGCAACCAGCAACAAGCAACTAACAACAACTCTCAACAAACTCCCCGAGGCCCCTCGGCAACAACCACAGCAAGAACAACAGCAACAGCAACAACAGCAACTGACCCAACGACCGGACGTAGTGCTTGCAGTCAAGTGCGATTGCAAATGCACGGAATTCACATTGAAGCCTGCTGCAGTGTACACTATCCCCACTGTACCCGTTACACTGAGAACAAAGAAAGAAAAATATTCGAATAATCTGATTAATCTGAACAGAGTAAGCAAACAAAAATAAGTTGAAAAAATTTTCACCGATTTTTAGAAAGTTGAAGATGTTTTATTTAACTTATTTTGTTTTGTAGTTATTTTTAATAGTTTGTGCACTCACGTAAAAAGCTTTTAGAAATCAGCTAATAAATTTCCCATTTTTTTATTCTTTTTTTTCTGTAAGTGTAGTAACCAAAAGGTTGGCCATTAAAACCGTTTGGCTTGCACTCGATCGGCTACCGTTGCTACCGCTAAAGCGGCTGCTGCTGGTGGTGCTGATGTTGGCGGTGGTGGTGACGTAGCTGCTGCTGATGGGTCTGTTGATGGTTCTGCTGATGGTCAGTCAGTTTGTCCGTCCGTCAGTCTGAATGGTTGTTGTCTGATGAGTTTAGTGCCGCTCGCTGTACGATGATTTGTAATTTTTCGCCGTTTGTCAGTAGAGAATCATAATAATCATAATAAAATGCAGCTATACACATTTTAACACCAAAAACCGCCAACTTGTGCATGCTGCCTGTCCGAATATCGGTTCGGGGGATTGGGTACTGGCTTTTCGGGCTATTGAAGTACTGCCGTTGTCATGTTAATTTTGCACTCAGAGAAAACTCAGTAGCTGTCTGGCTGACTGGTTGGCTGTCGCATTAAACTTGGTAATTTGTGTCAAGCATGGACGGTAGCTACTACTGTTTAAGTGTCTGAGCTTCTGGGTGGTTTCGCCTCTTTGATCTCAACTTGGCTAATTAAGTTGAGCTAAACGTGCTGAAAACTCTGTCTCCCATTTCTTGCTCATGCTAATGGACTTGGCTTTGACTTGGACTTAGACTTCAGGCAGTTCCTCCTGTAATGAGCGACGCCTGCAGTTTTTTCAGCTGGCAATATAAATTGACATATTGTTAGAGTAACGTCACTTGAGTAGTATTATTTTTACTGACAGACTTGCATTAAAAAGTTATTGGTTATTCTCATATAGCTAAGACAAATTAGTCGAAAATTTATTGTAGTTTTACGATGATTTTATGCTTACGGCAAGAGAAAGAAAGTTGACATATGATTGCTGCCAAATGTTTCATTTCAAGGTGCCCAATAATAAAATAATTATGCTATAAAATACGGATTAGAAATACTCTGAATACACCATTTTTATTTCTTATATTTTCAACGAAATAATGATTTCTTATACATACCCAGAACTAGTCTCACATTATAGGTAATAATACGTGTTCTGCATTATGCGGCAATAAATTTGCACTCTAAATCGTTAAACAAGCAAAAAATATTTTCCCCTTTCAGATAAAAGCACCCCAGATCAGTCCCTTCGGAATACATATCCCTCAACAATGACAATGACGATAAAAAAAAGGAAATTAAATGAAATTGCGAATATTTTGAGTGGCCACAAAATGTGCACTAATTAATGTCAAAAATATAAGCTGATGCGGCTCTATTGAGATCCCTATCAACGTGGCGTCAGTGGCTGATGATGATACCATAGTAAACGAGTGATGAGTAAATGTCCTGGACAAAGTGAAAGCAGCTGTTGAACTCTCTATACTTTGGATTTTGGGCAATTAAACTGTCATCAGTGCGAAAATGTAGCAAGCACGAAAGTTGTCTAAAATTTATGAAATTTGATTTTAATTGGGCAAAGACAAAGTGCCAAAATGTGGGCGTGTCTGCTTAGCAGCTGTCACACAAATGTGACATGGCTGCCAGCTCAAACTTGCCGTGCCCCTTCATAAAAAACCGCTAAAAGCAATTTCCTTATTGTTTATTGGTGGTTGGTGGGCTCAGTGGTTGGTGGTTGAGCCATTTTTGCCACTTAACGCATCATCACTTCGGTTAATTTGTTGAAAACGGTATGACCTTGCTGCTGCTATTGCTATTGCTGTTGCTGCATCTGTAAATTTGCAAGACAACAAACAGCAACGATTGCAATCAACGGGCGCCGCATCTCTATCAAATCGAACATCATTACCATGCAGCAGGAGTGGGGAACTGTTACAGCATCCGCTGCTACGTTTTACGCGCTTCAATGATTCGGTTTGCGGCCTGGCCACAGCCTCGTTGTGCCAGATTAAACGTATGCAACTCTTAACCTTCGTTTAAGTCTCTGCTGTATCTGTATCTGCTCTCTGATTGACAATCATCAAGCGATACGCGAAAACCTGAAACATTGCCCCAGGTTTATTTACTGCTCTCGGTTGTTGTAACTAAATTTGTTTTGCGGTTCGCATTTGTTTGTTTGTTTGTTTGTTTTCTTTCTTTCTTTTCCTTGCTAATTGTGCATTTAGCTGGGAAGTGGTTAAGGCTTGAGTGGATAATCGAAGGAGTTCCCGAGATAAGCATACATTGATTGCAAACTGTTGTAAGCACATTTCTCAACTGGGGTTTTTCAGTTCTTCTAAGTGTCTTGATAACCTTGAAAGTCTTTTAGATCACTGCCAAATTAGGTCCTTCTCAATTATCATTTAGCATATGCAAATGATCCAGACAGATAAACACACATCGCTAGGGCCTTTAAACGTTACGCAGCGTTCAATCAGCGACTTGGTCCAAAACACATTACCGTTAAAATCGCCAAAGAGTTCATCAAAATTGGCCTGAAAAGTTAGCTTAGTTTCGGTAATCGAATTTACAATACTCTGCAAGTCGAACAGAAACCGATTTAAGATATAAAATGTAGCTTTAAGCGTTTATTTAAAATATTTATATAGTATCTATAAGAAGACCTCAAATTTTCCCCTAAAAACTCCATTTAACTTACATAGTTTTTATCAACGTTTTGAATTTCAAAACTAAAGTTTAGTTTATTTTGCTTAAATATTGATCAAGCTAAGCATAAATCGATCACTGTATCTAAACAGAAAAGTCCTATTATCCCTTCAGTAAGGGTATTAACAAATTTGCATGAGCCATAGCCAGAGTTGCCCGCAAGCTTAAAAGCCAGTAGCCCAATAATTTCAAATTATAAATCATAAAAACGCAAAAATTAGAATATATCTTGCATATAAAAAATTTTTTGTTCGAACAACATTTTCTGGCTAACATTTTGGCTACTGCAATTTTGAAATAAGCTTCAGCCGAAAATTATGGTTAATCACGAAAGGGTTGCCTAAAAATGAGAAAAGAAAAAACAAAGTGGCTGTTGATCCATCGCGTTTTCGGCTGCAAAACTAACTGTTCTTCGCCTCAAAATTTTGCATAATCGGCGCCAAATGTTTTTTTTTTTTCACATCAGCCTGACAAACAAAACATAACAGAAAATTACCAAATTTGTGGCTTTTGACCAATTGCATTAAATTGTAATTAACCTTAATTGATTGAGCGATTATAATTCGTTTTGGCTATGCAAAATTTCACTTTCAATCAATGTGTTCTCTCAGTCACTTCCGATTGCGTTGCCCACAATTACACACACATGGCGCAAATAGATTCAATGTTGCTAGAGTATGTATTCGTGTGTGTGCGTGTGTGTTTGTTCCATCGTCTATCATTAGCATCAAAAAGCTATCATCATCATTACCAAACCCCAAACTGTTGACCAAACGAGACAGCACGAGTCTCGCACTTTGCACGCGATAAAGTTGTTGGCTGTTTGTTACACGGTTGTGGCTGTTGCTATAATTCTTGTTGTTGTTGATGTTCTGTTAGATAGACACGCATACAATAATCAAGCGGCGAAGCTAGCAATCATAATTGTTCAGAGGTGTTGCTTTGTTAAGTTGCAACCTTATCATTAGCTATAGGCAACACACTAGCTATGATACAATAACAAATAGATAAACATATGAATCCAACAGTGGAAATGGGTACTTACTATTTAAGATAATTAAGATCATATATGAATTATGAGTAAAATTTATTTTTGTTGATCTCTCATTGGTTTGGAAATGACGGATTCCATATAGGCAATCATATCTCATGTCTTAAAAACTCTCAGCTATTTTCTAACAATTGGTATTTCTTATGGCAACTGAAGGCTTTCAAGCAATTGACATAAATTGACAAAGTTTACGAGTGAACGCAACGTTAATCGCTCAATCAGTGAGCTGAAAAACTGAAAAATATATAATAAAAAACGAAACAAAACGTATCAATAACTGAAAAATATAAATCAATATCAAAACAAATGGCGAACGGTCCGTGTAAGCACTAAATCAATGTGTCAATATAGGTAACTGATACACTAGAGATCCAGCAAGCAATTCAACAATCCAACTGCAGCGGAAATTGAATTATGCCCCCAGATGAAGCACTTTCAGCACTTCAGCCACTCCGACTCCAATTGCAACTCCAATAAGTATCTAAGTATGCATGAATGAGCGCCTGAATGACTGACTGACTGAATGGTCAGTCGCCTGAGTGGCTGTGTGACAGACGGCGGACAACTGCTGCTCAAATCAGGTGCTGCCACTTTCGTTCGGCTGCCAACATCGACGGTGACGACGACGTCCGTTCGACCGCGTTACAGGATTGTGTCTGCTAACTGTGAGAATCTGAGCCAGTAGCTAGCAAATCTAACGTTCAATGTCTGAACGATTTCCTTTGCGAACGGGTTTTCACCGGCATTAGATACTGCAGCGATATACGTTCGATAGTTTATGGTCCACAATTAAAATTGCGCGTTTGTCGGCTGGCTGCAACAGTAGCTCCAGGTGCGTAGTCATACAGTAATGAAGGGGGTTTTCATATAAAATGTTTACAAACAAAGAGATTTTTTAATAATTGTAATAATTGAACCCAAAGCTCTATGGTTTTTATCAGTTACCCTCTTAACCACACCCTTGTTTATTACTTTGTAGCAAAGGCATTAAATGAAAATTAGCTGCAATAACATGAAAATTCATAGCTTAATATGAGTCGCAGCTTTATTTGCCACAGGTAGAGCCAGCCATCAAAAGCTTGGCAAAAACTTTTACCAATACGAGTAAAACACTGTATTAAAGTTGGAGTATGAGTACTTTGACTTACTTGGCGCCAAGACCAGTGGCACATGGTAAATTATTGAGTTTAAATTGTCGATTGACATGTGAAAATGCTTATAAAAGGACTGTGTGAAGCATTGATGTTTTGATATTTGTTCGCATTCTGCTAATAAATTAATTAATTGTTGACTTCATTTTCGTTTTTATCGTATGGCATTTAATTAACTCACCGTTTTTAATAAATTAACAACAAAACTTGTATTACTATTAACTATTTTATATTGTGTTTTTGTCATGTTTTAAAATATTACTATTTATTGTTAGTTGTAAAAAATTTATAAAATTACCATCATTACATCAATTAAATTCTACTTTAGCTCCCAAGCTCAAGTTTAACTCAATAAATGGAAACATGTAAGATATATATTATATAGATATATATTATTTAACGTTAATGTTTCATATTTTTGGTGTTTCTCAACCGATTTCAATATAAATTTCACAGACGCGTTCATACGTACAGACGGACACGGCTATGTCGACTCGGCTGTTGATGCTGATCAAGAATATATTTACTTTATGGGGTCGGAGATGCTTCCTTCTGCCTGTTACATACTTTTGCACTTTTTGAATGGGTTCAGAGTATAAAAATGAAAAAGTCACACATACTACGAGTACTCCGTATTAATACGAGTATTGCTAACATGCTTGACCACTTTCGATAGTCAAAACCTACTTTTCAGAAGGGGAAAAAAATACGCATAAATAGCCAATGCTGCTACTCAAAGCGGAAGTAGGTAGTGGGGCAATTAGATGTATGAGGAGAAGTGAGGAACAAACTCAGCGATGCAGCAACAACGTTCAGCACAGCATGAGGTGTTGAAATTATTTTTATTGTATCGTAGTACACCAGACACAACACCCACTCAACATCAAAAAAGCTGTTGATTTGTTCAATTGAGTGCGGTTCCAATTTATTTGGCCTGCTCGAACTAAAGAGCTGGTAAACCTTTTTTAAATTAGAAGCAAATAGTGCGGAAAGTAAGAGCCGACTAAATGACCGTCAAAATACTCGTATATTTGCCCTTCACATGGGATGCCACACATTTTGCTTTATATATATCTTTGAGGTTTTTCGGCTACTGTGTTTTTTTCTGTTTGACCGCCACAAATATTTGAAATATTTTGCTTTAGATTAGCGCAACTTTTGCCGCAGCTAACGGCGCTTTGCAACGCAACAGAAATCCATCAAAGGATCATCAAATGTTGCAGTGACGTATTGCATAAAACGACTGCTCCCAGACTGCGACAGGAATGTGCCATGTCTACCCGAAAAAGAGAAGAAGAAGTCCTATACCTGGCTGTCTCAGGTAGCTTAAGTTCGAAGCAAACGAAATCCAATAAAACATCAACACGAGCAGAATTATAACAACTAAGTAAACGTCTGTCACTCGGACTCGATCTGGTCAGAATTTTGATCAGGCCAAAAAAGGAGGAGCTGAGGTCTGAAGCCTTGCGAACGGCAGCTGATCAAAGGCCGCTTGCTTGATTGAAGGCTAAGGAGGACATTGACGATTGCAGTGCAAATGATAATTTATTAGATAGCAATCTTTAGGCACAACAAGATGAGATGAGGCAAAAACAAAAAAAGCAACACAGAAAGTTTTTGAGGGCTGAGAAAACAAGAGTTGGAATTTTTATTGAATTAATTTCGTTATTCGTCTGCATTTCTAATTAAACCGAATTAATCATGAACAGCAAAACATTGTACTAATTATGCGTAGACCAAACTGGGCTACAAAACTCGATCTGCAGACGAGTCTATTTGCTGCAACCCACTCTAAATGTCAGCTGCTTTCAGCTCAGCTCAGCAGCTCAGTTTGTCGGCACTCACAAAAGCATTTTGCAGCCATGATGATGCTCACGATTATGATCAAAACAGTTGACCAGCCAGCGGTTTGCGCTACGAGTTGACTTTGATGTTTTGCGACACGCAACGACACACATTTATTGTTAGCCTTAGCTGCAAGACATCCAGACGTTGCCCTTGGCTTGCCACCAAGCGTCCAAATTGGCAAAAATTCTTAGTGAAAGTGCGTAAGAAAATAAAGAAAGTTAGCGTTGACTAATGATTATGTTATAAAAATAGATTCTAGCAGATTGCTCATCTATAAGTGGCACTTAAGAAATAGATAAATCTTATTTAGATTCTAGAAACTGGAGCTGAAGATAGGGAAAAATATTTTTGACTCATATTTACTTAATTTACTATTTACTTATATTTACTATCATATTTATCAAAAACAGTTCTTAAAGTCTTAGCCATAAAAATGCCTACACTTGACACACATCCAAACATAATATCAAATTTTTCTAGCGGTCAAAATCTGATCAAATTAAAGGTAACATACACAATCCCTCATAATGTAATAAATGTGGGCTTAGTAGCTACAAAGTAGCTCCTGCTTTCTGTCCCCCGAAAGCCAAAAATGCAGCTGTCTAACGAGCGTTTAGCTCTCTCTCTGTACGAGAACAACCCGTCAAATGGGCCAAGGATTAAGACGCGTGTAGCGTTAGCCGCCGGCATCGCCGCAGATACAGATACATATACAGACATAGACACAGCCGCAGCTTAATGACCGTAATGACCAACAGTAACAGCAACAACAACAGCAACAAGGATACGGCTGATAACAAACACATGATGCTGCTGAAAAATTGTACAAATTACTTGAGTCCAGCAGCCAAATGTCTGCCCACAAAACGAAATCATTTCGGACACAACTTCTGTTGTTTATATAGGATCGTTGTGCAGGACTACACACTACAAGCAACTCGGAAGGAGGGTTGCCAGCAACCCCCACATTAAGGGCAACTTTTATTAATGATTCACAATTTTATGTAGCGCGTATTTATCACATTTGAGTGTGCAACACACAAACCACACACATTCATTCGTATAAACAACGGCGACAGGTATTTTGTAAGTTGAAAACTTGACAGACTTGTTTGTGATCCTTTTTTTGTAGTCATTGTTGTTGCTGTTGTTGTTTGTTGTTGTTTTTGTTATGACAAACGTGCAGCAGCAAGGACAAGTGACTGGCAAAAGGGCAAGGGAACGCGGCCTGTTTTCGGGCGACATGTTTTGCAGTTTTCCGTTTGACCGCAACAAAAGACATGATGTCACGCTGCCTGTGGCTATATGTCTATATGTGTGTGTGTGTGTGTGTTTGTGTATGCGTGTGTGTGTGTCTTGTAAAGCAACTACACAATGGCAGCGCGACAGGACAGCCTTTGTCAACACACAAGCACAAACACTCACACGCACACCCAAAACACTCTGCTCGTGTCAATTGAAAGGTAGTCAAAAGGTCGGGCTTAAGTGACTTTATTAAGCGGTTTAAAAAGGGGCAGGTTACACTCACATCAAAACGCACATACACACAAACACACTTACAGGTATATATAAGGATGAGTGTGTGCGTGGTACTTGACATGCCTGCTGTTCTGGCAGCTTTTGTGTGCCAGGAGACATAACTTTTTGGGGCGCTGTGGATTAGAACAGGCTTAAATGCTACTTTAAATAATGTTGACTATTTATTTTGCTCATCTTTAAATATCATTTAAGCTAAAGGGCTAAGATAAGAAAATGCGTGATTCATGCATAAGAGGAAAATTTAAATTTTGAAAAATATTTAGATCAAACAATTTAATATAAGTACCATTAAAATGTCAAGCATTACAAATTCGTTTATTAATATACGTTTTAAGTTAAAGCTTCTTTGCGTTTCAGCAGCTTATCACCAAGGATCTATGAATAGGAACTCCAAGGATTTCACACATTCATTAAAATAAAGCAAAAAATGTTCCGCATTACAACCCCATCTGGGAGGGTTAAGGATAGGTCGACACTCAGCTAGCATTTCATTTACTTTTCCGCTGCTTTAAATCACACATATTTTTCTGTGTTTCTTGTTCCTTATAATTTATGTGCCACATGTTACCTGACAAAAGTAACACTCATATGAGAAAATGGAAAAAAAAAACTTTTGGTTCTGGAAACAATGTAAGGAAAATTTGAAAATGGTGGCCGGCACACAAAAATTCCAGGGCTACCTTTTGGTAAAGAATTTCACGCTGATTTATGAGATTGCAAAACCGCTTAAAAGGTGGCTTGGGAAAATTTCTTCAAATTTCATTTTAATGTGTGTGAAAGAAGTCCAAGACCTGATATAAAATTTATTGAAGTAAAACTAAATTTGCAATTATATCAACTATATGAGATGGTATTTTAAAAGAAAAGTTAAATAAGATCAACTCTGAAAATGGTAATATTAAATTTGTTACTAATGAAATGTTAAAGAGATTTATTTACCCAACTTCCTTTTAAGGCTAAGTCATAATTCTCGAATATATGAGCAGACAATAGAGCATCGAAACATTGATGATTCACGACTTTTCCGAGGCACTTGACAAATGAATTAGCGCAATTCACTCGAAGCACATCAAAAGCATCGAATGGGAAATGATGTCGCATACAATGTGTGTCTTTCAATGCAAAAGTCAAAGTGTCAGGCCAAAGTCGACAGAATGTGCAGAATGACAAACTGACAACAAGCAACAACACAGTCAAAGACAGTCATACACACAAAAGCACACAGACAAACATACAAACGCTTCCTGTTGAAACATTGCAAACTTCCGACTGCTAAAGGAACTGGCGAAAACATATGCCTCTGGTGTGGGTACATCTACAAACCCAATCCCAATGCAAAATCCCAAACCCCTAGTCCAACTTCAAGCAGCGAGTGTAGTTGAAATATTTTTGGTGATTTATTTGCAGCGCGTAGTTTGTGGCATGTTTGCCGACAACAACAGCAACAGCAACAGAAAGAACAAGAACAACGACAGCGCCAATAAACAAATTGCCGACGCATTTTGTCAGCCTTACGGCACAGGATTATGTTAAACAAGCAAGAATGCTCCACTAAAGAGTGTTCGACTTCAATATATCCTGTTTTTAGACCTTTTAATAGTTAAATGTTAAATGTTAAACAATGGTTACAAAGATGTTAATAAAGGTTTAAGTCATTTTTGATACTTTAAACTTATTCTAAGAATGTCAATTACTTATAACATTTTCTGCTTAGCTCTATTGTACGCAGTTAAAATGTATTATACCTGAAAAAGTTACAGGGTATTGCAACAGCAGAGTTTCTTCGCTGCTCAAAAACGCTTGACTCCTTGGCTGTCTGTCTCTTTGTCTGATTGTCAGGCTGAGTGGCGCTCTTTGGGGTTCATGCTGACTTTCATGGCACCGGCATGTGTTTACTTCGGCAACTGATTTAAATGCGCTGCTTTATAGCGCCACTTAATGTATCATTGAATTTAAATCAATTTTTCAGCAGAAGTTGAAAAATGCTGAAGCATGACCTCATAACTGGGATTATGTTGGATTTTTGTTTCTGATACTGCGAACGCTTGATAATTTTTAAAACAAAGAGTTTTAGGATGTTGTTAAGTTTGTAATTTTTAAAATACTGTAAAAGAAAAATTAAGACTTAGTAAATACTGTTGCAGGAATGTCTCAAATGAACAGGCAATGTTTATATTTTACCATAAAATAATAATAATCACAACATTACTCAGCTAACAGTGAGCCATACTCGAGTAATCTTTAAACTAAATTCCAGCTCTAGTGTCTCTGGAAACTTGCACTCACCTTTATTGTCTGAGAGAGGTGTGGTAAGGGGGTTGGACAGTAGCGCCTGCAGTTAAATAAATCACGGAAAATGTCTTTAATCTTGGCGCCTGGAGTTGCGGTACACAAGTCGACGTTGACCATCGGTAGCCGTTGCAGATTCTTTTCTTGTTTTTATTGTTGTAGTTGTGGCTGAAACTATACATCATCGCTGTATGCCAGACGGTGTGTGACACGCCCACTTATGAGTGTTTTGTCGCCTTAATTACTAGTCGCCAGTGCAAGTCTGTCTATTTGTACAGCTATTGGCAACATTGCAGGGTCCACAATGTTGCTGTTGATGAATGAATGAATGAGATGCGGCACAATGTTGCACGTCCCCTGATGATTGTTGTTATTCATATGCATTTGTCAAGGAGTGGATACGTACAAGACACATACAAACATAGAATGCACTCATAAGCGCCTGCGGTCACAGCGGAAGCTGTAATGAGTTACTCAAGCAAACGCGTCAATCCACAAATGGCAATTAAACTGGAACCCAACTCGAACTTTTCCAACTGACTTACGCCACGGGAAATTCAACTTTCACACACACATGGGTTGACTTGATAGACCACTAAAAATAATTTACGACTTTCTTAGGAATTTAAATTTCAGCACCCGCGCTACCTTAAGGTATGACAGATACTTGCAGAGTATCTGTAAGATACTTTTTTCTTTAGCACAGCCCACAAATTTATGCGCTATGTGGGCGCTACAACAACCTGTTTGTATAAACTCACCCACAACAAACACACAAACACACACACACACTTTCAAAAATACACATACATATATCTTAATGCATGTATGTTCAAGTGGAGGTCTGTTTATTTCCGCTTAGATAAGTTTATTTCATAAACGACACTAAATTATATGCCAAGAATGTTTGTTGCTGTTGTTATTCCTGGTAGACATCTTGCTTATTGTTCTGTTGCTGCTTCTGCTGCTGCTGTCTCTGTTATTGTAATTTATGCAAAAATATTTTCGTTGAAAAATACGATTACCAAAGCCCAGAGCCCAGCCATACTAGCTCCTTGGGGCAGTACTCTCACTCTTACCCTCCATATCTCTCTCTATTTGTTTTTCCAGATCTAACTGGTGTATCTGCAACAACCTCAACTCAGTTTTCAGTACCCGGCCCAGCACGTACGAATAGTTTTGATAAATGTTTAACTTGGTTAGCTCATGTTGGGTTTTGTCTTGGTAGAAGGGGCACTGAGAGATAATAAAACACACGTTTTCAGTTTGGATTTGGCATAATGTTATTTAGGTATTCTTATTTGAAAAAAAACATGGCTACCTTTTATGAATTAATTAAATATGGAATGATTGTTTACTTAAAAAATAGTTAAAACATAAAATTTTAGGCATGAAAGCAACTTTAAGTTTGTGGCTTAATTTAATTGAAAGGATACAAGCGAGGAAAAAAACATAACCACGTAGACAAAGCTGACATCCTCGAGACTCAAAGACAAAAATAAAGAAAAGAGTAAAAACAAAAAACCATGCAGCCAGCTGCAATGTCAAAAATGCAATTTCCTAAATAAATCTCCCCACAATTTGAGCTCACCTCACCCCGCAAAACAACCAGTGACTGCAGCAACAACAACAACAGTTTCAGTACTTGTTGTGGGCGTTGCCCAAAGCAGAAAACTTTTTGAGTGTACTTGCAGCGTCTGCAAAATCTGCATAGACGCCTACTTTTAATGGAGGAGAACTTTGGCTGCGCACAAAACACTGCGCCAAGTCAGTGTCTGGCCACGCCCCAAAAGTGCAACCTAGTTTTAGGGGTGCATTTAACAAACGAACTTAGATTTGTGGCAGCAGCAGCTGCAGCAGCAAAAAGAGCAAACTATTTTAATTCTTATTTTCTAATATCTTGTATATTTTAAAAGCACGAATAATGCAAACAACAAAGTTGACATTGATATCGTTTATGTTATAAATTTGGCAGACAAAGCATAATTTAATACCTATTTTTTATTTTTTTTGTAAATTTTGAAAATCATTGAATAAGTATAAACTAGCTTAAGAGGTTTCTGTGTTGTTCAAACATATAAGATTTAAATACTTAAGTATTAGTCTGTCATATTTTGTTAAAAGAGTGAAAGTCTGTTTTATTAGTTATCCTTCTTCGCAGACTTTTTAACGCTAATGAAAACAAGTACTTCATGACTTCAATCATATATTATATATATATATATGGTAGAGTATATCTAATCGTTTTTTAATAATTCATTTATGATTTTTTCACAACAAAAACTATGCTCGTCTTACTGTACTATAATATTCTTGTCAATCTTTAAATAAGTATTAGGAAACAGCTTCTGACTTTTGCTACATAAGCTTTCCTGTTCCGCTGAATGACTAATACTCGTACAGCACCTAAGCCAAGAAGGGGCTTATGGATGAGTACTCCTCGTTGCAATCTTGTAGCTACCTGTAAATATGTATAATCAAGGTAAAGAACTGAACGCTAAGCGTCTGCATTTATGGCTATTAAAGCCATAAACTGTGAAGAGCGTGAAGAGTGGCTTACTTACAGCGAGATGCAGGCTCAGACTCAGACTCAGACTCAGACTCGGAGTCAGACATAAAGACTGGGGACGTTTGGTCGTCAAGCACATCATGGTTTTAATTATTGTTTACATTAAAAGGTCATGAGTCTGGGGCGAGTGAGTCGAGTGAGCGCATTGGGCGTAATTCGCATTTAAGCCACGACCGTGTACTTAAACAGCGATTAAGCCTGAGTCGGCTTTGATTGCTGTGGGGCACTTTGTAATTAACATGTGTGAGAATGAAGCAATTTTACACATATTTTGTGGGGCAACAGGTCAATAGGGAGCCCCAAAAATCAGAAACAACTTGATATATTTCTTGGACACTTCCTGTGCGCCTTTAATTTACTTTTAAATGTTGAAGAAAGTTCTTCAAAGTTTTTAATTAAACACTTACGAGTGTGCTTTTTATAAACTTACAATACATATATAATTTGCCTCATCATTGGCCTGTGAAATTCTGCACACGTCACTTCCCATTGGGATGAATTTGCATTTTTCACCAACTCATTTCAATATCCTTTCGCTTGTTTTCATTGAATAAATGTTGAACGTGGTGGAGGGAGCGGTGGGGAGGCGGGTGTACCGCAACAGACCTAGACCTAGACGACGACGGAAGTCATTTATTTAATATGCGCCAACATTATCCTTTATTATGGCGGTTTTTGCATTTCAGTGCCTTATGAGCTGGCACGCCATCCAATGGATAAGGTCGCGCAACTTCAGCTAGTGAGCCTGGTCTATTCTGTTATGGTTGTGTCTTGGGGGGTCTTTTCCAGGGCAATGGCAACCTGATTGGAACTTTGCTGTCTGTGGCTGAAGTGTGTGTTATTTGAATTCAATTTTGGTAATGGTTATCTGGCATTTTTGTTTTGTTTTCAAAAAATCAATTAAGTGCTTTAAACTTTAGCCATTGTGTTTAAAGTATTGCTAGAACATGATGAAATTCTAATTGCAATAAACGTTTTTAATATTGTAGAGAAAAATGTCTTAAGACCATTAGCTATAAATATATTTATTATATGTGTTACAATAATAAGAAAAATTCACAGTCTTATTACCCTTACCTAAACTTTTTTCTTTTTCAAACTCTTTTTGGCACTCAATAAATATCTTTAACTGAAGGGTCAATATCTAAATCGTTTTATGACCAACCATCATTGACATTTTGCCGCCCAAGGGGACAAAACTTTGATTGTGTGGCCAAAAGTTTTTATTGGCAATTTCTGGGTATGATTATTATACTTAGTCAGTTCAAGCTTAAAGATCGACAACAGTTAAAGAATATTTAATGATTTCATGACTATGCTAATTATTTGTATTTAACTTGTGTTAAGATTTATTACTGGTTTGTGCAATTTAATAAATCTGGGCATATTCTAATATCATAGACAGATTTGTCGCGCTCTTTGCTATCTGAGGGGAGCAAGTTACACAAGCCGAGGACATTCTTAAGCATATCAACAAATTCCCTCATATGCCATTAAGCACCACCCTCCCGAAAGCAAACCACTCTTCTCCACTCAAGTCCTTAGCAAAGGGTCTGCTTCTTGGCTTTCTTTCTGGAAATTTTTCTTTTTTCTGCCATGGCACATAAATCATTATTCGTCTCTGCGTTTATTTTGACTTTGACAGCACTAACACTTGTGCATTATGATATCTGTACGTGTGTGTGTGTGTGTGTGTGTGAGTCGAGACATGGCCATTATATCATTTTAATGTCTGTTAAATTTAACTTTAAAACTGTTCAAGATAAAGCTTATAAATAATTGTACAAGTAAATATTCAAAGTAAAGTATTCATTCTGAAGTTTCCCTTTTCTCAGTATATATCTCTTTATTTTTTATTTTTTTTACCATTTTAAGCTACGTTTTGGCTACATTTAATTAATATATTTTATAAATCATAATCAACTTCCGAGCTGCTCATCCTTTTTGGGCACAATTTCCATTTGTAGCCACAACTTTTGCTACCGGACATCGTTAGACATTTGCTAAATGACCACAACACTTAGGCCAAGATTTATAATAGCCAAGTTGTTGTTTACTTTTGAATGCACACACACACACACACACACACACACACAAACACACAACTGCCACACAGAGAGTTCATGTGAAAGGGGAATCTCGAAATGTGCACACTTCATTTAGCCGCGTGCCTTTTTGGCCCAAACTGAACTCCAAGCCCGCATGAAATGAGTTCGAAATTACGAGCGTTGATTAGTTTGCTTAGCTTAGCTAAAAAATAATGACCCACACCGAGCTGCAGCATGGTCAAAGGCTGGAAAAAACAGGGCAAGAGTTATTTGTAATAAATTTAAGTGTTATGCTCGGACCCGGCTGTCCCAAAGGCAAAAAAAGGTAACACCCCAAGTAACAGTTACAGTTTCTAATTTATGACAAATGCACATGCTCGTCTTGAAGTTTGCACTGGACCTGAACAACTGGACAACTACACCTCCCTCCTATAAAAAAAAATACACAAAACTTATTTGTCGATGGCTTTTGTGGTTTTGCAAAGCGGCCCTGATTTTCAATTTACTAAAATTTGCGTTCCAAAGTGTTGCGTATTGTAGTTTTGGGTTGTAGTGCTTACGAGTTATGAAATATTATGCAATATGATATATGAACAAGTAGGCGGATCAGACAGAAACATAAAGTAGACAGAGATAAATGGAGAGAGAGAGAGAGAGAGAGAGCGAGTAAGATAGAGGGAGATATAGAGAGAGAAAAATCTTAATAAAAATGTCACTACTGGAAATTAAGTAAATTACTTATAAATATCTTTTAATGTATGAAGTTATATAAAAGCTTCTCTTTTTATTTATATATCTTTAATATTTTATATATTAAATATTTGTATAATTTATTTTGTGTAATTATTCTTATATCGGTTCAATAATATTATTAATTTTCACTTATTATTACAGATTTGAATAAACTTATCTCATAATAGTCTAAGTTTTTAATTTATCCATATCAAATAAGGTAATTATACCCTGATCCCATTAAAAATGGGGAAATAAGGTATAATGGTTTTGTGCAAAAGTATGTAACAGGCAGAAGGAAGCATAAAGTATATATATTCTTTATCAGCATCAACAGTCGAGTCGATATAAACATGTCCGTCTGTCCGTCCGTATGTATGAGTTAACCGATCTCAGAGACTATAAGAGCTAGAGACTCCAGATTTGGAACTTAAGCTCGCCTAATCCCTAGGCAGTACAAGTTTGTTTTCGATTTTCGATAACTCATCCCGTTTCCGATATACACATGTGATCGATAACAATAAAATCTTGAATTTGATTTTTGATTGGCATTTGAATTATTAATCAAAATAATAACAATCTGTGAAGTTTTTATTAAAATCGCTTAAGAAACACCGGAGATATGGAACCTTGAAGTTGAGTATGCAGTATGCAGTATGGTCGTACACATACGCACGCATACTTGCAAGCACTGACTGTACGAGTAAGGTATAGGGATCAGGGTATCGTCTAGTCGGGATTTCTCGACTTTTTTTTTGTTTTGTTTTTTCTGTAATAATCGTGACACAAGTTTGAAAAAACTATATTGGCAATATTTTAATAATTTCTTTTCATTTTAGATTTCATATATTCTAATTTTTTCCATATAAACCATATTTCCGATTTTTTAAGGCATTCATATATCTCTGTTATATTCGTGTCACGCCCTTTAACGCGCCAAACGTTCAGCGCTAGTTCTGGCTAAACTTGCAACTGACAAAAAAATATACAAAGAGAAAACAAAACGCGACCAAAAATATTTGCTAGTTATGCTTATCTAGTGCTGTGGCATCGTCTCTGCGGCACACAGAAGTCGGAGTGGACGGAGAACTTGCCACCCCCCTTCCCGAATGTGTCCTTGGCGCCCACAAGCGTACGGCATGTCAAATTATTTGTATATAATTCACATCCTTTTGCAGGTCCTGCCAAGTGATTTATGTGCGTCTTTTGCCTGTACACACACACAATGTGGCCAGCAAACGCTGCTGTATAAATAAATATGCCAAGTCGCCGTCATGGAAGACATAAGAGACATTCCAACTGAGCGCAGCAAATTGTTCGTCTCAGCACTATTATCCTTTTCGCAGGCTGATGCTGCTGCTCGCCGTTTTAAGTAATTGCTGACTTTTGCCATTTCAGCAATGAGTTATATGGTTTCGATACCGAAAATTTGATATTCCGACCACATGCTGTGTTTAAATTGTTATGCCATCTTTTTTGGCACTACCCACCATCCAAAACGTTTATCGGAGGTGTGTTTGTTTGCCATGTTCTTAGTTTTGTAATTGAAAATAGTTTGTTGGCACTGATGGGACAAACAATTTACAGATACAGATACAAAGATAGAGGCGTTTCTCAGATTGCACAAGCTGATTACAATTTGTGTATAAGTGCACAACGGAAACATAACACAAGACAAAATATTTGTTCTCAGCCCGTTATTTTATTTATAGATTCTATTTAAAAAGTCTTTATAGGGAATAGTTAGTAGCAACTAAAGACACGTTTTTTTTGTAACCTTCTTTATAACACAAACTGAATGAATGAATAAACGAATAAAATGGAACATAGTCGGAGCCTGTGTTGCTTTTAATTAGCATCAACACCAGATGCTTATGTTTTCACTTTGAATTTCAAATTAGAGCTGTTTTAGATTCCCTCTCATTCGTTTGCTCTTTGTGGCCACAATCTTAAAGCTGTGGCAATGTCTATTCATGAAATGCTTTTCAAAATTATGTCATTAACATTGCTACTTGTGCCGGGACTGGTTCTGGTTCTGGCTTAGGCTCTAGTTGTAGGCTAAGACAGAGTCTGAGGCTCTGGCTCCCTTAAGTGGCATCTTTGGAAGACTTCAGCTAGTTGTACGAGTCGTAATTATGGCATATTTTAATTGCATTTCGAAATTGTTATTGCAATAGTATTGGCATTAAATGCTTGTAAATAGCTTGATACAATTATTTCATTAGATGCGCTTCTTTAATTTTCTTATTGCATCATTAAGGAGTTTCATGAGTGTCAGAGTTTAAAAAACAAAATCTAACAATAATAATATACAGAGCTTGAAGTTTGAGCCAGAAAAATTCTAAAATAGATATTTTCTTCTTTTTTTTGTCTTAAAAAATTCTTAACAGTTTAACAGTTTTTGTAAGAACTCAATGTCAAGTAAAATAAATTCATTCTTAGACAAGCTTGCTTATCGCAACTAATCATAAATTTACATTCTGAATAATACGTAAATTAGCATTATATATATTCCATGAGCCGGAACCAGAATGATTTTGATACGCCTGCGCAGCTAATAGCTTAAGAGCCATAACAAATGAACGTTGAAGATTTCTGAGTTGCAAATTTGAGTTTCAACAAAGTTAAAAACATAGCTAAACTGTTTGCTTGTGATAATGTATTCAAAACTGAGCTGTTGTCTGATTTTACTTATCGTCTGGCTTCGGCCTATAGCTGGTGAATCAATTAAAGTGGACACACATAATTTGGGTAATATACTTAAGTCCAATGAACTGGTTCTACTGATGTTTTATTCGCCACAATGCGAGTACAGTTTGAGCCTCATGCCAATATTTGATGCTGCCGCTGATCAGTTACGAGCTCAATTCGGCAATTCGGGAAAAGTGCAACTTGGCAAAGTCAACAGTCTGAAAGAGCCTGATATGGAAAGTCAGTTCGATGTAGGCAAGTATCCTACGATAAAGATCGTGCGTCATAGGCATGTTGGCAGAATCGAATACAGAGGGCAAAGATCCTTAAATGCTATTATACAGTTTGTGATCAAGGAATTGCAAGATCCCATTGAAGAGTTTGACTCACTTGACGAGCTAAGAACCGTAATGAGCTCAAAGTATATTGTAATAGGTTATTTTGAACACAAGGATCATGCCGAGTATGAGATTTATCGCAAGGTAGCATGTTTGCTTAAGGAACATTGTCACCTCTTTGTAAAGTTTAGTGAGAAACATGTACCAAATAAAATAACATTTAGGCAAGATGTTAATGATATGGATTCCACTGTAGACTATTCAGATAACTTGTTAAACTTCAGTAGAGTGCTGGGATGGATGCAGGAGAAGTGTAATCCGACGATTCGTGTGCTAACATTTTTTAATGCGGAGGAAATAACAGAGGAGGGTCTGCCCCTAGTTATACTGTTTCACAACAAAGAGGATGTCACATCGCCAAAAGACTTTGCAAAAGTCATCAACGAGGAACTACGTCATGAGTTGAACAATGTTAACTTTGTGACAGCTGAGGGCAAACACTTTACGTATCCACTCAAGCATTTAAATCGCACGTTAGCGGACTTGCCGCTCATAGTTATCGACTCTTTAAAGCATATGTACACGTTTCCCAAGTATGATCATCTCCACCGGCCAGGCAAACTTAAGAAATTCATTGAAGAACTCCATAGCGGCGAGCTACATTTTTATTTCCACTTTAACGAGGATAGTGTAGAGGAAACTGATCAGAGCGAGGAGCAGCCCAACGAGGAAGTGGCTAAGAGCGAGGAGCAGCCCAACGAGGAAGTGGCTAAGAGCGAGGAGCAGCCCAACGAGAAAGTGGCTAAGAAGGTACCACCGGATTCAAAATTCAAGGAACTTTTGCCATCAAAACGACGCTATACGTTTGCCAGAGATGAATTGTAGTATTAAAATAGAAATTTAATAATCAAAATATTCCTTACAACTGCAATTTAATGTTAAATATGTGTTCTCCTAACTCCGACGTACACTAGTTATAAATAAATATGTATGTATGTGAAAAGTATGTCTGGAAGGTTGTAGGATGCTTGCGTCAAGTTCGGTATTCTCGGCCTGTTTATGGGCGGCAGCGACAAATCGAACACCAGCCAATATGGGCATGGCTTGCCATTGAGAACCAACTTAAGAGGAGGCACGTGTCTTGCCTGACAGCAGCAGCTCTCGATTGCCAGCCCGATAGTTCCAGGAACAAGATCAAACAACAGCAGGCTGTAAAGTGATGCAAAATATTTAAATATGCTAAGCATGGAAATGCTAATGAACTCATTAGTCAATCAAATATGGAAGATACAGTGCGACAGATAGAAGTTGAACTTGAACTGGTTCCAGCTTCCCAGGGGAACAACTGTTAAGGCAGCGCCACAGAACAAACACTTTTACTCACAAATTGTCATAATTAATAATAATAAATTTATGGACTTGGAGATACTAGAGCTCCTTATGAAGCCATGGTGGACATGCTGTGATACCACTGAAGTTGCATCCTCTCCATCAAACTCAGTGGACCCAGTTCTAATGAGCGTCAAAAGCGCGTGCCATAGCGCATGTGCCAAATGCGGCACCTTAACGTCGCCTGCTCACTGCAATTACCAGAGTTTTCCATAGTCGGTTACTGCTGCCTGGTTTTGGAGTTGGCAGCTGCCCCACCAAATAGGTGTTGCACCACTGCCATCACCACCATCAGCAGCAGCAGCATGGGCCATGCCCACCATAAATAGCTGTCAATAAATGTCAACGTTTTTGGGGCGCATTAACATAGAAGCAGCTAAGCCGATTCCGCTGACAGCTACTGACGAATGCCTCAAGAAGAGCATCAGCTGAAATAGCTGTGTATCTGTATCTGTAACTGCACAGCAAGAAACAATTTTTCAGTGTCATTTTTCTCTTGTCTAACACTTGAAAATTTCGATTTTAAAAATTTAACACTGGATACTTTGGCAAATTTTGTTAAGAATATCATTTTGAGTACAAAAGTCTTTTTTTTTTAAAGTGTATATCTTTTAGCTGTACTTGTTTACTATATCTGGCAAGTGGTCATCCATCGCTGTCAGCGCTGTCGTGGCGCAATTGATTTAATCGCCTTTTAATCGCCTACGCCTCACCTGCATTTCTCTGATGCCCAATTACCTGTACCTGAGTTGGTACCTTTAGTAATTCCCGACTCCATCGTTAGTTACAATTGGGCTTTCTTTTTGCTTCGGCTCATCAGCTGCTTCAGCCACGGAAGTCACGTGCGGAAGTTTAACATGATTTTCAAGTGCCGTCAAGACTCATGTAGTTACCTTTTTTTGTACTATTTTGATACCCAAACATGCAAGTTTTGTATTAAAGCTAATTTGGCTTCCGTTTAACATTTACACACTTTGATTTTCCGCTTTAAATTAACCCAAATATATATATATTTTTTTTTTTTTGGCGATTTTAACGGTGCACCCGTTATATTATTTATACTTTAGTTCTAAAATCTAATTACGCTTACTAGGTTAAGCGAGTGAAATATCATTTGGCTTTTTATTAGTTTTAAGTATTAAATTAGTTTTCATACATATACATACGCATTAAAATATACATCAATGCACAGTTATAATTTTATTTATGCGATTAATCGAATGTTTAAAAAAAAACACTTAGCTCTCTATGTTAAATAAAGAAAATTATATTAATTACTGCTCTTTTATATTTTTTTTCAACTGTAAAAGAGGTTTTAGGATCTTGGAAAATATTTAAAGGCAATTTTTGTTATTCAATAATATTGTTGATATAACGTCATTAATATTGTCATTATATTTATAAAAATTAATAAAAAAAAAACTTGTGAATCCAAAAGCTTGCCTTATTATAGTTTTTTAGTCACATCAAAATATTTTACCACTATAAAATTTAAAAATCCCGCTCAAAAGTCTCGATCATTCCAATTGTAAACTAAAAGCTCAATGGTATATAGAAAAGTTTAAAGCACAACCAATTTACAGTTACTGAGAAACTGAAAGATGAAAGGAAAGAGAAGCAAAGAAAAATAAAAGATACAAATACAATTGCAGTTGTAATTGCGATTGTGTGATATTTCAATTAAAACCTAACGGCACTAGTCATTAAATGACACATACAACTTGCACAACTTAACGTTTGTGTGTATGTGTGTCTTTGTGTCTGTGTGCTCAACATATTCAAAGTTGTGCGAGAGTCGCGACGGACAATCAAATGCGCTGATTCCAATTGCATATAACACAGAAAAAGACGCTGACTTCGAAACACAAAAAAAAACACAAACAAAACGTTTTTGTTTAATTAAATTAACAAAATACGCTACCGATAACGAACACACAAAAACTCAAAATATTTTGCACGTTAATAACAACAACAACACGTGTTCTGCATTGTCAACTAAGAGCAACGCAGAGAGAGCGCTCGCTACGTGCTCGCTCTTAAACTTAAAGCTCTCCTACTTGCACTGCCGGTTGGCAAGCACTGAACGTGCTCTCTCTCGCTTACACAGCTCCAATGACGTTGCTTTTTCTAAGTTATCAAGTCCATTTGTCTTGTTGCTCGCTCGCACTCAAATGAGACGCAAGCATGTGGCGTTGCCATCTCGCTTGCAGACTGGTTTCAACCCGTTTCCACCAATCGGCAAAAAGCGACACGAACCTGTCTGCTCGCCATGTGCGCGCATAAAAAAAGGCGGAGCACAAAAGCTCCCTCGCTGCCCTGCTCCTCCCTTAGCATATATAGATGTGTAGGTTTGTTTGTAGGTACTTCAGCCCTGCGCCATTGCCTCACTGCCAGCTGCCAGCCTGTCTGTCAACCAATTTGGCGTCCATGACCAACCATGACGAGCCAAGCTCCAGCTCCAACACAAACTCCAGCTCCCATCTCCAGCTCTTCAGCTCTTCAGCTCACAAGCAGCAAATGTTGCGGCTTCGCATTTTTACATTTCGCTTGCATCGTCAATGGCGCCCGCCGCACAGCTGTTTCGTTTACTGCTTTTGCTGCGGTTTTGCCGTTTGCAATTTTGTATTTCATATTTGCAATATGCTTCAAAATGCATCTCAAAGATTTCACCTTGTGGTTTCGACTGTTAATTGTATGCTTAAATATAGTTCTATATATATAAAACATAAAAATTATGTTCATGTGTCGAGTATTTAGTTCTTTTGTGAGTTTCCTGAGTGATGAAAATGGTTGAGAATCGGGTTATATATCTGCGTGAAAGCCGATTGTGGTTACAAACAAAAAATAATAATAATGCTTGTTAGATATACAAAGAGTCACGTTAAATAAACTGAATGATACGTTTAACTCTTCAAAGACAAAGAAAGCCAGCTTTGAGTATGGGTTATTCGACGATAATCGATAGAAAAGTTTTGTTTAATGTTCACATCAAATAAGGCCCATAATTGTTCTCATTACCGCTCAACATTTTACCTAATAAATCAAAACAAAACATTTGCTAGCAAAATTTAGATTTTTATAATGATTATTTGTGTGTTTATACTTGCTTAATGCATATCTTAGTTATGCATTTTGTAATAAAATACATAAAATTAATCAGAGATTTTAATTCTAGTTTTGAAATATTTTCATTAGAAATGTTCATAACTAAAACAACAAATTAGTATATTAAAATTCTACATCATTTCTTAGTTTTTAAAACAATGACATAACTTCCCAGTATGTTATCCAAATAGAATCAGTAATAATTTTACCACATTTTAGTTCCATCGTAATGCTCAAAGTTGCATTGATGACAGTGCAAACAAGCGAAATGACAGCCACATTTGACGATAAGGCAAATTTGTATTGCGCTCAAACAAATGGAAATTTATCACGAATGTGTAGAAAGAAAAAAAAACAAAATGTGGACAACAAATGACAGTATACAAACATGAAGAAAAGTAATATTAATTGCAGTTGTTGTTGCTGTTGATTTAATGAAATAATCAAATTAGCTGATAAACTGATAAGTATCTTCAGTGCCAGACATTTAAATAAATGTTCAACTTTGCTACAGTTTTATGTAGATAATAATTTATTATGCCGTCGGGTGGGCCAGCTTGGATAGTCGAGTAGCTAAATAAAGTAATTTCTTTATAATGAAAAAATGCAAAAATGGCAAACATTACAACATTGCGAACAATTCGCATTCGCATTCCAATTATAGACAACGAGAGAGGGAGAAAGAAGAAGGCGGCCTGAACTAAATTCGAACTCAAAGTGGACTGCAGCGCAATCCCCAAAGGTGGCAGCGTTGCAGTTGCAGTTGCATTGATTAACTAACTAACCTGCCATTGCATAATGCCATGCAGTTTGACTCTTTGCTCAATTTTTTTTTCTCCCCCATTTTTCATTTTATTTCTTATGATTTTTACTTAGCTTTTTTAATTTTATGCAGTCACTTTTCCCTACGGAATTGTGTTGCAGTTGTCGAGCCGAAAATCTTCTTCAATTCCGCCCCAACAACTACAACAAGAACCACAACAAAAGCAGCCATGGCAAAAAAAAGAGAGAGAAAAAATGCCGACGTTGCAGTCGCCACAAACAAAAGCTAAAAAAAATGCCAATCCAAAGGCGAGCGGCACCAACAACTACACAAAAACCAGCAACGTCAAGTGCTCCAATAAAAATTCCGCCGCCTTTGTGCACGCTGCACTGTTCGCACTACAGCACCATAACAGCCGGCTGTTGTCTCACTCTCACACGAAACTTTTTTTAAGAGCGCGCTTCTGTGCTTTTTTGCGTCGCCTGCTCTTGAGCTTTCGTTTGAGTGTTTTTATGTGCACTTGAAATGTATACGTGCGATTATTGCCACAATGCACAAGAAAAATGTATTTATACGGTTATGGTTGTATTTGATTTTCGTTTTTATTAAAGGCTGTGTACGTCGTGTTTTTTTTTTGTTTTTGTTTTTTTTTGTTGCAGTAATTTTTAATTTGAATATTACATGTATTAAAAACTCATTATTGTTGCCCGATCCGCATAAGTTGGTCAATGGGCTAATGTGCGTCCAACTCAGCGGATGTCTTTTCAGGTTTTTCTTTAAATACGGTTTTTGTAACATTGTTTTACGCCCACTGTTTATAAAGGCTAGTCATATGAATAATGAGGTTTCACTCAGATATGCAGCATCTTTGTATCAAGATTAGTTGTAGTATTTGATTAGATTGATTTTTTTTTTTTTTTTAAATAAATTTTATATTTTGAACTTCTTAGGTATTTCAAGTAACTCTATTTAGTTTCAAACTCCTGAAAATTCATCTGAAATTCTGATTCTGACGAATTTTGGGAAGTAGTCTAGAATCTTTTCCAAAGGAAGACTCCAGCTACTTCCCAGGTAATGTAGCAGCCCAGGAAAAAGACTACCGATGCACGGGATATTTGAAATGCATATGATAAGGTTACCTTTTCTGCATCTTCATCCTCAACTCTATATTTAGCTTTGTTCTGATCAACGTTATTCTCAGTCGAACGCAAGGTAGGTTTATCATCTTCGCCCTTATTGTCGTTAGCTGCTTTCGCCTCCGATTTTCTTTCAACTATCGAATCATTCCTAGGCTGTTCATTACCATCATCATTAACATTATCATCGTCCATGATCAAAATCCAAGTTTGCAATTGAAAATTTTAATTTTAATTATTGTTAGCCAATAGAAAAGAAAAACAATTCATGTTCTGCAATACAATTTACAATACAGTTCAATTTGAATTCAAAGACAAGGCCTACTTTAAGCCGAAATCAAATCAATTGAAAATAATTCTTAAGCTTAAATGCTGACAGGAATTAAAGAACAACACTAGCAACATGCCCATTTATGCTCAAAGCAGAGTGAGAGGCGAATGCACTCAAGCAAAAAATCTTATGTCAAATCAAAGCTGCTCAAGAGTGCGAAGCAGCATAAAAAACCAAAGAAACACGAAAAACCACAAACAATTTTTTTTGTACAGCAACAAGAGAGCGTGTCAGCAGCGAGAGAGAACGAGAGCGCACTCTATAGCTTTTTGTTGGCTTCTGCTAGTTATTTACTTTGTTTGTTGCGCGCGCCAAAAAGGAGTAAAAAGCTGCGCATGCGCCGCCGTCGCTGCCCCCTCCGAAAAAAAAAACTGCACCGTCAGAGCGAGAGCACAGCAGCCGTGCCGAGAGAGCAAAACGAGCTGTTCTTGTGGGCTCGTGTTCGTGTGTGTGTGTGTGTGTATAAGTGTTCGTGGGGCTTTCGTCTCTGGCTTCGTCGTCGCAGTGGCTGCGATTTGGCGGCGATGGCATTTGAATGTTTTTTTCGTTGTCGCACTCAGCATTCGAGTTCGGAATTCTTGCGAGCTGGCAGCAAACTTTTTTGCCTGCGCCCGCCTGCTAGCTACTACTATACAGTAGCTGCTCCACGCCGAGCGCCAAATTAAGCTGACTGACTGACTGACTGGCCACAGACTATCCAGTAGCCACTGTACTAGTATCCAGTATACAGCTTACAGCACACAGTAGTATCCCGTATCCAGTCTGAAGTGCGCGCGCGAAGACTCGGGCCTTTTTGCGCGTTACGTCAAGAATTTTGTTGCAGTCGCCAAGTGCAACGCATTTTCGACATACCGCAGTTGCAGCTGCTTTTTTGCATTCACAATTAACAAACAAGCGCGATAAAAGTGCAACAACAACAACACAAAAGCAAAGCTAAAACAAGTGCAACATATTGTTAAACACATCAACAACAACAACATAAGAAAGAAAGCATACTCAAAAAAAAAAGGAAGCCGTTTAACGTGAATGAATTTGAATCGCCGGTCAAGTGAATGAATTATTATGACGCCATTTTGATTCTCGCTTCGAGTCTGCCAATTAAATAGAAAAAAATTAAAAACCTTCAACAATTTGTGTGCGCTCAAAAGTGAAAGTCAAGTAAATAAAATAAAGTGTTTACGTTTAATAAAGACAAAGGGTTGAAGAGCATAGAAATTTGTTGTATTTTCGTGAATAGGTATAATCAAATAGATAAAAGCTTAAACGGTCTTACAAAGTGTAAGAATAAAGCTCTGTAACGTAAATATGTTCTTTCTTATAATCAGTATTTAAAATAAATAAATTGATTTATATTCTATGATCTAATTCATTTTAAAAAAGTCTTGTCTAGGAACGTTGGCAAGCTTAAAGTCGTAGATTCAATGGGGTTTCGAAACGTTGTAAATTGTGAATGATCAGTTCTAGGCTGGCTGGTCATCAAGTTTATTTTAAGTTGCAGTCGCAAAGCGATCGAACATTTGAAGAGATTTAATTTTTATGCGTGAAATATTATACACAGTCAAATCCAGTAACTTCCGTGTCCTAAAAATCCTCTAAAAATATATCACTAGCACATTATACTCAAGAACGTTGCCAACTAAGTAGCACAAGCCATAGAATTTAAGAATGATTTGCTTAAAATAAGGGAAAGTTTCAAAAACAAATCAAGAAAACTAAAGGGGAAACATTGTATATTACTTCTCTTTACTCTTCTTTCTGAGATTGTGATATATAAAAACACATTTAAGACTGCTGAAAATTAGTTTTTGTTTTTTTTTTTGCATTCCCAACTTTAAATCGCTTTGAACATCTCTAAAAATGGTTCCAACTAAATGATTTTCCTAACTACTTCCAGAATAAAAAGTGTCTGAGTTCTATAAATAAACAGCAAATGGATTACAAAAATCAAATGTCAATGAAATAACGTGAATAATAAGTGACAAATATCATAAAAGTCAATCGAGTCCTTTTAAATAGCGAATACAGTGAAAAGTGTTGGTTAACGTGCGATTTGATCTGTTTAAATGATTATGCATGGTAGCTGGTACAAAGGACCTCAGCTGGCGCATCATCCACACAACGACTATCATAATCAGTTTCGATCCTATCCCTCCTTTGTTGTGACACCCTATCACGAGGGACATGCGGCCACACCCTGTACGCCCACGCCCTGTACACCCTGTACGCCGTGCAGCAGCAGCAGCAATAACAGCCATGGCATTCAACTTGGCCAACACGCAGCCGAGTCGACGCCAATAATTGTTGAGGGAACATTTGCTGCGGCCGCCGCTGCTGCAGCCGCTGCAGCTGCCGCCGTCGGTTGCATAAATCCAAGTGCTAGTGGAACCGGTAACGGAACACGAACAGGAACAGGAACACAAACACGAACCGGTACTGGAACACTACTTAGTCCAGCCATTAAAATTGAGCAGGTTTTTGGGGAGACAAGTGCAACAACGTTGAACCCAGTTGTTGATGATTATGCCCTGAGTTTGGACTGTCCCGTGGAGCATCAGTTTCGGGTAAGTTGTAATTTGAAAGTACAGTAGCATTTCTTGCCACACTTGCAACTCTCGACACCTCAAAAGGGGCGTGCTTGAAATCAATTTTCATAAAATCATCCAATAACACTTAAAAGCCACAAACAAAAAAATAACAAGCAAAACTAGGGAGAAAACAAAAAACAAAAGAAAAACTTGAAAAAAAACATTGGGGGCAAAAAAATGACAGCCAGTAAAAAAAACATGACAACAAACACGCCCCCAAATTCACGCACACACCCTCACAGTAAAAGAGAAAGAGACAGCAAGTGCATGCTCTTAATATGTAACAAAGAGCACTGCAAACTTTTGAGCTGCTTTTTGTCGCTCTTGAGCGTAAAGCTTGCCATCAGCTTAGTTTTTATGGCCATGGCGTAAGGATATTTTTTGTTGCGCTGGTTTGTGCACAGGATACGCCATAATTATGCAGCGAAAGTATTGCTCCTTAAAAGCTTTGCACAAAAAGCTTTCAATTGGAATTGCTTAAGTAATGCTCGAAAGGCTAAGAAATTGTAATGTTAGCCGATGCAACAGGTTGTAAACTGTTGAGAGCTTAATATAGACATAAAATGTCCTTTATGGCAAAAAGGCAAACAACTTGTGGAGCAATGCCATGAATCCGGCTTAGGATGAGAACTTTTAACGAGAGGCAGGTCAGTTTATGATAGCACTTGAATTATTTATTTAAGATAAAAACTCAAGTGCTTTTTTGTATGTAAAATATATTTATTGTTATTATTTTTTTCTATTATGTGATAGTTTTATAAGCAGCGCTACTTAGTAAGCGCCTTTTTATATAACAAAACGAATAACTTAGCTTAAATTTAAATTGCTGAAGCTATTATTATTGCGCTAGAGAATTCATTTCTTGTTCATAAATTAAGCAACAAATTAACTGCTTTCGTAATTAGCAACAAATTGACTTCATATCTAACTTTGTGTAAGCAAAAAACTAGACTAGCATGCAATTTCATTATATGGTACCGTTACCGTTAACTTTAAATAAGGTAACTAAAACCAAACCTGTTTTTGGGGCATGCATGCTGTGCAAAACAAACAAAACAAACAAACAAAGCTTTTATAGATCCCAATCTCAAACAATTTATTGTTTGTTATATATGTTTTCGAGAAATGTGTATTTGAAATTATTATTATAAATTCGAAATGTGTCTTAAAGGTTCATGTTTTATTTCTCATTTTTAACTACATAACTATAACTCTTAATATGCTCTACTCACCCACGACGAGGCATTTAGTTTCAGTTGTGGCATTCGCTTTATGTCATACGAAACAGCAGACAGATATCTTAAAGAGGCACGTTCAGCTGTATCTGCAATCCTGACAAAGCAAAAAGCAGCGGCAGCATATCCTTAGCTGTTATCAGCGATCCTAGCTGAAGGGCCATATAAGTTGGCTGTGTTTGTGTGTGTGTGTGTGTTTGTGCATGCCGTAAAAGGAATATTCGCGTAGCAAACGAAATCCTTGCACATAAAAAAGCAGCGCATATAAAAACATATGCTTCAGGTCCCGATTCAGGATACTTGCTTTCTGTTTTCCTTTTTTTTTTTTAAGGCAGCTCGATGCGCGCATTGCATTTACGACGCTAGCGTCGACTGCGACGTCAGCAGCGCTGCTAGCGTCATGTGCAGCTTGAGCAAGTTCGCTTGTCCGTTTGTTAAGTTGTTTTTAAGGCGCTTAAAAAATAAAACATGGTTAAACAAAAAAAAGAAAAACTCGAGTTTTTAAGATGGGTGAAAAGAAAAAAGAGGCTGAGATAGAAAAAGTTTACGCTAGGAAGCTGTAACGAGAATGAAAGAAAAACTGCGTTGCAATATTGAGCAATTGTTGAGGTACTATAAAGAAAGAAAATATTAATTGAACCACTAAAAACTTAAGATCTATTGAAATTATTGAAGGTACTAAAGAAAAAACAGACTAAAACAAGACTACTAAAAATATAAGATACATTAAAAAAAAAATAAATAAATAATAGTAAAATAGAATTGGAAAAAAAGGGAAAATGCACCGCCCTGGAAAAGTGACAAGGATAATAAAAAGGAGTACAGCGTGCTTCGAAAAAAAAAACAGCAACAACAACATATAATAAACAAAATGAACGCAAAGAAATTGGCGCTCATGAAATGTTAACGGGCCAAGCGCTGACGTTTGACGTCGACGTTGACGCCGACGTCGACGTTGCAGTTTACAGCGCAGCTCGCTTGAATGTTGAATGTTTTTATCCTTTCTTCGATGTGTCGTCGTCGCCGTCGTCGTCGTTGCCGCTGCTACGGCTGCTGGTGCTGGTGCGAGGAGTATGTGTGTGTATGTGTGCCAGGACATCACACGGTTTTCGCTTTTCTTTTACAACTTTTTGTTATTATTTCGTTTTTTGCTCGTCGCCGCCTTTTCCAATGTATTTTCTTTCAGTCGCTGCTATTTTTTGCTTCATGTGAAGGCAACAAAAAAAAAAAAACACAAGCAAAAGAAAAATACAATTTCTCTTGAATTTTTTTATGTTGCTGCTGCTGCTGCTGGTGTTTGTGTGTGTGTGTGTGTGTGTGTGTCCATTGTGTATGTGTGTCCTGTCTCTGGACCTGGGCTGCTGATTCTACTTCTTGAGTTTCCTCTTCGCGCGCGCCATTTTTACTGCTGTTACTCCGTTGCTGCTCCTGCTTCAGCTGCTGCTGCCGCTGCTGCTACTTATAACAAACATGGCATAAGTCGCCCTGGCTTTTATCCTGCTGCTTGCAGCGCAGTCAACGCTAGCGTCGCAGCCAGTCCTCGATTGTTGCATGTGTCCGTGGCCTTTGGCGCGCTGCAACTGGCGTTGTCTTCAGTTCGCTTGCGTTTGGCCAAATCTATTGGTCGTCGGCGCGACGTGCCGCGTAACGCGTCGCGTTTTACTTTTACTATAAGTCTAAATGCTGCTACTGCACGCTAGGTGGCGCCATGTGACAAAACACACACAAAAGAACAAACAACCAAAACAAAGGCCAGTTATTAACGTTATCAACAAAGCTACAAGTGCCACTTACTGTTGCAGCTGCAAACTTGACTCTAAATGGCTAGAATGATTACTTAATATCAGCTGCTGGCTTTGCGATTGCAATTTTATTTCTATACTCTTTTTCAGTATGTTTTTAATGTCAGGAGCACACGCTGCTTAAAGCTGTAGCCTACAGATACATAATAATACCTTAAATTATTAAATGTTTGCGATTGAACAATGCTTGGTCCTGTAAATATATTAGTTTTGTGCTAATTTTGAATCTGATAAGAGGAAGACGTAAGAAATTTATTTACTTTTATTTTTTTAGCTTTTTTACTTTGTTTGATTGTATTGTATGTTTGTCGTTTTTGGCCATTAGATTTTTGGTAGAGCATAGAATGCTTAACACCAACGCGTTTTCAGTACAATAGTTATAGTGTTCAAGATCTTTTTAACACACACTCCCACATACGCACTTGCACTTACATAGCCACGCATAAAAGAAAATAGCAGCAGCAAGAAAAAAAATCATAATAAAAATCACAAGCATGAGGAAACCATATACAAGAAAATCAATCTGCCGTTCTAAAGCCCAGGCAAAAGAAAATCCACTTGCGCCCATTCTCAGCATACTAAACCAGCCCCTACCCCTGACTGCCCCTTGCACCCTCCTGGCAGCAGGACATCGCGCAAATTCAGCTATATTTTTTTTATATACGCTACGTTTTCTTACAAGAAAATGCTGCAGTGCGCTGCAAATGTATGTCTTTATAACGGCAGCGTTCTTAAAAAAAGGAGCAAGAAGCAAAAATTATAAAATAAAAAGAAAAAAATACGAAAGCGAAATAAAAAAAAATACAGCTGAACAACAACAAGAGGAGCAGAGTCTGAGATTGCTCTGACATTGCAGGGACGACGAAGGCAGCAGAGCGCAGCACACAGTACAAAAAAAAAAAAAATAAAGCAAAATGGCAAAAAGAAAAACATTCACAACATACAAAACAGTTTTTACACAAACACACACATGCAGAGTTTATATGTGAGAGTGTGTGTGTGTGTGTGTGTTTGTGTATATTTCTTTGTATACATATTTGACTGCTTCGCGCGCGCTCGCAATTTCTTTTGCGGCAGCTTCAGCTTCAGCAGCTGCACTTTGAGTTTCTGTTGTTCAGTTGTTGCAAGCTATCCCACGCTCGCTGACTGCCTGACAGAGACGGACGGGACTGAGACAAGGACTCGACACAAAATTCCACACATACGCACACGCACACACACACACACATGACCCTGCACATGAAGAACTTGAGAAAACAACGTTTAGCTGCAGTGGCAGCGGCAGCAACGCGTCGTATGCGTAATATGCATTCAACTAACACTTTAACTTCCACAACAGTGTAACAAAGTAAAACCAGCAAAATTGATATGTCTGATATCTAACATCTGATTTATAAGATACAAGTGCGCAGTCGGTGGCGTATCCGTGATGCAGTTGCTGTCACGCGGAATATCGTCGTTAAATGTGCCAAAATGTCCTTAGTGTGTGCTTTCATTTAAAAAGCACAATCTTTGCTTCAACGAAAGTTCCTAAATGAAGTGCAAACAAAAAGAATATAATGCTTAAGACCTTAAACGAAATCAAAAGTGTAATAAACGTAACAAAAAGTTCCTAGCAACGCACATAGTGCAAACAAGTATACATAAAAAGTAAAAACTTATCTTCCTACATACAAATAATGCTCAAATATAAAATGAAATATTATTAGACATTATTTAAAAAAAAAATATATTTATATATTTATAATGTAATAAACATAAACAAAATAGTTTACATCTAAATAAAATCAACAAAGATATGTTATTAAAGGTATAAGATGACATATTAAAACTAAATGGCTCAAATGTAAAGTAAATGAGAGCTGACAATTATTTATTTTTCATATTTGCTTTAATTTTTATTAATTTTTATAGATATAAAACCTTAAGTTTATTTAAAGCTATTTATTTTTTTACATTATAAAATTATTTAAAAATACTAAAGTACTTAATATTATTTTTCTTAAGATAATAAATCTTTTAAACTATTGTCAGACTATTAAATATATAAAACTATCATCTAAATAACTCAACTAAAAATCATTCAATTATAACTGCGACAATCTATGAATGTAAAACCTAGTCAAATATAAAAGTAAACACACAAAAAGCCACAAAACGCATCAATAAATGGAAAATAAACATCAACAAATCAACAAAAGCACCAAATAAATCATATACAAATCCTCAACAAGCTGTAAACTAAACAAAGTCTACAACAACAATGAAGGGGATTCC
Source organism: Scaptomyza cyrtandrae (assembly GCA_035044605.1). Taxonomy (NCBI): domain Eukaryota; kingdom Metazoa; phylum Arthropoda; class Insecta; order Diptera; family Drosophilidae; genus Scaptomyza; species Scaptomyza cyrtandrae. The sequence goes on from JAWNNS010000640.1 coordinate 18,825,929, forward strand.
AAATAAAAACAGAAACGAAAACGACAACTAAAAAACAAACTTGTCGAAAACGCCTCACAAATTTTACGCGAAACAACTTTTTCAAGGTCATTTATAGCCAGTTTCGTGGGGCGTGAATGAAATGATTTGTTTGTTTTTGCTCTACACAACTGCATCTAAAAATACAAAATAGTGTTGGGGGGAAACTCGACGTGTCGCAGCAACAAATAAAGCATATCAAGTGCTTAAAAAAACTTTTTTATGCTGCCCCTCAAATAAAATAAAAGTTCAGTCAAAGAAATAAAACATACAAATAGAATAGAAACAAAAACGCAACGCCGCAAAACTCGTCAGGAAAAAGTTTTTGTGTTTATTTGTTTTTATGCCACTTGTTGTTTTTGTTTTCTGCTTGCGGGCGTGAGCACACTTTTGTGTGAATGTGCAAATCGAAATAAACGGCGCACGAGTTAGACAAACTGTCGGGTAAATAGCGAAAGTAAAAGTGTTGCAAACTATTTGATAAAAAGTGTTGCCTACATTTGAGCGTCAACATGCTTAAGGATCAATTGCGGCGACGACGCGCTCAGGACTTGGGCATCTATATGGACGCGCTTGGCCATGCCCCGCCTACCCCTGCACCATTTTTGACGCCTGCAGAATTTTACAAGAGCCTCTTCGCCAGCGCCGTTCTTCAGCAGCAACAGCAGCAGCAACAACAACAACAATATGATGGCAATCGCTGGTATCCTCAGACGCCTTCGCCAACGCCTCCCACTAAGACAATAGGCAGTGGCACGCCTCCTTCGGGTGTACGCTCGCATCTGTCTAGCAATTTATTGTTCTCCGCTGTTTGTGTGGCTGCCGTGGAGTCAGCGAAGCGCAACCAACTGAAAGCAGAGCTGTGGCCGCAGGATGCGGAAGAAAACGCGCAGCATGTCCTTGAAAAAGTTGAAAAAGTGGAAATTGCCGAGCATGTTAGTATGAAAGTATGCGGAAAAGTTACTGGCAACTATATAACAATAGTTTTTTACTAAGCTATGCGTTTTGTTTATTAAAATAGTAGTTTTTTTTATCAGTTAATAGATTAACAGCTTATTTTATATTAATAACTAACTTAAAACAAAATATTGTATGCATTTAAATAACATGTAGTACATTATAAATACATTATAATACATATACATTATTTATTTTTGATTATGAGTACCAGCGTTGAGACCGTACGCTACTCTGTTTTAATATATAGACTCAACTATTTGTATTCATAATTTTTGCTTTATTAACTTATTTATAATTTAAAAGTAATAATTATACATAGTAAACAGTAAAAACAAGAGTTGATTATTAAATGCAATTAAATATAAAAAAATAAATTGAGGCATGCTAAGAAGTTATTAACATGTTAAGCTTTTGTACTTTGTGATATACTTAAATTGTTATCCGAATAAATCCAAATCCAAATGAATAAAAAAAATACTTTACTGAATACAAAGAAAGTATTTTTGAGTTACAAACTTTTTATATTTTCATAGAATTATGTCCTAAGCCTTCTTTTGGCCCAGCTAAACAGTCATAATTAGCTTTAAAATCCAATTAGAGCATTTCATCTCCCAAATAAGGGTGACCCGTCTCAAACTCCAAGTTCGACCTTTACGTAAAATGAAATAAGTCTTAGAAATATATGTATATTATTTACATATATATATATACATAAATTTGGTTTGTTTGTTTACGCTAATTATGGGTAGCCCGAAAATTTGCCTTTGTTCTGTGGCGGCTAAAACAACAACTACAACAACAAGAATAACTTGAAAAATCATCAAAAAATCATTTCATATTTCATGCTCAATGCCAAAAAAAAAAAACCCCTTTTCATCCAAAAGAAAACAACAATTTTTTTGAAACTTTTTTAGAAACCCCAACACAATAACAACGGCTACAGCTGGTCAACAAGCGAAGTCGTCAACAGTAACAACAACAACAATCAGCACACTTCACACCAAACCGGCGAAACCGGACCAGGGTCAGGACTATTGCCAAGCTCAGAGCCAGCGACGCCATTAACGCCGCCAGTAGACGGCAGTCAAACGACAGCGTCCGGATCCGCAATTAATTTGAATCAACCCGCATCACAAACACGTCCCGGCTACGGCAATTCCATAAAATCACCACCGGAAACAGGCGCGCAGCCATCAACAGACGCCGCCGCTGCCACAACGTGCAAAACTCACGAAAGCAACAACAACATCAACTGCAATACAACTGCTGCTGCCGTGGCCGCTGCCGCTGCTGCTTCCACCGCTGTCAACATGCCGATCGGCAGTGTGCAGGGACAAAATCCCACACAGGGTCTCGTCCACTGGATGAGCGCCGTAATGGCCGAGCATATGACCGGACAGACGCATCATGATCCCAGCGCCGCCGTTGGCATGCACTACATGTGGAATGGCAATGTCGATGTAAGTATCACTCAAATAGTTTGCTTACCCTTAAACTCAAAAAACCATTTCAAACCCCGCTTTTCTAAATTATCAAGTGTAACGTTAAAAATATAAAACATTTTTAAGAGATGAAACCTAAAACTGCCCTTTACACGGATATACATATCAACATATTCGATAGCCGTTAAGTTCAGCTGCACAAGAGTATCTCATCTTCGTGCCTAAGTTTTCTATAATTTTTAGATTTTTTTTTATTTTATTTTTCCTTTTGTGCGCCAAAGTTTTTGCAAAAGTTAAAAGCTTAGTTCAGTTGGAAGTCGTTGAGTGGTGCCTACAAAGGCGCTGTACTACATCGGTGTCGAATGTGGAAGTGTGGTGGGGACAGTACAAGCGTGTGACAGCAATGCAGAGAGTTCATAATTAATATACGTTAGAAGTTGGTGGAACTAAGTAAATTAAATGAAGATTGGTCTACCGCGTAGAAGTGAGGGAAGTGAAGTAGTTGGACTAAAGATGATATGTCTTTGCATTGGTTTTTTCATTTAAATTTTAAGAACTGCATGGACTTTTATTTAAGGAATTTTTGATTTAAAAATGCTGCTTTTTCTTCGTAGGGTATAATATGTTACAAAATCAGTTATTATAAGTTACAACGAAAGTTTGTACAAGTGCTGTCGAATTCAATATGCTAATGCTATAAATACATGTTGAGCAACCGTCAAAAGTATAATTATATATATATATATATATATATATATATATATGTATCAAAAGTATAACACCAACTTTAGGTTAACTCATAACCGCGCTGCCCTAACCTCTTTAAACTAACTCACAAATGTTCCCCAGAGCCGGCAAGTAAGTTCGAAACCAAGCGCCCAAAAAAACTCAAACCCATAAAAAAAAAAAGAAAACCATGGTCTAACCCCGGTTGAGCAGCCGCTGCCAAACCCGCTGCACTTTCACTCGACGAACTTCAGCCGACAACTGACCAAACTCAAACCGTTTCTGTCTGTTGCCACGCGAACAGGAAAGAGCACTGGACACATAGCTCCAGTCCAAGTCCAAGTCCCAGACCCATTCCTGTTATCGTTTCTCTTTCCTCTTTCAGCCTCAGTCTAAGTCCACCTCAGTAAGAACTCTAACCTCTTTCCTAGGCTTCCCCTGCCCCAACCTCTGGGCAGGCAGACGCGACGCTAAAAAAAAAGATATCCTTTGAACAGCATTCTACCAATTTTTTTTTTTTTTGTTGTCCTTTTTCCCCGCACCGCATATTTTTTTTGTACCTTTTCTGTTGCTCCTTCCATGAGTATCCTTGCTCTTGACTGCGTTTCGCTCTTCGCGTGCCACAGAAAATAAAAAATTCTTACTTTTTTTGTCGTTGCTGCATTTTTTACTTCGCGTGCTATTTTTTATTTTTTTGCTTTTTTCTTTTTTAAAGATGTAAACAAGTTTTTCTTTGCGAGACGCGTCAAACTTTGTTTGTGTGTTTTTTTTTTATCTAGATTTTTTTTCGTTCTTAGTTTCTTTTTTTTAATTCGCTTTCTTTGAATTGGCTCGCTTTTCACTTTTTGGTGCGTTGAAATTATTGTTTTGAATGGAGATTGATTGTCTCCAAGGACAACGAAGGGCCAAAATTTGCTAGGAAGGCTTCCCTTCTCAAAATCACTCGTTAGCGCGTTCTTTGCTTCGGCCAAGGAAAAACAATTTAAGAACTCGTCGCGCCCCAACGACCAATTTTTAGAGGACCTCCGTAGTTAATTAATTTTTTAAAGTTCAACAATGAACGCGCGTGCTGAACTTGAAGTCAACAATCGCTGGGGTAAAAACTCAGAGTTTTTTTTTTTTTGTTTTTCTTGACACTTGCATTAGTGAAATTAGTAAGCTGCAGTTGGCAGTAAGCGAAACAAAGATAGGGGAAAAGTGAGAACGAGATGCAAACTTTACTAATTAATTTTTAAAGCAATTGCACTAAATTTTTTTAACTTTAAGTTCAGTTGAAAGTAACTTAACTTCAAATTGGTTTTGACTATATTGTTAGTTGAGACGAGAGATAATTAGTAGTATTATATTCCCTTTTTACAAAGCTAAATATATAATGTAGATTGATAAATGGGAAATAATTCAAAATAAAAGGAAGTTAAGCAAGTAAATCGAATTCTACGATTTATGTTTAAGCGGATATGTAAAGAAGTTTACAAAAGTTAAAGATCTCGAAGTAATCAAGAAAAAAAAATAGTTTGTAAAAACTGAAATTTAAGTTTATTACTGAAAGCCCAAATCACATTTGAAAAACTTATCTATAAGCCGAATCTCACAATGTCTTATTTTCGATTTATTAAATTCCCATAAGCCATGTTCAATTCTAGGTTACTTTAAATTTATAATTAAAACGTCACTGAGGTTGTTTTTTTTTTCAATGTTCATTTGGAAGTGAAGCGAGGCATAAAGGAAACCCTAAGCCACAACACGCCTCCCAACAAAGCATTGCAATTAATACTTATATACTTCAATTAGAAAAAAGTCGACGTGACGCTAAAGTAAAAAAAAAAAAAAAAAATATATATATATATATATATATATATGGGGGAAAAAAGTGAAAATTGAAAGGCTGAGCGAAGCACAAGCGCAACATAGAATGAGGCTGAAAACTGGACTGAAACTGACTAATGGGGCCGGTCGTCAGTCAGGGCTGCAACAGTAAAAATTTGAAACGGTATTGATTGTGGATTGGGCAGTGGGAAGAGCAGTTGGTAACGAGTTGGACCAAAAAACCGCGAGAACCGCTGGCAACTTCAATTTTTAAAGTAATTGCAATAAAGTTGAACAAATTTGCGCACAGCAGCAACAACAGTAGCCACAAAATTCTAACCTCAGGCCACAGCCAAGGGTGTTTGGTTGCGGGTAGAAAGGGAACCGGGGAACCGGGGAATGGTCAAACATTTGAACATGGAAACAATACAAAAAATGCTTTTTTTCTAGCCGACTAAATGCGAAAAAAATCAATAGAAGCAGACAGCAGCAACATGAATAAAAAGATGGAGGCGAAAGAAGTTAAATAAAACCAAAATGGACCAAATGAAAAAAAAAAAACTCTTCCAAAAAATACATATGTAAGGTCTGAAGTCTGAAACGGCCAAAAGGTTGCTACAATGTGCAAAACGCGCTTTGCTTCGAGTTCTGAACCTGCAATTGCAAAAAAAATTTACGCTTTCCGCCAAATTCTTCTTCTTTTTTTATTTGCGCTAGACAACGAACTGTTCATAGAAACTGCACCACCCCAAACAAAGTAAAAAGTAAAAAAAAAGATGAAAAACACCCACCTAGTGGTCAAAGCGCCCAGCGCGAAAGTGTGAGCGCTTCAGTCGACGTCGCTGCCGCTGTGAAGGGGTTAAAAAAAAATTTTTGTTTTGATTTTTTTCCACTAGCACAGAAACAATTTTTTTTCGCTGTGCTCAGCTCGTCCAAATGTTTTGGCTTTGGTCAGCTAGGGAGAGAGAGATGGACGAAAAGCGTGTAGAAGCGAGACAGCAAGAGAGCGCCGCTGCTGCTGCGCTGTACCCATATTACTTCTTCTTCTTTTTGCCACTTTTCTTTTGGAATTTTTTTTTTTATTTTGAAATTTCGTTTTGTTCTATTTTGCTGCGTGCTGCTGCAAACCGTTAGCGACGGCTGGGCGTAAGATGGTGTGGGCCATTCGACGCCTGCTTCTACAACTGCCAGTTGTTGTTGTTGTTGTTGGCTGGCAGGCTGGCTGGCATGTTGGTTAGAGGAAAGTTCCGTTCATATCCCTGGCGCTGGCTCTACTTCTGGTCATCTTCATCAGCAGCTGCCAACGCAGCATCGCACATTCTCTGTGCGTATGTATATATGTGTGTGGGTGTATGTGTGTGTGTGTGTAACTGTGTTTGCATTTATTTTCTTTGCTTTTTGTAGACTTTTCTTCTACTTTTTCGATTGTCCACCTACTAACTAGTCGGCGCTTCACATGCACACCACACTTTCCAACACTGGCGTAGAGTTTGGGTATATTGCAACCGAAAGCCACGGAAAAAAACTAACGCTACGTGGTTTACACACACGCTCGCTTGCTGCTTCGTTTTCACACGCTGTGGCAACTCCCCTTGCGCTATGCACAATTATTTTTTCTCTTGAAGCCAGCTTTTTGCTGTTATTTTTTGAAGGTTTGAAGGCAGAAGCAGCAGCAGCAGCAGCTGAAACAAAAGCCGCCGCACTTTTGCCGCTCGCCAACGCCGTCGCTTTGACACCTTTGAATGTGTGTAGCACGCGGTTTTCTATTTCAATTGATACCCTCTCTATGCCTAAACCTATATTTAAGTTTCTTTTTTTCAAACATATATCATTCTATTTTTTTATGTTTGTCACTTCGACTTTATAAACAATCGGTTTTAAATGGCAACAAGTCAAAAGATTTGTGACCGCAGTTTAGGCGAATAAAGACTTATTTTCTATGTAAGTTTTATTATTTTAATAACTCATATTACCCTTAGATTAATAATATAAATATGTTAAAGTGCGCTTGTAATAAAAATCTGAAAAAAATTTGAAGTCAATTGTAGCTTTTTAAATATTTAAATACTATTTATTGCTGGGATTTTTTGAAAGAATTTTTTACGTATGCATCAAAGTCTCAAAAACATTTTTAAAAATTATTGAAATATTTTTTTATTCTCTGAGTTGAATTGAAAGATATTTTGAATAAATAACTTGCTTTGTGTAGACCAAAAAGCAATTAAATCGATATATATATTATAAACATTGTATTTTGAATATGAAAAAGTATAATATTTACTCAACTTTTTGCTGTACAAATATATTAAGCAATTTTTCTCGGTATTTCCCTTGTTTTCTCGTTCTCATACCAACAATATAATAATTGGCTTTAATTCTCATCTAATTTCATGGCAACAATTTGTGCAGCATGCCAAGGATATTAGTGATTACAATCTTTGGCCGCCGACGCCGCGTTCACATCAGCATGCCAGCGAACATCATCCGATGTCCCTGAAACAGGAATATGAGGTAAGAGGTGCCAATGGCTTAAGTGGTGTTAGTTAGTGCCGTTAAATGCGCATAGATTGTGACGTGCATAAAAACGATACCACCACCACCACCACCGCCAACAACAACAACAACAATGGAAGAAAACAGAAACAAAACCAAACTCAAACAAAAAACATTTCTAAAATTCGCGTGCCTCGTTTGACGCTTGTGGATTCGCTGCCTTTTTTTATTTAGATCCAAACTTGTCTCATGGTTTGCTTTGTTTTGTTGCTGTGTACAATATTGTATACAAATAACTGAAATTTTTTTCCTAGATTTTTTCATGGATTGCATGTTGACGTTTGTTTGTTTTGCTTTTCGTTTTCGGCTCTTTTTCTAAACATATCGAAAATGTTTAGGCAAAAGCAGTCGCGGTATTTATTTAGAGAGATTTTTTTTTTAATAGAGGAGACAGGGAGTTTTTTTTTTATTTTATTTGCATTGTGTCCTAGGTCATGTCTGGCCCAGAGAAACAGTTAAAGAGAATGAGAGAAAGAGCGAGAGTGAGATAGTCTCGAGGCTTTTAACCTATATTCACAATTTACATGCAATCGAAAGCAGAAGTCACAGCGATATATTTTTTTTAAATGTTTTCCCATTTTCGTTTTCGATTTTTATTTGCTCTTTTACCACATTTATCCACACTCTCGCTTAGAATTTTTATTCACGCTTGCATTCGTTTATTCCCCATTTTGTTATGTTTTGACATGAATTCTGTTGCACATTCGAATTGAATTTGGTTCGATTGTCAGATATTTATTCGTGTTTTCTTAACCATAAACCGATTTGACAGCCGCATTAAAAACATTTGCACACGCCAAACAATATTTGGCTTAGATCTCAAAGTTTTTGAATTGTATTCAATTTTTACCATTTTGTTGCCATTTTTTTTTATTTAGGACCATTTTTTGACAGCTTAATAAGTTTTTTTTTTCATTGGTTTTGTTAATAAAATGAATGTAATATATTTATCTTATTTGATAGCTTCTGTAGTGAAATTGTGCAGTGAACACGATAATTGCGATATGTTACTTGTAAACATTATTAAATTTCGTAGAATTTAAAAACAGTCACAAATGTATTAAAACAAGCATTATACAAATATTAACTACGCGTATCACAATATAACAACCTTTTCCTTGTTTTCTTTTCTTTCGACTTTTATTCAAATTCTCCTCTAATTCTTAAAATCACTTCATATATTTTTTAAGGCCAAAATGAATGATCACCACCATCACAATAATCTGCAAAAAGGTAAGTAACGACACAAAGTCGAACCGAATACAGCCGAACCGACCTGCCCCAAAAACTGTATAACCTGACCCAGGCAAACAAAGTAACTGCTTATTTCTGTGGTCCACTGGTTAATTAATTGCTCAGAAAAACAACAAACGATAATCACGAATCTCGAGCAGATATACAAAGTTTTTTTTAGGTAGGGGCGCGCGCGAGTTGCAGATTGTAATCTGGCATCAAAATGCATACGTTGCATATAAAAGTTAAATTGCAACACGCGTGCGGCATGATGTTGTTTGGAGCAAAGACAAAAGCAAGCGGATAATGTTGCCTGGCCCATTCAGTTACGGCCAGATACACCCCAGATACTCCCACGAAAAATTGACCTTTAACTGAAAGAACAGCAACAGCAACAACAACAACAATTGGCAACAAGCTACGTACAACATGTTTACATAAATTCCTAAAATGCAAACAACATCTTTGTGGAGCTCCACAACAACCATAGCAACAGCAAAAAGAGGAACAACAACAGCGGCAACATTGACAGCAACACGCTCCAAAAGGGTTTTGTTTAAACGGGTTCGGGCTCGATATCAGTTTAACTCCGTTGGCGGCAACGATCTCGACCCGATAATGTCAACGCTAGGCAATTGGCCAATAACATTGTAGCTACTACAGCTACTCCTGTTGCTGTTGCTGCTATTGATGTTGCTGCTTCTGATGCTGCTGCTGCTGCGATAAGCATCTCGGAAACATTGCGGCCAACAATGTAGATGTAGATGTATCTATGCGATGCATTGAAGTTTTACTTGTATGCCTGTTCGCTTTTACCTGTACAAATTAACAATTCGGACGGCTACAACTATGTTGGCCATGACTCAGACTCTTGGCTAATACTTGGCCCGTCTGAAACTACTTCCTAGCAGTATGTAGTCGCTCATATCTTTGCAATGCACTTTGAAAAAAGTTGTTAAGTACTGTAGAAATAATTAACAAAGATACTTTTCAACCCTTTATACAAACTTTTATAATTTTCTATCCAAAGACTGAGAAAAAACAATTATTAAAATTATTGTAATATGTTTTAAAAGTTACCTGCAATGTGTATTTTAGTCTAAGACCTGTTTTGCTTACCAACCACTTTTCTGTTATAATAATCTTACATTTCACATCCGATAGTGAGAATAATTGTTGTTTAACGCTTTTACAAACTATTTTGCGAAGTGCAGCTGTTGGTCAGGTCTGTTCATTAAGCTAAGACAACTTTTGCCGATCTGGCGCCATTTGCCCACCCGTAATTAACACTAATCAGGTTTGTACTGGGGAGCCTTTTGCTGCCAATTTGGTGGCAACAATTGTCGGCAAATGTTTTATTAGAAATGCTTTGACATGGCAGCATGGCAGCATGGCAGCATGGGGCGCCCCTAACAGTGCTGCCGATAATCCACACCAATCGCAGGAGACTCGACTCATCCGTTCGAGCTCATCAACGAATTCACACAATTTTTGCACGCAAATGCGCAAACCACTCAATTATAGTTAGGTAGTTTGATGGTGGCTTAGATGAACAGAATCCAAACATAAAAAGATGTTTAAAAAATGTGCAACTATTTGTACAAAAACTGTAACTCAGTTCAGCGAGCGAGCGCGATTTCCCAGTGGCAATCAGAGCGACCAAGTTTAATTAGAGAAGCCAATGAGGTTCTAGCCGGCACAGAATCAGGCAGTGTGGGGCAAGTGACATAGCTGAGTGCTGCTTACTGCTTCTATCTGCTGGCCTGTTGGCAGGTGGCAGCTTGGCGGCAATCGTGATGTGAGTGAACGTCGGCAACTTTAACACAGACGCGAGCGGTAAGAGTTGTACATCGGTTCCACTAGACTCTACTCCACTCAACTCAACTCGACTCGACTTGCCACAGCTCAAAACTGATGGACAGCCGTGGCAACATTAGATGGCGCCACGGCTGACACAATTCAACAGCAACTGAAGCAAACAACTCAATTGCAGGTCACTTTCTGGATGACAATCGTCTGGAGCATCATGCGGCGGTCGCTGGACAAGGTAAGTTTCTTTCAATCTCAACATAAAGGTTACCTTTTAAGGTCCTGTGACACTTGTCAACAAGTTTTCTAATACTATTTTATTATTATTTATTTTTTTGTATGACGAAGAGTTTAAAAGCAAATACTTAGAAAGGCAAATATAATCCATGGGAAAACTTTAAAAACTAAGGTTCAGACAGGGACTTCTGTTAGATTCAAACTTAAGTTAAAATAATTTAAAGCTTCTTTAGAATTAAACGAAGATGTAGGTGCTCTTACATATATTAAGGATTAACCAATATGCGGCTTTTTACATTATGCGTATTCAAGTCATGAATTTCAGATTTCTTCAGTATTTCATAAATAGTATGTTTATGTTATGGAATAGTATAGACTTATGTTTTTTGATTTCACAATCGAAGGTTTTTCTCCATAATGCAAACACGTAGTATTTGTAAATTATTGAGTTCTCTTTTAAATAAACAAAAATTTTCTAAATTTCCCAACAGGCAGCCTGGGACTTGGTGGCGCCGCTAACGGCGCTGGCTCTGGACCTGCCGTTGGTGGAGGTGGTGGCAACTCTGGCTTAGGTGGCAGCTCGCATCATGGCAATCATGTGTCAGCCGCCGCTGCGGCTGCTGCGCATCATCATAACAATGCCGTGGCAGCTGCATCGGCTGCAGCTCTTCTTGTCGTTCCCCAACCCATCAATGCTAGTAAAATGGGTGGACCCGGGGCTGGCGGCAGCGGTGGACATGCACCCGCTGGTGGCGGTGGCAGTGGACGGAAATATCAATGCAAAATGTGCCCGCAGGTGAGTTGTGACCAAAAAGTTCTTAACTGTCTGTGCTGTTGTTATTTGCATTAAACGTAAGCGTTAACTTAAGTCCAAAGGGTTAACAGTAAAATTTTGGTTTAACCGACGGGTCTTGGAATCGCAAATTGGTTGCCATTAAGCACCGAATAAACGTTGACAAGAGCCCGAGACAATAAAATGAGAGACAGAGGCGACGCGTTGCGACGGCGTTTGTTTACAATTTTCCAGTTGATTTGCTTGCGATAAAGTTTCGAGTTTCACAGAGTCAGCCTCCTCAACCTCCCTTCCTCCCTTCCTCCCTTCCTCCCTTACTCTCTTTTTTTTTTGCTGTGCCCATACGTGTCCCTGTATCAAGTACATTTTTTTCCCACATTTCATTCAGCTTCAGTTTTTGGCGGCCTACGCACTTGAACAGAACTTACCAGAGCTGGTATTAATAACACTCAAGTTGGGGCCAAACAGATGCAGCAGCTGCTCATTAAAGGTCATTTATGCATGAGAGTGTGTTTGTATTCGTTAGCGTGTTAATTGCAGCTAATTGAGCTTATTGTTTTCAACGGTTTTGTTTTTTCCTCTCTTTTGATTATTGTGTGTTACCTGTGGCAACTGGCAGGTGGCAGCTTCAGATTTTTGGTCATGTACAGTTAGTGATATGCGTGGGACACGTTACCGGGTGGGCTTTGTACTTCAAGATAATCTTAAACGAAGAAGCTAATTGAAACTTACTTACTTCTGGTTTCAAGAAACATAGTGCTTTTATACAGATTCTTTGCTAAGCTCCTTGGCATATTACAATCTTATAATTTCTCTTAGCTCATTTGGGTTGGCTGATGTCGATAAGGAAGTTCGCAAAAATGAAAGTAAATTGAACAACGCCCAGAAAAACCGACAGTTGTAGAAACAGTCGCAAAAATTTGTGTAGCTTTGCTGTAGTTGTTGTTATGTATGTTTTTGGGCAGCAGCAACGACAACAAAAATTTGTTGTCCATTGGACGAATGATATGTCGGCCAGATATGCCACACCCATAACGCCCACAAATTGTGGTGCAAAGCTAACAGCTCTTGCAGCGTGCGCTGATGAGCGACACACACACACACAAACACATGCACATGACTGGTGATGTTGATGACGCTGCTGAAAAGACAGCAACAATAGCAATAGCAACAACAAGAACAGCAAGAAGAACAACAACAAGAACAACGGCAGCGGCGGAGAGGTGTTCATTTGTGCGAGGCAAAGTGAAATAGCAGCATGCCTAAAAGTATGCTGCAAATTTTTTTGTAGCTCCCGCTGCGTGCGAGTGAATTCACAGTTGCTGTGCAAGTGTGTGTGCGTTTGTGGGTGGGTGTATTGGTGTTTGAGTGTGTGTGTGTGTTTGTGTCAATTTTGTGTTCTTTTTTTAAGCTCACATATATATACATACATATAAATTTATGGTGTAAGTGTGTGTGTAAGCTGCACTACTGAAAATTAGTGCGTTTCTACGCTCAAAAGCGTCTGCCGGGCTGCTGCTACGTTTTTAATTACCCACACTTGGCAGTTTTTTTCGGTGCTGCTTTGGCAGTCTCCTTGCTATTGCTGTTGTTGTTGCCATTGCAACTACAGCTTCAATTGGAATTACTTCACTTGGCACTCACATCTGCGTTGCAGCAGCAACAGCAGTAACATGAGCAACTATTTGTATTTTTTTTTTTTTGCCTTCTTTAATGCCTTTGACTGGCCACATCTACGTTTTCATATAGCATATAGAGCACCATGTCCATTTGTGGGCTGCCTCTGTGCGCCCCAACATGTGTGATTGTGTGTGTTTGTTTGTGTGTACGTGTGTGTGTGTGTGAGGTTCAGCTGCTGCCAGCCTATCATGTTAGTGTGCGCTAGCCTCATTTTGCCATTTCCTATTTTTTACTATGCTTTTTGACTCTGTGGAAGGAGGGGCAAGTGTTATTTTTGCACTTTTTTGTATACTAAAAATTATGTGTTGGATAAGGTGAGCGAAGTGAGTTGCTGTTGTTCTTATACTTAAATTTTTCATAACTTTTCGGGCATTTTTAATTATTTTTAAATTTTTTGCAAGGACGTCGCTGAGCAAAATCAATATAATGATTGTACCCGACTATATTGAAAATACAGGTGATTTTGAGTAAATCAAATATGAGTATGGGATGTTATATAAGCTTACTCATGTTAAGCCTTTTTATAAGTATAGATTTCAGTTTTAAAAAATTCAGTATTCATAAATAATGTTTTTTTCCATGAAAAATGTGTATACATATTTTATTGCCACACAAATTTTTCATAAGAAGCACAAATAAAGGTCGTTACCGCGCCCACTTTACAAAAAAAAAGTAGAAAAGCTCGGCTTACATAAAATTTCTGGAAAAAATAACTGAAATGCGCTCAAAAGTATGCAAAACACTTTTTGCGCCCACTTATTATTAGCGCATATACAATGTATTGTATGTGTGTGTGTGTATGATTGTATCTCCCTGTATGTATGTGCAGAATACAATTTTTGTCGCCTTCCCTTAAGCCCCAGCCTGCGCAGCTCAACAGGCGTAATGCCCCTTTATTATTTTTAACTGAAATTTTTTAGTTTTTGTCGTTTTTTTTTGCGTCTTTTTGCATTTACCCATCTTTCTTTGGCTGCCCAGCTCCATGCATTGCACTAACACAATTACACACGCACAGCGAAGCCACTGAAGCACTGAATATGTCCAGTCCAGGCCAGCCCAGAAAAAAGGGGGTTAGTGAGATGGGGGCAGCGCCTCTTAAAATAGCTCACACTATCAATTAGCAAAATTACATGCGAAAAACGAGCGCAAAATGTTTTGCCACGTTAGGGAAAAAATAGAAAAATTAAAGCATCAAAAAAAACAAAAACCTTTTTATCACACACTCTTGCATATGCACTTGCTGTTCATGAGTGTGTGTGCGTGTAATTCCCCTCATATAATTAGCAATAAAAATAGGCTAAAAAGTCTAAAAAAAAGAGTAAAACTGCAAGCGATTATGCATACATGCCACGCACACACACTCACACTTGCACACAAACACGCGCACACACACGCACACACATTGCAAGCGTGCCATTTGTTAAACAATTTTAACACGCGCCCCCAAGTAGGCAACGCGCAGCTCACACCAACACACACACACACATACACATATAAATATATATATTTATATATGTGCACGCATGCCAAGCGCCTGGCATTAAAATTTTATCCGATATAATGCATGAATTATGTAAACTATTTTTATATTTATTTTTATTGTTGTTGATTTTTGTTATTTTTTGGTTTTTTTTACGCTTTTGCCACCTTATGACTCGGTATTGGTGGCCCCTGTGTATTGCCATTGCCCCTGCGTGTGTGCGTGAGTGTATTTGTGTGTGTGTGCGTGGGTGCGTGGGTGGATGTCTGTCTGTGAGAGTGTGTGTGTATTGGTCAGCGGCCTTTGGCATTAGCATTTGGTTAATGTTAACGCGTGTCGCCCTCTATCGACCAAAAAAAGTATACCTCTCATCCATTGGCATTGCATTTTTAGTGCGGTTAGCAACAGAGCACACATACAAACGCACATTGAAAAATCTATGAATGCTGTCTCACTTGCTCAACTACTGCCAACTCTGTCTGTTGCAGTCTGCCGCTTGTTTATTTTTAATTTAACTATATGTACATTATTTTTTCAATGTATTGATGTGTTACACGTGTGTGTGTGTGTGTATGAGTGGGTGTGCATTTGTCTATTTACGCACTCGGCCGTTGCATTTAAGTGTTTTATTTTGTTTTGCTTGTATTTTGCATATTGCATGAAATCATACATTTTTTTCGACCCATCCAACACTCAGAAAATTGTTTTTAAACCGTCATCTAGTGGCTGTTTTTTTTATTAAATTTCAATTTTTTATTATTGTATTATCGCCTTGGGCAACTCATATATTTAGATACAAAAATTTCAGCTTATGTTTTGCATACTGCAACGTGCTCCATTTGATATCAGGGATATATTAATATTAATATTTCTTATAATATTTAAATTTCCAATAAAAAACATAAATTTCTTAAATAACGATTGACGTTTATTTAGTATTATTTCTGCAGACATTTGGAAAAATGGAATCTTTTTACAATTCTTTTTGAACCAATATCAATAATATCAACATAATTATTAGGCATTAAGAATAAAATCTTAGAAAAATATTATTTAAGCACATTTGAAAGTTTTAGAGTTTCAAAAAGTTTCCTATCGATATTCAACCTGTTGCAATAAATATAAATAATGTAAATATTTAATTTTAATAACGAAAAAATGAATATGGTTCCATTTTTTATAGAAATAACTTTTATGTTGTTAGACAAAATGTGGAAAAGCTTCTAAAAAAAAGAATGATCTTTTCTCATATGTTTTAACTTGTAATATCTTTAAATTCTTGCCATGTGTTGATTAAATTATTATTGTGTGTTGTGTGTAACTCACAAAAAAAATGTTATAACCATCCGCAGTTAATATCCGACATATGTTTTTGCAACGAACCAGTTGCATTGCTAAGATTTTGACGATAAACATTGAGCTCAAGTAAATAATTTAATGAAAATTTAAATTATTATTGCAGCTTATATACTTAAAGTATATTGTTTATCAATAACTAATGGCAATTACCTCAGTCAGCTAGATTTACCTGTAATCGATAAAAATTCGTTTAAGAAACATCTTTTTTTTTAATGTCGAAAACTTACCATAGATCTAAAGTAGGTTTTCACCGATTGCCAATGCAAACTAGGTGAATAGTTATTATTCTCACGTTTCCACTCATCATCGTCCAACGAGCATCCCGGCTGTAGCGGATCCACCTCAAGGAACTGTGACCAGAAGGCAGGAGCCTGGAGAAGCAGCACACGCAATACCTGTTGCCACAAAACAATGTTGCTCAGATTCAGATCGATGTCGTCGAAAAGCGTTGGCGCAAAAATGACGGCAATGTTGTTGATGGACATTTTAACGTCCGGACTTTCCGCAATGCGCTGCCAATGAAGCATGAGAAACGCCAATGTATCCCGATGTGCTTGAGGCAAATCTTCTAAGGCAAGATAAAGTTGCTCCTCCGCGACTAGTGGATCAGTTTGCTGTGTGGCCAGTACAAAGTCGTGTCTATTGTACATGGGTATCAGTGGACTTTTCAACGAGCGCAGAAACTCCTTGACACAACAGCAAAGCGTATGTGTATCCTTGTTGCCCAGATGCGGCGTTGTCTTGCCACGCAGCAGCTTGTTGCGCAGTCGCTTCACCTTCTCTCTGGTGGAGGAGACGCGATAGAGACCCTCTTGCTTCATGCCGCGCTCCTCAATCTCTGTCACACAGTGCACGATCAGGGCGGGTACCATTGGCGCCACATGTGGCACATAGTCGCTCAGTTGACCGCGCTTTGTGCCTACAAGTGGCTGTGGTATGCAGTTTACAGTCAGCCGGTTGCAACACTCAGTGTGACAGCGCACAGGACAATCGCGGCACTTTAAGCTGGGAACAGCAAAACGAATGCTGCAAAAAACATAACATGTTAAAAGCTTTTAAGGAAGTTTGTAGATTAATCACACATTCTCGTAGTGGTACACGGATCTGCCAGTTAGAATAGGTCTGTCGATATATAAGTTGTACTAGCTCATCGACTCACCGTTTGTTGCACTGCACACAGTTGCCCACATTCGAGTAATAGGACTTGAGCTTAAAATTGTGATGACGAAGCAGCGGGTAGGCGGGCGTATAAATAGATGTATTGCAATCGACGTGATGCAATGATTCCTCATCGCTTCCATTTGGATTCATATGGACGCGTAGGTGATCATTGAGCAGCGAGTCCATTGACTGCTCATCGTACAGGCGAAAGTTTCCGCTCAGGTCGCTGTATGAATTATATTCGCGTCTCATTCTGTCCATCAACTGCATCGCTGAACGTTGTGTCAACAAGTAAAAACATAAACTGAACAGAACTCAACGACAACGTCTGTTTTGCCCAGCTATCGCCAACTTCTGATACTATTCCTCATATATATACATACATATATACTTGTATGTTATTCTTATAGTATGTACAAGAACATACATACACTGTATGTTCTGACTAAATCAGCTGTCGCTTTTCATTGAGTCAGCTGCCTGGCCAACATTTTTCTAGCAAAAGTTTACTTCTCTGAATGTTTGGTTGCGGTTTGTTGTTGTGCGACTGCGACTGCGATAACTAGTCCGTCATCTCAATTGTATATAAAATCGAAGCAATGCACACAATAGCTGTGAAAAGTTTCAATGTAAAGCTTGAAAAGCAACTCAGATAACAGTTTAACTGAAAGTGATTTTCTGATATCGATTTGACAAATTTATAAACATAGATATTGTTGCAACAGATCGCAAAGAATGCTAATGGCATGCAAATTAAACTAAATTACTGTTGGTTGCAGCTATAAATATATGAATCAGCAAGCTTTTAACTTGCTTTCCACTCTTATTGCTTTTCTAAACCATTTTTCTGTTTTTGACAAATATATCAAAGCTTTTTCAAGAGAGAACTTACTTATGTAGTAATACTTAAAGCAATCAATAGCTTATGTTTTTAAGCAGCACATGCTAAATAAAAGACTTAAGTGCTTATTAAAAGAAAAACAGTAATGAATAACTAGTGTGGATATGTTTATTTTGATATTATATGATCATATGGTGTATTAAATTAACTTTATACAGTTGGTATCAAGTTTTCTTTATTCACCTAAAGTAGATTTATGTACGTTGTGAATACCTCAGATAAAACATGCGATTTCGCACAGACTGTTAATTTGCGAAATGTGTTGAAAAACACTTCTTATTTTATAACACTTATTATGTTTATAATATTTTATTTTTTATAACAATCAATTCAACATTAAACATAAAAAGAAGATTTTAACTGTTAGTCCCTTAATAAAAATGACATATTTATTAAAAAATCAATATAACTGTATTAAATCCTCAAAGTTCAACTCAAAATAGAATAAGCGAGAATAAAAAATTCAATTCAAAAATTCGAGTATTCAATGTCACGCCACGTAGATTGGTGTAAAAAATCTGATGGAAAAACAATTTGCGAAAGTATCAATGAATTCTAAGCGCGTTGAAAATGGCTCAATGGCCTCGCTGAATGGATGAAAAATGCATGGAAAAACGTTTTGCGGCTGACAAACAAAATACGTCTAAAAAATTGGAAAAAATCAAATAAAAATCAAGAGAAAAAGAGCACAGCGTTAGGTGTACATATCAAAAAGCGAAAATGTTAGACCGTTAGCGCAGTTCAAATAAAAATGTCATGTTTTTTGTTCGATTTTGGTATTTGGTGTCTGTCAAATACGTTGCATACTTGGCGGCGCAGCGTTTTGCCATCAATTTTTAAACGAACAACGGCCACAGCGTTGAGCTGAATATATTCTCGTTGTTTGTTTTAGCAGAAAGAAAAGGAGGAGAAGGGATTGGAGTGCGAATGAGAAGCAGCAAACAGGCAAAATTAACGAACGAGTCGGGCAAAAGGCAAAAGAATTTGATTTTTTATATTTTGTTGCCGTTTTTTAGGCGTCAGTTGCAACTTTAGCTTCAGCAGCGACGACGATAGCGGCAGCACTCATCCGTCAGTGTATGTGGGTGTGTGCGTGAATTTGTATTGGATGGGGTGCCTACTCATTTGTTTGTGTGTGTGTGTGTGTGAGTCTGATGGGCGTCGCACTGAATTCGTAGTTATTAATGCGTATTGAAATGCACATATGCATATATACATACATAGCTCTCTCTATGTGCTTGTGCGTGTGTGTGTGTGTGTGTGAGTAAGTGGCCCAAGTATGAGTGTGAGTGTGTGTTTGAGTGTATGCGTCTGTTTTGTTTGTATTCAAAGTCCACAAACGCCAGTCACGCATCGGCATAAGCCCATGCAAGTAACCATAGCAAATGTGCGGGCTTCGCCCCCAAAAAACCACCACACACCACCCAAACCACCTTGGCAATATCTGCATGTGTGTGCGTGAGTGTTTTCAACTGTCCACCGTGTTCGAACACAACAAAACAACTAAAAAATCTCTGTGACATGGAACAACAACAAACCAAATAAAAAAGAAACATTAAAAAGCGCACCAAAGCAAAATACAAAAACGTACAGGGAAACGAAACACGCACACACACGCGTGTTGTGCAATAAAAAAAAAGGAAAAGTTACATCAAAATCCACTGACAGTGTTGCCACGTGGTGTTAATTAATTTTTCACACACGCAAAACATGCCACAGTTTTTCTAAAAGTGCAAATATTGAGTCGCTTTTTTAGGTACAAAAAAAAAAGGAAAATGGAGCAGAAAAAGATTTTTTTGAATGTTAGAAGACGATTATTAAGGGTTGATAGTTTTAATTAAACACTCAATGCAAATTATAAATAAAAATTATTTTAAAATTCAAATAAAGTCTAAAATTTAATTATTTTAATTATTATGTATTAATGTATACATTAATTTGCTTTATCGATGTAACTTAAATATTTTCCTAATATCCAGTTGATCAAAACATCCTTCAGCTCATGTAATTCAAAAAACCATTTTTCTAACAACCTAACCTGTATGTAAAAATGACCAAGATCGAAATAATCTACTTTTAGTCTATGCTTTCTATCATAAAAGTCAGTGTAAACAATACCCTACATTAAGCAATCCATACATTCAATTGCATCAATTGTCTAACCCAATTCTATAACACTAAAAACGGCAATTTATAATAAATACATTTTTCAATGGCAACTCTACGATTTTTTTTCACCCCGCTGAGCATCCTTTAGTCACAATGAGAGTAAAAAAAAGTGGAAAAACTAAAAAGCAAAATCTAAAAGCAAAAGCAAATACAGCATGCAAAACACAAAAGCAATTGCAACAACACGAAGGAGGGGCAATGAAAGTGGGCAAATAGCGCAAACGCAAAACAAATACAAAACCGAGCTGAAAAAAATTCTGTTTTTGAGCGGGTCAGAAGTGCGGCGTGCAAGCGAGACGGCACGAGGCAATGAAAAAAATTGTTTCCTGTGACAAGGCGGCCACAGGAAAAAAATTTTTTTTTTTGGATGGGGAGGCTGCGTGGAAAAAAATGCACAGCAAATGGAAACGGAAGAAATGCAAAAAAAAAATTCGAAAAAATAGAAAAATGCGCAGAGAGAGGGGCAAGTAGAAAGGAGTAGAAGCCGAAGCAAGGTTGCAGCAGCAGAAGCAGCGAAAAAAAAAACAACTTAGGAATAGCAGCAGCAACGACGACGACGCTGACGAAGAGCAGCAGACAAACGACGGCTGCAGCGCAGCGGAATGAGTGCGCTTTGTGGGCTGTCTGTGTATGTGTGAGGGATGAGTATGTAGGAGGTGTGTGAATGTGTGTGTGTGTGTTTGAGGTTGTTGTATGAGCATGAGGCATGCTTGCTGGCAGTTAAGCCACGCGGTGGCTTAGGTCAGGGCGGAGGCTGCCTGAAGGTGTGCTTGTGAAACATTTTTTATTTTTCAGTTCTGTTGCGCTCTCAAGCTCAATTTTTGATGTTGTAGTTATTGTATTTTTTTGTTTTTGGTTTTCTCTTTGGCGTGATTCGAAGCCAGTCTGATAGAGATCCAAGCGCCGGTTTACAACACTGTTTTAGAGTGGGCTAGCGGCGCTCCTGTGTGGCGTGATTAAAAAGCTGCCTACTTTTAAGCGCTTCAATAAACTACAATTTTAAACGCTTAACAAAGTTATTAGAAATTATACAGCAAAAATTTAATATTTATAAATACAGGTTTCATTTATTGTTGGTAATTTATTACAGCTACCACATTCAAATGCCAAATGCTAAAATCAAACGCAATTGCAAAGTCAAATTAAAAAAATTACAAACAGCGTACAAAAAGCAAAAAAAAGAAATTAAACAGACAGCATCAAAGTCGAACAAAACAAAATGCGGAAAAAATTTCAGACCATTGGTTAAAAAGGGAGGCGTAAAGGGGGCAGGCGGCAGCTGACAGCAAATTTGGGGGCGGCAAAGGCTAACACGACGCTGGCAGCGAAAAAAATTCCATGCGTTTGCAAGTCTATGTATTTGTGTGTATGTGTGCCTTGCCGCTTTGAATGTGTGTGTGGGCAAATTTCCCCTTTTTTAAATTTCTTACACACACACGCACACAATTCTTTCATTCTGTTTTCCTTTTTTTTTGGTTTTGCGCGTTTTTTAGAGCCCATCGGTCGGTTCCAAACTTGCCCCATACCAAATTGAGTTTGGGTCAATGTTGACAGCGACTGCTGCCTGCTGCTGGTTGTTGTTATTTTTGTTGTTGCTATCGTTGTTTTGGCGCTGCTCTGTCAGGTGGCTGCGACGCTGGCAGCGCTGTCGCTTCGCCACGCGCAGCATTTGAATAGCGCCAGCAGCGACGCCGCCTATGCAACCAAAACATTTTTTTTTCGCCTGCTGCTTTTTACGCTGTGTGTGTGTGTGTGTGTGCGTAGCATTTTTTTGCCCGTTTAGTTGGTTGTTGTTGCTGTCGCTGTGCTGCTTTTTTTTTGCGAAGTTGCTGCTCCCCGCTTGTAAGTGTATGTGTGTGTGTGTGTGTTGGCTCTGGCTCCTTTTCTATGTGTGTGTTCGTAATGTTGTTGTTGTTGTTTGTGATGTTGCTGCTGCCGCTGTGTCGGCCGGCGGCGGCCTTTGGTAAGCCCAGTTCGCCACCAACACCCACTCCCACACACACAACTACACTTTGCTGCTGCTGCTGCTGCGCTTTGAAGCGCCACTGCTGCGTTTGTGTTAGTGCGCGTTTTGTCTGTCTGGTTGCCAGCTCGTGGCTGTCGATGCCGCCGCCGTCGCCGCTGCGTTGCTTTGCATCTCTTCTGTATGTGTGTGTGTGTGTGTGTAAGTGTACGACCCCCCGAAAAATATATTGTTTCAGATTTTTTCATCATCGCTTTAGTTGAGTTTTTACATTGGTGACGGATCGTGCTCTCGGCTCTCGGCACGCGTTTGCTGCTGCCGCTCAACGAAAGCGACGCTCGACACTCGACGGCTTTTGATTCTGTTCGATGCTCGACAGGGGGCTAAAGCGCGCGACTTTTCAGTTAAGCTGTGTGTTTTTCTGTGTGCGCAACATGTTCCTTGAGACGCCGCCAATAAGAGTAACAACAACAATATCAACATACACAGCAGCAACAACAACAACATCAACGACAACCTCAAACAGAAACACAATCACAACAAACAAAACGTGCATCGTCTTCGGCTAGCGTCGTTCTTGTTGTCGTTGTAGTTGTCGTCGCGTAAATGCTAAGAAAAAGTCTCAATTCCTGCAATAACAACAGCAACAACAACAACAACCAAACGAGCGAAAGTCTACAACAACAACAAAAATAGATAAAGAAGAAACAAACTCGAACTCGCACTTGACTCGGTTTCCGTTTCCGGTAAATTTGTGCGCGCTTTTAGACTTTTTTCCGGCTGCTGCCTTTCAATTCAATTGCGCGCTGTGTTTATTTATTGCCGCAATACACAAACAAAATACGTGTGTGCGGCTTTGTTGGTGTGTGTGGAAAAGTGTATCTTTAAGATACGCGAACTTCTAATGCGCTGCCTTCCCGTTCACCGTCACGTGCTTTGGTTCTGAGAAGAAAGTGACGCACACTATGAAGCAGCTGTCTTTGTTTTCCTTCAAGCATACATATGCACAAATGCATGTATGTGTGTAGCTGTGTGTGTGCATATAAATAATAAATGTGTGTTCTTATAGGTGTATGTGTATTTGTGTGTTGATTATCAGCTGTTTCTTGTGTTCAATATCAAGGTCAACATTATATTTTTAACTTCAGCATTCAACTTAGCAAACATAACCAAGCAATAAACTAATAAAAACAAAATTGAGCAAGAAAAAAGATGTTGTTAAGTGTATATGGCAGACTCAAAAATAATATGCCCAGTTTAAAGTTATTTTTAATTATTTTTAGAATTTTACTGAGCTTAATTTTGCTTTTGCTTTAGTTTAGCCTTCTTGTAAGATCTTTTTTGAGATTTTTAAAAAGTTAATTTTTAGTACTTTTAAAAGGAGCTTAAATTTGCGTACACAATTTTCACGACGTTCAGTAAATTGATTTTTTCAAAATAATTTAAGAAGAATATGACTAATAACCTTATACATTCACTTAAATAACATCAAAGTTTAGTTGAAAACTGTATTAAAGGAATTTAAAAATTGCATTAAATAGTTTAAAGCTTTAACACATGATGAAACCGACATCAAATGTAAAATATACACCACACAAATACTTCAGATAAGATTCTTATCAATTTTATACCTTAACTTATTAGAATTAACAGCAAACACAAAATCAGTTCACCTGTATAAAAGGATTAAGGTAACAAAGAAAGAAAATAAAACAAAAAGATATATTATTTGAAAATTAAAAAAAATTTTTGATAGTGTTTTTAGTCTTATAATTTAAATTAGCACTAGAAGAAATTCAGTTTAATTTTTGCAAAAGTCTAAGTAGCTTCAAACGTCAATAAGAAAATTGAACTACCTAAGTCGGGATCTGTCTCCCAAGACTTGACCTATATTTAAAATTTTATTTCCTACAACAACAAGAAATCTAGTAGAATATCTTAAGCTTTTTATACCTAAAGTTATCAATTGAGTTTGAAGTCCACAAAGGCTAATAATATCGCACAATGCTAAGTATGCAGCTGACATTAATATTTAGATCCTTATGCCACACTAAAAGCACATAGTTGACATAATATCAGGCTCGATTACACCGACTTAGGCATCGGGCATCTTTTTCAAGCTGACTTCACACTAACTCGATCTGATGCTGTTCGCCTGTCTCATTGCAACTGTGAGTTTTGCAAAACTCATTCGAGCTTAAACTAATTGGGCAGCATAAAACACCTGAATGTAAATCCAAGTCTTAAGCAGAGGCACGCATGATACTTAGTGAGTGAAGGATCAGGGCTAGGATAGGAAATTTGATATGCTGAGAAGATGCAAAGCAAGCGCCACACAAATCGCTGCACAACCCGTTAATGAGACGCAGCTGTGCGTTCACAGCTGTGCCACGCCCCTATCGCCCACACATACCACATACACACACACTTATTTAATGTTTGGAGCCTTTTGGAGGACACAGAGCAAAATTTGCCAGCGTTCGATCAGTTGATCAAAGGCAATCGCAGCGTTAACAACACAATCGGAATATTTTGGGCGTACGCTTCTAAAAATAATAATTACTTAATGCCGTATTAATATGTATATTATTTTTAATTAAGCTGCGAAGCAAAAATTAATTGCATATTTGAAGTGATGTGAAATTAAATAATGATTAGTGCAAACATGCGTGGTCCCTAACAGAACAAAAAAAGCCACAGCAAATGTGAAATTAAATATCATTAAAATGCATAAAAAATAATAATTAAATGAATAAAAAAAAATCTGTGGATCGCATGACACAAGTCAGTGCATATTTCATCAACTGACAAAAGAACAAAATAAAAATATTTATTTTAATAAAAAAAAAATTGAAACGGAAACATTTTTGTGCAACTAAATAAAAGCAACTAAAAAGTTGTGTGAAAAATGCATTAATCAGCGAACAGCATTAACAAAATATTATGAATTATAAAGGAGCGGACATTTTTTTTTCTCTCTCTTTTTACCATTTTTAGACATTTTCAATTAATATTAACAATCTAGAGAACGGGACATGAGGGCAGGATAAACCGCTAAATGTTAATTAGTTAAAAGCCCGAACTATGCATTAACCCGAACTTCAACCCACAAAACAAACATAAGCTCACACATACACACATACATGCACATACCTAAAGCATTCCCCAGTTTTTCAGGCTTTTTTTGCATTTTTATTTGTTTCTTTGTTAATTCGATTTTAGGACGGGGCTTACATTATGTGCAGTCCATATAGTTGTGTTCATGTAAATATGTGTTTATTTACATGCTACATGCGACGCACGCACTCTCAGATAAACTGTTTTATATAACACACAGAATACCATAAAAAAATAAAAATAATGGAAGAAGCCATTTTTAATGCATGTCGTTAATTGTATACAAATAAATATTTAGCTAACAAGTAAAATAAAAAGAACTACACACATATACATAGTATGTGTATTCGAAGGTATATAACCTCTGCCCCTCAATTAAATATAGATAAATCCATTTTCTGCTCAATTTGAGAGTGCAATTAAATGCTATTAGACAATGCCATATTCCGCTCCATTTGAAACAAAATTTTAATTCTTTTTAATAAAAGATAAGAATAAAACATAAAAAAACGTAGCAAAGGAGAATCTATTTTAGTAGAAGAAGTAAAATACTTAATTAAAGGGTTATTTTATATGGAAGCTGCAACTATTTATACGCACTTAAATAAATATTTCTTTATAAATTTTAAGTTCAAAGAAATAAAGTTGAGTAGAAATAGAAAAAAGACTTGATGCTTCCGAAAAAGCGATAAGGGAACAGAAACTAATAAGTAATAAGGATGATGAAAATGTGTTAACAACTTCTATAACTCTATAAAAATTTAAAAAAATTACAGAAAACAAGAAAAATTTAAGTGATTTGGAATTTAGCGATGTAAAAATGTTAACCCACAAATTTTGGATTCAAGGTCAATTTCGTGAATAACAAACGAACTTGAAATTTCAACAAAACGCCAAATAATCAAAATTCAGTTGCGCCCACTGGCGTTTTTTCACATTTATATCAAAAATCAACATTCACAGCAGATAAAAAAATGTTTGAATATGCAACAAATGAATACAATTTGCGGCGTTTAGAAATAGAAAAAAAACCCACCAAAAAAAAAACATAAAATGCAAATAAAAACAAACGGGGACTTTCACCTGACAAATATGCAGGATGTCTGCTGTTTGTCTGCGCTTCAATGACTTGCCCTACAACTACAAAAAAATATATATATGATTTCAAAAAAATACCCAACGCTACATAAAAACATAGAATGCTAGTGAGAGAGGAAACCAAATAGCGGGTTTTTTATGGGGAAAAATCTAATCGAATCGCTCCAAAAAAAGCAAAGAAAACACCGCATAGAAAAAAGCCACAGATGGGGAGAAAGCGCATAAAATCTGAACAGTCAAATGCGTGGTGAAAAAAATATTTCCGCGTCGGAAAAAAATTGTCAACGTGTAGCAATTAAAATGAAAATAAAAAAACACACACACGCAATAAAATTTCCATCAGATTTAGGACAAACAAAATAACTAAACAGTAAAAAAAAAAAACAACGAAGATGCTGATGCAACGGGGCTGGGCAAAACGTTTTTTCGGTCACAAATTTAGAATTTTTAAGCCCAACTTCTAATAAATAAGCCACGTAAAGAGGGCTTGGCAGAAAGTGTGCAACAGGCAGAAGATAACATATCCGCTACTATTGAGGAAACAGATTCTTAATTCACAGCTAGGGAGATTTTATATTGGTTGGGAATTACAAAGGATGGAGATTTTAACATTTAAATTGTACTTATTGAATAGAAATCTTAAAAACTAACATAAATTAAACATGCAAACTTAGACATGCAAATTCACTATAAGAATTTAATATTATATTAACGGTTTAAAGAAGAATGAATAATGTTTATCTTACACATCAAAATATATATATTATAAACGAAAAATGTGTCATGTTGTCAGTTTAGAACCGTGTTTATAAATGTATAAGAACCCTTTATGTTAAATGATTTACGTCATTTACTAAAATACTATATGTTTTATGTTTACACTCAAACAAGGGATTAAAAATAATTTTTTTGTTATTCATATAATTTTTGTCTTATTAATATTTCATAATAAAGTCAAACGTTTGAGGCCCGCGAAATAAAAATAAAGTGATGTACCACAACGGAAAAAAAATAAACGCAAGGAATTAGTTTTTATTATTAGTTTTCATTGTGTACATTTTTCGTAGATAAAGAAAGTGTGCTCAAAACATATTTAACAAACAATTGCGCATAAAAATCAATCAATAAGACAAAAGTTTAAAAAAATTAAGTGAAGTGAACATAATAATAAAATAACTTAATAAAAATGGAGGGACGTTTAATTGAATATCGTCCGATTGGCGGTGGTCTTGATTACCATCACAATTCACCGCTAATTGGTGAGATTCCACCCGCTGGTGGTGATTATTCGCACGCCGTTCACCGCTCCATTGATCATCTGCGCAACAGCTTAAATGAACGCGTGGCACTCGGACCATTGAGTGTGTTTTCCAACACGCCAGATCTGCGCAGCTCGGTGCTTAGCTATAGCCAACATCCGCAACATCAACCACAGGTGCCGCACCAGCCACAACATCAGCAGCAGCAGCAGCAGCAACAGCAGCAACATCAATATCACTTGAGTGGCAGTGGTGGAGAAGCATTGCATCAGCCAAAGCCAACGCTGGAGAGTAGCTCCGCCCTGACAATTGCCGACGGCAGCGTCAACGTCAGCAACAGCTCCAAGCTACAAGTTAATGAAGCTGTCGTCAGCAGCAGCAGTAGCAGCGCTGGAGGCGGCAGTGGTGGCACCACAGCACCCACTGGCTCCACACGTGGTCGCAAATCTCGCATCTATACAAACTCCAATCAGCATATTGTGGTGACCAGCAATAGTGTGGATAACGGTGGCATACGAATGCAGAATGCAACGCTCAATGAACGCAATCCAAATGCAAATACGAATACGAATTCAAATACGATTCCGATACCAAATACAACTCCCGTTAGTGGCAGCCTTGCCAATGGTAATAGCATTTCATCTTCAACTAGTTCGCCACATCATATGACACATGATGTTAAGGATACCAAGGTGAAGGTTTGGCAAAAAATTAAGTGATTCAAATTTGATCATTAACCTTAAACTGCAAAAATTGTTTCCAGGCTAACTAATAATTCTTAAAACTAAATTAAAAGTAAACCAATTTCTGCTTAATTACGTTATAAAATAACTTAAACTTGAAAACACAAAGTTACAATCAAAACAAGTTTTTTAAATCTGTGAAAATTTTGAATTACTTTATTTTAGAGTAATTTTAAAGATTGGAAAAAGTTTAAAAAAACTGAGCATAAAACCGTTAAAATGTAAAAACCCAAAAAGAAAAAATTAATTAGTTGGCAAATGAAAATCATTTTTAATTTAGCGATTTATTGCTGATATTAATCGCAAGAATTCCACAGCGAAAACTAAGGAGTAATGCAATACAACAGCAGCCAAATACCAAATATTTACCACATAAGAAAATTTGTCTTTTTATAACGATTATATAACGATTTCCATTGCAGATCTTTAGTTCGAAGGCTGATCTACAACTGCACACGCAGATCCATATGCGCGAAGCGAAGCCTTATAAGTGCACGCAATGCTCGAAGGCGTTTGCAAACTCATCGTATCTGTCGCAGCACACCCGCATCCATTTGGGCATTAAGCCATATCGCTGCGAGATTTGCCAGCGCAAGTTTACGCAACTGTCGCACCTACAGCAGCACATACGCACCCATACCGGTGACAAGCCATACAAGTGCCGTCATCCCGGCTGCCAGAAGGCCTTCTCTCAGCTCTCCAATTTGCAGTCGCATTCGCGCTGCCATCAAACGGACAAACCATTCAAATGCAACTCATGCTACAAGTGCTTCTCCGATGAGCCCTCGCTGCTGGAGCATATACCCAAGCACAAGGAGTCCAAGCATCTAAAGACGCACATCTGTCAGTACTGCGGAAAGTCATACACCCAGGAGACCTATCTGACCAAGCATATGCAGAAGCATGCGGAGCGCACGGACAAGCGGCCACCCATTGTACAAGGCAGTGCTGCTGCTGTTGCTGCCGCCGCCGCTGCTGCTACTGGTGGCGGTGGTCAAAGTAGCAATGCGCCGGCAGCAACAGCAGCCAGCAATACACAGCATCAGCGCAACAATTTGGTCTTGCCGCCCGTTTCGATAGCGCCCAGCGACAATAGCTATTGGCCAAAGGTAAGTCCCGATTCGGCTGCGGCTGCCAATGCCATGGAAGTGATGCATCAGCAACAGCAGCAGCAACAGCAGCAGCAACAGCAACAACAACAGCAGCAACACCAGCAACAACAACAGCAGCAACAACAGCAGCAACAACAACAACAGCAGCCGCACCACCATCATACACAATTGGGTATACCACCGCAACAACACGGTCCACCGCACCAACAACAACAACCGCAGCACCATCACCCACAGCAACACACAGCTCAGCAACAACAACCACCGCCCCAGCATGGCATGGAGGCGCATTATGTAACACAACCTACGGCGCCCAATAGCAATGGTCATCCGACGGAGCAACTGCAGCCTCATCACCGCATCATGCCCGAACCGGTTCGCGAGGACATAGGTAAGTTAACATACCCTGCAGTACATAAGTTTTGACAACTAATTGAAAAATCAATCCAATTTTCAATTTCATAATTATTTTTATGTGGCTATGTAGCTTAAAAAAGAATAAAAGAATCTAATAAAAATTGTATCTCTGTCTCCGATTAGTTGTCTATTAATTGGTACAAGTTTAGTTAAGCTAATATTATGCCTTCTCACAGTGTCCACACCTACAGCTGTGGGGCCGTATGATGCGGCATCGATAGCGAAGAGCAGCAGCAACTCGGCATTCACACCGATTAACTCAATGCCACCGCATTTGAATTCGTTGAGCCACCATCCGATGGCGCAGCGTTCCTATCTCTATGATGCCATCAGTTTTCCCAACAAGAATGTCAATCAGAATAATGCCAATGCCTTCCCAAATCAACTGATCTCGCTGCATCAGATACGCAACTATGCGCATCAGCCGGCGGGTCTGATGGCCGGTGAGCATTTGCTGGGCGTTAGTGTTGGGCCCGGTAAGGATAAAGGATAGCTAACGTCGTACTTTTAAGTTGGCCACGCCTCCCCCCCGTTCTTAAATTATTACCTACCTATATGATATACATACATACATATATGATATTGTGTTAACCGCCGATTTGTATGCAATACGAGCTGAGGCACGTTTATTAGTTTCTATATAAGCATTCGCGTATCCTGTACAGTATTAATTCGTAGTTAGTCCTAGTGCGTACTCTCTGCTCGATTTAAGATAAATATATGTATGCGTATATACACACAGCAAAACACACACACACACACACACAGTTAACCTATAACCTAAATATGTACATATATATATGTATATTTTAAATCGCATTAAGTAAAACTGTAAATTTGCCGATTATACGTATTACTTATTTTAATTTAACTACGCCGTCCAATTAATTTCTAAAATAAATTTCCAACATGCAATTCTTAATTAAAGAATGGAAATGTATATCAACTAAATTAGATTTGCTGAATTTGTATAGGTTCGTGAATTTTGTGGAGCTACTAAGGTTGCATATGGGTTCTATTTGAGAAAGTAAATTCTATAACATTTACAAATGGATTTCGAATTATAGCTTGAAATTTTTTAAGTATTAAAGCCCAACTTGAGTTTGTCACATAAGTTTTTTCAATTTTAAATTTTATTTGGCCGTCGTTACAATTTTTTCATGGTTATGTTTGCTAATTCTCAAAAATTTAAAAGCTTCGTGTCAACTATGCAAAACTTTGCCATAAGCTTCATAACCACAAAGCAAATCAACACCCTATAAATTAATACTGTTTTAATTCTCGGAGCTATTAAATTGCTTATATGTAAATATTTTTTTAACCGGCACGTTTATAGGATATAGTTTAATTCCATGCGCAAAACAGATCTCGCAGTAATATCTATAATCAAATGGATGAATTAAAATCAAAGCAAACGTAAACTTTAAACTATAAAGTATAAAAGATATGTACATATACAACTACTAAAGTTAGAAGTGGCAAAACATAAATTATTCATAATGTATTTACGTGTATTATATACAAAAATTTCTCAAAGAAATTTTCAAATGCAAAAAAAATTAATTAACTTACACAAAACACACAGTTGAGCATTACAAATTTGCATGGATTAACAAACTATGAATGAAACAATGCGATAGATTAAAAAAAAAACTATTTTAAATAAGGTATAGAAATTTAAAAAAAAATTAAATGTCAATGTTTAATACTGCAAGGAAATACAGTTGAAGTAAATATTTTTGGTAAGACTGAAGTGATCAAAATTTAAATAAAATCAAGACCATAACATAAATAGAGGTTTAAATCTAAAATTTTTACTACAAGCAGTGTATTTACTAACAGAATTCAAATAAATGTGTCCTAAAATGTTTACTAAATGTCAGTAATTAAAAAACCAGTAGAACCGCATTAAAAGTATTGTATGACGATAAATTTGACAAAAATACAAAATAATAAAACAAACAAGAAAATAGCTAGCGCCTAATTCCGCAAATTTCAATGTATAAATCAAAAAATAAAAAAATAAAACTTAAAGCGAAATAGTTACATACATTTAAAGCCGAAAAAGTAAAATAATATAACATATAAACGTTAAGCCTAGCAAATGACAGCAGGCCACATGAAAAGTTGCGTCAAGGAGTTTTGCAAAAATAAAAGATTAACAAAAAAATATATATAATCAAATACTCCACTTTAAAATGAAATATTTTAATGTTACAAAAAAAATTACGTATATAATATACTTATGTAATTGCCAAGTAGTAGATTTTTATGTGTGTGTGTTTTAGTTAATGTAAATTCACATTTATTCTTAGCTCTTAAATCAAACTATAATAAAGTGAATTTAATGTTCAAGGATACAGCTCACTCGTTGCAATCTCAATTCTTATAGCATTAACAAAAGCTGCAATATTATATATCTTCGATTCGGTGGCCACTATGTGAGTTAGTGTATACTCATTTTCGTCATAGTGCGTCAGACCTTCACCCAGCCGTTGATTTTTCAACTTTGTGCTGACAAGCAAACTGTCATTTGCTTGTTTGGCAGTCAAGCTTATGGGTCGGACAAGGGCAGCAAACCTAAATGGCTTCACCAGGGTAAGTAAAGCTGCCTTATATTTTGTTAGGCTGTAAGGTTATAGAGATTATAGCAATAATAAGTTTAGGTATTCTAAATACTTACAACTTAACAATATGTATGTCCAAAATGTTGTGCAGAACATAACCATGATCCTCGTCCAGTTTAAAATTAAGAGTGTGATTGCCTTCCACAATAGTGTAGTGAAGATATGTTAAACGCTTATCGAGAAAACATTGATCTGACGTTATTACTATATATGGTGAGAGAATAGTGCCCATGCACTTAAAGCTATAAGACCGATCGCTGTCTAAATTCTTGTAAAAAATTCTCACAGTCCAGGGACTGATATCTGGATGCTGTGGTGACTTGATACCACAAATGGGTTCACAGGATGGATTCTCAGTTTCGACAGACCAATTTCCATGCTCATTGCAGCTATGCCATCCAACTGGCGAGTCGCTTTTATAGCCGGGAGCACAGGTAACTAACATATTGGTGTCCTGAATTTGCGTGTTTTGCTGGCAATCCACCTGAGTATCATTGTGAAAGCACTTAGTTGAATAGCGTACATTGCGCACAGAGGCACTCTGATCGCAAACACGCACACATTTGACGATCCAGTCGTTGAGCCATTTGCTGTTATCGCATTTGTTTATATTGGGACCAAAGATCTCATAGCCGCTGTCACAGGTCACAGCCACAACGGTCTTATCAGGCACATCAGCATCGGGACGGAAGGTAAAATCCGAGAGGTAATCCGTCACATGCATGCCCTTCTGTGGTTCCAATCGGCAGGCATTGGTAATCCAATTATTGTTTATTGGTTCATTTTCGTAAGTCCTATTCACTGGTCCATTTCCGGTGATTTTCTCTTTGAAGCAAATGTCGGGTACCTCATCGCTGCCGTCGGCACAATCTATGTTGCGGTTGCAGAATTGATTGGCACTGATGCAGGCGCCAGTCTCGCAGCGAAACGAAGAATCTGGACATATGCTGACGCTACAAATCTCCGGAGATTCATCATAGCCACTTGGACAGTCGCTGTAGCCATTACACACCTGACTCCACATCAAACACTTTTTTTTATCCTTGCATTCAAACGCATAGTGTGTGCTAAAAACAATCAGAATAACTTGATTTATACATTCTTATACATTATAAAACCATACCCGCAATTTCCTTGCAAGTCGGCTAGAAATTGATCAAAGTCTTCATCTTTTGTACACAAAAATGCATTTTCATCGCTTTCATCCCAGCAATCATTCTTGCCATTGCATTTCATTTGGCTATCCACACAACCGCCATAGTTGCAACGAAAATAATCCGTTTCGTTTTTGCATGTGGTGTTGTAGCAGGTATTGAATATTTCATCGCTGCCATCTTCGCAGTGTTTGACACCATCACACTTCAGTGTGCCGTTAATGCATCCCCCATCCCGACATTTGAACTCGTAGGAAGTGCAATTATGTGCATTAAGCCGTCCAGCTGACACTGTGTAGGTAGCTGCAAACAATAAGTATAATAAAATATTAAGTTACTCATCTTTTTCTATGAACAAAACAAAATATATTATGTCATTTATTGGGAAAAAAAAAAAACATTTCTTACCCAATATACTGACAGCTATAACCGGCACTAATACAGCTGATAGCATTATATATACAAATTGATAAGGAATACTTATAATTTATTTGTCTCTTTGAAAGATGAACCGATGCCTTCAAGCGATGTATATGAAATGGCACATGATTATCAACAGCAAGAAGCTTCTCAACAATCGAAAGTCGAAATTGAAATGGAGGCTATTTTCCTTACACTAGATGGCGCTGTGAATAGTAGAACGCAGTTCTTAACAAAGAATCTTAATCTTGTACCTTTTTGCTTAGATGATTAGTTTTTACGCATTGTTAGGTTCAAACCATTATTTTAGAATGAGTCACTAAGCTACAAAAACTTAATTTTCAGAAAAATAAATTTATCTTCACTCATAAAAATATCTTTTACTTTCTCTCCTTACGTATCCTTTTATGATGTCGCAAAATGTCTTAAATTTGGATATCATCTGGTGCATAATTTTTAAAAGGATATATTTGTATCGCTCTAAGTTGGGTGCAAATAAAAAATGTTTGTTATTTTATAATTTATTTATTGTTATTTTATATAATATGTTTTATTACTGAAATTAACCATTTAATGTTTCTTACCATTCCTATTAAATATGTATATGTAGAATTATACATTTCACTTTATATGTATTTATGTATGTAGTTATTATATATATGTATATATTTATTTGCATGAATTATGTACTTTTATATACTTATATGTACATATAAATATGTTTATGTATACGAAAATCTGCTTGTTTTTTTATTATTGTATGCACTTTAGACGAATTGAAGTTTGATTGTGGACACAAATTGAAGATATTTTTTTCATAGGGTGATGATTATATTTATAGTATGCATTTTGTGCTCGCATCTAAAGTTGAATTTTTGCTTAGTTGCTCCTAATGTGTTTTTTTTTTTAGGTTGTTCTTTTGTCAACATATATTTTAAACATAGCATATAGAAGCAGATTAAATCGTCTGAAATACATCTAAGTATAACGACTATTCAATTGTTCTGGGTTTTCACGCTGTAAGCTTTGCTTAGTTAGGCTTGGAATGATTTTAAGATTGTAATAATGCTTTTGGATTCTGCTTTATGTTTTGAGCGATGCATTTTATGTATTTCGTAACTCTACATTATATATTTAATTGTTAATTGTGTTTCTACATATAATATGTCTTTGGTTTTTGCATTTTGCTCTTATAAGTACTATTCTATTGTGTGTTTACTTCTTGGGTTTTGACTTGTTTCGTTCTTTTGTGTGTGATTTTGTAGCTTTTTGGTGCCTAAGCAATTTGCTGCGCATTTTCTCAAGTATTCTTTTCGATTTGTTATGATTTTGTTTTTTCTTTTTATTTTTATATGTAAGTTTATATGTATCCGACACATTTTGAAAATATTTTGTTAAGCACTATTCAATTTTTTTTTTAGTTTTGTCGTATATTTATTTCTTTGGTGTTTTGAACTTAGTTTGTGAAAAATGATAAAAAAAAAATATGCTTAAACTGTAAAGTTTATTTTATATAATATAAATACATACATATTAAACAAATACCAAATGTATTTATGGTGGGCAGCGTTATAATAAATCGACTACAAATAATTTGTATTTTAGGTAAGACGTTATTGTAAAATGCAAAAAATATTGAATTTAAGATGAGTAAACAACTTTTTTCTTTTGAATTGAAGTTTTCTTTAGCACAAAAGTTAAATTATGTTTTTTATACAGCAATAAAATGAAGTTTTGTTTTTAACACGTATATGTTCCTTTTTTAGCTGTCATCATAAATGTATGTCAGATTTTTATTTATTATCTTACATTTAGACGCATTGTTACATACTAATCATTTTCTAATACATTTAATTTAGATCATTATATTTTTGGTATTTACTCCTTCCTTCAAATTTATCATGTGTTTTTTTGCTACACATCACACAAAAAATAAAAATAAATGAAAACTTGAGCATAATATAAAATAATAATAAATATTTTACTTATATAAAATTTAAGGGAACTTGGTGTTTGAACTTAAATTTTTCTTTGTATCCACAATATATATATAACAAAAAAATAAATAATATGTTTTTCAATTCAAGCAATTTTAACAAACATATTGGTTTGCCCATGGTTGTTATTGTTGTTTGGATTGCGGCGCCGGCGCCGGGTCGCTGCTCCAAAACTTGATAAGGTTTATGCGTTTACTCATTCAGCTTGTGCCATTCGGCAATTTGGCGACGAGGCGAATTGCAAACCTCATTCCAGTGATTCAATGCGGTGCTGCTCGAGGTTGGTCCACCCAGCTCCAAGCGACCAATCACCTTTAAGTGCACAAAGTAAATGGCATTTAAGGAGCTGCTAATGTTAAACAACGAATTGCGGCTTACCTCATTCTTGGTCACGCGATCCCAGTCGAGTAGCATCAGCTCCAACGAAACGCCCTCCAAGGTGGCGCCAGTGCCCTGAAACATATGGACAAAAAGGTAAAGGTTAGGTTTAGGGATCACAGATAAATTAATTACAAAACGACAAAATGATGAAAAATTGTAAGTCCATGCTAGACTTTTCTTACAAACAAAATAATTAAATACATTTAAGAAATAAAACTTAAATGCAAAGAGTACAGAAATAATAATTAAATAATGCCATAGTAACAAAACAAATTAAAACATAACACTAACGATGAATGTTGATTTTTAAAACTTTCAAAAGTAAACTCAACAGCTGTTTAAGAATCAAAAGTTTTAAGTATGATTTATAATTGCACTCACCTCGGCGGCGGGTATATCAAAAGCGAAACTCTCATTAAATACCGGACTCAGCGTGCGTTTCTTGACATGCGTCTTCTTCTTGGCAATGCGCTGGCCATTATATAGCAAATAGATCTTGACATAAGGGTCAGCCAAGCCAGTAACATCCATACGCGGCAAATTACGTGCCTTTAACAAAACAACAGTTAAACGTCCAGCTGCCGGCTGCCAGCAGAGTGAGATGAGCAATTCTCCTCGTCCTTGGGCGCGTATCTTCAGGCTGCGTGGCTGTATCTCCTTGCTGATCGAAAGCACCTCCTTCGATATATCGCCAATCTCGAGGGAGCTCAACGGGCAGACAACCTCACCAATGACATCATCGCGCGAGTACCGATCAAAGCTGAGTATTACAAAGTGCAAGCTCATATTCTGCAAATCGTTCATGTTTGGACCAAAGAAGGTAAATTCCTCATCATACACGGGATTTCTGGTATTGCGAACCACGCGAGTCTTAACCTTATGCTGCTTGTCCGGTAACAGTTGAAGCTTTACATATGGATCAGTGGCTGCCTGAGTGCGTCCATTCATGCCAGTGGGTATGTCGCCAGTGCCACCAGCGCCACCCTTGCAGGGCAGTCCACGGCAGCGAATAATCGATACCATTAAAGCATTCCTCTCAGCCAGATGGCGAAGCTTGAAGTAAATGGTGCCCAGTTTTCCGTATTGATCGCTTATAGTCAGCTCCTTACCATTCAAGTGTGCCTCGTCCAGTGTGATGTTCACATTGCCATTGGCAATGGTCTCCACCGGCGAATGATGTTGGTTATGATGTTTGACATTATCCACGACGTTAAGTTTGTTAGAGTTCTGATTCAGCTGCTGTACCATCTGCTGTGGCTGTGAACCATCCTCATCGCCATATTTTTGCGGAGGTATCGGAGATGTCGACTGATCCTGCAGGGGCGAGAGCAAGCTCATCTGCTTGCCACCAGTGGGCGATGGTGATTTCTTCAAATAATGCGGCGGTTGGCCGCTTGGCGAACGAACTGCGGTCGGACGACGCGTTGGTTGGTATGGGAATGACGCATCATGGTGATTCTGCTTCTTGTTACGTATGCGCATCTGCTTAGCACAAATACAGGCCACCGTCGAAAGCACTGCAGCCGCGGTGAGACCCAGTATAGCGGGCACAACTGCAGCAAACGCAACGAAATGTATTTAGTAATAAGAAATAATAAAAGAGGTTTAAGTTGTAGTTTCTAAGGACTAAACACTCCATATTTATGCTTTCTTGAACAGTTATTACTTTCTACAATGGAATAAGACTTAACTTCTAATCAGTTGAAGTGGTTAACAAAAAATTAAAATTAAGTTGCTTTCCCTATCCTATTTTCTGAACCTAAAATAATTTGAAGTTCAAATGTCGTAATCAACAATTAACAACAAAAACTAAATTTTATCTTTAATGTGTTTTTGCAATTCCTCACAACATTTCAATGACCTCAACGCTGTCTACTAATTAACTTTAACTTAAACTGATACTTTCTAACCACATTATCCGTTAAGCTAATGAGCCATAAGTTTCGGCCACAATATGGTACTCACTTGTGTCCATCATGCTGACATCTGGCATATACTCGTCAGCCATTTTAAGTGCTTTGTGGCTAGAGCCGCTCTGCACGTTTTTTTCCAGTAGCTTTGAAGTTTCGTGTAGCTATACAGAATAACAATTAGTCACAATGAGTACACGAAGAAAACAAAAATATATAAAAGAATGCAAAGTTAGAGAAAAAAATATTTGGCTCTTCTCTTGACACATCGATTTTACCACAAGTCTGTGCTGGAGTTTTCTTCTTATTTTTTATTCCCCCAGCTGCTCCTTGGGGTTTTCATGTTTTTTGCACACTTTTGTTGTTATTTGTCATTACTTTAGCTGTACACACACACACATAAACAGTCACAGATACAAAGCCTTTACACACATACTTATGTATATCTAATTCGCATGATTCATCGAACCACCCCCACCAAAGCACAGCCTGTTTAACATTTTATATGTATGTTTTTTTTTTTTTGGGTTCAATAAATTTATTTTATTACCCTTTCACTTATTTAAAAAACAAAGACGATGAGTGAATTGACTTTAACTTCAAACACGCAATCAAAAGGTTTATTTTAAGCACTGTTTACTCTTGTTTTTGTATTGATAGCAATTTTCATTTATTTTGCTGCAGCTGACTTCAGCTTTTGTGTCTCATTAAATTTTAAAATCTTTTTAATAACATTTATAACCATAATATTCTTTCTTTTTTACCACTCACTTGTCAACAAATTGTTTTTCTATATTTGAACAATAATTTTTCAGAGATTGAATGTGAAAATTGTACAACGCAGTTCCAAAGCAGTTGCACTTTATTTTTCCACTCGGTGTCCACCTCTGCAAATCGTTAATCCTGCGCCGGCGCACTAAACACACTCGTTGCTTTATGTGTTTCAAACTCGTTCATTTGGCTGCAAGCCAATTTTCCGTTGTTGGAAGAAGCATTGTGACGTACATTACATTTTGCTGAGGGTGGTTTTTTATAAAGGTAGTATGCAGCATTAACAGGACTAAAATAGTCATCGCAGCACTTTTGTATGTGTAATTGGTAGATAAGTTTTGGTACAAACTAAGAGCATGCTAGCATAAGTTATCATTAATATCTTAATATCTAACATTTTATATATAATTTAATTAAAGTCTTAGCAATTTTGCTAAAAAAAAAACATTAAGCGAAAAAAGATGTTACCAGTTAAAATACAACAAAAGCTTATAAATTTAAACTTGCCGCCATTCAAAGTCGTTGAAAGAGCGAGAAGCGAGCTTTGAGCTGCGCAAAATTAGCGCAACTGGAACCAGTGGTTCTCTAACCAACTCAACAACGAACTGAATCTTGTTTGTGTTTGTCTTGAGTGCAGTTTAAAAAGAGCCGCGCTTACCGGCCAGACGCTGAGTCGATGACGGTCTGCGATTGCGCGCAGTTACAAGTTGCAGAAATCTAAGCCAGGCCTAAATAAATATCTGGCTACTATGCTGCCCGTATAAGAAGTAACAAAAAACCTAACTCAGTACTGTGTGCGTGTGTGCTACTGTGTGTGCTAACTGAAATAAAAGTCACAAGAAAAAGAAAAAAATTTCGAATAACATTAAAAAAAAATCGTTTCTGTCAAATCGTTGTGGACATCTTCGGCAAAGTTGTGCAATTGGTCATAAAGGCATAACCAATAAGGAGCGGCACAATACAAAAATTCAAGCCAAAAGCCTTACATTCGAGTGGCAACAAAATAGGAAACTAGCCAACCACTAGACACGGGCATACAAAACGTAAGTTACTTTTATATTTTGACTGGCAACACTTTTGGCATTTAAGGAAGCTTCAAATACAACCCTGAAACGAAACATTTAAACAACGTCAGCTCTGATGTGTTATTAGCAACCTTTTGCGGTTCTTACATTCTAAAAGAAACAAAACACAAAAAACGTCGATAAGTTTCTTGTTGACACAATTCTCGAGAATTGTGTGTGTGTGTGCGCGTGCCTCACGATTTATATTTTTTTATAAGACATGATTCTAATTTTAGTTTGAACGCTTTGCCAATTGTACTGGTTTTTCTTTTATATACATGACAACTAATCGGTTTGATTTTCTCGCTTGCAAAACTGAGGCAAACATACAAAAAATAAACCTCGTCTCGTAGTCGTATTAAGGTGTTGCGCTATTACAGTTAATAAAGCGATTATTACAGTAATAGGAAATTAGCCCGGTTTTTGTTTTTCTCAGCCAACGGAAGCTTGAGGCATTGTAAAAGACTTCAAAGCACTTTATTTAGTGTGTGTAAAGTTATGCCCAAAGATCTGCAATCGATTTGAATGCATGTGAATATCCGTTTATAGTTACATTTTACATTTGAGCAACGATTAGGTAAGGGTAATGTACTAGTTGGGAGTGCTTGATATGCTTACCATATAAATTGTGCACAAGAACACTTAAGATACGTTGTTTACTCTTTTTATTTTATTAAAACATCGCTTGGACTTCATAAAAAAAAACATACTTTCAGACAGGGCTTATCTTTAACATTTCTGCATTTTCAAACTTGTCAACTTCTACATGTTACATTTAATTTAAACACTCTTTTTTTCTAAAACTTAAAGGTATTTTCAAAAAATTGCTTATATCGAAATAAAATCTCAATACCAAACCATGTAGAAAGTTTTTGTTGCATATCAATTAGAATTTTAACTCATCGCAATTCGAAAGAAAGAAATATATGCGTGATAATAAATAAAAGAATAATGAACATTAAATATAATATGCAAATTGATGACTTTGCTTGAACTCATTAAGCAGAAGTTCGAAAGCAAAATTTGTTATATACATTGGCGCATATCAAATTAGGTGATTTTAATGCGAGAGAGCGATCTTGAAGTATAAAGAGTGTAGCGTGAAGCGATGATCAATCACATTTTGTTATTGAGGGCAAACAGTGCTTGAAAAACAAT
Source organism: Scaptomyza cyrtandrae (assembly GCA_035044605.1). NCBI lineage: Eukaryota > Metazoa > Arthropoda > Insecta > Diptera > Drosophilidae > Scaptomyza > Scaptomyza cyrtandrae. The sequence goes on from JAWNNS010000640.1 coordinate 18,867,447, forward strand.
TGCCAATCTTTGTAGGTGATGTATGCTCGATATCTAGGGTGTCTCAAACATATGTTGGCTGCGGGCAATGAAATGAAATGAATTCAGCTACATATTGAATCGGCGAGTGCTTTGACCGCTAGACACCCACGCCATAAGTGTAGCTCGATGTCCGCTTTCTTTTGTGCCGTCTTGAAAGATTTGGCATGTAGTTAAACCAAAAACGTATTTGCCAACAATACACACACGAGTCACAGTTGGAGCTGAAGTTGAAGTTGGAGTTAAAGTCATGCTGAAATGTCAGCTAAAAATACAATTTGTACCTCCCCGTGTTTTTGGGAGCATGCTGTACAAGCTACTATCCATTGTTGTTGTTGTTGTTTTAACTATTTTTATAGGATTTTTGTTGCCTATTGTTGCTACTCTTGAACAGCAACAATTGACTTTTTGCTGCTAGATGTTTGTTTATCTGCCTTGTTTGCTTGGGCTCCCTTTTTTTGGCTAGCACTCATTCATTCATCTGTGATCTGTTTGCCTTTTACCTGGCTCCTTTTGTGCTGCCGTTGTTGTTGTTAAGCTGTTGTTGTATCATTTGCCTTTTGCCATTTAAATGATCTTCAGCGTGAGCTCTATTTGTTTACAATTCGTTATGGCACATTTTATTTTAGTTTAGAAGTGGCACACTTTTTAAGCCATAGACAGTAACAATACTTAAAATAAACCTAACTGGGTCACATAAGACAGGCAATTGGTTGAAGTCTTTTCTCGTCTTGGTGTTGGCATTTAAGAATGCTTAAAACATTTTTGATTAGCATACCATTTAATGCATATGTATTTTTTAGAAAGTCGAAAGCCTTAACGTGCTAGTCATTCATTTTATATAGTTTTTTTCTGTTATTATTACATGTTTAATACCTTAATACAAAGGGTAAATGATTATTTAAATTATCTACAAATGTAATGGATTGTATTTTAATTTGTAAATAAACCTTTAATTATTGATTCATTTTAATATTAAAATATGTATATATATATAAGTCTCTTTTAATAATGCTTTTGTCTGGCTTGGCTTAATGAAATTGATGATGTTTTAAGTGTATTCAAAGCTAATTTAACAAATATACAAAGTTTTGTAGCTTAATTTGGTTTTTTTTTTTTTGGGAACAATTCCTGTTTTACAACTTAAAAATAAATAGAATTTGCATGTGTTCAAAGATATAAACGCCATATTATCAGAGCTGGTTATCACCATCAGCTGACTGGTCAACGAATATACTTAATCTCTAGCTGTCTGACTGCAAGGTTGTCTCTCTAACCGAACACGACTCATATTATAAACGATATCCTAGCGACAAGCGTGAGAAATTTAAGCTAAACATCAATTACAGAAACAGCAGCAGCACCTCTCTGTTCAAAAATGCACTCATTTAGCAATGAAACTAAAAGTGTTGTTTAGTGTCTAGCCATTGGCAGACATCCAAGCTGAACCACAGTTGACAGGCAGCTCCTGACTAACGTTGACGGGCTGCCCACTTTTGCATCCGCCTGCAGGCTAAAATAACAACACATTTTACTTACCGCTGCTGCTGCTGCCGTGTTGCTGCTACTACTACTGTATAGTTGTTATTTTTTTAGCACGTAACCAGCGATCAATCAAAGGCACAAAGCTCATCTCGGCAATGCACAAATGATGCGCCAGCAATTGCAGAATTTCACTTGAAACTTAATTGTGGTCACATTGTTTTTGTTGTTGTTGCTATTGTAAGTTGCTGGAAGTGCCAACGTAATTGGCAAACATCAGCCCAGCGGCCGTGCATTGGGCAGCCAAGGGTATTACATGGCGTTGCAGTTGCAATCGCAGTTGCTGCAACTCCAAAAAAATGCAACTGAAATTTTAGTGTTTTGGATTTTTTTCTTTTTTTTGGGGGGGGGGGGGGGGTAAAAATGTAAATGCAGCGAAATGTTGCAAATATTCAATCACGTAGTTCGTGCAACATAGCAACAAATTTAAATAAATTATGTAAAACAAAAATTCACGTTTCAAGCTGGTTTTTTTGAAGTGGAAGAAAATTTTAACTATTGTTTATGGCATTTCCGTTTCTGTCTGATACAAAATAATAATAAAAAAAAGATTAAGTCTATAAAAACGAATCGTGCTATGTAAATTATGGGTCTGTGTAAAATTGAAATAATTAAAAAAAAATTGACAGTTATACAATCGGAAAAACCACCTGGTCCCTTTTTTATACCTTTCTTAGAAAAAAAAAAAACAACTTTGTTTGCCAAGTAACTCATTAAGCACACAATTAAACTAAACTAAAATAAGGGTGTAATAAATCTCGTAATGGGCCTGTTAAACGTGTGTAAAAATATTTAACACAAATTTAAATAGAAAAGCAATATAATATAATATAGTAATAAAACAAAAAAGCGTCACAAACACGACAATAAAAATTAATATTTTTATATAACTTGTAAAAATTTCTACAAGACACCAATGTATAAAAGCCCATAAAATCAATAGGGCACAGTGCATTTAACAAACAACAACACACTTACGTGATAGCATGACAGCAACAAAGTACAAAAATACTACAAAAAAAATCAAAAGGTATTGCCAAATTCTCACATCAAAATATTCGCACATTGTTGAAAGCGCGTTGACAATGCGAAATACGCAAAAAGAAAACACAAAAACAAAAAAATCAAAATAAACAAACAAAAACTAAACACAAGAAAAGCCAAATCATTCGGCTTGGCAGCACTTTAGTAGCTGTTGTTATTGCATTTCTATAGGTAGCCTGGGTCGCATGACGAATGAAAGTGAAAATAGGAAGTTAACCCATGGGAGACCGGCACCGGCATCCTTACTTGAAAAAAACCCACCGCTACAGATGCAACAGATACGAACTGTGAGATACATTGGCCAAGTTTAGCCATACGTTGCGCGGCTGCTTCCTTTAAGTTGCGATTGCATTTGTATTAGCTTGTTGCTGTTGTTGTTGATGTTTTTGTTGTTGTTGTTGTTGGCCAATTTCTAATGGCCAACCGCCGGCGTTGCAGCCACATAAAAGCCTTGTTGCAGTTCAGTTATCAATAGTGCTGCAGCATTTGCAAATGTTTTCATTGCATTTACTTGTTAGCCACTTCACAGTTGATGCTGTCATGCCGCGTTGTAGATGTAGCCACTAATTTATAGATCCGCTTTAGGCATTTGCACAGCAGCAACTTAGTGAGGCTTATTTGGGTATTGTGATTGTGTTTTGGCTTTTCATTATTTCTTTCGCATTTATTTGCATCTTTTTAAAATTATGCGTACATTTTGTCAGCTTGTCATTTTGACACTCCTGAACGTAAGATAGATGTTGGCCCGTTTTTTCCTACAAATTTATTTACTTATTGTTGCTTGCTAACAGTTATTTTTGATGTGTAAAACCTGTTTTAGCTTTAACTGCAGCTCCCCAAACTGAGTCATGTTGGTAAAATTAATTACTACAATGTGCAGACCATTAAATTGGCTACTGCTCTTAGACGGCGATTAAAGATTAAAGCTATTATTGTTATTGTTTATTTTTTGTTTGTTTTTCGCTTTTGCAAAGCGATTGCAGTAATGCAAACGGAATTGTCATAGAATTGATAAATAGGTCATATAATAACTATAATAAATTTCAAGACCCTGAGACATACATTTCCTACAGCAGCCCTGTCTATAAGCCTCGAACAACATTACGCAATCCAAACATAAGATCGCAAGCTTTAATCTAACGGCATTGTCATGGCACGCATAAATTCGGTTAGTTTATGATTATTATTCTAATGAATGCATAGTTCCCACATTAATAAGCACCATCAAAAATACACACCCGAAACAAAAAATATAGTCAGATTGCAATCGTATCTTTCTTATAATAATTATCTTGTTCACACCAGCAACGAAACGTTTCAATAAGCACGAGACCAACACGCCAAACTGGCTGACTAACTGACTGACAACTGAAAGAAACCTTCAAAAAAAATCAACAGCAATGAAGACAATGCCAACCGTATCAATGAAGATATCATACACACACGAATATGGCACGAACACAATGCAAGTACTTCCATACTTACTTGTAGCAACAACTGATATGTGGCACTCGAACAATCGACAAGCGCATCGCTTCACTGCGCACAACATAAGACGCCCTGGCGATATATGGATATAAATATATACAACACCTCATTAGGAAGGGCGCCCAAGATATCATGACATGATAATAAAGGCAGGCCAAGGAAGTGCAAAACCATAAAGATTAATATCTCTATTATCAATGCAGAAAGTACTTAATGATCAACAAGTTGGAAACTATGTCAAATTTGTATTTCATAGACATATATTCATTATAGGTTAAGTTTTGTGTTTTGAAACTCAAGCAAATCTCAAAGCTTTTGATCAATATCTAAATTAAATTTCGTTACATAAAGAAACGCGCCAAGCGACAAATTATTTAACTAATACAATTTTAGCCGTCCGGAAAATAATTTAAAATCTTTTTTATAAATTTTGTTAGTTAACGAATTTACAGGATTTTAAATATTAACTATTTCTTTTCCAATATGCTACAGCTTATGCTTATATGCGTAATATTATATATATTTTTTACAACACACTTCCCATTGTAAACTCAACCAAGACATGTGCGCAGTAAAGTGGTTCAGGACAACTTTTATGTGAAAATATGTTTTTTTTTTATGGATATAAAAGTGCACGATTTCTGCACGCATTTTTTTGCACTTTGAAGTTCGCATGCTTTTTTGTTTTTTAGGTAGTAGTTGTTGTCGATTGCTGTTTGTTTTAGTTTAGTTTTAGCTTTGGTGGAAAAACTTGTTGCGAGGTCAACTGCCTCTCTTTTTGATTTTTCACGCTCTTGTGCACGCTGCGAACGCTTTGATTTACTTTCGAGGCATCCTTCAACTTTGCCGTTGCCGACATGAGCTTAAAACTGTAACGAAGAGACAGACGGAGGCCAAAACCGAAAACAAATGGAAACAAAATCGTGTTCCAAATGTCAAATGTGTACACTATCGTTGTGGCAAATCGATGTTGCGATCTCGAACTATTGCAATTGCTTGATCATCTCAAATTTGTTCAGTTTCAGTTTTCTTGTTTTTGATTCTGGGGTTTCACTTTCTGTTTTTGGTTTTGTGCTTACAAATTGCAATTTAATTGCTATATCCAAATCAACTGAGTTGCTCAGTCTAATTGAGGTCAAAAACATTGTAGACATCTCCAAAAATTATAAACAAGAAGAAAAAACAAATCAAATTATATAGCTGGCCACTTTTGTTGTTGATTTCGAGCGGTCGCGGCTGTAATTGTAAATCGAAATTGTGTGAAAATATGTGCGGCTAACAATTTTAGTTATTTCGTATATGCACCTAATGGATAGGCAATTTTCGATAATGTAAAACACATTAAGCTGATTAAGTTGAAAGATACAAACAATCAAAAACCATTTTAAATCAAAGTTGCTGTTCCTATATCCATAATATCCCTATCTTATTATAACAATCCTTTCATCTTTGTCATAAAAACAAATTTTAATATGAATTTTAAATATCTTAATTCCCAACAGGTTTTGTCATATTTGACTATCGAATTAAAGTTCAAAGTAATATAATACTATGGCTTAGCCTAGTTATTACCCCTGTGTGCCCCCAAATTATTCTTAAGCAGCAATCATTGCTTTCAATTTCACCTTGTGGTTCAGAGTTCAGCACCCGAAAATGCAACTGGACCAACAAATGACATAATTATTACTCAATCGTTGTTGCCCACAGCGAGTACTCGGATTATTTCAACAATAGCTTCTGTTTTGGGCACCGACGCCATGAACTCAACGTACAACGTTTTGAAATTTACTAAAAGAAAAAAACAACGGGTAGAAAAAAAGCGAAAAGTAAAAATAAGATAAAAGACAGCAAGCACTTTAGCCACATTGGGCTAAGGTCATGTGAAACTATGCAGAGCTTGCTTAAAACCAACAACGAAATTGCTCAGCAATGGGCCAAGCTGTCTGGGACCTCCGCAGATGATGGGCTATGACTTCTGTCTGTCTGATGCTTAGTTTGGCCTTTTGTTATTACCAATGCTAGCAGCAATTTGGTTATAAGTACCAAAAATTGTTTTGGTTTCTGTTTCGTTTTATAGACTTATCGCGTGCACAGGCGACGCCTCTTTAGCGACGGCAGCCAAATCATTGTTTTACTGAGAGCTCAAAAAAAAAATATACGATTTGGCAATTTAAAACTCTACAATGGAATGCAATTGCAAGGCTATATCTAATTGTTAAAATTGTATAAAAACGAATATTAAATTTTTATTGATCATTAACATTTATTTGCTAAATAAAAAAATCAATATCAAGTCATAACTAGTCAGGTTCGTTGCCGAAGTCGTTTATTATTTTAAGCCCTGTCAAGATTGTTGCCTAAGTCTTTTGTTTTTTTAATCTGCCATTTACAGTGATTGAAACAACATGTCCACCAGCACATCAGCGTGTGATTGTTTGGTGGGCGTGCCCACTGGCCCAACACTCGCCTCCACATGCGGCGGCAGCGCATTTATGCTATTCATGGGTCTGCTCGAGGTATTCATACGCTCCCAATGCGATCTGGAAGATCCCTGCGGACGTGCCAGCACAAGGGTAAGTTAACTTGCTGAGAGTGTGAGAAAAACCACTTACCTAATTATATAATTGTGCAGTTTCGTTCGGAGCCGGATTATGAGTACGATTTCATTGTCATTGGCGGCGGTTCAGCGGGCTCTGTGGTTGCCTCCCGTCTCTCAGAGGTGCCGCAGTGGAAAGTGCTGCTCATTGAAGCCGGTAAGTAATAAACAATTCATTTTGACAGCCGTTAAACTAACAGCAACATGTTGCCAACTGCACGTATATATATAAATGTGAACAAAGTACCACTACTATGTTGCCAGTTAGGGACGCTTTGGGCAATTAGACGCGCGTTATGTTGCATTTGTTTAGAAGTAATTGAAGCTTAACCGCAACTGCCGCACACCATACACAAACAACTACACGAAAACAAAAGCAACAACATTAATGAGCAACTTGAGCAACACTTAACAATAGCAACAACATGCAACACCAAAAACAATATGCCAAAGAAGCAACCGCAACTGCCTTGAGCATTATGTAAAGTAAACGAGCTGCCACCCTCATTACCCCCAACTCTTATGTTACACATTGCGTTTCACACTCCTCCCCGTAATTTTCGGCTTTGTAAATAATTATTGTATAAATACATGCATATATTACATTGTTTATGGGCTTATATGCCACTTGGTCTTAATGTCCAGCTGCAAATTTATTTATTTAACGCTTCACCGATTTTATGCACTTAACAAATGCCAATTGTTTTTTTTTATCATTTTACACAATTTTTTATGAATGATTTAAGATGTGCATACTTAACGCACATGAGTGGGAGGTGAGAAGCGGGGGATATATGTATTTAGCTTTTTTTAATGCAGGGCATTCACTCTGAATAAAGACAGCTTTATGAGTACTTAACCTCTGATTGTTCACGTGCTTTTAAATAATTTATTAAGCGTTAATTTACGCACTTACTTATGGGCAAATATTGCTTGGTCCAGACAAAGATAAGCACCGGTAAACCAAATCTAATTGGTCTAACTTATGAGCGAATTTAAAGACTAAGAATAACATCTTTTTATATGGTACAAGTTTTGAAAGTTATTTGTTATTTTAATTGTCGTAATACTAAGCGGTACCAGGTAGCGAAAGTGTAGGTCATAGACTGATAAGGATGATTATTTCACACTGAGCACCATGCCTTCATTTCTTAAAGCTATTCAACGCTTGGCTAAATGAGTTATCTTAATATCTCAACGTGTCCATTATCATTAGCTAATCAGTTGATGTACTTGGCACCGCTTGAGTTGCTTTTAGGGTTAGTGTTGCTTGTAAACCGTTTAAATTATTACTACGCCTTGTCACTCATTATAATAATTGCCAACTAAGACGCAAAAATAAATTAAATATATATTAATAGGTATATATGTACATATGTTTTGTCAATTCGTTTGTGTTAATGATCTTACAATGCCTAATGTGTAATTAAGTGTGAGCTATTATTGTGATTGCTAAGTTGGTAATACCATATTACCATGAGTGCTTGTTAAGTACTCGTGCTTGTGGTTATGCGGCTCTTGCGTTAATTCCACTTGGTTGCACTCATAATTTGTATAATCACTGGGTTGACACTTTTCAAAACCCCAATTCTGACAATAGACAATGCGATAACGCGTCGCTTCGCTCCTTGGTTCATTATGCATTTTCAATGCCAACAATCTGAAAAAGATTATTTTGTAGAGGTCAGTTTTAAGTTTTTTGGTTTTGGCTTGCCAATAAACAATTTAAAATGTGATTAAAATAAATTTGTTTGTGCTAGTTAAAATTAGCAACAATTTAAGCTTGTGCTCTTAATCTTCTCTTGTTTTTTATAATTGTCTAACATTTTAAATACTATCACAGACAGCAACCCATTATAATTTATTGTATTTTATACTCTTTAATTTTTTCATCGCTGCTGGAGAAAAAATCTTCTGCTTACAAATTATTATGCAACTTGTGTTATTAGTCTTTTTTTTTATATAACGTGTCTGGAAGAAATTTGCGTATTTTATTTATGATGCTATTAAAGTACGTACTGCACATTGAAAAATGCTCTTTGATTGTTTTTTTGTATAAATTTCACCTTATTGTTTGTGTAAACGCTATAATTTATTCATAAAATATTGGAATATTTAATAGATATCGAGAAACATTCATGTATATATATACATTTATATTTTTATTTATTTTTTGTATACTTTGGTCTACAAGCTAAAATATTTAAATTCAATCAAGTATTGTGTGCTAATTGCTTTTTTCGTGTCTCGCGACGTAAACACTAAAAAACAACTTCGGCTTTCAGTTGTGAAAGGTTCTTGTTTTACTGTTTTTATTTCGACTAATAAACATGCTAAATACATTTTTTTCAGATTTTGTAGAACGAGTTATATGTTAAAGTAACTGCTTATTGAACCGTCCGCAATTTGTGGCAATTGAAGTTTGTTTGTCTTAGGCATTATACCATCGGACAAAACGACAAGCTAAATAATTATTTGGACAGCTTTGCGGTTAATTTTTAGCTCCCACGGTTTAAATGGCAATCAATTCCTTTTTATCTAAATTGATTTAATTAACTGATGAGCAATGAAATGCCCAAATGTCGTGAGTGCTAGCAAAAACGGAAATTCTAGAACGCTGATTCGAAATTAAACAACAAAATGAAAAAATTTTTTTCATAATCTGATCGGGGATTCTTTTAATGCGTAAAAAATAACGGTTGCGTCAACAACAAGAATAAATTGCTTGGCCATTCCAGGAACAGTTTTGAGCAGGTCTAAGATATTATTAACTTAGCCTTTAAATATATCGCTAATACCAGTAATAATTTTATCTTCTTCTATTCTAGGTGGCGATGAACCAGTTGGTGCTCAAATTCCCTCCATGTTCCTAAACTTTATAGGCAGTGACATTGACTATCGTTATAACACAGAACCAGAACCCATGGCCTGTCTCTCCTCCATGGAGCAGCGCTGCTATTGGCCACGTGGCAAAGTTTTGGGCGGCACTTCAGTAATGAATGGCATGATGTATATTCGAGGCAATCGCGAGGATTACGATGACTGGGCGGCACAAGGCAATCCGGGGTGGTCGTACAACGATGTTCTGCCATTCTTCAAGAAATCAGAAGATAATCTAGAGTTGGATGCGGTTGGCACGGATTATCATGCTAAGGGTGGTCTTTTACCTGTGGGCAAGTTCCCATACAATCCACCACTCTCCTATGCGATTCTTAAGGCTGGCGAGGAGATGGGCTACTCAGTGCAGGATCTTAATGGACAGAATGCCACGGGCTTTATGATTGCTCAGATGACTGCTCGCAATGGCATCCGTTATAGTTCAGCGAGGGCATTCCTGAGACCCGCTCGCATGCGCAACAACTTGCATATACTGCTGAACACAACCGTTACAAAGGTTCTTATCCATCCGCACACAAAGAACGTGCTGGGTGTGGAGGTGAGCGATCAGTTTGGCAGTACACGCAAAATTATGGTCAAGAAGGAAGTGGTGCTCAGCGCCGGCGCAGTCAATTCACCACAGATTCTACTGTTGAGCGGTGTGGGTCCCAAAGAGGATCTGAAACAGGTGAATGTGCGTAGTGTACACAATTTACCCGGCGTTGGCAAGAATCTGCAGAATCACGTAGCATTCTTCACAAACTTCTTCATTGATGATGCGGACACAGCGCCGCTTAACTGGGCTACAGCCATGGAGTATTTGTTGTTCCGCGATGGCCTGATGTCGGGCACGGGAATCTCAGATGTGACAGCTAAGATCTCGACACGCTGGGCACAGCGACCGGATCTGCCCGATCTGCAAATGTATTTTGGCGGCTATTTGGCTAGTTGTGCACGCACAGGTCAAGTAGGTGAATTGCTTTCAAACAATTCACGTTCCATACAAATCTTCCCAGCTGTTCTAAATCCACGATCACGTGGTTACATCACATTACGTTCCTCTGACCCACTCGATCCGCCACGCATTTTTGCCAACTATTTGACCGAAGAAAATGACGTGAAAACCCTGGTGGAGGGCATTAAGTTTGCCATCAGACTCTCGCAGAGCTCTCCTCTTAAGCAGTACGGCATGCGTCTGGATAAAACGGTCGTCAAAGGCTGTGAATCTCAGACCTTTGGCAGCGATGCCTACTGGGAGTGCGCAGTGCGTCAGAACACGGGCCCGGAGAATCACCAAGCGGGAAGCTGCAAAATGGGTCCACAGCAGGATCCTCTTGCCGTTGTCAATCACGAGCTGCGAGTCCATGGCATTCGAGGATTGCGTGTGATGGACACGAGCATTATGCCCAAGGTTACATCAGGAAACACGCACGCGCCCGCGGTAATGATTGCCGAGAAGGGCGCTTATCTGCTGAAACGGGCTTGGGGCGCCAAGGTCTGACGTGTGGATGCAACGTGGACGATGCATAGAGAAATTTAACACAAACAGGAATTTCATCAAAAGATTACTGCAAGCAGATACAAAATTAAGCGAAATTATCTATAAGGCTACAAAAACAAACTACTCTACATATTGTACAATTATTAACCTATTAAAATGTTATCCTTTGGCTATACCTTTTAAACTATTTCTAAAAAAAAATATGATCCTCACTCTAAGCACTGACCTCGTTGCGCGATCTATACTACAGTTCACGACACTTATTAAGTTAACTTTACGCTATTTGAACTAATTTTCGTAAATGTTTGAAAACAAAAAATGTTTACACCTATTGAATTTGTAGATTTCGTTTAACAATCGTTTAAATATTATTAATTTTGTATTATATGAATGAGAATATTGCTATCGCATGTATTTATTGTTCGATTAAAGTGCAACTATTTAGTTTAAATGCTTATCTGTCATTTAAATTGATCTATTTTAAAACTTAAATAGAGTTCTAACAGATTGTTGGTGGGTGAGTTTTTATAAAAGCAAAGCGATTATTTATGCTGCTAAACAATTTTGTCTTGAGCAATTTGAAAAATTATTTTAGTAATGGAAATTACAAACCTTTATTTCCATTGTGTCCAATATTATTTATTCGAAATTGCCTGATATGCCATCATGCTATCCGTTGATATTATTTACCAATGCTTAGCACGTGATATAAATAATTTAGCTGTACATTGCGTGCACCGTAAATTTGTTTATTTAATTTGAGCATCAGTTTTCATATAAAATCAGTTCCGAGTTCATAGCTCCTTATTAAAGTCTGTTTACTGTTGCGGAAATGTTTTCGAAATTTCAAATATCTCTTGCTCTATTAATTGCACTGAGTTTAAGCCTTGGCTTTATCAGTGCCTTTGGCGATCGTGCAAAGGATAATGGCGATATATTTATCATAAACTATGACACTTTCGATGGCGATGTGGATGACATATCCACCACAACTGCAGCACCTAAGGAAGCGGGCTACATTGATTTTGATGCGGTTGTGCATGACTGTAACTCGAGCTTTATTACTCCAGTTTGTGAGTTCCAAGCAGGATTAAAAAAAGCTTAGAGGCTAAATGTTATTTTACTTTTATTTTTTTCTCATTTCTAGCTCATGTGCTGCAGTTTAATACCACGGGCAAGCTTTTAGATGAAACTGATATGACAAGCTTGGTTTGTAGCTAAGCACAATTTTTAAAAGAGGAAATTCCTCATCGCTTTTTTCCTAGTGCTTTTTTCGATGCTTTTTTGAAAAGGTTGGCTTCCTAAATAACTTCAAACTAAATGCGGATCTATTGCGCAAATATATGTGGCCAGCTACTGGTGATTCAATTGAATACTGTGAAGACCAAGGCAGTGAGTGGGAAAATTAACTATAAAGTTAGTATTCAATGTAAAATAAATAATTTTTTCAGAGGATGAAAAGAATGCTTGTGTTAGAGCTTACGCCATTACCCAGTGCTGCATGATGCGAGCCTTAACAGATGCCCGCAACAAGCCCATGGTTTAAGTACCAAGACGTTACAAAATAAGAATTTACATAAATTATGCACATATGCACATTTAAATAACCACATTATTTCCTATAAAAGTACAAATAGCTTATAGTATTTACTAAATATATATGCAGCGACGGCCGTGCATAAAGCATCAAACATTATATTGCTTCTCCTTATCAAGATTTAGGGATGAACACCTCTAAAGAACTGCCACTCCCACAGGTTGTATTGTTTAGTAATCGACTAAGCCTCTTGCCAAGAGGTTTCTGATATTGGTTGGTTTTCAACAGAAATTCCTTGGACTGATGCTCCACAGCTCCATTATCTAGCTGGTATTTGCACAGCACGTGCAGCGGACGCACCAGCAGCTGGCGTAGCTCTGGCTGTGATTCCAGCACTGCCAGACATTGCGCCGCCGTTTCCAGCGTGCTTAAGCAGCCCTCCGTGGGCTGTGTTCGTATAATATAATCGCTGGTGCCAACCTCAATGAGCTTAACTTGGCGCAGGCAATGCAGTGCCGGACTGCTGGCATAAATTGCCTTTGCTTGCGGCCAGGTGCCGTCGATGAGCACTAACGTATAAGGACCTGCGCTGCGATCAATTTTTTCTAATGGCACTGAATTTTTGCTAGGATACAGAAGCAGCGTCTGGGGCGAGTCAAGTACATGCTGCACGTCTGGGGGGTGGCGGGTATTGGGAAAACGCTTGCCCTTGTAAACGACACATTTTCCCGTCTGTAGTCCCAGCTGCAGCATATGGGCTGTGCGTAGCGAGCGTTTCTCCTCGGCGGGATGTTGAAGTATCACAATTCGCGAGGCCACCGTAATGGGTGGCTGAGGTAAGGCACAACACCAGCAAACAACAACGGGACGTCTAAAACATACATGTCGTGAATTATACGAAATTTATTTAGCTTTATATGTGTACTTACTTGCATTGCTCACATTTGTCGCGCATATCAGGCGGATCGGCGCTAATGCCTACAAGATCCTTCCAAGCATCTTCCGGCGTTATTGTCATTTAGTAAATTAAAAAAATTCCTTTAAAAATAATTTTAAAATAAATTAAACTCATGTAAACCCTCAGTATGTTTTATTGTGATAAGTGGCAACGCTGTCTTCGAATGCTGCATGTGCTACTTTTAACCACCCTGTCTTTACCATCAGCTGTGCACCGCGATATTAATTAGCTGCTGTTGTTGTTGTTTAGTTAGGTTTGTTAAGCTCGAAGTTTTGTGCGTTTTGTAAATTATAAATAAGAGAAAGTATAAAATGCACAGCATTGGATGGACGCTGATTGTGAAACGTGGCTGTTTTTGCAGCAAAGAAAGGCTCAACATCAATGGCTCCCGCTATACAGTACGCGAGCGACTCGCACAAGGGTAAAAATAAACTTGAAAATAAACAATAAACGCACGAAAAACGAATATCTATTAGCTATTCAGTTAATAAGCCAATCCAAGGCTCCAAAATAGTCCGTAGACATACAGTTGATTAATAACAGTGAGGTACACAATTAAAGAGCCATTTGAAAACCAAGTGATTTCTAAAAAAATACCCTGTACTAACTTTACAGCTCAAAAAAACATGTTCATTAAAAGATATAATTTTATTAATACCGCAAAAGGTTTCGAAAGTTTATAGCTAACCACCCACTTCTGTAGTTCCATTAATAACTATGCTATGTGAGCGATATCTTATCAATCTTTTAAGATCCACCTGAACACCAAAGTTGGTATGTGGCTGTCGGATAGGATATAAATATTCCCAGTGCACCAATATTGCTATCTAATCTCTCACTATCTCTTTATAGGGGTTTCAGTCTGATTGACCTAGCGGAGAATGCGGCAACGAGGCGTTGTTATGCGATAAAGCGCATCACTTGCCATAGCATCGAGGATCAGAACATTGCCCTGCGTGAAATTGAGAATTGCCGAAAAATAGATTCAGAGCACGTCATTCGGGCTGTGGACTACGAGCTAAATGGCCAGGCAGACATTGTGATAAACACGATAAGCACGCTGTTCATTGTGTTGCCCTACTACAAGCATGGCTCACTGTTGGATCACTTGCAGCTGCGCGCCCGCAAACAGGATCATATGCCCGAGGCGCAGATATTGCAAATATTTTTAGGCGTTTGTGAGGGTCTGCGGGCAATACACGAGGCGAAGCCAGTTCCGCTAGCGCATCGTGATTTAAAAACTGCCAACATATGTCTATCCGATTCTTTTGAGCCGATCATTGTGGATCTTGGCTCCATGACGGAGGCTCGCTTGCAAATCTGTGGCCACTCGGATGCGCAGCGGCTTCAAGATGAGGCCGAGGAGCGCAGCTCAATTGTTTATCGAGCGCCTGAACTGTTCACTGTAAAAACCTACTGCACCATCGACGAGCGCACGGACATTTGGGTGAGTAATCAAAATCACACGGTTTTTTTTTTAACCCACTTTAACCTAATTTGTCTTTTCAGAGCCTTGGTTGCGTTCTTTATGCCATGTGCTACTTTAACAGTCCATTTGATCCCATCTATGAGCGTGGCGATAGCGTTGCTTTAGCCGTTCTCAGCGGCAACGTAAACATTCCAGAGGACTCAATTTATACAGAGGTAACGCTAAATCGATATAATTCTACACTTAAGTGTTTTAATATTTACGCTTAACATTTCTCAGGACATGCATGAACTAATTAAGTACATGCTACGCATCGATTCTATGGAGCGGCCGTTTGTATATAGCGTCATCGAGCGGACCCACGATCTTGTACAGAAGCTAGAGGGTCGCGTGTAGCACCATGCGCTCATACTTGATGCCCCAATTCCGAATTAGTCCTAGTACACCGCTATACATAAATGTTTTTGACTAAGTTTTATTTTAATATACATAAATGTGCACGTATTTTGTAAAACTTACACCTAAAAAATGAATCTTGAATCTTAATTAATGCTCGTCGCGCGTTAAGCCGGGACAGTTGCTATCCAAGTCCTCGACACTTTCATAGCGTGTGCCACACCAGTAGCAAAATGTATACGCTGTGCGCAGATAACTTATGAGCAGCTCAAACTGCTCACTAAGGCTATACTGCTCTTCCTGCTCTTCTCCTTTATCCTTCTGTTGCGCCTCATCGGCAGCTGCTTTATCGAATTCTTTCTCTTCACTTGGCACTACAAGCTTGGGTGGCCAGAAGAACTCTAGCTCTGGCTCAGCAACACCCGCGGCCAAGTCCAGTGATTCGCACGTTCGCTGACATTGTTTAATATCATAGTTGAGCTTGCGTTCCTCGGCCTTTTGTGTTGCCCGCCTGCGATATGCTTCAGTACTAATCTCCTCACTAGACTCTACGCCTGCCTTGCGTAGCATATGCTCACGTCGCAATTCCTGACGCTTGACTATTAGCTCAGCAATAGCTGCCTCACGACCCAGTCCACCACGGTCCTTTTTGATGCTTATTCCGATAGGTTCCAGGCGTGCGTCAGCCCGTTTTCCCAATCCACTTCCCGCTGTGTAGCCCATTTTAGCCATAAGCTGAAAGCCTTTGTTATCCGCAGCGATTGGCTTGTTAAGAGACTGTTGCAGGCGTGTGTTGTCAATTGAAGCAGCACTAGCTGCTTCTCGTTGGCGCTTTTTGTTTGCCTCCTGCTTCGCTTGCACCTCGACTTCACGCTTTTTGGCGCGATTGTTTACTAGACTGGGACGCACTTCCTGCAGACTGTAGACCTTTTTTGAGTGAATAATCAAAATTAAGTGCCATCTCAATGTTAAGCTTACCCAGACAAAAATTTGTCAGACATGTAATCATCCTCATCTTCGGACATTGTTAAAAACAATAACCAACAGCAAAATGTAAACAAACTAATGCACAGCTGTTTGACACTGAACTGTAATATCAAACGAGTATCGCTAGTTGCGCAGTTTCGATATTTTGCAAGCACAATCGTTACGATCGCAATATAGAATTTGTGCCATCTCTATTGGCTGCCCGGTGTGCCATGTGCTCGCGAGTTTTAAGGTTTGCTTTCGACATTTTAGTTATTAAACTGGTTTATTTATACTAAATTACACAAAATGGGCGCAGTAAGTAATAAACAGAACATTCTTACATTCTAAAGAAATAACTTACATCTGACTCTTGCAGAAAAAAGTGAAAATTAGCTCAGTGAAGCGGTCCGCACATTTGAAGGCAAAGAAAACACCGCTTAGTAAACAGCAGCAACAAAAGATTAAACAAAAACGCGAGCAATTGATTTCAAAAAAGGAAAAAGGCCAAAATATTTTCTCACAAAAGGCGCACAAACGTGATAATCTAGCGCAGCGCAAAAAATTTAACAAACGTGAGTCCCTCGGGCTGCAAAGGGGACTAAATGCGGATGAGGACGGTGATGATTTCGGTGGCGATATGCTGCTGGACAATGTGGCGGATATGTTGGACGGCGATGATTTGGCATTGTTGCAGGCAAACAAACGCAAGCGCAAAGCCAAAGCTGGTCCCGTGGATGATCAGCAGCAGCAGTCGGTGGGTTTGGAAATGGCCTATGCGACGGCTAGTAAAAAAGAGCAGGCAACAAAGAAAGTTAGGGTCAATCTGTTGCCAATTAAGTCGCGTGATGGTGAAATTATAACGCGTAGCACAGAAGTAGACTATGTGCCAAAACCAAAGCAAAAGTCGAAAGAGATGGATGTGGAGGAGTTGGATGATGAAGATAATGAGGAAGAGGCTGGAAGCGATGATGATGTCTTTGAGGACAGCGACGATGATGTGGTAAATGATGAAGCTCCTGCGCCCAAGTTAAAGCTTATCTCCACTACAGATTTGTTAATTGCACGACACCAAGAAATTGAGCGTCAAAAATATCGCATTGGCATCATTTGTTCCGGCATCCTGGAGAAACCGGAAGATAAAATGAGAAACTTTAACGCACTGTACGAACTGATGGACGAGATAAATTTGACTACGGGTGTGCCCAATCTCCTCGCTGTACGAAAACTGGCCATCATTTCAGTTACAGAAATTTTTAAGGATATTCTGCCCGAATATCGTGTGGGTCAGGTGGACACCAAGATGCAAACGGTGCGCAAGGCCACACTAGAGCGTGTGACCTTTGAAAATGCACTGTTACAGCAGTTTAAAAAGTTCCTTCAGAAGATGGAACATCTAACTGCGCAAGTAAATAAGCGTGGTGGCCAAAAGACGCCACAAACTATCAAAATGGCCAGCGTGGCTGTGCAGTGTATGTGTGATCTGCTGATTGCCCATCCGTACTTCAATTACGTTCAAAATATTGCTCAGCTTCTGGTCTATATGCTTAATTGTAACTATGGAAAGATGCGCGTGACAGTCAATCAATGTTTCCGCACGGTTTTCAGCAACGACAAAAAGATGGACATGACTCTTTTTATAGTACGTCGCATCAATCATTTAATCAAATCTAAGCAAAACAATGTGAATGTCGAGTGCATCACCTGCATGATGGGCTTGAAAATCAAGCATGTCAATCTGGATGCAGAGAAGGAGAATGAATTAAAGCAGAAAAAATTGGAATCGCATCGTCAGCGCCTGCTCAGTTTGTCGAAGAAAGAGCGTAAGCGTCGCAAGAAACTCACTGAGGTCAACAAGGAGCTAGAGGAGACGCGTGCCGAGGAAAACAAACAGACCAAGCACCACAAGTTGACAGAAATTATCAAAATGGTTTTCACAATCTTTTTTCGTGTGCTGAAAAATGATCCCACGTCTCGGGTACTTAGTGCGATTCTTGAGGGCCTAGCGGAGTAAGTTTCTTGTTCTCAAACCGTGTCGCAAACTTACTAAACTTTTCTCTTTAAAGATTCGCTCATGTCATCAATCTGGAGTTCTTTGCGGATCTCATTGATGTTTTAAATCGCATACTCGAGGAGCAGGATCTGGGTTATCGCGAGCAGCTCCACTGCATACAAACCATCTTTGTTATCCTCTCTGGTCAAGGTGAAGTTTTAAACATAGATCCCATACGCTTCTATCAGCACTTCTATCGCAACATGCTGGTCGTGCAGGCGGGCAAGAATCATGACGATTTTACCATAATACTGCGCACACTGGATGAGGTGCTGGTGAAGCGGCGGCGCAACATGAGTCAACAGCGTCTGATGGCATTTGTCAAGCGTCTGCTGACGGGCAGTCTGCATCTGTTGCATAATGGCACATTGGCTACACTTGGCACCATCAAACAGACATTCCAGTTGACCTCTGTGCTGGATGCATTACTAGATACGGATGCAACAACTGGCTCTGGTCGTTACGACCCTGAACTTAACGATCCCGAGTTCTGCAATGCGGCAAGTACATCGCTTTATGAACTCTCCCTACTGGCGCGTCATTATCATCCCACAGTACGTCGCATGGCTGGGCATATAGCCAACGGAGTACCTGCCTCAGGTGAGGGCGCACTGCCCACCGATATTGGCAAACTGTAAGCAATTTGTTATTATATTTGTCGATATATATATTTCAAGATTTTGTTTCTTGTTTACAGTAATGCGCATGAGCTCTTTCAACAGTTCGACAGTACACAAATGGCGTTTAATCCCACAATACCTTTGCCCAAGCAGGGTGAACCTAAGCTGAAGCGGGGAAGGCAAATGTATTTACGTTCGGATTTTAAGCAAAACTATAGACAATTACTAAAGGATGGTAAAACAAAACGAAAATTCTCCAAAAAAATTCTGCAACTAAATTTTTTAAGTGAACTAACAATGAAATGAGGATACTTGTATCGTTAAGCCAACATGGATCAGCAATCGTTTGTAATGTTTAGCAATGTGAAATTATTGTTACCTTAATACAAAAATTAAGTTTAGTCTAAGAAGAAAATGTTGAAAAATCCATTTTTGATAAGAGCCTTTTACGATTGTAAATACTCAAAACAAGAAAATCAAACTGTCTTCTTATTATCATTATTGAAAAAAGTAAATCGTCAGAACATTTTCAAGAAATGCAAATTATATTTAGTATTAAAGTTGAATACATATGAATTTATGTTAAACTACAAAAGATGGTGTAAGGAGCTCCTAACTGTGTGTATATGTGTGTGTGAATGTAAATGCTAATAATGCTAAGCCTAAGGGACATTGGAGTCTATTGCCATTTAACCGGGTACAGATGCTTCGATTAGATTAGATTGTCTATGCTTGAGTGCGTTGTTGGCGTTGTTGCCCAACGCTGTTCGGTGGCAGATACTCTCGATTTCCGACTCCAACGACGGGTTGAGCAAAACTTCCAACAGCGTTCTCTGGTAAGATGCCCGCAGCAGTTGCCGCCAAACCAGCAGCGGCTGTAGCTGGCGCGATTCTGTTCGCACCTGGGGAAGGCACAGTGGCAGAGACGCTACCGGGTCGTATGATGGTGCCAGAGCCATACAGTGATTGTGTTTGTGACGGCGTTGGCGAGGGTGGGGCATATGCACCACGTTGTGCATTATAGCCTGTGAGTTGTGGTGCAACAGTTGCACGCAACGTGCCGCCGACAGATGGAGATTGAGCAACTGCACCATAGGCTGTATTCACTGGCTGTGCAGCAACAGCACCACGATAGGCATTCACATTGGAGCTGGAACTGGAACTGCTGCTACCGCTATAGTCATAGATATAGGCATTGTTTGCATACAGACTGGGCGCCGAGACACAATCATATTGATTCCACCACACACAGACGAGGGTCTCCTGGCTAAACACAGTGCCATTGGGACACAGGAACGAATATGTCCGATTCAGTGCGCATATGTGAAAGACCTGACATTGGGCCTCAATATCCGAATAGTAGCCAGGAAGTGGCTGCTGAGTGCAATCAAAATTGGTGCGTGGCACTTGGGCATAAATGGGATAATCCACGCCAGCAACACCAGGTATGGCCGAGTAATCACCATCAGCGCCGTCGTTGTAGTCATCGGCAATGGAGGAAGCACGCGTTCCCGCTGCATTGCCATACTGCGGCTGTGGACCGTAGGGACCACCACGTGCAGCAGCAGATGCAGTTTGTAATCCTGTACCTGTGGGTCGTCTGGGCACATTGGTGGCGCCACTAACAGCAGCGGCTGGGGCGCCAAATGCAGTTGTTGCCTGTCCACTGGGGGTATAGCCCACAGCTGTTGCTGGAAACAGGCTGGCGCCATAGGCTGTCGCTGGTGCAGGCGTCAGGGGCAACGCTGCGCCTGTGGGAAAGGTTCCAGGTTGTAGGCGTGATGCAACTGCGCCGCCACCTCCGGTTGTGGCCAGTTCCGGACGCACATAGTTATACCCGCTTTGTGCCTGTTCAGAGAACTTTGTTTCTTTCAGGATTCTTTCTTGATTTAATCCTGCTCAACTTACCTGGACTTGTAATTGGGCACCACATCCGCTCCAGATTAGCAGTTGAACTGCAACAAGGTAATGTTTTAACATTAAAGCTTTCTATTTGTGCAAAATCTTATTGAGAGTTGGAATTCAGCTCCGAGATTCGAACCAGTCGAAGCAACAAATTGAAATAAACTGAGCTGCAGCTTCGACAACGGGGCGAGCAAATGTCCATTTTAGGGCCAAGTACGTTGCCAGTTGCGATTCTTGGCACTGATAGCAAACGCGGACGGTTCTACATTGCGATCTTTATTTATCAGTTTCCTACTCAGGTGTCTGCCACAGTGTAGCAAAAGGCGATTATAGCATGAAATTGTGAGTAGTGATTATTGAAACAAAGGAATCTTTTGAACGAAATACAATAAAATGCAAAAATCAATTTAATGTAGTGATAATGGATATTCTTTTTGGTTTTCTTTTTAAGAACATCCTAATTAAAATAATGTCGAATTTGATTAAGTTTAATTGAACCAAGTAAAACTATTCACAGTTGAGAAGTTAAAATATTTGTATGTCCAATGAGTAAAGTACTTTATATAAACTTGAATTGAAGTGTCAATTGTTTTGACACCACTGTGCCATAACAACGCACTGTTACATCAATTGGCTGCCAAGAATTGCGATTGCTTGTTTGCTTTTGGGTAAAAAGAAGACGCATGCCTCGTAAATATGCAAGGCAACAAAAAATTAGACAGACAGACGCCCACAACAACAAAAAGAACAAGACAGCAACGGTGGGCTCCAAAGGAAGTGCTAATAATGATGAGGCGGGTCGGTCACTGTTGAGTTACGCGCTAAGTCTCTCTATCTCTCTCTCTTTCGATACATGCGAAACCGACCCTGAGCTGCAGTTGTGTTTGGTTAGCTCACCTGCCAAGACCGCGACGTAGCGTTGTTCCATTATGATAAAATAATCTTTTGTGTGGCGAATTTGTTATCCTTTAACCTCTTTTTCTTGCCTGTGAACTGCACCACTGGTCAGAACAAACTGCAGTTCCACATCGTTCAGCAAGAATCATTTATAGATGATGTTCTAAGCTGAGTGCCGCTGCTGCATCTTTGCTAAATTAATGTTTATGTTGTTCGACAGTTCGTCAGTTTGATGACAGTTCGTCAGTTTGGTTTCGTGCTTGCGCTTTAGCAGATTTATGACACTTTGCATTAGCCATTGTTGCCAGGTTATCAGATACATGTGGATACATAATATTTCGCATTGTTACGTTTACTTTATTTAATTAAATATGCCTTGCATTTCAAGTGCAATGCAATTGAAATCTGATTCCATTGTGCCCTTGAGGCATTGCTAACAACATTCGAATTTTTTGAAATGACAAAAATATTTAAATTTCTGTCTTTATTGCTTTTTGTTCGATTTGACCTTTCCCGATTTGCCCGCTAGAACTTTTGTATATATTTATATACGCGAATGGGCTAGAACCGCAAACTTGACAGTCGAATTTGTATTAAGTTTTTCGATTATCGAAGTTGAATTATTTAATGTGTATTCAATGCTTACTGATTTATTGCAAATGTCCATTTTACTATTGTATTGTTGGATAATCTTTTCTATTATTAGTCATTGTGCGTAAGACCTGTGTTTGCAGCTATAATATAAATAACTAAAGCAAAGCCTATTTATATAATCTGACCTCCAACTTTTAAGCCTGCACATTTATACCTAGAACTGCAGAATAATTTTTGCTGTTTCCAATATAGAAACAATTTCCAGTTCATCAGGTAATTATTATGAATTTTTAAAAACCTGCGCCACTGCAATATATAGGTTCTGTATCAAAATAATATATGTATCTTATGGTTCATTTTTTTAGTGGCATAGTTTTCAATTCGTTTACATTTTAAACCTTCCTATAAAGTTGCACCTTTTGGTATATCCCAAAATTAATAACAATCTATGTGTATATTTTTTTTTAGTTTTTATTTATTTTTATATGTACTTTATTAACGTTAAATAAATATTTACAAAAAAGAGCAAGACATAAAGACATATATATACGGGCATATAGCTTGTACACAATTAATTTTCGTGGGAAATGGTCTTGGAAAATACTCGTAATTTGTAGTAACAACTAAAGATACTAAGATACTTTAATTAATTTAATACAACTTGTGGAAAAATGTCTAGAGTATTTTGATTCGAGTATTATTCAAGTATTTATCGAGTATTTCCGGTTTCGATCTTTTACATATTTACAAACTAAAATGCATTAACAACGAGAAGCAAACTCCAAAAATCTTTTGGGCATACAAAATATAGTTAATTCAAATTTAAACTAAAATACTCAGTGACGAGTCAAGTGAATGGAGAAGAGCGGAAAGGCGGTAGTAATAGAGTTGACTAAAAGTTAAGCATTAAACACTCTGCCATATATTAGGAATTGGCAACCGCCTATCGCCTGCTGCTAAACTTCGATGCCAGCGAATATAATGACTTGAGCAGCTCCAGCGCACGACGATCCGAATTCACTTCCGGCTGCTGCTGCTGCGCTAGCGTTGCTGCTGGCGTTGTCGCCGCCAAGTCCACATCGTCCACATCCTCGACGTGTATCTCGAATTTCGTTGTCTCCTCATAGCTGCCCGGCGCCGTTGTGCTTGTGGTCAGCGGCAGCTCCGTTGTGGTTGTATAGCCCGACGGTGCAGTCGTTGTGCTCGTGTAGTAATCCGCATTTACAGCGCGTCGGAATGTGGTTACCGGCACACGTGACGTTGTCGTGGCCAATCGTTGTTGCTTCTGTCTGGCTGGCATCTTGTCATCAATATCGATAAGTGCGTTGAGTAGATGTTTGCGTGAGCGTTCCAGCGCCTTGCCATTTTGATCATCGCAGGTCTGGATGAGTAGAAGTAGTAGACTAAGCACTTGACGATCATGCTCCGCCTTAGCCATCACATTACGCAGATGAAGTGCCTCCTGCTCGTTAAGGCCACCGAAGAGTTTGTTGGCAATGCGCTGTAGTCCACTGCTGGAGGGCAGAGCATCGCGTGGAATATCATAGCTACGGAATATATCATCCCATTCATAGCGCGAGGTTGTCGTAGTCGTCTGTTGTCCACTGCTGTACTGCGATCTCGGCACAAACGTAAATGGCGACTGAGTTGTCGTTGTTGTTGTGCTTGTCGTGCGATCCTTCATCAGTGCATCATTAATGGTGAGAGGATCAAGGAAATCCGTTTGCGATTTCAACGCCCAAGGATGCTCTGTGGGCTTGTGTGTTGTGATGAGTTTTTGTGGACGGCCCTCCTTTAACAAATTGTTGCGCGAGTTGACGAAAGATTGCGTCGGCTGCTTCTGGAGGACTTCATCGCCCTCAACGGAGTCCACGCTCGGTGGCAATAGTTCTGCGGAGAGTTCCAACTCTAAGTCCTGTGATCGGCTTGTGCTCAGCTCGTATAGCTCTGTGGTGGTGGAGAAGTCCGGCGCCGGCGTTGAATCAAATTTGTGATTGATTTCCACAGCAATATTCTGAGGCGTGGTTGTGTCCCGTACAGGTTTTGTTGGCAAGTAATATCTGGCAGTGCCATCGCTGAACAACGGAGAGTCCGTTGTAGTAACTAGCTTGGAAGTTGGTGGCTCTGTGGGTCGTGCACGTGCCGCCAGCTCCGCCCTAAAGCTATTGGGATTATCAAGATAGCTGGTCAAGGCATTTGAGAAGATTTTCGCAATCTTGCGTGACTCTGGCTTTTCAGCCAATGCGCTAATTGTGGAGCTCGTGGTGCCAATTTGTGGAAAGGGTTGATAATCTGTTGACTTGCTTGAGGACTGGGTTTCATTCAGTGGAATTAATCCTGCACTGATATCTGCCTGACCCTCAACCTGGCCACGACCCTTTACCGCCTTGAGTCCAAAGAGATTGCTATACTTTTGCACCGTCTTGGCACTGAGGAGACTCTGCTTGATGTCATCTGCCTGTTCACTGATGCTGGGCGGTGTCTCGGAGGTGGTCAGCGTGGCTGTCGTGTCGGATGTCTTGGCTGTGGGCGAAATCGAGCTCGATGGTGGCTTAACGGATAACTTTGTTTGGATGCCTGACTTTTCGGGTTTGCCGAGTACGTTGCTTGAGTTATTGGTCTCCTGGGCAAAGTATTTTGCTAGTGAGACGAGCGCATCTGGACCGGACGAGGGTGGTATCTCCAGACCAGCTCGTGCATTTGTTGCAGACTGTGCATTCAGCTCAACGTCGTCAAACCTATCCTTGAGCAAACTAACCGTCTTTAGCATATCCTGCACATTGCGATAAACCGACTCCTCCTTGACGGGGTTGGGCGCAAACAGCAGCAAATCTTCACCAGCTGAAGCTGCACTTGATCTAGGCGCCGCTGCACCAATTTTGGGCAGATAGGTGGGTCCACTGCTGGTTGCCGTAGGCGACGGAGTTGTAGGTAAATAATCGCGACTTTCAAACAATTTCTTTGGCGGCTTAAGCTCTCCGGAGCTGGCTATATCATAATGATGACGCATTCCTATAATAATGGGTCTGTAAGTGCTCTCCACCTCAAATTTGGTGTCAGCTGTGGGCTTGACACCCTTGGGAGCGACTGAGGACTCCAGAAACAGTCCTGAAATAACAGGTCCGCCAAAACGATTTGGATTGGGCGTGGTTGCAGCGTGACCTCCCTTAATGTAGTTTAGTTTGCCTTCGGTGGATTTGGACTTGGATATGCTAGGCACTGTGGGCGTATAAAAGGGTGTGGTTTTACTGGGTTCCAGACGTCGCGCTGTGGAATAGCTGCTAGGTGTATAATGTGAAGTTGTATGCTGCACGGAGCGTGTTGAATGTGCCTCAAAGAATTCTGGTTTTTCCTTGAGCTTTTCCTTGCTGTGCTCTTTGCTGTGCGGCTGCTCATCGCTGTAGCGCTGCTGTCCACGATTTCCATTACGTAAGCGTTCCCTGGACTCACCACGCTGCTGTGTGCTGCGATCCGGTGATGCGGAGAAGGATGAGGAGCTGCTGCGACTACGTGCTGGCTTTAATAAGCTCAAATCATCATTACTATTAGGGTTGGCGTTGTTATGGTTATTATTGTTGTTGGTGCGTCGTTTGCCGGGTCCGCTAACAAAAGAGGAACTCTCTGCGGTAATCTGTGTTTCGTGTTCGTGATCATTGTTATTGTTATCAATGCTGGGCAGTACCTTGCGTTGCTTTTCCCCCGACACGTCATCAAAATCAACGCTCTCCAGCGATGCATGCAGATCCTCAGTGGAATCAATGCGTCTATCGGATTTATTTCCTGTTCGTGAACCTGTACGTGCCTGACCCGCAACAGGCGTAACCTTAGGTTTGATATTTAGACCGCCACCAACAATGTTGAAGCCTTGCACAGGCACCGAGGGACGCACGCGATGCACACGCTGCTTGTTTAGAATCTCAGCGCTCTCAGCATAGTAGCCCGAGGAGCCAAGACAATTGACCTTGAACCACCAGTCGCAGGTAAGCTCACTCTGTTGGAATATCGTGCCATTGGGACAAAGGAAGGATATCTTGCGACCCTCCTCGCAAATGTGAAAGACCTGTGGGAAATAAAAATATAATTTGAATATTAAGTACAGAAAAAATAGTGGCGATTCTAAAAATCCATACTCATAAAATGAGTAATACCAGAAAAAATATTATCATCAACTATAGCCCACCTGACAATCCGTTTCCATGTCTGCAAAGTAGCCATTGCCATAGGAGCGACAACTGAATGTAGTCCTTGGGATGCGTGGATAGATGGGGAAGTCAATACCTGGACGGCCGACGACGCCCTGGTACACTTCATAATCCACATCCTCATCGGAGGCACGCTTCTTTAGATGATGTTTGTGGTCATTGCAGTTCGTATGCGTTTCATAACGCTCCTCCTCGAACTGTGTGGCACCCGTTTGCTTGGCCAGTAAGCGTGCCGGTGTGCGATATTGCTATAAGTGAAGGATTTATTAGTTTTAAAGCAAGATTCAATATTTTTGAATTCTTACCTTGGCTTCTGCGCTGATTGGGCTTAAATATGCCAGCAGGAGAAGCGCTGTGAAAATTGTTAAAAGAAATATAATTGTTATAAATATGAATATTTGCTGTTTAGTTAATAATCTTTAGATCATAGTGTCATCCAGGTAAATACAAATGTATTAATTATGTCTTGTTAATGAATTTTATCTGAACAATTAGTCAAGACTTAATGTTCAGGTGCTATTTTTATTTCATTGAAAGTCATCTAACATAACTAATTGCTCCTTTGTCTCATTTTTAATGCTTTGAAACTTATGATAAATTAAATTAAATATTAGAAAACGTTAACTTCCCGAATGTTGGACTTAACAGACCTTGACTTTTATTTATTCATTGCCGAATTACGCAAAACTGTGACAATCACTGACTGTGTCTGTCACTGTGATTGCGATTGTAAAGCGAGTTACTAACCTCAGGCCGCCGAAAGCAATAATTAAATTTTCAAACCATAAAAACAATTAAATGAATGAGGTAAATAATAAATACAAAAGAGATACACATAGAGAGAGAGAGAGAGAGAGAGAGAGAGAAGTTACTGATGGACCATAATTTAACTAGCAGCTTGAATGAAGACGACACCATAAGAAAATAGCCATAATGTCGTAACCACAAGACTCAAGGTTCGGTTGCTGCATAATCGTCGTGATTATATGAATCATTATTCAATTGTCCATGAATCAGTAACCAAAGATGCTATCGAGGGTGTTGCTGCCTCACATAATTAAACAATTGCCTATAATTTGAGCACGCTGATTGAAACGCCCCAAAAAAAAGCAAATAGGCGAACCGAATGGCCAGCCATTAAGCATACGCCAGGTGGCCAAACAACGCCAAATCGCATCAATAGTTCGTGCGTCAAATAGAGGACGGAGGCAGGCACGGACACTTGTCAATTACACAAATATTTGCATTGTTCAATAGTTTAATTTTATTTTTATTTTGGTGTTGATTATTGTTGTTTCGGGACGCTTATTTGAGCAAGCAATATCTTGGCTTACCATCTGACATTTGGGTCTGGGTCAACGGCTAATGAGTATCTTAAGTTGTGGCATTTCCTTTAGGCATTTCCTTTAGGCTTTTCCCAAGCATTTGCCTGGTCGCAGCTTCATTAATTAACAACATGTTCCAGCCAAAACTTAAGTCTTAAACTATATTCATCACGTTTTTTCTTTTTGTCGCACGCCGCAAACAACAAACTTGGGCACAAAACAAAGACACTTTTTAATGCATCTCTTTTTATTGTTTTTGTTTCGCCTTTGCCGATTTTCTGCCTACGCATACGCGAAAGCGTCGTGCTTCATGCGTCATGCACCACTTTCAGACTGGCTTTAATGTGCCGTTAACGTTAATGGATTGTGGGAATAAGTTTTGATGCGTTGACAAGGTCAAAGATTGTTGCCAAATGTTAGCGTCGTCTTTTATTTTTATTTGCATGTGTTATCAACAAAGCTATGACAAAAATTGAATGGCATCATAAATTATTAAATGTTGGCATTCTTCCGTTTTTAAATTAATACATCACAAATTTGTTGACAACCACTCAAGGAGATTCGAAACAGAAACTTAGTTTCATTTTTATTTAAATGGGGCTTTTTTAATGAATTGTTACAAATAAAACATAGGCTCATCTTGAACTGCTTGCAGTGCAGAAGAACCTTCAAATTAATTTAATTCTACAAAGCATTATTTATTTTATATGTTTTTACTTACCACAGCATAGCAAATGTAATTGTGTACGTCGCATTTTGTTAACTGAATTGCCTAAAAGATAAATAAAAAAAGAAACGATTAAATTGTGTTGCTAACTTGATAACAAATCTATAAATATTATTTGACACACATCGTGGGATGACCAATAAATAGTAAGAAACAAATAAAAATATATACAAGCTGGCAAATTCAATAATGAAAATGATACGAACTCCTCTGAAAAAAAAAACAACAACAAATAATTGTACGAGCGTCTACAAAAGATGCTGAAGATTGATTACATAATGCAAGTACAACCATACCACCATAGACACGCTATAGATAGGCACAAGATGAAAATAAATATATACATAGATAAATCACATACAAAATGGCACTACAACAGGTCGTGAGTGCGATAAAATAGCAGCAGCAAATAACAAGAACTGTGGGAGGCGACAACTTAATTAGTTAATAAGTCATTCAGTCGGTGACATAAAGTGCAAGGCAGTTGCCACATCTAAACAAAGGCGCCACAGGGCGTATGTGTATAACAAACTTCAGAGCTGTGTAAGAAATGAGAGAAATGAGCCGTGTGCCACAGCTGTGTAGCATGCACCGCGTTAGTCTGTTAGTCAGTCACTAAGTTAGTCAGTCAGTCAACAAATGCTGCAGACATTCACTTTGGCGTCGTTGTCACTTCCGTCAGCTCATTTATGCAGCTGTTGTTGTTGGTGTTATTGTTGCTGCTGCGACTGCGTACTTTGCATAATTTCATATAATTGTTTTAATTTGCACAATTTCAAACAAAAACAACAACAACAACAATAACCAAAACAATAATATGTGACACTCTTTTTGCATTCAATTAAACAATTTTTCAATGGTTTCGCTAATTTAAAAGCTTTATCTTTTCTCTACTGTCTCATAGTATTCAAGCACTTATGTGAGTTTTCAATAACAATGAACAAATTGGACAACAAAATATCGAAATACATTTTATGTGCACATAAATTTCAATCTAACATTAAATGCAGTCGCATCCGACGGGAGCGAGAGAGGGAGTAGCTGGGTGCGGTTTTTGCGAAAGCGTTTTTTTTTTCACATTTTTCTTATGCATTGTCTGGTTGGATTCTTCTCTGGGTGCTGCTGAAATAGCTTTTTGTATTTAAATTAGTTGCTTGCCTTGAATTTGGGATTCTTGTTTGTCTTCGTTGTTCTCACAACTAAATTTAAATTTAATTTTTTTTTCTTCATCAAATACACAAATTACATAATCAAGTTAAATAAACAAACAAACAAACACCTGGCATTCGAATTTAATAAAAACGTTTTTAATATCACAAATAAATAACTGTACAACTCATTTAGTTAAAGTTCAAGCGTTCGTTGCTTGCATGCTTCTTTAATGTTTATTTAATTTGATTGTTGCAATTCGTTGCTGGCCAAAGGCACGTTTTTCAATTTGCAATTACGCGAAAAGAGCTTTTCTCATTGCCAAGGTTTTTCCTAACGGCATCAGCAAATTGAAATGAACGGTAATTTATTATTTGCCTTCAATATTATTTATTTCCTTTCTTAAAATTTGAAATTAAACTTTTTATGGTCACTAATAAACGAAATTTTAATTTATTTTATATGCTATCTTAGTTTTCTAGTGCAGCATTATTTCAATTTAAATTATACATTTGATAACATACTACACACGTTTGTTAATTACTTGCACTTGCTAGCAAAATGTTTACACAATACGAAGGCGCTGGCAAAACAAGAAATTCAATTCAATCATCTTCAACGAAGACTCCACAAATGAAAAATGGCTAGCTGGCTGGGCATTCACAGGTGAACGAAAGTTAAGAGAAATGAAAGAGTAACAAGTAAAATGCGAAATATCAAAAGACTACAATGACAAATAAGGAAGTTGCAACTGCTGAGATGATGATGCTGCTGCTGCTGCAGTTTCAGTTGGTGCTGCTGCTGAATCATTATCAGTTGGCTCAAGCAAGAAACAAAAGTGTCAACACGGGCAACCGAGCAACAGGTGCTTGCAACAACCATAAAAATAATAATAAATAGACGCTAGCATGAATCTTACATTTAGTAGCTAAGCGGAGGCCAAAAATTTGTTCCGCCTTTAACAGAGA
This sequence comes from Scaptomyza cyrtandrae, assembly GCA_035044605.1. NCBI lineage: Eukaryota > Metazoa > Arthropoda > Insecta > Diptera > Drosophilidae > Scaptomyza > Scaptomyza cyrtandrae. The sequence continues at coordinate 18,898,239 of JAWNNS010000640.1, forward strand.
GATAAATAGCTGGGTAGTGTTGGCCAGGACGCAATGCGGGTGTTCACTGCATGCATCGTCCAATCTTTATGTACAGACATCGCTGCCAAATGTCTGTTAAATCGTTTTAGCCTTTTTGTCAAGTTGCCGCTTAACCTTTACGGTTTGCGGCGCTGACATGAAGGAAGCACTCAGTATGGTTTTTCTTTTTCGCTCTCGCTCTTTCTTTGTGTTGTGTGGCCAAGTGTTGAAACTGCAGCGGCAGCAACTGAAACTGAGGCATACCTCGGCATAGTCAAAATATTTTGCTTGCCTTTTGTCTTTTGCCTATCTGTGCAACGTGTCGTCTACGTGTTATTTGTAGTTTTGATTTATTTGTTTTGCCATTTTTTATCTCGTGCGCCGCACCACATGCTGCTTACTCAAGCGAACCTTTGTGGCAGCATCTTTGTGTGGCCCACTCAACTGCTAACTAAGCAAAACCACAAATGGAAACTGGTAACTGCAGGGTGTCGAAGTTACTGATACACTTATGGTATATATGAAACAAAATCATCTTAAACCAAAAGTTCATAATAACACAATTTTTTTGGAATGTCCAAATAAGTTCATATTTATTTCGTACTAATTAATAATATGTATTAATAGTGTTTGAAGAATATTATGGCATTATTATAATACCCTCTGATAGAGTATCAAAAGATATATTGTTTTTATTTCAATTTCTTGTTGTTTTATTTTGTGCAATCTGTGTGCATATGCCAAATAAATTTCACCTTTATCCGCTGCCAAGCGAAATGTTCACCTACTGCATTTGCTGTATTATGAAACGGCAGCCAGAGGCGCGTACAGGCAACTGCTGACAATTCCTGTTGTGAAAATTGCATAAAATCGCCGCATCTTCAATGCAATCACCCAAAAAAAAGAAAAAAGAAGATAATGCCATAACTTGATGTGGGAGCGCCAAGATGCAGCTGGTCACTTTATTTTGTTTGGTTAACAGTGAGAGTGAATAAGTTGTTTAAAGATACAGGAACAACAGCTGGTGCGTCAATAGATCGCACATTAATTTCAAGCTTCGTTGCAGTTTTGCAAGTTCAAGTTCGTGTCTTAGGTCTTTTGTTTAACACTTTCGCTTTACGCTACTTTATGCTCATTTTTATAATTAATTACCAATGGCAAAAAATATTTCGATTTTACTAGTATAAATGCTGTTAACCAAAATGCAAATTAAAATGTTTAACATTTAAAATTCTTTTTTCTTGTGTTTATTTTGTTTTTCTACCTGCGCTTTGAAATAATTGTGTGAAAAATGTTATTATAAATGCATAAAGCGCGCCAACAACTTAACGTGTACCACGTTTCCCAGACAACAACAAAATTTTTGAAAGTCCCAAAATCATTGTATATGCCATGTTTTCTTCACTATGTTTTTAGAGAGGAGATTGCAAATGATGCTTATTTTTATTTTTATTTTTTTCATTTTTGTGTCTTTTGCCTAAGAGTTTGGAGCTGAGCAATTAAAATCTTATTTTATATTGGCAACATTTGAAAGATGAGACCCCTTAACAATTGTGACGTACTTTTTGTTTGTTTTGTCTTTTATCCTAAACGACAAGCTAATGTGCGTTTAAATATTTGCACAATTCATAATTATAATTAAGTTGAATAATTTAACGTTAGATGTTGTAAGCCCTGTGAATCGGGTTAAGTTGTGGTTGTTGTGTTGTAATTAACGACAAAATGTCAAATTCAGTAAATCAGGCGCACAGATAACGAATGAATGAATGATTAGGTCAACGAAACAACAACAATAACAACATAAACACATGCTAAACATGCAATTCACGATATATTAAGTTTACCTTTCTAAAATTTAAAACAAGTGTCCGTTACACTGTTAAATTACTGCTGGACTCAAAAAAATATTGCAATGCAAATTTTTGACATACATGGATAAGAATTCTTTGAATGTTTTGACACTATTTCAAAATAGTTGAAAAACTTAATATTTTTTAACAAGTACAATTTAAATTGTATGTAACTGAAAAGGTCAGAAGTCGCAACCACAAACATAGCAATCAAAAAATATTACAAAAATCAACAAACACTTTTACCAAAATAAGAAATTTGAAGATAAATAGTAAATATTGATTGTAGCATTGTACTTACTTCTAAATTTGTGGAACTTGAGTGCCCACGAAATAACAAGCCAGAAAGTCAGGTGTGAATACGTGTACAAAAAAACCATGTAAATTTTGCAATAACAAACTTTAATCTTCTTTTTTGTGTGCTGAAGATGTAGCTAAAGGCCGTCAGATAGGCAGCTAGACAGACAAATGGACAGACAAACAGACAAAGTTTGTTGGCTGCTGCTGCTGCTCAACCAGACGATGTAGACGATGCGGTTGCTGATGCGTTGACCTACGTGCCACAGATTCAGATGCTCAGACAGACACTCAGATGCTCAACTGAAATAACTGTGGTAGCTACTATTGTTGTTGCTGCTGTTGCTTTGGCTTTGGGGCATCTTCACAGTTTTTGGACATTAATGTTTGCAGCCACAAAAATTTGACCAAAAAATTGCCCTAAGGGAGGCGGCGGCTGCGATTGCATTTCATAGCCGCCAGAGTTCGACGTGCTAATAGATTTTGAGGTCATATGCAATTGGTTTTTTTCCTTTTTTTGGGCATCTTTTTCTTTAGCTTGCGGCATTTTTTGTTAAAGATATGCTCTGCCTTTGATACGATTTCGGTATGTTTTTGTGTGTTATCCACTTGTTGTTTTTGCACAAGAATTCTTTTGCATATCCGCAGCGCAGTTTTTGCATGCTGCTCATTTGCAATTTGTGTGGCAGTGTGGCAAAAAAGTGGCTGCCAGCCAGACAGTTCGACGCTTCGTGCCAGCATGCCTGTCCGCACATGTTTCACACTTTGCCCCCTAGCCAGGACCGCCCACAGCGTCGCCTACCATGCAGCCATACCATACTCGTACCAATCAAACATATCTGTTAAAGTGCGCAGTGGCAAATTGGAGATCTGTTGTGATTTGTTAAGCAAACCAGAGCACTTAACGCTTGAAGATTTTTCCGCATTTTGGGTCACGGCACCGCAACACATATTTCATGCAACCGCTGCTGATCCCCCGCGGGAAGCAATTGACTGCTCGCCAAAGGGCGCTAATTGCCCGTCTCCCGCTGTGCTCGCTGGCTTACAATCGCCCCATTTTATGATGTTGAAAATTGTTGGTTTTCTTAAGCTCATCTTTATTGCGTATGTGAAGTATTATGTTTAATTTCTTTGGAAATGCTTTTTTATATTTACTTTTAATTATATCTCAGGCATTTTTTACCATGTATTACTACTTACTTGCTTAATAATTGCTGCTGCTGGTTACCTCAATGTTATGCCTATAATAACAAAGTAACGATCAACTTGATATTACATATTTAAGGGTTTTGAAAAGAAATTTTAAACCTAATGCTGTTCATGTGTCTAAACATTATTTCTTGGACATTAAAAAAATCAAAATGTGGCCCATAAAAAGCTATACTTATTAAAGACAAAACAATCAATGTTGCATACCGTTAAGTGATAATAAACATTAAGTAAAAAAAAGAAAACAATCTCAAAACGAGAATTTAGACAAATGATTATAACAACAAACTTCATACAAAAGACTCAGGCACCGAACCTGTTTATTAACAGTTTAAGTCGAATGTGATATTAAGAATAATCTTTTATGTTCTACTATTTAAAAACGTCGTAAATCTTAAAATAAAAAACATTTATACATTAGGAAATAGCTATATTTTATGTGAGCACAAGTAGAAAGCAACATTTGGATGTATCCGAGTTGCTAGTTAAAAAAGAAACTTAATAAATAAAAGTTTAGCCACATATAAATAAGATCGGAAAGCTTCCACAAGAAGACAAACAAACGCTGCAACTGCAGCGCTGCAGTTTCAATTGATATGAGGCAATCGGCGGCAAAGCGAAAACAAGCGACGCTGCAATTTATGACAAGCGAAGGCGGCGCCAGACACGCCGTCAACAATTGCAGCTGTCGAGCAGCAACAATAACAACAATAACAACAACAACAGCATTAAAAGCTACAGCAACAATTAATAGGTAATTGCCGTTGTTCTGCCGCCTGTTTGTCTGGCTCATAGTTGCCACAATCCAAAACCTGTGGAAACTCTTGCCAGTGCATTTTGATTCCTTCTTTTTGGTTTACCTTTCGACCGATATCTGATTTATGAACAACCCACAAAATGTGGGTCAGTGTTTCATTCCCATCCAAAGCTGTAGATATTTATGTCACTTGGTTAAATAATCAGCTGCTGCTGTTGGTTTAGTTGTTGTTGTTGTTGTTTTTGTTACTGCTTCTGCTGCTGTAGCTGCTGCTGATTAATTAACCAACAACAATGGATAACAATTTTTCTTTGCTTATGCGGCTTTTCTCTAATTTATACAACACCAGCGCACTTTTCCTCATCGTGATGGCCTTTTTCTGATTACTCGCACTCATCTCTGTACACTTTCTGCACACACACACAAATATATATATATATATATATATATATATATATGTATGCGTGTTTTTATTACTCATACGCCACTAACGTCTCAACTGAAGCTGCGAATTAGTTGCTTATTGTTTGGAGTAATTGTTTCTTGTTGCCGCCGCTGTTGTTGTCTATGTTTTTATCTATCTCTTTTTTAGTGGGTTTTGCTTTGTTAACGAAAGTCAGTTTTTGATATTCATTTTGTTATGGTTTTTATTGCATATTGTTATTTTTGTTGTTGTTGTGTTTGTTTGGGTCAGTAGCGGAAAAAGTAATAGAAGCGGAAATGGCTTGAAAACTGTATGTAATTATTAGCTTAACTTTAAATTGTTATCAAAACAAATGGACATAGAAATACACATTATGAGCAAATTAAGCCCAAATGATATTGTTATTAAACAAAATATTATAATAACATATTACATAACAATACGTAAAAAGTTTCCAACATATTCAAACCAAAACATCGAAATTTAAAATGGTTTACTTTGTTTGTTAGTAGATTATTCCGAATAGTTTTAATAAAAACATATTATAAAATGCTTAATATAATTTTGTTTTATCATTTTATTACAATATGCAAATAAAAGTAAACAAATATTGAAAACCAGTTAATAAACCTAAAAAATAATAATTTATTGCCTTTTTTGTAAACCTTTTGCAAATTCTGAAAATAATAAAAAAAAAAAGCTAACAATAAAAAAAGCTTGAGCATCGAACTTGACTGTGGCAGACACGCCGTCTTAAAAGTTTTTGTTGGTTTTTTTTCCACTGCAATTTTTTTGTTTTTTGTTTTTGAATGATGACAAAGCGATCAAGCTGTCGAAAACATCAAAGTGCCTCGATTATGACTGTTAAGAGCTCTTGTCATTGCGTTGCCTTCGCGGTTTTAATTGTGCTTCAAGCACATAATCAAAACGACCTACCCAAGCATATCAATAGAGAAAAAAATATATGATGCGAAATTATGGGGGCTTTTAATTTATGATTCTCAAGAAGCTGAGGTGTTTCTAATTGGCCCAAAGCCGCCTAATAGAAGTCTATGATGCCTACTTAAGTAGTTGTCTAATGTACGCATCATTGCCAGCTTCCTCTTAAGTACTCGTGAAATCCCGGACAATGACAGTTGCAAAATGCTGTCAGCCTGAGAAAAAATGATACGGAACTAAAAGTTAGCGAAGCAACTAAACAAACATAATGTGTTTGTGTATTCAAACAATGTGGGTCATAAAACTAAGCGACAACTTAAACGAGAGATTAAAGGCACATAATTTGAAGCTACCTACTGACTACTACGACACCTTATTAGACTATTAACACAAATGTTATCACGAATCACCCTACTCAAAACCAGTTTAATAGTTTCAAAGACTTGCTACACTGCGTGATCCTTTGGTTAAAGATAACAATGATGTCAGAAACTTAAATATAGATCCTGATGAGGCGCAGTAACAAACAAGTTATTTTTGCTGTTTTTATTGGCATTAACTATAAATGCCGATTTTGCATTTCTAGCCAATCTGATAAATTTCTAGATTTTATAGTGTCAAACTTGTTCTCTAGAACGCAAATTCAACATATTGCCACATTAAAGATGATAATTGAGCTTATAAAATCATAAAAAAAAACTCTTTTATTTATTTATCCAATTAGCTTTTGATGCAAAACAGTGGTTGGGAATAGCCAAAAATTATTGCTCCATTATTATTGTTATTTTTTTATAATTTGTCATGCGGGCTTAAGCTTCAAGGTATTTATATAAAGAATGGTCTGGCATTGAGATATTATTTTTTTGCCTTAAAAAAAAAATATCTTCACAATATAAATAAAGATGCTCCAATTTCTAAAATCTAAAAAAACAGAATTTTGGTCAAAGCAAATGCCATTCAATGGCGGCCCTAAAATGGCAGACTGTCAGCCACATGGAGGTCAGCATTTTGCACTGACATTTAGATGCATGCTGCTGGCCATATATCAAGAGTCGGGTTGTCTGCCTGTGTGCCATAGAAAGGAAAAAAACGGCCAGCATTCGAGCTGATGTTGCGGCTACGCAATTTGCAACGCACGTGTCTTGATGAATGTGCAGTTTTATCTTCTTTTATGTTAACTGTTATTTAAGAACTTGGCATTTAGTAGTTAAATGCATACACGTAATGATCATATTTAAAATCGTGATGTAATGCAATCGTTTACGCATGCATTAAACTTTATCTTGCGCAAAGATGCAATTTTAAAGGGGAAATACTTATTTTTGTGTGTTTGAAATTACAGTTGACTCGATTTAAAGTTCAATTTGGAAGGAAGCTAGAAAAAAGTATCCCACATAAAAGTTCAAGTTCGTTGTCTAAATCTTTCGTTTTGCACCCACAACAAAAAAGTTGACAAACGATATGATTATTACACTTGAAGCGTAGCTGCCATTTGACCAAAAGTGACAAACAAACGACTTGAGCTGATGTTTATTTTAACTTTGCTTTTTTTGCGCTTAGCAAGTTCGTTGTCAAAGTCTTTTGTGTTTCCAAGTGTAAGCGTGTGTTTGGTTGTTTTTGTTTTCATAACTTGTAACGAAGCTTAGCGCCCAAGACAAAGCAAAACATGTTGCGCACTTAAAGAATAACAAAACACCACAACAACACAATACAGAGGAAAGAGCAAAAAAAAACCAACCTGATGCTTAGAATATGTTGAAATCTTATGGCAGCATCAAAGGCAGAAAACATGTTCATTATTTACACACTTCATTAATCACTAAAGATGGGCACTAAAAACAGCAGTAAGGTTAGAGGGGTAACAGCAAAAACTACAAGATACATTAGGTTACTTTTACTTGATCGTACATGCTGCTGAAGCGAACTAAAGCCGGCAACAGATGCGGCTCATTGGCTTTTCAGCGATGCGCACGCAGCGCCAGTTAACGCATCAACACTTGAATCGAATACAAGTACAGCCAACAGCAACCAAAATAGAAGAAACAAAACAAAACTTGTAGTAGATACTGTAGATACTGATTGCGGCAGAGGGAGTGAGGGATGAGAGGGATGGGCTTAGGTGGGGTGGGGTGCGTTGAGTCTGCTTTTGAACATTGTTGCTTGAATGACTTTTAAATTTATTTGCCATTTCTTTGCTGGCAAACGTTAATGAGCAAAGCGGACCAACTCAGGCCCAAGTCAAGCCAAAAACCAAACCAAACCAAACCGAGCCAGGCAACAACAACAGCAACATTCGCATTTTGAACTTTTATCTGGCCATCTGCAACAACAGCAACAAAAACAACGACAATAACAACACTAAATTATATTGTATACATTTTATGCAGGCAGTTTTGTGTTTTCTTTTCTTTCTTACTTTGTGTTCCCCCTAGTTTTATTTCTTTCTTATTCCATCTCAACTTTAACCCTCTGCCACATAAAACAAAATAACTAAAACACCTTCGCTTGTGTATGTGTGTGTGTGTGTGTCTATGTGTGGGTGTGTGATGTGAAAGATGTTAAGTCACACATTTGGCCTAAATTTGTCTCTTTTTCCCTAACCAATGTCTGCAGCAACAGTCCGCGCTTTTCTTTTGTGCATTTGCGCCACAAGGCTGGAAAAAAATATCTGTAGCAACTCTTTGACATTTAAGCCGCATTTCCTAATTCCTGCACAAGTACTTTCTGTGTCTGCTGTCGCTTCAACTGTAATTTTGGACGCTGCAATACAAAATTATCTAACCAAGCATTGCAGCTGCCCCAAAATGCCCCCGAGCAGCTTATTCTGAGCCACTGCTGCTCAGCAGCAGCTACTGCTGTAAATCCTTGAACTACTGGTACTTTATCTTAGATGCTTTAATAACAATGCTAAAACAACTCAGCTGTGGTTATTTCAGCAATGGTAAATTTATGCGGTAAAGCATGAAATCAACAAATACACAACTAAAAACAAGCAAAAATACAAAACACATAACAAAATTATAATCTTTGAATTGTATGCCATCAATTTTAAAGGCTGATCAATTTTGTTAACCATGCTAAGCATATTTTTTTGATTTATTAATCAAAACTCATCATTATTTTCAAAGCACGCGCGAGTTGTTTGCATATTTTGTTAGAACAATTAAAATGTTAATATTTTAGTTAATGACAGACAGCTGATTAAAACAAGAAGCTACTGAAATTTAATTGTGATGACATTCTGTCAAATGTTTTTTTTTAATCCAATTAACAATTATGTAACATTAAAAATCAAACATGTTTAAGGACAATGTTGCAAGCATTTTAGGACATTTTCAAGTCAGCTTACAACAGCTAAACATTAAAATATTTGTAGAAATCTTAGCATAAAAAAAAATCGTATCAAACCAAATAATAAATCTATAACAACTAAACAATTCCGTGAAATACTACACATAGTTTCGAGAAAACTGTGAAAATCCCTGAACCAATTCAGAAATGGCAAATACAGAGACCAAAGCTACTCCAAGCTTTGATATTTCGGACAACAGCTCTAATGCTTAAAATCTTCAAGTCCTTCTTTAATCTCGGAGCTTAAAACACTTCATGCCATTTTAAAGCTTATCAAAAAAAAAAAAAAAACTAGTTTTTTTGTGAAAGACAAGTCATATTTATTTAACATTTTTGGCATTTATGAATTGCTTAGAAGTAACAGCTGCCAGGTTGCTTCTCAGGCCTCTCTGAGCAATCACTTACCTTTAAGCGGCAGCATCACCAACAAGTCTCAATGTCAGATTTTTCTGTGGCTACAAAACCGTTTCAGCAACTTCTTCCTGTGCTCGACAAGTGGTTTTGCTTTCGGTTTCGTGAGTGAAGCAATAAGTTTTGATCTACTTATATAGAGTTTTCCGCTATTTTGTTATATGTTATGTTTTTGGTTGTATATTAGTTATAAAGCATTTGCATTTTTTGTTTCGTTTTTAACTTGTGTTTTTTTCTTCTTTTATGTCGCACAAGGCTTGTTTTTTTTTTTTTGGGTTATACACAGATGTTAGGATTACGTTGTCGTTAGGCCAAAGATAAAAACAAAACCACTTCAAGACTTAAAATGTCAGTAACGCCCACAAATCATAAATAAAGTTAACTTAATGTAGCAAAGTGTTGTAATATCCCAACAAAATAATAATAAGTTTTAAACTGTGTCTTAAAATTTTAATTATTAAAAACAATTAAAGTCTTAAGAAACTTTTCTTAAAAATTGGGGAAACAAATTTTTTTAAATTTGCATGGTGCATAACAAATTAATTTAAAGTGATTTTGTTAATTTTCAGTTAAAACACGGGCTTAATATTGTTCTACACAAAGTGTAGTGTAATATAAACTTTGTATATATTATTTAATGTTATTTTAAATCCAGTAAATCACTATAGTTTCAAGCTATAGCACTTTTTTAAAAAATATTCACTTGAAACACTTCACACTCGATTTGTATAAACAAACAACAATTTTGAGTTGTAATGCAAAAGTGTTTAAAAAACCTTCTGTGTTTTAAGTACAAACTGAGGAGCCAGGCCGAACAGAAGACGTCTTCACCCGTACGATATTCACATTTGAATGTTTCAATTGGCAAACGCGGCGTCCAACTTTAGTAGTTAAGCGACTCCGAATCGGCCCCCGATGCCGACTCGGCGCACTCTTCTCCAGCGAAAACGCACAAAAGCAACTCCCAAGCAAAGTCAACCAAGAAAAGCAATCGGCAAAGTCACCGAAGCTACCGCAAATCATCGCTTAAGCCCCGAAGTAAGCGAACATCTTCCTCGAAGTTAAAAGCAAAATTTTCATGTTAGACAGGCAAAAAATCAAAAGCAAAAGGTAAAAAACAAATGAAATTGACTTTGCGACCGGTCCAGCGATCAGCTGTTTAAGTTGAGAGAGCAGCCAGAGAGTTTATGGCTGCTAACAGAGACAGAGAGAGGCGTGGACAAAACTGTTAAGCTGTTACATTGCTGTTAACTGCATACTACAAATTAAATAGAATCAGAACTTAATTAATTATTAAATTATTTAAAGAAGTTACACTAACTATTTATAAATATTTACTGTTAGAAATATAAACATGAAGGAAAAACAAATATTATTAAGCTGTGCTAGATTCTAAATGTACAGAATTGGTTTCTAGGCATTGACTAAAGAAAATTCATATGATTAAAGTATATTTCTATTTTAACATATCTTATATTTTAACATATTTTTGCAACAAGAGCTAAAACATTCATATAATAAAAAAAAAATCCAAGATTCGACGGCTTTATCATAATTTGAAAACACTTGAGTGACGCACACAATTGATGATGGGAAATGGAAGATATATCATTAATGGGCGCTCTTGAAGGGCCCTCAAGCCGCTGCTGAAGTGCGGGGAACAAAAAAAAAAACCAAATATCAAATTATTGATTCGAAACGCTGTCATTGACGACTTTATGACTTGAGTTGGTTTCTGTTTATGGGCCACTGTCTATAGCGATCAAGCGAGATAGAGTAAGAGGATGAGAGGAAAGACCGCTGAAGAGTTGACAGTGGACATTTGTAGTTTTTATTATTATGATTTGCTGGCTTCTTGAGGATGACGGGCGCAGTGATTTTTGCTGCGACTCGCAGCCCTGACAAGCGCCGCCATTGCATAACTTACTTTTTGAGTTTTGGAATTTTTTTTGCTTCTTTTTTTTTTGGTTGTTGCTGCCGCTGCTTCTTCTTGGGCAAAGCTATGACTTCTGCTTCCTTTTGCAACCTCATCTCTAGCTCCGCCCCTCCACCTCCACGTGCAGCAGAAGGCAGCATTACACGGCGCATTCATTGCGCCTTCGATTATGCTTTTGCCATAGGAAATGCTTAAATAATCGCAGTCACAAATATTCCCACGAGTTTTTTCTTCTTTTTTTCTTGGTGGTAGCTATCTACTTCCAGCCATCAGTAGCGTCTAACTGTCTGCCACATGAACGAATCAGCATTGGATTCTATTAAAAGCGCCGGTAATCGTCAGAAGCGACGCTGGTAATCACCCCAAAAGACACAAAACGAAAGACTGCAGCAACGAACTTGCTGTGCATGCTTAAATTTAACGTGATTTTAATAGCGAGTTGGTTCTGCATTTCATATTTGGGTTGGCTTCTTATTTGTGAAATATATACAAGCATACAGACAAACAGTTCTTTAATTTGCTTACAAAATGACATTGAACAATTTGTATACCCTTTAAACTGGTAACGAAAGAGAGTTAATCTGAAAGAAAATAGCTTAACCTTAAAAGGTGTATACAAATATATTTTATTATATACGTGAACAATATGCATTAAAAAAAATACTTGCATTTACATTATTAAATTTATTTAAACAATATCATTTTCTAAGTAGCTGGTATCTTTAAGTCGTTAAAGTGAAAGATATTGTATGCTTAAATGATTGGTTTTGTTGTTATTGCTGAGCGTTTGCTTGCGGCCATTAAAACACCTAATTTTATTGATTTAACGAGTGTTTAAATGATAATTATATTTATGCACGCGTTGAACTTCGAACTCTTAAATATTTGACATTGAGAAGTAAAAGCAAAAACAAATCTAATTAGGCTAAACGTTATATGACAACTTTTGTTGTTTGGAGCCAAGTCTTTTTTAAATATTTCTTATGAATTTATAAGCAGATTTTTTTAATTTTTAGCACAGTTCAAGGATCTTTTCCCACTAACAATTGCATCTAAACATGTTTAATTATATAATGTCGAAAATTATTTGGCAATTTGCATCGGACTCGTTGCCACAATTAATTCATTTTATAAGAAACCGCATTTCGGCTGCAAATCTTTAAAGGCGAGCCAGGTACTTTTCTGTTTGAATGCATGGCAGCTTGTGCACATTGAGCAACAACCTTAAAAGGTCGTTTGCCATTTTGCGGCCAAAGTGTCAAATCATCGCTGTAACACTTAAGAAGCCATAACCTAACCTATATTTAACCCAAAACTATCCATCAAAGTACATGGAACGAGGGCTTCTTTTTTTTCGTGTAAATTTTTTTTTTTTTTTTGTGCTTGCAATCGAATGCAAGACAGTGATTTTTTTTTTTTTTTTTTTGTAAAATTGAAAAACCATTTAAGTCCCGTTAATTTTAACACCCGTTTTCTACACCAGCAGCTTAGCTATAGATTGCCACACAGAGTATTAAAAAAAATACGAGAAACAAAAAATAAGGCGCAACACTGGCATCGTAAACAAAAGCGACTAACAGCCGAAATACGTAATGCAAGCGATAATTATTACCTACAGGCCCCGAAGATTCAACCGAAAGAAAGAGAATCCCCCGAAAAAAAAAATAATAATAGAAGCGAGATTGAAAAGCAACGAAGATTTGCATAGAAACGTGCGATTTTTGGTGTGCTGCTGGCGGCATATGTTGGCCTCCATATGGCCAAAATATCTGGCAGATACCCTTTGTATCTGCCACTAGCATGTTGCACCCACACACAGCGCCGCAGTAGCAGCAGCAGCGACAACAGTCGCAGTCAGCATCGTTTGTCGCGCCTGCTGTCAACATGTTCAGACCTCAGTCACAGCATGAGAACAATCAAAAGATCAAAAAAAAAAAATGGGTAACAAAAAAATGAAAAACAGAAAGAAAACAACGTTGTTGTCTTTTGCTACTGCTTCTGCCTCCAATTACTCATCCATTCATGCAGTCTGTTTCTCAGCACGTTAGGTTTTTCTAGCTCAACGCTGGCAGTGGCAATTTGTTGATTTTTATTGTAGAATTTTCAACAGCTTCTTGAGCTAATTGCAAGTAACTGCAATTAGTCTAATTAATTTTAGCGACCCAAGGGTCTTGAGAGTTTCTTCGTTGTAATTTGCCCTGCCTTTGGTAATTATCAAACTAAGCTTTTATTTATAATACATGCATGTGTTTGTCTAGGCATATTTCCACCAAACGGCAAGCATTTCGATAATTCTGAGATTACTTATGTATTTTGTTGTAGACACAAAAATGTCAGAGCTTTGGCTTTGTTCTGCATAAAGACACAAAAATGTCAAGATCAAAGTTAAAGATAAGCAGAAATATTTTGATTTATGTTGTTCTTAAAAGTGACACACATTTATTTAAAATAAAATAACAAAAACATGTAAAACTGAAAAACACATTACAATCACATTGTCATGATAAAAAAAACAAAAATAAAAAAACGTTGGCAGTGTTTTTACTTGTTGTTCGATTATTGTATTCTTAAATTTGTTTTTGTATTATATGTTGTTTTTTATTGAGCTAGATTTCTTAGATTTATTTTAGAAATAGTATGCGAAAGTATATAAAATCAAATGACATACAATTGAAATCAATTCATTTCTTTAGGTAATTAATAGAAGTACTAGCAATTGTGTCAAATAATTATTTTTCATTGATTAGGAAAAAACCCAAAAAATGTTGAACTTTCAGATCTTATCTGCCAAACAAACCAAAAAATATGTATAGCATTAATTTAATGTCCACCACATCATTAATTAACAATTTAATGCTTTGAAAGTAAACTTGAAATCGAACATTAAGCAAAGCATCATCCATTGAGAATGTCAATGTGAATATTTCTAGAGAAACAATTAAAATAAATTTTTAGCGAAAACTTGAACAAGTGGTCGAGCAGTAAATTGAACTACTCTGAATTGAAAGTGACAGCTAAACATTTGCAAATTGTAAAACAATCGTGGACTAACGATGAAAGATCATGTTGTCTTTGGCAGTAAAATGAAGAAAATAAAACTCTGACTGTTGCACATAATGATTATAAAACTTAGCGACATAATATGCCATGTTGAGCATGGTAAACGGCTACTCAATTCCAGGCTAACAAGAGCCACAACAAAAATGTATCTTTTATTGAGCATTTTACAAAACTGCACATCAGACCGCAGGGTCTGAACTGTGACCCTGGACAGACTCTGGCCACGAATCACGATACGGACGCCTGTTAAAAAAAAATAATAAAAAAATAAAGAAAGAAGCAAGCTGAACAACAAAAGTGCAATACAAAACATTTTTTTTTTTTTGCATTCAATGCAATAAAGATTTATGCAAGTTTGGTGCAGAGAGTCAGAGCTGGCAACAAGCTGGTAGCACAGGGAATCATCCATCATTATCGAACGACATAAGTTTGTGTGGGATCGCAGACGAGGAACTAGTACTACGTTAATCACAACTTGATCGCAGGAAAATCATTTATTGTGACACGATCACCAATTGTGAATTTGTGAGTTTATCAATGCAACAAATCTTGTTGAGTCTTATGTACATCTTGCCAATTGACTTTGCCTCTAATCTCATCTTGTTGTCAATCTCGTTTTGTTTGGAATTGCCAATGCGAATTATGCTCATCACTTTTATTGAGTTTTCTTTAATGAGTCTTATATTATCATTTGATGCAATAATTTCCCACTTTTATTTCTGTTTGTTAAGCAAATAACTGAATTAGCAACTCATGAGATAAGGCAATGTGAGCGGCTTTCACTGCTTACAATAGATTCGCTTAAGCAACAAAAATGACGGTTTAAACTAATGCAAACATTGGAAACTCACACATTATAAAGTACTAAAGTTGCTTATCGGTAAAATAAATTTACTTACTTATTACGAAACATAATTTAAGTTAAAATGTAAACTAACATAAAACATATATGAGCAATGCCAAATCATTTCTATATGGAAGCTGTTACTCTTATAATTATGATGCAAACACCTAAATGAGAAAACTAGATAACAAAGCTCATTATAAAATTTACTTTGTTATTTCATGAGTTGTAATTGTTTTATATATTATAACAAAGAGATGTAAAATGAAAAAGATATTTATATAAAAAAGAAAAGTGTTATAACAACAATTAAAAGATAAAAGATGAGTTGGCGCTTTTTACGATTACACACTAACTATGAACCCATATCTTCAACATACTACCTTATCTGAAAGTTCCCCAACCATTCAAAATTCTCACGTTGCGGCGATTAGCTCCATACCTATTAAGTATATCAGCCAGTATTCAAAAATTCAACTGCACGACCTAACAACAATACAATTACCCACATATCTTATCTTAGTAATACGGTTTATGGAGCACATACGCCGTGATTTTACTATAAAAACAAATGTGAGTCGCATTCAGAACGTTTAGTAGACACATAGCCAGAGAACGTGTTGCATATTGAAGTGTTATAATAGGTGTTGAACAACGTAAAGAAAAACCAATATGGTTTATAGTGTCAGTGAAAAGCAGAAAAAATTGAATGTGGTTAGTGCGCGATATCGCTGGCAGGTCATAGCCACCATGACAGGTGGGTGTTCAATTAAGTTTGACCTGCGCTCCTTGTTGTAAATAAAGTTTATCCAAAACATAGTGCACTTAATAACATTAACACATGGCATTGGTGTGGGTTGGTTAGCACCATCGCTGCCAAGATTGACCTCCGATAAGACACCACTGAACAGACCCATTACCATCGATGAGACTTCTTGGGTGGGTTCACTGATCGGTTTGGGTGCACTAGCGGGCAATATAATCTTTGGACTGATGCTGGATCGTCTGGGCCGCAAACTATGCATGTATTTTCTAGCTTTACCTAATATGGTACGTACAAGTAGCTGCTGTCAATTTGTTATGGCTAAGAAAATTTTCTATTAATTTGAATATAGACCTATTGGATCCTTATCTACTTGGCTAAAGATGTGACATATCTGTATGCTGGTCGCTTCTTAGCCGGCGTATCAGGCGGTGGCTGTTATGTGGTGTTACCAATATTCGTTGCTGAAATCTCCGATAACAAGTAAGTGAGCGTTTAAAATCAAAGTCAAGCACGTACTCAAGATATTTATTCAAGATAATAGCAATGCACTTCACCACATTTAGAAAGGAAGTGATTAAGGCTTAAGATAACATGTTTTCAGAAGCGAACTAAAATAGATTTATATATATAAATTTAGATATTTTTACAATGGTATGCAATGTTAATTCATAAATTCATTTTCAAACAGTTCATGACTAAGCCAAACAATTAAAAAAAAATTCTCTAAGTTTTGAGGCTTTAGGTTTTATAGGTCTGAAGGCCTTTCAGAGTTTAACAACTCAAACATAAATACATTTTCTTGTTTGTTGGATGACTTGACTTTTTCTTTATTCTTCTAGCATACGTGGCGCATTATCTTCCATGGCAATGATGTATGTTAGCTTTGGCATGATTGTAGGCTATATACTCACCTCGTATCTCGGCTATTATCTGATGCCCTGCATAGCTATTTCAGTGCCAATTGTATATCTGTGTGCAATCTGGGGCTTATCTGAGACGCCACAACACTTGCTGCGTAAGGGACACGATGCCCAGGCAGAGAAGTCATACTTTTTTTATAAGAATCTTCCATCTTCCTATCCGGATAAAGAGTCAACTAACGATGATGAGGCTAAAAAAGAGTTTGAGACATTTAAACAACAAGTGCTTAGTGGTGGAGTGAGGCAAGATGTCAGCTGGAAAGATTTCTGTAAGTATTAGCATTTTTAAAAGGCATGATAAGCTTTTAATTATGTGTGTGCTTATCTTTACAGTCAATTGGCCAACCGTAAAGATCTTTGGACTTAACTTTACGCTAATCATTTCCAATCAGCTGTCGGGCAGCTTCGCTCTCTTCAACTACACCTCGCACATTTTCAACGAGCTGCACACTCAAATTGACGCAAATACCTGCACTATTATTGTGGGTTGCATGCAAGTGGTTGGCATATTATGTGCCGTCGCTTTGGTGGATCGGGTGGGTCGACGTGCTTTGCTGCTTACGTCCATGGCAGGCATGGGTCTCGGCGAACTGAGCATTGGTCTGCTAAAGGGATTTGCTTCCTACAAGTTTTTGGCTGATAACAATTGGCTGTCGCTGTTTCTTATGGGCTTTGTTGCATATATTGCATCCTTAGGCGTTATACCACTCATCTTTGTGATAATTATCGAACAGCTGCCTGCTAAAGTAAGTTGGAAAAACCAAATTTTGATTCGTAGCCTGCAATTGCTTAATCTGTTGTTCAGCACATATAAATTTAAGAGATCAAACATCGTTTTATAACAATAACTCAATGCATTTGCTAAATCCTAACAGATACGCTCCCTTGGCACGTCCATCTGCATGGCCACGTTAAGCACCTTCATCTTTGTCTCGCTCAAAATATATCCGCTTATGATCTTTGGCCCCGGTTTGGCAGCCACAATGTACATGTCGGCCGCCGTTTGTGGTATTGGTTGTATCATATTGGGTCTATTTTTACCAGAGACCAAAGGCAAACAGCTGACGAACTAATTGTTGACGCGTGTGAAAACCATAGATGATGAGATGACTTCAGCAACACCTCAATCCCAGCGACCACGCCAAATTGTCGCTTTGTGTATCGGCAAACTCATTGCATAAGTTTGAAATTTTGGACTTGGGATTACCTTCATGTGAAAGTGTGTGTGTACGAATACGAATACGGTTATGAGTACTCGTCGCTTGTGTAGACATTGCCGTCAAAGCAACTCACTCAAATGTTGCCACAAAACCAAAAGAAAAAACGACAAAAACGAAAAATAAAAAAAAAAGTAAACAAATCATAGGGCCTGGCTCATCCTGAACTCTTGAACTTAATTCAGTTTCAATTTTTTGCGGCCCTTTGTTGTTGTTAAGCTTAGTTATATGTCTATTGTGTGAGTATATAGACTTTTGTGAATTATTATTTTGTTTTGTTCGGAGAAAGTCGAAATTGTGATCTTAAAGCATAAAAATATCATTTTAAGCTTTAGATACAGATTAAGTAACTTGTAAATTGCCTACATTATCAATTTAATGACTTAATTAAATGACTTAAAATGACTTAATCAAGCCCCACAAAAACTTTTTTTTTCTTATTAATGAATGTTTGTAGAATGTAGAAAACAAACCAAAATGTAAATAGTAAAACGATTATTTACTAACCTGGTGAAAGTAAATTTGCAAAGCAAAAGTCCAAATTATAAATACTATGGCTTGAAAACATGCTTATGCAATTGTTCACAGATAAAGTGCAGAGAGAGCAATTTATAAACTCCTGACTGACTTAAGCGAACAACAGCAGAAAATCTAAGCAAGCAAAGCATTTTAGTGGCTTTTTTGCGATTATGAAATGATAAATGCGAATTAATGAATTCGCATCAGCAAACAAACAAAAAGATATAAATTCCATGAAATTATTTATATAGGTTTTGTTTTAGCCCAAAATCAAAAAGGCAGACAAAGAGATGGAGAAAGAGAAAAAAAAACTTTATGACAAGACACACAAATCTCGGGCAGATCTTAGTAGATCATATGACATGATAAATGTACTGAGCTCCACACAAGACCAACAAAAGCCACAATTAACCTCACTTTAGTTTAGTGCTGTGGTTGTAGGAGTTTTTCGGGAGTGCAATCCACTTACTTAAGTGCAACATCGTCTACAAATGCAATTTCATAATTTTCACACGTTTTTCTAAGCCGTCAGCTTTTTAAATGGAAACCGCTTTAGCCGCCGCTGACGAGCGGAAATTAAACATAACTTGGAGAATTTATAACAGTTTTTTTTTGTTTTGTTGTAGTTGTTGTTTGAGAGCTGTTGCACTTACGAGTACTTAAATGCAATTTTATCTAATTGCAAGCCCTGATTGTATTGATAAGCGTTCATATATCGACCTAGTGCACAAACAAACAACTTTTAAGACTCCCACTGCGGATGACATGCCGGAAACCAGAGAATAAGCAAAATAAAAAAGAGTTGAAGTTAAGATTCCCCTGCTTATTTATATTATGCTTTATAGTATGTATGGGTCTCAGCTTACGTTAATATCTTAAGTTTAACCTTAAACGCTAAGTATTTTTTTTTTTATAACTTCTTATTTATTTTCTTTGTATTATCTTATAATTACAAATTTTCTTTCATTACGAAAAAATGGCTTAAGACTTTATTTAATAATAATTTCTCTACGGTTCTGTAGTTCCTTATCCACATCTCCCTAAGATAACTATATGAAATGTATGGTACTTTAGCCAATTAGGCCTTACATTTTGATTTTTGACAATTAAAAATACCCTCTCCATTAAAAAAGCGTGCCTCAAGCACATTCGCATTGTGTGTGGCCAAATGCAATTTCAATCGGATTTATAAAAAGTGCCAAACAATTGCTGGCTAATGCGAGCAATTTCTCATTGTTATGATGGTTTTTGATTTGTGGCTCCAAAGGTTCCAATTGTTTACCCCTTGATTGTTTAAAGAAAGTGTTGTGAGTAGCAACAACAACAAAAACAACAGCAACACCAGCCTATTGTCTAAGCCCGGCCTATGCACCAACTGACCATTAATAGGCCATTTGCGATTCAAAATGTCATACTTTGTGTGTGTTTTTTTGTTTTGTGCCAATGGTAGCAATATCCGTGGCCACTCACCCACTGATCTCCATTGATAACGCTTGAAATTGTGAGAGAGTGAAATAATTTTTATTTTACACAATTGCCAACGAAAATTGTTTCTCGATTTATTTATTGTGTCATAGCAAATATCATATCCATATATTATTAAGCAATATCTATGGCTGTTGTACACATTTTGATGATGCGACGTTTCTATTGTTCACTCTTCTTCTCTGAAAATCAATTTTTGCAATTGTAAAATATAATTTCGACTATTTATCTGCTCTAATTTCGAGGCGCTATATTTTTCAATGGCCCTAGAGAGTGTTGTAAATAGAAGACGGAACTTACGGAGTTACAAATTACTTTGTTTGTTGAATGTTATACAATCGTATGTGAGTGGTGTGCTTTCAAAAAGATAAGTTATAGAAAGGTGCGCATAATTGCAATGGGAATTAATTACTCAATAATTGCTATATGCTAATGAATTTTACATTTTTATGATGTTATTTTTGGTGAAACATTACTTGCAAGTCTGCATAATTTTAAAATATCTACGCTTTGTTATATAAATAATTGATGAAGATTAATTGATGAGAGGCGATAGCTGTCTTTTTACAAAATTAATTAAAACGATTTTATCAGTCAATAATCGCTTTTTGCAATCTTAATAACATTTATTCATATATCTAATGTTCTTACATAAAAGCTTTAACTATTAAAGTTATGAGAATTATCATAGTATCGTCATGTGAAAGATATTTATGTGTGCTTAACTTGTTCAAACTAAGAATTGCATAATATTATAAAACGTAAGATGCGGCGCAATTCTTGTTTACTAAAGAAAGAGTTGATTGAACTTTTAAAAACCCTAAACAAAAACACGCTTAAACTAGTTTTATTACCATGTTGAATCAAAATCGTAAAATCAACAATCTATAAAATATTTAAATATGTAAAGCAAAGTTTGCTTATATGTTTAAAACCAGACTGTTGGTGTGAAAATCAAAAGATGCTTGAGTTGAAATTATGTTGAATATGAAAAACTAGACAAGCTGATAGCAGCTCCCGTTAAAGGGGCACAAGCAAAACAAAACGAAAAAAAACAAGTAAGAAGGCTCTAGTCAAGAAATCCCGACTAGACGATACCCTGATCCCTATACTTTATGCGTACAGTCAGTGCTTGCAAGTATGTGTGTTTGTATGTACGCACATACTGCATACTGCATACTGCATACTCAACTTCAATGTCTCATATCTCCGGTGTTTCTTAACCGATTTTAATAAAAATTTCACCGAATATTATTTTGATTAATAATCCAAATACCATCTAAAGTTTATTCAAATCAAAGATTTTATTGTTATCGATCCCATGTGTATATCGAAAACGGGATGAGTTATCGAAAATCGAAAACAATCTTGTACTGCCTAGGGATTAGGAGAGCTTAAGTTTCAAATCTGGAGTCTCTAGCTCTTATTGTCTCTGAGATCGGTTGGCTCATACATACGGACAGACGGACATGGCTATATCGACTCGGCTGTTGATGCTGATCAAGAATATATATACTTTGTGGGGTCGAAGATGCTTCCTTCTGCCTGTTAGAAACTTTTGCACAAAACCATTATACCCTTTTCCCCATTTTTAATGGGATCAGGGTATAAAAAATGGAAAAATTGTTTTGTGTATGCACAAATAAATTAACCATGCCTAATTGAAAGGTCAAGCGTTAAGCAATGACTGTGAAGTGCATTGAGGTAAAGCTAAGAGCTCAAAACTGTGAAGGCTTCATCAAAGCACAAGCTCAACTCAAAACTGAGCGTTAATTGGTAATTGTTGAATGCGTCTCTTGCGGATACGCTGCTCAAACAATTTGTCTGGTATGCGTGGTGACCTTCAATGAACTATGGATTGACAGTCAGGATGTTACAGGTTTGTTTTGGCCATTTAAAGAACCAGACTTATAATTAATTAAATGCCGACACTGAAGTGCATACAAAATTGAACTAAAATTAAAGCTGCGTCTCATTAAAATTCTTTGATACAGTGTCTTTTGGGACGGGTAGGGAACCTATGGTTTGAGATATATTTCTAAATATTTCTTAAAAGCCACTTCTGTATTTTAGCTATTTCCATACTGCAAACAGAGAATCTTGTAGTTGATTGCTTTTAAACTGCAAAGTTCTTTCTTGCTATTATTATAAAATTATTTTCGTCGCGGCTACCTTTTAAAGTGTCTGCTAATAATAATTAATATACTTATGTTGATGCCAGGCATCAGCTCCAAGAAGGTCATTAAGACACGACATGTTGCCAAAATTAAATATATACATTATTTCTTACAGAATTTTAACTTATGCCGTAAATACAATTTTATGTTAGAGCATTAATTAAATGTCAGACTCAGAGATTCCAATTTCGCCATTAATGCGATTTATGAAATAGCATAAAATTAGGCATGATCAAAGAGTGGTCAAAAAGAATGGTCTAGAGGGCATAAATATCATTTGGCTTGGCTCAACAACAAATTAAAAAGCTCACGATAACTTTAAATAAATTTGCTGGGTTCTTTCTAATAGTTTCTTTAATTCTAATTTATGTTGCAAACTTGACAGTTTTATTTAAATAGAAAGAACAAAAAGTTAATACGATATTAATTTCTTGGAAACATAAATATAGTTAGAAAGCAAACAACAACAGAGGCTTACGTAACGTTTTCTTTTGTGTTTTACCTAAGCTTTTGGCCATGAACTTGGGTTATGATTGCTTAATGATTAATGATACTGATGATGTAAGGGAATGCTTTTAAAAAAGTTGAATCGTTTTCATTTGCTGTAGAGACTATTATTGAGTTGTAACTTTCCCTATAAAAGTGAGTTAAGAAATGTTCTAAAGAGTAAGTGAAAGTTTAAGACTTCATAAGAAATAGAGAAGAGTATTGGAATTGACCCAAGTCCTCCAGACCTTTTTATTCTATAAAAATATAAGGAAGTGTTTTCCGTAGTCAACTTATTTTTAAAAGGTTTTTCTAGCACCCAAAAGCTAACAACTGAAATTCGAATTGCTAAAACAAACCAAGTCCGAAAGCAAACTGCAAGTATCCACATTAAAACCATGACAGGTGTTTGCTTAAAAAAACTTAAACTATTTCAAACTGTTGCCAGCTAATTTCGTTGTTGGCGTCTGTGGGGTCTTACTCCAGTGCTTTACTGACAATCTTAAAAAGCTGTCAGCTGCCTCGTGGCAACTAAATTTGGTCAAGACACGAGCTCGACTTACATTAACCAGATGAGAAAGACATCAAATAACAATACACTTATATGACAGACAAAAGTTCTTGACTTAGGCAGTTGAAATTTAAGCGAATGACAATTGAGCTGAACTTTCTTGCCCTGTTTGGCCACCATTCGAATGTTGTTGATTTGAGCGTGTCGACAATTATGCCGGCTGCATGTTTATTTCGGCCCGTTGTCGGGCAAGTTGTTGTAATTTTGGTTATAAAACAAACACAAATGACATTATTCGCACGAAAAACAGGATGGCTATGGGTCTGGGACTGAGGTTGCAACTGCAACTGCAGCAGCTGTTGCCGCACGATTTTCTTCTTTAGCTTCTTCGTTGTTGTTGCAAATACAACAACAATAACAAAAACAATCAATTCGACAGCGACGACATTTGCGCAGGCGCCTTTGTTGCGCTTTAACTTCCGGAAATCACGTTGCTGCTTGTGATAATGTTTTTTAGAGTTTGTTTTTCTTTTTATATTTATCTTTTAAGGAACGGTGCAGAAAACCCCAATATATACATACAAATAAAAAATAATTGTTGTGCACGCGGGCAAAATACAAAAGTTTCGAGTTGTTAAATTTTTGTTCAATTATGTAAAACAAAATGTTTTATGTGGGCTGATTGATGCGGCAATGTGATAACCAACTGCTAATAAGCTATAATAAAAGTAAGTAAGCAATTGTAAAAATTAAAGTTTTGTGGATTTTTTTATATTTCAGCTTAGAAAATTTCGATTTATTTATTATATTTTTAATTTACGTTTATTATTATTATCAATTTTTGATTTTTAAATATTTTTATAAGCATTTTCCCAAAAATCGTTTATATTTATATAAAAGTATATATATATTATATATATATCCTATTAACAATCTAACTAGTTAAAATACATAATTAACTCTCTGAAAAAAGCATACCAAATTTATTTGATAGAGATAATAACCGTTATTTGCTATGCTGTTAATAACAGTGTACTTGTTAAGTCAGAACCAAATACCTAATCATCTTCTAAGCAGTTCACACCATTTACACGTACAATTGACTCTTTTGACAGTCAATAAGTTGGCTAGCTAATGCGAATATAATTTATGAGCGGTCACAATACAAATTGACGCCTTACAAATTCGCTGACAATCAACACTCCCTGAAAAATGGATAACGTATTGTCAGAGAAACAAAATGACTGAGTGCAAAGGCACACAATGAACTTAAGAGCTTGTCTGCATTTGTCAGACATTCTTGATTCATACGGCAGCCAAATGGCCTTCTCAAGTGGCAATCAATTTTTTTTCTATTTTTTTAAATTTTGTTGTTTTTTTTTGCTAGGTCTAAAGAGTTACCCACGTGTTGGGTTGGTGTTGAAATGCGACGACGATGGTGATGATACAACGGCAAAGTCGCTCGTTACCTTAACGGCATTTGACCCCCAAGCGATTTTTGAGTTAGACTTAGCCACGTTTCCTTTGCAGCCGTCGCGTCGTCGTTTCTATTCATTTCTTTGGTTATCAAAAAAGCAGCCATGGCTGGCATCTCTGTCTTACAAACAATATGTTTTTTTTTTCTATATGCCTTATTTCTGCACAAATCATTTGACCTTAAGCATTGTTGTAATTTATTTGTCGTTTCCCACACACACACATACATTTATACACAACTGTTGATCTTTTTATGTTAGAAGCTCAATGCTGTAAACTGTATTACGACCGACGATTTTTGTCTTCTTTTTTTTTTGGGTTACTCGGGCTTTGGGTCTGAGTTGGGCTTAGTTTGGGGCCTCTTTTGTGGGTTATTGTGCAACGATTCCTGGTCTGCCATTGTTGGAGCACCTCTTTGGGCTAATGCTTATCAGCGCTTTGGTTGCATTCGAAATTGCACTCGGGGGCCAAACACCAAATGATATAACAGTTGTGCAGCCGTGAGCTCGTAATTGAATGCCACCAACAATTGAAATAAGCTTTGAAAAGAAAATATTCAAGTACTTAATTCTTCTGACAGCACTTATAATTGCTTGTTACAATTTCCGCTGTACTTAGCCAACATTTCCACAATTCCGCTTGTTATCGATCTTATGTTCAATTATGGATACCCAGTGTGTAATTTAATAAATATCCGGAATTTACGTTTCAGACAAATTTAGATTGATATTTAATCATTGAGGAAAGCCTATGAATCTGTGTATTGATTTTTGCAAAGTTTAAGGATTAACTAAATAGCTAATTTTTTCCCATTTTTATTTTGTCAACTTATACGCTTCTTAATGGCATCCTCTTAGGACATCTAAAATAGCTGTTAAATAACATGCATTATGTAACCTGCTATGCTATAATCAAATTAAATTCCAATTACTTCAAACATGCATGCAAGCTAATGCTCCCCGTTCGCCAGCCACTCAGCTTGACAGTTTCAGATGCGCAGATTCCAACATGTATTACACTTCCGGACTAATGAAACACTAGTCATGGCAATCCATTCGGCAACATCTTCATTAACAGCCTCGCCGACAATAATACGATATGTGAGGCTTCCATTTCGTGCAGGGAGAAAAAAAAGCAATAAGTGAAGATGTGTTGACGCTTAACAACTTAGAGGCAAGGGTAAGAGGTGTCGGCGGGGCATAGTGCGAGGTGTTAAACGGGCAAAATAATTTTCACACTTTTCCCCAAGCCGAGGGAATCGCATTTTGAACATCAGCAAGTTTGGCTGCCTAGCATTTTCCTTTTGGACGGCCATTTAAGTGTCCAATAATTCAATCACATCAAACGCCAGTCTAATGGCTCTCTAAAACGCCGTTAAGGGCTTTCAATTACAGCAATTGAGCTTGCAGATTGGTCAAATGTCGAGAAAATTGAGAAAAATAAATGTGAATAAAACTTCACCGACACAGTAGGCGTTGATTTTTTTTAAAATCGAGGCATATAGCTCTGTTCACGTTGTACATTTCAATATTCATTCTGGTTGCTCAGCCCGAGCCGTAAACAACTTTATATTCGGCTTCAAAATTTCAAAAATATTTTCTTTTGGCTCTAAAAATAAAATAAAAACCTAAATTTTTTTTTTGTGTAACTTATTTATTATTCCTGTACAAGGGCTTGAACATGAAAATAAAATTCAAACGGCAATTGCATAACGCCGCGATCTGAACTTACGCTTGTCATAAGCCAATGGACAGGTACTCCCCCTAAGTTCCTGTCCTGAACTGGCCGAGGAATTGACGGCAGCAGCAGAAGGATTTCACATCGCAGGTTATCAATTTGGAATTGTCGCAGCGAAAGAGTTGTTAAAAATTAGGGTAAGTAAGGTCTTCGAATACATCATATAGAAATTAATATATTTTTTTTTTCTACATTTCATATAACTTCCAAAGCTCATTAGCGTCATATAATAATATGTCGTCACATAATAATATAATATGCATTCCCTTACTCGTCAGAGGGCACAACGTACTAGTTTCTGTGGCGTCACTCAAAATAGTTCCGAACTGTCGGGTCGTTCCTGATACAAAGTTTGAAGTGCAGACACATTATGCCACTGGGCAAATGTCTTTCCATGATGAGAGATATAGGCTTGGGTCGATATAAACCAAATACACATAACTCAAGAAAACGCGACTATGAGAGTGCTGCATGCAACTCTCAAATGGCAGGTACCCACAATTTTTTTGACGCCCTACAGTACTAAGTTGTATGTAGATGTGTGGCAATATTATTATTAAATATTAATCATTTATTTTTCAGCTTTAACCCCATCCTAAATCCAATTACAGCTTTTAACACATTCTCAACACTTCTACTGTCCTGTCCCAAATGTATGTAAATAAATGTTATTAATGTTATATTAATTGGGTACATAAATATTTGGGTAGAAGATAAAATATTATTATATGAAATAAAGGAATTCGTGTTAAATAAATTTTTGCTTAACAAGTAAGGCTCTAGTCTACGTACGGACGGACGGACAGACGGACATGGCTATGTCGACTCGGCTGTTGATGCTGATCAATATTATATATACTTAATGGGGTCGGAGATGCTTCCTTCTGCCTGTTACAAACTTTTGCACAAAATTATTATACCCTTTTCCCAATTTTAATGGGATCAGGGTATAACAAGTAAATAGGCTCTAGTCGAGAAATCACGACTAGACGATACCCTGATCCCTATACTTTACGCGTACAGTCAGTGCTTGCAAGTATGTGTGCGTGTGTGTACGACCGTACTGCATACTGCATACTCAACTTCAAGGTTCCATATCTCCGGTGTTTCTCAACCGATTTGAATAAAAATTTCACAGATTATTATTTTGATTAATAATTCAAATACTATCTAAAGTTTTTTCAAATCCAAGATTTTATTGTTATCGATCCCTTGTGTATATCGGAAACGGGATGAGTTATCGAAACTCGAAATCAAACTTGTACTGCCTAGGGATTAGGCGAGCTTAAGTTCCAAATCTGGAGTCTCTAGCTCTTAAAGTCTCTGAGATCGACGGGTTCATACATACGGACAGACAGACGGACAGACGGACGGACGAGAATATGTATACTTTATGGGGTCGGAGATGCTTCCTTCTACCTGTTACATACTTTTGCACAAATTCATTATACCCTTTTTTCCATTTTTAATGGGATCAGGGTATAAAAACCAAATTGAAGATAGATAGGTCAGAACTTTCATAACTCACTTAAAACTCAACCGATTATCTTATATGTCTTGACTTGGCATCTAGATTAATACTGCACTTCCAGCATATAAAATAGTATTTACTCGAAATTGATGATTAAACTCAACCCAAAAAAAATCTGCTTGAAGATAGGTCAGAACTTTCCGAAGTCAGAAAGGAAGAAAAAATAACGCACATGTTTTTAATCAAGGCAAACACAAAATTAAACGGCATGTTAAAACTAATCCTATTTTACTAATTAATAAATTGTTTCAATGCAAACGTCAAATAAATATAAATAAATAAATAAGTAAAATATAAACTGCTTTACATAATTATAATTATAATTATATTTGTTATCAATTATTTTTGACAACACAATAAATGTTTATCAAGTATTATAGATGGATTTATATTGTTAACTTTAATAAACCTTGATAACCTCAATTAAAGCACTTCGAGTTAACATTTTTTAATTGTAAAATTAATTTGTAACAAAAACCAAAATAAAATTTTTATATAATAAAAAAGTATTAAGAAAAAAATTAAAATTGTTTGCTAAGTTTAAGCAAAACATCGCAATTTAACATTGTAAATTCTGTCAAAGTTCGCTTGTCAAAACTTGCTCGAATTGTGTATCATGTGTACTCGTAAATATTTTATTTCATTCAGTCTGTTAAACTCGCTCAAAATTCAACGTTTGGAAATAAACCAAAAATTCAAAAAGTTCAAATATATTCATGAAGTAGTTAAGCCATACGTAAAACCGTTTTTGGTTTACGAAAATGGAGTCGCCCAAAATTGAGCCCAAACTTTTATCTGGGCTAACGTACAGAATTACTTGCTGCCTGGCTTCACTGTTGCAGGATATATTATTCTTTCTCTTATTGGGCCTATTAACAATGTTGTTCCTAATTAGTGTGTTTATGGCTTATCAGGACATATCCAGGATACAGAAGCTAAGGCAGTTCCGCCTACAAGAACATGATTATATAAAGAACAAAACTGATTTTAACAAACAGCTTTATACTGCTTGTTTGTGGCCTTCGGAATGGTGTCGTTTTGTTTTTAAATGTGTAAGGAAAGCGCATCAGCAGCATTCTACTTTGGATCATAATGACCAGCCGGAGCTTAAAAAGCAGTTAATTTCTTCTCAAGTCTGGAACCATACCATTAGGGGTCAGGATCAAATCTTGGAGCCAGCTACCGAGTAAAGAATGTTTACGTATATTTCCTTGGATCATGAAGTGTACTATGTGGAATGTGGGGCAAATAAGCTGTTAAATGTTTGTGACGCCAATCATAGCAACGAACTGTCGGGTCTTTCCTGACTAGTTTGAATATGATATATAGA
This sequence comes from Scaptomyza cyrtandrae, assembly GCA_035044605.1. Taxonomy (NCBI): domain Eukaryota; kingdom Metazoa; phylum Arthropoda; class Insecta; order Diptera; family Drosophilidae; genus Scaptomyza; species Scaptomyza cyrtandrae. The sequence continues at coordinate 18,927,472 of JAWNNS010000640.1, forward strand.
TATATATATGCCACCGGGCGATTCTTCCGTTGATATTTAAACAAATGTTGTCCCGGGTCAATATTCTTCTACAATTTTATTGGACTATGAGATGAGCAACTGGTAAATCTCAAATGGCTAATACTAGCAAAGATTTTTCCGATGTCATTCCGCATTCAATTTTTCTGTTACGATGACAGCTAAACTTGAAAAAGTATAGGCACGACTGCAGCATGTTATTAAGATTCTTGAACGATGGCGAAGTTATGATAACTGCAATAAAATTTTATAAGACAAACTATTCAAAGCATTTCATTTACATTACATATCTTAAATATTTCTGTTTTTTTTCTGTTAGCATTATTTTTAATCAAGTTAAGCCATAATTATCTCAAGTACAAACCTAAAACGGAACAAACAAACAACTCACGATTTCACAATCGTTGACTATTCCCATAGTCACAGAGTTCTAATAGGTACAGCAGCAGCACCACCAACTATCTTTAAATCTAAGATGCTGGAAAATGGTCGTGTAAGCTTCCGACAGATAGGCATCTTGAGTATACAAAGCTAAAAATTTGGGGTAAACAGAAGTTGCGCATGAGCATAATGAGTTAATTGAGGTATTGAAAGCCAACAAGGCGATGCACACATACACACACACAAACACACACAGACACAGTACAGCTAACAACTATGCAAGTACTTTAAACTTCAATCCAAATGAAATGAAGTATATAATGTTTGCATTATCACGCTTTACAGTTAGACAACAACAACAATGCAATAACAATGCTTGGCAGCTGCTGACGCTGCTGAAGGGCAAACGCTACGAGACGATATTTTGTTGTTGCTGTGTTTTTGGGTGTTGTTGCCTTGCATTTGACTTGGCCAAAATCGTGGGCGTTGCTGAAATCGACAATGTATTTGGGGGTCTAAGGTCTTTTCTGTGACGGCTGTTGTTTTAATTTGCTGATAACTACAGCTGTATGTATAATTATTTGGCATCGGCATAAAGACATAAAATTTGCATAGAACAGCAGCTGACGGCGAGAACTTGAGAAGCATACTTTGTAGTAGTCTATCCGAAAATTGCATAACACACATAACCAACTCTCTATACTCTTATCGACTTGTCGGTTCCCTGTAGAAACATAATTCTACATAGCTAGAAATATTTATGATTTTTGTTTAAGCGATTGTAAATCTCGAGAATTGACATAAAGTGCCAAAAGCGTTTTAAGCTATTTCATTTAAAACTACATCGTATACTGTGCCAATACTATAACCCAAAGGCAAGTTGATATTTATTTAATAGAGTAAAATAATAACGCTATTTGTAGACACAAAACAATGCCCAAAATATTTTGATGATAACCAAATGAACAAACTTTTCTTATTGATTTTAAAGCTAGTATTTAAGCATTAGAAAGCTTTTTATCTTTTGTTTAAGTTCATAATACCCTACATTATAATTACTTGTGCAATTGCAGAGTATAACAAGCATATATTTTGGCATTTGTTTTGCCATTTTGCCATTGACAACTGGGCGTTTATTTGGCTTTGTCTTTTATCATAAGATTATAATTAAAATAATCAGTGGTTATAACGCTCACACAGCTAAAAATTCATATTTATAAAGTTCTGTGAGGGTGATTTTGTAATACTCAGCGAAGTCTTAGAACAAAATTCGGCGGTCAGCGCAGTCTTGGAGGTGACTCTGACTCTGACTTTAATGGCATCCCAACACGAAATGAAACGTGCAACATGTAGCTTGAAAGCCCCGTCTCTAATGGCAAATGTCTGTAACTCTTTTATCAATGATTTTCAATATTTATGAGGCGCACTTAATTAGACAGATTATATAACTACAATATGACTATATTTCTGTATGGTATTTTCCAATACTGATCGCTAAGTTCGTTGCCTGAGTCATTTTTTGGGTGATGGGAAAGTTTTTAAATCAGAGTTAGAACCAAAGCAAGTTTATTGGCCAAAACACAGTTCGTTTGCGTGTTTGACGTTCGCATTTAATTTTAAAAATTGCATAATCATGAATAAGTAAGAATGTATTCATTTGTTGGGCTTTTGTTGGCCTGCTTTGTTTTGGTGACACAGATTTATTTATAGCGGAGCTTTGTCAAGTTTTGTTTTGTGCTAAAAGCCGGTTTGGGTTCTTTTTTAACACCTCCAAAAGGAAATGGGTTCGACAATAGCCTTAGAACTTTAGTTGCTTTTAATACTCAAGCAAAGCAAAAAAAAAAGGGAAACATCGCCTTACGCAATAAATAAAACAATTCAATTGGAAAGTAGTACAAATTTGAATGCTTCATTAGGAAACTCGTTACGAAAAAATTTTTTGATTCGCTTTCATGCTGTGCCCGAGAAATGTATAGCAACTACGCACCCCGAAAAAAGAAAAATCGAAACATTCGAACTGCATGAGTTTTGCTTGCAAATATTATATTAGTCTGACATGTGTACCCAATTTATGGCTCTTTCACTTTGGCCATTTGCCGTTTTTGGCAATTAAATAAAACATGCCGCAGTTGGTTTCTTGCAATAGATGCGGCTTACATAACCATATGTAAATTATGCCAGCAAATGAAGAAGAAATATTGCACGAATACGAAGCGACTATCTATCGCATGTACAGGAGGAACACACCTAAAAAAAAGAAAAAAACACCAAACTACTCAATGAATAAACTCAGCTTTGCCAGAAGGGAAGCTCAAGATGGTAGCTGCCTTGAGTTATCGACCTACCTACCAACTCTCTACCTTCCAACCTTACTCCCAACCATCTATCCAAGCACACATATGGGATTCACGATGGGGCCCAGCCCAAGCAAAAGACTGGACCGAAATCAAAGCGCAGCCATTGACAAGATAATTCCCTTGGAGCTGCATGCGCTCAGTAATTCCATTTAAATACACTATAAAATCGATGAAAATCAATCGCGACTGTGATAAACTGTTGGTGACAAGTATTAAAAAGGTTAATTCTATTCATTCATTTGCAGTACTTAAAACAAAATTTAAATACAGTATAATAAAATGATGAATATACACAGAATCATTTTACTTTTAAACCATAAAGAGTATACACGAATTTTACTGAAATCCGCTCTTAAATCTCGTTGTCCGTCTGCGTTTTACAAATTGTATGAGAAGGAGAGAAGAAGAAAAAGCGCTGGCCACGATTCAGCTGGCTGAAAAGCATAAAATTGGCTAGTTTCGCAGTTCGCGTTAAGTTGACTGACTACCAATTGTTTTAGCCACGAAACTGGGACTCCTTCACGAATAATTTCAAACACAAACTGCCGCCAACATCCAAGAAGGTTCATAATTATCAAACCACAAACCGTTTGTTGTGGTCCAAGCCATGGAGCTTTTGTGGGCTGTGGCTTCTGAAAATGTTGTAACCGACTCGATGGTTAAAATGTAGCTGCTGCTGCTGCTGCTGCTGCCTGTTGCTTTCGGGCCAAGAGTGCAAAGTATCGGGTTAAGTAGGTCTTCTCTGTGGGCCGCAATTGCAATGCTTTCGCTACGGGTATTTACAATGTTTGAACGCTTATTGTTTGTAGACATTCACATCGGGTCATGTGAAATGATTCACTCAACATTGTTTAGGGGTAACACACCTATCTACAGAAGCGATCTCAAATTGATCTTGTTCTCTTACTCAATACTTCCGTTATTATACATGATTTATTATGATACGCTTGGGCTTTATGTTGATGATAAATATGTTTATAATTTAATTATGTATGTGTACTTAACCATATTTGGGGCGAGCCATAACTAATTAGTTTTTCTACTAATTTCTACAGATATAGCTGTGTGCCTGTTCCATGCAGGTCAATCAAATAAAAAAAAACTCTCAACTGACAGATGCCCTCATTTATCTTTATACGTACAGTAACAACCAATTTAATAGAAACTGAAAACAATACGAAATAGCACTCTAAAATATAATGATGTTAAGGAATAAGAAATTTTTTTTTGAACGTTTTTTTTTTATATTAATTTACTTTGAACATTGTTAATGTGAATCTTCAAACTGAAGCTATTTAATTGGCGAGTAGTGTACACCTATAAATACATACGTACACAATATACGATCATATTTACACAACAAACTAATTTCAGCACTTACAAAAGAAATGAATCGGACCAAACAATTTGTATTAGAGCACGTTTGTATGTATGTTTGTATTTTGACCAAAAATTGTATTTTCATTGAGCGGCAGCAACATTAACTTTTAAGGGCAACCGCAAAATATCATCAGCTAATTTTTAGCACTTGATGTGCTCAATTTCTCTGCTATTACATCGGGAGCGCCTTCCTCCTTCCACCAACCGACCATTGACAGCCGCAACCAGGTGTAAGGGGTGTATAAAACGTATGAATAAACATTGGATGAGGGCACTGAGGTTGTTGAGGCACGTTGATTGTCTAAGCGGACTTACATAACCTCATTTGTGTGCCTTATGTGTTGAGCTGCTCGCGTGTTCCCATCCTCAGCGTCGGCGTGATACCGTGTACGCAGATAAAGCAAAGCAAAAAATAATATAATATAACAAATACACAAACAAGTGCACTCGAGTCGAGTAAAGTTGAAGCGTGCGCTGCTCAAAAACTCTGGTTTGTGGTGTTGATGAGCCCAAGTTGTCGCTGATCGTTCGTTGGAAGCATTTATTTATTTTGGGCTAATAAAGTTGTTGCATTTTTATGACACTGTTGTCGAGTGAGCTGCTCATGAATAAATAGATTTAATTTTTTTGGTATTTTTCCTTATGATTTATTGAGGAAGCTGCATTGTATTGGTCAGAGGAAATGATTAATCGTCGGCTATTGAGCTTTTTATGGTGGTGTGTACTGTAAAGATTTGGATTTAGGTCTTTATAAAATTACAGTAATGTCTTATTGCTTAATCAAATATTTATGTTTCTTATGTCATTGATCCTAACGTATTAAGCACGACAAAAACATTGGTCAAGCATTTGTTTTTAAATATATTTGCCATCAAATATTGTACAAAAAATATTCATATTGCTTTTGAAAATTGATCTGTTAACAAAAAATATAGATTTTTTCTGTTATATTTTTGTTCGACAGAAATCTATATAAAAAAAAATTGTATTTTTCCAACGATATACAGTTCCTGAAACCAAAGAATTTCTAATTGTAAGGACAGACTTTACTAGCTACAAGAATAATAACAGCTTGGCTGAAATTAGAGCTAAACAGAAAAACAACTCATAAATAAAGAGAGACTCTCTTGTCCACAATTATATTGTGTGGCAACTCGTCGCTGCAGTGCAATTCTTCCTCCTACAATTGTGGCAGCTGTCGGAGCTACTGGAAAAAAAAAAAAATAACCAAAACCGGAGGGCGTCGCATCAGTCGAAGACAGTACAGCAAGCAAAAGCCAAAGTTGAAGCGATGAAATCCTAGACAGCGACTGTTTGCCGCAATTTCGGATCAATTATATGAAGTTAACTAGCGACTTCTGCAGACGATCGTCATAGATTCAACGCTTGCATTGTGTTTTTCCGTTTATTTTTTATTTGTTTTCTAGTTTTCAGTTTTTGGCTAGCGATTGTCCAATGCAGCTCACGATTTATGCATTTTTTTGTTTCTTGTTGCTATTTATTATGAGCAAATTCATTGCATTACTTTACCAACAGATCACTATTTACTTTACAAATTTTGAGCCCTTTTGGTTAAGCCAAACAGGAATGTACATAGTCTGTTATTGATCAAAGCGCTTTGCCAGCTCTTCCAGGAATTTGGCACTGTGAGCCTTGATCTGTTTTCGATTCGGTACGTTGGCATTATTTTTGTTCTCAACGGGTAGTTCGTCTTCCGGCAACACTGCCTGTTCGCCATCTTCATCGTCTTGCTCGTATAAATCGAGGCTGGCAAGGAAATCTTCATGATACTCCTCTCTATTACGAACTATCAATGACGGTTTCATTTCCACCAAGTACGCCTTCATCAGTCTGTATACCTTACGCTTCAAAAGGCGCATTAAAGCATCAACTAAAATAAACCATATGTATGTTAATGATAGGCACTGTTGTTTGATTTTTAACTCAACTGTTTTCCTCATAAATCTCTGGTGCTACAGCGCGCATATTGAGCATCTCGAATTTAAGAAGCGGCAACTTCAAATACGAATTTGGATAGTTCGCACGCAGTAGTTTTGGCTGACGATCAACGTGTCGCAGAATTTCAACAATGGCCCAAAAGCTGACTCTATAAAGGAAAAACTTGTAAGCTCATATGTAAACCATAAATCTTATTTTACGTTTTAATGCTCACCGTAACATCACATACGCATCTCCTCGATTCTTTAAATAGAACAAGGTCTCTTGCTCAAATTGCGTTTCGGTTCCCAAAATTTTTCTCAAGTCCTTTATGCGCTCCATCCGACTATAAATAAGACAAAACCATTAAAATTGTGTACAAAAATAAATTTTGTTTAGAGTGTTTTACTTGATCTCCTCCTCGGATAGATTGTTAACCAGCACACCCTTCAACACATTAGAGCAATTCATTTTAGTCGCGAGAATCTCATGAGCTATCATATCATTTTCGATAGTACGATGCAATTTCTCATTGTTGTCCACTTGGCTTTTCATGCTGTAAACTTAATGTTAGATTTGCACATAACATAAGTCAAATAGAGCGACTTACCGTGGATAAATCTCCCTGGCCTGTGAGCACAATGTCACAAACTTAACATCCTTAATAGTCTTTTCCACAGATTTAAGCATTAGCTTTAGCACCAGCATGCTGCGCGTCTCTCGTAAATATCGTTTGGGATCTACGCTATTCGAAATAACCTCGTTGGGCTTAACACGACTTCCCAATGTCGATGTTGTCCGTACCGTTTTATAAGATAATTTAAAATCGGAAAGCATCTGTAGCTTGACCTGAACTGCTTTACGGGACTTAGTCTCCAACTGTCGATACTGGGCATTAAGCTCCTTGAACTTGGATATTGCCGGCATTCCCAGAAAGAGTATATGCTTAATGAAATCACCTTGATCCTTAACATCAGCGTCGAGAGAGCGCAGAATAGGCTCATAAAATATTGCATCGTGTCGCAGCACTTGTATCATTTTTTGATACGTATTATTTATGGTCTTTATGGCCTTCAAGCGAATATTTGAGTTCTCAATTTTCTTAATGATGCTACGCGATTTGTTCTCCTCCTCTAAGACATACTCATTCCGATAGGTAATTCGATTTTGCAACACGGCACATTCGAGCTATATTTATCTATATTATTAGGAACTTTTTAATTTGTATACCTAAAAAACTTACCAGCATTTCCTTATATCGGTTCTTCAGTTGATTCAATCGACACTCCAGACGATCTCGCTCCTTACGCATTGTAAAAGTACGCTGATTAATGTTATCAACAACCAAATGAATGGGCATTCTCTGATAGAGACGCTGCATATCCTTGTGGTTGATCAAAAAATTGCGAATCCTATGTTTGTTATGTCCGGTAAGGATATTTTGAAGCTTAGTTCGTCCATCGGCGCACTGTAATTTTAATTTCTTACTTTCCCGAAAGTAATTCTGCCGATTGGCTTTGGTCTCATGCTGTTTAAAGACCACATGACGTGCTATCAACGAAAAACTTGAGCTTAACAAGAGAAACATTTATATCAATATATCACATACACAGTAAATCTTTCATGCCACCAAATTGCTCGGTCAAAGAGTTTGGAGTCCATAGTTCGTCGACCATTACATGCTGGCGCACAAAGGACATGCCAAAAAGTCCATGGAACCGAATGGCACGCGGATGCACTGGCTTTGGAGCTGTCACATCTCTATCATTTTGCTTATCCCGTCGAAGGCAGTGCGACAGGCTCTTCTCGCGCACGATGCAGGGCATTGTCAGTTTGTATTTAAGTATTTAATAATAAATAAAATAATAATAATAATAACAATGTGAACAGTAAATGAATGAACTTAAAATAAATATGAATGTATTAACTATCATATGTAGACAGCATTCTCATTGGTAACTTAAAACCTTGAAATTTAATTTTTCAATTGTATTTATTAACAAATAAAAGAAAATTAATTTGTTTTTATTTTAATATTTGTATAACTTTTCTATGAGTTTATTTTTCTTCTTCGCGTTTTAAAGCTTCATCAATGATTCTGGTGCTTTGTGCCTTTATCTGTTTACGATTCGGGACATTGGCCAAAGTCTTCTGCTCATGCAATAAATCTTCACCGACAGCCGCTACCTTGCCATCCTCATCATTATTGTTGAAGTCCTTTTCAACTGTGTTTAAATAATCATTTTGATACTTTTCTCTGCTGTTTTCAATATCCGACTGATTTTTTGCGTAGAAGGCTTTCATTAACTTGTGAAGCTTACGCTTAATTAAGCTCATAATTTTTTCAGCTGTGTGTTAAAGGTAAAAATGAAAAGAGTTTTACTTCATCGTTATGATAAAACTCAACTGTCTTCCTCGTAGAGCTCTGGTGCCACAGCAAACATGTCAAACATCTCGAATTTAAGAAGTGGCAGCTTTAAGTAGGAGTTAGGATAAACAGCGCGAAACATTTTAGGTTCACGATCTATGTATCGCAAAATTTCAGCAAAATTCCAAAGGCTAAATCTAATTGCAAGAAAAAAGAAATAAAAATTTGTAAGAACGCTCTAGTCAACAAATACTGTCTAGAAAATACCCTGAAACCTATACTTCGCGCGTACAGTCTTGCACGTATGGATATGTGTGCGTGTACTGCATACTTTACTTTCATTGTTCTTTATCTTCGGGGTTTCTAGACCGATTCCGTAGATTGTCATTGTTTTGTTTAATGTTTCAAACGCCGTGTCAAAGTTTTTAAATTTCAAGATCTTATTATTATCGGGAAAAGTTACCGAAAACTTATAACAAACTTGAACTGCCTTAGAAAAGGGCGAGCTTATGTTTCAAAATTGGAGTCTTTAGCTCGTAAAGTCTCTAAGATCGACGCTTTCATACATACAGACCATTATACACTTTTTACCCATTTTCAAATGGTTCACGATATAGATATGATAAATTCGATGGTACATAGGTATCAAAAACTTACCGCAACAAGACAAATGCTTGGCCTCGATTCCTAATATATTCCATAGTTTCCTCCTCAACTTGCACAGCAGCATTTAATTCCTTTTTTAGTTCTGCAATGCGCTCGTGGCGGCTGTTGGTTATCAATATGATGATACATATTCCAAAGAAAAATATGCATATTGCTTACGTACTTTATTTCCTCTTCTGAAAGATTGTTGATTAAAACATTATCTAACGCCGTAGCGCAATTCAATTTCTCTTCTAGCGTTTTACGATTCATCGTTTGCTGTTCGGCAAGGCGCTGAAACTGAGCATTATCTTCCTTTTGGGCTTTGATGCTGCGAATAAATATATGAACTAAGTTATTTGTAAATTACTCCATTGTTCATACCGCGGATAAATCTCCCTGGCTTGTGAGCAAAGTGCCCGACACTTTATTTCATTAATTGTCTTATTAAGGGTTTTCTCCACCTTTCCTAGTACAAACATGCTCTGTGTCTCACGCATATAGCGTTTTGGATCTGCTGATTGGACAATACCGTCATTGGGCTTGCCTCGAACGATGTGGGATGGCTTAAGAACTTGAAAAGAGGAGAATAATTTTAGTTTTTCTAAGTGAGTTTTCCTAGAATTGGCTTCCAGTTCTCTGTAATGGGTATCAAGCTCATTAAACCTTGCTATTGCCGGCATGCCCAGATAGAGTATATGCTTGATAAAATGAACCTGATCCTCCATGTCATCGTCGAGAGAGCGCAGAATTGGCTCATAAAATATTGAATCGTGTTGCAGCACTTGAATCATTTTTTGATACGTATTATTAATGGTCTTTATGGCCTTCAACCTTACAAGTGAGCTCTCAATTTTCTTTACCAAAACACGCGATTTGATTTCCTCCTCCAAAACGAACTCATTCTGGTACTTGATGCGATTTTCCAATAGTGAACGATCGAGCTATAATAATGTTATAAACGCTTTATACAAATATTTAAGTCATTTCATTTTGTTCAAACTAACTAGCATTCCTTTATATCGGTGTTTAAGTTGACCCAAGCTGCACTGCAAGCGATCTCGCTCCTTGCGCAGGACAAATGTTCTTTGATTTATGTTATCAACAACCAAATGAATGGGCATTCTCTGATAGAGACGCTGCATATCCCTGTGGTGAATCAGAAAATTGCGAATTGTATGCGCGTTATCTCCGGTGAGGATTTTTTGAAGCTTGACCTGACCATCGCGACACTGTGATTTCAATTTCTTACTTTCACGAATGTAACGATGTCGATTAGCCTTTGTTTCATGCCTTTTGAAGGTTACACGACGTGCTACAAAAGATAGTAGATAAATGATCTTGAATAATAAATAATTAAGTTGAACACCCACTTAATAGTTCGGTCATTCCTCCAAACTGATCCGACAAAGAGTTACTTGTCCATTGATTGTCGATTATCATATGCTGGGTAACAAAAGATACGCCAAAGAGTCCATGGAATTTTAAAGAGCGAGGATGAACTGGTTTCGGAGCCAGTACGTCTCTGTCAGTTTGCTTCTCCTTTTGCACGCAAGGTGGTAGACTCCTCTCTCTTGTAAAGCAGGGCATTTTAAGTGTATTTGTATTCTTGTTAGTATTTATGTTTATATAATTTTTTTATTTTATTTTATTTTTTTCTATTTTTTTTTTTTGTATTTGTATGTTAGCTAAGTAAAATTGTGTACCTAACAATTGAATGAAACAAATTGTAATGAAAACATGCTTTGACAAATAGATATCAAAGGTTGCTTAGAAAAATTATAGAGAACAAAAAGGGTTTTTTTTTTTAAAAAACCTCTTAAAAGCCTTAAGAGCTCTGCTTTTACTACATATTACAAGGTGTAAATTTTATTAATGTACAAATACAACTACTGATGTAAATTAACTATTTTCTAGCTTGATATGATCCTCAATAAGTTTTGTACTCATCGCCTTTATCTGTTTGCGACCGGGAACACCAGCCATGGTCTTATTCTCCAATAATAGATCGTCACTGCCTCTCGGAACCCCGTCATCTTCAACGGTTGTGTTATCTATCTTTGTGCTTAAAAATGCTTTTTGATACGCTTCTTTGTTGCTAGTTATTATCGTGCTATCTTTAGTCTTAAAGTCCTTTAATAGTTTGTAAACCTTACGTTTAAGCACGGCCATAATTTTTCCAGCTGTGTACAAGGAATAAATTAAAAGAGTCTTATTTTACTGAGCTGGTTAAACTCAACTGTCTTCCTCGTAAAGCTCTGGTGCCACAGCAAACATGTCAAACATCTCGAATTTAAGAAGTGGCAATCTTAAATACGAGTTGGGATAGTTTGAGCGGAACATTTTGGGCTCACCAGAAATGGATCGCAAAACCTCAATAAAAGTCCAAAGGCTCACGCTAGTATAAAAACCAAACGAGTAGGTCAGAGTTTAAATATTTATTAAAAGCTTACCGTATCAAAACAAATGCATCTCCGCGATTCTTTATATACTCCAGAGTTTCCTGCTCAAAATCGTCGCCTTCACATAATATTTTTTTTAGGTGCCTTATGCGTTCGAGACGGCTGTAAGGCGTTACAAAAAAAAAAAGTATATCGTTATCATGTATTTCCTTGTAGAAGTTGCATACTTAATTTCCTCCTCAGATAAATTGTTCAATAAAACGGTTTGCAGGAGTTTTGCGTAACTCATTTTGTCGTCAAGTATTTTACGGTGCTGACAATGATGCTCAATCTTATAACGAAGTTTTTCATTGTTTTCCATTTGAGTTTTTGCGCTACAGAGAAAAATTTAGAAACTAACAGACTCGTATTTTGAAATTTATATACTCACCGTGGATATATCTCTTTGGCTTGCGAACATAATGTTACTATCTTTAACTCCTTTATCGTCTTCTCGATGGTCTGTAGCGATTTTTTCATTGCAGCCATACTCTGTGTATCACGCACATAACGTTTTGGATTTGTTGACAACATTTCCTTAGCCTTAGCTGGGGCTATGCCACTCATATTCTTAGTATCTTTTAAAGAATATAAGATTTTCATTTTCTCATGGAGATTTTGTCGGGATTTTTGTTCTTGCAACTTGAATTTTTGCTCAAGCTCCTTGAACTTGGACACTGCCGGCATGCCTAGATAGAGAATGTGCTTAATGAAATTCGATTGATCTTCTATGTCATCGTCAAGGGAACGCAATATTGGTTCGTAAAATGATTCTTCTTGCATTAATACGTGTATCATTTTCTTATACGTATTATTTATGGTCTTAATGGCCTTTAAACGTACGTTTGAGTTCTCTATTTTCTTCATAAAAATACGTGAACTGATCTCCTCCTCTAACACAAACATATTCTCATATCTAATTTGGTTTTCAACCTCACTTCGATCCAGCTAAAAATAGAGGTTAATTAGTGATAAGAGTCGTAGCATTAGACTTTAATTACCAATAACTCTTTTAGTTTATGTTTCAACTGACACAAGCGCAATTCCAGGCGATCTCGTTCCTTACGCATTGTAAAAGTACGCTGATTTATGTTATCCGCAATAAGATGTATGGGCATTCTCTGATACAAACGCTGCATATCCTTGTGTAGGATCAAGAGGTTACGTATTTCGTGTGCATTATTTCCGGCTGAAATCTTTTGAAGCTTTATACGCCCATCAGCGCATTGCGATTTCAAATGCTTGCTCTCCATCAAAAGACGCGAACGATTTGCCCTTGTCTCATGCCGCTTGTAAATTACTCGACGCGCTAAAGATCAGTTTGGTATATAAGCATATATTTTATATATATATATATATATGTATATATGTATATATATGTATAGAAATCGTCCACTTACTCAGCAAATTTGTCATGCCAGTAAACTGATCGTGCAGCGAGCTTGGCGTCCAGTTCTCGTCAACAATTAGATGCTGGGTGGCAATAGCTATGCCAAAGAGTCCATGATATTTGATGGCTCGAGGCCGAACTGCTTTCGGAGCCATTGGGTCCCGGTCATTGGTTGTATCCCGACGAGGACGGAATTCCAAGTTTTTTTCTTGCTTGAAACACTTCATGGTGATTTTATTATTTTTAATTAAGGTTTTTATTATTTGCGATAATCGTTGTGTTTAGTGTACCTATATGTGTAAGATGATATATGTGTATAATGAATGAAATTATTTTCTGAAAGTATAGTCTTTGTATGAAAAAAAATTTCATGGCTTGCTATTAATATCGTTATAAGCATACAACAGAAAATTAATGATATTCTTAAAAATTTATTTCTATACTTTGAATTTCGATCATAGCGAAATAAGATTTTTTTAAACCCTTATAACTATCTGTAAACCTAACACAAATAATTGAAAATATAAATATTTAAAAATGTATATGTGACTAGCTGTTTATTATAATAAAAATCGTAGAAAATTGATTTTAAAAACAATGTAAATAAATATTACATTTCCAAAATCCTAAGATGTTCCTCAATAACTTTGGCACTCTGCGACTTAATATCTTTTCGGTTCGGAATATTGACATATAATTTTTCTTCGCCTATAACGTCGTCGGAATCGGGTACTATTTGTCTCTGTTCTGGACTCCAATACTGCGTTAAGCTATCCAAGAATGCGGCATGATATTTTTCTCGACTGTCCTTTAGATCAAGTACGTTCGTTTGCGCATTGTAAGCCTTCATAAGTTTGTATACCTTGCGCTTGATTAACTTCATAATTTTGTCAACTATAAAAAGCAATTAATATATATAAAAGTTGTTTATAAAAAAAAAAAGCATAGCTTTACCATCTTCCTCGTAAAGATCCGGTGACGCAGCGATTACTTCAAGCATATCGAATTTGAGAAGTGGCAACTTTAAATAGGAGTTCGGATAGTTATTGCGGAATTTTCGAGGATTTCTATCTATTCCTCGAAGAATCTCATTAAGATTCCAAACGCTTAACCTGCATTGATGCAACAAATAAAAGTTAATATGCAATCAACTTTTACGGAAACTAAGGCTTACCGCATTGCAATAAAAACATCACCGCGATTCTTTATATAACCAATATTTTGTTCAGCGAATTCATCATCTGCCATTATTATTTTCCGTAAGTGATCTATGCGCGCAAGGCGACTGTCGGGTAGTTAATTTAACGTTAGTACAATATAAAAGTAAATTAAATTATTTTTGTACTTAATTTCCTCCTCAGAAAGATTATTGAGTAAAACTTCCTGCATAGCAGAGGAATAGCTCATTTTGTCTCTAAGAAATTCATGGTGCATCCAGTCATGTTCGATTTTGCGATATAGATTTTCATTATTTTCCCTTTGAAGCTTGACGCTACGGACAATAGATGAAATATAAAAAGTTTTCATATTACTTAAATTCTATTTACCGTGGATAAATCTCCTTAGCCTGCGAGCATAATGTTAATAATTTTAAACTCTTAATTGTTGTTTCGACGGTCCGTAGCTCTTTCTTCAGTACTGTCATGCTGTCCGTATCACGCTCATAACGCTTACAATGTGCTGTTAAAGCATTTTTTACTTTGATTACTGGTGGCCCAACCGCGGCAGGCTTTTTAAACGAGTTTAACATGGCTAACGTGACCTGAACATTTTTTCGACAATTTTGGTCCAGCAGTCGAAACTCGTTGTTAAGTTTTTTAAATCTGGATATGGCAGGCGTACCAAGATACAGAATGTGCTTAATGAAATTCGTTTGATCTTCCATGTCGTCCTCAAGGGAACGCAATATTGGTTCGTAAAATGATTCTTCTTGCATTAATACGTGTATCATTTTCTTATACGTATTATTTATGATCTTAATGGCCTTTAAGCGTACATTTGAGTTCTCGATTTTTTTCATATAAATTCGTGAACTGATCTCCTCCTCTAGCACAAACGCATTCTCATATCTAATGCGATTTTGTACTTTGGAGCGATCAAGCTGCATGTCATATTTAAAACAAAAGATAAAAAGGCAATTGAAGCTCTATATTTACCAGTAAAGTCTTTAATTTAAGCTTCAGTTGGCTCAATCGGCAGTCTAGACGATCTCGCTCCTTACGCATTGTAAAAGTACGCTGATTAATGTTATCAGCAACCAAATGAATGGGCATTTTCTGATAGAGACGCTGCATATCCTTGTGCTGGATCAAAAAGTTACGTATTTTTTGGGCATTATTTCCGGTTGAAACCTTTTGGAGCTTAACACGTCCATCGATGATTTGTAATTTAATTCGCTTACTTTCTCGACAAAGACGACGACGATTGGAATGTGTCTCATGCCGCTTGTAGATTACGTGAGTTCCTACAGAGCAGCTTGGGCTCAAACAAAGAACATAAAATATAAAGATTACTTACTCAGCATATCGTTTAATTTGACAAATTGTTCAGTTATCGAGTTTGGCGACCAGTTCTCATCAACGACAAGATGCTGTGCAGCAATAGTCATGCCCAAGAGTCCATGATATCGCATGGCTCGTGGTCGTACTGCTTTGGGCGCCATCGGATCCCGGTCATTGGTCTTGTCATGACGGGAGCGGAATTGTAAGCTCTTTTCTTGTTTAAAGCACGGCATTATGAATTATATATTTATGTATGTAGTTAAGTATTTGTAGTAACGTATTCTGTACGTATGTGCCGAGTGAGTAGTATAATTTGAATGTATTTTATTTATTTTGTTTTACTTTCATCCAGCTGAAAGCTATCCTTGGATTACTAGATCCATATACGAGAACATATGTGTATGTGTTAATAAGACCAATATCTGAAAGATATCCATTTTATCTGCCTAAAAATGTAAATTAAAATTAAAAACATAGTTAAATAACGGCTAAAGGAAGTTGTTTTTAGTAAATTGGAAGAAAAGACATTATATTTTACACATTTATTTTGCACTAACATTTCTTTTTGTGTTTTGTTTCATTTCTTTGCTCTGATTTTTTTATCAACATAAGTTTTATACAATTCATAAAATTTTTAAAGTTATGGAATTAACTTTCTATTTGTTTTTTTGTTCTGTAGAGAATGTATTTATGCTTGTACTTATACAATTATTAAATATTACTAATAAAGTCTGCATAAAATGAGTTTTTCGACAAAATATTTGGTGTACATATTATATCGCTGGGTAAGACAAAAAAACCAATGGAAACACATTTAACAATTCGTTAAAAGTAAAGTTCAGCAGATCTTTTACTTTATAAATTATATGACGAACTCTATTGCACTCCTTAGATGTATCTACAAATAATGTATGTAAGTGAAGAGCACACTCGCTAAGCTAATCAATTTGTTTTTAATGTAAATATTCAATATTTTTGTTTATCATTTATTTTGTTTGCAAGCTAATTTTGTTATTGGAAACATCAACAAGTGGTCGCTTTTATCGTGACTTCTTAGTGTAAGTGTCAGTTTGGGACACAAACTTTGAAATATGTGTAGATGGTACTTGTTATTATGTTAGGTTTTTTTTTTTTTGCTTGTCAAGTAAGAATTAGCCAGACAGCAGCATACAAATATTGTCATAAAACATTGTAGTAATAGTATTTGTATAATTTTGAGAAATTTACATTGATTTGTTCGGTTGTTGTTGTTAAGCTTGCAGAAACGTTTCATGCATGATTGTTGCCTTTAATATTACTGCAGGGTTGTATTTGTATGTATGTTACCTACGTGCGTGCCGATTCTCTATATAAAGAGCTGTCTACTTTTAGGCATAATGCAAATAATTAAAATATATTTAAGGTACAATTCTATTTTGAAAAAAAATTTTCTAAATTTGTTCAGCTTATGAATCCAAATGGTTTGCCTGAAATAATCATGAAAAAATTATATTCAAAATCAAATCTGGAACATCGTGTATTATATGCGACTTTTATTTGAACATAGTTCAGCACATTGCCGCCTCTTATATGGTATTTTCACAATTTTAAAATAAACTATGTATAAACATAATTTTATATATAGATGATTTGATTGGATTTTGTTTTAAATATTGCCGTAAGCAGTTATAATACATAAATATATGTTTTGTTGATTTATATTTTTTGTTTTAAATATACAATTATAATTATGCATCTCATTTCAAAAATATTTAAATAATACTTAACATTTACAAATTTAATTTGGGACCAAATTGAAACTAGCTTGGAATGCTTTACAAATACGAGCAAATTTTCACATTATCCATTTTCCATACTGCTGATTCCGTTGAAATCAACAAAGAATTTTTAACAATTAACAAAAACCGTATGGTAGCACACAAGAAAATAAGAAAAATAGACTACAGATAACAATAGGAAACTACTATTAGCTTTAATAGACGGATTTAAATATTGCAAAATGTTAAGAGGCTCTTAGACGGGTTCTTTCAGATTTGCTCTCACTAATAATTATAATATAATTTAAAGCATTATGGCGTCTACAAAGAAATGGATTCTAACCTTGATAATATTTATGTATACGTATAATGTTTGACAGTATACAATAAGTTCAGTATTTAACAGATTCCATGCAACATATTGTTTTTTAAGCTTTAGGTTTAGTGATTGGCGTAGGACACAACTACAGGTATTTTGCTTACACTTGTACAAACATACATATATGTAGAAGGTATATTTCACATTGTATATTTGTTTCACTTTAGCTATTTATGGAAATGTTTGCATACAGTTTATATAAATTGTTTGTATACATATAAATAGTTAAACTCATTTTATATATTTGTTTATAATAATAATATAAATATATGTATATGTATATAGCAATTTCAATTTTTGTGTTATCTCAAAATGCTCAACATTATAATAGAATTTTTTTTGCATTTCTTTCGTATGGTAGCGTTGTGTAAACATTTATAATTTCTTAGTTTTGTCTTCATATGAATTACATTTTCATTTATATAATATCTGCAAATATATATTTATATATATAATATATTATGTGTGTGTGTGTGTTTTGTGTGTTTTGTGTGTTTTGTGTGTTCGTAATGTTCCTTGTCTATGAGGTTATAGCGCTTAATGTGTGTGTTGTTTGTGTGTGTGTGTGTGTGTGTGTTTGCTTTCGATGATGGCGCCTTATAACGCCCCAAATGGATCGAGTGGAACGTTTTTATTGCCTCCATTCTGTGTCGCTTGCGTGGGTTGCATAATGCCCGTCGCTGTGCCCGCTTTACTTTGCGGCGCTCCCATCATCGTCGGCTGCCCCCCAGTCAAAGGGGCTGCCTGTGCCAGCATATTCGACTGCTGCCCCATCACCGGCATGCCCTACAATTGTCAAAATATTGAATAAGTACGATGTAAATGGCAATTCTTAAACTTAAATTCAAACTCATGCATTTTTGGGCGTAAGGTTCTTAAACGGCTAAGACAGACGCCAAAGTCTACAATTTGGTTGGTACATAGTAGTTGGTTAGATTGGTTATGGGACTAGACAAATTTGTTGTTAGAAAGTTGTTTGGCTTTTTGAGGAGGGTCGCCGTGAGCTGCTACATATACATATATATTTTTCATTCAGGCTGGGTTAGCGAAAATCTACAAAGGATAACAAACTCAAATTGTCAACTAAAACGATAACTTTAAAATTCTACATTTAAATAAATCTAATAAATAACCTAAAACAAAATCAGAAATGTGAGTTTTTTTTTTTGAGTATACAATATATGCCAAGAAAAACCTATATAGAGTAGAGGTAAAGGTAGAGAGAAAGTCGGTACCATAACCATTTAATTAAAAAGAAGGGGAAGTTCTGGGCAATAGTTCTTATAGCTCTGTGCGTAGGCAGAAGTCAGGCGTAAGTAGAATTGATATTGATAGTGAAGTCGTAATTAAAGATTGTTGGCATAAAACATAAAATAAAAAAATATATGGTAATAACATAATCAAAAATAAAACATACACATCTATATTTGAAATGAAATAAAAAAATTAAAAATGATAGCAACTCATAAATATAGTAAGTATTATATAAACACATTATTTTATATTTGATTATGTTGTTTGAAGTTTTGTTTGTAAGTACGTTGAGGCTGTTTTTATAAATTTATTTTTGTTTTAAGTTTTTTTTTTTCGTTCATTTGCATCATTCTTACCTGCATATAATTTGGCATTACAGGATAACTAGCATGTATATACGGATGATTGATTGTGATTGGCGCAGGACTTACTGTCATGCCATGTGCCTAGGTATACACATATATATATTTATATATATATATATAGTATGCAAATACATACGGATAAAGTGTGTGCGTGTGTGTGTGTGTGTGTGTGAGTGTATTTATATTTTTAAGTATATATGTATATATGTATATATATATATATATATATCACAAACACACAGACAGCATTAACACAGGCGCATCGTGAATTTTTGATTTTTGTCAATTTTTTGTGGTGTAATTTTTTTATATTATTATTATTTTTTTGGTATGTTTTGATATTGCGGTATGCGTTGGATAGTTGAAATATATAAAGCAACATAAAATAAAGAAAAGAAAGTGATAGTTTATATAAATGCATATACTTAATGTACATATATAAATATATATATATATATAGTATATATTAAAATGAAAATATTGAAGATAAATAAAATCAAAATGAGTAAAATGTATGTACGAGTAGTTAATTTGCTTCGTTTTTAGTTCCTACACGTACGAGGTGTGCCACAACAGTTAGCCCTAGTGCTATGTGTAATTGTTGTTCTTGCTGTGGTTGTGTGGTGCAGTTTGTGTGTATGAGAGACCTTAACCATTATACAAATGTATATATATATAGTATAGTTGTTGAATAATAATAAAAAATGTATATATAAGTATTATAAAAGGTAAATCTTACAGCTTGCAACAACTTGGTTTGTTCTTAGTTTTTTTTATAGCTTTTTACAAATTCAAGTTTTATGTGTTATATAAAATTACCACAACATCTAGAATTTTAGCCTTGCACGAATAAAATGTTGGGTTAATCTAGGAATAAAATTTTACACAGAACAAGACAATAAATAAATAAACCAAGTAGCTGTAGTTGTTAATCAAATGCATTGTGCAATTTGAAAATAATATTCATATACAGAAAAAATATACAAAAATAAATCAAAAATGAAAATAAGAAACACAATAATAAAATTTTTTTTTGTATGTTACATGGGGATAGTAAGTGAACCTAATGTGTGTTGAGTGACACAATCTTTGTCGATGTCAACATGAATAACTCAAAGATGCTGTTTTTTTGTTTTTGTTTTTTTGTTTTTCTTATTCGGGCACATACATATACTCTAACAATCAACTTGTTTTATAACTGTCATATCTCTTGATTTTACATATTGTCTCTCATTCAATTGAAGCTTTGTTTCGGTTATTTTGTATTGTTGTTTGTAATTGTTGTAGGATTTCGATTGATTTGATTTGATTTGATTTGATTCGATTTGAGTTGAGTTGAGTTGAGAGAGAGAGAGAGAGAAAGAGAGTAGAGAGAGTGAGAGTTAGTAGTCATAACTCACCATTGGACGATAGCCAGCACCAGTTGTAGCCGCCATTGGTTGTGGTGTCCAATTAGCACCTGGTTTCGCTGTATTTTTAGGTGAATTCCATTGCACAGGTCTATGAGATATAATGTAAGGTAAGAGAGTAATGATATATAGAGAGACGAAATCAATGAAACTTGTTTTGTTTTGAGATCGATTTTCTAGTTACATTTCTAAAGGGAGTCTGCGATTTACTCGAAACTATTCAATAAGTTATGGGGAATCGAAGGTTGTTTATGTACACAAATGGAACATGAATCTATAACTATGCGGTTGTAATGGAATGTATTATGGGTTGTTGGTCAAGGAACAGGAGAGATATGACTGGTTTGGTGTACTCTTTTTATTTATTTATTATTATTATTTTTTTTTTGCCAATTGATTTTATTTTTTTTAATTGTAGATTAAACTTTAGTTAGTGTTCGATATGTTTTTGAAGCTTTGAGTGATGAACAATGTTTGATATGATTATGATGCATTTTCCTCAACTCTTTCACACACATTTACAACAGGCAGACAAACAAACACACACGAATAGAACTATTTGTTGTGGTTGTCTCATTTTACTCACTTTGCACTTGCCGTTTTATTTATATTTAAATTATCAACTAGTGACATTAGTGAACTATCCAAATCGCCGGTTATTATTTTTCCAGTGCCAGCTGGTTGCTGTTGTAGCTGCTGCTGCTGCTGCTGCAGTTGTAGCTGTTGCTGTTGTTGTAGGTGTTGTGAGTTCTGGAGTTGTTGCTGTTGAAGTGTCAGGGCTGGACTGCTGCTATTGTAGCCCTGGTAGGCGGCACCTGCGGTGACAACATTCATTTGATTGCTGTTGGCTGTGGCCGGTTTCATAACATCACCCAAAGCATCGAAGCCTTATATATTTTTGTGCGTTTTTTGGCGTGATTAACATACATAGATGATATTTGGTTGTTTGTTGTTGTTGTTTTTGTTGTTGTTGTTGTTGATAGATATAGCCAGTGCACCATTTTAGCCAGACATTTACACAAAGAGACATACACAGTTTTATGTATAGAGCATGAGACAAATGGAAGCCCACAATAATTTTTTAATGATTTGTTTTTGTTTTTTTTTTTTTAGTTTTGTCCGTTACAATTGTTTGTTGTATTTAATTTGTAATACACATACATAACATTTGTATTATGTTTAAAAAAAAGATATATATATTATTTTTAATGAATTTGTGCCACCAACATTAACGTTTTGTAAACATGAGTAATGTGTGAATGCGTTTTTTTGTTTTTATTTTATTTTTTTTGTGTTACGTACATAAGAACATAAAAAGGAGAAAAAGAGAAAAAATACATTGACAAAATAAATAATGTGAATTAATTTATATATATATATATGTATATTATTAAATATAATGTGCTTATATATAATGAATTTTTTAAAGTTTACTTGAGACATTACAAATGGCAGGAATAATTTTGCGAGTATTAAAGCAATTGTTAAGTTGTTGAGTTTCTTGTAAAATGACCGAAATGTTAGTAAAGATAATACTTTAAAGTCTTAAAATATTCGAATGTTAAGTTATGTGACCATTACCCAAAGCAGAAAAAGAAACTGACTACTTCCAAAAATGTAACTAGCTTAAAATTTCATACAGTTATCAAAAGCAAAAGACTTTTAAGCTCTTACATTCATTTACATTTACAGCACCTTGTTATTGATAATTCACTAAGCTAATGACAAAATACACCAAACAACACAATTAAGACACAATCACGCAATTTTTCAACATTTAAACAAAATTAATAAAATAAAATTTATAAATATATTTACAAAAACGAAATAAATACCAAAATTGACATATAAAAATGTACAAAAACTTTGAGTCAATAAATATAACAATAATAATACTATTTAAATATTCGAGGGACATGTTAAGTCTTGCACAAAAGCATATTATATAAATGAAAAAAAAGCACTGGCAAAATATTTGCAAAAGCTTTTGCTGTACAAACTTTTCGATAAAGCTAAGGCTCAAAATATTTGAATGTTGAAATGCATTTGTGCAAGACTTTTGTAGTTAAGTACGGAGACATACTATATACTATATACAGGGCAAAACAGCGCGATCTGAACATAAAATTGGTTGGTTGAACGTATGGTTGTATGTTTTTCGGTGTATGTGTGTGTGAATGTATTTATTCGCAGCACTACAAGCACAAGAGATAATGAGGCCAGTGTTGACGATTGAAGCTTTGTACAATAACAAAGCGAGCAACGTAAAAATTTTCATTTACTGTGATTCGATTTTTTTTGGTTTTTTTTGTATTTTTTTGCTCGAAAAGTTCACCTGTAGAGAATTGTGACATCGTGGAAGTTGGGTATAAAGCCAGCTCTTGCTGGTATTGTTGCATAGATTGCAACTGTTGTTGTTGTTGTTGTTGTTGCATATAAAACAACGCGGCTGTTTGTTGTTGATGCTGGTGTTGCTGTTGCGGATATTGTTGTTGTTGTTGTTGTTGTAACGATGGAGGTTCCATATAATGACCATAGGGAACACCCATAGGCCGCATATCATCGATAAATGGATTTGGCAATGCTGGCGACGCTGATTTCATTGAATCAAATAATTTTGAATGGGTTTTTGGTCGGGAGTAGCCATAAAATAAATTAATTAAATTATAATGAAAATACACAAAGGAAAATCAGGGTATAAAAACAACGAATCAAAGAATCACTATTCCGCACAAGACTAAAAAAAAAAAGCGCGATAGTGTGTAGAACTGTGTTTCACGCATACAGATAAAAAAAAAATATAAAAAAAAGAATTGTGTGTTTGGAATCTTAAGACAACTAAGTACTATATTGCAGTAAGAGTCTAGCTTTTTTGATTCGCCTATCACTATTAATGTACATATTAAAAAAATAAATTAAAAACTTGAGTTTGTATTAATAAAATTGTTAGTACAACATGCTAAACATACCAGCAATTAATAATTCATTTATAATTAATAGTTTTAGAAACATTTAAATTTGTTTTAAAGTGCAAGTTAAGAGCACCGCGCCATTAATATTGATTTTATTAATTAAATTGTAGCCCTCCCAAAATTAGATCTCTCAATTAGTCTTAAGCATTTTAGTAGTGATATAATGGTTTGTTTTTTTTTTTACATTTAATTGCATTGCGGTTGTATGTATTAATGAGAGAAATTAGCTGGCTTGTTGTTTGTTGTTTGGAAAACTTACCTGCTGGTTCCGTATTACCAAAAACGGACGAAAAATTACTATCGGAAACGAATGCATTTGTAGCAGCAGCGGAGGAAACTGTAGAGCCATTGAAACCTATTTTATGGTTTTGTTTATACATTTTTTTTTTTTTTTTTTTTTTGAGGGTTTTTTGATTTAGTTGTCAGTTGTGTAAGTGTTTTTTGAGCATAATATGTGTTATCGAGTAGTTATCGAGTATTTTTCAAGTATTTATCGAGTCATATTTAACGTTAAAGTTGTTGTTGTTGAAGTTGTAGTTGTTTGGTTTTTTTTTTTTTTTTGTTTGGGTGGAGAAAAGAAAGCAATTGATGAAAATGAAGAGTAACAATACATTAGAGAAGAATTCAAAAATTAGAACAAAATAAAATAATTATAAAAATCTTACAAAATTATATATGGTAATTAACTATAAATTATAAATTTTAAATTATAGCTTAAAATAAATATATGTTATTATTGATGACAAATACATAAACTTGGTGCAACAAGAAATTGTGGTTAAGGTGGGGCAGAAAAAGAGCTTGGACGGAGTGCGCGCCTTTTTTTGGGTCTGAGACAGCTACAAGCCAACATGGGTCATACATATATATATAATATAAGGATATTCTTATGCCTAATATTATAAACAAAACAAAAAAAACAACACTTAAGACACTAACTAGTGAGCACTTAACGAACTAAAGCAGTCAACAAAAGATTGTACTTAAGTAAATAATAAGAAAATCATAGCATGCTACCGTTATTGTGCATCCATAAGTTATTGGCATTTAATGCAGCACCTGTTGGTCCGGTGGCAGCGGCAGCATTACCGCCACTGGCCTCAAACATGTCAGCGAACGGATTGCCCAACTGCAGCAAGTCGTCGGATGCCTTTGTGGCTAGCGCTTGGGGCGCAGCTGCTGCAGCAGCAGCGGGCTGTGCCGACGCGGCACCAAACAGATCAACTATCGGCTGACCAGCCTGTGAGGCTGGCGGTGACGATAGGAATGGATTTGTTAGTGCAGCGCTAGCGCCAGCAGCACCGCTACTAGTGGGCGACGACAACTTGGACTGGGGTACAAAACAGAAACAAATTGATTAAATATCCATCAATTAAAATCAATAAAAACAACTGCATCAATTTTTCATTCTGTACTCACTTTGTACTGATTCATGGCGGCCTCCTCCTCGGCAAGCACCTGAGCTTTGAGCTGCTCATCAATGCCATTGGTGGTATCAAATTTACTGGACGCAGCCGCAGTTCCAAATGCCGAGCTAGTTGACGAGAGGGCAAATACAGCGGATTTAACATTTGTGCGTTGATAGCTAAGCATACGCAAATGCCCGAACCAAAATTACCAAAAGCACACAACAAAAATCATAAGAAAAGAAAAATGGAGTAAAGAAAACATAATTTAATTAAAAAACGAAACTAATTGAATTAAAAAATTATGACTAAGTATTTAAGGCCCTCCGTTAAAAAAAAGAGCAATTACCAATCAATAAGTGCTATGAATTTTCTTTTAAAACTAGTACATAGTACATGGTACATAAAAAAAATATAAAAAAAAACCTAGCTACATAAAAAATGTCTAACTTCGTAAAACAACAAACCTTGCCGATTGTGTGGGCGTATTGGCAGCGGACACCTTGCGTCCTTCTAATGTAGCCAAATGTTGCTCCAAAGCATCCAACAAAGAGCTGGGCGCTTTTGTCAAATCGGGTATGTCACCCTTATCAATGCCCACATTCTGCAAACAAAACATTAATATATTACTTTCATTGTTTTTCGATGTACCGATTTCATTTGAAATTACCTCGGCGACCTTTAGAAATTCACCGACACGATCCATGCGCACCAAAAACTTCTTGTACAAGTCCAAAGCATCGCGTGCTAGCTTTTTGTTCATATCAAAGTACTTCTCCAGCAAATTGATGATGCCATCATTATAGCACGCAAACAAACGAATCAAATCGCGAAACAGCAGCATGAAACTCATGTTAATGACACCTGTTGATTGCATTACAAATTAAATGAGATTAAATATTGTTTGTGTATATATAGAAATGAAAGATTGGACGCACCATTAGTTAGATCATTGGACTGACAATCAAACTCAAGCAACCCATCCAATTGGGCCTGCAAAACTGGCAACGTCTTCAATAGTTTCTCAGCATTCATATTACGCAAGGAGCCTTCCTCTTTTCTAGAATATTAAAAACACATATAAATTTATTAGTTTACCAACGATTTAGCAATATTAAACAGTTTTAACTTACCCACGCTTCACTTTACAAAAATCGAAAGCCATGGCGCGATAGGAGAGCGATTTCTCATTCAAATACTTGGCGTAGCGTCGTATAAACGGCGACATATCATAGCCTGTTGAATATGATAATTACAGGGTATTATTAAAACTATAATCGATTTAACATAAGCCACATTAAGCGAAACGCTAGTCAATTTAGTACACTTTGAGCGCAAAATATCAAATTTCAAACATGTTTACATATTAAGTGGGTTAGTTAAATTTTTTGTCGTTTTTTTTTATTAAAAATGGTTTTGTTTTTTTTTTTTGATTTTTTTAGTTAACAGCCATGGCCACAAAAGTTAGTAAACAATGTTGTTGTTGTTGTTTTTGTAAACCCGTTAACCATTATGAAAAATTCTTTATCAAATATATACTCACCCATTCTGCCACCTGGAACGCCCATGCCACCATCTGTAGTATAGGTTCATAGTTCGCATATATATATATATATATATATTTATATAGTTTTACATTAGCAATGATTTTCAAAATTATTTATAATTAGATTTATTATATGAATGTATTTTTGTTTAGTGAGTAAGCAGCGCAGTTGCAGTTTAAAGTCGATGCACAATATTATTATTGTTGTTGTTGAAATGTTATCATTAGAACGAATACAAAAATGAATAATCCAATCACAATCGCAGCATTAACATTTGAGTAAGTCACAAAAGAGAGTGAATAAAAAGAGGGAAAGAGAAGAGAGTAAGTAAAGCATTTAAATTCAATTTTTTAATATATGTTCATAGTTAGGTGCTGTAGTCAAATATTTAATTTTTGGTTTATTGATAGCGTGTGTAGAAATGTTAGAAAGCAGAAAATTGATTCGAATTTTGGAAAAACCATTTGTTTGGACCGTTGATGCATTGTTGTTTTTTTTGTTATACCTTGCACAGTTCCTTTGTCCAGAAAGGAGCTGAGATTGAATGTCGAATTGCTCGATGCGAGATATTGCATAAAACGCTGTAAAAAAAAACACAAAAATCAGGGAATCAATTAATGAACAGATAAAAATTCAATTCTAATTTGTGGCGCTATTTGTTAACTTAGAAAACTTAAAATTATTTAAAATTAATTTAAATGGACAAACCATTAAAAAATAATCAAAGCTCATAGCTTAAAACCAAGATTACACTTGCAATCAAAAACATTCCTCCAAAGCCAAGAAATTCCTCCAAAGAGCAGATAACATAAAGAACTAAAGAACACGCAAAAGCACAACAACAAGCGAGAAATCAACAAAGCCAGCAACCAAAATATATAAATAAACAACAAAATACAAAACCCAGGCGACAACGAACGTGACCTTTTTATAGCAATTGTATAAAAGCAACGCCCCACAATTACGTTTGTGCAAATGAAAAGTGAAAAGAATAAAAGTAAAAGTTTATAGCAGACGCCCCCATCTCTATTTGGATATGTATGCTTGTTTGTTTGTTTGTTTGTTTGTTGTGTATTATGAATACATACCTCATTGCCATACGCCATCAAATGATGTGTTGTTATCAGCGATTTATAGACGACCACCCAATTGGCGTTCTGTGAACGTTCTATAAGTAAATTGGCCAAATGCGGTATCGACACATTCGGTTCATTTGTGCAATGCACCAAATCTGCAAGATTCAAAAAAAAAACAAAAGAAATTAATGTATACATTTCAGATTAATAAATACAGTACAATAAAAGAAAATGACCAAAGGAAGAATGCATATACAATATTGTTATCATCGTGTTTTGTGTCGACTTATTCGGCCTATCGTTCATTGTTTTGTTTCTTATCGTTCTTCTTAACGCTGTGCAACAAATTCACAATCCTCAACGCTTGACATTTTAAATATGATACCCTTTTGTCTCTGGCGACATTGTTGGCATTAAGAACATTAATAAATATGCATAAACTGCATCCAGTACACAGATATGCCTACAGTATATATATATAAGATAAATATTATATAAGTATCATCGCTTGGTTTCCAATAGCATGCTATCGTATTTTTAAGAGGGGCGTTTTTTTTTTTTTGATTATGGGGCAACAAACAGATGCGTTCAAATCGAATCGTCAAAGTCGTAAATGCACTCGATGATTGCTTGCGCCCACACACACACACACACACACACACACACACAAAATAAGGCAAACACATTCATGCATCATTTGATTCAATTCAATAATTGAAATTCATATCTACATAAATTGAAATACAGTATAAAACCATATGGTATTTTTTTTACGTATATTTACTCAATGAACGCTTGACAACAAGAATTGATTATTTTTCTGGAGACTTATATTCAAAATTTCAGATTAAAAAGTAAAAATGTAACTCAATTTGTAGATTTCCTAGCAAATAAAGAAAAAAAATTACTTTGCTAAATTATTTGAAAAAATAATTATATGAAAAATCCAACTTGATTCGAACTGTTGAACCTTCAAACTGGTACAAAACATGTTTCAAGTTTTTATAGGAATTATTCTGCCTAAACTTCTTATCCCATTGACCCAAATTAAGTACAGGCAATAAAAACCCTACGTTTCAAAAGTTGTAAAGGGAAAAATATTTTTTTTCCAAGATTTTAGCATATTCGATTTATAAACATTTTTGCTGCTACCAGTGTAATTCAATGTTAAATATCAAATGAGATGTTTTAAAATATAATTTATTTGACAACACTTAAGTTTTAACCTTATTTCATCTTCCCTGTTTCTACGAATTTCGAACTGGTTTCATTAAGATTTGTTTGATTTTTTTTTAGTTACTAGCCAACAAAACCAATGAATGGATGGAATAGAGAAATGTGATATAAAAGTTTATTCTTAACAATCTACCTGCCATATTATGGCAAAATGTAACCCAAGAACAGGTTTCTTTATTTTATTTTTATACCCTGAACCCATTCAAAATGGGTAAAAAGGGTATAATGGTTTTGTGCAAAAGTGTGTAACAGGCAGAAAGATGCATCTCCGACCCCATAAAGTACATATATTCTCGTCCGTCCGTCTGTCTGTCCGTACGTATGAACGCGTCGATCTCAGCGACTATAAGAGCTAGAGACTCCAGATTTGGAACTTAAGCTCGCCTAATCCTTAGGCAGTACAAGTTTGTTTTCGATTTTCGATAAGTCTTCCGGTTCCCGAAACTTTGAGACGGCGTTTGAATTAAATATTAAACAAAATAATGGTAATCTGTGAAATTTTAATTAAAATCGTCTGAGAAACACCGGAGATATGGAACATTGAAGTTGAGTATGCGGTATGCAGTATGCGCTTACACAAACACACACACATACTTGCAAGCACTGACTGTACGCGTAAAGTATAGGGTTCAAGGTATAGTCTAGTCGGGATTTCTCGACTTTAGCATTTTTACTTGTTTTATTTATTTTTCTTTCTTTCTTTCATACTCAATTTCTAAATTATAGCTTTGTTGCGTTATGAATGGGCAAACTTTTGATTAACTTCTGTCTAAAGTACACAGGCCTATTTTAAGTGTTAACGGGTTGACATGCAGTAGTTTTTTTAACAAGAATAACTTCAAGCAATTAATTAGTACCCCACACCTGCTTAATAAGTGCAACAACGATATTCAGTATATCGAGCATATTAAGTGCAAATAGCAACATGTTCCACCTATAAAAGTATCGAAGCAATGGTCACACTGATGTATACTAAACACCCAAATTCTTGATTTGCATGGCCCGCTTGAAAGCGAACGACTTCTGTGCGGTCAACGCTGCTATTATTTTGCTTGGAACTGGAGCATGACGCGGGCACATAGCGAGCATAAGCTTCAACTTGATATATTTCTTTTTATTTTCTTAATTGCATCAAAAACAAACACACACACACATTCAACATATCATCATCACAGCCCGAATTCTATTTAAGATTTATTATACAAACGTAAAGCTTTGCTCATTTTGTGACAAATAAGTACAAGTAATGCACGTGTCTACATCCATATGCATGCATGTGTGTATGTAATAACGTACGGTACTGGATATTAACGAACATTTCTTATGAGTCATTTCGCACTTATTGGACAACAACAAAGTTGCAAACGTGCCAAATAACGACACAGTTCAAACAAGAAACGGGTCAACATAAACACACACACAGGCATAAGCATATGTAAACTGCAGAAGCAGAAAGATCCAAACAGAATCCAATAAGACACAAAAGATCATTTTGTTTAGGCAATCAAGAGTGAAATTTTACAACTTTTGCATACATTTAAAAGGCAATGACACCGTTGAAACGGCGCATACTTTAATACCAACAACAACAAAAATATCAAATGCTTTTACATACACACACACGCAGGCACTATCGTTGTAAATCATACACACGTGCAGCCGTGAGAAAGTGACGTAACATTAGAAAGAGAGGCCCAGAGCAGTAAGCGCGAGCAATGAATGACGAAGCAGCTCAAAGGAAAGACCGCAAAATAGCAGCTGAGGCAGCAGGTGCAGACCGAAAACATATACATAGAGTGGGCGTTAAGTGCGGGCAGAAGGAATGGGCTGCGGTTTTATTTGTGATTAAAATTACTCTTATCCATAGGTTAAATAAAATATTAGAAAACGCAGAACTGGAGCCCTAAGAAATGCATGCACAAAGTAACACATAGGTTTCTTTTGCATTTGTTCATATATAACGTTACATTTCACACAAAGATTGAGGAGATATATGCCTTTCATTGGGAGAGAAGAGAGAGAGAGAGAGAGAGAGAGAGATGCTTCTGTGTGTAATTGAATGAATGGCAAAATGTTGACAAGACGACAAATTTTTTTTCAATATGTGTGTATGTTCGCGCAAGTAGACACAAGATAACCGTTATATATGACTTTGCTGCTTCTCTTTTAATCAATATAGCGTTTATTTGATGTATAATTTGTTTTTCACTTACAATCCAAATGCTTCTTCTTCGGGCCAATGCATTCCTCAGTTGTGGCCTTGCACACAGATTTGGCCAGTCCTTGGCCTGCAAGGCTGTGACGAGCTGCAAGCAGCCTGTCGTTTATTGTTTGTCCAGCCATAGTCATGATGAAGCTGTTGTTGTTGTTGCTTTTACTTTAATAGCACTTAAGTTTATTTCCAATCTAATTTGATTAGTTGCACCAAAGAATGGACCAAAAATCAAACACGTACACACACTGTGACACTTGCGAGTTCACGCACACACACACACACACACACAAAGGCAAACAGAGAGACGTTTTAATATTGATTAGTTGTTGTGTGGCAATTTGTTTTACACTAAAAATTACGACTAGATGTTGGTGCACAAACTGTTGCTCTGTTGCAGTTGCTGCCCGATTCGATTTAACGCCGCGTTTTAATGCGCTTTCTAGCCGGTACGTAACGTTGTAACGCGATCTTTAATTCTCTATTTTTTTTTTGCCACAAATCGATAATGGCGACCAGCACTTTTGCAGCCGATAAGAATAATGGGAGTTTCTATATCGATGTTTGTTCGTGTTAAATTAAACCAATCGATGTTTTTAGGTATCCACTGTAGCGCTCAATTCGTTTGTTGCAGGTATTCCTAATTTACTATAATGATAACCTAAAATCAAATTAAGTTTTATCTCGCTGTTATGTGCTTTAAAATAATAATTGTGGAATTGAGTAGGTCACATATTTAATTCATAACATTGTCAGTTTTTACTCCAAGTGATAGCAAACTGAACATGGTCACACCGTTAACGATATCAGTACTTGCCGATATACGATAACAATAATAAATTATATCGCTCATTTGCCACAGAACCTTTAGAACTTAGCAAAATAAATATAAACGAAATCAAATAAAACCAAAAAGCTTAACAATCTGCTAACTGCCAATAATTAGAAACCGCATCAAAGTGAAGTCGGATATATTGCAGCTGTAGCAGATGTAAACGCTCGCGTTGCCAGAGCGCAACCAAAACACGCACAATTCCTTAAGCCCACCAAAAAAAAAAATTAAAGCTTTAAAATGAACGCACTTCGTCAGTTTTATATGGAAATTCCAATAGTTACCCGAGCCTACACAACTGTGTGTGTGCTCACAACGCTAGCGGTGGTAAGTTTATTCGAGCTTAAATTTGGTTTACATTCAAAGCCCGCTGACGTGTACTCAATATTTCCTAGCATCTGGATCTGGTTTCACCGCTGCAGCTGTACTTTAATCCCACACTGATTGTTCGCAAATATCAAATTTGGCGTCTGGCTACCACATTCCTATATTTTGGCACCATCGGTATAAGTTTCTTTTTCAATATGGTCTTCACGTATCGCTATTGTCGGATGCTCGAGGATGGGTCGTTTCGCGGTCGCAGCTCCGACTTTGTGATGATGTTCATCTTTGGAGGAGTTCTCATGACATTCTTTGGCATCTTTGTCAATTTGCTCTTCCTCGGCCAGGCATTCACGTTAATGCTGGTCTATGTCTGGTCCAGACGTAATCCCCTGGTGCCAATGAATTTCTTTGGAGTACTTAACTTTCAGGCAAGTTTAATTTTAAGCTTAAGTTCATGTTTAACAAAAGCAATTTGTCATTTAATTAACTGCCATATCTTCTTTATCTTACAAACAGGCGCCCTATCTACCCTGGGTGCTTCTCTGCTGTTCCATGATCTTGGGCAATACCGTTTGGGTGGATATCATTGGTATGGGCGTTGGCCACATCTACTATGTACTAGAAGATGTTTATCCACAGCTATCTAATGGCTATCGACTGATAAAGACGCCATACTTTCTGTAAGTAAAGTGTTTCCTCGTAAATTAGAATAATATATATGTCATTGTTTCAAATGAGACTATTAGCATATTATAGTGAACAAATTTATCAAGCTAAAAAAAACGAGTTAAAAGTTAAAATTATTGCTTGCAGTAAAAGACTTTTCAACGAGCACATTGAACGCAATTACCAAGCACCTGAAGAAGATCGTCCTGGTGGTTTCATGTGGGGCGGCGAAGAGCAGCCGCTGATGCAAGATCGTGAGCCTGAGCATAATGATGCGCCGCAGGAATAACAACCAACATACAAAGAAACAAACATCAAGCAAACAAATTGTTGATTAATTGTTTAAATTGCGCTCTAATTAAAAAGACAGCATTTTGAACAAGACCAAAAACTTTTTAGGACCCCTCCGCCACCTGTCACTTGGTGCTTGCTAAGTTAAGGTACATAAGTCGTATAGAGCTCAGTCATATACTCAAAACGTAATGGCGTGCAATAGTTAGCCAAAGTTAATTCAAATGTGTGTGTATTATGTATTTAATATTGGTTGCAATTTATTTGATTCGGAAACGGGCGAATTCATTATAATTGGCTTTAAGTTTTTCTTTTTCTCTGTAGATTCAGCACATGTGATTAAATATATGAATATATTTATGTATAAAAACATGATAAAAAAAAAATAAACAAATGGAATTGTAAATTCTTTTATTACAAATACATTGGCGCCATCTCAAGTATAATAATTAAAGCTGAGCAGCTAATTTTAATTCACACTTCTCAATTATATTTTATTTTGGCATAAATCTTATGCTGGCTCGTTAACAATCGTCATGATTTCTTTATTAAGCGTTTTTAGTCAATTAAATTCACACAGATTTTAAAAGAATTGATTCTCAATTGCCTTACATCTGGCATCACGCATCTGGCAACTACTTGTGCCATATAAAACTGTTGTCGCAGAAGTCTAGCTAAGTCCGGCAGCGCTCTGCGAAACTCATGTCATAAATTGTGCCATACGGACATTGTCAAATGTTCAGTCAAAAAGTATAGATTCAATTAGACAAGTAAGTTAGAATTGGTTAATATGGAATTGAGTTTTTCGAATTATAATATGCTATCATTCACAGATGAAACCGAATAACCGGTCACGCAAAGCACGAAAAATCGAATCGGAATATCTACCCAGTGATATTAAATTGCTTATTCAACTTGTGGAGCCACGAAGACTTTTGTGGGATCCAAGGCATGAGAGCTACAAGAACAGGAAAATTCGCGAAAGCGTTTTTCAAATTATTGCCAAAGAAATGGATCGCACTGTAGACGATTGCAAGGCCAAATGGGAAAATTTGCGTGCCCAATATCGTACCTGTCACCTAAAGGCACTCCAAAATTTATCTATTAAATGGAAATTTTTCGAGAGCTTAAGCTTTTTACGTGCAGTTTACGAGGAAGATAGAACATCCACGTATTATTCGGTAAGTCAAATATGACTACTTTAGGAAATAAATGATAAAAAAAAAACCATTTGTTTTTAGATGGAACTTGATTTGAAATGTAAAACTGATCCAGTATCTACTGAGGCACCAGTTTTACCAAGTGATTCACATTCCATTGAAGATTTGGACAACAGCTCCACTTTATTTTCAAACAATTATAAAGGATGAGGAGCCTGAACCTCCAGTTCTTAAGCAAACGCAGATTTCCTTAGACCAAAATCGTGATTCAGCCCAAATATTTGGCGATTTTGTTGCGGATCAAATGCGACAGATTAGACCACATTTGGCTGCTCACTTAAAAACAAATATTTTAAAACTAGTTGTGGAGGCGCTTGAAAATAATAATTAATTTTAAGTTAACACTGCTATATAGATAAGAAAAAAAATGCAATCGGAATAAATTTAATCTAATACTTTATAGTCAAACTTAAAACATCCGCCTTAAATATTAGCAAAAAAAAAAGTGTTTACAGACGCAATTTTGACTGCTGTTAACGCAAATTCGTGACTGTTAAATTGTATAGCGTTGCCACTATTTTTTATTGGTCATTCCCTTTTAGTAAGAGCAAAACAAAACAGTGAGCCGCAAAAAAAAAGTTGTAAACGAAAATCAAAATAATCTGTAACATGGACGTTGATGCTGCTCAAAAGACTTGGGAGCTGGAAAACAATATACAAACATTGCCCAGCTGTGACGAAATCTTTCGCCATGATGGCGATCAACAGCGTCAAATAATTGACGCCAAACCCTGGGAGAAGGATCCACATTACTTCAAGGATATTAAAATATCGGCCTTGGCGTTGCTTAAGATGGTAATGCACGCTCGCTCCGGTGGTACCTTGGAGGTCATGGGTATGATGCTTGGAAAAGTGGAAGACAACACAATGGTAATAAAACGCAAGCGTTTGCAAGTTAAAATGTACAATCAGTCTACTTAACTTGTTCAATACACAATCAAATTATTATTTTAGATTGTGATGGACGCCTTTGCTCTACCCGTGGAGGGTACTGAGACACGGGTAAATGCTCAGGCTCAGGCCTATGAGTATATGACAGCCTATATGGAAGCCGCCAAGGAAGTTGGACGTCTGGAGCATGCTGTGGGCTGGTATCACAGCCATCCTGGCTATGGCTGCTGGCTTTCGGGTATCGATGTGTCCACACAGATGCTTAATCAAACCTACCAGGAGCCGTTTGTGGCCATTGTTGTGGATCCTGTGCGCACTGTGTCCGCTGGCAAAGTTTGTCTGGGTGCTTTCCGCACATACCCAAAGGGCTACAAGCCGCCCAGTGAGGAGCCATCGGAATATCAAACGATTCCACTGAATAAAATTGAGGACTTTGGTGTGCACTGCAAGCAATACTATCCGTTGGAGATAAGTTACTTTAAGTCCGACTTGGATCGCAAACTGCTCGATTCGTTGTGGAACAAGTACTGGGTGAATACACTGGGCAGCTCCGGTCTATTAACCAACACTGAATACACCACTGGCCAAATTATGGATCTTTCCGAGAAGCTGGAGCAAAGTGAAAACTTTTTAGGTCGCGGTACATACAAAGGCTTATTCCCGTTCACAAGATTTGTTTTGTTTTATAATTGGCTTTTCCCATTTTACAGGCACTGATGTCAATGAAAAACGCTCCGAGGATAAGCTGTCCAAAGCCACTCGCGACTGCAGCCGCTCAACCATAGAGCTCATTCACGGCCTGATGGCACAACTTGTTAAGGACAAGCTCTTCAACAAAGTGGGCCTGGGCAAATAATCATGCATCAACTGCTAGCTTAGCTTTTGTAATATTCAAAACTTTATTGAATTTATTTAAATATAAAAATATCCTAAATTGTGCATTTTTTAACCTATATGCGTTGGTTACTATTATTCAACAAGCATTATTTAGATTGGTATTTGCGTGCCAACATAAATCCATGAAGCGTAAGCCACAAGTGCTGCGACTTGTTTAACCAAACAATGTCAAGCGGCGAGTGCGGCAAGAGTCGCTTATTAAGTGCGCTGTCACGTTTATGGTGACAGATTGTATGTATGTATTTGTGTGCTGCTTAACTGAAATACATTATAAACAACAGCTCTGTGTAACATCCTTGACGTTTTAAGTGCTCCGTTTAAGTGCTTGAAAAATTATAGAAACGAAAATAAAATTTAACAATGGTGTAACCAAATAGCTTAACAAACTAAGGTCCTTTAATACTAAAGAGATAAGAAATGCAAATAACTTTAAATGTGCGTGTGAGTTTTTGTTATAAAAGCCACTTCATTGCTTATACTTAATTGGCTAAGTGAGCGTCAATGGGCATCGAAAATGAGCAATGACATGTAATGAAACATTGTCAACGAGCAGTCGCTGAATGGGAATGGGTGCTGCTGACAGCAAGACAGGGGAGCACCCAAAAAGGGTTGCAATGGAAAATGTTTGGCAGCCAACTGACTATAAAAGTACCTGCCAACAACGGCACGCGCTTCATTAGCAGAATGCACACTCTCGGAATACAACACTAAACTAAAAACACATACATGACATATAACAAACAAAAGCAAAATAAATAAAATCACACAAGTACAAAAAAGTGCTGTGGAAACAATATTAAGGATTTTGCCGTGCTTCACCAAATTAAATTTTGTTCTTGCCATAAATAAATAAAGACACTGGAAAATGAGTAGAAAATTACAAGCAGCTGAAAAGTTAAAGACAACGTAATTTACTTTAAATTTTTAAAGCACACCAGCTGCTTCTATAAATTAATACAGCTCAAAAGGTAAGTAAAATAAATTATTCGATTTTATTTTAATCTCAAAGTAAGAAAAACAGTGGTAGGGCTTTTAATATATTTTTTTTTAAGGTATACAAAGGGAATTTATAGATCGTTCTCTTTTATTTTATTCAAAAAGAGTATAAAGCAGAAAAACTTTTTATGGAAATCGGTTTATGAAAAAAGATTAAAATAAGTTTTTTGCTTCCTTAATTTAAAGCTTTTCTTACAATAATTAAAAATTGTTTTTTAATATAAGAACTCAATCTTATTTCATTATTTGAAAATACTTTTAGACATTTAAAAATTCGTTATACCATGTATGGAATGTTATATGAAAGTGTCCAGCACTATGTGCAAGAGGAGTATGGCATGGATGTTTGGAAAAAAGTTTGTCGTATTGTCGACTGCAAGCACAATAGCTTTAAAACCCTTCAGATATATCCGGATAAGCTTATGCCAGACATTGCCGCAGCT
The DNA here is from genome assembly GCA_035044605.1 of Scaptomyza cyrtandrae. Classification (NCBI taxonomy): domain Eukaryota; kingdom Metazoa; phylum Arthropoda; class Insecta; order Diptera; family Drosophilidae; genus Scaptomyza; species Scaptomyza cyrtandrae. The sequence goes on from JAWNNS010000640.1 coordinate 18,965,064, forward strand.
CTATCCGCTGTAACGGGCGAGTCTTTTGACTTTTGCATGAACTTCTTTGGCAAATGTTTTGTGCGTTTCTTCAGTAACTTTGGTTATGACAAGATGATACGCTCGACGGGTCGTTACTTTTGTGATTTCTTGCAGTCCATCGATAATATCCATTTGATAATGCGCTTTACATATCCAAAGATGAAGTCGCCAAGCATGCAGCTGACTAGCATGGATGATACCGGAGCTGTAATATTATATCGTAGTGGTCGTACGGGCATGTCCAAGTATCTTATTGGGCAGATGACGGAGGTGGCAAATGAATTTTATGGCCTGCCGATCAAAGCCTATGTGATCGAGAGTCAGAATGATATAACTGGCGGTACTGCAGGACCCATTAAGTTGACAGATGGTCCTTTGACGGTTATAGTCAAGTATCGCCTTGACTTTGACAATCGAGAGTATATCGCCATGCGTGTAAATACGGAGCCTCATCCATCGCAGTACAGGATGCCCACTATAAATTTAAATGTGTTTTTGGAGCTGTTTCCTTTTACGATTGTTTTAAATCATGATATGAAGATAACGCATGCCGGTGAGAAAATTGTTGAAACATGGATAATGCATAATCCTGGCGCCAATCCGAAGAGCTTTATTGGCGCCCATGTCATGGATCTGTTTCACTGCCGCCGGCCCAAGGACACCACCATAGACTGGGAAACTTTAATCCAGATGCGTGCGGTACTCTTTGAGTTCGAGCTCATACGCACGGGACATAATCGTGCAGCCTATGATGCTGTGTTGAATATGGACTTTGAGAATTATGACGATATGTTCTTGAACGAGGCTCAGACTGCGGCGCTGGAGAATGCCAAGGAGTTTAATAAGAAGAATGACGAAGAAAAGGAAAAGGAAAAGTCGGCTGAAGGCGAACAGGAAATCGATCCGGCAACAGGCGAACGGCGATCTTCGGAGGGCCTTCGATCCATATTGCTAAAGGGACAAATGTTTTACATTAAAGATGTGGACTGCTTGATCTTTCTGTGCAGTCCATTAATAGAGAATCTTGATGAACTTCATGGTATCGGTTTATACCTAAACGATCTCAATCCACATGGTCTTAGTCGTGAGCTCGTCATGGCAGGCTGGCAGCATTGCTCCAAGCTAGAGATTATGTTTGAAAAAGAGGAAGAGCGCTCCGATGAGCTGGAAAAGTCCTTGGAATTGGCAGACTCTTGGAAGCGTCAAGGCGATGAGCTATTATACTCGATGATACCCCGTCCCATTGCGGAACGCATGAGAATGGGTCATGAGCACGTTTGCCAGAGCTTTGAGGAGGTCTCTGTCATGTTTATTGAGGTTATGAATATTTATGACAGCGGCTCGAATAATATTCAAGACGCCATGCAGGCAGTCAATACTCTCAATCAGGTGTTTTCAGCAATTGATGAAGAGATCATATCACCATTTGTCTACAAGGTGGAAACCGTGGGCATGGTCTACATGGCAGTGTCTGGTGCACCAGATATAAATCCTTTGCATGCCCAGCACGCTTGCGATATGGCGCTTAGAGTTAATAAGAAGGTGAAGGCTCACAACCTGGCAGATGTTTCTATTCGTATCGGGATCAACTCAGGACCGGTCGTTGCAGGTGTGGTTGGAATAAAAGTGCCTCGGTATTGCCTCTTTGGAGATACTGTGAATACGGCATCACGCATGGAGAGTAGCTGTGATCCGTGGAAGATTCAATTGTCTAACAATACGGCCGAAAAAGTGCGTTCTGTGGGCTACAAAATGGAATCGCGCGGTACTTTCAAGATCAAGGGAAAGGGCGATATGGAAACCTTTTGGCTATTGGCAGGACCTGAAGATTAAAATTGTGTAAAAACGATTTAATGTACTTTTTCACTATTTTTAAATACATCACAATATGTCTTAATGTTGAGCACTTTGCACATAAAAAATAAACTTAAATGTTTCTAATTACTGTGGAACGTTTTTATTGGTGTGTGGTTAACGATACTTAGCCCCTTCAGGTTTCAAAATGATGGAAGAATATCAATTTTATGCAATGGCACATTGTATCTTCATTTAAAATGTTTTTCCTGTAAAAATTAAAAGAAAATTCGTTGTTACTTTTTATGCCCTAAAGCCATTGAAAATGGTTAAAAAGGGTATAATGATTTTGTTCAAAAGGGGTAGAAGGTAGCATATATATTCTTGATCATCATCAACAGCCGAGTCGACATATCCCGTATATATATGGTTTAGTAAAGGGTTCAGGGTAGCGTCTAATCGGGATTTTTCGACTTGAGCCTTCTGACTTGTTTAGTTTAATTTACGTACTTTTCATTATCGCATGTGTCATAAAGGAAACCGGTTGCTTTCCGATATATACGGATATGTGCCTTTGATGAAAACGAATATTATCATTAGGTGACATAAAGCGAAATGAACTGACGTCTGTGTGGTTTCGGCATCTGAAAGCAACTGTCGTTTATCCGGATGGTTTTCGAAATATCATCCATGCGAGTATCATTTTTATAAACAGTTATGAGCTGTTCGCGTGTTAAAATGCGCTCAGACCACACTACAAAGTAGACACTGACACTGAACTCATCATAAAAGCATAGCATACTTTCTGGAGCATTAAGGTGGCAATTGTGGTTCAACACTCCACTTTTGGGATATGCCACAACAATTAAATTAAGATATTTTGCGTGACCAAATGTTTCTTAATATCGCACAAAGTTGAGTCAATTAATTTTAGTTCGAGTTCAAGTTCCTAAGGTTCCCAGTTGCCGTTTCATTCATAATTTTCTTATTACATTGTAATTGTTATTGATGTAGTTTTTACATAATTCGTTGTTGTCTTTCTTCAATGGTATTTTGAGTAGCTTTTAAACGTCCCTAAGCAAACATATTTTTCATTTTCTTTGCCCCCATCGCGTAAACAGAAAAGAATGAAGCTTTAAACATTTAAGGTTCATCCACACTTATCATCATTATCAAAATCATCAGACTGACAATTGAAATACTGTTCATATAAAAGCTCGCTTAAATCCATTTAGCTTACTCTGAAGCTTTGGTTTGCCAAATGCCAGAAATCCGCATTAAATTGCTTTTAAACTTAACATGAAATACGTAGCTTAACGTCCAAATAAAACACTCACATAAGTATATATTTTTCTGCTTTGTGTATTTAATTGGTATGTGTTAAAATTGGAGGGCATTCAGTGCAGAAGTACCCGAAAAAAACCCACACAGGCATAAAGTCAAAGGCTACAACAATAATACATTTAATGAACTGTCAAAAAAAGAGACACAAATTTCAGGGCTACAATCTATTCAAATTGGAGTTAATATTGGGAACAATTTTGGCTCCCCACCTAAATGTAAAACTCTTAAATGTATAGCGTTGTCCTCCTGAGTATATAAATATAAATAATTTGTTCCTCATTATTCTCAGCTAGTTTCAAATTCTATACAAACATTATTAACATAGTATCATAATCTTTAATAGTACCATTATGTCTGACCTTAAAGAAAATCTATTTCCAATATATTTTTACTTTTATATGCGTCCCTATTGCCACACTTAAATGTAGCACAAGAGGCAAGGACAACACTTCCTAGAACATGCCAAGACCGCATAAGCACGTAACGGCAAAGGAACCAAGGAATAAACTCGCTTTCATTTGATGCTTTATCAAAAAGCGAGTGTCAATTGGCATCAAACCGACGGGGGAAAGAGTAAAGCCACGGGACTGGCTGTTAGAAGACCACTGACATGAAATGAAACACTAACGATGATGATGCGGGCGCGAACGGTTAGACGAGCTGTGCGTGCCTGCACAGTTGACAGAGAAGTTGAGAGTGCTGGGTCCTGGGGGTAATAACAGTCACAAACAGCAAAGAAAAAAAAAACGGCGTAAAGTGCGTGGAAAAGTCGTGGCAAAGGCAAAGACAGAGGTCCAGAGCCGGCTATAAAAGACCCGGACGACAACGATACACGCTCCATTCGCACGACAAAGTTAGCCGAAGTTACACGACACCAACATCAAGCACCATTAAACGAACACGAAGTTTAAGGCACCCTGCAACCATGGAACACAAGTCGAAAGCATGGTTACACATTGTGACGGAACAACAACAAAATTAGTTGAACAACAGCAGCCGAAAGCGACGGTGCAGTACGTCAACAGCTAAAACTGAATGCTAACAACGGAAAACCACACGACAATTGCGGACAAAATCTGTATTCAAGTATGTGTCTATGTGTGTGTGCGTGTATTGCGTTTAGCACATGCTGTATGAAAACTTACTGTAAATTATAATTAACTTATGCGCATAGGTCGCCATTGATAAGTATAAAACTAATTTCAAGGCAAAAAAGTGTTTAAAAGCAAATTTGCTGCAAGACCTATAAAGCATATCTATGTATGTTGGATTTACCTGTGGATTTATGGGAGTAATGTTGTCTTTTTTATTTTGTTAGATAAACAGTCAAAAAATATGCAAATTTAATATTCCAAAATATATCTTTGAGAATACCATCACGGTATTTGGTAATTCTGTTCGTCAAACAAATTTAAGATATGTTTTACTTTATAGTCATTAAAATATAACTTTTAACTTAACTTTAACTTTTTTGTAAATAGTACAAGTTTCTTAGTTAATTTATTAGATAATACTCAAACTTAAGGGCTGTCTAAGTTATGACTATAGAAAAAGAGTTTTTTTTTTTTTTTGCTTTTTTTGGAGTAACTGAACTTAATTTGTTTTTTACTACGCTGAAAATTTTCATCAATTACATCCGTGATTAATTTATTTTGGGCAAGATGGTTTCCACAATGAATTTGTACACAATTTATGGGATCTTAATTAGTTAGACGAGGCAAATGGAAAATGTTGAAGAGCACAACAAAAGAAATTGGCAAAAACGAAAGCATCTGGAAATAATTAAATTAACGTGACTTGCGAAGGACATACGAGAGAAACGAGAAGCAGAATGCTTCTGAAACAGACTCGCTCGTGTTGTTATGGCGTAAAAGCAAAATTAAACTAACAGAAACAATAAATCAAGAGATATTTTTGGCCGAAGCGGCTTAACTTCTTGTGCATGTGCCGCGAAAGATATACTTGACAATGTTTCTGTTTTAAACAGGAAGTGAAGGACACAAAAAAAGAATACACTTGGGAAATTTGTCAAATCAAGTGACTCTATGTTCTTGACAGCATGGGTTGAACGGGTTAGCCAAAATCTTGATATAATAAACTTGATAAACTAATTTATTATATTGTTTAAGAGCTCTTAAATTGGTTATATCAACATAACATTTGATCGAAGGAAATAGTTATAAATCACTTTTAATTAAAGAGAATGAGACTATAATTAAAACCATTTTTTAATCATTTTAGTCAAGTGTTTTATGCAATACTATTTATGTGGATACCAAAGTTCCAAAAGTATATAAATAAAACTAAATAATCATGGTGTAAATCCGTTTTCTATTCTTAATTATTTTTACTGTTCTTATTTACTTCCAACACTTAAGAAAAATATTTGTACATAACACAAATACAGTTTTTGCCTAATCTCTCTTCAAAACTTGACCGTAGCTAATCCCTGACAAATTGACTTGGGTTTTTCCCAAGACTCTGTTTAATGGAAAAACTTTGTTGTTATATACTTTCCGTATTATGTCCATACAAAATTCCCCTCGTTGCAGATAAATCTTACGCACACTCTACTAACCGACCAAACATCAAAGCGTTCCTTGTCATTCTACCCAGGGGAACCGCGTAAATTGACCAAACCACAACCGCCATCATGTATGGCATGCTTTATGAGAGTGTGCAGCACTATGTGCAGGAGGAGTATGGCATGGACGCATGGAATAAGATGTGCCAGATAGTCGACTGCAAGCTCAATAGCTTTAAGACCCATCAGATATACCCGGACAAACTGATGCCGGATTTCGCTGCAGCTTTATCAGCTGTAACGGGCGAGTCCTTTGACTTTTGCATGAACTTCTTTGGCAAATGTTTCGTGCGTTTCTTCAGTAACTTTGGTTATGACAAGATGATACGCTCTACGGGTCGTTACTTCTGTGATTTCCTGCAATCCATCGATAATATACACGTGCAGATGAAATTCACATATCCAAAGATGAAATCGCCAAGCATGCAGCTGACCAGCATGGATGACAATGGGGCTGTAATATTATATCGTAGTGGTCGTACCGGCATGTCCAAATATCTAATTGGGCAGATGACGGAGGTGGCAAGAGAATTCTACGGATTGAAAATGTCGGCGTATGTTATTGAAAGTCAGAATGATATATGCGGTGGCACTGCAGGACCCATTAAAATGACAGAGGGTCCTTTAACGGTTATAGTCAAGTATCGTTTGGACTTTGACAATCGTGACTACATGACCAAGCGTGTCAATACTGTTGCTCACCCGTCACAGGTCAAAATGCCGCCAGTGGATTTGAATGTATTTCTGGAACTTTTTCCTTTCACGATTGTTTTGAATCATGATATGAAAATAACGCTAGCCGGCGAAAAGATTATTGAGACATGGATTCTGCACAACCCAGGCGTTAATCCCAAAAACTTTATTGGTACTCATGTCATGGATGTGTTTAAGTGTCGGCGACCAAAGGATACCAAAGTCGAATGGGAAACTTTAATCCAGATGCGAACGGTTCTCTTTGAGTTTGAGTTAATACGAACTGGACACAGTCGAGCCGCTTACGATGCGGCACTGAGTGCAGACTATGATAACTGTGGCGATGACATCTTTAACGAGGCACACGCCATGGCACTGGCTAAGGCCAAGGAGTTTGAAAAGGAACATGAAAAGGATGAAGAAGCAGTGGCGGCCGCAAAAGAGGAAATCGATGCGGCAACAGGACAGCGTCGACCTTCTGTGGGTCTGCGTTCAATTTTACTGAAGGGCCAGATGTTCTATATCAAGGATGTTGACTCCTTAATATTTTTGTGCAGTCCGTTGATTGAGAATCTGGATGAGCTTCATAGCATAGGCTTATACGTAAACGATCTCAATCCGCATGGCCTTAGTCGTGAGCTCGTCATGGCAGGCTGGCAACATGGGTCCAAACTAGAAATGATGTTCGAGAAAGAAGAACAGCGCTCCGATGAGCTAGAAAAGTCCTTGGAATTGGCCGACTCCTGGAAGCGTCAAGGCGATGAGTTGTTGTACTCCATGATACCGCGACCAATCGCCGAGAGGATGAGATTGGGCCAAGAGCACGTTTGCCAGAGTTTCGAAGAGGTTTCAGTCATTTTTTTTGAGGTAATGAACATCTACGACAGTGGATCAAACAATATACAGGATGCCATGCAAGCTGTTAATACCTTAAACAAGGTGTTTTCTGCTCTAGACGAAGAGATCATATCACCATTTGTCTACAAAGTGGAAACTGTGGGCATGGTCTACATGGCAGTGTCTGGTGCACCAGATATAAATCCTTTGCATGCCGAGCACGCTTGCGACATGGCACTGCGCGTCATCAAAAAAGTAAAGTCTCACAATCTGCCAGGTGTTTCTATTCGCGTCGGGATCAACTCAGGACCGGTCGTTGCAGGCGTAGTTGGCATGAAGGTGCCTCGGTATTGCCTCTTCGGAGATACTGTGAATACGGCATCACGCATGGAGAGCAGCTGCGATCCGTGGAAGATTCAGTTGTCTAACTACACGGCCTTGAAGGTACGTGAAGTGGGCTACAAAGTGGAGGCGCGTGGTTTTGTCCAAGTTAAGGGAAAGGGCGATATGGAAACGTACTGGCTGCTGGATGAACCAGGAAAATAATATACTCACACAATATAATATTATGTTTTAGTCAATGAATAAATAAAGTATATATGTATGTAGAACCGTATGGCGTCTATTTAATTCGCTTTTCGCTAAACCACCGAGATTGAGTACTTGGAGTATTCGATTATGAGTAGATCGATTATAGAAATCGAAGGAAACTTGTCATTCACAACGTCATATAAAATAGCACGATAACAGATTTTATTTTTGCCTTGAACACTTGTATTCAAATTTCATGGAGATTTTTATGATATAAAGATAAGATCGAGATAAATTATATTAGTTGAAAATGTCAGGCAAGTCGCTAAGATATAATTTAATTGTTGCTGTTTGCGAAAACTTGGGCATCGGTCTCAAGGGCGATCTACCCTGGCGTCTCAAGTAAGTTTCGAGGTCAAGCAAAATAAAATTTGATTATAGTATATGTTAATGCGTTTGCATCTTACAGATCGGAGCTGAGGTACTTTAGTAACACGACAAAGCGCGTTTGCAATCCCACCAAGCGCAATGTCGTCATTATGGGAAAGAATACCTACTTGGGCGTCCCTGCAAGTAAACGTCCGCTGCCCGAACGCATTAATATTGTGCTAAGTAGAACAATGTCGCCGGCCGATCTACCCAAAGACGTGTTGCTGTGTCGTAGTCTGGAGGGTGCCATGCAAACCCTAGAGGACGCCAAATGGCGCGACCAGTTGGAAAACGTATGGATTGTGGGCGGCAGCTCTGTCTACGCTGAGGCAATGGAATCGGAGCGTTTCCATCGCCTTTATTTAACTGAAATTCATAAACATTTTGAATGCGACACGTACTTTCCTGAAATACCGAATGGCTTCAAAGAGGTGCCGCTCGACGACGACACGCCACATGGCGTGCAGGAGGAGAATGGCATTAAATACGTGTATAAGATTTTGGAAAAACAATAACGTATAATAAAAGCGACAAATTATTTGTCTCGGCTACGCACATCATCTGCCGTTATCGTATCGCCATCGAGTGCCTTGGCAGCCAGCATTAGTTCGTACAGTTGCACTACTTGATCATCCTTGAGCATCTCTACTGCTTGGGGGTCCATTTGCTCGCCTAGTTCGCCCTTCGGTTTGCCGCGCAGTCCCAGCTGCTGTGTTATGGTTGACGCGTAGCGCTAGAAATAGAGGCGTCAATTAGAAAGCATTTTTAGCGTGCTTACGTAAAACTTACAGCCCATTCGGTCATAAAGAGTTGTGCCTCCATGGGATTGCACTTAATATGTCGCCTAAACTCATCACGTACGTAGCTATCCCCTAAGGCGCGTAGTTCTGCGGGCATGCCTAAGAAAACAGAATGCTTTGAATAAAATTGAAAGTTGTTTACGCTTTCTTGTGTGTTGCACTCACCGCGATGCAGCCTCAATATTGTTTTGTACAGCAAGCGCGCGCGCTGCGGATGCGTTAGTTGATTCATCACAATTTTCGACATTGTATTTTAAATAGATATTTTTAATATAAGGAAAATAATAAAGCTAATGTATACAAAAGTTGACCAGCAACACCGGGCAGCCAGTTACGCCCAGGGCTTCACAATCTATAAGAAATTGAATTTTCGATAATTTTGTAAAACTCTATAATGTATCAAGTTAAGTTGGCAGCGCCTCAACCCATAAAAACTCAGAGCGTTTGAATTCAACCACAGTTTTAGTTAGATTGGCATGTCCAAACCGCGCGTCCCTTGCAAAAAAAATTCCTGTACAGAAAACCGGGCTGTTTGCGCTAAAAAAACAGAATTGAAGTGTAAAATATACATAAAGTTTGACTAAAAAGTGGCTTATGATTGTAAGAATTGAAAAGGTAAAAGTGTTGCCGGTTTATTTGTAAAACGCTTAAGTCAAGCTCAAGTTTTTTGCGTGCGGCTTCCCTTTTATTTTTTTTTTGCACCAAGCGAAAAAACTAACCATAGCCGACAACGCCGAAACTCATACCGCCGACAATCTGTATTTTTTCTCGCAGCTGCATTAAAGTCCTAAATGTAACATGTCGCTAATTGGAGCACAATTACATTGTGTAAACGGCGCTGGAACTACGTTAGCCTATACTGCGAAGGGAAATAAATTTACTGTAGGCTCCTTTCTGGGCTGCGATTTAGTGCTGGCCGACGCTGAACGCATTCACTGCGAAATACAATGCGATTCCTTTGGCAGGGTGAGTAGCGTATGTGTTTGTATGTGTATGTGTGTTTATGTGTATATGCATATGTAAGTGTAGTTGTAAATGCGCGTCTTCCGCGCGTTTTAATTTGTCATACGTAAGATTATTTCTTTTATTAATTATGTTTTATAGGTAACAATATACAATCACTCGCGCAACAAACCCATCTTGCTAAACGACCAGGTTGTGCATGCCACAGCCAAGCGTCCCTTAACGCATGGCGCACGCATTCAAATCCTAAATGATGTCTACAACTGGCAATTTCCCAAAACGGATGACCTACCTACGCCGGATCGTCCGCCGCCAGAGCAGGCGTCTAACTCATCGCCAAGCTTTAAAGTAAGTATGGCGCATTAAGGGGTCGTAACAGACGCTAACATTCTATGTTTGCGCGCATTTTACAGGGTCACCGGCAACGACGACAATTTGACAATCGCCTTACCGTACACAAGTAAGTAACATCAAGCATAAGTGACAACAGCGAACACAGGTAGTCAGAAAAGGTCCAACGCACATTTAACCCCTAAAAATGAAAGTCAAGAAAAATCAAGCAAAATCAAGAACAGTTTAAGTAACGGAACTGCAAGTATTTTTGAAAGTAAATAATTGTTATGTGTATATACCATTTTTGAATATTACCTAGAAATAATCTTGTTTGTTTTTTGATTAAAAATTAAGCCAATCAATGTAAAACCTTTTGCAGTAGAGTTCTATTGCTACTAAATTTCGACGATTTATATAGGAACATAAATTTAGTTTTGAAAATTTTAATCGTAGCTTAATGTTCCTTGTTCGTATGTATTTGCTTGCAGCTTTCGATATTCGATAAATTCGGATGATGAGGGCAATACATCCATTGAAGTGCGTGAGCTGCAGACCAGCACAGGCAGTAATGCAGCAGAGCCGGAACTTAATGTCACACCGTCAGTCGAAGAATTGGAAGAGAGCCTGCCCAAAGTGGATTTACTGGAAGCGACACAGAACAAGGAGAATACTAGCACCCTAAGCAATAAAATTATGTTGCAACTCTGCGCTCGCTCAGACGTTGTAATCACTTCGTTTTCACCGCGCGAAACGGGCGTGAAAGTTGAAAAATCCTTCACGCGTATAATAAAACCAAGCACAGATTGCGGCTTGCTATCAGTGCCGACAACACCCAAAAGCGTTTACAACACACCCAAGAGCGTGCTCTCGGAGCATAACGATGAAAGCGATATGATTGAGTTCAGCACGCCATCCACATCTAAAAAAGCTGTAGCATCGAAGCGAGCATCTTCCATGTTTTTAATTGACCTGACAACGCCTCAACGGATGCGATTAACGCTTAAACAGACGCCTGCCAGTACTGGGGTCATCAGCGTTGACTCCACCGATGAATCCTCCGATGCCTCGCCAATGGTAATCGACATTACCAACACGTCCACGCCTTCCAGATCTATGACTAAGCAACAACCGCGTCTGCTAGCCAAAACGCCCAAGGAGCAGCTGCAGGCAGCCGGTTGCACGCCCAAGCGTACATCTCAATCCCTAATGAAACGTGCGCTCCTCACCAGCGCCAAGAAGCAGTTACCTCTCAATAACAGCTCAAGGAAAACGCCGGTGGCAACGCCCGGTCGGCAATCATTGCTGGAGGCACGTCGTCAGTGTCAGACAGCGCCTCGTCGTCTGCCCTTCCACCCACAGCCAAAATCAAGCACACCAGCCAGACAAAAGCTCTCTGCACTGCCTGCCAAAGCACCGTTAACATCGCCACGAAAGCGTGAAGCTGTATCCTTTAGCAATCCGCGTCACACAAAGAGCTCTCAAATGCGAAAGACACTTGCAGCAGCTGCTAAGGTGAGCCCAGGATTAAGAAAGAGCAACAAACTTGTCGTCAACGCCTGCCGAACTCTCAACACTTCCCTCAAGCATAACTCACCAAAGGGCATTAGCTCACCCAGTGCTGCTTCGCCACAGACAAAACAAACGGCTAATTTTGCACCCAATAATAATTCAACACCGTCTCGTGAACAGAATTCGTCGGCTGAGCTAAGCCGAACATTTATCCTTAATGAAGATGGGGATAATTTGGATAAAAGCCCTACAGCTTCAGCATTAGAAGAAATCGCCTTCTTAATAACCGATGAAGATAATGGAAAGCCATCTTTGCTAGATCAGAGTGTAGAAGAAAATCTCAATGAATCGGTTCAAACAAACGAAATGATGAGCAGCACATTGAATACATCTTTAATATGTGACGAAAATGTTGAAATTTTTTCTGAAAACTTCAAAATAATTGACAAAGATGTTAGTTCCAACAAAACTTCAAGAACAGAGGCGCTGAACCGAACTTTTGATGCACATAAATCTCTAAAAAAGACAGAAGATGTTTCAATCAGCAGCAGTCAGTCCTTAAACACATCAGCAAAAGCGAATGAGAGTTCAGCTAAGGATCCGCATATATCGCAGGCAACTGAAATAGTTCCCAACAATAACAAATCAGCGACGGACAAAGATTTGCCAACTGAAGTACTGAACACTGTTATTGAGCATAGCATTTGCGAGGAGGTGGTCACACCTCCCACAAATCAAGAAGGTAAGCAATGAATTCAATAAATTTAATATCAGTTTGTTTAGCTATTATAAAAATGTCTACTTATAGATACCGTGAGCGTAACACATATACGTCTACTTGAGGATACGATTTGCGAGGAAGTTCCCACTGTTGAGGAGCCCACGCATACAGATAATGGTGAGTCCTTTTTATTTTAAGTGAAATTTAATTGTCAAATTAAAGCAAAAAGGGCGTTATTTTGTAGTTTGTAGCTTAAGTTTTAAACCAAATTTTTCATGTTTTTAGCTGCTACTAATCTTCAAACAAAGCAAAATGAAAAGGAGGATGAGGAGGACGACGAAAAATATACAGTGGTAGCGCCGCCTGGCCAAACGCCTAAACCTAGACGTAGCTCGCGACGTTTATCCATGGAACAGCAGACAGTCAGCTTAACGCCAAGACGTAGCTTACGTCGTCCATCCGTAGAGTTAGGCAAACAGCCCACAAGCAGCGTCCCTGTCTCTGCTGCATTGGATAATCAAGCAAACGGCATTATTAGTGCCACGCCCACCCGTAAACGCCGCCTTACTGAAGAAATGTCCACTCCCACGCGTAAATCGCTGCGTCTTTTACCCAACACTCCAAAGAGAGCTGCGTCAGTGGATGAATCTGTGGGCGAAATGGGTGTTATTGTAGAGGAGACGACGGCACTACAAGCTGAATGTAAGTTTTTAGTTCCATGCAGAGTTCGTTTATTAACACGCAAATTCTTTCAACAGCTGACCTATTGCCAGTGGATGACGATTACGGCAATGAGTTGCCTGCTCCGGCTGGAGATGAGCATAATATTGATTATCACGGCATGCGGGAGCTACTGAAGACTCCCAAGAGCTGCAGTACTCCACGCTTTAGAGGTCTCCGCGAAATGATGCGCACTCCCAAGCTGGTAGCTTCGCCCATGCTAGGAAACATTGCGGAACTGCTAGGGGGCAGCTCAAACGATTCGTCGGCAACACCCAAACAACAGACAACTGTTAACCGTTTAAATTTGGATATTTCGCAATCTGAGCCAGCTGGTGATGTACAGGATTTGTACTTTAAGACGCCACATGGCAAGAATCTTATGATACCCAATGAACCAGCTAGCGCAGTGTTGGAAACGCGTGACAGCTCACTGGCCACAACAACTGAATACGATTTAAACGCAACAAATGCACCATTGCACTTGGACAACATTTTTGATGACGTTATAACAGCGGAGACAACAAATCCCGCAATCGCTACAGATGATTCGGAAGTCGAAATTAATGTAACTGCTGTCAGTACTGCCAACGTTACCGCTGCTGATCCGTTGGCCACATCCGCAGAAACAAACATGGAGCAGAACAGTACATCCTCTGAGACTCTGATGACCATTGGAGGTATTGAAAATTCTCATAAAGATCCCTTAACAAGCACCGCATTTAAACCCTCAGCTAAAATAGATCATCTAAATGATGAGCGATATGCAGAAAGAGCCAAGTCTCTGGATATTAGCGAAGTGAGCGGCATACAACTTCTGGACGAAACGACTGATTCCATGTTTTCGGAACAATTGTGTGTCACCGGCGCGGAATCGTGCGATGGGACCTTAGAAGAAATAAATGGCATCGTCAATTTGCCTAATCATACGCCCAAAAAGGACTTGCTGAAAGATGGCTCTGATACGGATTCGTTGGTTGGTTTGACTGAGCCTTTGGTACTTAGCGACGATGACGAACAGGTGAAAGAGGTAGAAAAAGATAGCGTTCAGATAAATAACACTACTTTTGAAGAGAACCTTACCAATGTTTCAAGCACAGTTGATGGAAGTAAATCTACTGTTTATCCTATTGACGCCAGTCTAGCTACTTTAAGTGAGAGTGAAGAAGAGACAACAAATCTTACCGACAAATCATTAGTCAAATCGCAGGAAACATCAACAATTGAACTTAATGCTTCAACTTCCGACGACAAGTCGTTGCGCCAAGACCTAACTAAAGGACCGGAGGTATCGACACTACTAGTAGCATCTCAGCCTACAGCTGCGGACGCCAATACAGACGATGTTTGCAGTGAAAATTCTGCTCTTGATAAACTAGATAAAGAACTGGATGAAATTTCACCTGCTGATGATTTGTCGATTGTCTTTTTGGAGGAAACTCTTGAAATGTCAAGGATACTTCAGGAAGAGCGAAGTAATCAAACAAAGAAAACAGCATGTTATGAAATATTAGAGTATGACGAGGTAATCGGTGCAAAGGGCTCTAAGATACTTTTTAACAAATCAACAGAACTGATAGAAGCTGAAGGCAACCATCAACAAAACTCCAGTCTTGAAGAATCAACAGCTGCTCAGTTGGAAATAAAAGACTCCATGGAAACCAAATGTAACACTTCAAACTTAATAAACGAAGATGTTCTAGTTAACGAAACTAAAAGGAAGTCTGCAGAGAAAACCGATACTGCTGCAGTTGGAGGGCAACATGGAGCCACTAATTTCAACGAGTCGGTGAATTCTTCAGTTTTAACGAAAACTTATAAAGCTGATCAAGGTCTGGGTAAATTACAAATTCCTGATATTGTTATAACACCTGCCGAAATTTTGTTAATGGAGGCTCTAGATACAAAGGCTGAAGTTTCAATTACACAAGTCACAGAAGATAAAAATAACCCGACTACTGAGACGAACGTTACAGTTGTTGATTTTAACGCACAGCAGGATTTTCAGGGAGTCCAGTCCGCGTTTTCAACGTTTACTAAAGAATCGTCAACCCGAATTGAGCCATCCATTTCAAATGAGTCTGTTGATCCAGATGTGTCCAGCAAAACTTATATTTTAGCCGACGAGGAACACAACAAATTACTAAACAAAGAATCAATTGAGGGCAAAGACGTATCAGAGGTTACAATAGATGAAATTGCGCCCCAAGTAAATCAGGATGGGTCGCTAGTGAAATTTGATAAGGAGAATATAACAGTTATAAATAAGTCAGTTAATATTCTAAACAAATCTTTAGAGGAATCAACAGCCGACACTCATGAAACGGAAACAAGCAATGTAGATGAGTCTGTTATTGAGCTAGATGCATCAGCTGTAATCAAAAGCAATAAGGCAGAAAAGCCAGTTCCTGAAGTAGTATCAGCATCGGGTATTAAGTCTCTGGTTGTGGACAACTGTACGCATCAAACTCCAGACGTGGAAGATAAAAATGAGTCCGTTATTGAGTTGGATGCCTTAATTGCGTCAGAAATAGATGATGAAGCAAACATAACTCAGGATGATAATGAAGCTTCTGAAATGGTTTTAAACTCTGCTGAAGAATCGTTAACTGTGGCTGAGGAACCAAACATCAATCCGGTAAAGAATGGAGCTCCTGAAAGTGTACCAACGTCTGGTGAAGGATCGTTGACTGTAGTTGAACACCCAAACATAACTCAGATCGATAATGAAGTCGATAATGAGTTCGATACTCAATTGGAAGCATCGGTTGTTATAGAAGCTGATAATACATTTAAAGATGTTGAGCCAAAAACTGCAGAGGTAATATTTACATCATCGAATAAATCGTCAATTATGGTTTTAGATAGAAGCGAGGTTGAAAACGATGCTGTTCCGAATGGAGAATATTTAATCGCTAAACAATCTTCTGTGGATGATTCACGTGCAGATCAATCAAATATTGAAGAACAAGTTGAGGTTCCCAAATCCATATCAACACCTGCCGAGAAAACATTGCCGCAAGTTGAAGAATCGTCTGACAATGCCGACGTGATTGATTTAGATGCTTCGTGCACTACTGCCACTGAGGAACAAGATGAGGTTTCCGAACCCCTTATAACACCTGCCGAGAAAACTTTGCCGCATAAGAATGAGTCAACTAACAATGACGATTCTTGCAATACTGCTACTGATCTTGAAAGTGAAGCTAAACCATCGAACGTGCAGTCTCAAAAACCGGAGAATCATGTGGAGCTTAAGCAAGATGAGGTCTCCGACGCCATAACAGCACCTGTCGAGAAAACATTACCGCATCTCGATGAATCAACTAACAATGAAGACGTTATTGATTTGGATGCTTCGTGCAATGCTGCCACTGATCTTGAAAGTGAACCAAATAACACGCCAGTGCGACCCGAAATAGCCGAATATCGTGTGGATCTTGTTTTTGAATCTTTAGCTGCAGATCAATCAAAAGTTGAGGAACAATATAAAGTTTGCGACTGCATAATAACTCCTGCCGAAAAAACATTGCCGCATGTGGATGAGTCAACTAACAATGAAGACGTTATTGATTTGGATGCTTCATGCAGTAATGCCACTAATTTTGAAAGTGAAGCTAAACCAACACCAGTTCAACCCCAAATATCGGAAGATCGGGTGGAGCTTGTTTTGAAATCTTCAGTTGCAGATCAATCAAATATTGAGGAACACAATGAGGCCTCTAAGTCTATAGAAACACCTGCCAAGAAATCATTGCCGCATATTAAAGGTTCAACTAACTTGATTGACTTGGACGCTTCTTGCGATACTGAAAATGAAGCCAACCCATCGACCGCGGAAGGTTATATTCAACCTGCAACATTTAATGAATCGGCATCAACAGAAGCTGAAAATATTCGAAATTGTGCTTCAACACAGGCTACGCCTATCAAAAACCTATCGACCCAGATTGAACAAGCTCAAGAAAACACTGAGCATGCAAATTCGGATAAGTCAGAGCTAATTATTATAGCAGAAACTAAAGCGGATTCTAGTGAGCTTACAACAGATGATGGGAAGTCCTTTAAGGGAAACCAAATTCAAGAAGTTGATGAACCTGAAGAACAGAAGAGCTCAGCTATAGATACAGAGGACCACGTAAAAGATACATCACCAGTTTCTGAAGAATCCTTAGCCACATCGATGGCATCTGAGGAAATTGAAAAAACAAAAGTCAAGGAGATAGAAATGGAAAACGAACTGGAACAAGAGGAAAAGAAACAAGAACCATCTGCAATGGGAAGCCAAGATAAAATAGACGAAGATAAGCTTTCAACCACAAATTTAAACGATGCAACATCAGAAGAGGCACAATCCATCGACAGCGATGTTTTAGCGATTGAGTCAAATGATTCTAAAGCTGTTCAACCAAATACCGAAGAAGAGCTCACAGAAAAAACAAATGACGATATTGCTAACGAAGTGGAAAAATCCTTTTCAACAGAATCTGTGAGCCAATCCACAAATGAAAAACAAGTAGAGCTCAGAACTAGACTTCAAGCAGGTGGAAAACATGTTGAAACAGTAACTTCTGATTCGAAACAGAAAATCACTGCTGAAAATTTAGAAATTCTAGAAACAAAGGAAGAGCCAAAGAAAACTTCGCGACGTGGTCGAAAGCCATCAAAGCTGGTAGAACCTGTAACGGCGACTGCCTTGTTGACGCCAACTAAAGACGTTGCCGAGAGCGCCACAGTCGCCGTAGAACCCAAAAACAATAAGAAGAACAATCATGCTGGACCCAAGTCAACGGATGCCATTGCTGAAATCAACGAACGAGAGGCACATGTGAATCAAGTGGATACGTTGACTGTTGAAAATAATATGCCTATCGAATCTGACGTGAAACAAGTAAAGAAAACGTCCGAGGAAACAATTGTTGTGGAGAAACCAAAAACACGTGGACAACCACCAAAAGTAGAAGTCAAATCAAACGCAGAACTGAAATCGGTCGACATAACTAAGCTTGAAAAGCCAAAAAAACGCCGTTTGAAGACGACTGAATCATCAGCGCCGTCTGTTGACAATATCGAGCAAGACCCAGAATATATAGTTGCGCATACAGAAAAACCGCCAACAGAGACAAGCGAGCAACACAAACCGAAACGACGTGGCAAAAAACAAACAGCTGAGGTGGCTGGAACTGAATCGCATGCACAGACTAATGTAACAAATCCAATAGTGGAAGAACCAATCAACTTAGATGTTAAGGAAACGGGATCGCATGTAGACAAGACAATGGATGAGATAACTACCGTGCAACACAAACCTAAGCGGCATGGAAAGAAACCAACTACGAATACTGCCACTGGTCTTGAAAATGAATGTGAACCTTTGCCTAGAGATAAAGCTGGAGCGCATATAGAGAATATAGTAGAAGAACCTATTGTGGTACAATCAATTGACTTGAAAAAGCCGGTTATTGAGGATACGGAGACGCATGTAGACAAGAAAATGGAAGAAGCAACCAATTTAGAAAAACCGAAAAGACGTGGACGCAAACTAAAGGCGGATGTTGATGAATCTAAAACGCATTTAGAGAAGGCCGTAGAAGAGACTGATGCCATGAAGAAAACTAAAAGACGCGGCAGAAAACCATCTGCAAATGTTGAAGACAATATTATCAATTTAAATACTACAGATGATGAGAATACTGAGACGCGTGTGGACACAAATCCGGAAAAAGCTATCAATTTGGAAATACCAAAAAGGCGAGGTCGCAAACCCACAGACAACAATGAAGAAACTGAAACTCACGCAGAGAGGAACCTGCAAATCCCAGAAGAAACAAAGTTGGAGCAACCAAAAAGAGCAGTACGTAGTCGCAAGACATCAGCTTTAGTTGTTGAAGCTGAAAGTCAACAAACTCCCCAAACAAAGCGTCGTGGTCGGAATGCCTCAGCAGAGGTGAGAGAAGCATCGGAACGGACACAACCTTCACGCAGTGCACGCAAAGCATCAGCGGAAACAAATGAAGCCCAGTTATTAACTAATGAGCATTTGGAGATAATAGTGGAAGCTGCCGAACCAGAACAAAAGAAGCCACGATTGGAGGAAGAGCCGACAAATGGTAAGGCGGAGCCAAAAATCACACGAGGTGGCCGTAAAACATCTGGCGCCACAGAGATACCACTGGAAACACTGGAACCTGACAAGGCGTCGGGTTCGCGTGCGAAGAGCGTACCGCGACGCGGACGAAAGGTGACCAACGATGCAGATGCAGCAATCGTAGAGGCAGTTGAAGCAACAGGGATTAAGTCAAAACGACGGAGTCAACACGTTTCTGTCGACACACACCTTGACGAACTTGCGCTTGATTCTATAGAAAAATCTACTGCTACACCAGAGGAAACACCAGCCGACAAGAAGCCAGCTCGACGCGGACGCAAGCCTTCGGCTTATGCCGAACCTTCGGTAGATGAGCCGCCACAAGTGAAGAAGATAATCGCGCACCGTGGACGGAAAGCCTCGCAATCAGCTCCTCGCGACGAGCTAGTGGCGCAGGAGCAGCCTGTGCAGGTGCTGAAACCAGCAATAATTGTATTACCCACGCTACAGCAGCAGCCAAACTTCGAGGATGAGTTGACACCGCGCCGTCGTGAGGGACGTAATTTGCCACGCAAAAACTATGATGAAACAATTTATGAAGATAAGGCAAGCGCTCCAACACGCCGGGGACGCAAGCCTGCAGCCACCAAAACAGCGACTCTTTCAACATCAGTCAAAGCTGACGAAACACAAGCACTGCCAAAACCAACAACTCCAAATATCACCCCCATCAAACAGACGGCAACAGTGGAACCAACCGTCGAGCCTGTGTTGCCCGAAACTCCAATTGTGCAAAGTACACTACCAGTACCCACAAGTTCTCAACTTCGTGAGGGACGTAATGTGCCGCGTAAGAACTACAGTGAGGCCTCTGACGATGAGAAGCCAGGTACTTCACGTGGACGCCGCATGCGTCAGCCGACCATCAAGACATTAGAGCAGTTGGTAAATGCAGAAGTGCGACCCTCAACGCCCAAGCGGCGCAAGGCTAAAGCCGATGTCGAGGCGCCTCTAGAGAAGAAACTTGCAGTAGAGCAATCTACTCCTCAACCTGTGCCAAAATCTCGCGCCGCTGTACGTCGTAAAGTTGCTGATGAAGCTCAAGTTGCAGAAGTTATTGCAGTCCAAGTTTCTGCTCCACATGCCCGCAACGAGAGCATCACTAATCAGCCCGAAAATATAGAAGCGGATGTTGATGTGCCCAAGCAGCCTGCCAAGCGCAATGCACGCAAAGCCAAGGCAGTCGAAGAGCAACCCGACGAAGGCCAACCGAACAAAAAAAAAGCGCGAGGCGGTGCACGCGCCAAGACGCCAGTCGTTGCGGTAGAGCCAGCCACAGCCAGCGAGGTCGATGTTGTGGAGCCACCAGCACTAGAGGTGGCAACAGCCAAGCGAGCGCCGGCAGCTCGTGGACGTCCCGGCAAGGTTACAAAGATGGTAGAAGAAGCAGAAGTCGTGCAGGAGACGGCAACGACGACCCCACGTGGCGGACGCGGTCGCAAAGTTCACTTCGAGCCACAGGTGGAGGCTAATCAAAACGATCAGCCTGCTGAGGCAGACGCACCTAAACGTGCCACACGCTCGCGCCGCAAATAATTATTATTCATTATAAAATTTGTTTTTTGTTTATATACCTCCTGTGTACAAAGGGAAAAAATTGTTTACAGCATGATAATTAAAAGTTACATATTGTTAAACGAAAAGTTATCATTTTAAGATTATAGACAAGCTCAACTTTTCAATAAAACAATAACATAACCTAACGAACAAAACCATAACTAACACTACATATGAATACATTTATATATATAATTTTATTAATAACCTAACTTGTAGCGGTTGTCACAAAGATCATCGAACTAATAAAGAAAATTCTAAAATCCCTAACAAATTATTTAATTTCAAAATAAAATTTGGTTAGCTATTTCAGGTTCGCGAGTAAATATAATGAAATTAATTTTTTTTTTAATAAAAATATAAAACTTTGCGTACGGTTAAAATAAAAGACATCAAGTTTAGCTTAAAATTTTGACGTTGTTTATTGACTTTTTTTAAAATTATTTTTCGCGTGTTTAAATATTTATTCCATTGTGTCGTTGAAAAATAGTTCTGCTTTTTGGTATAATTGCATAACTAATTCGTTTCTATTTGTGCATATCCACAATACATTGCATTATTATATTATTATTTTTTTTCATTGAAATTATATGGGTTTCGTCTTTTAACACAATACAATACATAGTTCATTTGGTGTTATACATAACAAGGGACTACAAAATTTTAGTATAATAGGGTATACGTTCGCGTATAAAAGCTGGCTATATAAGGTATGTATTTGTATATATTTAGTACATATATCGAAAGACCTTAGCTTAAAAGGCTTGAGAACATATTGCGGCAGAGTTTTTTTTATGTATACAAAGTGTATGCCATCTAAGAAAAGCATATTAAATATTAAAACATATATAACAAGAAATAGCAATAAATAAATATAAGAATATAAAAATGATAAAGGACGTATGTGTATGTATAAGTAGCATCTACGTCAAATAAAGCACTATAAAACTTAGCATAAAACATAAATACGTTTGACTATACGATAAAAAAAAATACATAAGTGTAGCTACAATTTCACTGGGTAATACTTTTAAGAGCTTCCAAGTAAATATAAAAATCAACTTCATACACATGTCAGATGTGTAAATGCTTGCGCACTACAAAATTAACTAAATAACTTTGAAAAACAATCTGCATACATGTTTTAAAAATAAAAATTTAAATGCATATGATTTGTGTGTTTGTGTGTGTCTGTGCGCTTGCTACTCCTTAAATTTTGTTTGTTTTAATTGTTTTTATGCTTTCATCAATAGATGCGGCTCGGAGCGCAAAGAGTCTGTGAGGTATTGCGTTTTCATTGTTTTCTGAAAATAGCGTTTCTCGTTGGGCGAATTGACCATGTAGACAATTGGACGCACGCCCACATTGCGCCAAAGATCACCGATGTGGCTGCAAATAAAATTGCGTGCTTTAATATCAAAGACTGTGAAGAATTTGTGAAGCTACTTACAAGTTAAACTCCTCCTTATTTAGAAACACGACACTAATGCCAATGACCGGCGCAATAATATTACGCAAGATTGCACCATAAATTGAGGTAATAAGCGTTGAGGATTTGAGAATGGACAGCGATAGACGACTCTCATGCCAAAGGCCACAAATAATTTCAGGCCTCAATTTGCGCAGCTGTCAGTAGTAAGAAAAAATATATTAGTTTTTAGGCATGTGTACGCTACGCTCTGCTTAAAGTAAGATATGTATTTGCTATATAGCTGTTTCAGCTATTTTTTTGATGGGTTTACTTTATCGTGCGGACACTGTGTTCTTATTTTTTACAAACCTGATAAATGGCCAACGGCGAGCGACTTATGACAATTGTCCGCTGCGTGAATGTTTCATTTGCAGACATAAACATTTGCAGCTTATCAATCATAATGGCGCTGGTGTCCTGCAGATGCAGAAACAATGTGGGTGAAGTGCTTTGGTCCTCCAGAAAATCGGCAAGCTGCTTAAGTGTGGCCACCGACTCCGTTTCGTACTGGGAGCTTAGATAAATAATTATTAAATAAGTCTCTTTCTAAACATGAGATGCGTATGTGTTTACCCCATTGGATGATGCTCCGTGATGCTTAGCTGCTGCAGTTCATGGAGTGTATGATGCGAAAGGTTACCTTTAAGGCCAGCACGTTCCACAGTCAGCCGATTTGCAATTACAATTTCATTGCAGGCCGTTATGCCGGCATCCAGAAGGACATTTCGGTAGCCACGTGAAAGACACTAAAAACATAGGGTTGTTATTGATTTTTATGACACAGCAACCATCCATCGAGTGGTGACGTCACACAGACACACACACAATCACCTTTTTGAGAGCTGCCTTTGAGTTTTCGGGCGCATCGTAGCCGGCACCACGATTCGCAATGGGCCAGTAATTGGGCCAATCGTCTGGCGTGTTAAGGAGACTAAGTAAACGCTTCTCGTTGGGGCTTCGCTGAAGCTTGACGAATTTCGATGCCACACATATGATGAGCAGTGTCAGTGTGCACCAGGGTATTGCCAAATTGCAGAAGAACCACAGCACATTGAAGCAGAAGAAGACGAGACTCACCGAACAGCAAAATAGTTTATAGATCATTTTCAAGCACACCCAACACCAGCGCCACCACATTCACCAACAAGACTGCAAAAGATGCAGATACAAATTGTATCAAATATTTTTGTTGTTGCTTCTAAGGTTTATTTATAAACGGCTGTTTTGTTAGTTTGTTGGTAATTTACATTTACCCCAATTAGAATGGCCGCCGACGACCACTGTCTTTTGCCACTCCCTCTCACTCACTTTTTGCTTTTCCTCGTGCTTACACTGTGTACGGTCTAATTTGCGTACTTGTATTTAAGTTGTTGGCCAAATTCGTTTTGTATTATATCTAATATTTATCCCACAGTGCTCTAACAAAAACGTCGGCGCTAAATTAAAATCACAGCCGAAATGGTGTGTGCGTAAATTTTCCAATAAGAATTCAGTTTAGCGATGAACACATGCTATCAATGAAATCCCGCGACTATCGATAACAGGCACTCAATAAAAAGTGTAGGGCGCACTTTTTCAAATGTGAATGCCAATGTAAATTCATATTAAATTTCAGTCACTTCAATTAAAGAAAAATATTAAATACTTTTTGTCACGCAATTCATTATTGGTTTTTATTATTAAAGATAATTTACAGTTTTGATATCAAACGCACCCAACGCCTAATAGATGGATGTGACAAACGTGTATAAACACCTGGATAATATGGATCTGCAAATTAATAAAAATGTTTTACTGGCATCATAACAATCATGCATAGGTGTAAACGAAACCTCCTACCTGCACATCCAACGCCCCACGAAACGATTCCAATTAGTTTTCCTTGAACGGCAAGTGGTCCACCGCTGTCGCCTAAAAAAAAGGTAAGTGGTTGATAAGAATGATACCAACAAAAATTACATTCTATTCTCTGGAATGTAATCTTCTTATTTCCGCAAGTCTTAACTTCGGTTAAAGAAACCTAAGTAATTAAATGTTAATTTAATGTCTACTCACCCTGACAGGCATCCGTGTTACGTGCTGAGGCACAAAACATTCTAACCGTACACAAAATAAGATATTAATTAAGCAAGTGAATTCACGAATCGCGTATCTCGCATTACTTGGTACTTACGCTTCAGTGACACCGCCGTGATATCGCAAATCGTTGTGACATTTTTCCTGATTAACCGTTTTCACCGTGGTATATTTTAGCACTGAGGACAGCACGGATTCGGTGGTGCTCATATAGCCCCAGCCCGAAACGACAGCAAATAAATTCTCTTGAACGTCTTCTCCAGCCTCGGGTAAACTAATCGGGGACGCATTTGGATCCATTGTCAGTGCGCCGAGTTGTGTTCGCAGTAGTGCCACATCGAAATTCATGTCCTTGGGATCATAGGAGGGATGCCTATAGATTGTGCGAACAGTCATTAGAGATCCCCCGCTCGAACGCATCACGCTGCCCATTCGTAATGTGAATTCCTGCGGCTGATTCTCATGACCAAAAATACAATGGGCCGCTGTTATAGCCCAGCTGCCATCCAACACCGAGGCGCCACAGATGTGTATGCCTTGGCGGCGTAGTGAGAGCTGATACGGAAAGTCTCCCACACCTGCCTCCCGGCCATTCACAATGCGTCCATCGGGACGACGTTGAGCAGTTGCTGCGCAGCCTAATCTACTGATCCACAGGAGGGAAACTGTTAGCACAAAGCGTGAAATTGTGTTCTGCATGGCGTGGCTGACTTTTCAAAACTGAACGACATCTGCTAAGCATTGTTGGAGTTTTGTTAATCAAGCCCTCTTCTCGCTAAAGTTGCACATTACGTTCTTTTTCTTTAAATTTTTATCAAGTCTCCCTGTTATCAGTTCGTGTACTTGATTTCAGCTGAAGTCTGACTATAATTAACAATTGTCAGTAGGTGTGTTGGGTTTTTGTTATGATTTTCTCATTGTTTTCGTAACAACGGCAATGAACTTCCGTCTGAATTCTTTTTAAGGGGCATTGGAAAATCCCAAACAAAAAATTAACAAACATTTGTAACTAGTCAAACAAATTCCAACATATGTCCGACCAAAAAAAATATTCCTCTAATAAAAATTTATTAAAATTTCTTTGTGTTTTTGTGGTAAATCATTATTTTAATGTCTAATCTTATATGAGTGAATAAAAATATAAAATGACTTTCTACTGCAATTAAAAATGTTTAAATTTGAAAATCAAGTACTCGATTAGATGGTTCAAAGCATCGATACTTCTTCGTAATCGATTCATCGATATCTTACACATTTACAATTATTTTGTCGTTTTGCCGCTTCCCCAATACGTTCAGGCTGCCAAGCAGTCTCGCGCTTAGTCTGGCCCAACAACAACGCTGACGGCGTAATAGCTACGCGTTCTATTGATTAAGTGTTATGTTTACATTTAATTACAGTAACAACTCAAGTTTTAAGACGCTCTAACGGCTCATTGTCGGCTCTTTTAATTAGCATTTTTAAGTGATTTTTATATTTACATGCGTGCAGGTGTGTGACGCGTGTTGTTGGTGTAAGGATAACGCGACGCTGTGTGTGTGAGTGAGTGCGTGCGAGAAATTTAATAACATGCAGCACAGTTATTAACAAAAATCAATCACCGACAACATTACCAAATATAACAAGTGTCAGGCTACGCAAAGAAAAGGTGCGTAAAATAGGCACAGGTCACAACAATCAATAGTATTTCCATCCTGTCAGCAAAGACACGGACACAATTACACTCACACACACACACACACATTCACATTCAACCCTCCGTTTATAATCCCGACACAAAAAAAAAACCAATGAAGAAACCGGATTCAAGTTTAGTTGAGCGGCAAACACAAAACTCACCAGACAAGACAACTAAATTTTGTATTTGTGCTTGACTTAAATCAAATTAACAAAATTGCTGCATGTTGTTGTGCTAATGGGTTTGTGTTTTGTGTGTGTGTGTGTGTGTGCTTGCGTTGTCTAAATATGTGTTTGTGTAAGCGCGTTCAATTACAGTTACAACGCACCTGACGCCGAACGTCAAGGTTGTCTATAATTTACCTCCTGTCCCCACATATCAAATCCGATTTGATAGGGCCAAAAATAATATCAAAACCAGACTACACAGTCTGGCCAGACCAACAATTTTTGCTTCCTTTTTTGTCTTTGCAAATTGTTACAAAACTGCTGGCCACACCAGGCGTTTGCAGCGTCTTTAATTTATGCAGCAGCAACAGCTCATCTTTATTTAGCTTTCTTGCTTATTCATTCTCGTTCGCATTCATTCATTCATTGAGGTTCTTCTACTTTTGTTTAATTCTCGCCTTGTGCTCAACTTGTTTCAATGCAATGTTCATTTTCGTATTGTAAAATTCAATTTAAATTGATTTTCTGCTTCTTCGTTTATCTTAAGCACTTGTGCTGAATTTTTTTTTGGTTGCTTTTTTTGTTTTTGCAAACTGGCAGCTTTGCGCTTTGTGCTTTCCCCTTTGTCCATATATACATACATACATGCATTCATATTCACAATACATTCCCTTTTCTTATTGCTTTCTTTAACCTTTTTTTTTTGCACAACTACACCGACTTACTTATTTGTGCTCTTGAACCTCGTTTTTCCGTTTCTAATCTTTGCTTTCGCTTTGGTATTTGACGTTGTGGTTGTTTGATGTTTGATTGCTTTTAAGATGATGTTTTTGTAGTTCGCATACTAATTCAAGAATACATATGTACGTGTGCCTTGTTTTGTCCAATAATGTTGAAAGTAAATATAATTATATGACTGCCTTAAGTATCAATGAATATTTATGAAAAGTGAAATTTCTAAATCGTTATCAGTTTTCGTCAATTATCATGTTTTTTGGAATTTTAGCTCGTCATGTCAACTGTAAAATCCGCTATCAAGTGAATTAAAGTTATTTCTATGCAAATTATTTTAGTCTATTCCACAAATTTCCCAATTAAATATTTGAACGGATTATATAGTCAGTCAAATCACGAAAAACGAAGCTAAATTCAACAACTTTTGCCAATGATACGCTAAAATGCATAAAAATGAAACCCATTTTTTTTGTTGTTTTCAATTAGCAAAATGTGAATTAACGATTTGGAACCGAGGTTTAGCAACACGCTAACAATGCTGTTAGTAGTTATAACAATTAAACATATTTATAATTATTTTTTCTAGCTCATAATCTGCATTAAAAATAGTAAACATGCTTGCAACATGCGATATTTAATAGGGGGAAAAAAAAACATCCCATTAAAATTTTAATCATGAATCATTACATATTATATACTTGCTTGTTAGACTTTAACTAAACCTCTTTTGGGCTTACTATATATCTTAAATTATTTTTTTTTCGAAGAAAAACCAGTTATTATCTTGTGTCTAATATTGAAACTATAAAATGGCAAGCTATCTTAAAGCCGTGTAAAATGTTATTGAATTCTGCAAACTGATTACAGAAATAAGTTGTCTTTCTCATGTCTTTCATGTCTTTATCGGATGTCAAGTTTGCCCAAACATCTTTAGCAAATATCGAAACTACAACAAAAGCTCAAAACAATATTAAAGCTAAATCGTTTCCTTGTTACAATTGAATTGCACTTTTGGGTGATATTTTCATATATATCGTGACTTAAATTGTGAACTGTTAGTTAATGGACATACCGCTGTCAAAAAGTTTTGAACGGTTCACTGACGTTGCGACACAGGAGACGAGTATGGCTTGCAACACGAAATTGCAACAGTTAAAATAACAATAATAATAATACCAAACAAATGGGAACAACAACAATGATGACAACAACTGACGGGCAATGTCACTTACAGTTAAAATACCAAAACAAAAACAAAAAAAAAGGAACAAAAACAAGAATCATTTTCGATCCCTGTAACGAAATTAAAATACACTTTCAATCTGATCTTTCGAACAGCTCTTAACAATATTCATTCAAAAACCATGTTAAAAACTTGTAATTTGTTTGTGATTTTGAAAAATAATTAAATGCATTTTTTTAAAGGAATTCTTCACACTACAAGTTTAGTTTTTGAAATCTTGCTTTCCACTCACTAAAACTATATTCCCTTTTGTAAGAGTATCAAAAAAAAAAAAAAAATACAATAATAAACCGCAAAAAAAAGAACAGCAAAAAATACAACTACAAAGCAAATAAAACGAGATTTCAATGCAGGAATTTCCATTTCCATTACAAATGCTGCGGTCGTTGTTGTTGTTTATTTGTTGGTTGTTGTGTTGTTTGTTGTTGCTTGTTGCTGGTTGCTTGGTTAAGTTTTGTCAACTGTGATGATGGCATTGCAGCTACCGGTTGCGGCAACTACTATATGAGGATTGGAATTGTGGCCATGCCATGGGTTTTGCCACTGCCTCGGCTATGGGAAAATCGTTTGCTGTTGCTTTTGCAATTTGACAAACGTTGCACGCACTTCGACTGACTAACCGGGAAAGACAGACAGAGAAGGAAAGAGAGAGAGAGAGAGACTGGCTCTTTTCTACCGTTACATTTTAGTCGAGTGGAACACAGCACAACTGTCACTTTGTAGCTGGGTTTCGGGCCCAGTCAGCGTTGATGGTTGTGTATTGCCAACTTGGGAATTACAACGTGAACGTGAATGGGGACAGTGACCGACTGGTGTCTGCAACGCAATTGACCTGCAAATCAAGAGAGAAAAATGTCCTGCCACACTGCATCATTTGCGCTTTATTTCGTCTTAGTCCGTGTGCCACTTGATTCAATGAGGGCAGCTGCTTAAGATGCCACCGCCGCCGCCGCAACCACACTCGAAAAAGCTTGTTGTGCTGTGTTTCTTTTGTTGGCTTTAGCTGTTTTGCCATTTGCCGGCCATTGACGTCTCCGATTTCAGGGCAAACCTTTTTCAACACAAACACGTCTAAGTCATCCCTTTAGCTAAGGAACAAACTTTATTGCCATATGCTTATTGTGCACTTTATGATTAACTGAACTTAGTGATCCTCAGAACTCATTAGTAAACAATAAAAATACGATGATTAAAAAGCACAAAAGAGAATCAGTAAAACTAATAATATAAAAACTTGGACAGGGTTAATGCAATATAATAAATTTAATGTGCCTATGTGTACGAGCTAATAGCATTGAAGCAATTAGAATTAAAAAAAACTAATAAGATGACTGCAATATAAGCTTCTTCTTTTTCCAATCCTTTAAGCTCTACAAGCAGCTTCTGTGCACAAAAGTCTCTTAAGCAGTAAGCCTACAAAAGATCGTCGTTTATAAAGGCTTCTTATATTTTTTGTTCAAAAAACGGGCGCCCTTCTCTCAGTAATGCCACTTGCACTTATTCGTCATCATCTTCACGTTGAATGCGCCTTGTCGCATTTTGCGTGGGCTTGCAACAGCTTCTTTTTTTTTTTTCAAGGGCCTGTGCCAATTCCCGTTTTGCTGGTGCTTTTCTTGTTGTCTGTTTTGGTTTTTGCTTTTGCTTCTGTGCTTCGTCTCTGGGTCTCTGGCCGCAATCAATAAACAGCGACCTTCTCCACTTAAAAGTTACTTGATTCTTTGTTTTATTCATAAGCTCTTTTGCTTCGTATATTCTTATGCTTTTAGGGCCACCACTCAAGCTGAGCCGCCTACTGTTTTCATTCACCTTCCCTCCTCTTTCTTTTGTAGGCATTCCTCAGCAGTTAATTGCTGCACTCAACTGAGCACAGCACTAAGCTAAGCACTAAGCTCAACTCCTTGTGGCGAACATGGTGCACCCTTGAGTCTTGACAATCAACCAAAGACATGAACTCAATGCGCTAAGCGGTTCGCAGATTAATGCCCCGGTAAAGATTTCCACGTTATTGCCGTAGGCATGTTTTAGTATAAGCTAAATCGCTCATGGGCAACAAGGTTCAAGAACTTTACAACAAATATTAAACGAAAATGACCATTAAGCAAAAACATTCAAAATCAAATAAAGTTGCATGTGAAAGTTATTATATAGTTTTGTAAGTTGAATATCTAATAATGGCATTAATGGTGAAAATTGTGGTTAAAGCATTATTAAAGATCAAAAAAACTGCTGCCGCTTGAAAAAATGATTTAGCTGCCACAATGAAAAGTTTGCGGACAGTTTACATGAAGGATGACTTATGCATGAAATAACTTTTAAAATCACAACTCCAAAATGCACAGTTAAAAATACACGAACTGAACAAAAGCAACCAAACGCATCACTGAGGCAAACCTCAAGCGGTTGGTCTCCCGCAACTGCTAAAAGGAGAGCAGTCAAAGCAGCAGCTGTTGCTTTTGTTGTAGTTGTTGTCGCCGTCGCCGCCTTTGTTGAGCCGAGTCAATGAGCGAAGTTGAAGTCACAGTCGAAGTTGATAAAGTCGCTGGTACGTTCGTTTCGTTTCGTTTCGGTTCGCTTTGCTTTGCTCAGTTGCGTTTTGTGCGGCATCGTTGTCGGTTGGTTAAAAAGCGCAGTGCTTTCTATTTCTAGTGAACGTTGTAATTAAATTGTTTGTGCTTGCACCTGCAACACCTCGTGAAACACTTAACCCGAAATTTTCAATCTAAAACGAACTGTGCGAGAACTTTTGTTCTTGGCGTTTTTGGTGCCGTGTCGTGAAGTTATTTTTATTTTTTTGTAAATTATTCGCAAGGCAAATGCAATTATGTTTAACTTTACGGCCAGGCGGTGAATTAAATAGCGCAAATCTCATTCGTTGAAACGTGCAACCGATATAAAGTGCTGCATTGTTCTTTAATATCATTTACACCTTTTCTGGCACTTACTTTCGTTGTCTGTCTCTGCGGTGTTGATTTATAGTTGTGATTGTTTTCCTTATACATATATATATATATATATGTATTTAACGTCTGTTGTGCTTGGTGTGGCAGCACAGGACTCGGTGGCATGGCATTAAATGTTGCACCGCAACTTTTCTGATTTTGTGTGTAAGTTGGCACTTTTACAATTTGCATTTAAATGCTGCTCCTTTTGTGCTATCTGAACCCCTAGAGACAGAGGTGTGTGTTCTGTCACATAAGTTCAGATCTAGATATGTACTACCTTGTAGAAAATAAGTTGTTTCCGTTTTCTTTGCCAAGAAAGACGCTTTCTTTAATTTCTTTTTAATTTCCCTAACACATTAACTTGTCTTTCATTCTATGCTTAATTCTGTTTTCAATTTCCTCAGCTCCCTGTGAATTAATTTCTATCTGGTTTGAATTGAATTTAATTTTTTTCATACACTTCATAAAGTTTTTACTTTGGGTACTTTAGGTCAACAATATTAAGTATTTTTGGTCAAATGAAAAAGGATTTCAATTAGGTCTTATTTAAAAATAATTCGTCCAACGTTCACTTTAATTGTTAGTTAGTTTTTGTTAAGCGATTACCAAGTAATTTACAAACCTCTTCGATTATAGATAGAACCTATGATGACTTAATTTCACCTTTTTCCATTTCCATCTTCTTAACCTCATTTTTTTTTCAACAATCTATTCAATAACATTAAACAACACTTTTTATTTTCTTATCTCACTTCCCCGCATGCCGCAAATGGGCATTATCTTTACCTCATTTTTTTTTCAACAATCTATTCAATAACATTAAACAACACTTTTTATCTTTTTATCTCACTTCCCCGCATGCCGCAAATGGGCATTATCTTAACCTCATTTTTTTTTCAACAATCTATTCAATAACATTAAACAACACTTTTTATCTTTTTATCTCACTTCCCCGCATGCCGCAAATGGGTTTGGGTTCCTATCGATTACCTTTAACACTTTATTTAGTTAAGGTTTTAGTTATTACAGCACAAGCACACACACACACATATGCATGCAGCTAATCACTTGTGTCACTAAAATTAGTCTTTAGTCCCCCACAAGGCGCACTCTGTGCATGCGATGTATTTTTTTTTTTTTATTCCATTACTTCATACTTGGATTAATAGTTTGTCTCACAACTTCTCCTCCGCGCAAGTCTCTCCCTGTGTGTGTGTGTGTGTGTGTTTGGCGGTGTGGTTCCATTCGGTTCGGTTATTGTTGTTGGCGTGCTGTCAATTTTCCGGTGGCGTCGCCTTTTGCAGTTCGCTTTTCTTTTTTTTTGTACATGCCGCCACAACGATTGACACTTGAGATGTTTTTATGTACCGCGACACGAATGCAGATTTTCTGCGTGTCAGGGTAAAGGTTTTTAAAATATGTAAGGAAAATATTAAAAAAAAAAACTTTAAAGCTAATTTTAGGTATTTTACTTTCTTTTTTTTTAAGAATAAAAGTAAGTACAGCTATTTGTGTAGGTAGCTTTGATGGGATTTTGTATTATTTTAAAGTATAATTATATTCAAGATCTGACTAGTAGATTTAAAGTTATTCTTTATAATTAATATTTTTGAGAGTTTTTGTTGTCTTTTTAATAATCACCCATAAGCACCCATCTCTAATTGAAACTATGTCTTTGTCTCGAGCCATTGTCTGATGGCGCTCTGGCCTGTCTCTGTGGTTGTGTGCCTCTTCAATCGACTTTATTATATGTCATGTCATCATGCAATCATATCGTTTTACCATATAAACTGCGACGCGAAAATAGTCTTTTTCGTCACGGCATCAACAACTTACCCGACTAATACAACAACACTATTTGATTTTTTATATATATACATGTACAAACTCTTTGGCTGATGGTGCGTAACCAATGCTTGACATATGAACAGCTGAGGTAGGGGTGGAGTTGGCGTGAATTGAAAATCATGATTTGGCTAAAATCGTTTGGTATACGTATGTTCGTTGGCCGAATTTTACGGTTCCATGCACTAATCGGATCTGGTAATGTTCATTTAGTTACAGTTAACTGACTACAGCTGCTACTGTACTGAATAGACTAGATTAACTAGTGCAGAACCTGAACTGATTTTCCGCTATGATCTTTAAATTTATTTGTTTAATGAATCAATGGCTAATGAGCAGACATTTAAGCATACTTATATAGCTCTACACAAACGAGTTAAAGTGTTTATACTCTAAGTTCTTTCAGTTCTACTTTTTCATCAAATCACACGAAAAGTAACGTAATGAAATACCAAAAAAAAAAAAGGAAGAAATACTTTGCAGTTCCCACAGAGTTCCCACACAAATACATGTTTACTTATAATTACATGATAAGTAACTGTAAACCTGTTATACAAATAAGTTTATTGTTTAAAATGTTGAATGTGAACGTGTGAGTGTTTGTGTTATTTCCCAGCATTTAAACAGCGTGAAAATTAAAACCAGTAGTAAAACTTCATAATCAATGCAATTAAACGGCTCTTTTGTTTGTGTTTACTGCTTTTGGGATTGCTGGATTTTTTAATACATTTTAACCGAAGTTTATATACACTTTTAGTGTAATTGGTAACTTGATGGCCGTGCAATTTTATTAGTTCAAGAACCTTTCCCTAGACCAATTGGATAAATAAAATCTTTAATATGGAAAAATTCAAATGATTGCAATCCTTTCAAACTATTTCAACTATATAATAAGGGTATTCAAGCCCAGAATGAAAAAAAAAAAATTTTACTGCCACAATCCATCGTGCATTTGAACAAGCTAAAAATAAAGGAAGAAGTACCATAAATAAAAATGTTGTACACGCCCCCTTTTGAAGAGGGCTCCACAAAAGTAAAACTCTCACGTCTTAAATTTTATGACCAGGCATTTTTGTGCTTTATCAACATTTTTCAGCACTGGCTTAAAGCTAATATTAATCAAGAACATTGCTAGCAAATGGCTCGAATGCAAGCACTTAAATGTCTTTTACGGCTTTGGGAATTCACTTTCATGTTTATTTGATGTGTAATTCATGAGAAACTAATTGCATGTCGTTTAAAACTACAATATTACAAGAAGCTTGTTAAATGCGTTTAATTATTTGCATACAATGCAAATTGCCAGTGCTCAAGTGAGATTAGAGTTGCTCAAAGCCATTAGGCAAACGATTAAGTGTTTTGAAATGTAAATAAACTTAGTTAAGAACTAACACCTGATATTTTTGTTAGTCTAAGTTAGTTGAATGTTCATTGGAATTAGAAGTTTACATATTTGAACTTTCTTTTTTTTCTTGTTGCATTTATTTGTTAACTAGAGTGAAATTCTTAGAAACTATATCAATTATAGCATTATTTTTGCATTATAAATACTACTTTACAGATTTATTTTAAGTTTTTCTTGATCAATCTCAATTCAATCTTATTCCCATTCATTTTTTCTATTTATGATACTTTTCACATTATTTTCCTTTCTTTTTATAATAATATAATAATTGATTTTCTTTCTACAACTCCTCTTCAAATTAACCTTTTAGATATCCGCTGCCAATTACCTTATATTCAATCAATCGATATTTTCTACACTTTAAATGCAATAATTACATATTTAATTTATGCTCTCTACCGTATACCATTATTAACTTGGCAAGGAAATATTTATATCTTTGAACCACTTTCACAGACATTTGTAGTCATTAGCTAATGCCAGCAGCTAATGCCTTAACCATACGATAACGAGTCGATTTTATGGTTCCGAATGCAAAAGAAAGAAAGCACACAAAAAGGAGAGAGAGCCACAATCACTTTGCCCCTTTTCGCATGTGGCACAACTTGGACGTTTTCAAACACCATTTGCCAACCGAACAAAGTCAAGTAAAATATATATATTTTAGAACTCATTTTTTCTGTCTAGAACAAAAAGTTTTCTGAGCTTAATATTACATTAAAGTCGTTTCACAAGTTTAAGCTCAAACACCCAGGGTTAAGCAGCAAAAATTGTAAATACCTTTAAAAATGTTTGCTTTCAACGCTTGGGAATTGTGAACTGCACATAGTGTGATTATTGGCGTGCGTGCGATTCTTGTTTGCTGAGAAATCGTGTCTTGGGTTAATATTTAAAGGCAGGGTATCAACATAACCATAATTTGTAATTATAAGAACATAAAAGTTCTTCTAGCTTTCGCTATAAAGCGACCCAAAGCATACCACCTCGGCTAAAGCTGTTTAAAGGCGAATAACAGACAGACAGAAACAGCTGCAAACTCTCCTAATTTATTTTTAAGACGAAACGCAAAAACAAAAACAAAAAAACTTAAACGCTTCCTGCTGCAAGTTCAGAGAAGGGATTGCTGATATGTATGTGATATAAATTTTAACCAGAAAGCGCTCAGAGCAGGACAGCTGCAGACATTCTTTGCAAGTGTTTGATTGTCGCATTGTGGCATTCAGGCATAGATAAGAATCATATTTCTATGCAAATTCGCGGAATTGTGAATTAAGAAACAAAATATACCAAGAAACTTTTAAAGCGATTTGAAATCTTCTTTCAACAAAACAGTTGCTTCATACAATTTGCATTAAATTAATGAAAAAGCTTAAAAATCTTCGCACTAATTGCAATTTAGACGCTTAAAAATATTCTCTCTCTTGTCACATGACAAATCCAGTATTAACATTTTTAGTTGTGTTCATGTTTCGCAAAGCCTTTTAAACGCTATGCTTTAATTTGGATGGGTCAAATGTCAATTTTATTTTTGTTTTTTTTGCCGTCCATATGTCACAATGTGGCGCTGTAAATATGACTAACTGGTCTGTTTTGACTGTATGTTGTTGTTTTTGTTCGACGCGTATATCTCTCTCATTGTGTGTGTGTGTGTGTGTGTGTCTGTTTGTGCTCGTCTAACGGCTTTCAGTCCCAATGGCGCTATTTTTGTTGCTATTGCGCTGTTCAATTCGTTTAATCAGCTTTTGGCTCAATTGCAACTGACATCAACATAAAGCAATTTGTGTGTTCTTGTTGTTTTAATGGCCGTTATTTCGACTCTGAACTGTTGTCATGGGTGGCCGCCAAAGAGTGCAATTAACATAGCCCAGATTATCGCTAATAGCCGGCATACATCATATTTAATGTACATATTTATACATAGACAGAACGTAAGTTGAATATGTTAATAATAAAAAAAAATTATTTTCATTGCAAAGTTTACTTTTGCTAAAAACTAAAAATTTAATAACGTTAAAAAATATTGTCATTGGTCACGTAACAAATTTGATTTTAATCATATGTTTACCTTAATTTCTTTCATTTCTCTAGCCTAAGGTGGCAAAGACAAGATGTTCACGCTTAACTATGTGCATATATTTTGGGTGTTTGATACTAATTTAATGACGTGACATAATAATTAAATGCCGAGAAAAATACATTAAAAAGCGTTGTTGTTTCAAACCGTTTTGTGATGGGTCGTTGCCTTGGCTAATGGCTTTTTATTTTTCTATTTTTGGTGGCAACATGTCAGCCCACTTGCTTACCAAAAAGATTCCTCATTTTCGACTCCACACCTCCCTTACCTGTTACTTGAGCTCTTCATAGTTAAGAGCGGAAAAGGCAACTAACTATCTTAAGCACTTTTACCGGTTCCGTTGCTCTTGTCATTGTCGATGTTTAGTGCTTCGCTGCTTTGTTTAATTAAAAAATCTTGAACTTTCTACAAGTTCTCGAGTGCTTTAGCTTTGGTGTCAACATCAGAGCCCTTTACTCAAGCCTAACAACCCCAAACCCCAACAAACGCATCGACATTCATATCCAGGTTTTTACTGCTGCGTTTTTTCAACAAAAACTTTTGTGGCACCACAGATTTCGTGCTCTGTTCCCTTGGCTCTCAACTACAGAAGTTGCAATTGATTAATGCCAAATTTTTGTTAATGTTCACTTATTGTGCGTTTTTTTTATGATTTCTTTCTTTCTGAGTTTTCTGTTGTGATAAACGATTTTGCGATAAATAACATATACTATAGTATATACTTTCTACTACATAAAAATGTATAAAAACAAATGTTTCTACCTTAAACTGAAACAAACTTTATTTACTAAATGCTTTACTGCTTTCAAGCTCTTTTATCGTCTAAGTTGAATACATTTATTACAAAAAACAAATGCAATTCCCTCAGATTTATTCGTCCATTTAGTTGTTTGTTTTACTTTTTATTAGTCGTTAGTACTATGTTGTTTTTATCCAAAGCATATCTCTCTCTGCTGCTGACGTAGAACAACAATAATTTTGTGCAAACAAAATTCAATTTCGTTTAAATTTATTACAAAAAAATTTACTGGCATACACAAAAAACAAAGAACAACTATTTAGAGTGCATAACACACTGTGAACTCTGATCAACAAAGTTGAAAATAAAAAAAAATTGAATTCGAGGGCTTTCAAAACTTTCTGGTAAGCCACAAAAAATAACAATCCTAACTTTTTTGTTTTTGTTTTTCTTTTTTTTTTGGTTCGGCTGCCAGCAATCAATGTATTTTACACTGTATGTACGTATGTATGTATGTATGTATGTGCGGGTACGTTTATGTTTATCTGTAGTTTTGTACATGGTTCAGCAAAACTACATATGGGAAATTTGAACTGCAATACGATGACTATGTTGCTGAAAACAACAAAAGAGAAAACTCGGCACCAAAATGGGCAGGCGAGAAAAACTTCACGACTTTTGCTTTCTGACTTGGGTTTCATGCTGCTGCTGTTGAGGGAGCATGCAAAAATGTTTTTCAAACACATAACACATAACAAGTTGAGAAAGCATCAACTTTAACTGAACGACTCAAAGATTCCCTGTAGATGGCATATTGAAGTGTCTTTCAAAGGAACTTAACTTTTGCGTTTGTTAAGTAAACGATACTCAATTATCTAAATAACCATCTTTATAATATTGTTTATTACTTTAATTTGACTTTCCCACAAATTTAGTCGAAAACCGAATTTATTAGTTATGTTTTTGCCTGCAGGTTATGCAAAATGTACTGAAACCATTTTTAGCTAGAATAACTCGCATATTGTGCAGAAAGGCAGGCGACAAAGCACAAAAAACTAGAAAACCAGCAACAAAAAAAACGAGCAACATGGGCGAACATGTCAAAAAAGTCTAAAAAGGACGTCAACCGGACGCTAGACTGAAGACAACTGTCTATCCCCTGGCTATGGCCAGACCAATTTACGATGAAATCAAATTTGGCTAAAAAGTTTTTTGTGCCATTTCGAGCAACTAATAAGTCGGTTGGAATTTTCCCAGCAGTGGAGTTCGATTTGAAAAACTTTTTTTTAGACAGTTGCATTGAAACGAAGCTGGCAATTTACAAGTCGTATTATTTGCGTATCATTCAAAACTTTTGCTCACTTCAAGACGGAAGCGATTAGATTGCTGTAAGAAAACTTAAATTCATTGTACAGACAAAAAATACTGCAAATCATTTTTAACCGAAAAGTTAAGTGATAGCTTTTAGCTTGAACAGGAAACATTCAAATCGGACATTTAACGATAACTTTCGAGACTGTTGAATTGTTAAACATATGTAGCTAGAAATTATGCGTTGCAGAGAATTATGTAGTAAGTTTTAGAATAGATAAGCGTGTTGTTGAAATGCAAAAGTTCCGACAGAAAAAATATATGATGATAACTTTTGGTTAAATTTAAATGTTATAAAAAGTTAAGCACAAGCTTGTGTTATGCTTTAACACACCCAAAATAAATATGTTTATTTTACACAACCAAACAATAACCATTTTCTATTTCCCTTAGAGTAAGCAAGGAAAAGCCGAAACGATAAAAACAGTTTTGCGGCCAGGGGAAAAATGTAAAGAAATAAAAGATGAAAGAAAATATGAATGAAACTATCAACCCACTTAAACTATAAGTCCCAAATGAACTGCATTGAAGCACATACTTCAACTTTAGCTTTTAACTTTTCTCTTTTTGCTTTTCTTCCTTTTTTGATTTGAGAAACCACTTAAATTATTTTACAAATACTTTTTTTTCTGCTCTCTTCAACTTTAAAAAGTTATGACAGCAATGTGAATGATATTTTTCAATGTCACTTGAGGAGCACTTGACAAATATTTGCGCTGCCAATGCGAAACCTCTTTCCACACGAAGCATGTCTTTAAAAAACATGAAGATGTCACAAGAAGAAGTCATGCAAATAGTAGCAGAAAAAAAAAAGAATTCCCAACTCAAAAGAGTAGCACGCGCAGTTTTAGTTCCAGTTTCCCCTTTAGCCCCATGCAGCTTGCAGCTGCACTGCTAATGAGCTTAAGCAAGAGTTTAACTCACTCTTCTTCTTGTATTTTTTCTTTTTTTTTTTCCTATAAAATGTGACAGACAGACAGACAGACAGAGAGTTCTAGGTGGTGTGGGGTTACGTTTATGTTAACCGCTGAACGTGTCGAGAGGGAAGCACACATTTACATATTACCTACGAGTGAGACAGGTGCAGGAGGGTGAAAGTGAAGGAAGGGGAAGGTAAAGCAAATGTCAGTTAATGGCCACTGATTACCATATGCGAGGGGCTGATGCTGCTGCTGCTGCTCTGTGTGATTTGTGTATAGTTTTTTATGCGAGTGTGCAACTAATTGAAACATTGGTCACGCTGGGGAATGGAGGGGAAATTGCACTTTCAGGTGCTGCTGTGCTGACACTTTAACTCTTGGTTTTCCGCTTAAATGAAATGAAATGCAATTTAAATTTAACTTTCACATATTTATCTTTTTTATTTTTCCTCTTTCTCTGTCTTTCAGTAGGCTACCATTAAATAATGATTTGAAAATTGTTTCGCATGGCGTATAAGTAATGCGTTTCCATCTGTGCAAAACACACATACGCACTGTGTGCACTCCCGCATTTTCAGCAAATTTGAGGCCACACTATGTAAAGTTTTCATAAACTTTTTGCCTGCGTGTGTGTATGCGTGTGTGTGAAGAGTTTTTGATTGAGTTTTGAGTTTTTGAATATGAGACTTTATCTATTTTTGGTCTGTTTGGTTCGTTAGTTTCGACAAGGGCAAACTAATTTGCTTGCCCTGACTTTCTTGACTTTTCAACTTGCGTTTTTTGCTGCACTTTTTGATGCTGACACGAGCAGATTTTACAGTGTGTGCATTAAGTATTAATATTCTCAATTAAGTTGATGTTAATGTGATGATAAATTATGAGCTGTAATTAAATGCATTTGCATTACTTTGTTACATAAATCAAATATAATGTGAAGTGACTTGAAAAATGTTCATTAAAATAAAAAATGCATCCTTGCTTTTTCAGATCAAATCGATCAGAATAAAATCAAGGGTATTTAGATACTACAATCTAAAATATGTTCATGTTGTTTTAAATAATTAGAAATATTTGATATACATTTATGTAAAATCAGCATAAATTAAGGTCTTTAACTAATGAAACGAATCCAAAATACCAAAACTTCAAATACAAGTTCCAATTGCATCGAGATATTAAAATTGCACAGTAAAATTGTAAATAATCGTACACAAGCGTACAATAACTAAATGCATTAGTTAACAATAATTTAAAAGTGTTTTTCTCTGTCTCGTTCAGCCCGACTTTTATTAGCATATTTGGTATAACGAGTTTTTCCAATAATTAAGCAATTGTTCACACTTTGCCTGTAAATTATTTCCAGTTTATTAAATGCAAATTTTCGATTAGAATTATAAGTAAAACTATGCTATTAAGAGCATTACAAATTGGTAAACATATTTATAATACAAACAGCTCAAGCTTCAAAAATGCCAGCTCAAAACAACATGTGCATCAGTGTGTGTGTGTGTGTGTGTAAGCCATATGTATGCATAATATTCATGGCAGACATGCAAAGCATTTCTGTGTATGTGCCTTAATTAAATTTTCGCTAGCACCCTGCCAGATCCTTTCCTATTCTCCTTTCCTTCTTGCTCGTCAGCTCTCGCTCTCGCTTGTTGTGTGAATAAAATATGCAAACTGTTGTGAAATATTACAGCACTTGAATATGATGTTGTTACAGTGAACGCTGGAGCTGTGCGGGAGTGTTGTGTGGAGGCGATCAATGGCACAAAGGCGCGGTAACATCTTAAATTTATGAACAACAGCTACTGGAATCTGGACATTGCTTTTGTTCGAAGAATTATACAATCATTTCATAGTATTTGGTTTCACAACAGCTGTATCTGAGCAGAACAATGAGCTGTCATGACAATTGAGTCCTATGTATTCAGTATTCAGTTACGCAACTTAAACTTTTCTTACTCAGTCTTTTTGGCATTATGGTTATAATTGATTGAAAAATTTATGATAATCCATACCTAAGGCTGTTTGTTATTTCTTTTTAAGATTGTAAATTTGCAACCCCAAGATACTTTTCTAAGAAACAGCTTCTTATCACCAAAATAAATCCGTTTGTAAGGCAAATTGAAGTGAAAAAATTAAATAGTATAAATAATTTTTTCATAATATTTTCTTTTTTCTTTACTTCCCTGTCGTTTTGCATACAAGTTGTCTGTCAAAATTTTGTTGAAACCCATGTTTAAATTCTCTTTGTTGCATTTGACTAACGTTGATTATCACGATGATGTCGTATTGCAGATGTAGTCCAGAGTTTGTAACCACACACAATATTCCCCAAAGATATCCACTGAGAGATACAACAGCAGCTAGGGAGCAACGACAACAAGGACAACGATAGTCCGGCGACTTAACCACAACAGAGGGAGGAGTAACAGGAGGAGTAGGAATTCAAGAGATGTCTTTTAAGCTCTTTCGACGCGGCTCGGCACGCTGCATTGGCCTCTTGTCAGCATTTGTTACCATATTGCTTTGCCTCTACTATATCTCAATTGGCCAGCCCAATCCGGGGCATATACAGGATGCCAGTGCGGTTGGCCTGTCTGTGTCCATGACTCGCAACCAGGCGCCATCTGCGGCGGCCCTGAACAGCTTTATTGTGGGTGGTGGCAGTGCCTCCCATCAAAAACAACTGCAACAATTGCCACAAAAATCACATCATGCCAGCTCAAAGCTAGAGCAGGAGCAATTGGACACCGAGACGCAACGGGATGTCCACTGGGGCGACAAGTGTTACGTGCTGCTTCACAGTAGAACAAATATAACAGCTTCCGAAGAGCACAGTCGATTTGATTTTCAGGTAAAAATTATTCATTTCTCTTTAATTTAATCGTTGATTTTAAATTTATTTTTTATTTCTTCACACAGCCTGAATGGATGCGTTCGAAGGAGTACTGGGATCGCGGCTTTGAGGAGCGCTATGAGACACAGAAGAAGGATAAACAAAGACCGCCCCTAAAGGTCATTGTGGTGCCTCACTCCCACAACGATCCCGGCTGGCTAAAGACGTTCTTCAACTACTTTCAATCGGATTCAAGACAGATTCTCAATCTGCTGGTGACCAAAATGCAAGAGTATAAGGACATGACGTTTATCTGGTCGGAGATTAGTTTTCTGCAACTCTGGTGGGATCAGGCGCATCCGACAAAGCAGCGAGCACTTAAGAGCCTAGTCAACTCCGGACGCATTGAGATCACAACTGGCGGTTGGGTTATGAC
This sequence comes from Scaptomyza cyrtandrae, assembly GCA_035044605.1. Taxonomy (NCBI): domain Eukaryota; kingdom Metazoa; phylum Arthropoda; class Insecta; order Diptera; family Drosophilidae; genus Scaptomyza; species Scaptomyza cyrtandrae. The sequence goes on from JAWNNS010000640.1 coordinate 19,007,992, forward strand.
AGATGAGGCCAATGTTCACATATATCCCATGCTTGATCAGCTTATCGAGGGTCATCAATGGCTCAAGAACAATTTAAATGTTACACCCAAAGTGGGCTGGTCCATTGATCCCTTTGGGCATGGCAGCACCGTACCGTATTTGCTATCCGGTGCTCAATTTGAAGGCGCAATTATACAACGTATTCATTATGCCTGGAAAGAGTGGTTTGCGCGTCAGCAGACTGGAGATTTTATATGGACACCCTACTGGCGTTCTCCGAAGGATCAAGGAAAACTTTTAACACATAACATGCCCTTTGATATCTACTCGATAAAGGGTTCCTGCGGACCACATCCATCGATATGTCTAAATTTTGATTTTCGCAAAATACCCGGAGAATATACAGAGTACTCGCTGAAGGCACAATTTGTAACATATGAGAATGTGGAGGAGAAGGCACAATTGCTGTTAGATCAATATGCACGCACTGCATCGCTCTTTCCGCACAATGTGGCACTCATTCCAGTTGGCGATGATTTTCGCTACAACAAGGAACGTGAAGTGGATCAACAGTATACCAACTACAAGAAACTCATCAGTCATATTATGGCTAACAAGCGATTGTACAATGTGGATATAAGATTTGGAACGCCTAGCGATTACTTTGCAGCGATAAAAGAGCGCATGAGCGATAAGTCGTTCCCCAGCTTCAAGGGTGATTTCTTTGTCTACTCGGACATTTTCTCGGAGGGCAGACCCGCTTACTGGTCGGGTTACTTTACGACCAGGCCCTTTTACAAGCTGCTCAGCGCTGAGCTGGAACATAATCTACGCGCTGCCGAGATACTCTTTACTATTGCCTACAATACAGCGCGTCAAGCTCGGCACGAGGATGCCATCAAGATCTATGAGAAGAACTACGAACAGATAATACACGCCAGACGCAATCTGGGTCTCTTTCAGCATCACGATGCCATCACGGGCACCTCGAAGGCGGCGGTAATGCGTGACTATGCAATGCGTCTATTTGATAGCACCCAGAATATGGTCAAAATGCAAGAGGCGTGCATGGAATTGCTGCTCAAGAATGGTAGCTCACATGAGCACGGTTTTTTGCTTAGCGAATTCGAACGGGATAATTTTAGTAAACTACCACGCAAGATGCCCATTACGCTATCGTATCCAGCAGGAAACAGCAATGAAGCAAGCACCACACTCACTGCTGAGGGAGGCGAAGAGTCGACTGTGCCGCTGTTTAAAAATGCCGAGGCAAGCTTTGTGCTCTATAATGCTCTCACCCAGAAACGAATCGAGATTATCACGCTCCGCGTCCAGCAGCCCAATGTTCGCATCTATAATGAAAAAGGTGTGGAACTCAAGCACATCCAAATCAATCCCGTGTGGAACATCACCGTGTACGATTTGGGCTTTAATGCCTTGCCGCAGGCCAGCAGCGGCGGTGCTGGTCGCATTCGTACCTCGACCCGACAGTATGAGGTCATGTTTGTAGCCGAACTAGAACCGCTTTCACTGACCACCTATCGTGTGCAGGTTGATGAGTTTAACTTCAAGCGCAACATAGCCACAATTTACTGTGATGACTGCACGGAGAAGGCAAATCCCGCTGAACCGGGCACAAGCACTGCCAGTCCACCCAACGAGGTTGTGTTTGAGGCGAAAGCAAAACCAGCGGGTAAGTTCAAAACCTTAAAGTTCCTTTCATTCATAAAACATTTCTAATGCTTTTCATTTAGGTGACATTCAATTGGAGAATCTAAACATGCGGCTGTTGTTCGATGAAAAGACCGGCTTCCTCAAGACAATTACCAGGAAAAACAAGCAACAGAAACTGCTTCAGCCGATGCAGTGCGCCATCAAATTTGCTGCCTATCGCAGTGCGCAGTTCCATTCTGGTGCTTACCTGTTCAAAACGGATCCCGAGCAAAGTGAGGCAGAGCGGGATGTGCTGGAACAGTATGAGGATGTACGCATTATCATTACCTCCGGGCCCATTGCGAGCGATGTCACTGTTATCTATGGTCCGTTCATGGCGCATACGGTGCGAATTTTCAATACACGCAGCCATTTAGATGCTGCCATTTATATTGAGAATGACATTGACTTTGAGCCGCCGCCAAAGAATCGAGAAACGGAGCTTTTTATGCGGCTGGTGACGAACATTGATAACATTGCACCGGCGCCGATGCAGCGTGATCCGCTCAAGGATCCAACGGATACTGTTGTGCCCGAATTGCCCGTTTTCTATACCGATCAAAATGGCTTTCAGTTTCACCAGTAAGCAGCTTTATAGTAATCACTTAAGTATATCCCAACTAACTTCTGTCTCTACCAAAACAGACGAATCAAGGTGCCCGCTATTGGCATTGAGGGCAACTATTTTCCCATTACATCCGCTGCATTTATGCAGGATACGCGCCTTCGCTTGACACTGCTAACGACGCACGCGCAAGGCGCCGCCAGCTATGAGCCCGGCCAGCTGGAGGTGATGTTGGATCGTCGCACTTTATACGATGATTATCGTGGCATGGGCGAGGGCGTTGTAGACAGCCGCTTGACGCGTCACAAGTTCTGGCTGCTGGTGGAGGACATGCCGCCCGGCCAACAGGTCGATAATCCGCCTAGCTATAAGGTGCTCAGCTTGCAGGCCCAACAATTGGCCAATGGGCTACGCTACCCGGCGAATCTTTACTTTTTGAGCAACTTTGAGCAGCCGCAAGCGCCGTTAAAGTCGCTCGTGCGGTTGCTGCCACACGGAGCGCTGCCTTGTGATGTGCATTTGACAACGTTGCGCACGCTATCTGAACCACAGCTTCAGCTGTTTCCGTCCGCATCGGCGCTGCTAGTGCTGCATCGTCAGGGATACGGTTGCAGTGTAAGCTCGCAGCATCTAGACATGAGCAGCCTTTGTCCGATGACGGGAAATGGCCTTGGCACCGTACGTTTTGGTGAGCTGCGTCTTCAAACCATCGAGGCGACAAGCCTGACGGGTCTGCCCAAGAAAATGCACTCGCAGACTTTACGGTCCTTGGCACAGATCGCTTTAGAGCCAATGGAGCTGCGCACTTTTAATCTCACCTTTAGTGGTGAACTGTAAAACCCGCCGGGACACCCAGTAGTAGTAGACTTTAAGTTCGCGTTGTATCTCATTTGTAACTAAAACGAAAGTGGTTATGTATTTATTTTATTTATTTACGGTTTAGTTAAGACTCTATTTAGTTTTTAAGTACGAAAAAGTGGATGTTTAGCTTTATTTACCCAGCTCTCTATTATGTCTTACACATTTATAAGTACAAAGCCCATAGTATAGTTAGAACATTCACATTATAAACCAAAATTATCTACGTAAAGTGTATGCGATAGACCATTTAACTGCCCATCAGCATTCCGTTTAAGTAACTGCAACACTAAACTACATTATAAAACATTACACACTCACACTTTGTGCAATATTTTTTTAAACAAATACCTTAACTTATGAGTATTAAAATTTTGTTAACATAATGGAATGAGACACAGTTCTTATCAATTGTTTTGAAAATGTATTTTCGAAACTATTTAGACTTGCTTAAGACCAAAAGGCAACATCTAAACTAAGTATTTTTTTATTATCTTTTTTTTTGAACAAACTTGCCTGTTTTAACTTAGCTAAATTTGTAGAGCTTGAAAACTTCACTTATAGCACATAAATATTTAGCAGCAAATATTTAACAAACGAATTAGCAAAATATTTGTTTATTTTTAGCCAGAAATGTTACATTTTTGTTGCCTTCTATATAATTTATTTAGACTGATTAGCTTAAAATAATTGCAAAACTACAATTTATGTATGCTTATGGAGCAAAATTGATGGCATTAAATACCACAAACACATTATGAATATTATCTCAATTAAAGGAAGACACTTGGAAATAGATTAAGAATTTTAACAAACGTGCTGGATAGTAAACAAAAAAAGAGTTAAGCCAAATATTGAAGTACATTTACCCAACTTTCAATTACCGACACAAAAGCATGTATTTTTGTATATAGTTCTTCAAGGCACGGTAAAAAATAGCTCTAATAAAAGATCAAAACTAATCCATTTAGGCTAAGCCTGTAGTGTATTGTACTTTAAAAAACGTAAACTAATATTTGATATACGATGCATACACAAAAGATACCATAGTTACTAAATTTAAAGCCTCACAAGTACCGAAATCAAAATTACATTCATACCAAGAAAAAACTTACAAAAACAACAACGTAGAAAAATTCACCTTATACTCAAGGAAACATAAAAGTTAAGTTAAGCACGGACAAAGACATTTTATGATTTTGGTTTAAAACATTATGCATAACGATAATATATATTTATAGTTGATAATTTATTACAAAAATTAGCATGACGCATTCTATGTAATTTCATGAATAAAAAATGAATAAAGTATTAATTGAAACCAAATGACAACAGAGTTGTTTTCATCTATATTTCTTTAGACTTAACGTTAATAAGAGGTATATTGTTACAAATTCAAAATCCAAAAATAAAAAAAATGGTTTTTGGCTTAGACCTAAGCAATAAACTTAGTTCCTCCTAAAAGTATGCTGCGTTTGGAGACTGATGCAAAATATGCTGCGACAACTAGATGGCGCTTAAAAAGCAAGCAATTTTGATCAAATAAAATTTAAATAATAATTGGCTCTTACCGTTAACCTTAATATTTAAATCACACAAAACAGCAAAGTTAATTTGTGGTTCGTTTTTGTTAGCTGTGCAGTTAAACTTAATTGAAGACACTTAATTGTTGTTGAAGTGAACGTTGAATAAATATTTATTAAGTAAACAGATCAAAATTAAATAAAGAACTTGAATTCAAACTTAGTTCTAGAAAATTGAAAAACTTAACAGTACTTAATGTATTCGTTGTTTACCAACGAAAATTGTCTAAATATTTGCATAGCAATTTGCTCAGTCGGGTACCACTTCATACATGTTTGCGCCCTTCTTGAGTAAATAGCCGGCTATGTTGGCAATCTCCACCAGCTTTGTAATGCCTGTCATGATGCCCGCTCGCGTGCCCATCTCCTTAAGTTCCTCGAACTCAAAGATCCGACGACCCACCGCAGCCGACTTCAACTGCACCATGCGAATAAAGCTCTGTAGCTGTGAACTCTTGCCCGAGCTGCTAACTGGCGCATCTGTTTGACATGCGCCCAGACGTGTCTGTGCCATGCTCTCCGTTAGCACAGCAATCACATCGCGCACGTGGAGCGGCGTCACAACACTGGCCAGATCCAAGCGAGCACGAGCCTCCGCCAGACCTATCAAGCCAAGCAGCTGTCTAAACAAAAGAGCAGAAAGAAATTATTAGTTCGTTGTCGAGGTCTTTTGATTTGCTCAATTTTCTTCTTATTTGTTTTAATTATGATCTGCCTGTGCTAAATTTATGTTTTTTTCAATTATGCCTTAGCTGTTTATTCTTCATAATAATTAATTTTCTCCAGCTGGAGGCTAAGCTATGGGTTTTTTTTGGGTTGTTTACACATATCTGTAAATTTCAATGTGTATTATATGTGCGCGTACTTAGTTTTGGCAAATGGTAAACAAATTTTGATGTTAGAACATATGTGGGTGATGATCTATTGCTCTACACCATGTATGGCCAATTGCCGTTTAAGGGTCCGAAACTCGTTTGATAAAAAAAAAAAGTCAATTCAGTTGCATGTGGGCGAACATCGAACATGTTCCAAAGCATTGGAGCAGAAGAGTTTTGAAACATGGATCACACAAGAAAACGCCTAATGAGCATTTATATTACACAGATGCTGGACTGGCCAGTCGGGTTGTTGTTGTCTGACAGACAGCGAACAACGCTTACACGCATCTTTCATTTAAATTTATCAATTTCGTATTTTCATTCTCGGCTCAAGCGTTGGTGCGCACGGTTCACATTTCGGTTCGATACGATTCGATTTAAGTTTGGTGCGTTGCGGTGCGGTGTGGTGCGTTGATTTGCTTTACAGTTGACGGTTTCCATCGATTTATGGAAAAGCGTATTGAAAGCAGAGCGCAATTTCCAAACAGTTGGCATTGAAGCGGCTTTTGTTTAATGCTCAGGTTGTCGTTGTCGAAATTTTAACTTGACTTTGGCCAGCGGCAAGAGACAAATTTTTACATTTTTTTCGGTGGGCTGTCGCAAGTTTTAAAGTGTTTCTCACCGTATATTTATTTTTGAAAAGTGCAGCAAATACAATTAAATTGTTATTGGCTTGGAGGTTAAAGAGATGCACTCAAACATGTGGACGTTAAATCTTGCTTTATCGCTAAGCATTCTTTTGGCAGGCGTGCAATGCTTTGAGATGAACAGTAAGTAGTGCGATTTATTTTTATTATAAATACTTAACTGGTGATGTGTATTATTTTGTTTATTTAATAAAACGAATTTCGTTTAGCACCTGCACGCGATTGGCATATAAATGTTACTTATCAAATGGTATTTAGTTTCAATATAATAAGTTAAACATTAACAACAGATTGTATAACTGCCATAAAAAGTTATTTTGTGCTTGTGATTGATTGCAAATTACCTTTAGAGAATTGCGGCGATTTTAATAGTTTTGTTTTCAATAACTTATTTACAGATCGTAAAACAACACTAAAAGGTTTTTTGCTTGTAAGATAATTTGATTGGTTTTAGTTCTTAAGAGTTTAATGCGTGTTTTGCATTATAGACACGCTCGACATTTTTTAAGTGCTTTTAGTTTTATAGCTGTTCGGCAGCTTTCACGATTCTTTGCAGAAGTTCCATTTACGGTTATTTCCCTACAACGTCATAAACTGTTTGCTCTTCTAAAAACCCAATTTAAATTGCGATTAGACAACTTTTTCAAAGAACCCATTTACATTATGCTGATTGTTATTTTTGTGATAGTATTAGAAATACTAAATTATTAACTTTTCACTGTTTAAGCTTAATGCACAGAACAAACAGAGTATGCAAATATATCATTTTAAAACAAGTAAGAAGGCTCTAGTCGAGAAATCCCGACTAAACGATACCCTGATCCCCATACCTTACGCGTACAGTCAGTGTTTGCAAATATGTGTGTTTGTTATGTACGCACATACTGCATACTGCATACACAACTTCAAAGCCCCATATCTCCGGTGTTTCTTAACCGATTTTAATAAAAATTTCACAGATTGTCATTATTTTGTTCATTATTTCAAAGTTTTTAAAATTCAAGATTTTGTTGTTATCGATCACATGTGTATATCGAAAACGGGATGAGTTATCGAAAATCGAAAACAAACTTGTACTGCCTATGGATTAGGCGAGCTTAAGTTCGAAATCTGGAGTCTCTAGCTCTTATAATCTCTGAGATCGGTTGGCTCATACATACGGACAGACAGACGGACAGACGGACGGACAGACGGACATGGCTATATCGACTCGGCTTTTGATGCTGATCAATAATATATATCCTTTATAAGGTCGGAGAAGCTTCCTTCTGCCCGTTACATACTTTTGCACAAAACCATTATACCCTTTTTTCCCATTTTTAATGGGATCAGGGTATAAAAAAACATGAAATGTAATTAAATAATGTTTCATGAAGTACATAATCAAAATTCATCTTTAAGGGCCTCTCATGATTTATTTAACAGTGTCATTGAAAGAATTATGACAATAAACAATGATTTGACAAATCGAACCAAAGCGATTTGCGATTTTAATTGTCATACAAGCTAAAAAGTAAATAATTAACAAAAACATTCCACTCCAAAATGGGTTATTCCCTGAAATTATTGTTTACGCAAAAATTTTGGTTCTAAAAAACTATCACATCCAAATCAGTTGTTAAAAAGCTTTCAGTATCTTTTTGTTATGTTTTCTTTTTCTACTCAACTTGTTTTGATTAAAAAAAGCACAAGAAAGACAGCAAATAAATTTTATGATTCATTTATTAATCGCATTTCGTAGCAATAAACGTTAAGTCCAAAAGCATAGGTCAAGGACCTCAAATTCAAGTTCAAGTTTGTATCCTAGGAGGTTTTTATACTTTTTTCAATTAGTGGCAAGTGTGGCAGGAAAACGTGTTTCCTTTCACTTGGACGATCAGACGAGCAGATATAGTTGGTTTAAGTTTCATGTTCTCGGCTGATAAGTGGGGATTTTATTGCATCGAAACTAGTTTTGAGTTCGCTGAATCATGCCACTAACTTTCTTAATGATGTGCATTTGTAACCATCCACATTCGCATCATCCACACAGTGACGCAGTACTATGAGATGCCACAGCTTTATGACTTTGATGACTACGACCGGTGCCTGCAAGAGTTGGTAGGCAAAACAGCCACCTATTGCTTTGTGCGCGCTGAGGTTCAGCCGGATAACTCGACAGCGGCATGGCGTGCAATCCAGGAGATCTCCAAATATGATCGACATCATTTCGATCATCGGCAGCTTAACTTTGGTCTCTGTTTGCACAAATGTGAGGAGCAATTGGCTTCACTGAATGCAAACGATATGGAACAGTTAAAAGCGGGCATTCTTATAGACAATGCCAAGGTGAGTGAATCTGTTCTCTTTTATCTATTAGAAAAACAAAAAAAAAACTTCATTTCAATGTCAATTAACATCTTTGGCATTTTTGGCAATGAATGATCATCAGTTTCTAGTAACTATGACCAATATACAAATCAGTCAATTTGAATGGTTCAATGATATTTTATAGGTCGCATTGTTTGAATTTAATTAACACAACTATATGAAAATGTATTCAAATTATTCGAACTTGTGTTCGATTGTACTGAAAATCGCTTTTCAATGCATTTTAAAGATCACACACAATTTAATTAAGTTTTCGTATTTTGTTGCACCTTTTTAGGAAAACATAGATTTCAAAATCTCTCACAGCTTCAAATAAAATGATAAAAATCCAAAACACAACAAAACCAAAAACTAAACAAAAAAAAACAAGTAAGAAGGCTCTAGTCGAGAAATCGCGACTAGACGATACCCTGATCCCTATACTTTACGCGTACAGTCAGTGCTTGCAAGTATGTGTGCGTGTGTACGACCATACTGCATACGGCATACTCAACTTCAAGGTTCCATATCTCCGGTGTTTCTCAACCGATTTTAACAAAATTTAAATAAATTTTACAGATTGTTATTATTTTGATCAAATTCAAGATCTTATTGTTATCGAACCCATGTGTATATCGGAAACGGGATGAGTTATCGAAAATTGAAAACAAACTTGTACTGCCTAGGGATTAGGCGAGATTAAGTTCTGGAGGGTCTAGCTCTTATAGTATCTGAGATCGGCGCGTTCATACATACAGACGAACAGACGGACATGGCTATATCGACTCGGCTGTTGATGCTGATCAAGAATATATATACTTTACAAGGTCGGAGATGCTTCCTTCTGCCTGTTACATACTTTTGCACAAAACCATTATACCCTTTTTTCCCAATTTTTATGGGATCAGGGTATAAAAATGTCTTTAATGAAAAATAAAAATGTTCAAGCTAACAACAATAAAAGCGCAAATGCTTACGGAAAATATCAAAATTGGTTTGAACAAATTGGAGATAAGTTAAATTTTGCTCACAACGAATTATATTTACTTTTTCAAAAGTATAGGTAATAACATTTAAATCAATTTCGAAAGAAAGTACCTAAATAAACAATCATTTAGAAAACAATAAATAATAAATTTAACACCTATAACAAATTTGTTATAATTTAGTTGTGCTTCTGCCACAGGCAACAAAAAGTTTCAAATAGTTAAACTTCCCAATTGTATAAAAAAAAAACTACAACAACGCACGCTGTTATTAACCGAGCCACAGTTTATTCAACTCAAACTTAATTTAAACAGCGGCTTAGCCGCTCCGAAGGGAGTGAGACTTTCAATGCAAACAATCAAATTTTTTTATTGCAATTTGAAGATCTGTTTGGTGTTTACAGCACCTTTTTAAAAAATACACAAAATCAAATAGAGCTTTTATCAAGAGTTTGGCATCACCTTTGTGGGTCTGCTGAATACAAAATAAAAGATGCGATTGACATGTGTCTAGTTGTAGGTGCAGTAGCGCCAGCATTGAAATGCACTTTTACATTTTTGTGGCTACACAAAAGACGCACGTCTCATTTAAATAACATGGAGCAACATGCATTTCTTTCAAGGCCAAGGCTGTGATATTTAGTGTTAAATTTAATGACAATTTGATGATACACATTCTTTGTTTAACATTTTGATTGGTCGCTACAGGTAAACGTGTATCTGGAACTCTTTGCCATGGAGGCAAGCAATCGGGCACAGTATAATGGTCTTAGCAACGCCTGTATTAACTGGCGCTTGCAGCACCGCAACTATGGTGTCCAAGCGAAGAGTGTGATCGAGTATTGTGATACGTCGGTGACTGCCGGAAAGGTCATCGAAGAAGGTGAGCTACTTAACAAAACATACTTAAAATATGCCATTTGATAGTAACAAGAATAATAAAGTAATCGATCAAAGCAGTTAGATGTCAGATATGTAATGAATCTTTGCTTTACAGATAATGCCTGGAATTTGATATTTTATGTTTTGGTCTGTGCCTTAATTCTTCTGTCCTGCGTTAGCAGTCTCATTGATTTGCATTTGAAACGTCGTCGTCATGACAAAATGCTTAAGGAAAGGGATCATTACAAGACACCACCACGTAGCCTGTTCACTCAACTGCTTTTGACATTCAGTATAGCAAGGAATTGGTATAGATTAAATCAGGAGCCAAATGGCAAAATCGGACGCGAGTTACGTTTTCTCGATTGTTTCAAGTTCTTTGCCATGTTTCTGGTCATCTTTGCGCACACCAATTGGGTGATTTATGAGGGTGCCATCAGCAATCCACAGGATCCAGAGCGAATGCTCCACACGACCGTTGGAACTCTACTCATGTCTGGCACACTGATAACAGTTACGTTCTTTGTGATTAGTGGTCTATTGCTGACCATCAATTGGTTGGCAGTGACTCGAGCTGTCGACGATCACAAGCCCCAGAATTGGAGCTTGGCCAAGTACGCTGGACTCTTTGTCAAGTTCAACCTGTTCCGCTATGTGCGTCTGACGGTGCCTTATGCCTTTGTTGTGCTGCTCAGCGGTGTGTATTTTGAGAATGCCGCCGGTCCGCTTTGGCGGCACATGTACGAGCGGGAACAGTTGACTTGCCGCAAAAACTGGTGGACCAATTTGCTGTTCATCAACAACTTTGTGCACACCGACGAGCGGGTGTGTTTAACTCAAAGAACAATTGGAATTCATTGTACTGAAAATAAAAGCTCTTTTCTGTTTGCAGTGCCTGCTTCAGAGCTGGTACTTGGCTGCGGATACGCAATCCTTTGCCTTGAGCTTGGTTGTGCTGATGCTGGGACATCGCTTTGGACGCTGGAGCAAACAGCTTTATACACTTGTGCTGGGTTTCTTTATGCTTTTGCCTGCAGTGTTGACCTATGTTTTGGACTATTATCCCATATTTATGCCAACGCCGCAGTAAGTATTAAAATAATTTTATAAATGCTATGAATTTGAAAATAAATGTTACTTCTGTAGAACGCAAAAGGATTCGTTCGTTGGTGATCGTCAGTTCACCGAGTTTTACACATCCTTTCAAATGAATTTTAGTGCTTATTTCTGTGGCGTTCTGGCTGCCATTGCCTACGATCAGTTGTCCCTTAAGCAGTATAAATTGCGTGAGCTGCGCAGCTTTCAATTATTGTGGTTTGCATTGATACCAATTGGTATTTTGTGGCTTTTTACGACGCATCCGATTTATCAGCATTATTATGCGGAGACGCCACGCTTTTGGGGCGCCATATATGCGTCCGTGCAGCGCAACCTGTGGGCCTTCGGATTGAGCATACTTGTTGTGGGCATGGCCGCAAAGGTCGGATGTAAGTACACTTTTATTAAGTTGTGTTATCAATCAAATATATTCAACAATTATCTTGTATCCTTTTCTAGGGATCCTTCGTAAATTTGCCTGCCTGCCCATTTTCCGCATTTTAGGTCGTCTCACATATGGCACCTTTATTGTGCATCTTATTGTGGCACGTATGGCACTGGCCACGGTTCGTGAACCCATCTACTTTGGAACGGGCACAATGGTAAGTCAAAGTTTTTATAATGTGCTCGATTTTGCCAACTAATAATGCAATCTTTTCAGTTTGCTTACATTTTCTACGTGCTGTGCGCATCTTATCTGGCTTCTTTGGTTCTGGCGATATTCGTAGAGCTACCTGTATCATCGTGTCTTAAACTATTTCGCTAAATCTATTTAAACTAATATAATGATGACATTTACTTAAAGCTAGACAAATTTGTAAGGTATATAAGAAAAGAGCTGACAACTTTTTAGAACTTTTAAGCATTGCAAAAGGGAGTCATTTTTAAAAGCTTTTATTATGCTTTTAGAGTTTTACACAAAAACTAGTGAACGCGATTTTAGCTTTAACAAAGAAATGTATGGAAAATAATGATTAAAACTTTATAATTTGAGTTAGATGGTTTGCATTGGTTTTAAGCAAGTGTCATCGGTTTTAAACTTAACTTTTAAATTATCCTTAAGGTTTTGTGTAGTAAGTCAAAAGATCTAAGTTATTTAAATGAAATAAAGTCCAAATACCATAAATACAAATGACTCAATGCCAACTGATTTAAGCCTGTTCATCTCAACATAAATTCTTCAACAACATTCTTCAATTTTTTCTTACCCCATGCCTATTTGGCTCTGTTCATGCTCCGCCTCGCTGCGAGTGCGCAACTCCAGAAAATGTCGCTTAATGGCACTGGCAGCCTCATCGTTGAGAAGTGGCTGAACACTTTGACGCGCATAGGCAATAAATTTCTTAATCAAAATGGGTGGCAACAAATCCAATTCGACATCCTCCAACACATTATATTCCAGACGCTTATCTAAGTCATAGTCCTGCTGCAGAATGCTATCCTGTTCTTCAGCTGGCGCAGCGGTCACTTCATTGATGCTGTCCTCGCAGATAGATTCGCTCGTTTTTGGCTTAAGCGCATAGCGAGCAGTGATCTGTGAACGTTTCTTGGAGCCAGCATGGAGGGCACGTACGTGTTCCGTCAGTGAAATGTCGCGAGTGGCTGATGGTCTGTCGAGGAGAACATAAACCAAATGAAACTCCTTGAGCAAGGCAGCTGTGATGCGTATGTTTTGCAACAAATAACGCGATTGATCGTATTGCCCACGCTGAGGATTGGCACAGGCTATAATAGAGGGTTGAGCATCAAAGGATGCAAAGGCGCCTGGCAACGGCATGTTAAGTTGTCCCGACTGCATACTTTGCAGCAGAAGTGCGTGTTTGGATGCCAACTTATCGACGCCATCCACAAGACAGTGACCCTCCGTGCTGGCCGAGACCAGAGCACCTGCATCCATGACACGCTTATTGCGACCGCTGAAAGTAATGCCCAATTGATTGGCTCCTTGGGTGCGTTTGCCACTGATGTAGCCGCCACGTTCTGTGACCTGTGCACACTGTCGCAGCAGCTGGGATTTGCCAATGCCCGGATCACCGACGAGCAGAACATTTATGTTGCCACCCAGCAGCGATAGCAGGCATGCAGCTTTGGACATCTCATGGCCGTGCAGCTCCGGCGCCAGTGACTGCACGAGCAGCTTAAAGCTATTGGGCTCCGAGTTGATCAATGAAATGGCCCCAAGATCACGTTCGTGAAACTCGCGCTTTACGTTCTTTGCCTGCTGCACGCTGCATGCGCGCAGGTAGGCCTGAAAATCCCCTTTAGCTGTGGAAGTTGTTGCCTCTTCGTTGCTATCGGACAGCGCGTGCAGTTTCAATATGCCAGTGACAATGATCTCCTGACCCACCTGAACGGCATCGACGAGCTCGTGTCGCAGCTCAATGTCCAATTGACCGGGCAGCGTATTATCATAGTCCGTGATTAGTGACAAGCTGGACTCCTCCAGTCGGATAATTTGACGCACGCCGAGCCGCGTATAGGGTGAGCTGCGTAGCGCTAGAAAATTATCCTTGGCACCGCATTGAGGCTTCAGGCAGTGATAGGGACGTGGCGTGTATGTGCCACGTTGGCGCAGCGACTGCTCCGTCTGACAGCGAGTGCAGCGAAATGCGTGCCAGGCCAGGCTATATGTGGGCTCACCCATACTGCTAACAATTCCACGAACCGCAAACAAAGTGTCCACGCGAGCGTGACTTATCTGGCTGATCAGCTCGACGGGCACAAAGTCTTCCGGACGGGCGTAGATTTTGCGTGTGCGTTCAGTTCGTGGCACATACATATCCTTCGTGGATACCAACGGCAATAATGTATTTGCTGTTTCATCGGCAGCATCCAGTAGATTGTTGACAATGACCGTGTGCATTGCGAGCGAAATAGTGGACAGCGAGCGCAGCGGTTGCTGCTGCAAATCTTCAGTAAGCGATGGCCATACCGTCTTTAACTGCTCGTCGTGCACAATGTCAGCTGCGGTCAGCTGAAAGCAACCACCTTGGCGTATCAGGTTCACATCATACTTTTGGGGATTACGTTGATAGTGTGCCTCCACGGCCATAATACGCTTGGCAAGCTCACTGTCTGGGGAATATTGTTCGCGTAAAAAGTACAACCGCCAGCCGGGACAATTTCTGGGATTATCCACCAGCAGACTCTGCACCTGCAGTCCATCCTCAGGAGCAACATAGTTTTCAGGGCGCAAATAGCTACAATCTAAGGCTACATTTTTTCCACGCTTGCGCGAACGATTCCAGCCTCTTGACTGCGTAACTGCGCCCCTCTCAACAGGATCTAGTCCCGATGTCGTCGCTTGGCGATTGCCGCCGGCAGGAACAACGCGGCCATTGCGACGAAAATAAAAATAGGGACGATAGCCACCGCCGCCACGTGCCCTGCCGCGCACAAACCTGGACTGTCCACGTCCAGAGGGTGGTGGATTCATTATGATTTCAGCAAAATTATATTTTTAAACTTGCGTACATCAAGGAACTATTTTCGCGGCTCGCTTCTTTTTTCACTTTAATCGATTTAAAAACAATTTGCTTGTTATCGATTTTTTAGCTCTCACATTTGACATTTTCATTAAAATTGGTATTTCTGAACATGGAAAACGCGTTCATACTGACTATTATTTCTAGTGGGTGTTTAGCCATATTTCTGTTTTACATAAAACATTAAAAATTCCAATTAGAGGAAGCTTAGTTATTAAATTTCAGAATGCCGGTGAGTTGTTAACTTTCTATGCTTAACTAGCAAAAGACTTGCGCGCTTCTATAATGAATTGTGCATAGCTTTTGTAAAAATCTAGACCTCACGCAGAGCACTTTATTAAATCGTTATCTATTGTTTACTTATTTAGGCATACCACTCGCAGATCAAGGACTTTCGTCAACAGGTGGGCAATATGGCTATACTGCCATTGCGTACCCAGGTCCGGGGACCAGCCCCAAGTGCTAATGTGGAAAGCGACATCATTGATGAGTCACTTTATTTTTTCAAAGCCAATGTTTTCTTTCGCACATACGAAGTGAAGGTTGGTTCCCTACTAATATAAGGCTTTTTTTATCTAATGTATAAATGTTTTATTAACTGTGTACAGTCGGAAGTGGATCGAGTGCTCATCTATATAACGTTATATATAACTGAATGCCTGAAGCGACTGACACGCAGCACCAGTAAGGCACAGGGGCAACAGGATATGTACAGCTTGGCTATTTCTAAATTTGATATACCCGGCGACGCTGGGTTTCCACTAAACGCTGTCTACGCCAAGCCACAAACCGCACAGGATGCCGATTTAATGCGTCAGTATTTGTTGCAGCTGCGCCATGAGACTGGCAATCGCGTCGTGGAAAAGGTTTTCAGCACAGAGGATGGTAGACCAAACAAATGGTGGTCTTGCTTTGCCAAAAAGAAGTTCATGGAGAAAAGCTTGGCCGGTCCAGGCCAATAATCGAATAATAATTTAGTAAAGAATTTACAAGTGCTTTCTTCCGATATCGAATTGTATTATTTAGTTACGGCAAATGTTTTTTTATTAAAATAAGAATACAATGCAATTTGCTTAGCCGCCAGCTACAGACTATCCAAACACGCTCGTGTAGCTATATGAAAACTAAGTCACAAAGCAGATATTCACATTATAAGTGCAGCCAGGGCAATCATGTTCTTTAATTGGATAACATTCTAAACAAAAATTCTAATATGTACAATAATAGTTAACGGTACAAATGATCGGCCTGCAGATTGGAAGCAATCTCCGATTCCCATTTGTCTCCATTGCACAGCAGCTTCTCCTTGTTGTAAAGCAACTCCTCGTGTGTTTCTGTCGAGAATTCAAAGTTGGGGCCCTCAACAATTGCGTCGACGGGACAGGCCTCCTACAAAAATATGTGAAAGAATATGAAACAAATCCTTCTTTGTTTTATAGAATGATACATTACCTGACAGAAACCGCAGTAGATGCACTTCGTCATATCAATATCGTAACGCGTAGTACGCCTACTGCCATCGGCACGTTCCTCGGCTTCAATGGTTATAGCCTGGGCCGGGCAAATTGCCTCACAAAGCTTGCACGCAATGCAACGTTCCTCGCCGCTCGGATAGCGACGCAGGGCATGCTCACCACGAAATCGTGGACTCAGTGGTCCCTTTTCGAACGGGTAATTGATTGTTGCCGGCTCTTTGAAGATGTGAGCCAGTGTAACGGCAAAGCCGCGAAAAAGTTCGCCAAAGAACATTGTAGTTGCGGCACGATCTGTGATATCCTCAAACTCCATGCTCAGCTCCTTGTTGTTTACATACACGTAGCCTTTTGGAACAGTTACGATATCTTTGGGTTCAGCTTTCTGAGCGGCCAGCATGCGTACGCCGGAAGTGCCAAACATGCGCTGACCTGCATACAAAACATTTTATTATTTTTATTGTTCAGAAATTATCAGAAAATGGGCTTTAATTGCTGATTTGTTTTACTATGACATAAGGTTACATAACCTCATTTAATAAAATTAACGACGGGTAATAGTGTTTGATTTTATTTACTAAGTACTATGGAAGTCACTAACCATTGCGCGATGCTGTGAAAATACGCATTGTTAGCGACATGTTCACGGCACACGAATTAAATTGTCGAAAAACCGAATTGTAATTGTTTTGTTGTGGTATTTTATTTTTCGATAGGCAAGGCTCACAGCCAGGGCTGACAAAGCTCAGCAATTGCCGATAATTATTGAAACGCTCGAGCGCTATCGAGTACTTATGCCAACGATTAGTATGTTTTCGAACACCCAGGCGTCAAGTTGTTTTTAGATACAGTATCCTATTATTGAAAGGTGACAAAATTGATTATTAGAAAGTTCATTTCTTTTTGAAAATTTTTATTTTAATGTATAAGTAAAAATATTTTAATATTTCGCTTGATTTATTTTCCAACGAAGGTCATTCACATTCCTAACGGTGACGACATCGCTATTTTTGTTTACCAAAACACAAATTTCGCAATAGCACGCAAACATGTCGGAACTATCATATCTGGAGATGCTTTCGAATAAGGAGGTACATGCTAAATGTCTAGAATATGGTCTACCCAACATACCAGTAACTGACTCCAGTCGCCGGGTTATTTTGCGTCGCTTGCACTCAGCAATTTCAGGCACCCCGTTGAACAAACGCAAAACTGCTGCGACAACAACAAAAAAGACACCTCAACGAGAAACTAAACACAACGGCAAAACGACACCGGCTGCTGAGATAGGCAACAGTAATAAAGGTACAGCAGAATCTAAAATATCTAGCCGCAATAACAACAGCACTAGTCGCCGCACAGTTGCTGCTTCGCCCAGGGAACATTATACGCTGGATAACTCATCTGTGCGCTTTATTGAAACAACGACAACCGTTTCGGATTTGGGTTCACAATCAGAGGATGATGATTACTTCAAAAATACTTCATCAAGCTACACAGCTGATAGTCAGCGTCGTCGTCGCTCAATTTCTTTGACAAAATCTGGTTTAGTCACCACTTCATACATGCGCGAAGTGCAGCAGCAGCCTCAGCCAGAACCTGAGGAGGAGGTGGATTTACCGCAAAGCTATATATATCATCGTCCACAGGTGGCACCAGCTCCAATGCACACGCTGCCTGTGTATAAACCAGTCATCGAACGGTCCAGGGTGCAGCCTTGGCTCAAGCAAAGTCTGACCCAAACTCAGCTGAATTCAACCAGCTTTTCAAACAACTTAAACGAGCAACCGATGCAAGATGCTTCACGCAAAACGTACACTGGTTCCGCGGCACCGTTTAATTCGGGCGCTGAATTCACATACGCGCCAAGACAGCGCAACACAATTGGCATCAGTGGCGTGACAAGAGGTCGTCAAGTCAACACACTGTATCCGCAGCTAAATGAGTTCTATGATGAGCCCAACAACACATCACAGCCCATGGACGTAGACGCAGATAGCGAATCGGAGCAGGAGACTCATTCCCAGCAGCGCTCATATGGTAGCACCATTGAATCTCCATATGTCAGCCAATTTTCGCGTCAGCTGAATGCACGACAACGTTCGTCACCACTAGCCAGACCACAAATCCGCAACAACATTCAGATGCGGGATGAAGATTCACCAATGAACCAATTTCGTGAGATCGCGAGCAAAATGGCTCAGAAATACCATCTCAAGTTTTACTTTTTCCTAACATTGGCCGTTGTGTTTGTCACATTGGTGTATGTGGTTGTAACACCCTAATGACGTTGTTACAGTTTGAACTTGGTTTCCGATAAAAAAATTAAATACAAAAATCATTTATTATCTATAATAGCAAAGGTATGTCACAATCATATTTGCAAAACATTTTTTAGTTAAATCTCACCACATTAAACTAATGTTTTTTCTTTCATTTCATGCAAATCAAGTTACAAAGATGGACGCTTCAAGTAAGGGATCATAACACTCTAAATTTGTTTTGTTTTTCTAATGGAAATGCCTTTAAATAAACAATTTAAAACTACATTTAATAATGTAAAGAAAAGGAATACAAAACAATATTCTGCACTTTTTCTTTTTAATCAATGGTTGGACGTTTAAAAAAATCGAAAACCATACTTTCAGAACTAATTCCATACAAACCATTATGTTAAACTCTTACCGGTTTGTGAGTGTACGAAAACAATAGCTATTGTGTATTAAAAATACATATTTTTTGTTCTTGTTTCGCTTAATTTTTTTTGTTTTTATATATATAATTAGAAAAGTGTACTACATTACTATTATTTTATTAAATAAACTAAATATGTTTAAATTTTTTCAGTGATTGTGTTTTTGTTTTGTTTTTTTGTGTCTTGCGTTTCAGTTATCGGACATTGTCTTTAAGCTACTATTTACACGCTATTGAAGAGTTGCAACACAAACAAGTGTAAATCGTACAGGTGAAGGCAAAATGCAGCAGTTGTTGGGCGTGAACAAATAAAGAGGAAAGATTGGATCGGACGCAGGGATATTGTAAACATGACTAACTCAACAAGGGTAATCACAAACAGAAATTTTGCTCAACAATGGCAACAATGGCCCCATTTAATTGAAATGGAACTTAAATTGGAACGGCGAACCGTGTTGGAAGTGCGCAAACGGATCTGCGCCTCGGAAGCCGTGCTGATTGCTTTCCGGATCCAATGGATCCTCACCATTGTCAAACTGTCGTCGCTTCTCGGGATCTGTGAGCACTTCTTTCGCGGCGGCAATGTCAATGAACTTCTTTTCTGCCAGTTTCTTTTCATCATCCTTAAAGTTGTCGGGATGCCATTTTTGTGCCGCCTTGCGATACGCTTTCACAATCTCCTGTTTGTTAGCGCTGCGCTTGACTCCGAGGATTTTGTAGTAATCCCGTCGTTCCGCCTGCTTTTGCAGTTTCTTCGCCTTCTGGATGCCCTCCTTGGCACGGGAGTTGTTCTCATCCAACTCCAGCGCGGCCTGGAAATCGTGTATGGCATCATCATACATTTCGCTGCCAAGCAGCGCTTCTGCTCGATCACAATACAGCTGGGCATCTTTCATAATATCCAGCGCGTGCTTGCATTGCGACAACGCCTTACCGTATTGCTCATCCGTGGTGTAGCAGGAGCAGAGGATCTTGTGCGCCTCATAGCGTATCATTGTCTCTTCGGGCTCATGCTTAAGTACGGCCTCTGCAGCAACTATGCATTCGGGCGCCTGTTTCTCCTCCCGCGCCGATTCCGCAGTCACCAGTTGTTTTTCCACTTTGCGCAGTTTTTTGTAGAAGGGAAAGCAGAGCTTGTGCTCCGGATCGTATTTAAGGCACTCGCGAATCTCCTTCAGCGCATTGGTGGCATGTCCAATGGTATACAGCAACTGTGCTATGTTGTAGTGACCTTCGGTGCTGTCCTGCGACAAGCGATTGACCTGCCGCAAATCCGCAATAGCTGAGAGCGGATCGTTAACTTTAAGATATGCATCGGAGCGCGCCTGTCTAAAGGCGACGGACCAAGGTGAGATCTCCAGCAGCTGGGTAATCATTCCAATGGCATTCTGTTCATCATTATTATTCATCAGGTGCTGCACCAGCTGCCACTGCTCTTTGGCTGGTCGCAGTCGCGCATAGTGCTCGTGCACAGCGCCATTTTGTGGCTCTTCGCGCAGCACAAGCTCAAAATCCACCAAGGCAAGGTCATACTCGCCGCTCTTCATGTGCACTATGCCCCTTTGGCTGCGCGCAGCTGTAAAGTCCGGCTTTAGTTCAAGTACGCGACTGAAGTCCTGGATAGCGAAACGCGTCTTGCCAAGCGCTAAATAGACAGTGCCACGTTTGAACAGAGTCAAATAATTGTTGGGATCACCCTCTGCAAAAAAGGGATAGTTTTAAGAAAGCTACCAAATACATATCGTGAAATTTTATCTTTCAGTCAGTGTGGGCGGTTCCAACAAAACGAACTTGGTGAAGATGTTTACTCTTACGCTTATTACTTACCCACAGCTGCGTGGTAATGCGTCAGTGCATCCGACAGCTGACCGCGTGCTAAAAAGTCTTTGCCCATTTCTAGATGATTGTCTATATCTGCTTGGTTTGATACCGCATCAGCTCCTGTGTAAAGTGACGAGTTTTTATATTTATATAAAGTACGCTATGTATTGCCTTTATTAACTGTATTATTTCTTACCTTCCATAAAGAGTTCTAGCAGCAGCAGCAGTACACAGGCGGCTAATCTTCTTTCTCCGCTGCCAAACGGTAGCAGATCGCTTAATGGCAAAGCCATTATGTTGCCTGCCTATATGTGTCTATGTGAGGACGTGGGCGTGTGCGTATTTGTAGGCCTCTTAATCAATTGAGATTATGTGAACAAAATCAAAGTTTAACAATAAACACGTCACTCTGATGATTAAAAAAGATTTGGCGTGGCAGAGAACTTCTCTTGAATGTTTATCACATCTGCTAATCTTTAGCGTTGCACCTGCCTTGTAGGTGATATTTTATGTTATTGCCGCGATTGCCATAAGCTTTGAGTCCGTTTAAGGAAGTAACTAAAAATTTTGACTTTGCT
This sequence comes from Scaptomyza cyrtandrae, assembly GCA_035044605.1. Taxonomy (NCBI): domain Eukaryota; kingdom Metazoa; phylum Arthropoda; class Insecta; order Diptera; family Drosophilidae; genus Scaptomyza; species Scaptomyza cyrtandrae. The sequence continues at coordinate 19,029,581 of JAWNNS010000640.1, forward strand.
TAGTTTCAAAATGTTTTGTTGAACGCAATATTTTGCTTTGTGTTCGTTTCGATCGGAATCCGACTCGTTATTGTTCTTCAGTCATACGTATGCCTAAATTTTGGTAGAACTTGCTGCTTAAAAACCTAAACACTGACGTGTTATGCGAACTACAGAGGCCAACAAAATGAAGTTGCCAGACAGCGCGGCGGCTTATGTCTGCACAGTTTCTGGCAGCGCTACACAAAAAAACAACAGGGCTGTTTCACTTAAGCCGCGCGATGCTGACGATATATATTGTATTTTTGAATTAATTTGATTTTAAATGAAATAATGAAACACATTTTTTGAATTTAATATATGGAAGTAAATGGAATTCGAATTTAGTAAATATACATATATTGCACTACCGCAACTAACATATAGATAGAACTCTATAGGTATTGATATTTCTCAAAACATGGGTTTTTCTTAACATTTAATATTGTAAATATGTGTTTATTTTTTAAATAAATGCAATAATTTTTGAGCATTAAAATGTTGCTTGTCGTTTAGCTTAAATACGTTTTATAACAATTTCATACTTAACACTAAAATGGTCACCTAATGGTCATGTGCATTATGTTAGGAGTGTAGAAATATATAAATGTTGGTTAAGATCTGGATGGACGATAAAATTCTATCTCTGGATGTGAGAGCTTTAAGCTACTGGAGTTCAATTGAGGAAAAAGCGATTGATACCGGAAAATATTTTAGTTGTATGAATTCTACCTACAGAGTACAAAGCTTCAGCACCTGACATGTCACCCTGTGCCTGATCCACTTAAGTTAATATAGTTATATGAATCAATTTGAGTCTGTGTAATTGATTGAGTATTAGTCTAATGATTGGATTAAGTGGAGGGTCTACAATTTAAAAGTTCTGTGTGGGGTGAGACTTTTTTAAAGTTTTTTACCCTTCATATAGTTTTATAGTTCTTTTGATGCTATGCTATCTCAATATTTGTTTTGTGCTGTTCCTCTTGATTTAATTTAAATGGTACATTTAGGAAATCACAATGTTGATCAAGTCCTCCAGCGAATCTTTGGTACGCAACTGGTTTGTATCATGTGCATTTTTCATATGAGCTGAAATAGCAAATAATTTTTTAGGTATATTTTTGATAAGTTATTCCAAATACAATAGCCACTGAATTGCAACGTTCTTTTTGCAATTATTTTCAAGTGACAACTGAATGGGTACTTTTAATACATACTTTTAAATTTAATGTGAGTCACAAAACGCTCCTGGCACAAATCGCACTTGTAGTAAGTGTTGCCGGTGTGGACACGTTGATGGAGACGCAGAGACTTCTCAAATAGATATGAACGTCCACAGGTGTCACACTTGAAGTTCTTCTCAAGAACTGCCAAAATAAAAATGGATTATAAACACAGTTCGATGTTGTTTGTAATCAAGTTACCCTCATGACTTCGCATATGCTGGGTAAGCACATATTTCAGGGCAAATGACTTGCCGCAAACATCACAAACATTGGGCTTCTCAGTGGCATGAGTCTTCATATGCCACTTCAAATCCTGGGCACGCTTATAGCGCTTGGAACAGTGACTGCATGCATGCAGTCGATCCGCTGAATGCACGGCCATGTGGCGCTCCAGTGCGGATTTCATGTTGAATCTCTGCGAGCAACTTCCGCATTGAAACAGACCCGTGTATTGGCGTTCTCGCTTCCGTTGGAGCACACGTTTATTATTGGCGATGACCGGAGCTGGAGGTTCCCGCTGCAAATGCACGGCGGTCATGTGCTGGATAAGGTCCTGTTCGCTATCAAACTCCTGGCGGCACGATTGAAACATGCATTCGCTGCGCTCCTGATGCGTTAGATTTTCCGTGTGCAGCTCGAGCATGTGAATACGTTTTTCAGCATACGAGTCAAAAACTTATCGAGGAATATTACAAAACATAAATTATTAAATACAAGAAAAAACACAAAAATTGTTAAACGGGGGTGTTATGAAACGCTAATTAAGAACTACAGTGGTCACCCGATATATTATCTTTGCAAATTGTTAATGTTAACAAAATGAAAATCGATACAGAATTTTGAAAACCATAATACAATTAGAAATAGAGTTAGCGATAGACCTTTGTAGATGATTGCATGCTGCGCTCCAAGGGGAATAGCGTACGGTGGACTTTATTGGTTATGCAAGGTGGTTGATAAACAAACTGATTAAAATTGTGGTCTATGTTATAAAAAAAATACAAAAGACAGCATTATGTATGATGTTTGTGTACATGCTTTTTTTTTAGCTAATTAATGTATAAAAAAAGCTGAGCCATGTTTACCGTTGGATTGCATATAGCGCATTTAGAAATAACTTGAATAAACACACAACAAAAAGCAGCAGATTGGCTTCTTCAGAGGTGAGAATGTACTTAAAGCGTTTGCGATGAATGTTTTGATGATGCGACAGATGTTTATTATTAATGACTTCTTATAAAAAAGTAAACTTTCATTGTGTGAGCTTCACATTTAATTTGGCGCTCACAAAATGATAGAATTAAATTAAGTGTCTAGCACCTTAGCCTATTTAGAAATCCTTAAATTCTTTTAAAAATACATTGTTTTCTTAAAAAGTGTAAAAAAAAATTAGCTTATTGATTGTCTAAATTCGGCTTAAGTGCATAAAATCTGAACAGATTTAACTTACCCTCAGTGCAAATGGCACATTTAAAGGGCTTCTCACCACCATGCTGTCTGTAGATATGCCAACGAAGAGTTTTTAGATGTGTGAATGCTATAAGCAGATATATTAGATTTTATTAATATATGTGTGTTCCAGTTATTTGAGCAAACCTCCCACCCACCTTTGCCACAAAAACCACAGTATTCACTCTTGCGGGAACCGGTTGCATGCGTTGCCTCATGACATTTAAGATGTCGTTGATTGATGAACAGCCTTTCGCAGCCGTTGTGGCGACATCTCAGTTGTCGCTCCGGTTTATGCCAGTTCATGTGGTAGTGCAGGCTTTTGCGTGTAAAGAAACGCTTCTCACACATGCTGCACTCGAAATCCGTTTCCGAATGATATTTCTCTATGTGATGCTGAAGATTATGAAGATTGCCGTACTTTTTGCCGCACACATCGCAGGCATAGTGTTTAACGACATGAGAGCTTTTCATGTGCACGGTACGAGAGGCAGCATCCTGGAAGCATTCTGTGCAATCCGGACAGTTGTAGGGCTGATCCGGATCGTGTGTTCTACTGATGTGCTCTAGAAGCATGTGCTGCAGTTCATAGCTCTCCTGTGGCTTATGGCAAAATTTACAAGCGTAGCTAATGTTCAATGTATTGTAATCGGATGCTAAATCCGCTTGCTCATCCACTTGTGGTAGAGATTCTTGTGTTTCGTTGATATTTATCGATTCTACATAAATTTCTATAGGCGTTGGTGATGCGTCCTCAAAAATGGCAGTGTTTTGTGTTGTTGTTGTCGTTGTTTCTATTTTAGTTGCTGTTTCTATTCCATATGCATCTTCTTCTATGTGCTCTCCTTCGTTTTTGTCATACAGGATATGGGCATCGATTTTATCAAAAATATTCGACAGCTTTAATTGAGCATCCTGACAGGCCAAGCGAAACGTGTAGATGGAGCAAAATTTTGTAAAACAATCGCTACATATTTTTTGTGGCAGTCCATCGTTAGGTGAGATCTAAAATAAATATGTGTAATTATAATAATATAAAAAACAATTTAACAATTTCAAAAAAGACAAAGCGATTAAAAACGTCCAGATATCGATTGCGATACATGTAAGCCACCGTTGCACGATCAAAAGCTTTATTAAAATGCAGCACACAAAGTTTCACAAATTGCATTTGCGGTTGAAATCGAGTAATTCTTTTGTTTGTGTTTTTCCCGCTCTTACCTGTAACTTCCAGTTGACGAACTCCAATCGTATTTGCGCCATTTCGCTCTGCCAACGCGCTGGATGGAACAAGTCCAGCCAATAGTTGTTGTTGCCATTTTCGAAATCGCACCTTGCACAAGTGCGACACGTTTCCATGGCTGCGGCAATAAACAAACTGAATCGTCAACATCAATCCGTGACGCCCAAGTCCAAATTGCAATTGTTAGCCAGCAAATCCAAACATACATACATACGCGCAAATACAAACATATGTAAATGATTGCATGTATTCATGTTGGCTTGTATTGTGCCCATGTAAAGTTATGCAACTTCACTAAATAACTCGAAAATCACACAAAAAAGCACACACATACATATTCTATACCAATTTTACAGCTAGAGTAACTGACAAACATCTGTTTCATTTGCAAAAGTTATAGTAATTGGGATGCTGCTTGTGAAATGTGTGCTTTGAACCTGGGCCACTCCAAAAACTTTTGTGCCTGTTAATCAGTTGGGGAGGAGGAAGAAGCTGGAATTAAAATGTTTTTGGCACATCCTGGGCAAGTGCGAGATGTTGTATGTAGCACACTCCCGCGTGAACTGACCTTTAATGTTTGTTCAAGCTATCGTGGAGATTGAATTCGCACGCACATAGTCTCACTTACATCTTCGTTCATACATGTGTGTAACTGCAGCAGTGGGGCGCATGTGTCGGTGTTGGCCCTTTCCAGCTATGTACATACACTCAGCTGTTATTGCTTTGTTTGTGTACTTGCGCAAAAGCCAAACCCAAATACAAAGCTCGCAATTGTTGCAAAACAAGATAAAGCTTTGTCCCAGTGGGAAAACAGGCAGAAGTTGAATGCAAATGATGTCCTAATAATTTGCATATATTTTTTATGAACTATATATTCTTATATTACAATAGCAAAACTGTTTTTAAGCTTTATTTATGTTGGCTTCATTAATTTATTACAAAATTACGATTTATTTCCAATGTGCTACGTTCATTTTGCCTGCCTAAAGCAAGAAAGCGAAAAGCTTTTGCTTTCAAAAACAAATTTTTAAAAGTGTAACAGCTACATTAACTTTATGCATTGAATAAATACTCTTCTTCTCTAAACTTTATAGATTTTTAACAACAAATTTGATTTATGCACAAAAGCTTATCAACATCAAAGTACAATCTTATGTAAGTTTTTCAATAATATAAGAAGTAGGGTATTTACTAGTTCCCCCTTTTTAATTTTTTTTTGTATTAAAAGCTCTTTACAGTAAACTTACATTAGTTTATTGATAATTATATACACAGGCATATACATACAAATTTCTAACTAAACTTACATTAGGCAGAATCTAAGACACGCTTCAAGAAAAAAAAAAAAACAAATCAAAAGATTGTCACTAACTAACTGGGCGGCAAAATGCCCAAAGCTCGTAAGCACACTTTGGCCGCATTCGACTTGGCCTCCTTTTTGCTGTTGCAACCAAGAGCAGGCGTATACGACTGTCCATTAATCTCCACGGAGAAGAGGAACATGCGATTATGCGATGGCCCCGTATCATTCCTTAGCGTATATTGCGGTGCTGTCCACCGGTTCTTCGATGTCAGTTCGTTGAGCACACAGACCGGATGCTTGTCCTGAGCAGTAAGCGCAGCCTGTGCGATATTCGAAGCAGCAGTTGCGTTCTTGTAAACATAACGTGCACCCGTTGGACGAGGCGAATGCTGTTTGATATCTTCGCGTGAGATCAGACCCCGCTTGTCCAGCTTAACGGTCAACTGGAGTGGCTGAAGTGAGCCTGTCTTTGTTCGTCCCAGTCCTTCGCCCGGCTTCCAGCCCATCTTCTGCAAGAGTGCCATTCCCATGCCGCCGGTGACGGGTTTGTTATCGGTCAGCTGATCCCGACGCGCCCACAACTGTGGTCCTCTATTCAGCTCATGAAACTTCATCACTTGTGCACCAGTGCTGCCTGTAAACTGGCCGGGCAGAAACTTTGATGACGCCCAAGAGGACATGTCCTTCTGAGAGTTGTTCATCATTGTCATTGCTTCAAAGTCGTCAGGGTTATCCTGCAAGGGAATGTTTTTATAAGCTTGGAAATAAAGATGAGGTAGATAAATGCAATACATACCTGTAATCGCCTTATTGCATTTAGACGCTGTGTTATTATGGTGTGCACATCTTTGCTGGGCGCCTGGGCTTGTGGGAAAATGGAAGCACTTGGCGCTGCCTGGGGTCGTGTCGCCGAAGATGGTATAGGCACCTCCGGTATAAATGGCGCATTAGGCGCTGTCGGCTGCTTAGGCGAAGGAACTTGAGTAGCAACAAAAGTAGGGATTGGAACTGGTAAGGGTGCGCTTAAGCCAGACGGAGGCACTGGTAAAGGCGGAGGAACCGGTAAGGGCGGGGCCAGCGATGTGGGCACCATTCTAGCTGTAGAGGTATCACAATCGGGTGCCCCGGCGGCTTCTAATAGATTAGAAGTAGACTTAAAAGCGGGCTCCTGCAATTCCTGCTGTGGCAGTGGCTTGGCAAAGACATTCATTTGTACATCCTTGAACATATTGGTTGACTGTTTGGCGGGCGGCAGAGCAGGTAATGGCGTCAGTGGATCAACGGGCACCCACACCTCGGACATCCGATGCACCTGACCGGAGGAGACGGGAAACTGCATAGTTATTGCTTTTGTTTGATCTTCGCGACGCGTGGTCGGCACAATTGGCGTCGAATTGCGTATGTGCATGACAATGGGTTCGCGCTCCTTGAGCTGGAAGGGATGATGAAAGGCCTTAGCGTTGCCATTCTTATCCACATCGGAATCCTCATCAGAACTGAGGTCGGACAACATTTCGCCGTTGGAGATTTTTTTGCAAAAGTCCGTTAAATCCTGTACGCTGCGACCGCCGTAGCGCATCTTTAGCATTACTTTATCCTTCACCTCCGGCGTCATCTCAGCGACGCCAGCCATATTACCCCGTTTAAACGTGTTAATCGCGTTGCGACGCGCAATCTCCAAGAGCCGCTTCTTATCGATGCCCAAATCACGTGACCGCGAACGAGATCGGGAGCGCTGCCTAGCGCTGGAGCTATTTGGTTGGCGAGCTGATTTATAGTTGCGGTTACTGTCGCTGGAATCCGGTTTGGAGTCCCCATAAAAGCTCCGTCGCCCGTTGGCTTTCTCTCGCAGATATGTTTCCTCATCGGAAAGCGAAAGCTCATCGGATTGACGTCGCTCCAATTTGATTTTAGTGGATCTAGCGTTTTTCTCCTTGGAGCGAGGTCGCTTTACATCGTGGTAGCCATTGTAGAAGCTATTGTTGCCTCGTGAACGCTCTCGATCAAGCTCTCGTTCCCGCTCCCGATCTCGTTCGCGGACCCGTTCCCGCTCGCGTTCTCGATCTCGCTCTCTTTCCTTTTCGGAAATCGAACCCGAGTCCTTCTTGGGAGGGACTGGCTCCTTATCCGGCTGTGGCGCCGCATACCGTTTTCTTGTTTCCGCCTTTTCATCTGGTTTGTTTGTGACAGTTACTTTATCTTTGGACTTTTCACGATCCTTATCCTTATGCTTATCCTTGTGCTTATGCTTGTGTTTTCTTCGCTTGTGCTTGTGTTTATCGGAATCCACATCCGTTTCAGAGCATTCGCCATCGGATTTTTCATGTTTGCTACGCGACTTTTTTTTCTTCTCCTTCTTAGACTTTTTGTGTTTCGTTAGCAGGCTTTTGTCATCCAACAGTGCTTCTGGTGGTGCAGCATTGAATACGCTAAAAAGCTCTGCGAGAAGTTCGTTCGATGATTTCACAGGAGCGATTTGTTTTTTATCCTCCAGCAAAGAATCGTTGCTGTCACTTTCCGAAGGTGTTCCCGTTGGAGGCGAAGCACTCTCGGATTTGATGGCTCGCAGCTTCGCTTCGACCTCGGCATCAATCTTCTCACTTTTCACCCGCAGAGGCAGAAGCTCATTTACAGCCTGCGGCTTCTGCTGTTGCTTCTCTAGTGCATTGGCACTCTCCGCCTTTTCAGTCATGGCCATAGCTGCGTTGGCTGGCAGAAAGGGATAAATTTCATTATATTTTATATATACACAAATGGTTCTCTTTTTTTGCACGCCTTGACCATTTTTATCGATAGGTTTAGCCAAAATATTACAAATCTATGTCATACCTAATGGCGATGTGTTCAATTTCGATAACATTATGTTTAACTATTTAAGTAAGTTGGCATCCCAGTCGATGAGAAGCGCAGCCAACTTTAGTCACGTCGCTGTCACGAATTGCAGTTTTATATATCAAAAAAAGTTTAATCACTTTTTGAAAGGCCTGTAAAGTGTCAGTCGAGTTGTTAGTTTGGGCCGAATCAACTGGATATGTAAGTAAAAACTAAGAAAATCTATTTTTGCTGTTCTAATAGAACGTTAACTGTAAACTGGAAACATTTATAATCGCCATTTCTTTTTTCGCCTGGCTCTGCCCTCTTCTACGACTGTCATTGTCATCGTGCTGCTGTGTATTTGTGTTGGTTCTCTCGATTTCGATTTTGTTGAAACGAACGGACGTCTACGCTTTTGCTCTCTGCCTTGCCCCGTGCGTCTACTATTCTTTTGTTTGTGTCGGTATTTGCACCACTGTGTGTGTTTGTGTGTGTGTAGAAATTTTCGATACCAGTATAATTGAAATAACTAAGCAGTAGAGTACAACGAAAAAAAAATATTCGATTTATTTGGAAGTAACAGCACAAGCTTTTCATTTTTGATTGAAGATTATTGGCAGACGCAAAGAAAAACACACAAAGAAAAAGTAAAAATGACATCGCTGGAGCAAAATCGCTTACAAAACTTTAAAAACAAAGGAAAGGATCAAGATGTAAGCTATAATAAAATATAATTGAAAAAATAAATAAAATATTTTAATTTTTAGGAAATGCGTCGTCGTCGCAACGAAGTGACTGTTGAGCTGCGCAAAAACAAGCGCGACGAGACAATTCTCAAGCGTCGTAATGTGCCCAATTTGGACTCGAACACAGATGAGGACGAACAGTTGCCCAACACCATAAATTTGAAGAAGCTAGCTCTGGCCGCCGCTGATCTATCAAAGCCGGAGCAACAGCTAGCCGCCGTTCAAGCGGCACGTAAATTGCTATCATCCGACAAGAATCCACCCATCAATGATCTGATCAACAGCGACATATTACCCATTCTTGTTGAATGTCTTAAACAACATAATCACACAATGCTGCAGTTTGAGGCTGCATGGGCATTGACCAATATCGCATCAGGCACATCTGATCAAACCAATCAGGTAGGAAAAAATAGACAAACGTAAAACATTTCTATTTATTTATTTTATTTGCGTCAAAGTTTGACTGCTATTTAACGCGAAGCAAATTATCTTAAAATCTTGATTTCTAAATTTATGGGAATTAAAATACTAACAGAGAACTGAGATGGATTTAAAATTTCATATTAACTAATTGTGTTATTTTGTGGTCGTATTTTCGCAGGTGGTTGCAGCTGGAGCCGTTCCGCTCTTCCTTCAATTGCTAAACTCACCCGCACCAAATGTCTGCGAACAAGCCGTATGGGCTCTGGGCAATATCATTGGCGATGGTCCAATGTTGCGGGACTATGTCATTAAGCATGGCGTTGTGCAGCCGCTATTGTCGTTCATAAAACCAGATATACCCATATCTTTCTTGCGCAATGTCACCTGGGTGATTGTGAATTTGTGCCGAAACAAAGATCCGCCACCACCAGCTGCTACAATACACGAAATCCTGCCCGCACTGAACGTGCTGATCCATCACACTGACACAAACATCCTGGTCGATACGGTCTGGGCCATCAGCTATTTGACCGATGGTGGTAACGATCAAATCCAAATGGTTATCGACAGCGGCGTTGTGCCAAAGCTGATACCGCTGTTGGGCAACAGCGAGGTAAAGGTGCAGACGGCTGCATTACGGGCTGTGGGCAACATTGTAACCGGATCAGATGAACAGACACAAGTGGTGCTCAATTTCGAAGCATTGTCGTATTTCCCAGCACTTCTGTCGCATCCAAAGGAGAAGATACGCAAGGAGGCTGTGTGGTTCCTGTCCAACATTACCGCTGGCAACGAGTCACAGGTGCAGGCTGTCATTAACGTCGGCTTGCTGCCGAAAATCATTGACAACCTGAGCAAGGGCGAATTCCAAACGCAAAAAGAGGCCGCATGGGCTATAAGTAATCTGACCATTAGCGGCAGACCCGAACAGGTGTTCACATTAATAAAAGAGGGCGTCATTCCCCCCTTCTGCGATCTGCTCTCGTGCCAGGATACACAAGTGATTAATGTAATAAGATAGATACAAAGTTTCTAACACAACGATTAATATTATTATTTTATTTTCTCTCAGGTTGTGCTCGATGGTCTTAATAATATGCTCAAAGTGGCCGGCTCACATGTCGAGGAGGTGGCCAATTTGATTGAGGAGTGCGAAGGACTCGCCAAAATTGAGCGACTCCAAAACCACGAGAATGTGGATATTTACAAACTGGCATACGAAATTATTGAGAAATATTTTACAGAGGTAAAAAGCCTAAACCATTTATATAGCTTAACGAATTTGAATAATCCACAATTACTTTCCATCCACAGGGCGAACAATCTAACCTGGCACCGGAATCGGATGGCCCAGAATTCAACTTTGACCCGAACACAGAGAAAGTACCAATGAACTCGTTCAATTTTTAAAACTCCATGGATGAGCAAAAATCAAATACACATCCAGTTTGTGTATACTCCAATGATGATAGCATATAGCAATAAGATTTCGAGCGATACTCTCTGTGCCCATTCAACAATAACAATTTTGACAGCAAAAAAAAAAACAAAAAGAATATAATATGCACATTCTATATGACAACTTGGTTATATATATGATAACAACATACATACACAAAAACTACAGATAAACGAAAAATCGTTGCAGAAATCGGCCCTTTTAAAAATCTGTGTTAAATTTTATACGTACATACATAAATAATGTATGTAAATATAAAACAAATCAAAGTAAATAATTTGTTGATCATTGGTTTGATGCATGTTGCAATAGTGCAAAACCTTTTTTTAGTTATTTATATTTTCAAAAATCCAAATTTCATGCTAGATATCTTCCATAAATAAGCAAATATTTCTTTAAACGGGCTACAAAGACGCAAACGAAATATTGCAACTGCAACAAACAAAATGTGCTAAAAACGGCAAACAACAAGAACACACACACACACAGACAGGAATAATAAAAAATTGTAGAACTATTTGATTTGTAATGAATAATTTAATTGAAATGTACGCCTTTGATTTGTAATTTAAATTACATAAACATTTCTAACAAGAAAAAAACAATAAAAAAAAAACAGCATTTGCTGCAGTTTTATTTTTCATTTACAGGAAAAATCTATAAAAACTGGAACTGAAGAAAAATATAAAATAACAGAAAACACTTGTATGTATAAAACGCAGACGCCAGGCTGAAAGGTGGGGTGACTAGCTAACTAAGTAACAGTTGCTACAGATATATACGTTCATACAAATATATGTAAATACGTCATGATTAATACAATATTTGCGTTGATGCGCAATAGTCTGTTCAGATTTAAATTATATATGTATGTGCATATATACATCTCCACTGTACACATTTGTATGCGTGAATCACAATGCGTGTGTGCACATGCATTTGATATTGATAGAGGCTATAAAATATACATACATAATACAGATATTAGAGTGAACATTATGTGTAACCGTCATGATTAGTGATGGGTCGTGCATTGAGGAGCAATGGTGAACTATCGATACCTTTAAGCAATCATGATATCGGTTTATATTACAATTTTCATGTAGCTCTCAAAAATTGTTATAATTAATGTCTGAGCAACAACAGCAGCATATTTAAAAAAATAAATGGTTTTAGTGGCTCTTTAACTGCAATAATACATCTAAGTATTGATATTTTGGCCAAACTTTCAATTAGTAAGCGATGTGCCTAGTATTTATATTAGCACAAAACTTGTGCTAATCACATTTCAAGCATAGCTTTACTCAAATTGATAAGATTTATATGAGATAACCATTTTGATCATAGATTGCATTAAAATATGAACTTCATATGGAACTACACTGACAACTTTATGGGTCTATTCTTAAAAAATGTTTGATAAACAGCCAAATCAGTTTTGATAAGCTTATAGATGTGTAAATTGTTATGTATTTTAAATATACATATGTATATATTTTTAGCTATCGTTCAATTAACATTTGGACTTAGATTTCATATTACGATTCGCATTTGTGGAAAGTTCGTGAGAGTCGAAGTGTCTCGTGATGCATTCGGCGGAGCACACGCACACACATAACTGCAGTTTGGTGTTTATATTTAGATATGTGTGTGCATTTCCAATATAGTTAAATGCAAATATAAACGTTTCCGTCAACATTGCGCTGCGGAAATTGGCGCAGGCAATACACGAATGGCAATGTCAAACAAATGTTGCGTGTGAATATCAAGGCCAAGGACGTTGCGTTTGCAGTTGTTTTAAGTGAGCGCCGATTACGAAATGATCAATTTGAGAATTTTATCTAAAAACAGGTTCTTTTCTTTTGTCTTTTTTATAGAAAGTCAAACACTCATGTAACAGCTCTCTCAGCTTTTTAAGGTGAGTGAATGTGTATATTCGTAAATGTCTCTCGCATCCCGCCCCTCTTACGCACACACACACACTCATACCTCGCGAGAGCTTACCGCGCCGACGCTAATGTTAATCAACTCAACGCTTTTGTTATTCACACTGAATCCATTTACTCAGTACGGGTGAAACTGTCTGTCCGTATGCTAGTCAGCGCTTGTAGTCGCGTGGAAATTTTATTTATTGTTCTTATTGTTGGCTTTCTCTCAAACTCGCACAAAAAAAATGTCTTCGACAGCTGTTCAACCACCACCACCCGTTCCACCAACGCCACCACCCTCAGCTGCTGCTGCAACTGGAAAGGGCATTCACACAAAGATCTACAATGGCATGATTGGAGCTTGTGACAAATTTGTGCCTGCCAAATTAAGGCCACTTTGGATGCACGCAGCAGGTTAATCAAAATCAAATACGGCAAAGAGTATACACGTGGCACTTTAACTTTATTACTTTATAATCTTAGGTCCTAAAACGATATTCTTCTGGGCACCAGTCTTCAAATGGGTAAGTTAACAGACAAACGGACAATGTAACAGCCTGTTACATAATGAGGACAGGTGACCTTCGCCAATTCTCATTATCTCTTGTCGTCTGCTTCTAATAGACAAATTCTGAATGACATTATAAACACAAATCAGTGAGTGTGCCACCGTGATTGCTTTTATGATTGTTTGTTTGTTTGCGCGTGTGTATTTGTGTGAGATTGTGGACGTCATTTTTTATTTGCTGCGCTTCAAGTGGTTATTTTTACACGCTTTTATATCACGATAACATTAAATTTACATATAGAGTTATCTATTAATCTATTTATAGGGTCTCGTCGCAGCTGGACTCAGTGATTTAGCGCGTCCAGCGGACACAATTTCCGTATCGAGCTGCGCTGCTTTGGCGGCAACGGGTATAATTTGGTCACGTTACTCGCTGGTGATTATACCAAAGAATTACAGTTTATTTGCTGTGAATCTCTTTGTCGGCTTGACGCAAGTAGTACAGCTGGGACGTGCTTATAATTACCAATTGCAACAAGAAAAGCTCAAGAAGGAACTGGAGGAAAAACCCGCTGTGACACAATGAGCAACTGTACGATACACAATCCTTGGGTGTTGATACGCACATAACAGCGCAGCAGGCGCATATCGAACCACATTGTGTTTTAGATTAAGTTGTGTTCTATTAGCTTAAGCGACTGACCATTTTCTATGCCAGTGGTTCACTGTTGCCTTACAAACGTGATTTGTATTGTTTAAGTTATAAACTTTGGAGGGCTCATTTATATCTTAATTGCACGTAGTATAATAGACTTTTGTGATTATTGTAAACAAAAAAAATACGAAGAAAAATAAACGAGTACATTCATTAGATTGTAGAAAATAATGTGAACGAGCTTTTTAAAATGCCCAGGCGCGCATTGCTCGACGATAAGTATCGATAGCAACCGAATACTTTTGTTGCAGTGGGTGGTAAATTTTGCTACACATCGCTGTCAACAGCTGTTTGCATTCCTAATATATTACAACCAAAACTTTGATCAGGAAAATTTTCTCTTAACAATGAATTTAATAAGTGGCATTAAATTGTACATTGAAAAGATGTGCACAGAGTCTGGACCAGGCATGAAAATAATACTGCTTGATAAGGAAACGGTATGAATTCGCAAAAAACATTATCAATTTGAATGGCTGCAGTTAAGTTTTATTTTAATATTACAATATTTAGACGAGTATTATATCCATGGCGTTTAGCCAGTCGGACATGCTACAGCGCGAGGTCTATCTCTTCGAGCGCCTGGATTCTGGACGTTCCAATGAGCGCTTAAAGTACCTTAAGTGCATTGTTTTCATACGCCCCACTAAGCAAAACATCCAGCTGCTGGCCAACGAGCTGCGTAATCCCAAATATAGCGCATATTTCATATGTAAGTGATTTAAAATAGCTGCCAAAGATTACGTATTCATTTTATGCCTTTTGAACAGATTTTAGCAACATTATACCACGCACTGATATCAAATACTTGGCTGAATGCGATGAGTCAGAGTCAGTGAGGGAAGTGAAGGAATTGTATGCTGATTATTTGTGCGTTAATCCCAATCTGTTTTCACTAAACCTGCCCAACTGCATGACAAACCTTAACTGGCTACCGGATGCGTTGACACGCAGCGTGCAGGGCATAACAGCTGTATTGCTATCTCTTAAATTAAATCCAGTTATACGTTATCGGGCAGGCTCGCAAGTTGCTCAGCTGCTTGCCAAGTTGATCCATGATCAAATCACTAAGGAATCCTCGCTGTTTGACTTTCGAAGTAATGTGGATGGCGCTGCGCCACCAATGCTGTTGCTATTGGATCGCCGTGATGATCCAGTAACTCCACTGTTACATCAATGGTCATATCAGGCAATGGTGCATGAGCTGCTCCAAATACGAAATAATCGTGTTGATCTATCCGAACGACCCAGTGTGCCCAAGGAGTTTAAAGAGCTGGTGCTATCTGGTGATCAGGATGACTTCTATGGCAACAATATGTACGCTAATTATGGCGAAATTGGCAGTACCATAAAACAGCTAATGGAGGAGTTTCAACGCAAAGCGAACGATCACAAGAAAGTCGAAAGTATTGCTGATATGAAGAACTTCATCGAATCGTATCCTCAGTTCAAGAAAATGTCCGGCACTGTGCAGAAACATTTGTGCGTCATGGGCGAACTGTCAGCCATTTCGAATAAACGCAATCTATTCGAGGTTTCCGAACTGGAGCAGGAAATTGCCTGCAAGGCGGAGCACGCTGCGCAGCTGCAGCGCATCAAAAAACTGATTGCCGACGAGCGCGTCAGCATTGATGATGCCATTAAATTGGTGGCCTTATATGCATTGCGCTACGAGCGTCATGCCAACTGCGATACTTCTGGTCTGCTGCAGATTGTCAAGAGTCGCGGTGGAAATACACAAACTGTGCCCGCTTTGATTGAGTATGCGGGCATGCATGTGCGTCAAGGCGATTTGTTTAATATGGTGCGCATCACAGATGCCGTCAAGCTGACCCGTATTCTTATCAAAGGTCTTAAGGGTGTCGAAAACGTTTTTACTCAGCACACTCCGTTGCTCAAAGAAACGCTCGAAGATGTTTTTAAGGGTCGCGAGCTAGATCCACTTTATCCAGCTATCAATTCAGAGCTTGTGCCATTCCGACGACCGCCACAGGAGGTAGTTGTATTTATCATTGGTGGCGCTACCTATGAGGAGGCCTTAACAGTGCATCAACTAAATAATGCTGGCCATAGGATCATCCTTGGAGGCACCACTATTCACAATTCGCAGAGCTTTATCAGTGAAGCCCTTGCTGCAACAAGTGGCACACAATTTAAACATACCAAATCCATGCTTAAGTATTGTTCCCCAGACAACCTCTAAGCGCATTCCCTATCAAATATACTATATACTAAATTTATTCATATTTGTTAACTATTTATGTGTTATTTATACCTAATTAATCTATATACAAATCTTCGCCTATGATTGTTATGTGTAATATATACCTACATATGTATGTGTATCATCTTTTATAAATAAATTAATAACTTAAATTTTAAAATTGGTATATCGGATAACAAGCGGTTCAAATGTTGTTTAAAGGTCAACAGCATTTTACCTTCTTCCTTAGGGATGTCTTTTAAACACCATCTTGACAACGGTAACTAAGCTAAGGTAACTGTCGATGACTCAAATAACAACCATTGTGAAATTTTAATTCATCATGTCCAGTTCATATTTTAACGAGATCTGGCATCAATCTCAGCATGAATGCGAACAATTGGCCATTATCGACTATGAGCGACAGCATCAGAATGTGGATACAACAGTGGCAACAATTAGCGGCGTTACTGGTGTCATTGCCAGCACTGTGGCTGCCGCTGCCGATGCCAAGGCGCTTCTACAGGCTAGTTTATATGAGTTCTATCTGCGGTATATATGTCTAAGCAATCGGTTAGAGGAGGTCTATGATAATGCAAGTATCACCAAAGCTTCAATATCAAAACTTTTTTCTATCAAAATCACCTTGGCTTTCTACCCCAATATAGATGTTACAGCCCCAGAAACGTGAACTGGTGCGTAAGCTTCTGGACGCCTGTCTGGGACGTGTAGTGGAGCTAAAGCATGATCTGGTTAACATTGATTTAATGGAGTTTAGCTATAATGACGATGTCGTGGAACGTCTACGTCTAACGCCCATGGACACGGAGCTACGAATTCCTCGATATTTTTTACGTGAACGCGAAGAGGAGTTGGAATTTCGTAAGCGGACCATGCATGAAATTCTGATCAAGCTGGGTTGGCTGGAGGAGCATGCACTGGAGGAGCCACTCACTGAGATTGAGGCCATACGGCTGCTGCAGATGCACGAGCGTGCACGACAAGGACGTCTTCGGGCGCACTTTATGAAGGAGATACGCAAGGAGAAAGGCAAAAATGAGGATCGCAGCGATAAAGAGCGCAGTGATTCCGGTCTCATGGCCGCCATGAAGATACAGAAAATGTGGCGTGGGCACACGGCGCGACGCATTACACGACGCCGCAAGATGGATGAGATGATATTGATTGGCATGGTGCCACCACCAGCTGCAGTGCTCAAGGAGCGCGCCGAAAAGCTGGAGAAGCACAACGAGCACGATGTCCGGCGACGACATGTGGCGCAAAAGACGTATTCGGCGCAGTTTGAGGCTCGGCAGGCGACCATACTGGAGGAGATTAGGCAGAAACATGGCCCAAGCATGAAGGAAGACATTGCCGATGAGATACGCGCCTGGATCAAGGATTGCTTCGACAAGACAGGCAAATTGCCGGATTTTCCATCCGAAGATCAAGGCGGCTCGCTTCACATTTTTAGTCGTCCAGGCACAGAAAGCGAGCACAGTCGCTCCTCGGCACGTTCCTCTAAGGAGTCGCGCAAGACGAAGGATAAATCGAAGTCACCAGCTCGCAGCGGTGATTTAAATGTAAACGAAAACCAGGAAGAGGACATTAACTTTCAGCCGGCTCCATCGATTTGTCTACCCGATATACGAGCGGAAATTGAATTGTAAGTTAAATCTTCCACAGGAAACTTAATTCTCCATGGTATAACTTATTGTTTGATGCAGCTTTAACGACACTTGGCGTGATAAGGACGAAACCGGTGTGCTCAGTCAAGCAGCGTATGAGGATATGATATACACGGAGAAGTATCAAGAAGTTGAACTAGAATTTCGACGAGCTGTTGACGATGTAATGCGACAGGAACTGGAACTACTCCAGACCATGGTGGGCAAGAAGGTGAAGAAGAGCAACAAAAAAACACGACGCTCCGGCAAGAAGAGCAAGAAGAAGAAGGAAAAGGATCTGACACCCGATCGTACCACAGAATCATTGTACGAGGAGCTGGTCACGAACGGCATTATACGCAAATATCCGGAACTCAAGCTAAAGCAATTTCTGGGCGACAAAGCGCTAACCGCACGCAATGGAACGAATCCCTCGCCAGGTGATATACGTCAGGTGCTCACCGAATATTGCATTCTGCCACTTGGCTCGGAGGCCATACACAACTGTACGCCATTGATACGCTCCGTGCTGCTGGCCGGTCCACGTGGATCTGGTAAAAAGGCGCTGCTCCATGCGATCTGCACTGAGATTGGCGCCGTTCTATTTGATCTGACGCCAGCGAATATTGTGGGAAAATATCCCGGCAAATCAGGTCTGATTATGCTCATGCACTTGGTACTTAAAGTATCCCGACTGCTACAGCCAGCAGTTATTTATATGGGTGATGCAGAGCGTCCGTTTATGAAGAAAATACCCAAAACAGATCGTACTGATCCCAAGCGTTTGAAAAAGGATTTGCCTAAGCTCGTTAAGAATATTGCGCCCGAGGATCGTGTAATATTCGTTGGCACCTCCAATTTACCCTGGGAGGCGGATCAAAAGCTGCTGCAATCTGTCTACAATCGTTTCATTTACATTCCACGTCCAGATTACGGTGCCATGTCGCATGCCTGGAAAACATTGCTGCAGTGGGTACTACATCTATTTTGTTGTTTGTGGTTTGAAGACAATCTGACCATTTTTCCATTACATACAGTGAATATTCTGGCGGAATTTCAAACTTGGACACCAGCGCCATGGCGAAAATATCGGACGGTTATACCATTGGCTCAGTTGATGCCTGCCTTCGGGAGGTGATGACCTGCAAGCGCAAACTGCAACTCCGCTCCCAACCGCTCACAAATGCAGAGCTCATCAATGTGCTGTGGTAGGTGGTAAGGGTAGGAATTAAGATCAAAAGTTTTTCTAATCTGTTTTTACATGCTTTAGTGCACGAGATCCAGTCTATCGCGAGGAGGAGGAGGCATTTGAATCATGGTGGTCAAAAACTCCGCTGGGTCGACGGCGACAACGCTTTCTAGAGCTGGAAGAGGAACGAATGCTTGAGGAGCAGGCACAGCAGGCCAAGCAGGGTAATGGGAACAAAAAGAAAGGCTTGAATTAAACTGCAGTTAAAAAAAAATAACTTGAATAAAGATACACATAAATATTAATAATTTCTATTGCTATTTTAACTTATAAGTGAAGTCCTTATTGCCGCATTTGCAGTTCAATTGATTGACATCCAATTTAAGAGTCTCGTGATCATCGAGTAATTGTTGCAGATCCTTAAGCTTGGCCTGTATGAATGCCTGGTGATCGCCAACACACCACATAAGACTGACATGAAACGAAGGTGGCTTATAAAATTGCGGCAAACGATAGTCACGCATAACCATATCAACGGGCGTCAAAAGGGCAGACATTTTTGTCGTAAAAGCAGCATCCAGCTGCACGGCCAGAAAGGTACGCGTGTGTTCCTCATTTGTGTAGACTCGAAGCTAATGATTATATAGAATATATACAACTGCTCGTCTGTAAGAATGCTTAATACTTACCAAATGCAGCGTGCTGCTGAACCTGTAAAAATTACATATATCTTCAATAAAAACAACAAATGGAAGATCTGAATACATTTCTTACCCAACGCAGCTATTTAGCGCATGCTGCAATGATCGTTGAAACTCATCAATTTGATGATATTGCAGGACTACGGTTTTGCTTAAGCTTAGATGTAATGATTCATTGGCCTGCATCTCAATTTGTGGCGCCAGTCTTTCGATAGCCTCCGACTGAAATTCTTCTAGCTGTTCGACACAGGCTAATGCTTGCACAAACACAAAAGTTGCCCAATTGCCTCGTTCGTGTTTAAAACTACGTATGCGGCCGCCATGCAATGCCGCATTATCATAGTCATCTTCCTCATCATCCTCTGGGGCAGCTTTTGCTATCTTAGCGCCCAACAAGGAGGCAGCTGTGGGTAAGGCCGGTCTAGCGAGTTTACAATGTCAGAGGCATTACATATTTTTTAGTAATCAACATTACCTTTTGAGGAGGACTGAAGCAACAGGTGTGCCGTCTGTCTCCTCACCTTCAGAGCTTGAGCTGCTGCCGTAATCCACTAGTGACATAATGTGGAAGTAGTTATTTATTTACTATTTTTTGAGCTGCAACAATTTGCTTTGACCGGGTATGCAAATGTAACGCAACGCGCAGTGTGACCATATGTATGATTTAAAATCGATTTTTCACTCAAAAATAAATCCACCACATTTTCAGACTTATGTTGACGAGAAAATAACTTAAGAAACATTAATTATATCTACCCATTCATTAGATTTATTTTTATTTTGGCTTAAGACTTAGATAGTGCTATTATCGACATATGTTAAAAACGTTGGTATTCAGTATCAAGAAGTTGTAAAAATACTTGAGCTTGTTTTAAAATATTTATTTACAGTCACACTGGCGGTGAGTGTCAGTCAAAAGTCTCTCTCCGAATAGTCCGGCACTTTTTGGCACATTTATTCAATTTCTGATTAAAATATCTCTACAATGCAATTGCATGCGCATTGCTAAAACGACCACAACAAGTAGCAGTTTCCTAAAAAAAAACAAAATGCAGTTGGGCTCCAAACTTCATGTGTATAAGGGCGAGTGGGGGCTGCCGTCCATTGATTTCGAATGTATGCGTGCTTTGGTAAGTTAGTTGCATCATAATCAGCAACAACTCCTATCAGTGATATCAATAAATTTATATTAATCAAAGTATTGTCATTTGGTGAAATTGGCAAACAGTGTCTCTTACGCTTCACCCGCTGCCCCATGGACATACAAACAAACACAAATCCATTGAGGTCAGGTGCAGGAAAATTGCCATATCTACAAATTGGCAATGATAAATTTATTGGATATAAGGAGATCAAACGCGTGCTGGATCTTGAGGTGAGCAAAACATAATAACGCAGCGCCGGGTGATTGAACCTGTTGCCTATTTATAGGCACAGACTGATTGTTTTTATTTTTTTGCGCATTTGTTTCACTTGTCTAAGATCGTAATTGAAATTTGTTTTGTTTTGATGCTTTTCAGGGATACCCAGTTGATGCGCACTTAAATATAAAACAGAAGCATCTGTCCACCACATACTCGAACTGGGTATTCACACAGCTGCATGCCTATTACCATTACTTCCTGTATGGTGATCCCCAAAATTATGATACAACCACACGTGGTTTGTACGCAAAGCGCACACCATTCCCGTTCAACTTCTACTATCCGTCAACGTATCAACGCGAAGCCTGCGATGTGGTTCAGGTTCTGGGTGGTTTCGACATTAACGATAAGCTGGAAAAGCATGAGAGCCATTATGTAAGTGGATAACTATTAAATTCAAATCAAAAACTTTGAATAATCTTATATCAAATATTTTAGCTCGTTGCAAATGCCAAAAAATGTGTCAACTTGCTTTCGCGCAAGTTGGGACGCAAGGTTTGGTTCTTTGGTGACACCTACAGCGAATTAGATGCCATTGTCTACAGTTATCTGTCCATTATCTTTAAAATAACGATGCCAAATAATCCGCTACAAAATCATATAAAAGGCTGTCAGAATCTAGTTAACTTCATTAACCGCATAACCAAGGACATATTTCGCAATGAATGTTATAGTTCGATAAAGTTAACGAAAGCCTCCAGTCATCCAGACAGCACACTAACGCCTACAGAGCGCAAGTTTCTAGAAACAGAGCTGAACACAAAGATTGTCGCCGGCATTGGTGCTGTGGTAGCAATGGGCGCATTTGCAGCTTGGCGTGGCATTTACACCCAGGTACAAAAAACTTTATTAATTTTTTAATTTATTATTATTTTAATTTATTCATTGTTCGTTTAGCTAAAACGTTCGGCAGCGGATTACGACGGTCTCGAGTATGAGGATGATGAGGTGGAGGAGGTACTGGATTAGTAACCGCTGTGTACATTTATAGATTCTAATTGTCTATGTATATTTATAACGTTCAGAAAGAGAGTGAAACATAATGCGCATCTATATGTCAGCTGTCCACCAGTAACTCGTTTAGGTACACGCATATAAGTATATACGATTTGTAGCTATATACATACCTATTTTAATAATGCGCCAACAATTATCATTCGATTTTAAACTATCCTCCCCTGTGTAAAATTGTGTGTTAGAAACGAGAAAGCAGCAACCAAAGCGTAATAAACGTGCAACTGACTCTGTTAATGTTATTTAAATCTTACTTAAATTACTTAGTTATATTAATTGGCACAGTGTTTGCTAAAAATTTGAAACATAACAACTCTGCAGACGTCTAGAGTATAAAGTTTTTAATATAGAAGACTGTTGAAGAAATTATATTACATTCTCTCTCATTTTAATGGAAGTCACATATAAAACTATAATAAAATTCACCTATTGTTAAACCATTTACCTTTCTTATTTTTAAATTGAAAAATGTTCATTGTACACTTTGAAATATGAGACTTTGTCTAAAGACATAGCTTCATAAATTTTATAAATATGTGTTTTGCTTGACATAAATAATGTTTATTAAAAATCTAATCTTAGTATTAAATATTTGTCACATTAATTTGAAGAGGGAACGGAAATCAAGCAATGGAGATATATTAGAAGTGATTATATATAATATAATTATACAATATATGTATGTTAGTCGTACTGGAATTTCTAAATTAACGTCCATTTTCCTAGATTCTCATGTCTTGAGCGCATCTTGTAGTTTTCGGCGTGCTACGCCTACTCGATCTTCTTGCTTGCGTATGTCATCCTCCGATATGATAACTGCATGCATTAACGGCTGCTCAGGGTTCATAAATGCCATTGCATTCTTGGTCAGCTCAGCCTTGGAAGAGCTCTGTCCTTGGACGCCAGCATTGAGCATATGCAATGCCGTTGCCACCGATTGCAAAACAGTCTGCTCGTTGACATTGGGACCAACAGTTCGTATGGTCTTTGGCAGTGATATATCGTCTAGCTCCTCTCCGTTGTCATGACAGGCACGCAAGCGTTCCAAACGCTTTTCCCAGAACAACTGTTTTGGCTTCTCCTGGCCACCGTGTTTGGCATCATGTTTTACCTTGCTAGGCTCATGATTTCGCACCACGGTCACCGGTTGCTTAAATATGGAGGCAGTTTGTCGTATAGGGGGCACCAGGGAGACATCTGTGCGCAGAGCGCGGCTGCAAAGGCAAAAATAAATTAGTTTCATACATAATAAAAAATGTTAACAGAAAAAATTGTTGTGAAAATGTCTACGATGACAAATGCTTAATGTAATTATACCGTGGTCACACGAAATAAATCATTTTCTTAACAATTTTTAATAAAATATTCATTGCATTGTTAACAACAATTGTATTATAAAAGAAAAAAAACTTGTATGGAAAATAAAAAACTTTATCAACAGTTGTACACTTGTTGCTGAACATTAGTTATGTGTTATATAAAAATTAAAAAAAAAGCATCAGTTACAAAACTAAAAAGAACATGCACTTAGTGATAAAGTATTTAAGTGAAAGTTAACTACAGTAAGTAAACAAAACAACTATGGATTAGATTAAAAAATTGAATATAGTTCAGGCGCATGCAGGAGCTCGTGGAGCCAAGGACGTTCAGCTTGGCTCTACCTGAATTCAAATTGATGTTGCTGCTGTTGTTGTTGTTGGCGCAGATTAGCTGCTGCCGCTGCAGTTGTTGTTGTTGTTCCTGATCCCGATAGTCCTGTTGCTGTTATCGATGCTGCAATACTAATACCGCTGACGCTGTGGTTGTTGTTGTTGCTATTGATGTTGGAGCCTTGAGCTTGAGCACGACTATATTTTCGTTTTAGTGAATTAGCAGCGTTGCCACCTAGACCAGCATTGCTAATAATAGCGCCTGCTGCATTGCAGCGATAGAGTGATATTGACGGGGACGGCATTTGCCGTTGCAATTGCATTTTGCCGGTTTGAAAATCAAAGTTGCTGATGTCAAACATTTCAGCGCTTAATGTGTGGGCTAACTGCGGTTTGCTTTCAACTCTTTTGCCTGTGGGGCTGTACACATCCAAATAGATTGGACGGGGGCAGGTATGTTTGGTGAGGGTGGGTGTTTGTGCGTGTGTGTGTGTTTGTGTGTGGTAAATGTAATAACAAAAAAGTAGTGAGAGTGATTACAACGTTTTCGTTATCGCACGTGCATTCGCTGTTTTTTTCTGTGTATTTTTTGTATATTACAGCTAACGTTAGTTGCCAGGCTTCACCTTCACCGCGTACCTGTGCTTTCTTAAAGATCAACCGAGTAATTTGCTTGGTTACCTGTAGTAGAAAACATCAACGCCTGAGTTGCAGCTTGATTTTCTATTTACTTCCTCACGCTGCCAGCCCTTTGGTAGTGCGTTACAATCAACGCGTTTTCTTTCGATGGTAATGCTCGGATTCATTTGCATGATCCAAATTTATTAATTATTTTTCCCCTTTTGTTTATTTTTCTTACATTTGTAGGAGCAGCGTCTTATTCGATACTTTTGCTTAGCGATGTGTGTACCTGAAGGAAAATAAATTGAAGAAGGTTGCGTGGGGAGTACCTATCGATAAGCCTTGGGATTTTCATGGCAAATAACAGTGCTGTAAAATGACACAAGTGCTTAAGTTAACGCGAATGAGAGCATAAAGAAGAAGAAGCAGTCGACGACGTAAGTAATTTTCTTGTATGACTAAACTTTAATTCCACTTGCGTTGTTAAATGACAAAATCCCAGTTATATCCATTATAATGTAAAAAATATAAGTGCACATGAGATCCCGAAAGGCGTTTTCAAAGTTATCATCCACTTTACAGGCTCGCTGACGTTAATTATTAACTTTTTGGGCAACAAAAACAAGTGGCAGCTGGAAGATTTTAGGCCAAAAAACAAACAATAAAACGGAATAATGTCTTCATCAGCCATATTTGTGCTGGACGTGAAGGGCAAGGTGTTGATATCCCGCAATTATCGTGGCGACAATATTGACATGGCGGTGATCGATAAATTCATGCCGCTGCTCATGGAACGGGAAGAGGAGGGTCTTGTCACGCCCATCCTACAAACAACAGAGACAACATTTGCGTACATAAAGACCAATAATTTATATATTGTGTCAACGACGCCACGCAATAAGAATGTAAATATTGCATTGGTCTTTGTGTTTTTGCACAAAATCGCACAGGTGTTTGTCGAGTACTTCAAAGAACTGGAAGAGGAGTCTATACGGGATAATTTTGTCATCATTTACGAGTTGCTCGATGAGCTTATTGATTTTGGCTATCCGCAGACGACAGACTCGAAAATCCTGCAGGAATATATCACACAGGAGGGTCACAAACTTGAGCTGCAGCCGCGCATACCCGTTGCCGTAACGAACGCCGTCTCCTGGCGTTCCGAGGGCATTAAATATCGCAAAAATGAGGTATTTCTCGATGTTATCGAGTCGGTCAATCTTCTGGCTAATGCCAATGGCAATGTCCTGCGCAGCGAAATTGTTGGCGCCATTAAAATGCGAGTCTATCTTTCCGGCATGCCCGAACTGCGCTTGGGTTTGAACGATAAGGTACTCTTCGAAAGCACAGGGCGCGGCAAATCAAAGTCCGTGGAGTTGGAGGATGTCAAGTTTCACCAGTGTGTGCGTCTGTCTCGTTTTGAAAACGATCGCACAATCTCATTTATACCACCGGATGGCGAGTTTGAGCTAATGTCCTATCGCCTTAACACTCATGTAAGAACAATTTAAAATTGATATCTGTTTTTACATTTTCAAGAGCTTATTTAAAATGTTTTTTATCCTCTTTCAACAGGTGAAGCCCCTGATATGGATTGAATCGGTCATTGAGCGACATGCACATTCACGCGTGGAATACATGATTAAGGCAAAATCCCAATTCAAGCGCAGATCAACGGCTAATAATGTTGAAATTGTTATTCCCGTGCCGGCAGATGCAGATTCGCCGAAATTTAAGACAACTATTGGCAGCTGCAAATATGCACCAGAGCAAAATGCCATCATATGGACGGTGAAATCGTTTCCAGGTGGCAAGGAGTATCTTATGCGTGCTCACTTTGGTCTGCCAAGCGTCGAAAATGAGGATAATACCGAGGGTAAGCCGCCGATACAGGTGCGCTTTGAAATACCATATTTTACCACGTCGGGCATACAAGTGCGTTATCTAAAGATCATTGAGAAGAGCGGATATCAGGCATTGCCTTGGGTCCGCTATATCACACAGAACGGAGACTATCAGCTGCGGACCAACTGATCCACACAAACACATTCCAGCCAAGCTTAAGCAAAGATTCTTATTCTGATTTCGTCTAGTATGAGTTAGGAGTATGTTAGATAGCTTCTTCACCTTTATATGAGCGTTAAGTCGAAAGTATACATAGATTACAAATGTGTTCCTGCAAACGTTAGGTCGCAGCTTTTCAGCTGTTAAGTAAATTAATTTTTTCAAGCATTTAACCAATATTTTTAATAATTTTTCGAACTGGATTACGTTTAAAATAGAAAAAAAAACTATTAGCCGGCCCATGGCGTACTTATTAAAACATAAAAAATTACATAACAAATTTTAAAATTCGGATTGTAAAAAAATAAACAAGCTTTAAGCTAGAAACTTAAAATATTTAAATTTGCATTAGTTAAGTTGATAGTTATAATTCAATTCTCAAGCGTGCAATGTAATTGACTTTTATCCAAATTTTTAAAAGTTTTTCATAATTATTATCTCTGAACAGATTTATTAAAAAAAAAAATGTAGTTTACACGTTTGCAGGAATATCACGAACTGTATTGTTTTTTCTGCGTATTGTATTTGTGTTTTGTATGTAAATCAAACTAATAAATTTTAACACCATTATTTCAAAACATACTAATTGTAATTATAGCTAAGTTAAAAGTTCGAGAAAATATATGTTGCATATGTATATTACAACGGTTTTGCATGGCATGCCTCAAAATAAAAAGAATCAAGTATTTAACCAGCATTAACGGGTTGTGTCTAACAATTTGGCAAAAAAAAGACAAAAATGTTTAAAAACCATACAATAAAACAGAAAAAAAATTGCTTAATCTTAATAAATGCACATTCCAATTGAGTCTCTCAGGTTAAGTTATTGTAGTTTCTGGTAGGGATATTTAGCAAAAACTTTAGTGCTTAAAGTTCTTTAGCGGATAAAATTGCTTGTGCGCCTCGATGTGCTGCTCCAGCTCATGCTGTTGCTGCTGCAGATTGACGGGCATTTTATCGTAGACACCCTCGAACATTTCACGCCAATTGGGCTTCTGTTTCTTCTCTGAGACGGCAATTTGCTTTAGGACCTGCTTGCGCACATTGCTCACGAATTCCTTTTCGTGCTGCTCATTGAACCAGCCCTTGTGCACCATATAGCTTTTCAGCTTTGAGATGGGGTGCTCAAGTGTATTCCACACTTCGATCTCTTCCGCTGAACGATATGCGGTGCTGTCATCCGACGTGGAATGATGTCCCACGCGATAGGCCATCGTCTCAAAGACAATCGGCTTATTCTCGCGCAGAACATATTCTCGAGCTTTTTTCATAGCATTGTAGACGGCAAAGACATCGGTGCCATCAACGCGAATCGTTGCAATACCATATCCCATCGGACCACGACCAGCAATGCCATCGCCTCTGTATTGCTCATTTGACGGCGTCGAAATGGCAAAGCCATTGTTGCGGCTAAAATAATACAAAATTTTAGGTTGAATATCTTCTAACAACACAAATTAGGTCTCACCAGAAAAGTATAACTGGACATTCTAGTGTAGCTGCAAAATTGAAAGCTGCATGAGCATCACCCTCGGAAGCGGCACCCTCGCCAAAGTAACAAACAACGCAAGCATCATTGTTGGGCCTAAGCTTTAAGGCGTAGGCGGCGCCGACAGCCTGTGGCATTTGCGTGGCTAAAAGGAGTTATCCAATAGAAAATTATTGATATTCAAGGTAAATCTACAATAACTGCTTACACAATGGACTTGAGATGGTAACAAAGTTCAGCTCCTTGGAGCCATAATGCACAGGCATTTGTTTGCCACGTCCCATGTCGTCATCGTTGCCATAGCACTGATCGATGAATTGATCAATGCGAAAGCCACGCCAGACCAGAACACCCGACTCACGATACTGGCCGTAGATGACGTCACGCATTTCAAGAGCAGCAGCGCTACCTATGTGCGAGGCTTCCTCGCCAGAGTTGGTCATGTAGAAGGAGATTCGTCCCTGTCGCTGCGATTCGTACAGAATTTTATCCATCGTCGCGAGGAGGACCATGTCGCGAAACATTTTCTCGACCACCTCCTGGCTAAGCTGGGGATCCTCCTGCTCATTAAGTGGATAACCATCGCGATCCAATACCCGATAAATTGGTATCGGCGCATAGTCCTCGGGCAGTTCCATCTTTAAACTATTGACGAATGGTGCATCACGAGCACCAGGAAACGAAGAACGTTCATTTGCCGCTGCCTGCCCACTGGAACTGTAGCTGCGTTTTGCGTTAAGTGCACCCAGCTAAAATCACAAAAACAACAACAGCAACCAGTAACCTGTGATCTCAAATGTGTTTTCCAATTAGAATACAAACCATTTTGACATTTTGTCTCGCCGTGCTTGCGGTATTGAAAAGTTTGACGGATTTGCGTAGCAATGACATGTTTAGGAAAAGGGAAACTACGACAGGAACAAGGAACACAAGGAAGATAATATATTTAATTATTATACTGCTGCGTGTTCTGTTTCTGTCCACTACTAGAATCAGCTGCGTTACGAAACAGGTATGAGGCTAAGCAGGGTATGCAGCACATAACCTTTGCACGGTTGAAAAGAACCAGCAAAATTTTAAAATTTCTTAACTACCTATATTAAAATATTTTAAATTTCTTTTTGGTGATTGCGCTTTGTACATGATGACCGTAGGTTCAATTTCAGCTTAACATGTCTATTTAATTTGATCTGCTTGTGCTTGTGATTGGCATACTAGTCTCAAAGTGTTGGTAAATATTGAAAAATGGCAACTGAGAAGATCGAAGAGGACCAATTCTGGCAATCAATTGCAATATTACTAAAAAACTATCACGCTTTGAATAAAAAGATATTCGAAGTGCTTATAACACAAGTTCAAAAGCAGCAGCAAGGCAAACTTTGTGAATCCAACGAGGATGAGTTAAAACTGCAACTGCAAACTGTTGGTAATGCGAGAACATGTGATGGCTTCAAGATTAGTTACAAGATGTTGACCAAAAAGATGGCAACAAATATTTTAGCCAATGGAACTGTGGGTGAGAAACGCTTTCAATTAAGAATACATAGTATAGATAAATGCATTTTCTTCAGATTTCGCCAAGCAAAGATATGAATGTCATTTTGTTAACGAGGATGGCTTTGATGATTTCGCTGTGCATTTGATTAACGGCCATCTGGAGGTTGCAATTCTGACGCAGCGACTGGAATTGGACCTAAAGCAAGGCAATCGGTGGGCAGAATTTGTTTTGAAGCCAAAGCTTTGCAGCTGGTCTCAAAGCAAACGTGACGAAAGCGCTGTTAAATCGTTGCGTCTATTGGATTTGGAAAAGTATAATGATTTGTACAAAACACTCAAGCATAAGCACTCTCAGAGTCTACTCCAGTATTGGCAAACGGCAAATGAGTCCACAGATCCTTTAAAGTTCATCTACGAGGATTTGGCAATAGCTGCCTATCTTATTACATTATGGAGCTGTACACGATCAGAGCCAACAGCATTTGCTGACTTGGGTTGTGGCAATGGGCTCTTGGTGCATGTGCTTAATGCTGAAGGCTACAAAGGATACGGCTACGATGTGCGCAGGCGTAAACTGTGGTCAGTTTATCCTTCGGAAACCACTGACTGCCTAATCGAACAAACAGTAGATCCAAATAGTTTTAGCCTCGACTTTAATGACATTGATTGGCTCATTGGGAATCATTCCGATGAGCTGTCGCCCTGGTTGCCAGTGATGGCAGCGCGGCTGAAGACCAGCTACTTTTTGTTGCCCTGTTGTCCGTTTGAGCTTTCGGGCCTTAAATTTCAAAGACGCAACACGGGAATTAGTGCCTACCAAGATTTTGTTCTTTATACCCGTCAAATTTCCGATAAATGTGGTTTTGAAACGCTGCAGGATCGATTAAAAATACCGAGCACCAAACGCTTAGCGCTTATTGGATTAAAACAAACAGCAAAAGCTTCCCAGTGCCTGGAATATTTTGTGCAGAAAGAGTTGCAAAAGCACAAAACAGGCGCAGACAATGCAGCAAGTTCAGTTAAGTTACGTGAGAAAGCAGAGACCGTGAGAAACTGCACACAAGTTGAGAAGAGCATTTTAGATGCCCTGGTATTGAAAATATTTCGTATGCTGCTAGGCATTGAAAAAACCACAGCTGACAACTGCTGGCTAACAGGAAAGCATTTATCAATGCGGGAAATTGCGCAAGGTCTCACCAAGGAGGAGCTTAATGGCATTAAGTCCGAGTGCGGTGGCATTAAAACTCTGCTGCGAAATAACCACGAGGTGTTTGAGTTTTGCGGCAATGACGAAATTGGCATACGTAAGCCAAGGGCTACAACTGCGACTCAAGGCCCCGGCAAGATAATGACAATTAAAAAACGACCATGTTTTTTTAAACTTCACCATCCACACGGCTGTCCGTTGGGAGACAGTGATTGCACTTTTATACACTAATTGTATTTAAATAAAAACTTACATAGATATGGGATTAATTTGCATTTTTAATATATTAAAAAAATTATTTTGACCGCTTAACGTAAGTTTTTTAAGTGAAATATCATTTAATAGTCATACAGGTATTGAAAACAAAATCTTGCAAAGATTAGGTTGTAAATAAGTATATTTTGTGTCTAACGTTTAAATAATTTTATTCTGGTTATACATGTTATTTAATTGATGTGCTTTACTAGTTATTATTTTCTTGCTGATGTCGTTTACCAATAGATGTTATTGTTAACTTGATTAACGGGAGCTGTCCGAGCTGTTGCTGCGGCGGCGACGACGAATAGGGGAACGTGAGCGACGGCGCGGGGAGTTGCGACGACCTCGTAATGGTGAGTTACGACGTCCGCCGCCGCCACCACGATTATTGAAGCGATTGAATTGGGGTGGGGAACGCCATCGGTTACCTTGGGGACGACGCATCATGGGCGATGGTCGTCGCATTGGCGGTCGCTGCTTGTGTACTAAAACTGGCGATACTGTTATCTCCTGGCCATCGATCTGGCCGCCATCCATGTGCTTCATAGCGGACTCGCAATCGTCGGCGGTCATATACTCAACGTACGCCATGCCGCGTCCAAAATTCGGGTGATAACGATCTGTGGGGAATTCCACATTCTTCACGGTGCCAAAGCTACTGAAGATCTCCATTACATGATCCTTGGTTACGTTCCGTGTGAGGCGACCCACATGGATACGAACCGGCTTTGGGGTAGGTGAACGCGAACGAGTTCGACTGCGGCTTCGCGAGCGATCCCGACGCTTTGGCGGCGGTGTGCGTTCGACCGAACCACGCCCACGACGACGTGGGGAACGCGAACGACTGCCGGATCGGGAACGTTCTCGCTTGTTCACGTTATTCGTCTCACCACTAGCACTACCTCCTGCAGCACTAGTGGCACCCCCACGGTCATTGGAGGTGCGACGTGCACGATCCCTGGACCGACTGCGACTGCGCTGCACACGATCGCGTTCGGTTCGCTCGCGGTCCGTTTCCTTGCGTACCTTGCTATTGGCCCTTGGAGATTTGCTGGATCTGCGCGGTGAACGGGATGTATCCTTACTGGCTGCGGCCGCAATACGACGCCGATTTTTTCCACTGCGATCGGAATCGCTAGTAGACGAACTCGACGAGCTGGATGATTCACTAGAGCTGCTTGAGCTGGAGCGAGAATCTGAGCCCGAGCTGCTACGTGATGAGGAGCTGCCCGACGAGCTAAATAGAATAAATAAATTAAATGAAAAATATTTTAACTAACTTTTAAGTTTATACATTCATTAATATATGCACATTTTGTCTGCAACTATACACTTTTGTACAACTTTAATACACAATTTTCACCCAATCTTTATAAGTGCCGGCTGTAAACGGATAGTTAATTTAGGGTTTACCTTCTGCTGGAGTCACTGCTAGAAGAGGCGGAGCCACGTCGTTTGCGTTCCCGCTCTCTGCGTGGCGGATTTGATGTAGCGGCTTTGGCGTCCTTTTCTTTTATATCCTTCTCTTTATTTTCCTTTTCGCCCTCGGCGGTGGGAGACCGGGCACGCGCCCTACACAATGAAAAAAAAAAACTCGGTCATTGAGCAGCGCTTTGGAAACACCATTTGTACTTACATTTTGCAAAATGATCTTTAACTGAATGAGATTTTTAGTGATAAGTCTTCAAATTGTTTACGAAAACGTTTGCAAAAACGTTTTAAGCTCGAAATAGCTAACTATTATTTTCAATGGCGTTCTGGCATCGATGTATATTTTTTTAGCGACGAAAATTAATCGATAACATATGAGTGCACGATGACATGCAGCGGAGTTGATTATTGCAGCTACCTTACGAATACACTCGATATAATTCCCATAGAACTCTGTTAAAGAAATATCGATGGAACTAAAAGTGTGACCGTTTACATAAAGTAAAATATACATTGGTGCATACATATACAGCGCTTTGTCAGGTCGAGAAACGCAGAGGTAAACTCCCATAAAAAATCAAGATACATATTATACCAAGTGTAATTTGTTATTAAAAGTAGAATTTTGAGCTTATGTGTAATGCAAGTTGTGCTCGACGTTTTAAACGCATTTACGTAGTGATATTATATAAAACGCAATTATTTAATGCCAGTTTTTATCTGAATGGTGACGAAGTGGTTGTCATTGTGAATTTATATATATGTACGTATGTATGTGTGTCTCAATGCATGTGTACACACACGCACTTACACATATGTGAACTTGTGTTGATTTAAGTGAGCTATGACCAAAGGGGAGCGGTTCGAAGCCTCTGTGGGGCACAGAGTTTCGATTTTTTTTTTACACATATCTATGTATACTCGCAACGCATTTACAATTGATACGGTTTGGCTCCCCACACAAAGAAAGAGAAATAGAGAGAGGGAGAACGAGAGAGAGGCACACAAATAGTGAGAGTTCAAGCAAAACGGGGGAGCAAATAAATGGTCTGTCTGAGCATTTTGCCACACTACCTCTTTGTCTGTTCAAGCGAGCTCTCGTGCTGGTATTTTTCTCGCTCGTGTTGATGTGTAAAATTATTTATTTTTCCCGTCTTATTTTGCAATCACAGTGTGCTTGTGTATATGCGTGCGTACATGGTGTAATAGTGTTCAAATATAAACAGGAATATTTTGGAACGTAATAATTCTGTTAATGTATATAGTTAACAAACAAAAGTCAGCAAACAATTTTATAGTATACATATTCACATATTCATATAATCGATGTATATATGTGTGTGTCAAAAAAGAGCAATCGTCGTTGAAGTTGGACTACCATGACTACGCAATAGCAACAACAAGAGACAGCGAGACGCGAGACTTTGTTAGGTGGGTTTAAACTTTTCTCTTCTTGCTCACTTGCCGTCGCCACTCTCATTCAGTTTAAGCTGTTTGTGTGTGTGTGTGTGTTTGTGTTTGTCCGTCTGTTTGGTTTTGCTTTACTTATCTCTCTCAATATAAAGTGGCTTTGAACTGGCGAGAGTAAAAGGCAAGTGATGTATATGCATACATATGGACATTTCTATACACATACATATATTTTCTTTTTGATAATTTATTGTTTTTAATTTTGAGAGGGTGGCAAAGTGTGTTCAACTCTACGTACATAGTATGTGGCCCTCGGACATAAACATAACAACACTCACACTTCTGCGCCGCATAAATGTCTTTTACATAAATGTGTTCATAAACAAACATACATTTATATATATATATAAATATGTATGCATAAACTAAAGTTATTTGTTTGTAGTTTAATAACGATGCTTATGAGCTCAGTGTGCATTTGTATACAGGCAAACAAACATACTTACATACGTACATATAATGAATATATTTAAACTGCCTGCTTTAATCTTATAATAGTTTAATAGTTTATATAACCATGTGCATTTTAATATTTGGCAATTAAAACCACGCTTTATACATATATGTATACACATATATGTCTATATTCATTCCTACATGCGTCCAAAACACAAATATTACATATATATACAGTGATCACTCACAAAAAATAACGCTTACGTATCAGTTATTTTTGAAACGCAATAACTAATAACATAATAATAATTATTTTTGCTATAGGTTATCATTTGCGAGTGATCACTGTACTATGTAGTTTGTACTAACACAACTAAACAAACCAAAAAAAAAAATAAATTAGTCTCAAAAAAATAAAAAAAAGACTGAATGTAATTGCAAATGTTTCTTTTACTTTTATTTTCTTTGTTTTTAGCATACATACAAATATTTTATTGCTGGTTTTGGTGGTAAATTTGCATTTGTTAATGGCCGTGGCCGTGACGTGCCCGCTTCTTAACACACAAAATATACACGTCTCCTCTCTCAATGAAAACCAATCATCAAGTGTTTTTCAATTGACAACTACTACTACTACTATTATCCCACTTGTAAAAACAAAAACCAATAAAATAAACTAAACTAAACCAATATGTATACTTAATACGACATCTATACCACATAAGACTGCCATAATTTTGCCGCGCGTGTATCTGTATCTGTATCTCACTGACCAACTGTAACTGCAACTGCAAGCTCAAAACTACTGCACACACCTCAACCTCAAGCTCATGTTACAAAAAAAAATCAAATAAAATAAAATAAGAGAGCTATTGCTCGCTCGCCTTCATCATATACTTATTTATATACGAGTATATATATATATGTATATCTAAATATCAAGTATTATTCCTCGTACCGCCTTCCAAATAATATAATCAGCAACAACAACAACAACAACCATCAACAACATTCAACTGCAACTTGGCAACAGTCTCGGCTTTAGTTTGTAAGCTTTGTTTTTGTACATTTTATATACATATATCTATATTTACTATGTAAACAAATTTGTAATATTTGATATCCAAGGGCAATGCGTAATCAAAATAAAAATGATATAATGAACAGTTAACAAAATTCAATTTTGGCTTATTCTAATCTTTAAATGTTCATATTTGATTTCGCATTAACCTTAGCTCACTTGTAATACTATATATATAATATATTCTTGTATTTGTCCTATGTTCTTTGGTTCCAATTACTGCTCTCTAACCTTTACCATCCAACAACAACAACAACTACACAACACACATTGTTTGTTTTTGCACATTCACATACATACATAATACAGAACAACTTTGATACAATTGTTAACTAAACCAACTCTATATAGTATAATAATTGAATGATGCTAAATCTAAAAGCTTTAAAATTGAAAGTTAACATTCACGCATAATGTTAAGTAGTTTAACAGAGCAGTTAACGGGTACAAGGATAGGAGAATCAATTGGATTGGGGATTAACTAAAACGCAAAAAATGATGAAGAAATTAAAATTATACACATATGGGATGATCTTTTGAAAATTCCAACAATTTGGCATTCAAACTGTGTAAAGGTAATCAATTTTTGATAATTCTTGAAGAAAGCTGTTGTTATCAGAGCAATTTAAGCAAAAATTAAATTATATAAATTACAAATATCTAAATTTTTATGATTAACTAACACAAAGGACTGCTACAATGTTGTATATTTATATTAATTAAACTTTGAGTTATTTTATAACATAACTGTACTGTGCTGTGATACCTTACAAAACACAAAAACAAAGGCCATTGTAATAGCTTTTGTATTTATTATCAAAGTTGTACTGTCGCTTTATGGATGCACATGATATATGCCATATATATATATATACATACATATGTACATGTAAGATAAGTGTTATACTCTCTTTCTTAAGTTTCAATGCTCTCTAATAGTACAAACTAATCCAAGCAAACTGATAAGTACATTCTGTAATCAAATTTCTACACTTAAAAAAAAAAACAAAAAAAAACGAGAACATTACTAATATTGTGTTTTGTTTATTATTGTATTATCATGTTTACATACACACACACAAACATACCTCCATGCATTTTATATACATATATATATATATATAACTACAAGCTATGTATAATGAAAAACCTTTTTCCTTCCCATTTATCGACATATTGTGTACTCTATATAGTTCTGAGAGACTAACCACGCACGTATCATTCTCTTTCTCATTTAGTTACATTTTTTTTTTTTTATTATTGACAAAAATCTATTAAAGCTACACTGTTTAAAAACAAAACTCAAATTGTTGCTGTGTTTTATTTATGACAAGTCAAATATTTTTAAATACATATATATTCTACATAAATACCACTACACACACACACACGAACATATAAATAATTATTTTTACTCTCTCCTTAAGTAAGTACTAGTGTATTCCCTGTACTCCATTAATGTTTGTTAATTGTTTTTATTGTTTTGCGTTTTTGTTTATTTTCTAAATATTTACCTATCTACTTTTGGAGCATGTTGGCTTGTTGGTCGTTTTATTTTGCTTTCTTGTACGGGAATGCGGGTGCGGCTTTAAAAAATAATAAAAAAACATGCGTAACTTAACTTAGTTAAAGTTGCAACAAAAATTTTTTAAAAACGCAAAACGTTACCGTTTCTCCTCTTGTACAACTTGCAGCTAAATGAACAAGTTGCAATAACCCCTCGAAAAAAAATAAAACCAAAACTATCAAAAACAACAACAACAGCAAGTAAGTCTCAAGCAGCATCAGCAATAACAATGCTGAACTCCAATGCGAATCATTCGGGCAATAGCCGTCGGCCATTTTCGCGTAATTCATCATCGGCTCGTTCGCATCGTGGTCGCATGCTCTTCTCGCCGCATCCCAATGGACAACAACAACAACAACAGCAGCAGCAGCAAAGGAATAATAACAACAATGGCCTTGTGCCCGGTCATAGTCCCTGGTGCAATGTCAATCTGTATCGCCACAATAATGACAACAATAACAACACCGGCAACAACAGCAACAACAATGCCAACAAAGATGCAATCGATGGCAGAAACTTAAATGGGTAAGAGACGTGCAGCTTATGGTATTAACTACAAAAAAAAAAACCAATGACCAAAAAAAAAAAGTACGTTAGCTTTAAGTGACATTAAAAGCGAATTTGAAGTACCCTAACCACCCCTACCCTAAAAGCCCTTAATCCCGCCTTTTATCCCACACCGAACTATACCAAACGATCTGCCATAATAATAACAACAACAGCAACAACAACAACATCCTTGTAACTCGTTTCCCACGCTCCCCACGACAACTATAGAACAGTTTGCTCTACTCTTCTATCTATCTATCTCTCTCTATATATTTATATATATATATATATATATATATCTAACTACTTCAACGTAACTACACCTCAAAAAATGAATGAAAATCGCTTTTAGGCTAAAGGGAGATTTTGTAATTAATCGCGTGTTTGTCCAAAAGAAAAAATTTGATTATAACTGAAAAAAAAACAACAACAAAAAAAAAGCAAAACGCAGCCAAAACTATTGTTTGGCCCCTTAACCGTTGAATTTTCGAAGCACTAAAAACTTGCATCGACAGCAAAACAGCTTCAGGCTGCACTGGAAAAAAGAAAGAGAGAAGGCGACAGAGAGCAAGCTTACACAGAAAGCTCACACTACACACCCACTCTCTTTACATCTCTGTAACGGTGACAACACCAGTTTCACAGTGCTGCTGGCCTGCATCTGTTTTGATGTTAACTACAATTATATTCGTGTTCATTTGTAATTTTTGTTCTCTTTCGTACTGTACATTTTTTTTGTTATGTTTTGTTCTTGTCAATTGGCACACACTATGTATTACCTCAACCTACTAATTATCGTTGTAACTATTATCTCTGCATTTACATATAAAAAACCAAAAAAAAAAAACAGAAACTACACACAACTTTCGTTTTGCTCTTACAAATATAATAATAATATTAATACATTAATACATTCCTTAATGTATCGTATGTACATTTTTCTAACCGCTTCAATTACAAATATGTATACTTACCAGGCAAAATTCCGTAGTAGATGCATTTATATTTACATCTAAAAGAAAATATATCAGAAATTCGTTAATTTTTATCAACCATATTAACTAACTTTTTAAAAGTTGCGAAAAAAAAACCAAGAATAATAAAACCAAAGAAAATGCATGAAAAGCACTTGAAAATGGCGAACAAAAACTTTATACGTAGCAAATGTCCTAAGTTTTTCAGTAGCAGTTTTATTTTTTTGTTAAAAAAAAAACAAACAATAAAAGCTTCTTAATTTACGTACATACTAAACAATTTTACACATTCTCTCTCTCTCTCGTACACATGTAAAGCGCGCTTAACGGAATTCCCAAGCATGCCAACATCATACAAATAATAAAAACAACTAAAATACATATTTTTGCAAGTTGTGGAACAGCAATTTCCTTGGGACGAGTGCTACTCGCCCAAAAATCAACTCTGTGTAAACTTGTTCTCGTACTTGTAGTTGGTTGAAAACATATTTTTGAATATATGAATAATTTGCATATACATTTATTGTTGCTTTATTTACAATACTAGTTTATTGCTACGTATTATTGTAATTCTTTTAGATACTTTTTACGGTTTTGGTTATAGATATAAAAACAATAGAATGATCTCAAGATGAATGGTTCTAAAAATGAAAGTGTGTTTTTTTTTATATAATTTTTGAAAGCAGAAGTGCGAAAGATTTCATTTTTAACACAAATATATATTTATCTTGAATACATATAGTAGAACCAGTCATAGTCCATTAATTTTCGGCTAAGTCACAGTGTGACTAAACCATTTTATAAACACCAAAATGATAGAAGCAACCGATAAAATGGTATTCACAGTTGAATTCCGGAAGGGAAAGGATTCCGTTTGTTCTTGATTACAAGTGCTTTTCATGCATATTCAGACAACAAAGAAATACGCGAAATAGTTACAAAACTACCACGATACTATATTATAAAAGGTAGAGATGCTCATTTTTGAGCCTGTTTGTTTAAATATTTTTTTTTATTCTTATACTTTGACCTACCCGTTAAATTCGTTTTTGTTTTGCGCATAGTTTTGCTTCACGTTTATGCTAAATGAACTTTACAAAAAAAAAAAAAAATAATAATAATAATAATAACAAGCAAATTAATATTTTAAAACAAATATTGTGATGTTAAAAACCATGTGATTATATATTAAAAATGCAACCGTCAAAAAGCAAGCCAAGTATATAAATTTAGTTACAAAATTTCCTCTTTATCCAAACCGTACAGTAAATACTTAGTTGTAATATTTCTTTCGATTCAACATTTTATGAATGATAATGCATTTTAGTTGAGTTTATTGATTGTTATTAATAGAAATACTAGATTGGTGTATATTGTATTATCGCTTAACTGCAATTTGTGGTGCCGGAAGAAATTGTATCTAAAAAAGAAGAAGAAGAAAAAAAAAATCATATTTAATAATCAAGAAACTCAGCTTAATGTTTTACTTATTTATTTGCATTATGCACACTGCGGCTTAGAATGTTAAATGAACAGTTTAAATGTACCTAAACTAGAAAATCCAAAAAGAAATTTAAAAAAAAACAAAAAAAACGAAAGCTACTTATTATTAAAATCAACTCTCTATATATAGTAAATGCGTTACTATTATTTTTTTCGTATACTATTTCATTATTGTTTTCCCTAAATACTAAATAATATATTCTATACTTCGTGATTGTGTGTGTGTGTGTGTGTGTGTGTGTGTGAACGCAATAAAAATCTATTGATGCAAAATCTTTAATATTATAATATTTTTGAACTTTGTCACACTCTGTTAAAATAGTTGACTATTTAGCATATATTATAAATGATTTTTTCCTCTTAAGTTTTCGACACAACAGAGTTGAGTTGCAGTCGCAGCTTTTGCAATTAGTGCGTAAGTGTTAAACGTTAACGTATTTCTTTTTTTTTATCATTTGGTGCTTTTGGCCCACGCCCACTCGAACTGCTGCTCTTTGTGTGTGTGTGTGTGTGTCTGTGTGTGCGTGTACGTGTGTATATATAGTATATATTTTATATATTTCAGCTCGATCACTTGATCTGTGTGTCACCACTAACAAAATATAATATAATTCTCTTAAGCTTTGCATACGCATGCTGTTGTGCTTACGTTTACGTTGACGACTACGTTGTGCGTTGCGTGACAAAAGCTGATTCTTCAGAGCGCCGCACCCACATGCTCTCAAGCTTTTGAAATAAAAGAGTACTCGTACTTCAAAGTAACGGTTTACGTTTTTACGTTCTCTTTTGTATATTTTTGAGCATGTACAGCACTCTCTCTCTCTCTCTCTCTATCTCTTTCTTACTATAAGTACATATAACCCCTTCTCTCTTTCTATCTATCTATCTCTCATGTTTAGCTAGTGAAAAGCGTTAAGTTGAAAAGTGTCCTTTTAACTGTGATACTCGCATTTGTTGTTTCATTTTTGAATTATGTTTTTTTGTAAGCGTAGTGTGCATTAAAGCGAAAGCCAAACAAATAAATAACTAAAATAGCAAACTAACAAAAATTTCTATTTTAAATGCATAAGTACAACAAAGACAATAAGAACAAAAAAAAAAAATTATGTGCAAAATTAGTACGTATTTGTTTCTACTAAATGCATATTGTATATGTGTGTATATGTAGTTAATTAGTTAATAATATAAACAGCAAGAGCAACAACAATTTTCGCTACATATACACGCATTGCCATTATATTATTATAAACTATATGTGTGTGTATATATTGATATTATATAATTACATATATATATATATATATATAT
This sequence comes from Scaptomyza cyrtandrae, assembly GCA_035044605.1. Lineage (NCBI taxonomy): Eukaryota > Metazoa > Arthropoda > Insecta > Diptera > Drosophilidae > Scaptomyza > Scaptomyza cyrtandrae. The sequence continues at coordinate 19,070,678 of JAWNNS010000640.1, forward strand.
ATATACTACTGTTATATATATATATAAATATATATCTATATTAAACTAATAATCTAATTATTGCATTTTGCCATTTACATATATATTATTTTTATCTTTTTCGTTTTTCTTTCTTCTTCATAAAAAAAAAACCGAAAAAAACTGCAAAATAATAATATACAAAAAAAAAAAAACTATATAAATAACGTATATGTGTGGCTACCACTACTGCATATATACACTACTACTACTACTACCTACTACCTGTACATGTATATGCATACAAAAATAACTATATATGGGTTGTGTTTATACTACCACCACACTGCTACTGCATTGATTTGATTGAACAATTTTCAAATGTATCTCGTAAATCCGAATATATATATATATTATTACATTATCTTATTATATAAACAAAAAAAAAAAAACGCAAATGCAAACCTAAATCGAAAATCCAGCGATGTACAAACAAGTAATTCTAGCGGAACTTGTATTTATAACAATAGCAAAACGCATCATCACAACAACAGCCTTAACCTCGATCACAATCACAATACAAATTCACAAAGTCATCAATCACAAGCCCAAAGCCAACAACACACACAGTATAACAGTAACAGTAACAATAACAGTAACAGTAATAATGTTAACAACAATAACAGCTATCATCATACAATTACCAACACTGCACACAACAACAACAACAACAACAACGCCAATTGCACTGTTAACACTAACAACAATCTGAGTAGTATTCGTATTCGTACCATAAACAATGAAAACCACAATCCCAATCAACCAACATTACCAATACTCAATCCGATCAGTCCAATTGTGAATCACAGCTTTTATCACAGCTACTATGATACGCCTATGTGCCACAGTTTGTCGACGCCTCACGCTTTTGGTTCAATGTCCGTGTCCGTTGTCAGACTGAATCCAGCACGCTTATGTTTAACTGTTGCCGCCCCAAGCACCAACGGTACCACCAATACAACTGCAACACCACCCTACAATCAACAGCGCCGTCCCACACCCTTACTGCTCTCCTTTCCAGCTAATCAGAATTTCATTAATATTAATAACAACAACAACAACAACCACTCGCAACATTTCAATCCAAATCACAATCATCAATATCATCACAGCACCCATCTTTACAATAGCAACAACAATAATCACAATCTACATTCACACCATTACCCACCACAACAACAACCACAACAACAACAACAACCGACTAATCGCCAATCCCTCCCGCTAACACGTACGAATTCAAATTCAACAACCGCAACAACTTTCAATTCCAACAATACAACAACAAATAGTAACTCTACTGATGTTGTGAATGTCAATTCTTGTACCGATATAATTCCTCATGGGTCAACTGCGCCACAACAACAACAACAAATGTGTTCACAACGACAACAACAACAACATCGACGATCACAAACTCAACAACAACAATTGTCGCCGTCACTTCTTATGATAAACTTGACTGATACTCATATTAACCATGCATCCAATAATGCACCCATCAATAGCCACAGCCAAGGAACCCAGGGACAACAGGTGGGACATCACAATCAGCGCAACTACAACAACAACAACAATAACAACAACAACATCAACAATCGCAACTACAACATTGCCAATGGCAACGGTTTGAGCAATCTGAACAACAACAACAATCCTGATTATATGAATTATCGTCGTGCTTGCCCTGCATACCAGCAACATCACAACAACAACAACAACAATGGTAACAACAATAATTCAGGCAATGGTCACAATAACAACAACAACAACAATAACAACAATCGTCGGTATGACAGGAATCTAAACAATAATGTGAGTTAGCAAGTCAGTTCGCCATTTTAATATTATATAAAAATTATATTAATATCCCAATTCGATATCGTTAAATACTTATAAACAGGATACTATGTCTAGAGTGTATTTTGTAAGCTTCTTCTGCTCGTTCTAAACCAAATTTCAATACTTTGTTTTAATTATGTTTTAAACAATTTTACAGCACTTTGGCAACAGCAACTCAGATCAGGGACTGGACAATAGATCCGATGGCGGTTATAACTTTGGTCGCAATGGCGGCGGCGGCGGCTATGGACGCAATGGTGCTCACTATCAGCACATGGGCAATGGTTATGGCAACAGTAACAACAACAACAACAACAACAATAATAACAATGGTGCCTCCACATCATCTGCGGGTCTCGGCCTCATGGGCGAAGCGCCTTCGGGCTCCGGCTTATCGGGCTCAACGCTATCGCTGAATAATGGACTCGGCCCCAATGGCCTCAACTCAGATAGTCCATCGCGAAAGCGACGCCGCATTTCGGGACGACCAAGCCAATCACCGCCAGCTATTTGGGAACCGAGACGCTCGCAACGTGTCATAGTGAGCTTCAATATTTATATCAGATATCGGATTGAAACTAACTTTAACTAATTGCAGATGCAACAGGGCAGTCCACCACTGCGTCGGCCAAGATTGCGTGATGTTGCCACCTCCACACAGCAGCAACAGCAACAACAGCAGTATGCGCCACAGCAGCCGCCACCCAACTACCATCCGATGCATCATCATCAGCCCCAGTCGCATTATGCGCAACAGCAGCACCAACAACAACAACAACAGCAGCAGCAGGCGACGCATCCACATGTCCATCCTGCACACCCGCATACACATCGTTCACCCTGGGATCCAACTGTGGTCAATGGCGGTGGCAATGGTGGCGGACCCAGCACCAGCAGCAGTGTGGGCGCCATGATGCAACAGGTGCAGGCACCACAGCAGGCATCCACACATCAACAGGCTGTGGCCGCAGCAGCAGCCGCCGCCGCGGCGGCAGCAGCAGCAGCAGCAGCGCCACCACCACCGCCCACCTCGCTTATGGTTGACCTCAATTTGGCGCTGAGACATGAGCCCATCTGGGCTTCCTTCTGCACGTATCCGTTGCCGGCGCAGGCACGCCTTGCACCCTGCCATCTGCATGGCATCTATACGCAACCCTTCTCCACCGCACCCGCCGGCCTGGCTGCCGCACCAATGCAGGTGGCACAGGTGCCCACGCCCACACAGGTTGCTGCAGCAGCAGCTGCCGCTCAGCATATGCTCCAGCAGGCGACAATTACGGCACAGCAGCAGCAGCGTGATGTTACCGCCATTGCGGTGGCCAATTTGACACTGGAACCGCCAAATGCACATCATTTGGATGGACATCAGGCAGCCGCAGCCGCAGCGGCAGCAGCAGCAGCAGCTGCCGCTGCATCGGTGCCAGTTGGTGGACAAGCGCCACATCCGCATTCACATCCGCATTCACATCCACATCCGCATGCACATCAGCTGACGCCGACTTTTACAGTCGCCTCGATGAGCGCCGCCGCAGCCGCCGCGGCTGCCGCCCAGCTACATTCCAATGCCGCCGTTGCGGCAGCAGCAGCTGCTGCCCATGTGACACAGATGTCGGCAGCACCGCAACAGATCATAATATCGTCGGAACGACGCACATTCCCGCCGCATCGGCGCCTACCACGCTTTTGGCCGGCTAATCATGGACCTCATCGACATGTCCTGCCGCCGCAATCGCTGGCTGCCCACCAGGCGCCCGTACAGATCCAAACCACCGCTGGCATTATCAATCCGGGCTTCTTGCTCAACTTCCTGTAAGTGAATCTTCACCCATAAGGTAGAACATAATGTTTAATTGTTTATTTTATTGCAGCGCCATGTTCCCACTTTCGCCTTACAATCAACATGATCTAAGCTCGGCGGAAACCAATGAGACGGAGAATTATGAGGCCTTGCTCAGTCTGGCCGAGCGTTTGGGTGAGGCCAAGCCACGCGGTCTGACACGCAACGAAATCGATCAGCTGCCCAGCTACAAGTACAATCCAGAAGCCCATAACGGTATGGGAAAGACAAATTGTGTGATTGAATAACAGTCTTATATAAATTTCTATATTTTGCTTCTGAACAGGCGATCAATCCTCCTGCGTGGTCTGCATGTGCGATTTTGAGCTGCGACAGATGCTGCGCGTCTTGCCCTGCTCTCACGAATTCCATTCCAAGTGTGTGGACAAATGGCTGCGTGTAAGCTCAAAACAATAATAATAATAATAATAATCACAATCCATTGAAGACTTTCAAATTGGCACTTAAATTTGAATTTGTAAATGTATCGATTGTCGACAAGGCGTTGCCACTTTAACATAATCTGTATCCACAGATTGTAGAATTTATCGATTCCCTTCGTTAAGTTATTAACAACTACTAATTTACATTTCTTTTCTCCTTTAACAGTCAAATCGCACATGCCCCATTTGCCGTGGCAATGCTTCGGATTACTTTGACAGCGCTGATCATCAACAGGCGCAGGCAACAGCGTCCGCAAATATCAGTGCTGCTAACACTGCTACAGCCAGCAATACTCAAACAGTGGCAGTTGCCGCATCCGGCGCCAATTCGCAGCAGAGTCAGGCGGCTTAGGCGGCAATCCCAGCAATATTTACAACAATAACAGCAACACCAACAACTAACTAAACGCTTTCGCCACGTCGTCCAGGTGCAGCAAACAATGGAGCACACACACACAAATACACATATATACATAAATACATCCAAACACAAAAGAGGAAATACACACACAAACAGACTCACAGTTAGCCTATTTGAATAATTGAATTAACGCGCAACGAATCCAACTGCCAAAACGCTTCCCTTTAAGTCAGGTCACTTCAATAGCTTGTCGTAGTACTATAAATTAGGCGGTAGTCGTATGTAAGTAACGGTAATGGTTAACACAGTAAATTCTAACAATGTAATTATAATCAAATATTCATACCACCAAGATTTCATACATACATAAGTACTATATATACATATATATGTATATTGTGCATAATTATCGATGTCGATAATCGATAGTTTTGCTAAATGTGTTAGAAATGTGAATTCAAAATCATTTACTACTGTTTTACAGGAAAAAACAAAAACAAAAATTAACCAGCAATGAGTCAATAAAGTTATTTAATTGACAAATTTGGAACGCAACTGCAGCCTGTGCTTATAATTTCCTTGCATTATTTATGTAACAGCTCCATTAATAAAAATATGAGTGCATTACTATATTATACAAAAACATATATTACCTATACTAAATGGTGTATTCTAAAATGTTGCTGTCCACACACATACATACATACATATTAATTAACGCTATTACTGCAAATTAAACACAAAATTATTAAAAAGAAAAAAAAAATATTACAATTATATTTGTACTTGTTTGTGCTTTATGTTTTCTTATATATATACATACATAAATACAAAAATAATATTTGCATTTCATTTTTATTTGATACTTACAACAAAAGCATATATATATATATTGTATATTGTACGAACTGAACCCACTGAAGAAGTTCTTCTTCTTTTTGCACTATGCAAAACAAAAAATACAAAAACAAAAAAAAAATGGATATTTAACTCTTTCAATTTTTGCGTTTTAACTGTTTAAACAATTTTTAATTTAAATATATATATATAAAGAAAGCAACTAACTTTGAAACATATAAGCAATCTTTGAAATCGACTAAAAACAACAAAAACGCAACGTTTTACGCAGAACAACATAATTATAGTATTTACAACAAATTTTGAGCGATAATACACACATACATACACATAATATGAATATAAATTTAGCGTCGTAATACAATACACACAAAACAATGCAAACATACGTACATACATTTATATATATACATACATACATACAATTATATTGGTGGGCTTATTTAACCGTATTGTCGTAGACGTGTGCGTTATTATGCAATTGCTAAATATGCAAAATATATATATATTTATATATATATATATATATATATATATATACATATATACATTATACTATATACACCCGCATACATACATATATACATATGGTATATCGTAATTGAACGCAATTACTCTTGAATTCGAAGCTCCGGCAGCTCCACAGTTCCATAGTTTTGCCTTTTCTTGAAAAAACAAAAATAAAACTTGTTTATCATGCTCGTATGTTATATATATATATATATATTCTCTATATATATATACTAGTACTTACACCAAAAACCTCCTTGAATTTGAATCAATGTGACTTGTCTATTAAAAGTAGCACGCTGGCCGAGCATCAGATGCATATTTGTAGGTTTATATATATATATATATATATATGTATATGGATATATATCTATATCGATCCATATAAAGTTTTCTTCTAACTATTATTATTATGGTGTATCTTAAAGCAAAAAAAAAAAAACAAAACAAATATGTATATGCATATACTACGATATTTACATGCACTCAAACACTAGCCTGTAAATCCGTACGTTTTTAAAAATATACAAGTGCTAGTATTAAGCGGCACATAAATAACATCTAAACATAACAATAACGATGATTAAAACATTGACAAGTAATATACATATGCATACATATATATTACAGAAAAAAAATATATAACTTTAACTATAACAATACACAAAATACAGAATACCAAGTAAATTGAAATGATTCCTGCCCTCCATTCGTATCAAACCATTGAAACTAACTCAAAAAAAAAAAACAAACAAAAATAAGAAAAAGAAAACGTTTTTATATCACATATATGGCATTGAATTTTTTTGTGACAAATGCATATAGTATATATATATATATATAGAGCATACAATATATACTAAACTTAAATAGATTAGCATTTTTTCGAAACCGTACTAATTAACTAACTTTAACACGAGCATAGACGATGATGAAGAATTTTGCTTATAGCAGAAGTTTGATTTTTTATCTTATTATTATTATTTTTAACTACTATATGCTGCTATAACTATTTAATAACAACAACTTGAACACGGTTCTACAGTTTCCGGTACCCACCCCAAGAAAAATAAAAGTTTGCGCATTGCTTTTTTGGGTCCGTTTTTAGGGAGGCTGACTTTGCCAATAAATCACAAAATAAGAATGAAATAAAAACCAAAAACAACGACAAGCACTTTTCTAAATGCGCCCAAAACAAAAAACAAGACAAAACAATAACGTTTTCAATCCTTATTAAATGCCATGCATAAAAGTGAATGAAAAAAAAACCAAAAAAAAAACCAATTCTTGATACCTAGTATATATACTAATACATATACATATATATATGTATGTAAAATGTGTGTGTATTTATTTTTAATCTACATAAATGTAAATGGTATTTCCAAAAGACCATTATAAAGGTGTTGTGCTTTTCTAGAATTTTATTAGTAGAAGGAAATGTTTATTTTTTTGTCACAATAAAAAAAAAACCGTTATAAAAAACAAAGCAAAAAAAAAGATAAAAGCAAATAAATATATATATATACATATATACATGGATATGAATTGACTACCTTTTATACGTGCACTGACATACTTACCTACAAGTATATATAGTATACAAGTAAAAAAAATCTCAATCAACCGAACTAAGAACAAACAGCTTAAATAAACATTTTCAAGCTCATTTCTATATTGTATGTATTGAAGTTTTTTCAGTTCCTCCTTTTTCTCCATTGGTTTATTGCCATCTCTTTTTGGAACTTAAATAATAACAGCACTCTCATAAGTGTGTCCAATTTTCCTAACTCTTATCGGTTTATATAGTTTCAAACACTTGAAAAAATAATTCAAAAACTAATCATGAAATATACGAAAAAGTAATAACAAAAAAAAATAAAATAATAATAATAATATAAAGTTTTGCTGTGATTCGTGATGTAGATGTACGTTATATATATATATATATATATATATATATCAATAACATAAAATGCAATAACATTTCAAGCATATAAAAGCATAATTATTCAAAATTATTACGTCGACAGTGGATTTAAAAAAAAACAGAAAACAAAAAAAAACCCAAAAACATTTTATGCATGAGGACTTTTTCAACAATATGTACGTCATACTCTTACATCACTCGTCTAGAATTGTCTAGAATTATGCAATTTTAAATGTGACTATTATTTAATATTTTTGTAGACAAGAACCGAGACACTCTTATAGTAATTGTAAAAATCAGTTAACCATAGTATTAAACAAATCTTTTTCAATGGCATTGTACTGGTGAGCGGTCGTTTTTAATGTTAATTGCAATAATTTCAGTTTTCGTTTTTTGTATTAACTCGCAAAATTTCAATAAAATTCAATGAACGTAAAATATATGAAATATTTCTAGTTTTATTGTTCTTGAAAGTGGTAGGATAGTTTTCTTGGCGAGCATTGTGATGCAAACACCATAAACTTTGTTTATATTTAAACTGTTAATTTTTTTCAGGTAACGGTCTCTCGAATTTTAAATAAACATTTCAACCTTCCAAAAATGGTCGCGATTTGGTGTATTGGCTTAAAAAACTACTGGTCAATTCTCTGCAGTGCCTCACGTGCATCATTAGTAAATTAAAAACAAGTGTGTAAGCAGCATATTGCAATTATTTAAATTAAATCATGTATTGAGGCGCTTTAAAATTGTCAGAAGATGTAGTGTAATTGCTATCGATACATACTTGCATGTTAACAGAGAAAAACAGCTGGTGTTAACAGGGCTGTTATAGTTTAACAGTGCCGATAGAAGGATTTAAATCGATTCGGTTTCTTAGTCGATTGTGTGTCCAAACGAAATCAGCTGACGCCTTACAGTTTGTTAACAGCGGCGGCGGCGTGTGAATGCAAGACGGATGAGTTATTCTTAATTATAAACACGGACACATAAATAATTGAAAAAGAAAATGCATTTGTGCAAGCGAAAAGCAAAGCAAAAATATGGCCTGTAAATTATATCATAAATGTGAAAGTGTTGACCACGCGTCTGTGGCAAAGGCAGAGTGAAAAAAGGAGTGCGAGTGGAAGAAAAAATCAATTGAAAGAAGAAAAATTGCATTTCGCTGCCAGCCCCCAGAAAACGGAATATAAAGTGTAGTTGTAGTTGTGAACAAATTGTAAGTGGGGTGCATGTGTAAAAAAAAGAAGAAGCAGCAGCTGCAGAAATAGCAAAAGGAGACAGCGACGACGGCCGAGTGTAATAAAGCGTTGGAAAAATGAGTTCAAGTTGTGAAAGGTGTGTGCCGTTACACTAGCTATAGCTAGCACTGGAAACAATAACAACAACAGCAACAACAAAAGCAGCAGCATCAGGCCAAGCGAAATATGTCGAAATGTGTATACAAATAAAATAGCAACAACAACAATAACAGGGCGTAAATTTGTTTTGCCTTATAAGTTGTTTTAAAACTGTAATTTTGTTACAGTGGATGTCTGTGTGTGCGTGTTGGGGGGAAGTGCGAAAATTTATACGCAATGCAACTCAATAGAGAGTTGAGCAAGAGCCCCTCCCCTTTAGGGCGAGCTGGCAACGCCAGTCGCAGCTGTCTGTGTGTGCGTGCGTGCGAATGCATGTGCGTGTATGTGTGAGCCTGAGTGCGTGCATGTGGGTTGCACAGCTCCTCCAGCTCCTTTCGCTTAATTAAATGTTAGTTGGATACAAATATATGCATTTTGGCCTGCAAAATCGATTTTCTTGCAAGGCGCGGCAACAAGCGTCGTTTTTGTTTGGCACCCGCGGCCGTTCAAGTACATATACGAAAAGAGCGAAAAAGACAGAAGAGAGAGAGAGAACGCTCTCTCTATGTGTAAGGACGGCGCGGCGTTATAAACTGCAGCTTTGAAAAAGGAAAAACCGGAAAATATTTGACAAAACATATATTTGTATGATTGTGTGTGTAGAGAAAAGCCCAAAACAAGGAATTTATGGGGGAAAACCTTCATCTCACACGCATACATACAGCCACAAAACAGGGCGACGTCGACTCACGCACAGGGCAATTTGGGTGGTTCGGTTTCTTTATTTTATTTTTTTTGTTGAAGTGGGTGGTATTTTTATTTTTAGGCTTTTTGTTTTCTTGTTCCTTTTTTGCAGTACATCTTTTGCGAGATTGGGTTTTAATGAATGAATGAATGAGTGAAACATTGAATGAATATTGTCTGCGTGTGCGCCAAAATTTTGTTGTCATTTGCTGCCGTTTCTTGTTGTTGTGTGTTGTACTTTTTACAGTGCGTCTTGTGCTGCATTCCAGAGATGCCATTTAACTTTAAAATAGCAGCATGTTAATATCTTTATTTATGTTACGTTTTCTAACACACCCTCACTGCGTGTGTGTGTGTGTCTATCTATCTCTATCTCTTTCTGGCTTACAGAATAGAATGGGTAGAAATAATCGAACCGCGCACCAAGGAGCATATGTACGCCAATCTAACAACTGGCGAATGCGTTTGGGATCCACCCGAGGTAAGTTAACGAATCATTAACGTTACGAGTCAATAAATAATCTAATTAATTATATTATTAACACAAACATTCAGTTGCATGTTTACAGTGCTGCGCTTCATTAACACTTAAAGGCTAATTGCCAAATGTCGCAATTGGTAGCGTGGGGGCTAATGAACTCATTGGTTTTATCAGCTGTAGACTTTAATAGAATTTTTGCATATATTTATTGCATCCATGGTTTATCAAGGTTTTCGAAACGAAAACAATTTTCATTGCTTAACTTTGTACGTGTTTCGTTTCTAGAATGGTTGTATTAAAGCAATGGATCTTTTGAATATAGTAAATACTGTTGTATTTCTGTTATCCGTATAGACTTTTTAAGACAATAAAAGTTACAATTTTTTAGACTGTAAAAAAGTCTTTAAGGGTATTCAAACTTCGTTATGTTCACAAAGTTTTGTATTTCTTGTTTAACTTGCTTAATTGACATGGGTCACTTATTTTGCAAGTTTTACAGCAAATTGTACTCATGCATACATATCTTACATATATATATATATATATATATAACAAATTATTTGACCCAGTTCGTCAATGGCATAAACAATTTTAATAATTGTATTAAAAGAAAATACATAGTAATATTAATTGTGAAATTGTTAGCGTAACATTCATTTGTTTGTAATAGGGCATGGGTCTAAAAAATAGATTGTTGTATATGTAAATCACTTATCAAGTTTTCAACTTTACTTTTCTTATGGGTTACACCTATTTAATCTTTAAAGTGATATGAAAATGACTATAAAGGAATCAATATCTCATATTAATATCATACATTTCCAATGTAAATGTTTGCACATGATAGATATTACATGTATGTACACACATACATATGTAATACCCTACTTTGCTTCATTGCCTTCCTTTATAAACTTTTGCTTTCTGAGCAAACATCATCATCGTCATCATCAGAGAGAATGCAGCAAATTGTTTGCATAGCTCCTTTTGGCTGTTTTGTCAACTATTCCTTTTTCGTTGCATGTGTATATGTATGTGTGTATGCACGTGTTTTGCTAATGCGGCATTACTGAAAGGTGTCGCAGGCTAATAATTTTAGACGTCTGGCCAAGGCAAAAGCTCAAAAGCAAACAGAGCTAACGGGAGCTACGCTGCTGCACTGCTTTGCACCTTATTTTTTTTGTTCTGTGGTGCCGGAAGTAGTGAAAATTTCATTGATTTTCTTGTTGCCCCGCAATGTCCTCGACTGCGTTCTCGTTTCAATGTTTGCTGTGTGTGTGTCTGTGTTTGTGGTTGCGTGCGAGTATATGGCCTTAATGAGAAGGTAAAGCATGCATAGAGCAGCACCTTTTTGTTCAGGACATGCTGCAGCACAGGGCGCTAACTTTGCCTTTGGTTTCACTTGGGTTTTATTGTGCATTTCACGCAGTGATTTATTGCGACCCTTTTTTTTTACAGCTACTCTCACACCCATACTTGCATAAGTACATTATGCAGTCGCACAGCGAAGCCTTTTGTATGCACTCTCTGAGTTTGCCTGCGGTGTGTGTGTGTGTATGTGTTTACCCATCGGTATTGGGATTTTTGTCACTCTCGCTCTCTTTTGAGTCATCGCCCACACTTCACCACACTTCTGCCTGGTTCGACGTATGACCGCGTGTCGCGCTGCAGGAAGTGAGCGTCAACTGATATGTCACATGAACAGGTCGCAGCTTTTTATACACTGAAAATTTTATTTAATGAATAAACTGGAGCAATCAGTTTTATTAGTTGAAGTTAAAAATTCGTAAATTTTGATCAACAAATTGAACGTAAATATTCGCGTACATACATGTTAACACTTTTTATGTCTACATTTATACATCATCTAAAAAGTATTCGACTCTAACTGTCCAACACTTAACAGAGTGAAGCCCTAAACATCTGTCCTAAATCCGACTGCAGCAATGTTTCCGGCGCCGACGCAGATGTTGCTGCAGTTATTGTTGAGTTGCCATAAGGAAGTGAATGAAGAATCCTTTTAGCTGCGCAATATAATCTATTCATTTGATGCAGTACAGCGTGCACAAGCCGTACCGTATCCCCGACCAAACACCAAACAAAAGAAACATATCCCTCTCACATATACAAACTTTTAGCTCTCTTAAAACTAACTCACCCCACTCTCACCCATTTTTATCTCTCTTGTGCACTTGCACGCCCACCCAGCTGCGGACGCGCTTTAAATTAGCAACAACTATGTGTTCACAAAGCTTTTGCCTTTGGCAGCTTTTTGTTTAAATGACGTTGTCACTGCGACGGTTCTTCGTCTGTTTTTTGTTTCTTCATTCCACAACTGCTTCTGCTGCTCTTTTATTTTTGGTGTCACCAGCAGTAGTAGTAACAGAAAGACAGAGACAGCAACAATTGCTGCGTTTTATTGTACGTGATTTGAAATTTATGCACAGCAAGTTGAGTCCACTGTCTATATATTATATTATGCCCTGTATATATAAGTTTTTAACGGCTATATTGGCTTTATGAAAGCAAAAGCTCGTTTTAATATTTTAAACAGCTACACTAAAGTTAATTTAGAATCTAACTTGAAAAACTCAATGCATTGAAAGTTTTTGAATTCGTTTATTGACACAGTTACAGGGCATTACAAAGTCGTGTTACGCGTTCTAAGCTTTACTTAAACTTTTTATTATAACTCTTGGCTTACTTCCCCTCAGTTTTTTTTTCTTTTCATACTTTTTGCTCATTTGCCTTTGTAAAACTTCCGGTTGAGAAAGAAGCACAGAAAAGTTGCCCACACGCTCGTTTAGTGTTACAAAACGCTGCAAAGAGACGGCGGGGAGTGTACGTTAATGTTTACGTGCGTCCGCCAAAGCAGTCCCAAAAGTAACCCAAACTCTTTATCCCACAGCGTAGCGGGGTTTGAGTTGGAGGTCCATGATTTTGGGGACAGGCACTACGTAATCGTTAAAGAATTTCAAATTGATGTTCGGTTTTCTTTTTCATCAAACGTATGTACTACGTACATATATATCGTTAGACTATCGCATAGTTATCGCTATTACCGTTTTTGGCCAACATTGCTTCCTGTTTGTTTTTTACTGCCAAGTGGGTTATAGGCCTGGCTTAAGCTGTTGCATGGCCTGCATAAATTTGTTGGCAATTACAATGGCAATTAAATGCGCATAAATATCGCTAACGGTTTTCGATTATTAGATGTAGTCACATTGTCCGACTTTAGGTTCATGTTACAGGAAACTTTAACGACTTTTTCATTACGCTTAACTTGATTTAAATATGTTTCTCTTTTCCGATATTGATTTCACAAGCCAATAAAATAGTTTCATGTATTTATTCAACGTTTTTTGTGACTCAAATTTATTAAATGATTGTTGCAATAGCTTTCGATTTCCACTACCACAGCTGAGTTAATCGAATTGGTTTCATATGTGCCATACTTGCGTCATTATTGAAACCGTATACAGGGCAATGGGTTCTTAAGCAACATCATTGATTCTTGGGTTCTATAGAAAGTTGTGGGCTTACAAAGAACACTTTGTATAAGATTATTTTGCTTTGATAGCACATGTTCTTAAAAGGGTTTATTATTGTATTCCAGGCATGTTAGCTGGTTTTTTTTTTTTAGGAGATTTAAAGATAATCTTAAGCATAATCTGGCATACCATTAAGAAATTAACATATCAATATTATTTTCCTTATCATATAAGTTGAGTATGCAGTATGCGCGTACACACACACACACACACACAAATACGCAAGTATAGGGTTCAGGGTATCGTCTAGTCGGGGTTTTTTAATCAATTTTTAAAGTTAAAATCGAAATATTGTCCACAATAACTGTCGCTGCTTAGTCTATGCGAATTTGATATACGCTACAACGTGTAAAAACAAAGCATAACTTAAAAATGCATAATTGAAATGACATAAAACTTTGCAGTATTCAATAAAAATGAGCAGGCCTCAAATATGAAAACTGTTTTTATTTTTAAAAAATATTTCAAAAAATTCAATAGTTATATTTTTGTTTTTCAAAACATTTTTAATTAGATCGCAAAGTGAACATACCCAATAATATAAAAAAAAAACACAATATATATATGAATATATAAATAAACACAAAATAATATCTATAAATTTATTTTTCTATAAAAAAAAAATATGTCTGATGTTTTATATTTTGCACAAATGTGCTGACACACTCCCAAATGAGTTTAGCAATAAAGAAAATTCTAGAATTCTTTCAATTGTTGTTGTCTTTATTGCAGTCAGATGTTATCGCCAAAGTTATTTTTATTTTAATGCCGCGCTTGAAGTTTATGCTCTTTATGTTTGTTTTTCTTCTACGATTTCTTCTTTTTTTTTTTTTTCAAATATCGATGATGACCTAATTTATAAAACACCAGCAACAACTTGATGTTTATGAACGAATTTTATGCGCGTGTGTGTATGTGTGTGTGTGTTTATTTATTCCCATCTTTTGCTCATTTTATATATCGCTTAAGCATGATTCACAGATGCGCCGACCATTTATGTGAAGCTAATGTGGTTGGGTTTGTTGGGGTAGAGAGGGTGGAATTCATTACTGACCTCGGCAATAGGCGTAGACAAACAGTTCTGATTACAATTTTGCGTGCTTGAATGTCTCAAGCCTCCAATGGAATCAATTTGTTTTTCCACTGATTAAACTGGCTAAAAATTGTTTTTCAATAAGCAATTAAAACATTGCCAACAGAATCTTTAAATGCCAAGAATAAAATAGAATACCTTGAAATAAAGTTTATTTAAGCTCTTGCGATGAAGTATTTAATTGGATTTCAATTAAGTTAAGCTTTTAAAAATGTATTACATTTCATAATTGATGACGCAGATATAAAAGTGGTACCCTTTGTTTTTTAATTCATATCAATAAGTTAAATCTGTCATATATATATTTATATATATATATATATTTGTTTTTTAGTATGTTTTTAAAATTTGACTCTTTGTTTATAACTGTGAGTATCTACGTATGACTAATAAGAATTATAAATATTTGAAGTTTCTCATTTTTTGTACATATACAATTTTATCCATGCATATTAATTTTGACAGATTTCCCTCAAAAATATTCTGAAAATGTGCGTTGTTCTTATTTTGTTTTCATTTATGAAAGCTGCAAACAAATTCCATCAATGAGATAAAGATGTAGCCTCATTGTTTGTTGTTGTTGTTGTTGATGTTGTTGTTGATGTTGTTGATGCTGCTGCTTGCTGGCTACTTATATTTTGCTGTTGTTGTTTTTCCATAATTACAAAATATTTGGTATATCGCACAAGGCCAAAATGAGGACGAGTCGGAGGCAGAATATGGAGACACAGACATTAGTCCATATTTTTATTTAATATACACTTATGGCGAGGAGGTTGCTATGAACATTTTTGTCAAGTTTGCATGGTTGAGAAAAGTATATCGATAACAGGAAACATTTAATGCAAGACTTTAAGACTATCAACTTGCTAAGATTTCTGCAATATATATATCGAACAGTACAAACAATTGCAGCAAATATTTCTATTAAAGGGAAAGTTAAATCGATAAAAAAAAATATCGATAATATTTTATTTAAAATCTATTTTATATAAATATAAAACTTTGTGAAGCTAATTTAATATTTCTGGACCTGGAAATAAATAATTGGGTGTTTCAATACAATACTAAGCGATAACTTCGTATTTTCAAATTTAATCGATAACCGTGTTAAAGCCATTTTATCGATGTACTCATACGAAAAACATTTGTAAGAGAATTCAAACTTCCTAAAGCTGAAACTTAAATTTGCTATTTGTGTTACTTTATTGTGGCTGCTGTTGCCTCTGCTTTTTCATTTAGCTGGTGCTGCATGTGGCACGCGCTGTAAAAAGCAAACAACAACAACAAAAACGAGGAGAGCTGGTGGTTCAAAGGGGAAGACCCCCCTTCCCCATCAGTAAAGTAGACCCACTTACACGATGGCTGTCAATCTGGCTGTCCGGTTTCAACGGTTGAATGAAGGACTGACTGACTCTTTGACTGACTAACTGACAGTTGGAAGCGCAACAATGCAACAAAAGCGTAACGATGTGATGCTTAGTTGATAGTAAGCGTTGTTATTGCTGGCAGCAAGCAGCAGCAGCAACGGCAAGCAACCTTGTCCCAATCAAGGCGTTGGGTGCGCCCACTAAAAAATTATGCAACTGTGCGCGCAACGCAGTTGAGGCTTGAAATGGAAATGGAAATGAAAACCAGAAATGAAAAGCAACCGAGCTGAAAGCTTTCAATGTGTGTAGCACGTTGAGGAGGGGCATGCGTGGGCGGACTGCATTGTGTTTGCACTGTTATCAGACCACACAACAACAACGGCAACAACAATGTCAAAGATTAAAAGAAAAAAGAAATAAATAAATACACATGAGCCTGGGTCAGGGCCTGTCTCTCGGCCTCTCTCTGTTTCGGTTGCTGCAACTGACTACCGACTGTGACTGGCGCTGGCGCTGGGCCTGGGCGCATACAGCTGCAGCTAAAAAGTTCAAGGTCAGCAGCACCAGCAGCAGAAATGTAATCGTGACTTCGTCGCCATAAGGGATAAACAGAGATAGGTATATTGTTTTGGCACACGGCATGACAGAGATAGCGTAAAAAAAAACTGGGCCTTGGCAAAATGTTTTTTTTTTTTTGTCAAACGCTTTCACAAGTTGATGAGACGATTATAAATAAGCAAAAAAAAAAAAAGAAAAACCCAAAACAAAACCAAAGCAAAAGATGCAGCTGATTGCTTTGGAGCCTCAACAAATTGCTGACTTAAGCTTATAAAATTCAAAGGAAACCCTCGAGTTAAACTTAACAGAAAGAAAAAGCAACAAAATAAACGATATGGAATTGTTGATAGAATTGTCTATAGTCGTGTGAGGGGAAGCGACACTGACACGATTACATCACTCCTCTTGAAATATAATATTTAAAATGAAAAGATTTTTGCAAACGTGCTCAAAACTTATAAAACAGATATTGGATGCAACGCGTAAAATGTTTTTATTTTTTTTTTATATTGCGTTACCTTGTGCTTATGCTGAAAATTGACATTTGATATTGTTTTGGAGTGTTTGTCTTAAATTTGTTCTTAAAAGTATTATGTTAAAATCTGAGAAAAATGAATTTAATGGGAAAGATATGTGTAGATTATGATGTTTTAATCAAATCTGTTTGCTTCGTACTCAATACATAAGATATTAAAATTGAGAATCATTAATGAGTCGTACTTAAAAGGTTTTTTTTTTAGAATTTTAAAATAATTTTTGTGCAAAAGTTAAACACCTTTTTAATTTTTGTAAGCAAATACTTGCCATTAAAATGAAAAAGTATAATGCTTAAAAACAATAGATTGTTTATTAGAATTTTTAGAAAAATAATTGGAGATATTATAAAGGCTGAGGTAAAATAAAGATGGTACTTCTCATAGGGTCCCTTATAAATTTGAAAGATAATGCGATTATTATATATTATATATATATATGTATATGCGTTTTATGTCGAAACTGTTTATCAAACTATTAAGACATATTAGATTTTAAAATATGTGATTGTTCGCATTTACCGCTAGTTAATACCTTTTGCGGGTAAAGCGAATGGATTAAGTGAATAACGTTTCAATAAGCGCATAATCCACACTTCACTCCACGAATTCAACACACATAATTATACATAACACCTCCACACTAACACACACACATTTATGTAGATCACTGATAAACGAATATATATAAATATATATGTATATATGAGATTTACTCATTTGATTCATTTGGATACGCTCTCTCTAATTCGGTGTACAGGATGTGCCAATTAAGCGTACCGATTCATCGCAATGGTGGGAATTGTTTGATACGAATACTCAACGCTTCTATTACTATAATGCGGCCACGCAGAAGACCGTTTGGCATCGGCCGAGCAAGTGTGACATCATACCGCTCGCCAAGCTGCAAACGCTCAAACAGAACACCGATCCCAGCGAGCGTCGGGAGCAGACAACGCCACAGAAACAATCAACATCGGTCAAGCAATCGTCGCCGCAACAGCAACAGCAACAGCCATCGCCCATGTCGGCCGCAAATAAGAAGGGGCGTGGCAGTCAGCAGCGTGGCAATGGTGTCGTTGCCAGCTCCGAGGAGAAACTTAGCAGCTCGGCGGCCAACGAAATGATCTCTAGTCCACGAGGCCGTCAAAGTTTTCGGTGAGTTTGGCAACTTTTATTGCTGTTCTTTTCATTGGTTTTAATTTACATTTCCTTGTGGCTCATCTTTTGCAGCGTCGGCACGGGTGATTCATCCCGTTCAATGGACATGCAGCACTCGTCACCTCAACAACAACAACAACAACAGCAGCAGCAACAGGGCTACGCCTCCCGACGCTCACAAGGTATGGAGGCAAAGCACAGCCTGTGTGATGTCATTGAGTTGATTCCCTTTGTGAGTCATTGTTTTATCCCTTGAATTGTTTTGTTCACAGACTCTTGCAATCATTACAAGGAATCGGGCAAGTCAAGCGATTCGAGTCTGTCCAGTGCGCATGGCTATCGTCGCTTCAATGATGCCTCAAATGGTGCAAGTGTTGATGGACTGCGTTTGGGCTCCTTGCAGAAACATCAACGCGTTGGCAAGGATAATGGCGCGTAAGTTAATGATAGTTATCAGCTTAAGGCTTTTGGAAGTGGTTGCTTAAGAAAGCTTGACAAGGATTAACTGGTATATATGTTAAATAAAATATTTTATGCTTAGAAGCTTAGCTTGTTGCCGCAGCGTATGTGTAATGTTTGTAGAAAGGGCATCGGCTTCAACTGATTAACTTAGTTCTTTAACAGATATTTTTCTGAACAGTTTTTATTTCGGCTACTCAAATGTTATTCATAATTAATTAATGTATTACTTACATACTTACCTAGTTTTTGTGCACTGAAAACAGGTTCGACAGGGAGAATAAATAAACTTAATACCTAGGCTTAAGGCTAATATAAAAGTTGATTTAAAAGGATGTAAGAAAAAATTACATCTACTCATTTAAGCTGTTTTTATGACCTTACGTTCAATTGTTAGTTAAAGTGCTTTTAAAATGAACCTTACTTATAATATCTCATACTACTATATCATACTCACACACACACATCACACGCATAGTTGAAAGTCATTTGACCATTTTGTTTTCTTCCTATTTGTCTTGTTCTGTCTTTCATTTGGCTTTTTGTGCTATCAGCTTTGAAATGTTGCAAGAGAGCACCAGTTCACATAATTTACCGCATGGCTCGAACTCGTCGTCATCGTATGTTGGTGGTAGTAGTGGTGGTGTCGTCGACAGCAACAAATACTTTGATCATCAAATGTTGCCCAGCCATATGCAGGGCTATTGCTCCTCCAAGTCATCCGATATTGCCTCACCCACACATTCGATACATACGCCACAGGCGCAAAAGAAGAAAATCTCACCAGATGCCGAACGTCAGTACAATTACGCACAGCAACAGCAACAGCAACAGCAACGCAACGCACAACGTGGAGGAGGTGGAGGTGGAGGTGGTGGAGGAGTACCTGGAGTGGTACCCTCTTCGGGCAAAGCTTTTGCAGCAGCTATGGGCGGTAAATAAATAACACACTATACATATATTAAAATCTTATACTAAGCAACTTAATATTTACAGATCGCGAATACAAAGTCTCATTGGCACGCTCTGGCAGCTTTATGTCGTCCTCCATAAATCCAGCCGCCGCTGGACATCACAGCAAATCCTATCGCAAAAGCAGCGCCGAGGCAAATGGCAGTGGTGGCGTCAGCGGCAGCGGCGGTGGCGGTGGAGTCGGCATTAATTATGGTGGTGCCGCCAGCGATGATTCAATGCACGAAAAGTACTTCAAGTCCGTAGAGAATACACCGCTCTCCCGACGCCGGCACACAACCAATGCCAAGAGTCATGGCGGTGCGGCAAGTGGCAGCAATACGGCAACCAGCACAGCTGGCAGCAACAGCAGTGGCCATAAGAAGCACTCGAGTGACTCCAGTCCGCAGAGTCCCATCAGTCCGCAGACAAAGAGTTCGCGTCAGGCCAAAACGAGTGCCACAAATCCGCCGCCAATATTGCAACTGCAGCAGCAGCATTCGCCGCGCATTCAGGAACCCAGTGGATTAGATCTGCTTAGCTTGGAGCGCATGTCGTTGGGTAAAACGGCACCCATTTCGCCCAGCGCTGCCTCTGATAATCTTGGCATGCTGACACACTCATCGAGGGGCTCAAATGACTCGGCAGCACGGCGACAGAAATCGAATAGCTCGACAGCGAATCGATCGCAATCACATCATTTTACCGGCCAGGGCTCGCTGCGGCACAGTGGCAGCTCCAGCTTGGACAAGCGTGGCTATCATCCCTTGCAAAACGCTGGTGAGAAACGTGACTCGCGTCGCTCCAAGACGCATCAGCATCATCAGCATTTGCAGCCGGACAATAGCGATGTGGAGTATGATAATGGCAACATCTCGCCGCTCTACAGCAACTGTGGCCAGGAGATGCCACATTTGTTGCCACTCAAGCACTACATTATCGAGCAGGCCAAACTCTTTGGTCGCTATGACTATGGTGCCGATGGTGATGGTGCTGGCGACTCGGATTCGTATCATTCGGATAGCCAGTCGGAGCATTCGCTATCGGGCCATGAGCCAGACAATGAGGACTCCGATGGCGGTTCGGATACGCATGGCGGCTACTTGGAACACAATTATGGCATGATCGATGATTATGCCAATATGGGCGATAGCGTCTCCTACTATGCGTATCAGTATCCGCCCTATGATCCAGCTGGTCGCGAGGATATGTAAGTTGTATCTACCAAATGTTTCTTATAACCCATACTGAAAATATTTTTTTTTTTACTAGCTCCGACAACGTTGAAGCCGTGCTGGAGGGTATTGGTGGCAATACGGAGCCAGTTGCGGCACCCAAGCCAAAGCCTCGCTATCAGATCTCATACTATGACACCGTTTCGCACAGTCCCTCATCGTCGGCGAGTCAGGGCCATCATCCGTATAATCATAATCAGCAGCAGAATCAGCAGTTGTATTCGAATACGCCATCGTATCCGTTTACAGGTCATGCTCATGGCTTAGGTCAGCCACCGCCACCGCCACATCAGCAGCAGCTGCACTTGGATCCCAGCGACGCGTCCAGTGCCAAGCAAAAGCAATCACAGACGTTGCCCTCGCCCAATCGTCAAATCTCGCGCCTAGTCGCCGGTCAGCTAACCAAAGAGGAGGCGAATCATGGCCAGCAACAGCAGCAGCAGCAGCATCAGCAATCGCAGTTGCAGCAGCAACACTTGGCAACTGCTAATGCCGCACAACCGGCTGTCAGCAGCAGTTTGAGTCGTGGCGGTAATCATAAGTTGGCGCCACCATCACTGAAGCCCACCATACAGCAGATCTTTCCGCCCAGCGAACGTGCGCCTGGCGCCACAACGCTGGCCTGCATGAAGGAATGTGATATTGAGAAGTTTGCCGCCGACAATCTAAATCTGCACTCCAAGGGCATCTTTCGCAAAAAGGCGTCCGTGCGCGACATGCTCAGTTGGACGGCGGAGGCCATTAGTCGGCCTATGTTGGCTCTGTCACGGGACAAGGCCGACAAAAAGACAGCCATTGAGCTGTTCAAGCTGGTGCAAATCTACATGGGAGACCGAAAGGCGCGCATTGGCATGAGCCTCAATTCGGTGGCCATTGACATCATTACCGCCTCCTTGCCGCAGCAGCAGTGAGTTAAAGATTACTTAAATCAATTCTAATTACCGAATATACAATGTTGGTGTTCTTTGGCAGATTACGCGATGAGCTTTATGTACAGCTGTGCCGTCAGACCACAGAGAATCCAAAGCGCGAATCCCTCATACGTGGCTGGGAGCTAATGGCTATCTGTTTGTCCTTTGTGCCACCCTCGCCAACGTTTCAACCAACGCTGCTCAAGTAAGCAAAATACGTTCGTCATAAGCTTCACCTGCAGATAACTTAAATCTTTGTTTTTTTTTATTCCAGTTATGTGAATCGTCATCGTGATCCCTCCTTTGCCACTGGCTTTTTGGAGGTCTGCAAATGGCCCATACATGTGCAAATCTCGCATTATGCCACTGTTTGCTGTCGCCGCCTGGATCGCATTGGCAGCAGCGGCCGTCGTTTGGCCAAGAAGCCCACCGAGGATGAGGTGGAGCAGGCGCGGGTAAACTCTTTTAAAACTTCTTTATGCAAAAGCCTATTAATCTACTATAATTTCTCTTTAATTTAGCAACAAATCCTGCGCAATAGCATGTTCGGCAATACACTATCCGAGATAATGGAGCTGCAAAAGGATAAGTACCCAGGACGCAAACTGCCATGGATACAAACAACACTCGCCGAGCATGTGAGTAACAGCTAAACCAATTTCTACCACACAATCCCTTAACAATTTTCATATTTAATCCTGTCTAGGTGTTGCTGCTTAATGGCAAACAAACGGAGGGTATTTTTCGGGTATCTGCCGATGTGGATGAAGTCAATTGCATGAAGAATCGCTTGGATCGGTGGGATGTTCCTGACTATAAGAACACTATGAGTAAGTTAACCACAAACCTCTTAGTTCTATCACATATAAAACAGTTTATTTCTTTATCAGTTGATGCACATGCGCCCGCTAGTCTACTTAAGCTGTGGTATCGTGAACTGTACGACCCGCTTATACCCGATGATTATTATGAGGATTGCGTGAACACCGAGGATCCCGATAAAGCCAAAGAAATAGTTAATAAGTTGCCACAAATCAATCAATTGGTCAGTTTTTATAATCAATTTCAATTGTTCCCTATCTAACTTAGTTTTCTGTTTATCTTTATCAGGTCCTAACGTATTTAATACACTTTCTGCAACAATTCTCCGTACCGGAGGTGGTTACAAGCACCAAAATGGATTCATCGAATCTGGCCATGGTATTTGCACCAAATTGCTTGCGCTGCACTTCGGATGATCCCAAGGTGATACTGGAGAATGCGCGCAAGGAGATGTCCTTTATACATGTCTTAATACAGCACATGGACACCACGCATGTGGTCAATTTGGTCTAGAGAGCTTTGATAGCCGCACCGCTTAGGTCTAAAAACAAAAACCGAACTAACCAAATACCAATGAGCATACCTACACATATATGTATGCATATATTAAATTTATACATATATGTAAACGTTATATTAACCTATCCTAACTTACTTAATTACCTACTCGATTTTGTATTTATACAAACAAAGTTCAACGTTGAGAAGTGTTCAACAGCTCCTAACTTACTCTTAACTTAAACTATACTAATTTTTGCTACTCGAATTTTCTTACTAATTAAACTAATTTTATTCTATGCCTAGGCCGCTTAGTTTTAACACAACAAATACTCAACAAATTTGTCAGCATGTTAACGTATAGTGCTTTTCAAACCAAAAGAAAAACAATTTTAATCGAATACAGAAATGAATTTCAAATTGAAACTGTAAACTTAATGTGTGCATGCCTAGTTGTGTGTGAAACTGTAGTATAATTTATTTATTTCGCATTATAGTTTATGTAATTTCACACAAAAAGCCAAGCAAAATACTCAAAAATCAACTTTCTCAAAAAAAATTAAGCATTGAACAATTTGTGAAGCATATATAAATATAAATAAAGATACTGTACACAAAAGCAAACGCAATAACTGATTAAATTAAATAAATGAAAACTGCTTTATAATTAAATGCAGCAACTTAGTGCTATATATACATAAATTTAAATATTTATTCGTATGCATTATTTATTAAATTAATGTTATGAAAAAGAAAAAAAATTCAAAATGCTGCGCAAACAATTTAATCAATTAGATTACAAGTGTAATACAATTTTACACATATACATCAAATATATATATATATATATATATACACATATATATTTATTTAAATATCTAACAAGAAACTTTAAGAACCAGAAACCAATTGAACATACATATATATATATATATATGTAGATATGTATGCATGTACAATGCGACGGTGAAGCATAAGAATGAATAAAGTTATATAAATAAAAAGCCAAAAATATTTATTTCTTAACATTTATGATTGAACTTTGATGTATCATGCCTTTGACGATCATTCAAAATGTAAGACAAGCCAATTATCATTGTGTGGTGGGCTATCAAAATTATAATTTTGACGCGTTCTTATCACATGGCCTGTATTTAATTTAAAGACACATTATAAATTTTGATCAGCTCTTTCCTTTAATGTACTACAAATTTATGCCCAATTTTGAAGTCATTTCAAACTGTTTGTCTCTGATAATTGCTAATAATTTAGTGTCAGTTGACAAACTTAAGCCGACCCAACGACAAAACATTATCATTTATTTGCCAACTAGCATTTGGCCCACAGCCGATCAATTCCAAACGAAATTGAAACGAGTACATTCATATTTATTACCACCATGCAATGTTTGTTTCATTCGAAACGATTTCGTTTCTAATTTTTTATTATCAAGGTTCAATATTTGGTAATTTGTTTAAGCACAATTTTTGTTGTTGGCTCTCGTTTATGCAGCAATCTTGAAGGCAGCGATTGTCATACCATTCATTGCCCATAAGCTCGTTAAATACTATATTGTGATTCATTTATTTTAAAACAAAATGGTTGTTGATTGGGACGTGCGCAAAGCTGAAATTTTTCCATGGAGTTTTTATATATTTAGGTCAATGAAAGTGCAAGATGACAACTCTTGAATTAATGTTACTTGACAGACAGGTAAAGTGCAAGCAGAAGTGGCAACGCCGCTCTCAGCTGAGAGGGATGAGAGATGCTGGATAACTGTGCCTGTGGATCTTGTTGTTTCAGATTTCTTGTATGAGGTGTGGTATCTATATCTATGGACCGTATTGAATATAAATACATCTATAACCTCTTTCTTTTGTCAAAAGGAACATTAAAAAGGTGAAGTACACATAAAATGAATTTTCTCAAAAATATGTCAAACAACAGTTTCACAATTTTCATTGATAAATAAT
Source organism: Scaptomyza cyrtandrae (assembly GCA_035044605.1). Classification (NCBI taxonomy): domain Eukaryota; kingdom Metazoa; phylum Arthropoda; class Insecta; order Diptera; family Drosophilidae; genus Scaptomyza; species Scaptomyza cyrtandrae. The sequence continues at coordinate 19,096,154 of JAWNNS010000640.1, forward strand.
TATACCTAATACAAACACAAGACTATCAATTTATTTGCCTTCAACGCAGCCATTTCACATATCTTACTCGTTTGTGTTAGGTAGTTTTTTTGGGTGTATTAATGTCATCCTCTACAAAATGATCATGACTTTAAAAATCGAGTATTTAAGAAATATATGTGTTTATCAATTGCTCAGTTTAAGCAATAATCTTTTCATTTTTATTGCCAAATGAGTCTTTTATTAGCTTTTTCGTCATGGCAAAAATAAAATCACCAAAGTAGACTATGATTCTTCGAAATGAACCCTAACCGTTCTAAATATAAGACCACTGATTAATATAAAACTGCTCATAAATTGCTTAATATTATGGCGTTATGAGAATGTTCCGGATATTTTCCGGAACAAGCTTATCTAGTTAACATAACAGATAGTATTATAACTGCTGCAACTGTTATCTGTTTTTAAAGTATATTCATAAAAAGTTAATTTCTTTTATTGTTACCAATTCTCTTCGCCTCACATCTTTTCTTTACTTTTTTGAACTAATTTAACCATTTAGTAGAAAACTTGTATCTAACAGATACAACGGCGACCTGAAAACAATATCACACTCAGGTAGCACTCAGTAAACAAGAACAATTAGCCGCATTTAGTTTGTATATGTATTTTTGTTTTTGTTTTTTTTTTTTTATCACGAACGCCAATGCCCAAAATCAAAAGTAATCCATCATCTCAAAGGCTTTAAGGGGACCCCGAATACAGCTGATAAGAGACAGCTCCTCCATCCCCCGTGCTCCCCACAACATTCCCGCCCCTCGCTCAATGCAGCCATACAAACGCATAAATTGTTTCGAAAGTCCCAAAACTGCCGAAAAAAACTATGAAGAAGAGAACCAACCCATGGGCTCAAATCATAGCAACAACTCGATTACTCAATCAAAAAGCGATGGCGATGACGACATTTGTGGAACGCGGCGGGTTGGCAAGTTGTGTGGGGAGGGCGCCTGTGCATACCGGTGAGAGACTATTGGTAATTTTAATTTGTTTACAACTACAATAAATGAATACAAGTATATTATGTTAACATGTGTACACCATCGACTTGGGGATACCATATAAAATGCTTAAAATCTATTAGATATATAAGTTATTTACTTTGAAGTTTTTCATTAAATGAAACGTGCTTTTAATAAATCCAATAAAGAAATTTAGTTTGCAGAACTTTCATGTTAAGTTGAAATGCATAATTGTAAGAGATTAAAAGAGATTCGAATAATGAAATATTAAAATTAATTAATAGTCATATATAAGTAGGTTCATTAAAAATTAATTTTTTTTAAACTTTTTCGTCTATACATTTTTCTGAAATGCTAAAAATAAACCACACAAAATACCTAAGCTCTACCTAAATTACAGGGTATACAGAAAATGAACGGTAGTTCAGGATGAAAAGCAGTAGCAAAAGCAACAACAACGGCGACAACAACTCAAACGACAAACGACGACGTCCAAGTCGATACCGATAAGCGGGTGATTAACAATTACTCGATCAAAAGTACCGACAATGCTAGCAGTGCAAGGGAGATGGCAACACACATTGCCGTTAGCAGTATGTTTAATAAGCCCCGAGTGTTTTGATTTATATGACTGGTGGATCGGCGATTGGGTCTCTACCACTAGCTACCAGCCCCAAAAGAGAAAGAAGAAATCGAAAAGAAAAAAAAAAACCCGAATGTCGAGTGCCGATCCCGAGCAACCGAGCGTCCTTATCGATGATAGTAGCCCATTCATTATCTATGTACAATTCGTATCTACATAGGCCGTCGTCGGTTATATTATTGTTATAATATCGATATCTACCCATTAGCACAACATTATATGTATATGTACAATCTATTATATTGTGTGAAATCTGATTTAGTACAATTTATTGGGCACTGCGCACAGTCCAGACCAATTAGTTCACCGTTAGCGTTCGTTCAAGTCGCGTCGCGCCACAAAAAAAAAATTGTTCGTTAACCGTTACTCGGCGAATTGGGATCGCCGTGTGATCAGAAGGATCAACCCAACAACAATAATCATTGCAAGCCTAGCAACCATGGATAACAAAACGATTAAAGCAAATAAATCAGCATTCTCCATTGATAACATTTTGGAGCATAAAACCCATATAAGTGAAACGACCAAAAAACCTCAAACACAAACACAAATACAAATACAATCGAGTCCAGTCCAGATGACTGCGTTTACAGCCACATCCTCAACCAGCCCAGCATCCATGTATGATATGTCTCGCGAAGCAGTCGCCGCTCAATATGCACTCAAGAATCTGGATACAAATACGGGCACACTGTTATCGCCGACAACGCTGCGCTTCAATCCCGTTTATTCAGATCCCGCCTCGTTGTTCTATCAACAGATGCTGAATCTACAGAAGAATTCTTCTCACTTCATGACACACTTCCAAGCTGCGGCAGTTGCAGCCGCAGCGGCAGCACAACCAACAGCCTATTGTGATCAGTATAGTCCGTTTCTGGATTGTGAAGGTAAGAGTATATCAATTTGTGAACTTTAAGAAGAGCATTGATATCAATAAACGATATTCGATTAGAAACAACAAGCGATGGAAAGTTTTTGTTTTATTATTATTAAATCGATGAGAATCAATCTATATACTAGATACTTATACAAATTTCACTTTGTTATTCACTTGTTGCAGTCAAAATAATTGTCATTGTTGGTAAAACAGTCCAAATTGTAATCCCCTTATGTGTGTGTATGTTTGATTATCAAAGTCCAAGCTTTTAATGGCTACTAAAAGGTATCATTCGATCATGCAGAATTATGAAATACAGGACATGAGTCAGCACACATAATGAGCGAGCGATATAAGTACATAATTAATAATTAAGTCTGAACCTCTTTAGGTTAAAGTCCAAAAAAATAGAATATCTTGATAATGAAAATCAATATACATAAGTTGAAATTAAAACTAAAACAGTTTGAACAAGTAAGAAGGCTCTAGTCGAGAAATCCCGACTAGACGATACCCTGATCCCTATATTTTACGCGTACAGTCAGTGCTTGCAAGTATTTGTGCGTGTGTGTACGACCATACTGCATACTGCATACTCAACTTCAAGGTTCCATATCTCCGGTGTTTCTTAACCGATTTTAATAAAAATTTCACAGATTGTTATTATTTTGATCAATATTTAAAATGCCATTTAAAGTTTTTTCAAATTCAAGATTTTATTGTTATCGATCACATGTGTATATCGGAAACGGGATGAGTTATCGAAAATCGAAAACAAACTTGTTCTGCCTAGGGATTAGGCGAGCTTAAGTTCCAAATCTGGAGTCTCTAGCTCTTATAGTCTCTGAGATCGACGCGTTCATACATACAGACGGACAGACGGACATGGCTATATCGACTCGACTGTTGATGCTGATAAAGAATATATATACTTTATGGGGTCGGAGATGCTTCCTTCTGCCTGTTACATACTTTTGCACAACTTCATGATACCCTTTTTTCCCATTTTTAATGGGATCAGGGTATAAAAAGGAACTTATCTTAAAAGTAATTGAAAAACCCTTAAAAATCTGCAACTTTATAATTCAATACTTGTCGAATTGTGACTTTTAGTTTCTTTTGACATTTATTACTAACCCAAGTCAATGAACTTGAACTTCCAAATCGAATCCCTTTAGAAATACAAATCCCTATTTAACATATGGAAATCAATCTATCAATCTAGCTGTCTGTCGACCTTGATGGACTATGCATTCAAATTTGATCCCATATTTAAATGAAAACATTCTAAGACCCACAAATAATGTTATATACAATATAAGTAGATCTCCATAGCATGATTAATGTGCATTCATGTTTGTCAAAGTCAAGTGTTGGCGCCAAAGACCACTTCAAATCTTTACCCCCCCTTCCATCTCCACAACATTTCGCCCACATTGTATGCAGTTCCCAGTGCAATGTGTGAAGCCAGATTAGAGCCGATGTCTGTCCGCCATATGCCATATATGGAAGCAGGAGTTAAACAACCAATTTCGATACCAGACCCTCAGACCATAAGCCCTTGTCGTTGTTAAATAACACGCATTATTTTCGGGTGCCTTATCAAAATGACAAATATTTGAAATTGAGGTGAGCCCGCCAGCCAGTCAAGCCATCAGGGAAGTTAACTGAAGGTATATAGAATTTCAGGGAATGTCTGTGACATTTAAATGTTTTAATCTTGTGGATTAAAAGGCTAAACGTTTATCGTTTAAGTTTACTGGGGAATAAAAGTTTTAACGTTAACTGAAGCATAAGATAACTCTACTTAGCAGACGTTTTTAAAGGTACAAAGTATCTATGTCTGTAGTTTAAAGAAAATTGTGTTTTAAGAGCCGTGAGAATAAATATTTTTGAATCCCTAGATCTTTTATTTGTTCGCAAGTTAAAACACCTTTAAATTTTTTTCATTTTTTAGAAGGTAATAAGAAAAGAATTGAGTTTTCAAAATGATCTTATCCAATTTTAGCTAAACAAGTAAGATGGCTTTTGTCGAGACTAGCCGATACTACACTGCTTGTAAGTATGTGTGTGTGTGTGTATGCATAAGTAAAGTTACTTAACTTCAATTTTCCATATCTCCGGTGTTTCTCAACCGATTTAAATAAAAGTTTCAGAGACTATATTGTATAGTTTAATTGTATTAAACGAACTCAAAGTTATCCAAATTCAAGATTTTGTTGTAATCGATTACATGTGCATATCGGAAACGGGACGAGCTATCGAGAATTTAAAACAAACTTGTACTGCCTAGGGATGAGGCGAGCTTATGTTCCAAACCTGGAGTCTCTAACTCTTGTGGAGTATTATGCACACAGACGGACGGTAAGATGTCTATATCGACTCGGCTGTTGATGCTGATGAAGAATACATATACTTTATAGGTTCGGAGATGCTTCCTTCTGTCTGTTACATACTTTTGCTCAAAACCATTATACTTTTTGACCATTTTCAATGGGTTCAGGGTATAAAAAGCTTCAAATATTTTTTTTAAGTCCAAAAATTGAAGATTTTTATTCTTAAAACTGAATTTATTTAACTTAAAAACTTATTTTAGAGTACACTAAAAACAGAGCATATAGAATTCGTGTTGCAATCTTTATTTTTTGTTTGTTTTTGGGTAATATTTAAAAAGCTTATCTAAACGTAGAATGCTATTAGTGGCTATTAATAGGCGCTGTCCATCATCTTCTGGCGACAATTGCCATTCGATTCAGATTGAGATAAGCTCGCGTCCGCATTCGACGCATATTCAGGTTTCTCGGGGGGAGTCGGAGGGAAGTGGACGGGAGGGAGTAGCGGGTATAAGTGTCGACGCCTCTTCATTCAATATTTGAACGATTAACAACAAATCGTTCTCAAGTGCAAGAAACTAGTAAAGGGACACGAGAGGGTGTGGAGAAGGGAGGGTTGAAAGGTGGTCAGTTATAAGCTTATCGCACAATACGCCACTTAATAAAAATAAAACATTAATAATTGTATTTGTACAATATTAAATTATGACATTAAATCGCAAAGCGAATATTACTTTTCTTTTATGATATGTTTAGAAAGGCAGCTATTATTAAAAATATTATTTTTAGTATTTATGCTAAGGTTAGTACCTCTTAAAATGCCTATTTTAGCACAACATACAAAGATAACCTGTTTAATTTGTATTAAGTGCGTGTTTCCGTCATCAAACAACAATCTGCAACTCTGTGGCAGATATATATATATAGATATATATTTAAAACATATTCGCACTACATGCCCCCTTATCACGCCACATACACTCGACACTCTACTATATTATGCGAACCAAATATGCAATCGAATTAGTTGTCGCCCAGTTGCCTCTGATAACAATTATGGCAATTGATTCTCCTTCAATTGCCGTCAGGCCAAAAACAAAAAAAAAATTCCTAAACACACTTTGGGTGGTGCGTCCATTTATAAGTGGGCGGTTCCTCCAATCGCTTTGATATGCATACGAAGCATATGAAATGTCAGAATCTGATTGCACTGGCAACAAGTGCAAAAGAGACGCAATAACTCTATCGAAACAACCAATCAAAATTGAATGAGCTTTTGCCTTCGCTTTACAATGTAAAATTTACAAAAGCTTTTGCGTTTAGGTTAAAGGGGTTGTTGGGTATTTCGTTTATGTTAAAGCTTTTTGGAGTAAATGTTTCTTTTACATTATTAAAATAAAAATAACATTCAAAATATTCCTTTCAATCAATAAGTTATAAGTTTTGATACTGCAGAGCTTAAAAAATGGCTTAATAAAATATATTTACATTAAAAGGAAAGAAAATAAAATTCGTTATGGAAAGTTAAACTTTCGTATATTTAATTTGATTGTATTTTTCTTTAGTTTTAGTAAGTTTTTAAGTTCTTATTCAAGTACAAAAAGATAGTTATTTTAGTTAAATATTTTTTTTTAAGTTTTTATGTTGTTAAACCTAGTTTTTTAGTTTTTATACAAGTCAAAAAAAGTTTCTCAAACATTTAATTTTTTTTTATTTTTTGTAGGTTTTAACAATCCAGCAACTGCTGCCGCCGCTCTCTATTGCAATGCTGCGTATCCGGCAGCCAGTTTCTACATGTCCAACTTTGGTGTAAAGCGCAAGGGTGGACAAATCCGTTTTACGTCGCAGCAGACAAAAAATCTCGAGAATCGTTTCTCCAGCTCAAAGTATCTGTCGCCCGAGGAGCGTCGACATTTGGCGCTGCAGCTAAAACTGACAGATCGCCAAGTTAAGACTTGGTTTCAGAATCGTCGCGCCAAATGGCGACGTGCTAACCAAACCAAAAGGAGCGCCAATGCAAACACAAATAATCCAAATCCAAATGGATCAGTTGGTGTTACGCCCAGTTCGAATAGCAGCAGTAGTTCCGCCTACGCTCAGTCCGGGGCAAGCAGAAGCAGTCGAAACGTTCAGCTTAGTGATGATGAGGATCGCATGTATCTGTCGGAGGATGACGAGGATGTTGATGATGATGAAGTGGATGATGTGGACGAGAAGGGTGGAGTGGAAGTGGAGAAGGTCAAAAGTTAGTTTAAGTATTAGTTTTTGGTTTTTCCCTTTTTTGTATTTAGTTTAAATAAATTTATTTGATTTGTAATAAGAATGAAAGCTTATCGTTAAATGTTATGCAACTAATGGAACTGATAGCTCTCCAGGCAGTTGCAGTTGGGCAGAGTGCAACGTGGCGCCAGATTGGATAGATGACCCATGGTTACCGGAAATGATAAGGGCACAAACCACTTGGGATAGGCGCAAATGGCAGCGGCTGTCGAAGATTTGCCAGCAAACTGGAAGAGGCAAGAGCAAGCTCTTAGTAGGTAACACAAAAGCTGGCAAAGCTTAGCTTAGCTTACCTGCTCTGCGATAACGGGTCTAAAGGCGCTGCTGCGTGGTGGCAGCGCCAGTTGCAAAGATTGTTGCAGCGTTGAAGGAGCCGGCGGTGGTAGTGGCAGTAGCAGTGGCTGCTGTTGCTGTTGCCCCATGGACGCTTGCTCTGCCGGCGGCGGTGGTGGCGAAACATTCTCGATGGCGCGTATCAAATCCAAATCGCAACGCTTCAGTACCAACTCCAACACGGAACGTTTGCGTTGCGGAAACAGTTGAGCCAACATATCGATGGCCGTTTGAGAAACCTGCTCACGCCGCTTGCCACTCAGATCCTGTGGCACAACTAAAGCTTCGGGCTCCAGTTCAGGCTTGCTTGGCGGCCTTGCTTGCTGCTCCTCCAGCTCCTGTAAGCCATCTGCTTCTAGCGCCGGCTGCTGCTGTTCCTTTGGCTGCGTTACGCTTAAACCAAAAATGCTGCCCGGCGGCAATGCATCGATTTTGCGTCCAGTCTTATTGGCAACCAGACGCAACGCAATCGCATCCTCGACCGCTTGCTGACGCTTCAGGGCGACCTGCAGAAATGGCCAAATGGCCAAATGGGCATTAGGCCAATTGAAATTAATATGCGACAAGTGTTGAAAGCGGCCTCCACAAAAACTCTGTTAGATAAACAACAACAACTGCACACAACAACAATGGCAATTCCTTTGGGTATCACACAAGAAATGTGTATTTGAGAGGGTGTTCCCAAAAGCACAAATACCAAAATAACAACAAATTGTGCTTATGTTAAAGTTATACACAAAAGTCATTTTGAGCTGAAAAAGTATGTTTGGTTTACTGACCAAAGCGATATGAAAACTCCAAAAATGCTGCATTTTGGAATCACATATAAAATCTTTATTGAATTCATTATTCGCGCTCCTCTTTGCTCGGCATGAAATGTGAACCCTGGCAACACTTGTGTAAACATTTGGTAAGCGGATATTTTCGCTCGATTTGTTCGTATGCTTTGACAACTTTCCATCATCATCATCAAGCCTGAACGAAACAAGAAGGAGGTTAACACAAATCTAGACAAAACTTCGTATTTCATTTGTTTGCTTTTAACCGCAAACGAAACGGGTAAACATGTGGAATGAGTTGCTTAAGGAATGTTTATCTTTCAAATTAGAGCAATCTTAAGACAATACTAATAGAATAACTTTCATTATGTGAGATGCATTTGATGATAGACAAAGAAATGTTAACGGTCAAAAAGGATGTTAAATGTAATGTTAATGTTATGTTAAAATGGTCCAAAAGGAGCATAATTATAACAAATGATAGCAATTAATGAAAAGTTGATTCAACTTATGGAAATTGAATAAAAGTCTGTATAAATAAAATATTTTCGGTACTCAAATATTAATAAAACAGTATTAGCTTGAGAACAAAATAATAATAAAAAAAAATTGTGCCTTAAATTTAACACGCGTTTTAATTTAAATTAAAAAAAAAATAAAAATTAATAACGAAACGGAAAATATTAAAAATACAATACATAAGTATTAGTAATATTGAAATGTTTGAGTTAATATTTGCATAGGTAAAATGTTATAAGCAAAAACACGCCTAAATAGAGGAAACCTCAGAAATAAAGCTACTAAAAATAATATTTGCTTAAAACTTTTGTTCGAAATACTTTGTTAAAAGTATATGATATAAGCGAAAACTTTCTCTCTCCTTTCTCCTGTATGAACTGCTTACCTGGGCAGCCATAATGCGTTGCCTCTCAAAGATTAGGACGCATTTGTTGCACTTGCAGCATTTGTAAGTGCAGAGTTTTTTATGGCCTCGCAGCTCAGAGATAATGCCATGATTTCTGCAACGGGCACATTTGGGCACTCGATTTGAGATTTTTGTTTCGACTGGTTTCACTATCTTTGAAGTGCCAGCAATACGAGCGCGTTTAGGATTGATTTGGCCTTGGCTTTGGTTAACAATATTGTCGGCCATTGCAGCCGAAAGATTCAATTAAAAGTGATAATTGTGAAAAGTTGCAAGCGTTTGATTGAACTTATTGTAACGTTCTTAGAGCCAAGCGAAAAGAAACTAAATTTTAGAAACACTTCAACTGATGCAATTGTTTCAAAAGCAAAATATTCTTTGGCGCTTTGTTGACTTACGCACGCGCTTTGGTTAACGGTTATTTGGCCAAGTCCTTCGCAATTTGATTGGTGGCTGTGAAATGCTGTTAACTCCACCCACAAGGCGTGGTTGCAATTTGGGCGGAGCCAAGCATACAAATCTATCAACGAGACGCAACGAACCCAATTATCAATTATTGTTTTTTAAGAATATACACTTTTCTTATATATTCATTTCATTTTTCAAACTTCATAATCGTTTAGGCTGTGCTGAAAAGCGTTTTACCGCTAATTGAGCTTACTCCACATTTAACAGAGCTTGCACCACACTTAACAGAGCATTCTCCACACTTAACAGAACTGGCACTCAACAATGTAACGGACCCTAAAAACTTACCAGAAAAACTAAGTTTATTGCCAAATGTGGCTCCATTTGACCAACTACTGTATTCGTTACTATCTTAGAACTAAGCCTGCTTAATGGGTAAACTCTTTTAACATCTATAATCGAGTCTCATATTATCGATTAACTATCGGTACCAACAAGAAATATACCGATATTTTGGTATAAGTGTGATGAGGCATCGCTAGTTTTATTCAGTCGGAAATCATCTTCGAACGTTAAAAAATGGATCGGTAGCTAAAAGAGATAATTTAAAGCGAAAAACGCAAAGAAAACGGCTTTTGTCCGCTATTTCAGCGATTTTTTTTGTGTTGTAATCAGCAAAAATTTTTAACAACAGCTACAACGACCAAACACCATCAACAGTTAGTCCCACGCAATAACCAACAACGTTCTTGCAATATCAATAGAAATTTTACTGCAACTACAACTACAACAACCACAGTCAAGCCCATCAGATAGCCCCACAAAGGAAAGGTGAAAAGCAGAAAAGAAATAACCAATGAGAATAATTCAAACGAAGAAAAAGCAAGAATATCCAATTTTTTTGCTCGCTTGGCCAATGTGATGAGAAAATCCGTACCCAACAACACCACCATCAATAACCACTACCCACAACCGACCGACAACTGTGCAGCGCAACCAACAACAACAGTGCAGCTGCAGTACAGTGGATGAAAACTTATAATTTGCCAAACCTAAATTTTTCTTGCGACAATTTTTGATGCTGCGCAATTTGCAACGAAGCCGACCGCACTAACAACTACAACAACACCATTGATAGCAACTGCAGTAGCAAGAATTCAAATTTACACAACTAAATATCTAGGCAGAGGCAGCAAGCAGCAACAAATCTTTAAACAGCCACCATTTTGAATGAGCGCAACAACAACAACAACGCAACTTAACGCCGCAGCAGCAGCAGAAAGAGCGAGAGCACAACGCAGCAGCAGAAAGTAGCAGCAGCGACGTTGACGTCAACGTTGTTTCTTATTAGCGAGGGGAGCAGAGCGAAGCGGGTTGCAGGCAACAAAGTGCAGCTGTTAACTGGAAAAAAAAAAGTTCTCAAAAACAGTGCGTGCATTTGTGCTTGTGTTTGGAGCAGAAAGACTGAAAGTGCCAAAAAAAAAAAATGATGGTCGAACGCATTTTGGAGGAGAAAAATGCCAGCACAGCTGCTGCTGCAAAGCAGTTTGCATCGCTGCGACAGAGCGCCGGCAGTGGCAGCGGCAGCAACAACAACGCAAGCGGCTCTGGGGACAGCGGCGTAGGCGGCAGCAATGTCTCCTGCAGCAACACCGACAACAGCTGCAGCCAAAGTCAATCAGGTGAGTGTTGAATTTCAAGTTTTATTTTTTCTTACTCCTTTAGCTCTACTCTTTCGCGCGCATTCTCTCGCTCTCTTTTGTGGCTTTCCCTTGTCAATTGAATTTCAATGCATTGACGCGACTGTTGCTCTACGGTGTGGACTTAAACTTTTTTTGCAGCTGCCTTGCACTGCCACGCACTGTTGGCTAGAGCGAGATGGCCTTATAGTGAGTGGTTCAGATAACTCGGCGCACTTCATCCCTTTACCTTGCTTGGCTTGTTAGCTGCTGCTCCTTCTACTTTTTCTTCTATGCCTTTTTTTTCGTTACGCGTTTATGCCGCTAACGCTGTGCTTCTTATTGTTCTGTTGAATGTTCTGGAAAAGCATCGCACTTGCCTTCGTATGTGTCTGTATGTGTGTGTGTGTGTGTGTGTGTGTCTGTTTTCCATTTTCACACAGACTCACACACACACACGTACTTACATTTTTATGCTGTATTTTTAGTGCTTCGGTCAAACAGCTGAGGCCCTTGGCAACAATCCATTGAGTAATGTTTTCTATGTCGAACTCACATTATTCCTAGAATTTATACAAACATACACATGTGTCTCTCATACGATGAATCTTCAGATAGTTTTTGCCGTGGGCATCCCTTACGCACTTACAGTGGGCCTATTCTCTTATTTTTATACCCTGAACCCATTAAAAATGGGTAAAAAGGGTATAATGGTTTTGTGCAAAAGTATGTAACACGGCAGAAGGAAGCATCTCCGACCTCATAAAGTGTATGTATGTCCGTCTGTCTGTATGTATGAACGCGTCGATCTCAGAGGCTATAAGAGCTAGAGACTCCAGAGGGGAAAATACAATATAGCTTTCATAGTGTGGTTTACGTTTAGTGTACTTTAACCTTATTCAACCAACAGAATATACATTTTGAAGTACTTTTTGATGATAACATTTTGCCAAGTTGCCTCTTGAACGCCCGTAATATTATCTATAAGCTCCAAAAAGTTTTGGCGTATTTAATAAAAAACTTCCTTTGTACCAAGTAGGTAAATCTATATTTGTGGCATATTTAAAATTGTTTATCGATTAGGCTATCTTGCACTGGGTAAAAAAAAAAAGAGTGCACACGATAAGATACGCTGCCTTGCACAGTGTCTTTAAAAGCCCAGTAAACAGCTGGAGGAAATGCGCACTACATATGAGCAGCTGCCTGCACTGAAACCGAAAGAGAAGTCAAAAAGAAACTTTCCCAAGAATAATGTTTTTTTTCAAGTCTAGCTAAAAGGGTGATAGAGAAGACGAAGACGATAAGAAAGAGAAAGACAGAGACAGTGGTGGTTGGGCGATTGAGTCAGCGACGTGTGGGCAGCAGCGTGAAATGAATTATTTTTGTTGCTTTGGGCTAGCTGCGCGGCGAGGCTTATTTCCGGAATTGACAAATTGACGAAATTCATTTGCATTTTAACAACATTTAAAAGAGCAAAAGGAGTGCGAGGGAGATGGTCATATGTACGTATATATATCTGTTGCTGTCTTAGCTGAGAGTGAGCAGGCAATTAATAAAATAAAAATGATTCATTGCGTGAGCTTTTTGAAAATTTTGTGCACACAAACAAAGCAACAAGCAAAGAGCTTAGCTAATGAAAACGGATCAAAGTGTTAATAAACTGTAAAGCGAAACTAGTACTGAAAACAGCAACTGCAACTGCAGCAGCGACGCTGGCTGCTCTGCGGCAGCATATAACCTTGATGACGTTTATTGCACTTTGGCGCTGCAGCAGCAGCAGCCCAAAATAGAACGACAGCCAAAGCAAGCGAGCAAACAAATTGAGCGGACGTACAAACACAGAGACAAAGCGATGAGAGCGCACTGGTTGAGGCCGATTGCTATTTCTCTCTCTGACAATCTGCCCACAACCTCCACACCACCCCCGTCCACTCACCCACTCGAATGACGCTGCGCTCCAACGCTGACCGAGTTCGAGCCGTCAGGCGTCTGCTGACGTGTTGCGACTGAACAACCAACTGCGACAACAGCAGCCAACGATGATGATGATGACAAACTTAAAAAAAAAAAGTTGTAGAAAAAAAATAAACAATAAAAATCACGTTTATTAACTGAACTGAATGCATATAAATTGCAGTGTCGTCTTGGCAAGGGGACGGTTAGACGTGGTGTGTATATTCAGCAATTTGCAGCTGCAAAAAACGGGATTGGGACGCATGCAGGCATTGCACTGTCGATAATTTATTTATCAATTTATTTTTTCAACAATGAAAGTTTCATTTTTTTGCCACAGTTGTCGCTGCAATTGAACTGCAGGACTTTGTGGGTGGCTTTTTACTATGCGTTGATCTCTGTTGTATTTTTATAATCACCAGCAATGGTAATTTATTTGATTGAAACTAAGAGATCAACATATTTTGTGCTCCCACACTGTTGGCCTGTGCTGTGCATATGTAAATGTAACGCTGCCCTGAGCACCAGTTTTTTCTCGCATATGGCAACGCTGTACGGCATTTGTCGTACAATAATGTATGTTTAAAGCAAAAGAAATCGCAGCCACATTTAAACAAATTTATATGCTGTTTGCTTTTGTTATTCTTTTTTTTTTGAAAACAAAGCTCCATTAAAAGTAGTTTTTGTTTTCTTTCGCTTTGCTGTTTTGCCCTTCCATTTGCTTGTTATTGTACGCATTTCGCATATCAGGCGATGATATTTCAGTAGGTGTGTGTGTATGTTTTTGTCGATGGTTGCGTTAACCTCGTTTTTCACGCTGCCCTCAACAAAGCACGTCAGCAGCCTACGTGATGTTATGCTTGTATGTGTGCACACTTATATTTCAGGTACAAACAAGAGAGCAAGTAAGATGAGAAAGAGAAGGAGAGAGAGAGAGAGCGAGAGTCAGCTTGTCTGCTTATTCAGTTTTGTCTTTTGGTCGCTCATTCGCTTGCGCTGGCTGCTGCTGTTTGCTGTCTGCTTTTTGCGTGGTCATACCGGTCTTTTTCAATGCGCAGCACAATGACTGTGCCTCAATCGGTTCTCTCTCAGCTCGGCTCATTCCCTCTTAATAAAACTGGTGGAGCCACCACTTGTCGCTTTTGTTGTTATTTTGCGGCTGTTGTTGTTGCTGTTGGATAGGCTGTTGTTTTTGTTTTGAGCTGCAGCGACAAAGCGGCTGTCGTTTTTTTTCTCAGCTGCTTATGTTACGGCTTTCCTTACTCTCTTTCCCTCTCTTTCCTTATTCTTGTGTTTACTCGCACAGCCAAAATAAAAACAAAATAACAACGTGCTTGGCGATTATGTCAGTCTCCATCGTTTCGACTGTTATCCGTCAACTGTTCTCTTTCGCTCTGCCTGCTCACACTCTTACGCTCTTCTTGTTGTTGTTGATGGCAAACCTCTTTCTATGTATTTGTAATATGTGTATGAAAATTTCAATATATTTAATAGAACGCAATTTAAATTCGTTAAACACTGAGTGCGATCTTCCATCATCTTCCGCTTCCCAATTCGCACACGCCCAAATAGCGGCTGTTGCCAAATTTCACACGCCATTCAGATGCTCTTTATCGTTGTGCAGATTTTGTATTTGTTTATAGTTATTTAAATAATTACATATGTTTGTATGCATATGTGAATGTGTTTGGGTTTGGTCTATTGATTCTTTTAATTGAATTAAATTGAAAAACTTTCCATGCTAAATTACTCAATTGCTTTTGTTGCCCCGCAAAGCGGTGGTCACTTAGAATAAAACTGCCAAAGTTGAATTTAAGTAATCTAATGCAACAGGTTGCTTATATTTTAATAAAGAGTACGACAAAAACTTGCTTAAGGAACTTGAAGATAAGCAATTAATCTTTTTTTTTAATGCAAGTTTAAATTCTTGCTGTTGACTTTTGCAATTTCTATACAGTTAAAAAACAACTTGTGTTAAAAGTTGTGTAAACAAAAAACCTCAATTGCTTACGTATTGCCAGACACTTTGTGTAGTTATTGATATTATATACGTATGTAATAGCAATGTGTACGTGCATGTCTTAAACATCAGCATGTGTCAAAAAAGTCACGTAAGCACAAAATATGCGCAAACATTTGCGACGACAGCGCTTGTGTGCGCCACGCTAACTCTCTCTTTGACACGTGCAAAGAGCGCAGCTGAACATAAATACCTCAAGCACCCAACCCTCGTCTCCCACCCATCGTTTTAGAAAACAACAGTCGGTCTGGCCGGCACTCTCTTATTAGAAATGCGTTTGTTATTCACTGTGCTGTGTTCTGCTCAGCCCAGTGCTTTTTGTGCTTTTTTTCTCTCTCTCTCTTTTGTTTTACTGCTGCTCTCAGGCGCTCTCGCCTCGGTAGTTTTTGGGCTGGCTGCTGTTGTCAGCTCGACAACGCGTGTTTGTTTCTTTCCTCGTTTGCGCCGCGCGACGACGGTCCGGCTACAAATTGTCCGTGTTTTAAGAACTGTTCTGTTTTATATTTTTCACCATTCGGTTTTATCAGAAATGTACAACCAATTTTCCGCAGCGGCCGCAGCATTAAGAAATTAAAAAAACTTCACGTCCTCGCCTCCCACTCAACTAAAGATTTTCCGCGTGCTTTCGGCAACATTTGTTCATTCATTAATAGTCGGTCGCAATTCGATATCGAATTATTTTGCATCCCAAGATGATGGCTGCCGTTTTTTGTATTAAATACAACGTTTAGTCAAAATTGGACTATAAGAAAGGGACAGAAAAACTATTATTTAAACAGTTACTAAAAAGTGTGCGCAGTTTTATCTACGCCAAAAAAGAAAAAACAAAATTAAAACGTGCGACGCCAGCAGCGACGTTGACTGTGCAGCGGGCGTTGCTTAGATAAATTGCGTTGCGGCTAAAAGCAAATCACAGCAGCAACAAACATGTTGGGTAAATACAAAAAAAAACAACAAACCGCAATATATAACCTATTATAGAAGCTGTATATTATGTATAAATCATACAAATATATGTATGTATGTATGTTTGTACATATATTTATATCCCATATCCATATCCCATATAATTTATGAAGTGAATCGATTAAAATGCCGGTTTTTGCATTTGTGCTATGCCTTTTGTTCCGCTATTTATGTGCATCTGTTTGTTAGTGTGCAAGTGTTAGTGTGTGTGTTGTTTGGCATTTGGTTTGCTTCTGTATCAGCTCTGTTGCTGACGTTATTGTTGTTGTGCAAAAAATGTATTGCATTTCCTTGTTGCTACTACTGTTATTATTTTCTACTTGCTTCTCCTTCTCCCCTTGTTTTTGTAAAAGAACAATGAGCAAAGGCAAATGGCATGTGATATTCTGATATGCATATTCATGAGCAGCAGCAGCGGCAGCAGCAGTAAAACAAACGGTAAACAAATTTTTGCAATTCCAATTAGAATTCATAGCAACTACAGACGGGAAGGGGCCAATGCCTCTGTATGCACTATCCCATTGTTGCTCAGCTATTGAATCGCTATCAGCTTGAGCACCTGATAAGCATTTAAAGAACTACATAAAAAAACATTAGCTCAAATCCAGTTGCCAAATCAATCTTAACTCTAATGTTTATAACCTTAAAGTTTCATTGCCTTTCAGCAAAAGAATCGGATAGTATTTAGAAACGAATACATAATTAAATAATGTTTAAATGGAAAATTTCCACGAACTTTAGAACTTCTTAAAAATATATTTTACCATATAATCGTTTGTTTTTTAGTCATCTACTAAAGGAGGATTCTTATGGTTAGTGAGATCACCGAATACAATAGGATGTGTTTTTTTTCTGGTTATATTGTTTTTAATTTAAATTTCGACAATTCACAGCAGAATAACATTGTTTTAAGTACACAGAAAATATATGCGTTAGAAAACAACCATTCAATTTTGGCCTAAACCAGTTTAAATTGGTTAGCGCCGGTTTCTTGCCTTATCAGCTTTTTCTCAAAATGTGTTCTAAAATCTAAGATCAGTTTTCTTTAGTTTCATATTATTTCAATGTGCTTTGAATGTGCAATGTCTCTAGGTCTTTAGACCAGGCCAAGGGCTTTTTGGCAACTGTGTCTTTATTTACACACAACGCATAAGTTACGTTAATATGCGGCATTTCTTTTGTATTTTGACATTTGTATTTAGTCAACATATTGTTAACCCTCTCCCCCTCACCCACACACACACACACACACACACACACACTAAATAGTCATCAAGTCGGAAAAGTGTGAATCGGTTAGCTTCCAATGGAAGGAATATGCGTTGTAGCAAACAGGCTCAACGTCAACCCACTTGTGGGGGGGGGGGGGTGGGGGGGCGTACGATCTGTTAATGAATGAGTGAGAGGGTCGGTGAATGAAAAAGTGCTCTCTCTCTTTTTTTTTTCATGCACACACCCTCAAAATAAGCAGGCAAGCGTTGCAGAGCCCCGCCCCCCCCCTCTCTTGGACAAACTTTGACCTTGAACATTATGCCGGCAGGCCTATGTACAAACACACACACAACCATTCATGTGTGTGTGTGTGTGCGACAATGTGCTTATATTTTTTGTTATTCATATAATAATTATGTATTTTTAGTTGGTTACTTTTTCTTTTACACTCACACCAAAGGTTTGACTGTCTTTGCTGTTTTTACTTAATTCATTTTTTATACCCTGATCCCATTAAAAATGGGGAAAAAGGGTATCATGAAGTTGTGCAAAAGTATGTAACAGGCAGAAGGAAGCATCTCCGACCCCATAAAGTATATATATTCTTTATCAGCATCAACAGTCGAGTCGATATAGCCATGTCCGTCTGTCCGTCTGTCCGTCTGTCCGCGTCTGTCCGTCTGTCCGTCTGTATGTATGAACGCGTCGATCTCAGAGACTATAAGAGCTAGAGACTCCAGATTTCGAACTTAAGCTCGCCTAATCCCTAGGCAGTACAAGTTTGTTTTCGATTTTCGATAACTCATCCCGTTTCCGATATACACATGTGATCGATAACAATAAAATCTTGAATTTGAAAAAACTTTAAATCGCATTTTAATTATTAATCAAAATAATAACAATCTGTGAAATTTTTATTAAAATCGGTTAAGAAACACCGGAGATATGGAACCTTGAAGTTTAGTATGCACTACACAGTATGGTCGTACACACACGCACAAATACTTGCAAGCACTGACTGTACGCGTAAAATATAGGGATCAGGGTATCGTCTAGTCGGGATTTCTCGACTAGAGCCTTCTTACTTGTTTTTCCTTTGCTTTTAGTGCTCGCCATTTTTATTCCACTTTTGCTTTTACAATTTCATTCTGCGGCGCAATAATTTTCTTCTTCTTTTGGGTGAATTTGTGTATGTGTGTGTGTGTGTTTGTGTGTTTGTGTGTTTGTTGTTGTTCTGACGCTATGAAGTAATACCAAAAGAGCGAGCAGTCACTAAAGAGAGCCTGTTTGTCAGCACTCTCGCTCTCTTCGAGCGACCGCATGTTATTTGGATTTCTGCTATTGGCACTTTCTTGTGTCGAGTGTTACCTTAGAACTTTAATTAAGTTTCAAGCATTCATTTTCAGTTGTTTTTTTCAACAATTTAATTTGTTTGCTGCTACTTGTGCGTTGTTCGCTTTGTTTCTCTTTATCTGTCTGTCTGTTCTGCTTTGCCATAATATCATAATCTTTTGCACTAGTTATTTTCTGTCTTTCTTGCTACTGATGTTTACTGCTTATACCTTGCTTTTAGTGGTTCTTCTGTGGCTCTTAATTATTGATATTACTGTTTATGGCACTTAACTCTTTTTCTGTTATTGCTTGCAGCGTTAACTTAATTTTTTTCAAGGTTTTTCTTGTGCTTTTTGTGCTATTCTATAATTTGTTCTCTGATTGTTGTTTTGCTATCAGCTTCGATTTTGATAAGGCCATCAATTAAGAATTGGCAGACGCCTTGGGCCTTAAAATAAAAAATGCCAGACAAGTCCAATCAGAAAAAAATCCAACAAAAAAAAACAACAACAACAAAATTTAACCCAACTGATATTTTCTGCTTTCTTATGCTTGACGTTTTCATCGACATCGACATCGACATCGTTTTCGTTCTCGGCTTCTTCTCGTTGTGTTTATTTTTAAGTGACTTGTTTTTTTTTTTGAGTCTGACCTTGTTTTGAGTTCTTTACGAGCATAGTTTCAGTTATCTAGTTTATTTTTATTATGATTATTTAATTGCAGCTATTTGAATATATTTATTGGAAATCTACTTTTGAAGGCGTTTGGCGAGAATACATTTTTACGAGAATGCAAGTCGTTAAAATATATATTCATCAAACACAAAAGTAGATTTAAATGTATGCAAACTATTTTCCAGTCGGTTTCCATTCAATTAGCTGTGTTATTTCAACTGCTTTGGTTGTTAGTATTTCCCCACATTCTTGACATTTCTTGGGCTTCAAGTGCCATAACCTAAGCTATAGTGTAATGCATTAACTACGCCTCGTTTTAAACTATTTACTTTTCACACGTTGCAACATCATCATTGGCTATAAACTGTTGTTCGGGCTTTACCAACAACTGTTTCAGTTTGCAATTCTTGGGCAAACACACACACACACACATAACGTCAATTGTTGTTATTTTTATATTTATTTCATGTACATACATACATACATACATATGTAGCGTATTAATTATAGGCGTTCTATCTGAAACGCAGTTTATTAATTCTTGCATATACATATATGTACTTATTTACACACCCACACACACACACACACACACACACACACACACAATCTCTTTGCAAATATTTATTGCATAGTTTTGTTTAAAGAGTTGTTCTGGCATTTTCATGCTATAAGACAACAAACAACAACAACAACAACAACAGCAGCAGCAGCGAAAAACATTTTATATATTCTGTAGGTATTTTTTGTTATTGTGTTAAACAAATAGCCGGCAGCATTATTGTTATACCCTTTAAAAATGTGTGTACGGTGTGAGGTATATTAAACATAGAGCAAATAAGAATTTTCTATGAAATGTTTGTTTGAAATGAAATTCGTTAAAGAAAAGAAAGGTATCTTCAAGTCGAGCAATGTTTTGTTGTGCTGTGCATTTCAGTTGTTTAAATATTTGCACAAATTAAGCAACGTTGCAACGTTGCCAAATTGTTTGTTTGGTTTTTGTTTTGTTGCCATTCTTGGCTTAATTAAATTTCAGCAATATTTCAACTGTATTTATTAATGACACTTTTTTTTCATACACAGTTCACAAAGTCGAAGATATTGAAATTAAAAAACTAAAAATTGCTATAACAACAACTTCAGAGTTAGAGTATCTCAAAGTCGTCGTCGTCGTTTTCAATTGTTATTTAATTGTTATTTTTCTGCCATTTGCAATGCAGCTCATGCAAACTTTTATTATTTTGGGTTCCCTGCGGTTAATTCTACAAATATTTGAATTCTCTTTTGCGCTGGTGTATTTTTGTTGCTGCTGTTGTTGTTATTGTTGTTGTTTTTCAGTTGTTGTTTTCGCTTGAGAGTAATAAAGTGAAAAAAAAAAACAAAACAAAACGTTGACAGCTTTAAAGAGTACGACGCAATAAATTTAAATAGTCTCTGAAATCGCACACACACACAAACACACACTTACATACATACATACATACATATATACATACACACATACATAGATATGTCAAACCTGACTAGAACCAGAATCTGATTGTCGATCGCAGAGTGGGTGAGGGGGGGGGGGGTGTGGGGTGTGGGGCTTGTGTGACTTATAAAGCCTCCATTTGACATCGCCCTAAACCACGCTCCCGTTGTCTGCCCTGCCCTGCCCTGTCCTCCCGCTTGCCAACCGGCAAAACACGTCAGAGAACACGTAAGTTGTCCCAAAAGTATTGCGCTGGGCAATTACGTACAAGTTTTCATTTTATTTTGTTTTTCTTTTCACAAAACAAAAAAAATAAAAAAAAAATCAACAAAACTATTTTAAGCTTGTTTTGGTTTCAGTTTCCTACGGCTTCCAATTGACGTTTGACGAAAGAAACCAAAACACAATTAAATAAAAGAAAAGAAAACAAAACAACATGCGATAATTGTTATTGTTATAGTTGTTGTTTTTGTTGGGCCATGCGGTCAGCTCTAAGGTTCCGAAACATTGTGATTCGATAATCGGTAACACGAGATTACAAAAACAAAAAACAAAAACAACAAAAAATACAAAACCAACAAACTGTAAACACCTCAAGCGCGTCTCGTTACGTTTGGGCTCCTCTTAGATAAGCTCTGTTCAGACGCCCAATCTGTGGCAACCTCTAATGATTCTCTCTTTTCAACAACAACAACAACAACGAAAAAAACACTAACAATTAATAATGTCGCAGACTCTTGTTGTGTGTGGTGTTTGCATGCAAGACATAAACAAAACAAGCTGATGAAATATAATGATTATGTTTCAAAATACTTTTCTCTATTTGAATTGAAAAAAAAAATCAGGTGACAATGTTTGCGACAACAGATTATAAGCATGATTACGATTAAGAAGAAAAGCTTTTACATACATATTAAAGTATACGACACGAGGCAAAATATACTCAGAAATGAAACAAAAAAAAGTGAAATCTATCAAAAATCTTTCGTCAACAAATCGTCGACATTTTATCACCATTAATTTTCCAACGACAGCAAATGTAAATAAACCAAAATACAAGAAAACAAGAAAAACAATAAAAAAAAAAAAAAAAAATTGGTTTTAATAAACAAAATGATTTTGCACAAATTAATAAAGAAGAAATGCGCAAAAAAAATCGCGTGGCGCGCCAAAAAAAAAAAAAGCCAAAAAAAAAAATTAAACAAGTAAGAAGGCTCTAGTCGAGAAATCCCGACTAGACGATACCCTGATCCCTTTACTTTACGCGTACAGTCAGTGCTTGCAAGTATGTGTGCGTGTGTGTACGACCATACTGCATACTGCATACTCAACTTCAAGGTTCCATATCTCCGGTGTTTTTCAACCGATTTTAATAAAAATTTCACAGATTGTTATTATTTTGATTAATAATTCAAATGCCATCTAAAATATTTTCAAACTCAAGATTTTATTGTTATCGATCCCATGTGTATATCGGAAACGGGATGAGTTATCGAAAATCGAAAACAAACTTGTACTGCCTAGGAATTAGGGGAGCTTAAGTTCCAAATCTGGAGTCTCTAGCTCTTATAGTCTCTGAGATCGACGCGTTCATACATACAGACGGACAGACGGACGGACGGACAGACGGACAGACGGACATGGCTATATCGACTCGACTGTTGATGCTGATAAAGAATATATATACTTTATGGGGTCGGAGATGCTTCCTTCTGCCTGTTACATACTTTTGCACAACTTCATGATACCCTTTTTTCCCATTTTTAATGGGATCAGGGTATAAAAACACCCAAGTTAATGAAAACAACATTAAAATACATAAACAAGAAGAAGAAGATGGTGAAGAATATGCAGCATGGTTCTTCTTTGTTGCCTTAAACAATTTCAGTTAACACAATTGATAAGAGTTAATGAAAAAAATCAAAAAGAAAAAAAAAACAGCAGCAAGAAATAGGCCAAATTTATATTTAGATAAGACAAAGAAAATGGCTATTAAAAAGAAGCCCCCAAGACCGTTTATCCGAATGTTTGTATGTTTGTTTGTTTGTTTGTTTGTTTGTTAGTGTGTGTGTGTGTGTGTGTAAATCTTTTGGACGCTTGAAATGTGTGCGGGGAGCTTATGACGCGAATCGTTGAGACGGTTGTGAGTTGTGTGGGCGTTGAGCCAAAAATTCACCAAAAGTCGAGACACAACACAAAAAAAAAAAAAAGCGAGAAGCCAACAACAATGAAC
The DNA here is from genome assembly GCA_035044605.1 of Scaptomyza cyrtandrae. NCBI lineage: Eukaryota > Metazoa > Arthropoda > Insecta > Diptera > Drosophilidae > Scaptomyza > Scaptomyza cyrtandrae. The sequence goes on from JAWNNS010000640.1 coordinate 19,119,273, forward strand.
ATTTGCAAGTGTATAAGTGTATAATCCCATCGAAGCAATATAGACAAAAATCGATGAGAGTAGCACGAATGACGTCTGAAATGAATTGATGATAAGAAGAAATCTACGCATATGTGTGTTTGTTGTGGGAAGTGGGTTGCGGTGGTGGGGGAGGAGGGGGGTTGCAGAATGATGGTGCAACAATTTGTCAGTTTCTTCGCTGTTACACCGGAACAACAAGAGAGAGAGAGAGAGATAGAGAGAGAGAATCAAAATGAAAGCATGTCTAAATATTTAAAAGTATTTTATTTATTTATTTGTATGTTTATCAACGTTTTGCGTTCTAAAGAAATAGTTGTTGTTAGTCGAAGGCGGAAGAAAATCACATGTATAAAGAAAGAAATTGGGTCACAAAAGATACACACATATATAATATATATATATATATATATGTATATGCATGTGTATGTTTGTGATTGGCAAGTTGATTAACAAAGAAACAGATAAGAATATGATTGATCGATCGCTTAACTACTTGGCAAAGAATGTATAATATCTATATCTAGATAAATGTAGATTTTGAACTTTGTGATCTAGTTGATTTAAAGGATTTGAGGCTGGAAAAAACATTGAATATCAAACAAACAAAGCCTTTTAACTTGTCTCAAATGTCTAACGATCATTGATTACTAAGATATGTTTTTGTTGTGTGCTTGGAATAATAAAACATTCGCTTACCCAATACCAAAATGTGATTCCCTATGAGTTAGTTGTGAATTTCATCAAGATTACAAAACCACAAAGCAAATCTAAAAGTTATTTTTCAAATATATGTAAATATAAGTTATTATTGTTCCTTCAATATATATAAGTTTGGAAAACCTTTTTAAATTGTGCATTAATCTAGCTAAACCCGAGAAACTTTTTTTTGTGTCAATCTACAAAATTTGTTAACTTGAATGCTTGACAATTTGATTGTTTGCTTAGATTTTTGGTCAGCCTTCGAATTTGGTACTTGCGTACGTTAAATGAACATACAACAATAAGAAAAAGTGCCTTATCAAGTGTCGAGCCCAAAACAACAAAACAAACAAATGTCACGCCTATTGGTTGGCCAATTTTTTTTTTCATTATTCTTCTTTTTTTTGTACTTTTGCACAAACAACACACACAATAAATATTTGCGCACATTTATCGGCGACCACTTGCCATATTTGTATGCCTATTTTTTCAACTTTTATCAATGCATAAAAGTGTGTATAAATAAACGAGTATATAGTATAACAATAAACACTATATACTATATATATGTATGTGCATTTGTATGCATAGATCGGGCATAATATTTAGCACAACTGCGTAGAAAGCAAATCGCATGTCGTCAACAAGTCGAGCCGAACCGATGCAAAAACCCAAGCAAAATAATAATAATAAAAATAAAAAAAACAACAAACAAAATATGTTAAAATATATAAAATGTATTCTTACTTATGCAAAGACGACTCGTACATATCAAAAAGTTTATTGTAAAAATGCACACAGCTTGAGAGAGACAAAGAGCGAAGGAGACAGATAGAGAGAGAGAGAGTGAGAGTGTGAGGGAGGTGTAGCGGAACTGAGTGAAATAAGAGCGAGGCCCAAAGGCGACGATCGAAACCTGACTAAATGATATAATCATTATGATAATAATTAATGATCATTAAGCAAGGAGAAGTCGTCGACGCGCGTATTTTTATATCTTTTAATTGTTGTCATAAACGAGACACGAGAGTGAAGTGCATTCAATGTTCTATTTATAGAGTACAACAAACATTGCACTCTACTACAGTCGGGCCACTTTAAAGTGTACAACAACAGCGGTTGAGCAGTAGCAGTTGCAAGAAGGAGGCCCACCCAATCGACAATTGCATGGCGCAAAAAAAAAGAAGAATAATAATAACAAGAAGAAGAAAAAGTGTAAAGCGTAATCAGCTGCATATGCTAAAGTAGTGGTAGAGAGTTCAGCGGGGGCAAGTGGAGAATGGGTTTGTTGGGGTATGTATGTATGAATGTATGTATGTATGTTTGTATGTTTGTAATAAATCTAATGCTGATATGCATCGTTGCATTTGTGTTGGACTTTCAGCGCCAGAGGTAGTTGGCCTCTGAGTACACTTAGGCTCCAACGCTGCCTGGCCGTGTTCTGGCCGGGCGGCGTTGACGATGAGACGCATAATAAAATAAATAAACGACCAGACGTGCCAATCAAGAAGTATAGCTTGCAACTAACAATAAACACATATAGACACACACATAATTGAACAGGGCTGCACAATAACAAATGATCAAATAACAAATGATCATTGAACTATAGAAGAGCATAAACGAATAGACAAACAATGAAACTAGAGTTGTAAGTTGTTAACAAAAATATTTTCAATAGTTAATACAGATGTTTGTAGATATTGATACGAGTGTCACTTAAGGATTCAGTAGAAACGAAGCCAAACAAATCAAAGGAACTATTAACTTAACTCTAAACTCATTAAAGACGAGCCACATTACTGATATTCTTTCTTTTCACATGTAAATCCATTTGTGAATGATGCAATTTTTTATTCCTTTATTTTGCTAAGCACATTTCATCAGAATTTGTAAGCAGCTGCCTCTCTAATCTTTGATTGCGCTCACGTACGATCCAAAAAGAGAGTGGAGCGAAAAGAATAGACATTTTTGTTTTTTGACTCAAATTAGTTGAGAGACAAAAGAACGGAACAAATATGTTTACACGGTGTTCAAAGTTATGATAAGAATAATGTCGGATATTGTTAAAAGTTTCAACCTTTAAAAGTAACTTAAGTAAACATAAATTTTAAAAGTTTACGCAATATTTTTATCGGAAAACATATTTAAATAGTTTTATGTTTTGTTTTACATATTGTTATTTTATTCTGCGTATGAACTGTCTACAATGAATTTCATTTTGGGCCGTCATTAAGGTCGCCAATAGTTTAAACGCATGCTTCAGTTCAATGCTAAACGTTGACACAAGCAGTTGCAATTAGTCAACTACTAAAATATCATTTGCTCTTGCGTTAAAGATCAAATATAAAGCTCGACTATTTCATCGTATTAAATATTTCAAACGGAGATTTAGGTTCTTAATATATGTTGAAGCTTGAGAGTGTGCATTATTAAAGATTTAATATCTTTTCTCCTATTCCATTGCAGACGGTCAAAATGAGTTAACGCGCTATAGCAGCGAAGACGTGTCTGGCAACGAGTCGAGCGAAGCGCAAAATATGACCGAAGTGGAGCGTCAGGCGGAGCTCAATCGGCACAAGGAGGAGATGCAAAAGAAGCGACGTAAAAAACGCATCAGTTCCTCGCTGCACTCGTCAACATTTCAAGGTAAAGTATTTGTTTAATACATCATCCATCTCCCATTTCTATGATTCGATGAATTTATAAATAAATCGAAATCTCTTTTATTTTTCAGAGCTTTACAAGCTGACGGGTGAAATACTTGGCGAGGGAGCTTATGCATCGGTTCAGACGTGCGTTAACATTTACACCGATCTGGAGTATGCTGTGAAGGTTATTGATAAGATACCGGGACATGCGCGTGCGCGTGTGTTTAGGGAAGTGGAGACATTCCATCACTGTCATGGCCATCCGGGCATCTTGCAATTGATTGAGTTCTTCGAGGATGATGAGAAATTCTATTTGGTGTTTGAGAAAATCAATGGCGGCCCATTGCTAACACGCATCCAGGAGCATATCTGTTTCTCGGAGCACGAGGCGGCGCAGATCATTATAGAGATTGCATCTGGCTTAGATTTTCTGCACAAGAAGGGCATTGCACATCGTGATCTCAAGCCGGAGAATATATTGTGCGTGAAAACGGACTCGCTATGCCCGATCAAAATATGTGATTTTGATCTGGGTTCTGGCATTAAGTTCACCACGGACATCTCATCGCCAGCCGCCACGCCGCAGCTATTAACACCAGTGAGTTTTAAATAGAGTTTAACTCGTTGTTACGTGAAGTTAAGCTAAGTGTCTAATGTTTATTTTCTTGTACGTTTGCAGGTCGGCAGCGCCGAGTTTATGGCGCCCGAAGTCGTCGATCTGTTTGTGGGCGAGGCCAACTACTATGATAAGCGTTGCGATTTGTGGTCCCTGGGCGTTATTGCGTACATTTTGCTATGCGGTTATCCGCCATTTTCGGGCAACTGCGGCGAGGATTGCGGCTGGAATCGCGGTGAAAACTGTCGCACCTGTCAGGAGCTTCTCTTCGAGTCCATACAAGAGGGTATGTCTTTAAATTGTGTAAATTGCATTGGAAACCGGGCTTAAACATCTTTTGTTTTCGTTTGTTGCAGGACGTTTTTCCTTTCCGGAAGCCGAATGGCATGATGTAAGCGATGAGGCCAAAGATTTGATTTGCCGTCTGCTCGTTAAGCAGGCATCCAAGCGTCTCAGCGCCGAAGCGGTGCTCAATCACACCTGGATACGCATGAGCGAACAGGAGCCGGCGGCCAGCAAGAAGGAGACTCGTCATAAGGCGTTGCAAACGCCAAGCAACATACGACGGTTGGTCATATTAATGCAATTCCCGTATTAGAGATATCTAATCAAATTCTTTTTAACTCCACAGCAATCATCAGTCGGCGCGTGAAATCTCGCAGTTTGCCGAATCGGCGATGGCCGTGAAACGTGTGATTTTGCAGCATTTCTCGATGCGCTACGATTATATGAAGGAGCGCCCGAACATCTATCAGCCGTCACAGGCCTACATGGACGCTTATAGCGATGAGAATTATAATCCAAAGCCGCCGGCACATTTTACACGCAGTCGCTCGCAGCGTACAACAGCTGCAACTGCTGCCGCCGCGTCTGCCACCTCATCCACCTATGGCGGTCGTTTGTCGACGGCGCAACGGAATGTTGCCGGCAGCCAAAGTCGTCAATCTTCGCGAAATGCATCGGCTATATTTAATAACAGCGGTGGCTTTAAGACGCTAAATGTGCATGAGGAGGACGACGATGATGAGGCACTGGAGGCATTTGGACGCCTGGACGAGGGTGTCGATGATGAGTGGGCGCAGGCGACGCGTCGCTATCAAGAGCAGCGTGAGCTGGAAAAGAAACAACAACAGCAGCAGCAGGAACACGATGGTGGAGCAAACGGTAGCTGCAGTGAGGCAGAAATGGATGATGAGTTGGGTGACGAGATGGAAGAGGAGGATGAGGCGGAGGAAGATGAGGAGGAAGAAGGGAGAGAGGGTCGAGAGGCTGAGGACTATCAGCACTATAAGCATTATTGGCGCGAGCTAGACGAGGATGAGGGCGATGATTACCTCTATGAGCTACAACAGCAGCGCGTCGATGATATTGCTGAAGAAGATGAAAACGACGCGGACGAGGAGGAGATGGAGAAAGAGGTGGAGGAGAAGGAGGTTGAAGAGGAGGAAGAGGAGGAGGAGGAGTATACAAATCAAGCTGACAATCTAAAGCTATTGAAAGCTAAAGCTGAGGTTAATGAGGAGCAGCATGAGGTAAAGGTAAAGGAGGAGAAGGAGAAGAAACTTATTATTGATAATATGGAGAAAATAAAGCAAAACGAATTTGCTAAATCAACAACAATGCGCAACAATGCGCATGATAAGCAGCAGCAAGAGAATGTTAAGGAGAAGGAGAAGGAGAAGGAGATGGATGATGTTGATGGGGCTCTAAGGCAACGATCATCATCAAGTGATATTAGTGCTACTACAATCACCAATACCAATACCAATACCAGCAGTAAAGTGCAAACAACAACACCAGTTAAACCAACAGCAACAACAGCAACAACAACAACAACAAAACAAATGTTTGGCAACAACGGTGTTCAGCCAACTGGCAATGATAAGGATAACGATTATGATTATGATAACGATAATAACGATGATGATAATGATGTTAAACTATTGGATAGTATTAGTGATTTAAATGAAAAGCTACCTGAAATTTATGAGACTGCAAATATTGTTGTCAACTCAGCGGCAGCTCCAGCTCCAGCAGCAACAACAACAGCAATAGCAATAGCAATAGCAGCAGAAGAAGCAGAAGCAGCAGTAACGTGCCCACCAAACAATAATGATACCGATTACAACAACCATAAAGATGATGTGAATGCGACAACAACTACAACAATAGAAACTGCTGCTGAGGTGACAACAATGCGAACGACTTTTGGCAAACAACAACAACAACAACAACAAATTGCTAGCAACGGCAACAATAAACAACAGCACACTGTTTACTTTGCATTGGATGCATATCAAAACGACGAGGACGCCGACATTGATGAAGATGATGACGATTATGAATATGAAGACGACGAAGATGATGATGATGATGAGGATGATGATGATGAGGATGATGATGATGAGGATGATGATGACGATGATGATGAGGAGAATAATGCTGCGGAGGCGCCAATGAATGATGAAAAGCTAACAGGTTCTGTTTTCAAGCCACCACCGCCGGCCATTTGCAATGCGTATACGCGCAAGCAGCGACAACAACAACAACAGCGCTACATAACACCAAGGCCAGAGCATACGCTGGAAAATTGGCGCCATCGCAGTCATCAATCCGATCAACAGCAGCCGTACGCTGCAAGCGTTACGGCCAGCAGCAATCGCAAGTATCGTCCGCCATTTAGCACTGGCGGCGGTGGCGGTCATTTTGGCAATCAGCAGCGCAACTATTTGGGCAGCTTTTCGCACAGCGGCGGTGCCGCTGGCTATAAGATTGCACCAACACCATTCTTGGCGCCAGCACCACAACCGTTGGCGTTGAAACAACAACAACAGCTGCGTCATAATAGCGGTGGTAGCAGCAGCGGCGGTTCGCCGCCATCCGATGAGCATTCAACATCGCCGGCCACGCAGATACGCAATTGGCGCCAGGATTGCGTGTATGCGCCAATGCGCAACTGTGGCATGAATCAACAACAGCACAGAACCATTCATCGGGCTAATCATCATCATAATCATCATCATCAACAGCATCACCAGCAGCAGCAGCCAAGTCACGGACGCATTGGCTCTGGACGTTTTGTTAACATGTCTCAGGTGCCGCCGCATTTGCTGGATGAGCCGCCCAATATGGGCATTGGTCTGTCGCCTCCAAGCGAGAGCCTATTATTGCAGCGTCGCATGCGGCAGCATCAGCGTCCAAGTGACTTGGCCGAATGCTATGAGCCAGCCACAGCTAGTGGCTAGATGGGTTAAATGCTCCAACAGCGACAACAAACAACAACAACAACAGAAGCTGTGAGCAGGCGCCAGCAGCGTTGTCGGAATTTCATCGGCGTCCTAGCCAAAAAAAAAAAAAAAAAAAAAAAAACAATATAATTCAAACCCATCCCATCAGTTGTGTTTCCTCTTTTCCGCCGCCCCAATTTTTTTTATTTGTATAATTTCATTTATATATATATACAAATCAAGCAGATCAAGCAACTAGACGCAAACTAAAAATTATAATTTGCAAAAAAAAAAAACGAACAAAAATCAATTTCTTTAAAACAAAAAAAATCTGTTAACGAAAAGAAACTACTTAAAATTCCGTCTTAATTTAATGCAGAGCAAAAATTGTGTTTAAAAACAAGTTATAAATGAAGCAAAGCAAAATCAAACTAGTTAATGCTGTTAAATAAAGAAAAATATGAAAAATAAAAACCAAACAGTCGTTCGAAAAAAAAACAAACAAAAAAAAACCATCAAACCTTTTTTTATAAAAAAGATTTAAAAACGAGAAGAAAATAAGAACATGTAATTAATCGCTAAAATTTTTTTATTATGAAAATAAAAGCAAAAATATGAATGCAAATTTTTTTAAGCGAGTTACACACACACACACACACATACACACACACCCACACTTACACGTTTCAATTATCTCTTTCTTTAATTTGGTTCAATTTGAAGAACTTAAGATAACCAGTTGTAGCCAAAAGCAAAAAACACAAAAAACAAAAAAAATATGTTAACTTTTTTGTGCTTTTCTGTTAACTAAGCGAAAATTGTTGCGTATTATTATTTAATCTTTTGGATCGAAATATATCAATTACGAAATTGAAAAACAATTAAGAATTTTGCATACTGAAAAACCAAAATGTACAACACAAGAAAAGTTGTTGAAATTTTTGATAAGTTTTAATTTCAATTAACAGAAATTGTTACGAAAAATTCACACAGAAAGTGATGAATTGAGCTAAATTTTGAACACGGTCTGAAAATTGTTCAGCTGTAGCACTAAAAAACAAAAAACAAAATTAAATTTAAAAGAACGATGTGTGTCTAAATGGAACTTTTAAGAATTTATCAAGTGTTTTTTAAACAATTTTTAAGTCAAGCAATTTGAAAAAATATCTTAAAACCCAAATAAAAATTGCTTAAAAAGTTGTTGATTCGAACTATAAGCTCTGCTTGGACACATTCAGCTCAATGTACGCTAAAGATTTATGTTAAAAAACTAATTTGAAACATTTCCCATTCCTTTAACATGAATGTTAAGCGCATATTGAGAACTTTAACTTGAAATTCTTAAAGAGGTATTGCTGCAACTGCTTAAGCTGCTTTTAGACGTTAAAAAAAATGTTGCAGGACTACCTTTAATCTTCAATAAAACTTTCATATTTTCCAACACTTCTCAAGAAAAATAAAAAATTAAAATAAATAAAAAAAACAATCCCTCACTTTTCTTCAAAAATATGAAGCAGAGAGAGTTCTTGACACATTGCTCAACATGTTTTTTGCTGGGCGTAAATAATAATAAATGAAAAAGGGAAAACATGTGTTAGTTACAAAATAAAAATAATAATAATTATAATAATAATAACAACAAATTGTGATATAAAATGTAAATGTAAATTGCACCTGATGAAAAAAAAAAAAAAAATCAACTATCAACTGACGCTGTGCCATCAACAAAAACAACAACAACACCAACAAAAAAAAACACGACCACAACAACTACATAACAATAAATTAACAAAAAATATATAAAAAAAACAACAACAACAACAAACACTGCAGTTAAGTGTAATAGTAGCAAGAAGGGGTTGCAGATCTTTTTACCCTACTTAAAAAACAAAAAACGAAGTTCGTTTAATTATTATTATAATATTTTTGTTTTTATGTTCATTATTTTCCACAAGTTTACGCCCCAAGCGAAAGTTCGCTTGTCAGAATGCTTTGCGCCTCAACTAAAATTGTAGACATAAAACAATAAACATTCTTCTATTTTTTCCAATCTACAAGAACTGTAACTAAAACTTAAACTAAAATGAAAATGACAAAGAAAAAAACTTAGAAAAGAAATTAAGAAACATAATAAAACGAAGCAACTTAATAATATTTAAATTATCACAAAATTTGCAAAAATAAATTCAGTTACAATGCGAAAATGTTTATAATGTTTAAGTGCAAGTACACCAGATAATTTATAACTTTATACAAATATGTATTCCTACGAAAAAAAAGAAAACAAAACAAAAAAGTTTGTTTCCATTGTAAGCAGAGACTCACGATATATGATGATGATGATGATGATGATGATGATAAAGATGATGGCAGAAATACTAAGGAAAGATCTTTTTTAAATTGTAAAACTGTGAAAAATGTTTCGCAACGAAACAAAAAAAAAAAAATAATATAAAATAAAAAACATACCACTTATAAGAAAAGAAACTAAGCGAGAGATATGTTAATGAGGCGGCGCTCCAAAAAGAATCGTATACTACACGCACTACTAAAAACCACACTTACACACACACATCTAAACACACACTACGTGCATACATATAACTAAATGATAAGTAAATTCTAGGTTCATTTGCAAAAAAAAAAAAAACAAACAAATAAATTAAAAATAAATAAATAAAAATGTCCGTTCAAATATCGAGTAATTTTTGGCCGTTTACATTTATAGTAAAAACGCGCTGCTTAGCTCTTAACATAAATCAAACTAATGTACTATGTTTTATCCCATTGGGAATATATATATAGGGTATGTAGAGTGTGTGACTAGCCAACGAACGAGAGAATTTGAGAGCGTTGTGATTGATATGAATGTTTGTAAGGCCTGTAACGAATGCAATTAAATAAATAATGTTTCACATTATCCAAATAAAAAGTTTGTATGCGAACATCTTTTTTTTTTCAAATTAACAGATCATGGCAAAAAGCAATCGAAATGAAGCGAATGTAAATGAAATGAACACCACATGAAAAAAAAACCAAACAAATATAATGAAGAAAGATGAGATATTGTTTTATACATAAAATCGAAGAAAAAGAGAAAGTCAATAAAAATGCAAAAAATACAAAATGTTAAGAAATGTGATTTTATTTATTCTTGAATCTAAAATTGCGCGCTTTGCTTTCAAAGCTTTAAAAGTGCTGTCCAACACTAAGCAGTTTGGCAGCGAAAGGTTGAGGTTGCGGTGCGGCGAAATAGCTTGGGCTAAGTATCTCGAACATCGCATATTGTCTTTTTCTATAAGAAATATAAATAAGCATAATCGAATTCGGCGTGTTTTACAGATGTTAAAGTATTTGTGCAAGGTTAAATTTCTTAAAATTTTCACTTGTATTTTATAGTCTGTTATAGTCTGTATACCAGGTGAATTATATATTTTTGTATAGCTCTTTGCCATATTCTATGCTAGATTTCCGTTTCAATTGTTTCCTATTTAGATTTTATGTGCTTCCCCATTTAATAAATCTATACATTAGTTTGAGTCCCAGTGTTAGCAACTCCGTTAACTTGACTGCTCCTTAGATTTACAGACATACAATTTACAGGCGTAATGGAATTGTTGACGCCCTCATCACTGGAACTAACCGCAAGCAGACCCTTTAGCGGGCTGTTCCCGCTGAGTTTTCTCAAACTTCTGATTATTGAGTTCGTCTATGGCTTGGCGCAGCTGTTAGGTAAATGCAAAATTGCCTTCTTGAGACTGACAACACCAACGAGGCGACCAATTTTATAACAGTTATCACATTGTCCAGAGCGTGTGGTAGATGATCTCCATCAAAAGATTAAAAGAATTGTCAGTAAAAAAGTCACTTTTTCTCATGCGCAACGAGTTCAGCACTTTAGACGATGGTTATTAAACACAATTAACGCAACTATCAACGGAAAATAGTCGCCCTAAAAAGAAAAGAGAAAAAAATTAGGAAAACAGACGAGATGAAAACAAAATGATTGCCTACCAGGCATCACGCTTGTGGCCTGCTCCCACTTGTGTCATAATGCTAACCAATATTAGGCTAGATAAGAAAAATTATCACTAAATGTTATATGAATACCAAATCTCCATCGATAGAAAAATAGAGTAGTTTTATAGTTGATATAAAATCATTTGCTGTTTGCTTTAAAGCTTGGTTTGAACTATTTGTTGAATTAAATTGTTTTTGTTATTGTTTCACCTGTCTAGTATCAGTCGCGTTTAAAACGTGATTCACAGTTAGCTAATTGAAAACTTTCGTTAAGTGAATGCTTTCTTTGGGTGTGTGTCTTCGCTGGGCTTTATGCTTATGAGTATCTTAAAATCTCAAAGATGTTCATCATTAAGGAAATTTAAAAACAGTAAACATTTTATCTTAGTATTTTTCAATGTTTATGTGTTTATTAACTTTAATCTTTTAATTAAAAGTCCTATGACTTTTTAAAATATTTGAAAGTCTGAAACTAATAAATCTTAAGTTCATTATTGTAAAATCACGCATTTATTCAATGTCTGATAAAGACATTTATTCAGATTCCCTTGAAGATTATTTTGATTACCGATTCTTTTTATAATATTATTAAATCTTATGTTAACGTGGCGTATACACAATGTTCCTTTAAAATTAATAGCAAAAAATAATTAAACCGATTTAACCGTAGCATTTATATTTGTTAATGGATTTATTACTTACCAGCGTATGTGTATAGCTTAAATCTAAATTTATGCTGCATTTTTGTAGTATTATTAATGGGGATAAAATTCTTTTTTAAACATAAGTGTAGGAATGTTTAAGGATATGCAAATCAACTAACAAATAATCAAACATTTTGTGTATCAGAACATTTTATTTATTGGTTGCTGTTTAAGATAAAACGAATGAGGTTGTTGGATTGACTAAACTGTTCCAAGAAAAATTGTGACCCAATAAAAGCTTGAGTTCACATAAGTATTTTCATTGCAAATCTGACGTACGCAATTTCACTTAAAAAAACGTGATCTACACATGAACATGACAAAGGTGAGGAATATTCCAACTAAAATCAATATCACGTTTGGCCAAATGACGGAGGAGTTAGAAAATTTACTATTGCCCATTTGCGCTTGCAGGAATAATATCATGTTACGATATGTGGGATAGTAAAGAACCGTGTGAGCGATAGGGTGCCCGGGTCTTCCTACACACTCGGCAATTAGATCTTCTGTAAACTTAAATTGATATGGTATACAAGCCATGACATCCCCTTCTTCAATATGTTCTTTCGTTGATGGATCAATAAAGGCGTTACTTGATGTTAGCTGTACGTTTTCGTATGGATAAAGTTTACTCGGACCCATGATTACTAAAACATGCTGGTCATCTGATTGGTATATCCCGTAAGGGTCACCTTCCTTCAACAAACTTTCTTTATATTTTAATTTAATATCATAAGGATATTTTCCAGTGCATAGTTTCGAAAGCGTTTTGTCTAATGATGATTTACAACGTCGATCCATTTGTATCAACACGAAATTTTCGTTTTTTAATTTTAATTTTTTAAATATTTTAGCAGAATGACTTATAGATCAAACATTTAAGCTTCAGTTTGTTTAGTATAAGTATAAGATTTGAAAATTCTTTGCTTTAAAAGCGATTTATTGCACATACCTTAAACCCATCTATACAATTAAACAGTAATAAATTTCGAAGGTTTTTTATACCCTGAACCCATTTAAAATGGGTAAAGAGGTATAATGGTTTTGTGAAAAAGTATGTAACAGGCATAAGGAAGCTTCTCCGACCCCATAAAGTATGTATATTCAGCATCAACAGTCGAGTCGATATAGTTATGTCCGTCTGTACGTCCGTCCGTCCGTCCGTCCGTCTGTCTGTCTGTCTGTCCGTATGTATGAACGCAATCGATCTCAGAGACTATTAGAGTTAGAGACTCCAGATTTTGAACAAAAGATCGCCTAATCCCAAAATTGTTTTCGATTTTCGATAACCAAAGATGCTAGAGGTATGGCTCTTTTGAAACCATTATTGTTGTCTCACTAATAGGGATAAAATTATTTTTTAAACATAAGTGTAGGAATGTTTATGGACATACAAAACAACTAACAAATATCCACACATTTTGTGTACCAAAAGCATTTTATTTACCGGGTTGTTGGATTGTGGCATAATTTTAGAAACGCACAAAAAAAAAACTTAAGTTCCCATAAGTATTTTCATTGTAAATCTGACAAAAACTTTATTTGAAAAAACTTGATCTACACATACATATGATAAAGATTATAAATATTCCAAGTAAAATCAGTGTCAGATTTGGGATAATGGCGCTTCTGGAGGAGTTGTGTAATATTGATCTGGGCTTTTCGTTATTTACTCTTTTTGCCATGGCACGATATTCGGGATAGTAAAGAAGCGTGTTAGCGATGCCGTGCCTGGGCTTTTTTCTTGTACATGCGGTAATCAGTTCTTCGGTAAACTTAAATTCGTAGGGTAAACAGGCAATGGCATCACCTCGTTCAATATGTTTTCCCGTATATGGAGTAATAAAGTTACCTCTTGATGTTAGCTGTATGTTAGTGTGATAATAAATTTCACTTGGTCCCATAACTATTAAAGCATCCTGGTTTGCTGATTGGAATATTCCGTATTTTTCAAAAGTTTTTACCAACCGATTGTCATATCTTAATTTAATATCAAAAGGATAATAACTCTCGCATAATTTTCGTAACGGTTCTTCTAAAAACGGGTCACAACGATCCATTTTTACCAGCACGAAATTTAAGTTTTTGAATTTTTAGAATATTTTTGCAGAATGACTTGTAGATCAAAAATTTAAGCTTCAGTTTGTTTAGTATCGCCTAAGAATCTACAAAACATTTGAAGATTTTAAAATATTTGAAAATTCTTTGTTAAAAAAACGATTTGTTGCACATACCTTGAACCCATATATAAAATTGAACGATAATAAATTTCTAAGGTTTTTTTTTTGAATTTTTTGTATTTCGCATTGCTTGCAACTTAAATATAGATCACGATATCTTTGACTTTATGCACTAAAGAGATATATATAGTATAAATACATAACAACTTGGTGTAGTACTAATTAAATTAAGACATAACTTAGTTTAAATTCAAACTCAATCTTTTGCACACACAAACAATTCAAAAATTGTTGCCGGAGCTAACAAATTTGGTTCTAGTATATTAAATGTGAAGCCTAATTTAAACAGATTTGTTAAGGTTCTGTGTATTTTTTGTGGCTTGTGTTGTTATTGTTGTCGTTGTTGTTGTTGAATTTGTATCTAGCGATGGCATCGTGAGCGTTACTTCGGGCGCATCCAAAGACTTAATATGCTCCATTTCAATATCGGAGCAATTATCTGAATTGGATAACGCTGAATCCATCGAAGTGATCGTCATATTCACTGCCTTATCACTTGGACTGTGTGAAAGTAAAGGTTTCTCCACAGCTGGTTTTATATCGGCATCGTTATCGCCATCGATCTCATCGTCCTGTGTGTGTACCACAAAACTATTGCTATTGATGTCCTCAATGGCCTTGCGCAACTACGAAATAATAGTTTATTGATTAGTTGGAGAAGTGATTGTTTTTGAATTCCCACTCAAACTCACCTCCTTTAAACCCACCACGCCGACAAGTCTTCCAATTTTTGTAACATACGCATGATTAATGCCTACCATGGAGAATAGAGAGTGCACCTTGAGTATGGAGGTGCGTTCGACCAGTTGAAACGGTGAAGGATCAATATGTATTGGTGTCTTTTCTAAATCGATTGGTTTCAACATTTCCTCTAGTTCCCATTGTTTTTGATCTTCTGGCGACATGTCAATGACACGTTCCCTAGGCTAAAAGACGCATTTACAAATATGAATAAATAATAAACATTTAAACGCGTTTCATATTATAGACATATTTATTTATATTAAGATCTATCAATAAATTTTTACATACCAATTGCACCGATTTTGCCTTTTTTATGCTCGGACTCTGTTTAATGGATTTTTGTTTTATTTATTTTTTGGTTTGTGCACGATTTGGTGTATGCATATCGAAAGACAATAGAAAATGTGTTAAATATGACGGCCTTAAACTTGCGATCGGTTAGTATATAAGTGCGTTATAGTACAAAACATATTTAAAGACAACGAACGGAAACGAAAACGGAAAAAGAACAAAAAGGAAAAAAGCAATATACATATATATATATATATATATATATATTTACCACTTACCACAATTGGAGTCTCCTCATTTACAACCTTTGTTGTTTTAGTATCATCAACATCTTCTATCGTATAGCCCGTTTCATTTGTCTCTTGCTTATTAACATCGGGTATCTTATCGAATGTACAGCAACGATTGATTGGTGAATCTTTAACCCTCACATCGCTGCTGAATTGTATCTTTTTCTTAGGCTTTTTCTCTTTTCCTATGTGATTCTCATTTACAAAGCAAACGGTAGCCGGTTGCGTTTCGCGTTCTGGTGACTCTCTATCAATATCTGAAACTTTATTTGTTTTGTATTTAGTGCAGGTCTTATCTGTATTGGCATCGTTGAGCGGCAATTTGTTTGTTTTAGACAAATCTGTGTTATCTGTTACAGTATCATCTTTGTCATCCTTATCGGGCGGCATTCACAAAGCGTTAAGTTTTATTCATTATTATTTTTAATTTGCGTACTTAAGAAAGATCACCTGATTTTACTTTGATCACCAAAATGAAAATATATATTAACAAGCGTAGGAGCAAAAAAACTCAATTAAAGCCAGTTATTTCTATCAAGCAACTTAATTAACCAATCGTATAAATTGTTTTTCGTTAAATACTTTTCGTATTTTAATAGGAAATACATTTAGCAGTGTTTAGCCTTAAAAGTGAGTGTTACCCTTGCGAAATAATAGAAATAAGCTATAGCATAATTTCACACCTAGTTTTATCTTTACCATTTGCTTGATGGCCTCCGTATTGACTGCAATTGGGTTTACTTGCTTGCAGATATGGAACAGGATTAGTAATATGCCACATTGAAATACCAAAAGTGAATAGTTAGAGCGAGTTTTGGGATGAGTTTAATTAATACTTACCAGCATGATTTGATCGGTAATAAAATTCCAATTGCTTTGTGCTTGCTTGGAAAGCATAATAACAAAGTTTACAATAGCAACATATAGTAGAAGCACTGCTCCATTAGTGGTTAAGTAAGCGTGTCCCAAACGATCAGGAAAGGTAAATAAAGAAACACTCACCAGCTGAACCTTCTTGGATATGCCTGGTGTACTGGGCGCACTGGGCGCCCGCTGCAGTTGTCCCTCATCTTGTGTCGTTATGGAGCCCATCTCCGGATCCGGTTGTACATCCTGCAGCGTGGTGGACTTCTTAAAGATCGCCTCGAAGGCGGATCGTATGCGAAACTCTGAATTGCCCGTTATGGTCGTATAGGGTGTAATGCTGGGACTGTGCGGCGATGATGGCGCATAGGTTTTCAGATTGAATGAGTTGGTCTTCTTGAGTATAGATTTGCGTGGCGTAAGCGAACCGTGCAGAGTTTCGGCACGTTTCTTGGGTGGCAACATCTCATCATTGGCTATTTGCCGCAAACTGAGTATATCGGGTGCGGGCAACACTTCGAAGCGTGAGGGACGACGCTGTTTTAGTTCGGCCTCCTGTTTCCTTTTCTCCTCTTCCAATGCGCGCTCCTCAGCCTCCTTTTGCCACTTTTGAGCGACCTCCATGCGTTTCTCGCGTCCAATGTGCTTCTCAATGATTTTGATTAGCTCATAACGCTGAACCGAACCGAGGAGTATCATATTGTCGGGACTGTCCACAAGTGGCAGGGAGCGTAGTGTCTTGTTGATCTTGAGTACCTCCTTGAGTTTCTGATAGGAGATACCATGCCAGATGTATTTGACATCCCGAACCATAAAATCCTCCACAAAGATGCTGTACATGCCGGAGCTTGAGGGCAATAGATCTGGCAGATACGGCAACTTCTTAATCAATATAATGCTATCATAGATCGATGGCTGGAGAAGAGAGGCAACCGCATTGGCCACCAGGACGGCTATCATCACGGGCACTACGTGCGTTATCTGACCAGTCATCTCAAATATAATAACTGCCACGGAGACCGTATGCGTCACAGAGCCTGAGAAGGCAGCTGCACCAACAACGGCATAGCCACCGGGCATTATGGGTGACAATCGACCGCCGTAGCGCACGCCATGTGGAAACCACGAGGCCATCAGCTCGCCCACCAAGCGACCAAATGCGGCGCCTATCTTAAACACCGGTATAAACATGCCCGATGGTACAGGTATCGTAGACGCAATTATCGAAAAGAAGAACTAAATGGAACCAAAAACCAAATTTCATATTATTACGATATTCATTCAAATCTAAAATCCATTCTTTTTTTTTTTGCACACACTCACCGTAAATACCGTAAAGATCACCAGATTGCAGAAGACACTAGTGTAGTTGGTCATCCAGTGGGTAACAACAGCTGCCTGCTCAACAGTTAAATCCTCGCGTGACCAAGTGAAGTTACTAAAGAGCTGTGTAACCTGTTCGTGTGTGCTCAGCTCACCGCCCAGAAACTGACCAGTGCCCAAGGGGAATGAAATGCTGGAGACTAAAAGCGCCAGAAAACCAGGATACAAGAACCGGCTAACAAAAAATACAATATTATTAGAAGCTCAGTGCTAAGATTCAGCTGAATTTTAACGTTATTTCCTTTAAAGCAACAATGTTTACTTACTTTTTCTGTAGAAATTTATTCATGCGTTTGTTGGAACGCATAAAAAGCACATAACGGCGATGTACCCAAACATAGGTGGCGCCACCTAGGCCACAAACGAAACTTAAAATCGTCAAGGGAAATTATTCGTTAAATAAATTATATCGTAAATATTAATGTAACATGTGGGACTTACCCAATCAATGCAAATACAAACAACTCCTGAGGATCGAAGGGAAATTCGGTGGTAAAATTGGTTAAGAAGAGCGCACGAACAGTATCGGCATTTTGGAACCACACCGCAAGCAAACGAAATACCGTTGCACCACACACAGCGGCAAAGAAACCACGCCAATAATTGCGTACAGCAAAGTATGTGGTCGTTACCTCAATGCTGAAGAGGACGCCTGCAGATGATCGTTGTTGATTTTCTGTACTTGTACTTACTAAACAAATGGGCTATAATGGATCTGTGTACTTACCACCAACGGGCGCTGCAAAACAGGCGCCAACACCGACAGCACAGGCAGCTGCCAGCATTTCCGAGTTACGGGACTCATTCTCATAGATGCCTTGGAATGATGTGACGAGTTTACTTAATAATTGTGCTACAATACTTGCTATATGTACGAATGGACCCTAGGGATGAAGTTTGTTGATTTGTTGTATTCGTTTTCGGCTTGGAGTTTTCCAAATAGTATTTGTCTGTCATCAATTTTTCATACTTACTTCCTTTCCTAATGGCATACCGCTGCCCAGAGTTGCCGTTAAACCAATTACCTTGGCCACTAATGTCTTAAATGTGAGATACTCTTTCAGCGCAACGCCACGCAGTATGGTCTTCATTTCAGGTATACCGGAACCTAAACACAGTTGTTGGTTGTACAAAGATACGTTTTGCGTAGTGCTTGGGTTAGTAATTGGTTTATTTTGTAGGGTATTTTAGAGAGTTTGAGTATATAACATATAGACACAATGGGTATATCAGATATTGGATAAGCCAAGTGCCTTTGGTGTTTGGCAGCTGCCGGAGTGCAGTGGTACAAAGTGATGGTTAACTTTATAGTTGCAAATCGTAACTGTTGCTCGGTAGTTAGAACTAACTTTAAGGCATGCAAAAAAAACGTATGGATTGGGTTCTAGAATAGTTTTTAGATGTTTTAGAGTTTCTGAAATAATAAGATCTCATCTAAAGATCCTTGCTTTCATTAATCCTAAGCAACCATCGAGGTAAGTAAGTAAGTAAAAAAATTAATTTAGATTTCAATTTTTGAAGTTTCTTGTTTGGTTTGAAAATGTCAAATTAAATACAGATATGATATCTAGATTTACCAAATAAACTTAATATTTTACAATTTTTAATAAAAACAAAGTTTACAAAGAATAAAACTTGAATATGCTATCATATTGAGTTCAAAAAGATTCTCAAGCATACAAAGTTATTCTACAAAAACGTAACTCATCAAATAGTTATATAGTATCTACAACAACTCATCAACATAACTATATTAATTTTCCACTTACCTATACTTTGCGGTGCGATGAGATGTACAAAGCCGGCTGAGAATAATATTAGACAAACCGGCAATGAGACCCAAGCAATATACTGTATGAACGGCTGTGAAGTTAGATCGCGATAGAGCCAAATACGAGCTAAAATGATATGATCATGTATGATCGAAGAGATGAACAAAAATAAATTTAAGGTTATTGAATGTGGTTTTGTTAACAACGTTTACCATTTGTACATATTGATATGCCTTTGTCCATAATGAATGAGAGCAGGGCCATTATGATGCCGAGCAGGGCAAGGAATACCCAATCCTCGCCCAGGCGTGCCAATGTATGCTTCCAGATCCATGATGAGATGCTTTTTATACGCGTCGCTCGTTTGCCCAGCAATTCCTGTAAATAATTCCCAGCACTGTTGCTTTATAAACCGATGCGCTCAAAATGTTTTCAACATATGTATGAATAAATATATATATATATAACTATATTACACATCTCTACATGTCTACAGCTACTGCACAAGCATACTGTCAATGGGATACGTACTATTGGGATCTATGCCAAATATTTATTGTACAGAATCAAAATGGCGTTCAAATTCATGAATGCGCAAGTACTTTGCATAAATTTTTCGTTTTCATTTTCTATTTTATTTTTGTCGCCATTGAACATGAATAAATAGCATTTTGATGTCAAGTGAATATTCTTTTGAGTCTAAATAGATTAAAAGTTTATTTGCTTTACCTTTTCCTTAAGTATTTATATATATATATAAATTTTGCTCATTACGTTTGCATTGAATAGTTTTTTTGTATATGTAAATTTGTCGTATGATTAAAAACAATGGCATATATTTTTGTCTTATTATTCCACTATACACACTTACCTTATTCCTTTGTTTATCTTCTTGCTTTCGTCGCTTTTCGAGTAGTTTGAGCTTTCTGGCTTCATCTTTGGCAAATTCTCCTAGATCTTTCGTATACCGACCATACATCTGTAACATTGTTAATTGCAATTAGTTTAGGCATAATATTTATCACTTTATTTAAATATATGTCTATGGCTATTACACGTCTTTATGCTTTTTGTAGCCACTCAGTTGTGTTTGGAAACTTAAAATATACAAATAAATAAACGCTGTCCACCATCCTCCAAGAATACCAAAAACTTACTAACGCATTGCTTTCACTTGTTGATCACATGGCAGCAGACAAAAGTCCAATGTATATATATATAAATCGAAAATAATTTAAATAAAACTCTCGTCTTTTAAAATAAACAACACAAAAATAAAACATAAAAAAACGCATTCAACGCGCGCAAGAAAAAAAAAACAATTTTCACTTAAAAGTTTTCGTCATTAAATGATTTTTATTTTTCATACGGAAATTCCCATAACAATAATAGATGGACAGCATAGCAACGAAACTAAAACAAATATGTAGCATATTAGAGAAAACAAAGTACAATGATTAGCCAGATAAATGCTCTATATAGATGTCAAAGCAATATAACACACATATATAGAAAGTGGAATAGCATTAAAAAATATTTCTTGAGATATCTAACGATTTAATTAATTAATAGTGAAAACATGTTTTTATAGTTTCATCAAATATTGTGTACATTTAAATCTAGAAAAATTTCAACAAATAAGAGAGCACTAAAAGAGAACTTGATTAAGTCCATTGCATATTAACTCTTTAATATTTCAATTCTCGCAAAATTGAAATTTTATTTAATTTCACAAAATATATGCGTAGCTATTTGAAATAATTTCAAAGAGCCTTAAGTAAAAGCTATTGCAAATTCTGTTCAAAATTAAACATAAGGAGAAAGGTTCCTACACGTGCCACGGTCAAAAAAAAAATAAAATAAAACGAAACACATCCAAGAAATCACATATTTTCACAGTTATGCGACAAGGTAGACTAGCTAAACACAAAAAAAAAAAACAAAAAAACCACAAAAGAAAATGCAACAAAAAGTTGGACATGAACCAAGAGCACTGCTAATTTTCGCATAGGTCTGGGCGAAGGTCTGTTGTTGTCGTTAGTATATGACATATACATATGTATGCTTACATAGTAGAAAGCCTCAATTTCGAACTCAATCTGATTCTTTTCATCGCTATTGTTGCTGTCTTGTCTGCGTTTGATTTTCTGTTGTTGCTTCTGTTTGGCAATGGCCTCATCCCAGCGCAGGCGAACTGGTGTTGAGGGTATCTTATGAGCGCGCTCCTCTTCGCGCAGATACTCCTCGCGATTAATCAGCAGCTCCGGCTCGAAGGTATATTCGCGAATGTACTCATCATTATGAGTGCTACTGTTGTTGAACATGAAGCAAAAAAACGATTTGAACACCGCACACAAAGTCGTCGCGTTATTCGAATTCGATCACGAATACGATATGATTGTTTTGTGACAACTATATTTATATCGTATTTATTTGATTTATATGTGTATCGTATTAGATCTTGTTTTTGTTGTTGCAAATAGCAAAAAGAACGTGTCAATCGCATAGATCCGTATTACGGCCTTTGACATGCCTGCGGCTGTTGGCCGAATTTCTGTCTCGCATTTTGTTGCCAATTATTTTTAGTTTCAACTATGTTGTTGCTATTGTCGTTGTTGTTGCAATCGTCTCTTTCACTTTATATTTTTCATTGCAAGGCGTAATTATATGTCGCTGCCCTTGATGCACGCTCCGTCAGCACAACAGTTGTAAATTTCATTGCAATTTATTTTTAACATTTTTACAACGCTGCACAGTCTTTAATCACAATATTTATAGAGAATTCTTTTGTTTGATGTTTAACAACTTAGATCCTTTCTTTTTTTTTGTAAATATATTAATATCCTTAAATATAATCACAGCAATTGATATTTTTGAACATTTTTCCTGCCACTTTTACATTTGTTAAAATTTCTTAACAATTTTTCATTGCTTTATGTATTGATTTTCGCGCTTTCATCCGACCTGTACACAACGTTCTAATCTTTGTGAAAACTTTTTTGAAACTAAAAGTGGCGCTCTTGAGCTTTCCGATTGTGTGAAAGAATTATTGAAATTTTCTTTTTCTTACACGCCAGACAGGGTAACCAGCTCTTTTCAATTCTCAAAAGCAGAATTATAAACAACAACAAAAATGTTAAAATGTTTAAAAAGGCTTTAGAGCTATTGCCACTTGTTATAAAACCAAAGTTTCTTGCACATATTAAAGCAATTAATATGCAATAAATTAATATTTGAAAAGATCTCATCAAAGTAAACAGTTTCAACGGGTGTGCAAAGAAAAATTTATGTTTTAAAAGAACAATTTTTCTTAAATATTTTTAAAATGAATATATGAAAATATTTTTTGTTTATTTTTTGTTATTATGTTTAACTAGTTTTTTCAACCATTTTTTGAGTGAAAAATTTATTGCGAAGCCTGGACACCCTTTTCCTTGCAGCCTACTACCTTTTGCTTTGAAATAATTTCTTAACTTATAATAAACACTAAATATTATTCATTATAATCCGGTTAAAAAAAGCAATATATATTTTTGCTTGTTTGCCCATTCCCTACCTTCCATTTATTCACTGTTTTTCCTCTTTACACATACTCGGAAGTGGAAAAGGCGTAGAAAAACACTCAAAATGAAATCAAAACAAGTAAGAAGGCTCTAGTCGAGAAATCCCGACTAGACGATACCCTGATCCCTATATTTTACGCGTACAGTCAGTGCTAGCAAGTATGTGTGCGTGTGTGTACGACCATACTGCATACTGCATACTCAACTTCAAGGTTCCATATCTCCGGTGTTTCTTAACCGATTTTAATAAAAATTTCACAGATTGTTATTATTTTGATTAATAATTCAAATGCCATCTAAAATATTTTCAAATTCAAGATTTTATTGTTATCGATCCCATGTGTATATCGGAAACGGGATGAGTTATCGAAAATCGAAAACAAACTTGTACTGCCTAGGGATTAGGCGAGCTTAAGTTCGAAATCTGGAGTCTCTAGCTCTTATAGTCTCTGAGATCGACGCGTTCATACATACAGACGGACAGACGGACAGACGGACATGGCTATATCGACTCGACTGTTGATGCTGATAAAGAATATATATATACTTTATGGGGTCGGAGATGCTTCCTTCTGCCTGTTACATACTTTTGCACAACTTCATGATACCCTTTTTTCCCATTTTTAATGGGATCAGGGTATAAATATATTGTTTAGACTTTAGCTAAGTACCCTAACTTTTGTGAAAATAAACGGCTTTTAAACCGATTTTTAACTTTATAAGAAATGTAGAAAAGTAATTCTACACTTTAAAAGTAATACTATTCCGAATTATCAATTATTTCACAATTTTCGATTAATTTATTTTGCTTGTTTTAATCTCTAAACAAAGAAATATTATTTTCTTAACTGTTTCTGACAGCGTAATTGAACAAATCACATATGATTAATGTTAACGAGATTATTAAAATGATTATTGCCTATAACCAGACATTATTGCTCATAGAATTTTCCATTCATATCAGATATAAAGATAACGCCGTCGACAAAACCCGTTACAAAATAACCCATATATACTACTTTTTTGACATTCACAGACGACAAGAAATCTTATCTTAGCGAAATAGATTAAACATGTTATTACTCAGACTAGACAACTAACTGAATCGATTTAAGTAGGAGGATTTGTGCTTACAAGTGTGTCGATATATCCAAAAGGATCATCATCATCCGATGATGAAGAGTCTGAGTCGGGTCCATTATCAGCTGGTGGCGGACACGGATAGAAGGCCTGTGATTTAACTTTGGGATGTCGTTGGACATGTCGCAGCTCCACCTCCATCGACATGTTGCTGCTGCGTCGCTGGCGCAACTGGCGAATGAACTTCTCAAAGTCGGCCCACTCGGAGTCGACCAGCTCGACATTCTCTTCGCCAAACTCTTCATCGTGTATAATGCGTTCGACTTGCTGTTTGGCTTTCGATTTGACATTACGATCGCGACTATCGCGATTAGCAAAGTACACCATGGCGGGCACTTAATATTAATAAAGAGATTATGACGCGACCGTTAAGGTTCCAATATCGATATAAAATATCGCAGAATTTCGCTCTTTACTGCAATCAAATAAAGTCTGGCCGGCAGAATATGACTATTGCCATGGCCATTCAATATTTGATTTCTTATCTTCGTTATGCAATCGCGTTAATTGTTAGCTTCCCGTCTTTGTATCGGATCTATTGCATTGGGTATTGGTATCCCGTGGGATTCGTGTGCTACGTGCGAACCGCTCCAAGTTTTAAGCTCAACTAAATTTGTGGCTGACTTGGATGTGCAAAGAGCGATATTGTCTCGTTTAAGCTCAAGATTCTATCAAATTTAGTACACCAATACAACTGCATGAGTCTGTCGACCAGGCCTGACAGTCTCAAGTGCTTAGATCTGACATGCATTTGCCCCAAACACACACACACACTCACACACACAAAGACACAAAACACACGCACAACGATCCACACACTCAAGCGGTCAAAGTTTGTGTGTAAAACATCAATAAAATTTCATAAATTTTATAATTCGCCGCCAGTTCTAGAGCAAAAGTGAAAATGCCTGACGCCTGAGTTGATAACAAGACTAGCGCACAGTGGGGCAAGTGCCAGCAAAAAATCAATAAGAAACATGTTAGGTTAAGTTGCACAGTTGCGTTTAAGTTCGTGTCAGTTTAAAGTTGAAACTTTAAGCCATGAAATTCATAAACTAAAACTAGTTAATGAATAAACAACAAAGAAACACACCTTACTATAAACAAGTTTCAAAGAGTTTTGTAAATATTTTTTTGTTGGTATTGTTGGTATAGTTCCACTATACCATGCCACTTATAGAGCTCAATTTGAGCTAACTTTTTTTTTGTTGTGTTGACGACATCATCATCATCATCTTGATTTAATCTCTTCAAGTGTTTTCTATGTGTGTGTGTGTGTGTTGGTGTAGGATTATGCACATGGTTCAGAGTCACATGTTTGTGATTGTCTATGCGGCATTTTTCAGATATATAAATGTACCACATGCATACTACACATATAAATCGTAAATGCCTTTGTAACAGTCGCGGGCGCAGTGCAAAGTTCTGCTTTGATTGAATTGCTCAATTTAGTGCGACGCCTGGACCCAATGACGGCATTAATGATATGCCTAACCCCAAATAGGTTGAATACACTGTTGGTGTGGTTCTTTTTTTATGTTTCGTGGGTGTTGGTTAGTTAGGATTTCACTTGTTTGAAACTCTTAATACAATAAAGAATCGTTTTGTGCCAGCAAAAAAATGTTCATCAAATATATTTATTATTTTACAATTTTGAGTATATGACATAATTTAATATGTCTAATAAATCTTGCATCAATAAGTTCATATAGTACAGTCTTTTATCTTATTATTTATCGAGTTTCGAGTTGATTTTGTCCCAGTTTATTCTCACAACGATAATAAGGGGTTTACAATTGAATAGCCTGCCACATCTATTACATTTTGTTAAATCAGTTTGTAGTACACACAGCACCCATAAGTACAGAGTATACATATTAATTTGCTTTTCATAGACTGCTTTTCACATTGTAGATAGATACATTTCTGGTCTTCAATATTACCAACTTAGTGTACGATGTTGTCAGTGCTCTTAAGTTGAATAAAAAGTCGCTTAGAAATGCTATAGGTTTATTTTAAATTTTCGTTAAGTTAAGAGAAGGAAAGAGAATGCACACTAAGAGCGATATAACACATAATTTGTTGATAAGGAATCAGAGAGAACATTATAGCTGAAAGCAAAAATGTATTTGTTTTTGTTTACATTTAGTTTGGGCGAAATCGATAGATTTTAGTTTTGAGACTTTAACTGAGTCACAATGACATTGCCTATACTATTATGATAAAGATTTATTAAACATGTATTAATACATCTAATGCTTTTCAAAAGCTTACAGGGGAACAGCTGTGGAAAATATTTAAATATTCAGAAAAATGGATTTCAGCTAAGAGCACACGACAAGAATAATTTAAATGTAATACAAATAGATTGCAAAATATTTCTAAAATAACTTCAAGTTCCTTTTCAGGCTACTTAAAAAAAATTTTAAACTTGTTCACTATCGAACCACAATTTTATTCTAACAAAGTAGTATATTGAAGGTGTCAACAAACCTGAGGATTTCTTTTGAACATAGCGAATGTTTTTAAGACTTTTGAATAAAAAGATTTGGCGACAATGCCAAGCGAACTTGGCAACAATTCCAGGGCAACTGAAGATCGCAGCATCGTTAGCCAAAGCTACAGACGCCATTTTTAGCACCCTCCCAAAAAAACACAGAAACCTGGCCAAGATAAAGGCGTGAATAAGAGCAACAACGAGAACACCTGGGCCAAAGTCAAACAGCAAAAATGAAATTAATTAAAATTTGAGCAAATAACGTAATCATGTAAATACTATTTGCATGGATCCAAGAGATACAGATACATTCCAGATCGTTATGTAAGTTCAAATGGCCTAGCAATATTCAATAAAACAAACGTGATAATCATGGGTACAATTTTGTTTTACAGCCTGAACCAACTGTTTGGTAGCTGTCGACAGCCTTTAAGGCCTCCCAACAACAATAAAGCACATTGTTAATTGTATTAAACAATAAACCGGTCATAAACATTCATAATCAACAAGTGCAACGAATCGTGCCGCCAATCGAAAGCTTGAAATCAAATCGATTCGGATTTTACGCCACACTAAATCAAAGTGCCGAACGATAGGGAAGGCGCTTTTGATTGATGATGATCGTTTAGATCGACAGAAAAGCTGATAAAGCCAGTTATCTAAGATCAAACCAAAAAAAGCCAGAAAATCATAAGGTTGAACAGCTCAGTCAAGCCTTGTTCTATATATATATATATTGTTAATATGTAAATACTACCGAAATGTTCAAGCATATTTTTAATTTTTGCGCCAAGTGCTAATTACATATCATAATTTGTGTATTTTGTGGTATTTGAAATTTAATTAAATATTAATTAGTTTGTCAGGCTTTTAGCGACAACTAAGCAAAGCAAAACAAATTATTTAAGTTCCAAAAAGGTTAAACCTTAAATTAAGACCTTAAACTACTACTACAAAAAGGTTAAACCTTAAATTAAAACCTTAAACTACTTAAAAAAGTTTATTAATGAATTAATTTTGTTTTCTTATTCAACATATGTTTAGTTCCATATATAAGCTTAATTATATTAAAACGTTCTTGATAAAAGTTTCGTTACGCAAGATAAATATTTTGTTATCAAAAGATAAGACCAAATTAAATATTCGATTTCATTTTAACTTCCTCAACTTTAACGCATCCGCTGAGTTAAGTTCCATGCAATAATAATGTAACTTGAATACAATCAAATTAATTGTCTTAACGATATTTAACAATTAAATTCCAACCTTTTGTCTATCTGGTTAAACAAATATTTTAAACCAAATATTTAAACAATTTTTCATTACGATACAACAAAACTTCGTTAATGTATGTGTCGGCAAGTCCACAAAAGGCAACGAACAATCCTCACATTAATTATAGGAATCACAAAGTACACATAATTCTAGCAAAAACTAAACTCATTTAAGGAACAATTGAACACCAATTAGGTTTTTCCAACTAATGCCAAAATTAATGATAAATGAGCTACTGCAATTGCTCTTATCATTCAAGCTTAAAGAAAAGTAAATAAATATCGGTTGAGGGCATTTATTTGATGACTAATTAAAAGTTCAAGTCCAATGCCAACTTGCGTTAGTTCCCTGCAAAATAAATTTGTTTGTAAATATGAAATTTCAATCATTGCGCTAAATCAATCAATCAATTTGAATTCAATCGACGAGTACAAAATTATGATTAGAAAGAATAAAACATTTTTATGGATACCACATTTTTGGTTAATTTGTTTACAAGCGCGAAAATGGCAAACTGAAAGAGTTAAGTGTGAAAAAAGTTTAAATAGTTTAACAGGTTATCATTTTTGAAACTTTTTTCTTGACATGAATTTCATTTTTGTAGCTTTTCAAGTGCGCAGAAAGTGAATAAAATTTAGGCCGAGGCCAAAATTAAGTAAACAAGATAAGATCAAGAAAAATATATATATCTTTGCCATATCAACCCATTAGCGCTATCATTATCTGATTTTGAGATCCATTGGCTTGCTTTTAAAGAACCATCCGCTAAGATTTGTGCAAATGTTTGACTTTTAAATTTATTTCCTGGCCATCTCTCTCACACGCTAATTGCTTCTTATCACACGCAAAACACTCACAAACAACATTCTTAAGCAAACAGATAAACTTGTGACCCACTCGTCACAGCAGCAGCAGCAGCAGCATCCACAAAACAACAGCAACACAAACAACAACATAGGTCAAACAACTTCAAAGGGGGCGCCCCTAAACGAAAAATATTAAAACAAATTAAATCAAATTATGTTCATAATTTTCATATGCGTTCGTTTCGATGACGCAAATTAAGTTATACATAATTCTTGGCAAGTGTCTGGACACTAATAGATACCCCTGTTAGAATATCATATTAACAAGCTCAGCTTTTGATAGTTTATTGGTTTAATCAATATCAATTAATACCGCTTCGATCTTTTGCATACGTTTTTTTTTTTTAATACCAATCAAACCAATATGAATGTTTATAGGGTATAAAAGCAAAGTGGTGAGTGCTTTGCCGCCTACTTGTTGATCGTAAGAGAAAGAACAAAAAATGTAAAAGTAAAAAGTCAATCTAAATTTCCGCTGATTTGTCAAAAATTCTCTGATTGAGACAAAGCTATATTTTGTTAAGATCAATTAAGCTTGTTATTGCTACCAAGTTTTTTATAGTGGGTTCCCTTGTAAAATAAACAAACACCATAATTAATTTTGTAAAAATTAATGCGCATTTAACATCAGTTAAAAAGATTTTAAGCCCATAAACAGGTATAAAATGACTGCTGAACCGCAAAATTAGCGCAGTAAAATGCAATACAACAATATTTACCACAATACAACAAAATCTTTATTCAACAAGCTGTTGGCCTAGTCCGATCATGTGCTCAAACTCGTGAATATATAAGTATAATAAGTATGAACATATGATCTGGCTGTCATGTGATATTATCGCCAAAAACAATTCGTATTATAACCCCTTTTTTTATAAATATCATTTAATTATAATATTTACTAAATTATTTCAGATATGTTTTTAAATGTGTAGGTAGAATATTTCGTTAAAGTTCTTAGGAATACTTTGTTGAAGTATGTTTTACATTTAAGATGCAAACCAAACCATATTTATGGATTCTTATAAAATGATTCTAATAGTATTTACTTCTACTTTGTTTTGAAACTTACCAAAGTGTGCGTATAACCTAGACCCTCCTCGGTATCCTCATCGTGATCGTGACCCATATTGGACGCATTGGAGCACGTGCGTATGGGAAACGTGTTGTTCGGCGAGGGCATGAGTAGCTGAGATTCGCGTCCATTTTTATTTAACTTCATGTTCAATTTTTAAGTGTATTTTAACAGCTAAATAATCAATATCACAAGACTTTAATACAAGCTAGCGGCTTGAATATTAATTCACTCTATATAATATGTAATTTAATTTATTTTGTTTATTTATTTTTTTGGCATTGCGTTTAAACTTTAAATACGCTTATTGTGGGGTTTTTTTCTTTGTGTTGTTGTTGTTTTGATTGTCACTTGCACTTTCTTTCCGCATCGCCAGCGATACTAGGTACTGCGTATGCGTCACATGTAATAATGAAATCAAATTCCTTTTGCTTGTGCATTAAATTCAATTAGCTGCACTTTTGTTGCACCAAGTCACAAGACCGACTTCCTTTGCAGCAGCAGCAGCGGCAGCAGACGACGACGGCGGCGACAACGTCAACGTCACAAACCAAGTCGAACAGCATAAGCATCCCAAGTTAAATCGAGTGGGTGAAGTTGGCGCAAGCGGGAGTAAAGCAGACAGCGAGAGAGCAAGTGCAATCTGTGTGACAAGTGCGATAAGCTTGCAAAGGCGGCGCAGTCGATGTTACAGCTGCTGCGAAGTCAGCAGCGCTGTTGTTGTTGATGTAAGCGGCTACCGGTAACAACTTCGTACGCAGCCGAGTTGTTATTATTATTGTTCTTCTTCTTCTTCTTCTTTGCAATAGTTTGTGTTGTTGCCTCTTTCGGGTGAATTGCGATAGTAAAGCGAATTGCGCGGGGAGCTCAGCATTTGAAGTGGCGCACTTGAGCGTGTGAAGGCTCAATTAACAGCGGCAACAACTGAAATTGCCCAAAATGTTTCAAAGTTTCATTATCTGTTATATCTACATGTGTATGCTTGTATGATAAGGTGCCCTAGATTAACAGAAAAAAATGCACAACTGTTTTCTATGGTGTCGATCCCAAAACTAATTAATTAACTGTGCTCATTGTTTGATTATCATAGCCGAAATTAATTTATTATTCTAGCCTGAAATGAAATAAAAATATATAACGGGCTATAAATTATTGAATATGAGCTGCTTTATTAGCCTAAGCTAATTTAATTATACCTGGAAAGCTGACCTGAGTCTCACACCTTAAATTCACAAAACGATCGATCGCTCGCCCACACATGCGACTTTGGCATGTAAATATGAAATGGAATGCGATCAAGTGCGATGCTTACTAGAGAGAGAGAGAGAGAGGCAGAATGTGAGAGCGGCTTTTATTGAAGGCCGTTAGAGCAAATAGTGCAAAAAAAGCAAGTGGAAGAGAAGTCCAATCTTTTTATGTGTGTGAGTGTTAGTAAAGCCTAAACGAACAAACGGGATTAACGTTTAAAAGTAAATAGCTGAGTAGCTGATATTACTTTTGGTGAGAGTAAGCAGTATTTTGAAAAGAGAGAGAGAGAGAGCGCAAAGGGAAAGAGTATAGTATTCGTGAATCTTGAGATCACAACAATGCTGAACACTGTTCAAAACATCTGGCGCAATCTCTAATTGCTTGGATAAATATCGTATAACAATAACTTTACAGAGCGATTTAAATTCACATTTATCTTTGTGTTTATTTTGTCGGAATTCGCAATGCCATTTCCTACTACATGTACTACATATGTATGTGTTTACTCCCAAAAGTCTTATCGTATACTTAAACTGAGTAACACAGGAACCCCAAAACCAAGTGCGGTAATGCCTTCAAATTTACGATGTCTTCAAACTGGCACTTGTTGAGCTAAAAAGATTTATTAAAATGTTTTAATCTTTTGTCAGCGTTTATGGCACCGATTTTATTAGATTTATGAAGAGTGCACCACATTTTTCTTCCAACTAGTCAACCGCGAAGTGATTAAACACACTACATACATACTTATATATATATATATATATATATATAGTAAGCTAGTATGTTCAATTTGCATATCAAATTCTTATAACACTTGCAACTATATCAACAAGCCGAAAGCGGTATTAGCCGGTTTTTATTTTATTTTTTTTAAGTCTGTCCACGCGCTGATAATCAGCCAAATACTTGGATTTTAATTCGCGATTTTATTTTGTTTTGTTTTGTTTTCGGAGTTTATATACATGCTAAGCTTAAACTGCATTGTGTACAAATTTGTGGCACATATTTAATATGTTATATACTTTGTTTGCTCAACATATTCACGATTTCATTAAGTTGATTGTCATTTTATAGCACTGAGAAACACGTTAATAAGCGTTGTACCATATCTTTGTTTTATCATTTAAAGTTAACAAGGCACTAAGATTAAGTTAAAGATAACATCTTAATATAAATAAACACAGTTACTTGGGGTTTTTTTTTCGTATAATTTATGTGTAAATATATTTTTATTATTTCTGAGTAAGTTCGTTCAATTATAATTTATGCATTGTACGATCGTCGGCATATTAATGTAATTCCGATTTGCTCATGTCGATACATAGAAAAAGTTTTATATTAAAACTGCAAATATTTTTTTCATTTTGTTAAAGATAAGCAACAATTTGTGATTAATGTTTATATGACATATGTATAATAACGTTTATTTTAAATACTATAAATCTCGTTTAACATTGCCATTGTTCACTGTAGTTAAATGTATGCACACACAAAAAATATTACTAAGCACCAAACACAAAGCACAAATCGTCTGCCAAAAAGTGTTTTGAAAAACAAACTAATATTTCAAATAATGTCCAAAAACTGAGTCAAGTCAAATATTTGAGCGACTTGCTTAAAACATTTATTACTGTTAGCATATAATTAATGAACCTAAATATTTTCAAATTTAAATTTAATTATTTGTTTACTTGTTTTTAATTTCCATTCAATTACAAAACTCAATTGCATCGGTATTTAAATATAATTTGAGCACAACACTTAAGTACATACATATAATATCTAAAATGAGCGTGAAAAAAAAACCAACAACAAATAGCTCTTTCTCCACCCATGACGTGCACCAGGCGCGCCACCTGTTCCGTTATTCACACACTGACACGTTGAACGCGTGCTTTGATTTGTTTGTTTGCTCACTTGTTGTTGTCACAGATATTGGTTGTTGTTGTTGTTACCGTT
Source organism: Scaptomyza cyrtandrae (assembly GCA_035044605.1). Lineage (NCBI taxonomy): Eukaryota > Metazoa > Arthropoda > Insecta > Diptera > Drosophilidae > Scaptomyza > Scaptomyza cyrtandrae. Next base: position 19,152,421 of record JAWNNS010000640.1, read on the forward strand.
TGATCACTTGATTGATTCGCGTTACACTCGATCTTTGCTAATATGCGAATAAGCTTTGGCCAGAAGTGTTTTTGTTTTTAGCTGTCAGAGCAATTCTAGAGCAGCTCCGTTGTCAACGCGGCCGCTTCGCGTTCTGACATTGACTGTTAGCTAGCGTCGCTGTCGCTGCTTGCTGTCTGCCTTTGCCTGCTGCTACCGTTGACTTTGTCGCTGTCGCCGTTTGTTGTTGCTGTTGTTGTTGCCGTTGTTGGGTGTTTGTGAAGCTCCGGGGACCCGGTTATCACCTTCGGTCAGCGGCAAAACAGTTCGTTCCGTTTTCGATTGATGACGTTGTTGATCTACAAAACGGTGAGCTTTTAACGCTCAGCTGATTTGTATTTTAAATAAGGTTTTCTTTCAGCCTTCAAAGTTGTTATCTGTATTGGTTTCTTTCTTAAGCCAAGCACAACAATCATTTAAATTAGTTCTTATAAATAAATCCAATCATCTAATCATAGGAGCTATATTTTTCCCCCTTGTAAATACAGTATTCATCGCATAGCTAACAAAATAGTTGTTTATGGGACAAGTGTTGTAGGTTATTGTAAATTATGTGGAACCCTTTTTTTATACCCTTTGGCTATAGTTTATTTACTTTGTTGTTGTAAAAATGCATTAACATCCCTTTAAACGGTTGAACATATCTCCAAAGTAATGTAGTCCCATATATCTATTATTGTCATTTAACTCAAAGCTCTTAGCTCGTAAATTGAAAACAGATCGTTAGGGTTTTTCATTTTTGTAAGGGCATTAAACCTTTAACTTTACAAATAACTTTGTTTTTCATTTAATTTATGGCTGCTATTTATTCTATAATGCTATAATAAAAAATGATATGCTAATGTGCTTAATGTGCTATCTATGAATCTCTTCCATATTCATTTGTATTATATAATATTGTTTTTTTTTTACAATTCCAATGTGTACATCGAAAAGTATTCGCAATTATTCATTCCAACAGCTTTTTTTTTCCATATTTATAAATATTTGCCATCGTGTAATTGTTCACGCTTACTGCGTAAAATATTAAACAATTTGTTCAGTTATTTTAATAATAAAATAAAAGAAAAACAAATTTTGTACGTGCATTTCATTAGCATTTTGTCACTTTGTGTAAGGTAATAAAATTGTTGAGTATAAAGTACATTATAACCTAAATAAATAGAAACTCTTTTACTTTATAATAATAATTAATGACACTATAAAAATTAATAAGACTACTAGAGTACGTATTACTTTGATTAATTCTTCCATTGTTGTATTAAAATGCTTGTACTCTCTAACCCTTATTGTAATATCGTGCATTCGCGTACTTAAATCAAATTGCAAAATTAAACACGAAACGATTTGATTTATAAATTACAAGCACTTTCATAAATAAACTCCACACACACGCCGCAACAATCAGATGAAAATCAGCTCAGAGAAAACAAACCCATTGTACTCGGAACTATTGTTTGTATTGTTGTTTGTTGCTTCTTAGCGTTGTTTTCACAATTCGTGAAGTACATAAATAACATGACAAATAGGCACAACTGATTAGATCAATTTTATTTTTGGTCATATGTCAAGAAATTCGCATTGTCCTTGGCCATGTGATTTTGTTAAACCCACAATTAAAATACCTTTTTTTTTATTGGGATCTCACCCACTTGTCTATTTATGCTATTGTCTGTGTGCGTGTGTGTGTGTGTTGCGAATGGAAATCACATAGAATCGGTTAACATAATCAAATATCCATGTATAATCAGAAGTTGTAGCCGGCCAAGACCAAACCAACACTCTACGTACGGGTATGTGACGACATTATCTATTTCGAGTCTGTTTTCGTACATATTTTATTGATATAATTAGCGAGAATTATCATTTGCCATTGTCTTCCAACCTGGCGACTTATCTATCAGTCGTCAACAGTTTGAGATAGATAACTATCTTGAAGGAAAGTGAAATGTAAGGCATGTCAATGGGTTGTCTCTACATTTTTAGGACGTACATAAAACAATACCCAATTGAGTTTGGCTGTTTACGTAATCATAAATTACGGGATGGGTGCTGACAATCGTTTTTCAAGCAATTATAAAGGGCTATAAATATCTTTAGACATATTTTTTAAAATATACCGAGAGCAGGTTTGCTATCGTTCTGTAATATATCAAAAAGTTTTCAAAACATCCGTTGTTTAAAATCTTTAGTTATTTGAAAAATGTGTAACTTTCACGTTATGATGTTATCTTACATTTAATATTTGCACATATGTTGAAAACTGCTGTAAGTATTTTTCCATTACTTTTTCTTGACATTCGTTCTAACACTTGTATTCGTTAGATATCGCTATTCGCTATGATTCCATTTGTTGTAGCTCTGCTAATTAGCTTTAGGTTAACACATTTATATGCCCCGCTTGAGCCACAAAATGGGATAAATAAAAAACACAAAAACAACCGATTGGTATTCACACATTCTTGCAATACAAACAATACATAGTAATAAATATTCCATACAATTAATGTTAAGTACACACACATAGTTCTTAAAAGCTGTTTTAGAATTGTTTTAACTACCGTTTCACTAGTTCCAGAGTGGCGTTTAACGAAATTATAAGTTGTCACCTCTCGTCCCGCACTACCATATAGAAATAATGGAAAACAACTAATCTTTGATTCGCTGAATACCCGCCCGATCGCCAGAACAACAAATGGTACAATAATGCAAGTGCTAAAGCCATTTGTTGACCAAGTCTATATAGTATTGTATGTAGATCTGTTGCTGATCTACTAGTCGTCTATAGTATAACACTGTAATTAGTATTGTCTGGGAAATACTACTTGCCGCTTCAAGTCGATCGTGGACTGAGTGCATTTGCTTAGACTCGATTCAATTGTAAGCGAATGCTTTCTCAGTTATGCCATAGATAAACTAAGGTATATTAAGTGATACACGAACATAAAATTACATCTACACCAGGTTGAAGTATCAACCGATTTTGTGATAAGTACACATATTTTTACTTAAATTTGTAGAGTAGCAGCAAATTTTTCCTGGCTTCACAAAGCGATCCAGACACATTGATCATGATTGTGATTTATGTAATTCTTGATAAGTAAAACATTTCAAGCCAAAATTATTGTAGTAAACTTTATTGCATACTATAAGTGTTTACAGTGTAGTTGTTTTGCTGTGTTGGACTGAAAACAGAAATGAAAAAAAATTGACAATTGTTTGTTTGCCTTCATCGTTTCATCGTTTTTTTTCTTGTTGGGTCAGCAATTTTCTACAATTGCGACCCGAATACAATTGTTAACTTTTCGGATGAGATAAAAGTTGTACTTAAATTATGCAATATATGGTTTTGTTTTCGTGTTCTTGTTTCTTATGCAATCAAAAAGTTGTATTCTATGCGCTAGCGACAATAATTGTCCTTTCGTGTCTGCTGTTAAGGTGCGTGCTTGACGGATGCGGATGGAGTCCACAAACTTATGAAATACTTGCGTTTACATTAATGTTTGTAAATGTAAGGAATTATGATGATAAAAGGGAAGCATTTAAATACGACGGGAGAAGTTACCACCACCACCACCACCACCACCGCCGCCACCTCCACCTCCACCACCACCACCTCCATTGTTGCCAGGACCACCGCCACCGCCACCACCACCATGGCCACCACCACCGCCAACATTAACGCCGCCGCGAGTCTTGCCGTCGTAAAAGAGCTCAATGTAGCGGGATCCCATCTGTTCTCGATGCTTCTTCATGGCCAGCTGCGAATCATCGTACGTATCAAAGTAGGCGTCGGCAGTGCCGCTGTGCAGGCCCTTCTTATTATAGTTGATGCGAACGTTAGCCGGCAGAATTGGTTCAAAGAACTGCAGAGTTTCAAAGGATTTTCATATTAGTATACATACAGCTCAGTTTAGGATTAAATCTGCGCATTTACCTTGAACACATCGTTTTCATAAGAGTTGTAAGGCAGACCGCGCATATGGATTGTGAAGTATTCGACATCATTGTTGCGACCGCCTCCAATAGGTCCAAAATTGCCGCCTGACGAACCAAAGTTTCCACCACTATTATTAAAACCGGGGCCATTGTTAAAGCCACCACCGCAGCCGCCTCCATTGTTAAAGCCGCCGCCATTTCCATTTCCATTGTTGAAACCACCATTGTTAAAGCCTCCGCCGCCGCCGCCTTGGTTGTTGCCAAAGTTTCCAAAGCCGCCACCGCCGCCATTATTATTGAAGCCACTGGAGTTTCCACCGCCATTATTGAAGCCACCGCCACCTCCACCTCCACCATTGTTAAAGCCACCGCCGCCGCCATTGTTAAAACCACTGCCTCCACCGCCGCCAGAGTTGTTGCCAAAATTACCAAAGCCACCTCCGCCGCCGCCGCCTCCATTGTTGTTGTTGCCAAAGTTTCCAGGCATATCTTAAATAAATAAATAAATTTAAAAGGTTTTGTTTAATGCATATTAAGCTGTTAGTTAAGTTTTATCTTATGTCAGATGGGTTATTTAAAGACTATTAACTAATGTGGCATTTCCCTCTCTGAGTAGAGATTTAGCGAAGCACCTATAGAGCTGCCCTCCCATAAGATAATTGAATCACTCCCAAAGATTCGAAGAAATGTTGTTACTTACCAAAATTGTTGCCATTGTTGTTGCGATTGTTTCCAAAATTGTTAAAATCGCCAAAATCGTTGCCGAAATTGCCAAAATTACCAGAGTTTTGGCCAAAATTGCCATTGTTACCGTTGCCACCGCCGCCGCCGCCGCCGGAGTTATTGCCAAAATTACCCGAGTTCATTAAACTCGGTAAATTATTAAAGCCCAACATATTGTTGGCACCCACACCAAAGTTGCTGTTATTGCCCCAGTCTGCAAAAAGAGAATGTTCCAAATTTGAACATTAGTCGAGCTACTCTGTAATTCTAATGTTTGAAAGCTAAACATTCCAATTTTCACCTAAGGGATGTTAATTTGTTTAATTTTATTTAAATTTTAATTCGCCGATTCTTCGGTCGTCGCGGTAGAGTTAACACTTTATAACACGAATAGAAACGTTTTTGTACATTGCGATCTTAACATAAGTTTCCAACAGATCCGCATAAGAGCTAAATTTCCAACCCCATATAAATGATTTTCACCCAATTAATGATTTAACTTTCTAGCTTTGTTTAGAACTTAATTAGCCGATCGATCAGTTACGTCAGTCAACAAGCAGTTTTTAATTTACAAGTTTCATATGCGGAGGCAAATCTTAAAAGGTCTTATTGGTAGATATGTATGCTAGACAACCTAAGCTTACTGAGGACCCCACCCAATTGAGGTATTTCGTTGTGGCACACTTACCGTTGCGTCCACCGAAATCGTTGCCACCACGATTGGCGCCGCGATCGCGTATATCATAGGGACCCGGGCGACCACCACCACCACCGCCGCCGCCGCCGCTGCCACCTCCTGTGGCACGCTTCATCTCAGCAATGGAGCTGCGGAAGATCTCAATATACCTAAGAGTAGTCAAACGAAAAGAGCACAAAATCATATTAATATCAAATACTAGGAGAGAATTTAAGACAATTTTTAATAGGAAAGGTTGCAATGACTTGTTTTTCTTCTTTTTTTTTTGTTTGGGTTAATGACACAATAATCCATTACATATTAATGTGTATCCTTGGTTAGATAAACACAAACAGTCAATGCTCTGTGACTTTTGATAAGAAAATATAATACATATGGAGGTAACGAAAACCTTTTTTTATTAACATATTATAGAACTTATCAAAAGACATTCTCTGGTTAATAGGCGTTAATAGTTTGCTGTTGTTGTTGCTGTTGTACCCAACCAGACCCATACATAGCCTGTGCTATATTTTGTTTGTGCACAATTAAATTGTTGCTTTGTTTTGACTAAAATAACTGAAATAGGAATGTATAAAATATGATATATATTTTTTATAGATATTATTACTTAAGTAATTAGCAACAATTTAAAAGTTTATTTGTTTGTTGTTTCATGTTACCATTGAACGTTTTCGGTTGCTTATGTTTTTTTGTTGCTGTTGTAGTTGGTTGTAGATGATGTGTAAGAGACCCACCTGTGCCCAATTTTTTCCCGATTTCGGCCCAAGGCTTGTTCAGTGTCATCCTGGCTTTCGAACTGAACAAAAGCTTCCCCAGTAGCACGACCCCTTCTGTCCATAACAAAAAGTATGCCCTCCCGATCCGTTTTGATTTCCAACCCTGCCCATGACGATAACCAAACAACAAAGATTTATACAAATATATAGAGATTTATATATATAATGCAAGAAGGTTAACGATAGAAACAGAGAAAGAAATAGAGAGGGCTTTTTGTTTTTGTTTTAATTAAAAGAATATAGGTGAAGAGTTTGCTTATTGGTTGAGCGAATGGAACTGCGTATCAGTTCCACAATGCCACCTAATTAAAAAATTGACTTAAGAATTAAATTTCAACAACGACCTTGAAATAAATAATGTTATAAGATGCATTGAAAATCATTTATGTTCTTTGGGACTGCTTGTATTCATTCTTAAAACTCTGTTTAGCTTAAGTTATTTTTTTCATTAATATGTATCTATTGCAATTGTTCATAAGAATGTACGAATAAAATTGTTATTCCTTCATATAATACTAATAGATGATACACTGAAGGAGTAGAATTATAGATTCCAATAAAATGACAATGAATATTAGCAATCCCAAAATGCATTCAAAAATGTGTACTTGGTTAGACAAAAACTAATGTTAGATGAGTGGTTTTGTGTGTGTGTGTGTGTAAGTGTGTGTGCGTGCACATATGTTATAAAATAAGAATGATGAAGAATGCTCGATGTGATGTAAGCATATATCGACCCCAGGTCATTGGATGCAAACACCCCAGACGTTGGGCTTACAACTCAAAAGGAGCCCAAAAACTAATTCAATTTGTTTGCGCTCATCAATTTATGGAGCTGTATACAAACATTGTTACACATGCATTCGAATCGGTACGTTTTAAAGTGATCTCTATCCTTTGCCCTCTAAATATGTGTAAATTAAAGAGACACGCACACACAGAATTATCTATTAAACGTACCAGCAAAGAACTCCTCGATCTGCTGCTCCGTTACGGCATAAGGCAGACCGCGTAATTTAACGACAAAGGCTTGGCCATGACAGCCGGTTTTTCTCACTGCTTCTTTTGCCTCCTTGGGCGTGGCAGTAAAAACTGAAATATATAAGAACATTAAAAGTTATCGGATTGAACACAAAAGAGGGGGTTGAAAAAAGTCGCACCTTCAATGTACCGATGCCCCATGGTGGATTTGTTAAGCTTGCGCGCTTCTTCAACATCTTCCTGGCTAGCGACCTCAACGTACGCCTCACCTGTATTCTTGCCGTCCACGCGGCTGGTGACGAGATTTATGCCTTGCGAACCGTTGGGAACATCAACGTTCACTAGAAAGTCGAGAATTTCCTTATGCGTTGCTGACCAGGGAAGACCGCGTAACCGTATAAATTTGGGGCTTTCGCCAACATCGCCGATCTTCACACTTGAATCATTGTCGTTATCATTATCATCACCATCGTTTTGATCATTGTCATATTGCTCATCATCGTCCTGCTGCTGATCATTGTCATCGTTATAGTCTTCGTTGTTATCCTGGTCCTGATTGTAATCTACGTCTGCGTTCGACATGATTCTTCTTCTTCTTAGTCGGCAGCTTTACCAAGCAGTAAAAAGAACAAACGATTAGCATATGTTACAAAATTTTAAATGTTTTTTGGATATAAAATCATATTTATTATCGTTTTAATTTGTTTATGTTTCACAATAGTCTCTGTAGCATTACTTTTGTTGTCGCTTCGATTTTCTTAATTTTTGCGCCGCTTACGCCATTTTGGTTTTCGCGTCTGCGGCAGTCTCATTTTCGTTCAACTTTTAGAACAACATTTACACAGCATTTTCAAGCATGAATATATTAACATTGATTACGCAAGCACATATACAAAGCATTACCTACCTATTCTTTAGAAGTTTAGAATTAGTTTAGTCTTTAAGTTTAACTTTTTCGGCACTTTTTGCAGTTTTTCTCTAAAAAGAACAACACGCGTTGGAGTTATATTCAATCGTTCAAAGCTAGTTCATTAAGGTGACCCAGTCAAACAAGGGAGTGAACTAATCGCCTTGCTGTTGTTCATCCCTCGATACTGTTATGTTAACAGTTTACTACAACTGCGTAAATAAGTAACAAAATATTTTTATTTCCAGCTCCAATGCCTATCAAAAACTAAGCAATCAACTTTTATAAATACCAAAAACTTCACTTATGTTAGAAAGTTAGAAAGTTTCAAAAAAATACTAAGAAATTCAAATTTACCGCAATTTGATGATGTGAAATAACATAGCAATGCCTTTATTTAGTTCTTTGGTGAGGACTGCAGCTCAAATGAACCGATATAACTGTAAACCAGTATATAGGTGGTAAAAAAAGGTCGCAATAAATTTTTATATTCGAAAACAGCCTATTTATGCTTTGTTCTTGTAACTGTAGAAAATTATGCGTACAATTGTAATTATTGTTAGATGGTAAACATTGCTGAAAAACAGCGCACATATGAAATAAGTATGAATTTGGCGCTCAAAACGATCGTGGCATTTGGCTTGGAGACTTTTGTTGCCATGGCAACTGGCGCGCATTTCGATTCCGTTGCAAGTTTGTTTGTTCAATAAAGTTATGTGGATTGATTTTTTTTTCGACATAAAAGCAAAACTACACAGTGAAAGAAAATAAATTGAAACACTAGTAAATTTATAAAATTAAACAAGTAATTTTGTGTTCTTAACATTGCGTTAATACATTTTTTTTGTCACAATGTTCGTACAAAAGAAAAAACTGGTCGAACATGTGCTGGCGATGAAAGCCAACGATGGTAGTGGAAGCGAAGATGAAGAGGAGGAGGAGGACGAAGGGGATATTTTGCAGGTGCCAATTGACTGTCAAATTAATACGCTAATTAGCTGCTAATCCATTGCTCGACGCAAGATTATTATAAATAATTATTGCTTCCGTATGAGAATGTAATATGTAATCCCTTAGCTCCTTGTACTTGTTGGCTGATTATGTAATCATTATAATGGTGTACAAAACAAAGAAAAACCTATAAATTTGCAAATATCCTTTTATACCATTTATTGTAGTTGACGAAAACTAAATACAAAACGGAAAATCTCTACAAATATGAATAAATTTGACTAATCGAAAAATTATAATTTCAGTTTAGCTGTGCAACGAAAAAATAATATACATACACACTTTAATGCAATTGTTTCCACTTCACTTTCGTTGCAGAAAAAAAGAAAACTCAAAAATTAAAATGATCAAAAACAATATATTTAGCTATACACCACTATAAAAAAAATAGTAACTTTTAGTGTGTTTTGTATTTTAATAATCAAGAAAAAAACCAAGACACTTTTTTTTTGTGTTTCACATAAGTGTTTCTTTTTTAGCTGCACCGCAAAAGTTGTAGTTCTTGTTCTTGTAATTCAAGTTGTTTCTTGTTCTTGTAATGTCAATTTTTGCTGTAAGTAGTTTTGTATTTTGCAATTGTGTACTTTGATATTGCGTGAACAGTGTTTTTTGTTGTAACGCAAACAAGTGACAACACAACTATTTTTGAAACTAATATATTTTTGGTCTTTCCCCCGTTTTTGAATTTTGCAATTTTTTGGCGGAAAAAAAAATTCTTGGGTACCATAACAATCACTCAATCAAACAATAATGATAATAAAAAAAATCTGCGGCACATAAAAATATCAATTTCGTTCCGCATTTTTTTTATTCTTAAAACCAACGGTTCGACATCTTGGAACTTGATTTGAAAAATATGACCAAATAATATTCCATTTATATGGAATATTGGTGAAAAAAAAAAAAAAAAATACAAATCAAACCAATATGGCTATGGACCCGGACGAAGCACAGCGAAGACGCGAAGAATGCGAGAGGAAAGCGCGTCGGGGGGAGATGGACCCCCGTTTGGAGTTCACATTCCAGCTACTGATAGACGCCACTCAATTGCCACGTCATCAGCTCATGGACTATATATTCGAAGGGGATATGGTAGCACTGAATGGACTTTACATAACAATCTTTAACTAAGAAATCTTTTCATTATCAGCTCGATGAGATTAATCAGCTGTTTCTGCCGAACATGAAGAATAAGTTGTTGTGGTTTTATCAGGAAGTGGATGAGCCGGAGCCGCCGCCCGTGGTAGATGCCAATAAACCAGGACCCTCACGCACAGGCATGGCCTCGAGCAGCTCAAAGACACCTCAGGGTATGTACATAACTTCAGAATATACCAACAAGTTCAATCTTTAATCAACCAGCTTTCGTTTTTCTTTTAGGGGGTGCCTCGCCCAGCGGCATTACACCGCCCAAACACAAGAAGTTGTTCCTTACTGATGGCTGGACTTGTGCCTTTACCGGCGTCTGTATTTATATCTTTCGTGTGAATACATCCAAACAGCTGCCCGAAGAGGGATTCCAAAAGGATTTGTAAGTTTTTCCATTGAAGTTTCCTTTTATCTGTACCAACCTGTATCAATTTAAAATAGGTCAAAAGCCAATATTGTTGGTTTGTAGAAATAAATATTTACTTCATGTAGCAGCTAAGCTATTTTTGCGTAGAATTTTCGACAACGCTCTCCGTTTGTCCAAAGCTAACACAAAGTGATTAGTTGTCAAAAGTTATCACCCTTAACCTATCACAAAAAAAAAAATCAAATTTCTATCTTTATTCCGAACTTTCCCACATTCCTCTTGATTACACCAAGGGTATATTCTAGTCGGTCACTGCTGCCTGTTTTGCAATTTAGTTTCAGGCTTTGTTTATCTTTCATAAGCTTTCCACCATTTTTTTTTTTGGGTTTTGCTAAACTTAAAAACTGTTATCTAGAAAAAGCCAATTTTTGCTTTATTTGTTGGCACGCAGATTGCCGGGCTTAAATGCTGCACACGAACACACAAAGACACACACACAGACACACCCAAAGACACACATACACATAGACACACCAAACTGACTGACAGGTTCAGCGGGATATCGGTAATTGAATATTTTTTGCTGCTCTTCTTTTAGATATTGTGGCGTTATTGATGCCAAGAATATTGGCCTGGTCACTTCCATTGAGCGTATTGTGGAATATGTGTTTATGCAGGCACTAGCCTTTCCCAGCCTGGAAGGTGAAGAGGAGGATGTGAGTTGCGGATTAATAAAGGGACAACTACTTCCTGGATTGAGATCCTTTTGCAGCGCCTTGCGTGTTTGTGAGCAAGTGTGCGATCATTATAATGTCCTTGCCGATGGCAACGATATGTTCGTCGGTTGCCTTGTGGTCGAGGAAGTCAAGGATATGGCCAAGAATCAGGAGTTCTGCACACAGCTGGAGGAGCGCGTGAACAACTGGTCCAAGGGCATACTCAAAATTCTTGGGGAAAGCGAGCAGCTGCGCAAGGAGAACGATCACAGTGGACCTCAGGATGAGCTGGAGTATTGGAAAAAACGTGGCGCTCAATTCTCACAACTTTTGGCTCATTTACAGGATAAAGAGGTGCAGTTTACGCTGCATTGCCTCTTTCTAGCCGGCTCAAAAGTCATGCGTCAATGGAAGGAGACGGATCGAAAGATAACCTTCTGTTATAACGAGGCACGGGACAATTCGAAGTTTATTCAGGCCATGGAAACGTGTTGTCATTCTCTTTATCTGGACGATCCGGTTAGCATGAAGGAGTCCATATTAAGTCTACTGCAAACTGTGCGTCTCATCTACAGTGTCTCACAGTTTTACAACACCTCGGAGCGGACATCTGCACTTATGGTTAAGGTGAGTGAAAAGTGCAGTCGACATAGTCTTAAGGTCAATTTTATCTTTTTTTTTTACCAGCAACTACAGAAATTTGTTGAACCTTTAGTTGTTATGTTTTTTACGCTTCACTGCTTAACATAGAAGCACGAGTGCCGACATATATATATATATATATATATATATATAATTTTCCATTTTGCAGATAACAAACCAAATGATTGAAACATGCAAATCCTACATAACCTGTCGCTGCAAGGAAACAATTTGGTCACAGGATCGCAGTCTTATACGCACAAAATTAAGCAACTGTATTAAACTAAATCACATATATCATGAGACCTACTATACCGTTAGGGAGCAGCCCTTTCTGCCCCATCAGACACCATTTGGCTTCTCCGAAAACTTTGTTTTTGGTATGTTTTAATATGAAATCAATATATATTTTTTTATATTAAATAAGTTTAATTTTTTCCAGGCAAGTTCGATACTTTTTGCGAGCGTCTTTCCAAGATTATCAACATGTTTAATCTGATTGATGATTATAACCATTTGTTTGAACGCCGTTTGGAAGGTCTGCTTCTAGGCGAAGCTCTAGAAGATGCCTCCAATCACTTTGAGGAGGCCAAAAAAGAGATAACATCCAAGAAGTATGATTATTTGGATCATCGCAATGCCGATTTCAATGATGACTTTGATCGGTTCATCAATAAAACGGATTCCCTAAAAGATACAATTGCCACGCTGATCGAAGAGGACTTTGATACAGTTTGGGAGACGCCTCAGTGCATTCGTTTTCTGGTGCGCTTTGAGAAGGTTAGCGAAAAGATTCCCTTGACACGCATGGATGAGAAGTACACGCGGATACTGCGTTATGTGGAAAAGGAAGTGGATCGCATATTAAAGACCTTTCGGCGACAACGTGATGATCCTCCACTGGCTCGTAACTTTCCACCGATTGCGGGCAGAATTCATTGGTGTCGTGCTTTGAGTTTACACATTACTGAGCTTATGGATGCGGTCATGGATCATGCTGTGCTCAGCACACAGCCATTGGCCCGGGATCTTGATGTGCGTTTCAATAATGTGATGGGCGTGTTGTTGGAGTATGAGGATGAGATTGTCTCCATTTGGTTGGATCAGGATATTAGTGTTGCGGATGCTTGTTTGTTGCAACCTCTTCTCTGCCTGCAGGGCGATCGCTTGTTTGTCAATTTGCATCCGACAATTCCATTGCTCATCAGGGAGGCCAAGATGCTGGCAAAGCTTAAAATCGAGTTGCCTATTGTGGCAGCCACCCTGATGAGTCGACATCAGTACTTTATAACCATACAAGATTCGCTCAATGTAAGTGTTTGTATTTTGCATAGGATATCTGTCTAGTCGGTCACTCTTTTGATTCTTGATTTCGATACTCATAACACTCTATTGTTTGTCTTTATCATTTGCTGTTTGCATTTCGCAGAGCCTTATCAAAATGTTTTTGTCAACGGTCAAGGCTGTCAAGTTGGAGGTGCGTCCATTGTTTCTGCCACAACTTGTGCGTCTGACAGCTATGCTGAAGCCAGGACTACATACTATCAATGTAAGTGCCTCACTCTCTCGCTGTCTCTGTCTTGTTAGAAATGCAACTAACAATCGGTCTTCCGTAGTGGACTAACCAGAACTGGACACAGTTCTATGAGCGTTGCAAGCAGGCCATAGAAACGTTTGAGGTGCTTGTGGCACGCGTACACGATATCTACTCCAATCGCATACTGAACGTTCTCATGTGGATGCAGGACGTCTCGTTGCAGATACTGCCAGCAGGTGGGTTTGCACCCATTAATTTGGTGAACACCTATCTACCTCCATGCCAAGTACCCCATGGAGTCTACATCTAATTTTTCGTGCCTTTACAAACTTTTCACATTTGTGTGCCTGACGCAGACGATGAAATCTGGACAGTTGATGAATTTCTGGAGCGCAGCGAGGAGGCATGCAGGTGAAATTTTGCTACCTGTCAACTCAGCATGTGTGTGCGTGCGTGTGTGTGTGTGCCTAAGCTTGTGTGTGGCATGTAGCAACAAAACTCGTTTGAACTTTGCCGACAATAACTTGTGACATGGTATAGGGAAGAGGGTTTTCTGGGGAATGCCTGTGGTTGAATTTGTTGGCGTTTTTGTGTGATTTATTGAATTTATCAATTTTAATTTATGTATGAGAATTTTTCATTTGCATACACAGAAAAGTTGATCAGCATTCGAAAGGGTAATTGCATATTTTGCTTTAAAAAAAGCCAGATATCTCGGAAAAGGCCCAAAAGGCAACACTGCAACCCTATCTTAAGTCACACATACTAGAGTTACTGCAGTCCTAAATTAACTTAAATTTGCTTAACTATTTGATTTATGTACATTTTAACTATTCTTTAAACACTTTTCAAGTGAATGCAAATTCAACCAAGAGCAAAAGCTAAAAGCTTTTTGTTTTGTCAAACAGGCAACTGTGTAAATATTAAAGTTTGTCTAAACAGAAAAGCTGCCATTGAACTCAATCGCAAGAGTCAGATGGTGTCCGAGGCGGTGGAGGAAGTTCTTAACTTGGTGGACAAGGCAACGGAGAAATTTAAGGAGATTGCCGGAGATGATGTGGTTACCTTGTTCGATGGTTTGTTTTGCAATTTGAATGCAGCTAAGCTAAGCTTAATGTATGCAAATCTTCCTATCCAATAGTTGCGCCCAAGGGTGAGCAAACGGGCTCGGGTGGACGCAAAACGGACGAGGGCGGTGCAACAGCGACTGGAGGTGCAGCAACATCTGGAGCTGGAGCTGGTGGCGGGGGTGGTGGAGGTGGAGGTGGACAACAACAAGACTGGAGTATATTGTGGTCCTGCTTTGAGAATCCGCTGACGCTGCTCTCCACCTCGGATGGTCTGCCCAAGGGCATGCAGGTGGGTGCAACCAATAGCTTACACTATATTCAAGTGTTACACAAATTCGTCCACAAATTAGTTTCGTGTTTTCTTAAAAAAAGTTGCCATAAAGCTTAAAATAAACTAATTACTAAAAAATTTAAATTAAAAATTAATCCATGCTTGCTAAAAGCAAATATTTTAGTCACTGAATTTTTTCCCTGAACTAATAAATTGCATTTTCAAGCGAAATGTAAAATTTGTAAAACATTATTTTAATCTTCTATACCCTAGAGAAAAATAAGTTTTAATTGGAATCTCTTTTAGGACATGGTCTGCAATGCTGTTGTCGAAATGCGTCGCTATTATAGCCGCAAGGTAATTGATGTGCTGATAAAGGTAATCCGAGCGGCGCTGGACACACTGCGGCGTCGGTTCATCGCTGATGAGAATGAGACGGCATTGAAGAAGCCAATTTTTGCGCTGCACGCGCAGCTGCAGATACCCAATGTGGTCATTAAGCCGAGTCTGGACGAGCTGCAGGATATATTGGTGACGGCTGGCAAGAATATCACAGGCATTGCGAAGGGTGTGGCGCAGTGGACTAGCGGCAAGGATCCGCCGGTTCGTACCACACCGCTAAATAGCTTCGCAATGTTCTCAAAAATCTTGTCTTACCAACCGCAGCAAGTTTCGATGACGGTGCAGCCGCGCGTCGGACGCAATCACACTGACACCGCCGGTGGCTCTAAGAATCGACGCCGCAAAATCTATTGCCTTGCGTCCGAGGAACGTCCCCAGATGCCGCACATGCTCAAGAGCTTCTATTCGGCCATCATGGACAACAAGGAGGTGGCCAAGGCATTAAATCAGCTCTCTAGCTGCACGAAGAACATCAAGCCGGAGATTCAGATCTACATCAAGCGCTGGAAACCGTATCACTTCCTCTGGAAGAATGACCGCACCACGCGACAGCTGATGGAGTTTGGTCTGCTGCAGTTTGAGTCCACATTGCGTTGCCTGGCGGAGTTGGATGCCAATCTGCTCGTCGAACCGGACATGGAGGTCTTCGGACAGTGTGTGGCTGTCTATAATGAAAGGCTTAAGTATGGTTTAGCCATTGAGATCAAGTGTAAGTACATCAATGTTGTATAATTAATTTGTGAAGATAGAGTATCTATATGTGAGAAACTAATGATTGGATTAATACATTTTTTTTTGTACAATGTTCATCGTAGTATTTTTAATTACATTTCTAAGCCAGTCAGTAAGACTGATAAAAACCTATTACTCCAAATTAATTTAAGCGTACTTTTTTTTTTATTATTTTATACCCTGATCCCATTAAAAATGGGAAAAAAGGGTATCATGAAGTTGTGCAAAAGTATGTAACAGGCAGAAGGAAGCATCTCCGACCCCATAAAGTATATATATATTCTTTATCAGCATCAACAGTCGAGTCGATATAGCCATGTCCGTCTGTCTTTCTGTCCGTCTGTATGTATGAACGCGTCGATCTCAGAGACTATAAGAGTTAGAGACTCCAGATTTGGAACTTAAGCTCGCCTAATCCCTAGGCAGTACAAGTTTGTTTTCGATTTTCGATAACTCATCCCGTTTCCGATATACACATGTGATCGATAACAATAAAATCTTTTAATTATTAATCAAAATAATAACAATCTGTGAAACTTTTATTAAAATCGGTTAAGAAACACCGGAGATATGGAACCTTGAAGTTGAGTATGCAGTATGCAGTATGGTCGTACACACACGCACACATACTTGCAAGCACTGACTGTACGCGTAAAGTAAAGGGATCAGGGTATCGTCTAGTCGGGATTTCTCGACTAGAGCCTTCTTACTTGTTTTATATTTTATTTAACGTATTTTTTATACATTCTTAGTTTTTAAATATGTTTTTGGGCATTATTTTTAAAACACAGTTAAGCTTCGCCTATTTTTATCGCATGTCTTTCTTATAACCGGAAATTCTCTTTTGAACTTGCTTTATGTATCTTTGCGAAGGTTAATTAATTTATTTAACTAAATATGGTCATGGTTTACCTTGCCCACCTTTTCGTCTTTTCTTTTTTTATTATTGCTATTCTTACCTACAATAAATACTTTTTCTGACCTATCACCCAAAAGGCTGACACCCCTAGACATATTAACATGATTTCTAATTTCCATTTGTAACACCTACAGCATTTGGCTGCTCATCAGCCGCAAATTTGCCACCCACACATATACAGAGACACACACATGAACACATCCGCATTAACGCCAAGACAAATACTCGCAAGCAGACAGCCTTTTCAAATTTATTGGTTATTAGGCAATCAAATTTATTTAACCAAATTAGCTGCGTAAGGGAAGCAACCAAAATAAATGTGTAGCTGCCTCAGACGGCACATGATATGTTTCCCTATAATGAATGCGAGAGACCGAAAATCAATTAACCCCTGCCCTAACACAAAGTTGACGGCTTGGCGCTCGCATTGATTAATGGGTTTCGATACTCGTTTCAAGGTGTAAACACTTTTCGGCTGTTTCTATTTTCAGCATGCAATCATAAAATTGGCCAGGCTATGAAGAAGAAGTATAAGAAGGAAATGGATTATGTCTATGCGGTGATCAATGAAATGGATCGTAAGCTAGATAGGCCCATACGTGACCTAGACGATGTGCGTATGATAATGGAAACTCTGGGCAAGATCCGTGAACAGGAGGTGGACATGGAGCTGCGCATAGATCCCATTGAGGTACGTTCGTTTGTCACTCTCTTTAACTTTCTTCACAACAGGTAGAACTCTAAAATAATATCTTACCGTGCAGGAGGCCTTTAATGTACTTACCCGCTACGAGGTGCAGGTGGAGCGGGAACAATTCGATTTGGTGGACAATTTGCGTACCACTTTTCAGAACCTATTGGCTGGAGCGCTGCAAGCGCAGGTTAAACTGCTGGACATGCAGCCGGCGTTCCAAGGAGATTTGCGCAGCAATCTAGATAACTTTAAGCAGGATAAGATTGCCTATGTGACGGAATATCGCACAGCGGGACCCATGCAGGCGGGTCTAACGCCGCGCGAAGCTTCCGACCGTCTGATCTTGTTCCAGAATCGCTTTGAGGGCATGTGGCGTCGCCTGCAGACGTACCAAAGCGGCGAGGAACTCTTCGGTCTACCGCAAACCGATTATCCAGAGCTGGGCCAAATACGCAAGGAGCTAAATTTGTTGCAGAAGCTTTATAAGCTTTATAATGATGTAATTGATAGGGTTAGCAGCTACTATGATATACCCTGGAACGAAGTGGACATCGAAGAGATCAACAATGAGTTGATGGAGTTCCAGAATCGTTGTCGCAAGCTACCCAAGGGTCTAAAGGAATGGCCAGCATTCCATGCCTTAAAAAAGACCATCGATGATTTCAATGATATGTGCCCATTACTGGAGTTGATGGCGAATAAAGCCATGAAGCCACGCCATTGGCAACGGATCATGGATGTTACTCGCTACATCTTCGAGTTCGACTCGGAGGGTTTCTCGCTCAAAAACATACTGGAGGCGCCGCTGCTCAAGCACAAAGAGGACATCGAGGATATCTGCATCAGTGCAATGAAGGAGAAAGATATCGAAGCCAAGCTTAAGCAGGTGACCAACGAATGGTCCGTTCACGAGCTCCAGTTCATGAGCTTTAACAATCGTGGAGAGTTGTTGCTTCGCGGTGATACCACAGCGGAGACCATTGGCCAGCTAGAGGATAGTCTAATGGTCCTTGGCTCCCTGCTATCGAATCGTTATAATGCGCCCTTTCGCAAACAAATCCAGCAATGGGTCTACGATCTGTCCAATTCCAATGAGATACTGGAACGCTGGTTGCTTGTTCAAAACATGTGGGTCTATCTGGAGGCTGTCTTCGTTGGTGGTGACATAGCCAAACAGCTGCCCAAGGAGGCCAAGCGTTTCTCCAAAATCGACAAGTCCTGGCAAAAGATCATGCAGGTAGACAATTTCTTAAAGTAATTTTTTAAATCATGATTCTTTAATTGATTTTATACAGCGCGCCCATGAGACTCCAGGTAAGTGAAACGAATAATTAATAATGTACTTAAATTAATTTTTTTTGAATTTAAATGACTGTTGCTCGATCCAAAAATAATCAGTTTCTCTTTCCTATAATTAAAATTATATTGTTTCATTCTACCTTGTAATATTTCAATGATTAAACAGGTGTTGTTGCCTGCTGTGTGGGCGATGATCTGCTCAAGCAGTTGTTGCCTCATCTTCAGGAGCAACTAGAAATTTGTCAGGTAATGACAGAAATTTAT
Source organism: Scaptomyza cyrtandrae (assembly GCA_035044605.1). Lineage (NCBI taxonomy): Eukaryota > Metazoa > Arthropoda > Insecta > Diptera > Drosophilidae > Scaptomyza > Scaptomyza cyrtandrae. Next base: position 19,171,559 of record JAWNNS010000640.1, read on the forward strand.
TGTAATATGCAGCCAGTTTTCCTTAATATTTCTACTAAAAAGGAAACTTGCTTAAACTTTAAAAATAAATTGAAATATGTATTTATTAAATTTTAAGCACCATGTTAAGAATAGAATACTACCAGATGTTTTTCTTATTAATTAAAAATTTTTTTTATTTTTTAATTTGTATTTACATTAGACTAAAATATATATTTAACACGGAATATAAACTAAAAATATCAATTTCTTTTCCAAATGACTTACCGTATAGAAATCCCTGAGTGGCTATCTGGAACGCAAACGTACCATGTTTCCGCGTTTCTTCTTCGTATCAGATCCCGCGCTGCTTGAAATACTTGGACAAGGCTCCGATTCGCATACCATACAGAACCATCTGCTAAACATATTCGATAATACCAAAAGCGTCAAGTAAGTATTGCAATAACAAATGTAATTATTTGAAGTCTAACCAAATGATCCTTCTTTTAGATTTCACGATGTTGAGTATAATAAAATGATGGCCATTATTAGCAGCGAGGGCGAGATGATACAATTGGATCGTGCCATACGTGCCGAGGGTTCAGTCGAGACATGGCTAACTCAATTGCTGGTCACAGCACAGCAGTCACTGCATTCGATTATACGCACCGCATATGCGACAATAAACGATCCGAATTTCACACTATTGAGCTTCCTTGAGAAGGTGCCGGCTCAAATCGCTTTATTGGGTATACAAATGATATGGACGCGAGATGCAGAAATGGCTCTGATGCAGGCCAGACATGAGAGGAAGGTCATGTCCGAGACGAACAACAAGTTTCTGGAAATGCTTAATACCTTGATCGATCAGACCACAAGAAATCTAACCAAGCGTGAAAGGACCAATTTCGAAACACTAATTACAATTCATGTCCATCAACGAGATATATTTGATATACTGGTAACGAGTGATACAAACGCTTTCTATACAATCGATTAATTTTCGTATTATATCTCTTAGTGTCGCATGAACATCAAATCCTCAAATGACTTTGAGTGGCTGAAGCAATGTCGTTTCTACTTTAAAGAAGATTTGGATAAGACCTGGATATCGGTGACCGATGTTACCTTTACCTATCAGAACGAATATCTTGGCTGCACAGATCGTTTGGTAATAACACCTCTAACGGATCGGTGAGTGTAATATGAAATGACAAAGCTTATTTCATTGTTTGCTTTCCAACGAAAAATATTTACGAGCACTTTATTTTAAATAATTAACTGCACGCGCATGAATCTCATCAGTTTTTTGTCATGTTGTTGCCTTTTAAATTGAGTTAAAAAGTTGGTGACAACATTTAGTGAAGTCGACAGCTTGGTAAAGTTAGTTAAAACTTTGGCACTTTCATTATATTGTAACTCTAAAAAAAAAAGGTAAACTAACGTCAGCAGCAAAACTACATTTATAATTATAATTAGTTAAAGCTTTGGAACTCTCATTATATTGTAACTTTTAAAAAATAAAGTAAACTAACGTCAGCAGCAAAACTTCATCTATAATTACACTTAAATGACAAATTTTGGTTAAATTTCCAGTAAACGTATTTGACTGTGAAATACCTATGAGTTATCTATGTTTAAACAGGCTAGAAAAATGTTGTGAGTTATAACAAAAGATGCGGTAGCCTCTAATCGTTACTTAAGTTGCGGTATTCAGAGTATTTATTTTTTTCATTATGAAGAATTGTTTTATCAACTTTAGATAAAAATACTACCCAAAACATAACTTAACTTAATTAACAAATATTAATTATAAGCTAGTAGTATATCCTCTGACTCCCCACACCTTGCAAGATTGTTTTAATTGTTTGCTGGAACATAAATTCACTGTGAATAACAATTAAATTTAAGCCAGCAGAGCTGCTATCATATCGTTCAACTTGATTGTCTGCACTCAGTATATGGGAGGGAAGTAGACAAGAACTTAAGACAAATTAATTTAGTGTATTTACATTGCACGTGGCACGTGCAAAAACTTTCACAAAGCAATCGAACACACATTTTGGGTGTGTAGTGAGTGTGTGTTAGTGTTTTATTTTTGTGTGTGGCACATTCCCCACATTTTTCAAGCAAACAAAGGTCAAAGACGGCCAACAATTGCAGACCACCACTTAAACAAGTTTAAAGTCGATACCTAATGGCAAAAGACACTACCAGCAATTGAAATCCTTTTTATGGCCAAAGCCAATGACGTGCTGCCTACGCAGAGCAGGATTAAGCACGATGACGAAGACAACTTCGAAAGACAAATTTCACTTAGCCGCGTATAAATAAAGTTTTTGGCTGTCGGCTTCTGTAAAAAAAAGTCAAGTGACGGCATTTTTCACCAAACATCCCTAGGCTGTTTTGTTCCCTGGCTTTAACGGGGCGTATCACTGTTATGTTGAGTGTGTTACATGTTGTGGATTAAGCTAGCTGTTGATATCAATTTACTAAACGTTGTTCTTGTAAAAACTCACCTAATATCAGTTTTATTGTTGCAAGAATTTTATACAAGTCGGTCACTTATTTATATCTAAAGACTCATAGAACAAGCGAGTTGAGCGACTAGATTTATAATGTATAAATACATTCAAGGGTATTTAATATTCGTAAGCCCCTACAGGAATTTCACTTTGGCTTCCTGTTTTTTGTGCAGCCTTCTGCTCTAAAATTGTTTATCTTCCACAGCGAAGTCCTTGCTTTTGATACACGTCATTGTAAATATCGCGCCTACTTTGGTATATATTTCGGCAAGCGATTGTGAAAGGGAATTCTTTATCATTTTTGGCTGTTAGCACCTGTTTAAGCCAAATAGACGGAGCTTTTGCGGTGTATACGTAATTTGTCTTAAGGTATAGTTCAGTTGCCTTCAAGAATAGCACTGTTGGTGGGAATTTACAGTGAACATTATAGAAATGACAAATATAACTAGAAAATGTGCGGCATATTAACCTTAAGACTTTTGCATTTTTAATGCAATTTTGTGTGGTTTTCTTACACACTTTATTTATGTTATAGTTGCTACATTACTTTGGCTCAAGCGCTGACCCTAAGCATGGGCGGCGCACCCTGCGGACCCGCTGGTACTGGCAAAACGGAAACGGTCAAGGACATGGGAAAGACGCTGGCCAAGTATGTTGTCGTTTTTAATTGCTCCGATCAAATGGATTACAGGTACGGAGCAAGCCAGAAAGCACTTAAGATGCAGCCCACATCGCCAAAGTAACTTCATTCAATTGCGCTTCTCGTTTTTCATTCCACCTTCACCCTTCAGAGGCCTGGGACGCATCTACAAAGGTCTGGCACAGTCTGGCAGCTGGGGCTGCTTCGACGAATTCAATCGTATTGAGTTGCCCGTTCTTTCGGTGGCTGCCCAACAAGTGGCCGTTGTGCTAACCGCCAAGAAGGAGAAAAAGAAGTCATTCCTATTTACTGATGGCGATACCATCGAAATGAATCCAGAGTTTGGCATCTTCATAACTATGGTATTCATTTTTATTTCTACCAACCTTATGTCTATAAAATTAGCATTCTCTCACATATTGCTTAGTGACAAGTTAATGAGTTTCGCAATTTAGTTAGCGCTACTTATTGCTCACTTTACTTTAGCACATGTTAATTTTATTCTTCTTTCATTAACTTGTGCAGCAAATTTCATCAGTTGCACCTTTTGTGTTGCTTGCATCAACACATTTGATGTTGTCTTGTGCAGGCTGTAATCAGATAATATAACACACTCAACGTTGCTATACTTTAACAACACGCCAAAGTTCAATGAACAGTCTTTTCATTTATATTGGGTATAAATTGATTTATGATTGTTTATAATGCCTTGCTTTGAACCCATCAAAATGGTTATGAAGCTCAGCTAATTTACAATTTTTATAGCATTTTTAGCACACATAAATTAGTTGATCCATTATTATTACTTTAATGCCATTACTTTGAACTCTTTAAAGCTTTAAATTTTAAGATTATTTTTTAACTTTGTATATTAAATCCTCACACAACAGTTTATGTATTAAAATTCTTTCAACTTACAACAAACACCAAATAATTATTTTACATATTACAAAATCAATAAAAACGGCAATCAACTACACGTACACCTTTTAAAAACCCGCGTTTCCTTTAACTATAAATACCGGTAAGAAAAATGCGACGGATGTGTCAAACGCGAGGCTTTCAAGCCAAATTGATATTTATTAAATAAACTTAAAGGTTCTTTTTTTGAAAAAAACCTTAAAAATTACGTAAAAAAGCGCCAGTAATCTGTGGCCTGAAAAAATAAATCAAAAAAAGCCAACACGTTTATGGGGCTTTGGCTGTGTATTGGGAGTTGGGGTGGCACAGTGACAGGAGCTTTTGCAATGCCGCAACTTAAGCGATAATCAAATTGACATTTGATTTATACCCACGCCTCGAGGCGTATTTATTTTGCATTTTTGGGGACATATTTATGATGTGACGTTACCCAAGTCTGACAGCATGTACGAAATGTGATTATTTCTGGCTTTTAGAGAGTAAATGGCCCATTGACAGGACGCAGGCAAGCGAAACCGGTTCGAGTGCCGTATTTTAATTACTAACGCCGGTGAACTATCAGTGGGTAATGCGATTAAGCTGCATGCCGCAATGCTGCTGCTAATGGTTGCCCCTTGTATAATGTGCTCAGCTATTATACTCTCTCACTTTCATACGCACATACTTTCATAATTTCTATTCAGTTCGTTATATATAGCGTACACATTAGGTTTGCTCGCGCACTCAGGTCGTATGCGCTATTTTAATTTGCTTATCTGAATTATTGGACGCATTTACGTAACACTTTTATCCCTTTCCAAAATGCATTTGATTCTAATGAAACATTATGTGACAGCATACACACAAACACATAAAGCACCAACGCCCACACACCTGCACACAATACCTGTGCAAGCTTAAGTTTATTGGGTAAATCCTTTGTTGTGGCTGCTTTGCTTATTTATGGCAAAATACAAAAAAAAAAAAACAAAAAACGGCAACTGTTAGGCAGCCCAAACAATAGCGCTTGTCACATGCGCTTGCCACGCCCAACTACTTTTAACACCAGCTCCTTCCCTCAAAATGACTATGTTTACATTTGGATTAGCGTGCTACATAATCGATTGGCCCTTTTTTTTATTTTTTGCTAGCTTTCAGTCGCTGCTCATATCAAATGTCCCTATAAATTGACAAATGAGTTTTCACATATTTTTTGTTAACATGCGACAGTTTTCCGGCTAACAAATTTGCTTGTCTGATTGGTATGCAAAATAGACTAATTTGATGGATTTGCTGGCAATCAAATGCTGATCTCAATTGAATTAAAGCCCATAGCTTAGATGATGGATTATACTTTTTAAAGTATTTTCCGTGATTTTATAAAAATGTTTATGTTTAGTTATTTTTACTTTAAATTGTCAAACTACAATTTCTCTTAGTTAAGGTGTTAATTTTTAATTTAATATATATTGTTTAAATTTTAAAAGTTACACACATTCTTGATTTTTTCTAGCTTTAAAGATATGAGTTTGTACATAGTTCTAGCTACTATTCAAATATTTATAATCAAATTATGGATTGTATGGCAGCTGTAGTGTTACTCTATCACTATACTTCATTTTGTAACATCACTCAGCTGTCTAACTGACTGGCTGACTGACCGACTATCTGACTAAGTGTGCAAGTGAGGTGCACATAAAGTACGAGTCTGATAAATCAATTTGTGTTTGACAAACTTATTGATGGTTGCAACTCTTGCGAGTCGCTTTCAATCGTAGCAAAATGTTTCACCAGCTTGGTTGAGTTATGGATGCAGAGGATGGGCATTCAACGGGACTTAGTTGTGTGTGTGTGTATGATGTATATGTACAGAGAACTTTGCAATATACTATGCACAATATTTGCTAGTTTTAATTATTTATTTGCGCTTTGTAAACAGGAAAAGAGATATGTGTTAAGCGATTTGCAATGTTTATCCATGTGGCATATAGAATCCGGGCTATGCTGGTCGCAAGGAGCTGCCGGAGAATTTAAAAATCCAATTTCGTACGGTTGCCATGATGGTGCCTGATAGGCAGATAATCATAAGGGTTAAGTTGGCCAGTTGTGGATTTTTGGAGAATATCACACTGGCACGTAAATTCTATACCCTGTACAAGCTGTGCGAGGAGCAGCTTACTAAACAGGTTCACTATGATTTTGGCCTAAGAAATATTTTGTCAGTTCTGCGTACTTTGGGTGCATCGAAGCGCCGGAACTCTAAGGATAGCGAGAGTACGATTGTGATGCGGGTCCTGCGCGACATGAACCTCTCCAAACTGATAGATGACGATGAGCCACTTTTCATATCGCTTGTGTCGGACTTGTTTCCCAATCAGGTGGGCAAAATACAAGATTTTATCTTTATATCTTATCATATCATTTAATATTGATTGACGTTTTGTTTTTTTTATTGCACAGACTCTCGAAAAGACCAACTACCCCGAATTGGAGGCGGCTATATTACAACAAACGGAAGAGGCTAGTCTGGTCTACCATCCTCCCTGGGTTCTAAAGCTTATTCAGCTGTATGAGACGCAGAATGTGCGACACGGCATCATGACCTTAGGCCCTAGTGGTGCTGGCAAAAGTACTTGTATCCACACCCTAATGAAGGCCATGACCCAAATGGGTGACAATCATCGGGAGATGCGTATGAATCCCAAGGCTATAACGGCGGCTCAGATGTTTGGTCGCCTTGATGTGGCCACCAATGATTGGACGGATGGCATCTTTTCAGCGCTTTGGCGTAAGACACTGAAGCTGAAGTCGGGCGAATATGTCTGGTTGGTTCTAGACGGCCCCGTCGACAGTATTTGGATAGAGAACTTGAACTCTGTTTTGGATGATAATAAGTTACTGACACTGGCTAATGGAGATCGGTTGACAATGGCTCCAACAGTAAAGATTATTTTTGAGCCGCATAATATTGATAATGCATCGCCAGCAACGGTTTCACGCAACGGCATGGTTTATATGAGTTCCTCTGGCTTGGATTCACGACCAAGTAAGTTTATTTTTAGAATTGTCTTAAAAAATTGTTTAATTAGATTCTTCATTTTAAAAAGTAAGATCAAATCCCTACTTGAAAACTTAATCCTATCTAACATTTAAATTTTTTTTTATTTCTGCAGTTGTTCAGGCTTGGCTTAAGAATCGCGCACCTGGTGAGAAAACCACGTTCTCAAATCTGTTCGATCAGACTTTTGTGGAAGTTCACAATTGGGGTGCGCAGAATGTGAAGTTGCAGATGCCTGTGCTGCAATGCAATGTTGTGCAGCAGATGCTATTTATATTGGAGGGTCTAATACCCTCGAAAAAGGATGAAGAGCAGGCTGTGAGCTTGTCCAGTAAGGAGAGCCAGGATGGTAAGCTGGTTTTATAAAGCTTGAATTCATAATATCTGTACCCATCCAAGCATCCATATATCCTCTATTGCTGGCGATTGCAAATAATTAAAACATTTCAGGGGCCAAGCGTTCTGAGCATCAAAAACAACTCGAAGAAAAGCGACGGCAATCGATTGGCAGTCAGATTGCCGGTAAAGTATATTATTCGCAATACCTTAAACTGTTGTTGTAGAGCTAACTTTCTAAGCAAATCTTAAATTAACTCTAAGACTGCTTCTGTGTTTTGTTTGTTGAGCAGGAGTTGCTTAAACTCATGCTCAGATAAATCTTCAAACTGCACCTTCTTTACTATATAATGTGTCTTCTTTTCGGAAAAGGAAAGTGAATCTGCTGAGAAACTAAATTGGATCAATCTTGATTAGATTTTTAAAAGTTGAATTGGATCAATATTGATAAGCTTTTTAAAAGCTTTGCCCCAAATTCAACTTTCTTTTCCACTTTGTGTGCGTCCAATTGTTGTAGTTCCTTTGTTAACCAATGTCGTCGTCCTCCACTAACTCGTAATTGTCGTCTATACATCTGTGTGCTATATCTTAAACTATATGTGTGTGTCTTAAAGTTATCTATAAATCTATTTAATTATTGGAGTTTTTGACTAACTTTAACAGACGATATGCCCGAAGAGAGCCCGGTGGAGGAGAAAGAGGATATGTGTACGCCGGAGCACTTGCACCGCTTGTATGTATTCGCGCTGGCCTGGGGTCTAGGTGGTTATCTCTCAACTAGCGATCGTATTAAAATGAATCTATTTGTAAAGGAATCATTTCCGCAGTTGGACTATCCAAAGGGTAGCGCCACAGAAAATACAATATTTGACTTTTTCGTTTCTCCAACTGGCGTGTGGCAGTCATGGAAGACGCTGGTCACACCCTACATGTATCCGGAGCTTTCCACACCGGAATATTTAAGTATTTTGGTGCCCATTGTGGATAATGTGCGTATCGACTATCTGATCGGCACTATTGCCAATCAGGAGCGCGCCGTGATGGTCATCGGCGAACAGGGTACAGGCAAAACGGTCATCATGAAGAACTTTATGAAGAAAATGAACATTGAGACATACATGGGCAGGTCGTTTAATTTCTCATCAGCGACGAGCCCTTACCAATTTCAACGCACCATCGAAAGCTATGTTGAGAAGCGTGTTGGTGTCACTTTTGGGCCACCCGGTGGCCGCAAACTGATCGTCTTCATTGATGATATCAATCTACCCGAGATCAATGAGTGGGGCGATCAGATAACCAACGAGATCGTTCGCCAATCCATGGACATGAAGGGCTTCTATAGCTTGGAGAAGCCTGGCGATTTTACCACCATTGTTGATGTACAATATGTGGCGGCGATGGGCCTGCCCGGCGGTGGTCGCAACGATGTCCCATCTCGGTTGAAGCGACAGTTTTGTGTATTTAATTGCAATATTCCCGACAACGACTCCATTGATAAGATCTTCCGCGTTATCGGCGAGGGTCATTATAATGCCAAGCGTGGCTTTGTACCCGAGGTTCGCAATCTGGTCAAGAAATTGATATTGGTGACACGACATATATGGCAGCGTACACGCGAAAAGCTTTTGCCTACGCCGGCCAAATTCCACTATGTATTCAGTCTACGCGATTTGTCGCGCATCTGGCAGGGCATGGTTGGCACCTTATCCACAGTGATCACCGCGGAGGGTGTACTCATGTCTTTGTGGAAGCATGAGTGTACGCGCGTATTTGCCGATCGTTTTACCACGTTCCAAGACAGGGAGTGGTTTGGCTCAGAGTTGGCAGCGCTAGTGCGCGAGGAGCTGGGCGAGTCCCATTCCCAAATGATAATACCGAATCCGGTATTTGTGGACTTCATGAGGGATGCCCCCGAGCCAACCGGCGAGGAGGGTGAGGACACTGATATGGAATTGCCCAAAGTCTACGAACCGGTGAACTCTCATAACTCGTATGAAGCGCTACGCGAGCGTCTCGTTATGTTCCTCGCCCAATTTAATGAGATGGTGCGAGGTTCCGGAATGGATTTGGTTTTCTTCCCCGATGCAATGCTGCATCTCGTGAAGATCTCCCGCATCATTCGGCACCCGAGAGGCAACGTCATGCTGGTCGGGGTTGGGGGTTCCGGAAAACAGTCGCTGACAAAATTGGCTTCGTTTATTGCCGGCTACAAGACATTCCAAATTGCGTTGACGCGTTCGTACAATGTGGCCAACTTTTTAGAGGACCTAAAGCTGCTCTATCGCACCTGCGGCGTCCAGGGCAAGGGCACAACCTTTCTCTTCACCGACATGGATATCAAAGAGGAAGGTTTCCTTGAGTATCTTAACAATATACTCTCGAGCGGCGTCATATCAAATCTATTCTCGCGCGATGAGCAGGCCGAAATCGTGCAGGAGTTGACGCCGGTCATGAAACGCGAGAATCAACGCAAAACAGCGACCCCGGAAAGTGTGATGGAATTTTTTTTGGCGCGCACCTGTACAAATCTGCATGTGGCATTCTGTTTCTCCCCAGTTGGTGAAACATTCCGCTCGCGGGTGCAGCGCTTTCCCGCCTTGGTCTCCGGCTGCACCATCGATTGGCTGCATCCGTGGCCCAAGGACGCATTGGTCTCGGTTGCCAGACACTTTCTCAGCCACTTCGAGATTGAGTGTACACCGGCCGTTAAGGAGGAGCTGGTTAATGCGCTCGGCTCCATTCAGGACATTGTCGCCGAAACCTCTCACGAATATTTCCAGCGTTTCCGTCGCGCCACGCACGTGACTCCCAAGTCTTATCTGAACTTCATTGCCGGCTATAAGAACATTTACCAGCTCAAGCAGCAAGAGCTGCGCGATGGTGTGGAGAAGATGGATACCGGTTTGGAGAAACTGAAAGAGGCCTCCGCCTCGGTTGAGATCCTTAAGAAAGATCTAGTCGTCATGGAGGAAGAGCTTGTCGAAGCCTCCAAAAACGCAGAATCAGTGCTAGTTGAGGTCACCGAGCGTGCAATGCAAGCGGAAATTGTTAAAAATCAAGTGCTCATCGTCAAAGACAAAGCTGAGGCTCTCGTCGCCTGCATAGCCCACGAAAAGGCCTTGGCCATGGAGAAGCTTGAAGCGGCCAAGCCAGCTCTTGAGGAGGCAGAGAACGCTCTCAATACAATCAAACCTGCTCACATAGCCACAGTACGTAAGTTGGGCAGACCACCGCATTTAATTATGCGGATCATGGACTGCGTGCTCATCCTATTTAAACGTAAGCTGCATCCCTGCATTCCCGATTCGAGCACTCCGTGTCCCAAACCCTCCTGGCAAGAGTCGCTTAAGGTCAGTTCCCTTCACAAATCAACTTGTTGAAACTTAAAGTAATCCTTTTTTCCCTTAGATGATGGCTAGTGCCACCTTCTTGCTACAGCTGCAAAACTATCCCAAAGATACTATCAACGATGAAATGATTGATCTACTTCAACCTTACTTTCGCATGGAGGACTACAATATGGACATGGCGCGTCGTGTGTGCGGTGATGTGGCCGGGCTACTATCCTGGACCAAGGCTATGTCTTTCTTTCACAGCGTCAACAAAGAGGTGTTGCCGTTAAAGGCCAATCTAACAATGCAGGAGGCACGTCTTAAGGTAAATTGAAATCGGGCAAAAATTTTCTATCGCTACAATCTACACTTAACATCTCACAATCTATGATAGCTCGCCATGGATGATCTGGCTGGTGCCGAGGAGCAGCTGCGCGAACGCGAAGAAGCCCTGCAGGCGGTTAAAGATCAGTACGACAAGGCTGTGGGCGAAAAGCAACGTCTGATGGATGCGGCTAATGTCTGCCTGCGTAAAATGACGGCAGCCACTGCTCTTATAAATGGTTTGTCAGATGAGAAGCATCGCTGGACAAATCAAAGCAAGGAGTTCAAAATACAACTGGGCAAGCTGGTGGGCGATGTTTTACTTGCAACTGGCTTTCTGTCCTATTGCGGTCCCTACAACCAGGAGTTTAGGGCTAATTTGATTAGAACCTGGATGGGCATACTCAAGCAGAAGGTCATACCCTTTACCACAGGTTTAAATATCATCAACATGCTGGTTGACTCCTCCACAGTGTCGGAGTGGACACTGCAAGGATTGCCCAATGATGATCTATCCGTTCAGAATGCTCTTATTGCAACCAAGTCGAGCAGTTATCCACTGCTGGTGGATCCGCAGACGCAGGGCAAGCTCTGGATTAAGTGCAAGGAGGATCGCAATGAATTGCAGATAACCTCATTAAACCACAAATACTTCCGTACACATCTGGAGGACTCGCTGTCACTAGGCAGACCGCTGCTCATTGAGGACGTGGGCGTAGATCTGGATCCGGTTATAGACAATGTGTTGGAGAAGAACTTTATTAAGTCGGGCAGCATAGAGAAGGTCCTCGTTGGCGATAAGGAATGTGACGTAATGCCTGGGTTTATGCTCTACATAACGACCAAGCTTCCCAATCCAGCTTTTAGTCCGGAGGTCAGTGCAAAGACTTCCATTATTGACTTTACCGTGACAATGCGTGGTCTGGAGGATCAGCTGCTAGGACGTGTCATTCTTATGGAAAAATCTGATCTGGAGGCGGAGCGTGTGGCACTCTTCGAGACAGTCATGCAGAATCAACGTAATATGAAGGAGCTCGAGGCGAACCTCTTGCTACGCTTGAGCTCCTCCCAGGGCTCTCTGGTGGATGATGAGGCGCTTATTGAGGTGCTGCGAGTAACCAAAACCACAGCCGAGGAGGTCAACCAGAAACTCAAGATTTCCGAGGTAACCGAACGCAAGATAATGAAGGCACGCGAGGAGTTTCGGGCGGTGGCTAAGCGGGGGTCTATTTTATATTTCCTTATTGTTGAGATGAGCAATGTCAATGCTATGTATCAGAATTCCCTCAAACAATTCCTGGTTATCTTCAACAATTCCATCACCAAGTCGACCAAGTCTAGTGTGACAGAGGAGCGCATTAATATAATACTACGCTATCTCACCTACGAGGTGTACAAATTCACCAATCGGAGTCTCTACGAACGTCACAAGCAGCTCTTCACCCTAATGCTGGCTATCAAGATTGACTACCATAATGGGAACATTAGTCACGAGGAGTTTTTGACTTTCATTAAGGGCGGCGCCTCCTTAGACTTAAATGCTGTAGCACCAAAACCATTCCGTTGGATCTTGGACATCACCTGGCTAAACCTTGTGGAAATTAGCAAGCTAGAAACTTTTTCAACGGTACTGCAGATAATTGAGTTAAATGAACGTGACTGGCGCAGCTGGTATGAGTGCGAGAAACCGGAGAATGAGGAGATTCCATGTGGCTATAATGCTCTGCTGGACAGTTTTCGTAAACTATTACTTATAAGATCCTGGTGTCCAGATCGCACCATCTCACAGGCTAAGAAATACATCGAAGGTGTGAATGTTAATGACATTTTTTTAAATTACTTCTAATCTAATGATTCTCTTTCAGAATCTCTGGGCGCCGAGTATAGTGAAATGCAAATTTTGGATCTGGAAGTTACCTGGGCGGAGTCGGAGCCACGCACTCCTTTCGTTTGCCTTCTGTCGATTGGCTCCGATCCGACAACTCAAATTGGCGCACTGGCGAAGCAGAAGGGAATCAGTAAGTAAAAACAATCCTTGTTTTTTCATAATTTTTCAAAACAAATCATTCATATGTTCTTTTAGTACTCAAATGCGTATCGATGGGTCAGGGTCAGGAGTATCATGCACGCAAAATGATTATGGAATCGATGGCAATCGGAGGTTGGGTACTGTTGCAAAATGTGCATCTATCGTTGCCCTTCTGCACAGAGGTCATTGATATGCTAGTCGAGACAGAGCACATTGATGATACCTTCCGCCTGTGGGTCACCACAGAGCCCCATTCGGAGTTTCCTATTGGATTGCTACAAATGGCGCTGAAATTTACCAATGAACCGCCTCAAGGCATACGTGCCAGTCTTAAACGCAGCTATCAGGTTTACAACTTAAAAAACTTTATAAATATTTCGTCCTTAACCTAATTTTAATGTCTTTCTTGCAGTCCTTTACGCAGGACTTTTTGGATTACACATCTGCAACGCAGTGGCCGGCACTGTTGTACACCGTTGCCTTTTTACACACCATCGTGCAGGAGCGTCGTAAATTCGGTCCACTCGGCTGGAACGTGCCCTATGAATTCAATCAGGCAGACTTTGCAGCCAGCGTGCAGTTTATTCAAAATCATTTAGATGAAATGGATCCCAAGAAGGGCGTCTCTTGGCAAACGCTTGTCTATATGATTGGCGAAGTGCAGTATGGTGGTCGGGTGACAGATGACTTTGACAAGCGACTGCTGACCACATTCACTGCGGTGTGGCTCTGCGAACAGCTGCTATCCAGTGCTTTTGAGTTCTATAAGGGCTACAAGGTGCCTAGCACTAAGAGTCTGCAGAGCTTCATCGATTACATCAACAGTCTGCCGGCCTACGACACGCCCGAAGTATTTGGCTTGCATTCGAATGCTGACATCACGTACCAGATTAACTCGGCGAAGGGTGAGTCAGCCGTTTTACATTTATCCTGAACAACTTAACTTTGTTTTGCTTTCACTTTCTGGTCTTGCTCTTTTGATTGTCCGAAATATGCGTTTTGTCTTTGTCGTCAGGTCAATGAACTGAAGGTTATTTTTGTAGTACGATGTCAGAAATTAGCTTGAACTTTTTAATGGGAGGATGCTCAAAGGGCTGCTCCTAGTTTTTAACAACCTTGAAGTCTTTAAAGGGTTGATGTGGTTTGATTGCTGGTTTTTTTTTAGCTAAAAGTAGTAGCTTACTTGTCATAATAACACTTTCTTTATGAACATACCTTTTTAACAGTTAAAAGAGCTTATTTCTCTAGTCTGCATGCATAAAGTTTATTTATTTTTGTGACGCAAGCAAAATTATAAATGCTTTTGATTAAATAAACGATTTGCAGTTGTGTGTGTGTGTGTGCGTCATCGGTGTGAAACCAATAAATACATTAGAGCAATTTTAGTTTGTGGTCTTTGTGGCACGATCTATTATTATGACAAGGCCAAAAACCAACCAGCAACCCACGCGGGGAAATAAACACATTTGCATTAGCCAGACCAGCAGGCAACTAAATATCTAATGTTGATATTGATAAAAATTTTCCTTGCAGGCATACTCGATACCATACTGAGTGTGCAACCGAAGGAAGGTGGCGGTGGTGGAGGCGAGTCTCGCGAGAGCATCGTTTATCAATTGGCTGAGGATATGCTGCGCAAGCTACCGGCCCAGTACAATGAGTACGAGGTGCGTGAGAATCTGACACGCATGGGCATCCTACTGCCAATGAACATTTTCCTCAGGTAAGCAAATGATGAAGGGTACGAGTGGTAACTGGATGAGTGATTAACCTATTTGGTTTACTTGGTTTGTGTAGGCAGGAAATCGATCGGATGCAGCGCGTCATCAAACGCGTCCACACATGCCTGTGCGATCTGAAGCTGGCCATCGATGGCACAATTGTGATGAGTCCTGCGCTTAAAGAGTCACTCGATGCCATGTATGATGCCCGCATACCCGAAACCTGGATGAAGGTGCGTATGTATATGTGCGTTTTTCTGTTTATGAGCGCCCCCAAAAATTATAGCTCTTTGGTAGTTGCTGTTGGCTGTTGCTGTTGGCAGTGCAAACTGATTTTATGGTCTCTCAGGTACTGGCCGACAGTTTATGTACGGTTCGTGTGGCCCAAAGTAATCTCAATGTGCGATTTCCTTCGGCTTGGGCCCAGCATTTTTTTTATTGTCTCTCGAGATTTTTATCGGTGCGCAAACAAATTCGGCCCCAAAGTTGCAAGCGCAGACCTGCCCAAACAATAAAACAAATATACGTTTTGTATATATCGTACTACATATATATATATATATATAAACACAAGGCTAACAGCTACTGTAGCGATGGGGATACAAATTTTCAGGCAGTTGAGAAATTCTGTAACCCAAACTCAATTGCCGCTTATAAAAATTTGATTGATTTTCCGCTTCGTTTTTCTTAATTTTGTTTTTTATTTTTTTTGCGAGGCGTGGGTCTTTAATATTTATGCGTGTAAACGTTTAACGCCTCGACGCACCTTTCTTTAATTGAGACGAAGACTAAGAAAACGGCAGACAAATAATGTTGGTTTTTTTTTTTTTTTTGGTGTAGTTTTCTTGTTTTTGGTTAGGTCAATAATATGCTTACTCAACTGGGAATGGGATCAAAGCAAATAAATAGGGCAAATTATGTGGGATAACGAGCATAGGATAATAAAACAAAATTTGTCTTCGATTTTATTAGTTAAAAGCGAGTAAATTTTTTAAAAATTTATTACTATGCAACTTAAAGGGTTGGAATTTTCATAAAAATAATGGCAGAAGCCCAGATTGTTAATTTAAATAAACAGATTGTTAATTTTAATACAAAATAAATAGTATATATGTAAAACATAGTTATAGGGTTTTAAAGTATTTTTTTAATAATTTAAATAAGTTTCTATTTTATAACATGATGAAAAAAGCAAGCTTTGAAAAAAATCTTGAAAATATAAATATTTATTGCAAGTTCCATTTCAGTATAAAAAGTCTGTACAATAAAGAAACAATCACAAGAAAAGGTGATAATTCCCATACACATTCATACCTTTATAATTCTTATTTACATTTGTATTTTGGGTACGTAAGTTATGAAGAAAATGAAAACCCAATTTGTGCAATCTTTTTATGTTTATTATACCTTAAAAAACTTTAACTGATATACTAGCTGGAGAATACAATTCACGAAAATGATGAAAAATTCACCAAAACCTCGAATTTTGAGCAACGCAAGAAGAACGGGGTTCGATTTACAAAATGTAAGAAAAACCTCTCATATTCCACTGGGAAATCGTGATTATGGCTTCATGAAGACTACCAATACGGGTACACCGTTCCCAAAGAAATCAGATCCCATATCTCCCCAAATGCTCATGGAACGTTTGCAGGATGCCAAAAGGGAACATAAAAGTGACACAGTTCCAGAGACGCCATTTCCTAGTTATACAAATCTCAGCGGAAGTTCAAGTAACGGAAGTGAAACTGGAAAAATGTCATTCGAAATGAAGCGAAAGCTTTTTCACGAAGGAGAGTTTACAATTACTCGCGGCAAGAAGACCAGTCAGATGTTTCATCCCGCTGTTGATTATGGGCGACGTAAATATTCAGTTGGAAACTCCCAAAAGAATGCCTTTCAAGAAATGGAGGATTATTGTCGGGCCATGAATATCAAGATATCTAAAGGATATCAGGATTAGATACAACATTTAACATTTTAACACATACATATTATACTTACAAATCTTGCAATAAACTGGCTAAGAATTGTTTCCTTTTTCGGATCAGAGCGCTTTAATAATGTTGCTTCATGTCCATGTCAAATGCACTTTCAGATATCCTGGGAGTCCACTACGCTTGGTTTTTGGTACACTGAATTACTGGAGCGAAATGCACAATTTCGTACATGGATATCCACAGATCGTCCAAAGGTAAGAACATCTCCCGTCTGCCTGGCCTTTTCGCTTGACAAAAACTTGACAAACTCGCTAATTGCATTATACATTTTGCTGCTCTTTTAACTTATTCTTGTCAAATACAAACAATGAAAAAAAATAAAAATATATATATATACAGGTATTCTGGATGACGGGCTTCTTTAATCCCCAAGGTTTTTTGACCGCCATGCGACAAGTAAGTAGACAAGAAAAAATAGATAAAAAGGGAAATAACTTATATTTGCATTTTTACCGCCCACAAAGTGTAGTCAGATTAGCGAATCAGTTTTTGTTATGACCGCATTTAAAAAGAGTTCTTGAATAACAAAAAGAAAATATAAAAACAATAAGCTAAATACAAGCCGTTCAAAGCTAAGAGCTTGGCTGAATTACATAAAAGCTGGATAACAAGCTAGGTCTTCCTATTAGCAGCGGCACTCCTGTCAATAATTACTGTCCACCTAGCATGCTAGCTTTCCAGAGGGAAAGGCAAAACACGTAATTTTTAACTTATACCCTGAACCCATTAAAAATGAGTAAAAGGGTATAGTGGTTTTGTGCAAAAGTATGTAACAGGCAGAAGAAAGCATCTCCGAACCCATGAAGTATATATACATTCTTGATCAGTATCAACAGCCGAGTCGATAAAGCCATGTCCGTCTTTCCGTCCATCTGTCTGTCTGTCCGTTTCGGAAACGGCTAAAGTTATCGAAAATCTAATACAAACCTGTACTGCCTAGGGATTAGGAGAGCTTATGTTCAAAATCGGGAGTCTCTAGCTCTTAAAGTCTCCGAGATCGACGCGTTCATACATACGGACAGACGGACATGGCTATACCGACTCGGCTGTTGATGCTGATCAATAATATATATACTTTTTGGGGTCGGAGATGCTTCCTTCTGCCTGTTACATACTTTTGCACAAAACCATTATAGAATTTGTTCCCATTTCTTAAGGGGATCAGGGTATAAACAATATTATCTTTCCAAGTACAAACAACTATATGTATGTTTCCCCAACACCTTTGTTGATACTCAATATGTATTCAAAAAACAAAAAAAAAAAATTGCAAGTTATTCAATTGTGCAATTTTTTCTGCTTTTCAACCAAATTGTCTGTGCGTATCGACCGGATGTTGCTTTCATAATGCGTATACGTTGTGTGTGTCTCTGGTATTGTCAGGAGGTAACACGAGCTCACAAAGGCTGGGCACTCGACTCGGTCGTGCTACAGAATCAGATAACGCGCTACAACAAGGAAGACATTACCGAGTATCCCACTGAGGGTGTATACGTGCACGGACTATTCCTAGAAGGTAAGTACTAACCAACTAAACATGCCGCCTTTTCAATTACTTGTTTGAATTCAAATGCCAAACCGGTGTTATTGTGAATTTGTATTTGTATATATCGTATATACATTTGCTTTATTCTAAATATATTTGCAATACGAGCGCCATCTTTTTGTTTAGTCCCTGCTCAGGGTTCATGGCCTTTTGTTGACCGTACAAATTGGTCCCCGGCTCGTTTGTACGGTTTTCTTTTTTTTTTTGCTTGCTTGCTTGACTGTGTCCTGTGTGTGATAATACGAATGATAAAGGCATAATTTGCGTCTTTCTGCTGGCACTCTCAGTCTTTGTTGTGGTCAGCTCGCGATTAGTAGAATAGCTGACTGACTGACCCAAAACTTTCATAAAAGCTGAACAAGCAGAGTCTTTGAGCATTTTGTGATTGTGATCATATTGTGAATTCTAAACTGGAATTTCTTTATGTTTAAATAAAATCATACAAAAGTAATAGATAATAACTCTTATACTGTTTTGTTTATATATAAAGTACAACTTTCAATTCGACAACAACATACATATATTATTTGAAAAAACGTTCCAAACCTCAACAAAATAACAGTTCAATGTTTTGAATAGATCAATTTATGCAATAGCCAAACGCATTTTCATTGTCATAGTTTCCAAATAGCACACAGTCCCATAAATTTTATTACGTGACGTAATAAGCTACAATTCAATATGACTATAGTATTGTGAGCGAATGCATTTAAAGTGGCTGTTAGAATGCATTTGCATAAGTCCAACTGAAGCGTCAAATACGTGTTGACAATAGGGGAATTGTGCAAACTGAAAATTAAATAACACACACGCAGTGTAGTACCCACATAAATCGATGTATAAATATATGTGAGGTTATTTAGTTAGCAGTTACATAAGTTCTACTGTCCATTAAATGGTGCACCCACAAGTGCGCATTTTGCTATGAGAGCTTTTGGCTACGTAGCTGTCTTTTTGAACACGACAATTTTGGCCCTAAGCTGTGTGCTAATAAACATTTTTTTGGGGTCAAAGGAACATGCGTGTGCCATAACATGTATTCTCCCCAGGCACGCTCCAACTAACTTAACGATGAAGACTTATTAGCTTTAAAACAATTAGGTGCCAGTATGTTCTAACAGGACCTTAAAATTTTGTTTGCTTTTGCAGGCGCTTCGCTGGACCGACGCAGCGGCAAACTGATTGAGTCAAGGATGAAGATTCTGTATGAACAAATGCCGGTTATATATATTTATGCCATTAACACAACGGCCGGCAAGGATCCTAAGCTATATGAGTGCCCAATTTATCGGAAACCGCAACGCACCGACCTTAAGTATGTTGGCTCCATTGATTTTGAGACCGACTTCAATCCCAAGCACTGGACACTGCGTGGCGTTGCGCTGCTCTGTGACATCAAATGAATTCGGATGACCACAAGAAAATACAAACAAAACATAACAAGCACCCCTACACCCCCACCTTACGCTACTCTACTCTTGCTCCCTTGTCCTGTCATTGTTTACTGTGCTGTCAACTGTTGTACGTGCTTTGTTCTCGCAAATGGTGCTGTGATAACTATCGTTTTTGGGTGGAGTCCTATTCCATAGGCCTACCCCGCGTACGTATTATGTCAGAGCGACTGCTGTCTGTTAAGTGTCTCGTGAAATGCGTCAGATATATGTACAAGTTTATAATAATTATGCCCTCGAGTTGATCAAGAGGCGTTTGTTCACAAGGGAAAAAGCATATTATACCATAATAAGTTGTTGTTGGCCCATGTCTAGGATTACGTTAAATTGTTTTGGGCACAATCCACAAGCACTTTAAGTGCACTTGTCAAACTCAAATAAAGGTTTCATTTCCAGTATCTAGAGAATTTAAATTAATTTTAATTGGGTTTTAGGAGTTAATTGTAAGTTGACATCTTTAAAAGCGGGTAAGCCACAAAATTGGTAAGACCAAGAAATGTCTTGGATTTTAAACAGTATTTAAAGTAAGCTAACTTTAAATGATAGTTTCTTTAATTAGTTTCAGTCATTTAGATAAAAAGAAGTTAAAAGCTCTAAGCCGATCCCAAAAAAATCCAAGAACTTTTGAATTGAATGCCATTTCAATACTTTTGATTTTTTATTCATTGGTTTCATTAAAATAAATACATACATATACATACGTACGTATACGAGAATAATCCATGTCATATATATTAATATATAATTTAAATATCAATCATTTGATTCGTTATAATTTCATTGTTCAGCTTTATTTATAAGAAAATCTTTTATTTACATAATGCCATAATTTACATAACTGTCTTAGTGTGTTTGTATTTATGTATGTACATAACCAACTCGATCCATTGCCAACACATAGAGCTTGTACATATTAATTTTGTCATATCTGTTCACAGTTATAAGGTTAGTTGAGTTTTGCCCATGCATAAATATTTATGAAAGTAAGGTTTAATCTATATTAAAATCGTTTGTCGTATTTATATGATTTTCAACCATTTTGTGTCTCTTCCAACAGATTGCCTATCGTTCTTACAACTTTTTTATGAGTTTTAGCTAAAAACAAAACTTTCTTCGGTTTTTTTTAATGTTCAGTTAACTAACTAGTTCAAGTTGTTGTCCTTTAACTGTACATTAAAAGAAATACACCGAATAATTTTATCTATTGCTTATATATTGAAAAAGCGTTAAAAGAATTATAGTTTGAGCATGCTAAAATTATTATTTAAAAAGCTGTAATTAACATTTTACTAGTATACTAAACTTGTCCTTTTAATTGATTGTTAACGGAATCATTTTTATTCCCTGAACCCGAAAGTATGTAACAGGCAGAAGGAAGCATCTACGACCCCATAAAGTATATATATTCTTGATCAACGCGATTGAGCGCGTCAATCTGAGAGACTATAAACGCTAGAGACTTCAGATTTGGAACATAAGCTCCCCTAACTTTCCCCGTTTCCGATATACACATATGATCGATAACAACAAAAACTCGAATTTGAAAAACTTTGAGACTTGAGAAGAAATTATGACAATCTGTGAAAATTGTATTGAAATCGGTTGAGCAATATCGGAGATATGGAACATTGAAGTTAAGAAAAGTATGCTGTTTATGCTTTCACACACACACACACACACAAAAACAATTTGCATACGAAATTAAAAAAAAAAAAATATTTAAGGCATACTAAATTAAAGAGCTGAATCATATTAATTACATTTACATGTATTATAGAACTACACATGTATTCGTTTTTGTTTATATCTTTAATAAATCAACATCATTTATGCTAATAAACACCATATACATATATAAATTAATCTATATATATGTTTATTTTATTTATTATAAATTTTTTTTAATATTTTCGTTAAACTTTTTGCTAGTCAATAAATACAATTTGTTTGAGTAAAATTACGTAGTACGTAGTGCCGGGTCCCGACGGAGTTAAAATTTCGTTCGTTTAAATTTTTCTTTATATTTTATTTATATTCGAGAGCTTCTGAGAAAGAGGTAGAATGAATTGTTACACAAACCACTTAGTAAGTTACACATACAAATACCAATACGAAATTTAAAAAGTGAATGCGTGAGTGTGAGTGTCAGCATTGAGTATATCCAAGCAAAGGGTTGGTGTTAGGAGTGGGAGGATTTGTTCATCGGAGGATTTGCACACACACAATATGCCTGCCTTAAAGTCAGCCATTTAGGAACCGTAAATTTAGCAACTACTAACATCAATATTGTTTTCTTTTAAACACTTAAACAATCTCTTTGGGTTTGCCTGTCTGTTTGTGTGTTCGTTTGTGTTTGTGTGTGTATCTATCTGTATCTGTATTATATCTTTTTGGTACATTCACTTAATTGGCATAGTGCGGATTCTTTTGATTCATGCGGTAGATCAGACGCCAAGGCAGTCGTCCGTTTACCGAGTTGTTTTCCAAATCATTCGACTGCTCTCTGACCCAGTTCTGGTTAAGGTCATTCAGAACATCGTCCCGCTCCTGGTCCTGGTATTCGTCGTCAGCATTAGAGTCGTCGTCGACGTTTTCGTTTACAACACTAGTTGCGCTTTTGCCAACTGGCAGAGTTTTGCGATTGCCGTTGTTCTGATTTAAAATTTCGTTTGCAATATTATTGCCGTTTTCCTGCTTCTGATGCTGCTGTTGGGAATGTTGGATGTGTTTGGCCACGCGTAGCCCAAGGGTGTCAAGAGCGTTAAGGGACTTGTTGTCATCGTCTAGCAGCTGCTCTGCAGTCGTTTGCTGTCCTGCCTGTGTTTCCGGTCGCTGCAGAAAATCAAAAAAGTGTGACGAAGCTGATGTAGGAGAAGAAGGGGTATTGGACCCGGAGACGGTCTTGGTGTTGGTCCGCGTGTCGGACTGTGGCCAGCCAAACCTCCACAGTTCGCTGGGGAAATGCTGCTGTTGCAGTTGTTCCCGACGTCGCTGCTCCCGCCATGCTTCCTGCTGTCGCTCCAGTTGATCCTGATAGCGACTGTTGCCCCAAGTTCCTGGCTCCAGAAACACGCGTTTGCCCACATTCTTTAGTATGGCGCGATTCAGTTCAACCTGTGTAAGAACGGAAATAGAAAGTTAAAAGGCAAATATGGTTGACATTAAAGGAAATGACTGCTTGATATACATGCCCACAAACACACACATAGACTACTTCGTAACTTATGGCACACACTTTATACAACTCAGTTCCCTTACATATTCTACACTTACCACACTAAGCACATGTTTACTTTTAAATGGCATTAATATTTGATTTTCACAATAGCAAATTTGCTTTATTCTCGAATTTAACAATTTTTAATTGCATTTTTAGTTTGTTTGTTGGCTATTTGCTTTTTAAATTGAAGGTAAGAAATTATTTGTTTTTTAAATCATTTAAACTTTATGTGTACCAGCGGTCGGGGAACCTGGGTAAATTACCCAAAATTAAGTCAAAATCTAATTTTTGAGGGTAAAAATTGAACTTTTGTGATTAAAAAGTATATATTTTTCATCTTAAACGAAAATATTTTGGGGTAATGATTAAAAAAGTTCCCCGACCGCTGATTAAAACGAATTTAAAACTCAAAAACGAATTCAAAATGCATAAAAGTAGTTCTGCAGGAATTTTTATAATACTATTATGTACTATGAACTTAAAATGGTGTATTAATATTGTCATAAACGAAAGATGCATATTCGACCCCAAATTGTGTGCTGTTAGTAATCGAAATACCCCCATAACGTAAAATCTATTTAACAAAGACAGTGTTTTGATACTTGAGAAAGTCCACAACTTGTGATACGACTAAAAATGCGGTTTGATAAAAAATATTTAGTCATTTGTTTGGGATGTTTCCTGGCATGTCTGGTAACGAATTCAAAGAGACAAGATAACAGCAAAATAGTCCCATGTTTGGGAACTTTGTTTATAAGAGACAACCATTGGCTAAAAATTCAAACCATAAAGAGCCAACAACTTAGAATGAAAGCTGTAGGAATTGTTATGCTGGCTTTTGAGCCTTTTGATATTGCTGGTAGCAGCACGACCAGAAAGATTCAATGGGGAAGGAAAAGTTGAGCTACGCAGACCTCCTCATGCATCGCTAAAGGATGAGCAGTCAGTTGGACCGCCAAACAATGATGAGGACTCAAACGGTAAGAGTTTTTTTTGTCTATGAATGAGCTATTGTTAATGCAAGTTTAATTTGTAGAAGGAAAGCGTCCACCGCACGAGCATGAGCAACACCCACCACATGGACAACTTCCTCCTCATGACCATGAGCACCATCCTCCTCATGGACACCGTTCCCCACACCGCCCTACACCACCACCAGAGGAAGACAGCACCACACTTGAGCCAGAAGATTCTACCACTGCTGAACCAGAGGATTCCACCACCTTAGAGCCTGAGGAATCAAGCACAGTTTAGATAAATAAATCGTTTAAATCATGTATAGTTAAAAATCTTTAACATTATACACACGTGGTTTCGCATTTTATTTGCCCTCACCCAAACTCAATTATTCGAATGCACTCAACGGTCTCTGCCCACTCGAAGTTCTTTCGTGGTCTCGCATTCACGCAGCAATTTATCGTAGCCCTTTGACAAATCAATACATCTGAATACGACATGTGTAAATGGAGGACACAATTTGGTATAAATGCCCCGCACCTCTTCTTTGCCCAATGCAGGATCGTTATTCGAGCGGCACCCAAGGGCCAAAATCGCTTGAATTCCTGCCATTAAATCGTTTGATTTTCTTGCCACAACATTTTGTTAGCCAAATTTATTTCGCTTTGTTGCCAAGACGAAGTATTTGTACTACGCATACGATGCGTTGGTTTCATCTTTATGCTTACAATATTTCCTAAGCTGTCACCCAAAAGCCCTTGTAGCCTTTATTGTACCGTGTACACATTGAAATGGGTTAGGACTCTTTTAAAAATTTTTGTGATTTTTGATTTTGTTAAAAAGTTACAATTTCAAAAAAAAAAGTAAAGCTTAATTTTTTTCTCCTTATTTACAACCTGAAACATAGCTACAGGGTACTTTTAAGTCTAGCCCACTCAAGTAAGGGTTTCTTGCTTATTCCAGCTTTCGTTTTCCTATCTACCTGTGTGTTATTTACAAGGCTTGCTTGCGGGTTTGTCAATACAGAGCGATAAGAGCTGCCTATAGGCTATTGTCTGACAAATGGCGTACTACCGAAGTGAGAAATGGGGTACTGGAAATACAGAAATGACCTTGCCACTGGTCGGGCATCCGACGAATATTTTTGTACAATTTATTGTTCTTTAAGAGTGTATGAAATGGAAAAGTTTATGCAAAACCGTTTTAGTTGTTTCCAACTATTTTTTCATTTGCTCTAATTTTGATTACAGTTTTCCATTTGCATTAAAACGCAACTTTTATTTTAAATGACGTGAAACAATTCTTACTTTGGTTTTTCTTTTGTTTATCTTGCAAGTTCAACAGCAAGAGAAAAGTTTTCCTTTGCTCATTTGCGCTTATTAAAAATACAAAACTGGACAATGCCTTGCTTGGCTGAAGCACCACTATACTACCTATAATACTCCCATCACTTCACTCACCTGCCGTGTATTCTCCTTCATCTGCCTGCGAGCTATTTCTAAAAGCAGCCGCTGGCGCAGCACATCCAACGGATTGACAATGGACAGCGACGGCTTATTTCGCTTCACCAACGAATATTCATCCTATAAAGAAAGGGGAGAAAGATTTTTTATGCATTCATTCTTAACTTCTGGTTACGCAGCATAATAAATGTTTGTAAATTCTTAATACAAAAAGTTTGTAAGCTTTAAATTGTTTAACTTGGTCAATCAGTTGTAAGCTCGCAATGAATAGCCATAAACGTTGAAATTAAGTAAAATAAGGTAAATCAAAGCTTGTTTTATTAATATTTTATTAAATTTTTTTAAAAAACAGCTAGAAACTTATTTATAGCTATAATATTCTGAAGTCTTGTTTATTGAATTATAATATAATTATAATTAGCATAAATTATCGAAATAATAATCATAATAATATATTGCTAATAATGCGTAGTTTCGAATGTCTCGTTAAAACTTAAATCAAAGTTGTTATTAACAACACGTTTTGGAAAATTTTTGTTTTAATTTTTATTAATAAACATCAATCTAATTAATTGGATTTTAATTTGTCAACATATAAATCAAGTCTCATGACTGGTAAAACCATTATTGCGATAAGAATTTCTTGGAAACTTTTCCATTTTTATTTGCCTAATTAAAAATATGATTATGGTTTATGTTCTGCTGCCGTTCTGATGTTTGCATGCACATACTTATACATATGTACGCAAATAAATATTTACAATGTTTTGCAAAGTCAAGAAGCTTTTAGATAAGAAAATCTGTAAGCAATTCAATATAGATAACGTTGAAAAATTCTTAACGAGTTGAATGACTAATGAAAGCAAATAAGCAAAGGAATTATGGTCAGACTGTTGACAAGAGAGAAATGCCATCAAAAGGTTCATCATTTATAATTTATTATTGTTGGGATTTCGACAGACAAAAATTTAGAAGTGATGAAGTTAAAGATATTTTGATTCTAGCAAAACGATTTTATTAACGATATGAGTCCTAAAAAAAAATCATTATCTATAAATGTTCACATCACGTGTAATCATTATTATATATGTGTATGACGTGTAATCAAAACTAAAGTTTTGTCTATAATAACAACATTACTTTACATCTGATAAGAATGATTGAACGTGCGCGCTCCTAGTAATGAAATAAATATTTTGCGGCAAACTTTACGTCTTGCGATTGGTAGTTCAATGTCGCTTACCGTTTTTGTATGGCGAATTGAAATGTAGAAAATACTCGAAGGCAATGCGTCAATTTGCTTACAAAATCAACTGCGTTAATGAACCTTAACCTTGTTAACTTTGTAGAAGATCGAAATCACTGCGTAGAAAAAATACCACGTATATTCTCAAGTTGTTGAGATTGATTAGAATTCTAGTCAAAAAATTATTTGTTGCAAAATTAAGACCAAACAAGTAAGAAGGCTCTAGTCGAGAGATCCCGACCCTATACTTAACGCGTATAGTCAGTGTTTGCAAGTGTGTGTGTCTACGCGCATACTGCGTACAGCATATTCTACTTCAATGCTTCATATCACCTGTGTTTCTTAGCCGATTTTAATAAAATTTTCACAGATTGTCATTATTTTGTTTATTAATTCAAATGCCATCTCAAAGTTTTCCAAATTCAAGAAACGGGAAGAGTTATCGAAAATCGAAAAGAAATTTGTACTGCCTAGGGATTAGGCGAGCTTAAGTTCTGGAGTCTCTCAAATCTGGAGTCTCTAGGTCTTATAGTCTCCGAGATCGACGCGTTCATACATACAGACGGACAGACAGACAGACGGACAGGCGGACATGGCTATATCGACTCGGCTGTTGTTGCTGATCAAGATTATATATACTTTATGGGGTCGGAGATGCTTCCTTCTGCCTGTTACATACTTTTGCACAAAACCGTTATACCCTTTTTACCCATTTTTAATGGTTTCAGGGTATACAAAAAAAAAATCAAAATGTTAAATCTTAATCCTTAAAAAATCTACTTAGCTCAGGAGTGGACTTCCAAATCATATCAGTAAGTGATATGCAATGAAATTTCACTTTTGCTTTTTGTTTTCTTATCAGTCATTATTACTACGATTAGATAGTGTTGTAGTTAACCAGCCAGAATGTCTGAAAGCCAATGGCAATTGTTGTGAACTACGACCACCTGCTTACTTCATATAAAAGCGGGTTGTGGCAACAGTTCCGATTAGTATACGACGAACGATTGAACGAAATGAAGGTCCTGATAATTGCAGTATTCGCGCTTCTAAGTGCCATGGTCGCTGCCAGACCCAACGGCCTTGGCTGGGGTCGCAACTACGGCGGGTGGAATGGAAACAGAGATCAATGGAATGGTGGATTTGGAGGTGTACTGCAACATGGGCGCTTTAATCCGATAGGCGAGAGATGGCATGGTAACTGGCACAGAGATAACAGTGGCTGGCACAGGGACGATCGCTGGACACATCACAATGGACCACCACAGCATGGAATGCGTACTGAACCACCAATTGAAACAACAAAGGGTCCAATAGGCACGTCGCCTGCAGCTCCAGTGGAAACTACTCAAGCTCCCATAGAAACCACACCTGAAGCTCCTTTGGAAACTACCCAAGCTCCCGAAGAAACCACTACTGAAGCACCAGAAGAATCTACAGAGGCTCCAGAAGAAACCACTACTGAAGCTCCTTTGGAAACTACCCAAGCTCCCGAAGAAACCACTACTGAAGCACCAGAAGAATCTACAGAGGCTCCAGAAGAAACCACCCAAGCTCCAGAGGAGTCCACTGAAGCTCCCGAGGAGGAAACCACACAGGCACCCGAAGAGCCTACAGAAACCACAGATGCACCCGAAGAGCCTACAGAAACCACACAGGCACCCGAAGAGCCTACAGAAACCACACAGGCACCCGAAGAGCCTACAGAAACCACAGATGCACCCGAAGAGCCTACAGAAACCACACAGACACCCGAAGAGCCTACAGAAACCACACAGGCACCCGAAGAGCCTACAGAAACCACAGATGCACCCGAAGAGCCTACAGAAACCACACAGGCACCCGAAGAGCCTACAGAAACCACATAAGGTTCTGGTGAACCCTCTGAGACAACGACAGAGGCCGCAGAGGGAAGCGGTTGGGCGAGCTCTTAAATCCTTCCGTAAAGCTCTTCGATACTTGAGCTTTATGTTATCTACAGATAATAGTTCGAAGAATTTCATTATTAGATTGCAATAGCAAGAAACCAAGTGTACTGATTTTTCTTTATAGTTAGGAAACAAAAATTATATGTTATTATAAGTAGTTGATTATATTTTAATTAAACGATTGATAAATTAATGAATTTTTTTTTATTCTATTTATTGATTGCTTTTGTAGATAAGAACACAGAGCATATCTCAAATTGAAATGTGTTATGTCAACACGACATTATCGATATGATTGACGAAAGAACTTGAGATTGCGAATTTCTTAGTAGCTGTAGCCATAAAGAAATGTTTTCGCTGATTTGTTTGTTGCTATTCAAAATTTTAATTGTTATACAGTTTTCATCATCAGTTCCGATAGATCGTTCAAAGTTTCCAGAACTTTTCTTATCTCCATTTATAAAACAATCAACGTGGACGATGATTAGTCACGTTAGTGTTGATCGACATACAGTTTTCTTTTTTTTGCATCTATAGTGGAAAACTTTATGCGGAACCGATTAGATTGCATCAGTTATTAACTGAATTTCAGAACTATATTTGCTTAGTGCTATTATTTTGCGTAACAATACTGCGTTCGATGTGTATTTACGGCCTTGTTTATTTTTACATGCAGCAACTGTGTAAATATGCGGCGCATCTGTAATTGGCCTATATAAGATCGAGATCTGATGGCAAATGCAATTAAAAGTTAATCATGAGAGCTATTACAATCGTTGTCTTCGCAGTATTGTTGGTTGCCGTTATGGCACAACGTGGTCCTGGCGGTCATGGTCCACCCAGCGGACGTCCCGAACCACCTCGTCGCGGACCACCACGTTTACCACCACGTTTTCCACCACGTGGTCCACCACGTGGCCCACCCGGTGGCAAAGATCAAGGCGATGATAGTAGCGACAGTAGCGACAGTAGCGATAGCAGCAATAGCAGCGATAGCAGCGATAGCAGCAGTGCCGAAGAGCCAGGAAACAATCCAGATGATGGACAGGATGATGGTCAAGATGATGGACAGGATGATGGTCAAGATGACGGTCAAGATAATGGTCAAGATGATGGACAGGATGATGGTCAAGATGATGGTCAAGATGATGGACAGGATGATGGTCAGGTTGAGGGTCAAGATGATGGTCAAGATAATGGTCAAGATAATGGTCAGGATGGAGCTGGCGATGATCAGGCTGAGGAAAACAACAATAGCTAGATTGCAATCGCAGCCCCTCTAAAAATATTGCAACTACACCATACTGACCACATCGAGTCAATGTAACAATATTATATAAATAAATTTATTTAGCGGCTTCAGTTTTTCCATTTATTCAACCTGGAATAATGATATTTCCTTAGCTAACTAGGAGCACGTGGCATAAACGAATTACAGTGCCATATCTTTAATTCATTAACATAAATAAAGAATATCTTAAATTGTGTAGCGCTTGGATAAATATAAATTATCTTTATATTATTGATTTTACTTTAGAGTAACCGGTAGAAAATCAAGAACATCTACAACATTGTTGCTAGTTTCCATCTTAAATTGTTATAAATTGTTTTTGCAAACTTGCAACTTAAGTTTTCATTTTGATAATCGCACGCTGTTAAACTTTTAGCAGTAGCTGTAAATAGTTTGTATTGCCTAAAATGCTCAACTGCTTGAAGTATTCGTGATGCTGCCCGCAAACATCTTTTAAAACGTTCAAATGTCGAGAAATTATAGCCACAAATGCAGGTGCTTATAAGGATGTGTAAATGCTGCCCGCATATACCCAAAAACTTGATCCTTTGTAAAGTTGCCAACTAAACTGTAAGAGAAACACATTTAACTCAACTGCTTTAAATATAAGCCACACATTGTGAAAATCAAACAATGCGAAAACTTCAACTTTTGTTGTGAACTTTGCTAAGCGATTTATTCACGCTGTAAAACAACAAAGCTATATGTTTTATTTGTCTTTTTGTCAACAGTAAATAAACAAGTTTAACTTTTGCTTATGTTTTTTTTTTTTTGGTTTTGTGGTCTAATAAAGCAGACATAAATCTTAAAAAAAAAAATTTCCATTTGTTTTGCGTTGTAAAAGTAAATATTAACGAAATAATTTGCCATAGTATTTTTATGCATTGACTAATTTGTTTATAATACAGGGCAGGCAATATACTACATGCTTCGTCAGTAGACACGCTTCGAGGACTGTCGATAAGATTTACGATTTATTTATTGATAACGAAGTGAAGAACTGTTTCGTAGGAAAAAGTACTTAAAAGTGGTAGCAGCTATAAAAATATGATAAGAAAACTTCCCAAGAAACTAGACTGCGTTCTTTGAGAGCTAAACAAACAATATATGTGCGATAGGATACTTTATTGAACAGATCTACGAGAAGCTGGGCATAAAATCATCAATCTTTAAATAGACTACCTTGAACCTAATTGAATACAAATATCAAGAAAATGTATCTTTTGTAGACATAAGTAACATACAGATCAACAAATTTGTCATATCGTGTTAAAGAAGCGGTTTTAAGAACTTCAAAACAAAAAGTAATAGGTCAATAGTCTAAAAACAGCTTTGACTAACTTAAGTAATTAACTAATTAGCAAATGTTAAAAAAATGTACTTAAAATGTAAGATATATTTTTATTAATTTTATATTTATATGGAAATAATAATGGGTAATATACGGAAGAAAATATTTCTTTGTTACTTTTTTGGGCAACATCAAAGAGTTCATCAATTCTTTTTAAGCGCCATTACAAACCGGAAACAGCCAATGAAATATAAGCTCGAATGACTGTCACAAAAATGAAATACCATAAAACCGCAAAAGGGAAAGAGCTTTCGACCTACTCACCTGTATGGCCTGTGCATCCAAAAAGTCCAAAGGATATCCGTTGGCATAGCCAGCGCCATCAGCTGCTGATACTGCTGCTGCTGCTGCTGCTGCTGCTGCTAAGCCACCTCCTGCTCCTTCACCCGTTGTAGCTGCCACTCCCCGCTGTGCGGTACAAACGAGCCTTGTGGCGCTGAGTAAAGTCAATAACACCGGGCAAAACCACGCTGTGGCTTTCATCATTCTGAAATTGCACAAAAAAAAAGTAGAATAATTGCATGAAAAATCAACGGATGCATGAATTGACCGATTAACGTGACGCTGCAAATTGCATTCAGT
Source organism: Scaptomyza cyrtandrae (assembly GCA_035044605.1). Taxonomy (NCBI): domain Eukaryota; kingdom Metazoa; phylum Arthropoda; class Insecta; order Diptera; family Drosophilidae; genus Scaptomyza; species Scaptomyza cyrtandrae. Next base: position 19,203,420 of record JAWNNS010000640.1, read on the forward strand.
TAAAAAAAAAAATTGTTTTTTATTCCATATGAATAATTGCATATTGACCTGATGCTACAAAATGTACTGTTTGAATTTTATTTTTCTTATTGCCAAAGGATAGCGAAAATATAAATAAATATGGCTTTTGTAGTCAATAAAAAATGCATAGATGGAAATTTATGTAATTTTAAAAAAGAGATTAGCTAAAAGGTCGATTAATATTTATGTTTACAGCATATGTAATCATAATATCAAAACGTATTTACGAACAGATTTAATGGATGTTTATTTACAACGCTGAATATTAACTGTATTGAATACAGTTGTTAAAAAATAGAGTATAGCTTTTATGTCATATAAAATGACAGCATCAACTACAATATACTATAAATACTTGACTAGCTTTTAAGTATAACCAATTCTATGCAGATAGTATGTATTTTACAAATACCATTTATAATGGACAAATCGCAGCCACTGAGTAAGTGAACAACAGTTTATAACATCATTAAACTGCAGTCCATCAACATCAAGCTATGTGTTTTATTGTAAAATATTTATGTTAAGAAAGTCCAAGCATGAAACGTATATTAACTTTGACTTTGATATTGCAGGTTGCAAGTATGATGTGAAATGAGAAATATGCAACCTTTTGACATCGTTGATGTGTACATATAATTTATGACTTATGCACATGCATGAACTCGCAACACTCGCAACGTTGAACTCGCAACACCAGCTCATTTTATAAAGCAACAACAACTCGATGAACTTGCCCTCAAATGACTTTTTGCCGCTACCGCGGCGGAACATAAACGTACTGTGTGGAAACAACATAAATAGATGCGAGAGATTCTAGAATGTGATATTAAGTGTGGAAGACTTTATCAATAGTGACATGAAAGAATTTTGAGGACAATTTGTGTGTCTGTTCGATGATGTAAACTACAAGTCAACATCAAAAAAGGGCCGTTGACTTACAGTTGGCTTACAATTTCCGCTTAACATCAGAGCAGGAAGAGCACAAATCCCAAAAATCTCGAGATGTCTATAAATAGAGCCAAAGATACCCTTTTTTTGGTGCTTTATCCCAAAATTTGGTTAAGTGCATGGAAATTGATTTTGGCGTTGCTCTTTTTTTCTTGTTGGCTATATTTGCTTTCACTTCTTTATTCATCGGCACATGCTTTGACTATTTTGATTAGCTTGCAGCATCGTTTATGGGGGCTTTCTGACGCACACAAACAATTTGCACGCTCTTCGTTCCTGTGTGTGCAACATACTACCAGCATTTTATTATATATATCTACCAGTTTTGTCAAGGTCTGTGGAGTTGATTTGTGAACACCTCGTTGACACATTTCAAATTGGCTAGTTAAACGGAAAGAGCTCTCACTATAAACACATATTTATGTACATTAAAAACTTCTCGCACTTCGAATATGTAGATCTTGTGTTTGATAGTCATCCTGTTAATTGAATGTCTGCAGAACGACAGCTTCAAGTTATCAATTGCGTCATCTGCACATCAGTAGCTCTTTGAAATGTCATCAATTATAACATGACATTTTTACATTTATTTATTTTACACATTTATTTATTTTTTGTTGCATACTTTGAGGTGCTATAAAAATATTATTAATTTATTATTATTTTATTAATTAACTCTTTCATGCACCATACAACTTGGATAAAAAATTCAATGTTTATTTAAATAAAATAAGTAAAAATCTATATATTTATCACTTGCTACCTCTTGGGTAAAATGGGAAAAATGTTAAATTTGAACAGCATAGCAAAAAACAAAAAAAAACCCATAAAATATTTTATATTAAAAATTCTTTACAGCTTATGTGATAATTGAAAAGGCGTGAAGAAGATCTCTATACATTTTCTTTTGTTCTAAGACTCGAATCACCTAAATTGTTTTAGAACCAAAAATGACAAAAATTACTCATGTATGCCATTAGGCTTGATTGTAACATAAGTTGTACTTATTCTGTCTACTTTAGTTACTCTTCCTATTTAGAGCTATATTTAAGCTGAGCTGTCACCGAAAGACTTAAGAGCAAATCTCTGGGTGTTTAACTAGTTGGAAGCTTCCGATACACCCACACACATGTTCACAGTAAGCAATGGCATTTAGGATTCGGGCACGTGTCATTTGTCTGGCATTTCATGCCAAAGGATTTGCGATTGCGAATAAAATGCGAATGTATTGAAATGTTGACAGATGCATTTGGGCAAATTCATTTATATGACTCTTTTCACACAACCCCCACGGGTACAATTTTCGATTCTCTTTTTCTTAATAGCAAAATGTTGAAGTTCATGCAATGAAATTCCTTTCTGCAAATTCGAGCAATTCGAAAAAGAATGCCATAATTCAAGAATGGCTGCATTTGAAGTTGAGCAAATAAATAAAACTTTCCGTTTTTCGGGAGCGTTAGACAAAGCAATAATAAAAAACTGCCCTGCCACACTGTAAAATGATTGTGTGTGTGTGTGTGTGTGTCCCACTGAGAAATCGTGATTGCCTGCAGCGATTGCGCCTACAAATTCATTCGCTTTTATCTAGACAGCTAAACAACAAAAATATAGCAGTTAATATAATATATGTATGCGGAATACATATAGGATGTAGACCAAAGCTTTAGTCTTGTTGTCTATTTGCATTTAACATGTATGCAAATAAATGCCAAGTTAAGCATACTTCTTTCTTTTGTTCCGGCTCGATAAAGAGATTTTTACGAGCGAACAGTTTGATTTGCTAGTTGATCCATGACAAATAATCGAAAGAGTGATTAAATAATTAATGCATTCATGTTGAAACTGCTATTCACTGATTTAAATGTCTAGCAGCGTGAAATATCACTCAGGACCGCTACTTGGTCTTACTTGGTAAGATGATATTTGTTTGTTAACTGCTTTTGTGTATTGATTCTTAAGATAGGTAAATACCCATTGTTATCGTTTCACACTTAAAATTAACATCAAAATAATCGAAATCTAAGCGAAATTAAACCGAAATGAAACAATAAATTTGTTTATTTACGATGCTAACCAATGTTTTAAAGGTATCAGTAAAAACGTGGCCCATAAAAGGTGACGTCATTGTTGCTACTCTTGTGGAAAATTTGAGAGGTAAACAAGCTTTCACAGCCAATTCACCTGAACATCGTTTGTCCAGTCAAGTCTATTGAATTACAGTCTCAATTCACTTGACGCACGACACACGACACACGACACAAGCACAAGATGCTGCTAAGCAATGCGACTGTGCACAGTAAGGAACAGAAAACTAATTACCTGAAGAGTGTTTCCCCATTGAGAATCTATCACATTTTCACTGCTTTCAACATTAAACTAATGAAATTTATCAAGCATTTAATTTTAATCAACATTTACCTACACTTATTTTGACTTAATTAAAGTCTTGATAAATTGCTCCAAATAAGTCGAAATTGAATTGGCAACGAATAAAGAAGCTTGCCAACATTTATAAATGACAGCCAGCTACAAGCATAATTAATTTCTTAACATTAAATTAAATTAAAGATAAATTCAGACTTGTTATTTCAGCTCTTTAAATCTACAGGCTGACAGTTAATTTCATGGCTAAATAAATAACTGCAAAAGATTCCTTTGAGCGCACAATGTAATCTTCCTTTAAATTAAACATATCGCACATTACAAAAATTAATTTAACTTTTAAGCATTTTTAAGCGCTTAACAGATGTTTATTTGCTTATATACATTTTTTTTAATCAATTTTATAACTAAAGGTTAAATGTATGCTTTCATGAAAACATGATGTAAAAGTTTATTTCTAAAGTTAATTTTATTTTTTCAAATTTGAAGCTTGTGTTGTAGTTATTTGTATCACCGATTTTTTAAATTGAAATTGAATTTTCCTTTTTTTAAGATATATTTTTATCAATAAAGACTTAGGAGTTCTACTAATATTGTATTTAAAATTCTAAAAACAAAAACACAATTAAAAAAATTTAATTCAACAACATTTTAAATAAATTTTTAACGTACCAGTTATATCGTTAAGTTAGACTTATCCGCAAAATATAAAGCAGTCGAATTGATTTCGCGTTACGTTTTTTGTTTCTCTTTTATTTTATTAAAATTTTTACACACATAAAACGTTATCACGTTATCAATTGGTAATTGGCCAGGAATTTTTCGTTTGATCTTAACACTCGTGGTAAATTTTTATGGTTTTCAAGATTTCCGCAAGATTGGCCCAATTTGATTTATGTTCTCACGCGCGACGGAAATTGAACGAAATTTGATCGAGAAAAATTTGAATATTTTGTTAAACGAGCTTGAAAATTTCACACACACAAAAATTAAACTTAATTGCACGTTGAATATTCTGGAGTTTTAACTGGTGTTCTGAAATTGGTCCCTTTAAGAAACCACTTACTCAACTTTATTATTCTGGTGAGCGGTTTAAGCTGTTCTGACTGACTTCTTTTGGGTCTGTGTCCGAACGCAACAGGCTGACGACGAGCAAAGAACTCAGAGCTACAAGCATAGGACACTTGTTTTTATATTGCTAGGCGCGGACGCTGAACGTTGAACGCTACACGAAGTGTTCGCCAAAGAACACGAAGCTGCGCAGCGCAACGACGAACGACAGGACGAAGCGTCAACATTGTGCCACGCGACTAGTTATGAATGAAACCATGCGGCACGCACCTTCATGGGTGGCCCAAACCAGTTACGATAAAAACAACCAACAAAATTTCAAAGGCGATATGTTGCCAACAAGTAAATGTTGCTGCAATATTTTTTTTTGTGGCTCGATGATTTTTTTTTTTACATGTCGTGCGTTGTTTTGTAATTATTGAACTCAATTAAATATTTTTAATGGGTTTTTTATTTGCTCATTAATTGCTTGCTTTAAAGTCAGACAGCCAAAAAGGCTTAAACTGACCCTGTAGTCATGTGGCTAACACCTTTTGGCAGCTTTGTGGGTGATCAGCGTTCAGGTGTGAAATTGCTCGCCATTCATCTTCATCTCTCAAAATAGATACAGTGGTATGAATAGAGAAATTTAATCAAAGTATTTGCGTTAAAAATATCTTTTGACATTTGCGATGATTACAAAATTAATAAATGAAAGTAAGCTTAATAAAAATTATACTTCTTTCTGGTCATCTAATTGTCAACTACTATTGCCATAGTGCATTCGTTGCGCGATTAATTTTGTTTGCTTTCCGTTTTATTGGCATTGGATTGATGCAGTTGCCACCCACGCGGATTTAACCTGTGTCGTAAATGATTTGTCAACAGTGTTGCCACCATTTAACCCATTCTGTTGTTCATGCTTGTTGCCCAGCTCATCTTAAGCTGAAGCTTTGACATGAGTTTTAATCGCTGTCAATGCGTGGCCAGGTGTAATTAAACACATGAGACAACCTGCATCCTCCTTGGCCCTTTTGCGTTAACAATTTGCCCTTGCGACTGATTGAAATCTGTCAAAAAGTCGCTGACATTTTTAGCTGCCGCATCCACACATGAGTGGATTCAGTCTCCGTGGGTGTGTGAGTGTGTGTGTGTTTGTAAGTGTTGTATAGTGTTTATTTATTATCGTAATCTGTTGTCGTAAAACCAGAGAAAACTTGAGGAATCTTATCTATAATTGTGTTGTAAATGGTTGAGGATTAATGTACTCAAATGTGCGACTAAAATAAAATACGAGTTCAAATCAAACTGACTTAATGTTTGATTGAAGCATTCGATTTTATTTTAGGGTGTTTGTACAAATGATAACAATTTTTTTTTAACAACCGTAACTCGCTTCCGTGAAGGCACAGCTTAGCCACAAAAGAGAGAATATTTAAACAAGACTTTTTTTATGTTTTTAGAACATATTCTTTTTTTTTAGCTTTAACTTTTTTCTGTATTGCCATATTAATATAGTTTATCTCAAGAAACTGTCAATGATATTCAATTCAAAGCCCAAACTCAACAAACATGATTTACTTAATAAAAAAAATGATAGTATTAAAGCATCATCAACTTACACGCTTTTGCGTTCAGCTCCTTCAAGTTATCAAACCTAACTTAAGCTCGCTCACATGTTCTCAACAAGTTAAACATTTTCATTAGCTAAAGGCAACAAGTTCATTGCCTGTCAATAGCCGTCGCCGTGGCGCAATAACAGAATCATTAACAGTGCATTTAAGCTGCAAAGCACTTCATCCGGCTGAGGGATAGAAGCAGAGATAAACTCATTAACATGTTGATTAAAATCACGACAAAGTTCAAATTACCAGCCGCACGCGCCACCCTAACCACTGGGTGTCAATCTTTTGTTTGATTTGCGTAATATGTCATCGAATGGGGTTCGTCGGGACTGGTTCGGGGCGAAAACGGTTACTAATTGCGCAGCGTCAATTTGAAAAACGTCTTTTATCGTTAACGTCATTCGGCTTCAATTATGCGTGTTAATATGGCATACCCCCTATTCGCGTTATTCTCGTTCCCCTATCAGCTGTCTATGTCAAGGAACCTAGTAGCTATTCCTTAACAGCTGCTGGTGATAAAATGAAGCAATTATTAATTTATGACATTCTGGCATCTTGACTACCAAAGCATGCAAATACTACTTGATGAACTGTTTGACAGTTAACGTTTAAGAGCCTAGAAAATATGACAAAAAAAAAGATTTTAATTGGGATAAATTCAATAAACTTATTTTCTTGAACAAACTGATAGAAATTGATTAACAGTTTAAGATTTATAATCTAAATAAGTCGACATAAAAGCGAACGAATTGTGTAACGTTAAAACTTTTGTCGTCTTCATTTGGTTAACATCATAATTTTTTAGCGGCTTATATTCAGCATTTGAAGAAGCTTAATAAGTGAAACGAATTACGCCCAAGTTAAGCAAAAGGCAACAAAATCCCGTTACAGTTTGTGATACGAGTTGAAAGCTAACAAAAGTTTTCTTTTCTTTTTTGCCAAGAAGCAAAGCAAAATATTTTACTAAGACAACAAGGGAAAAGAAAGTTTTATGCTTAGACAGCAATTATAATCTGAAGAACCTTTTTAGGGCTGAGGCCGCTTTCAGAGTGCTTGGCGCTTAACTTTTGCGATTAACTTTGTCCGAAACATAAATGCTGTGCATTATTTCTATTCTGCTATTTTTTGTTGAACAGGGCATGCAAAAACTATAGCTATTTTTGTGTAGCAAACTAAAAATTCGTTCAAAATTTATTTGCATTTTTCGCAATTTTTTTTATGTATTTTCGGTAGCACAGCTGCTACTGTGTGAATGTAGAATATGACAGATAGATGGACAGCACCTAAATTTGTATCTATGAATGTATTTGTTTGAGTGTGTGTGTGGATATGTGTTCTTTTTTCGCGTCCATTTTGGCGTTGATTTGTTGTTGGCAGCGATTAAAAGTGCGAACGCTGTGCACATGTCAATTCACGCCCACTGTGCCAAGGCATTTGTCAACTGTTTGTGCCTGCGGCCGGTCGAAAATTTGATTTATGTGCGCGATATGGAATACGCTGAACGAAGCCAGGGGAATCAGTAGGGCTGGTTTTAAGAGTAGGCTGGGAGCTGGGTGAAATTGGATGGCACAGCTGGAGAGTGGGTTCATTTTGACGCTCTTAATTTCATTACTTGTAATTTAATGAGTAACATACTTAATTTTATTGTGATAGCAACCAAAGTAGGTCAAATATGATAAGAATCCCTTAACTCGAAATTAAGCTGAGACAATAATTTGTTCCAGTTTTAACAGTATTTTCTTGTGGTAGCGCGAAATACATATTCTCTGTGTTGGTTACAGCTAAACAACAGTTGATCTGCAATTTTACCTTCAGCTGTAGGTGGCGCTTCATTAAAATGTCACATACCGTAAATGGAAGAGGTATTTTTAACATTTTTGTGTCGATACTTTTATTATCGATGTCTGCTTCATGGAGACGGTCGATAGTTAGATCTCCAAGTCGCAGTGACAGCTACACACTTATTTTCAAATTTAAATTCATAAATTATATCTAGAACGATTAATATTATTTTTGTAGTAATTTGTTTTTAGGCAATTTGAACAAATACTTTGTTAGTCAGTTGCTATTTCAAGCAATGCAATGAAAAACAGCTGTGACTTCCTGCATCGTTGTACCCGTGATAAGTAGCAGTTACAAGAATACTTCTCATCTCCAGCGTTCTATCATCGCCAGGAAAACAAATATGGCGGAACGCAAATGCAAAGAAAAATAAAAAAAATTAACTTATTCGCAATTGCAAGCATCATATAAACGCGTATTGAGTGCAATTAAATTACATATGTAAATAAAACGGAATAACTGTGCGTTCGAATGCGTAATTGTGATTGCGTATTATTTTTGGGCTGCAATGCGATTTGCAAAGTCAACACAAATACGAAATTGTTATTACGTGACCTCGAGAACGCCGCTAAAATTGAGTCGACTAGATCCGTGGCAAATAAAAAAAAATATTATAATCCACAATTTTAGCTGCAAAAGCAGTTTAATGTGTCTCCAAAATGAAAAACTAATTGATTAAGCTTGAGTGTCGTCATAATCAACAAAAAGAGCGCTGCATACGAATAAATAAACAACGCAAAAAATGTCTGGAGGACGCGATAGCAGCGCCAGCAGTGGCAGCAACGGCAACAGCGCTGCGTCAACAGCAGCAGCGACAACTCCAACACAACAACGAGCCCGCGGGCGTCCAGCAAAGCGAGCAACCTGCACCTGGTGTGGCGAGGGGAAACTACCGCTGCAGTACGTCCTGCCCACACAGACGGGCAAAAAAGAGTTCTGTTCAGAGACATGCATCGCAGAGTTCCGCAAGGCATACAGCAAGGGAGCGTGTACGCAGTGCGACAATGTAATACGCGAGGGTGCGCCCAATAAGGAATTCTGCTCGATGATGTGTATGAACAAGCACCAGAAAAAGAACGGATCTACGCGACAACACAGCGCCTGCAATGCCGGCAGCGCACCAGATGGCGAGCGTAAGCTCCTAAGCAGCGGTGCGCCTGCACCAGCGGGTCCATTTCAATACGAGAGCTTCCATGTATTCGACTGGGAGGCATACTTAGAGGTAAGTGGGCAGTGCTGCTCTAAAACGCAATCATAATATATATATATATATATATTTTATTTTTTGGTTTGCAGGAATCTGGCAGTGATGCTGCGCCTGCTGAATGCTTTAAGCAGGCGCTAAATCCGCCCAATAATGATTTTAAGATTGGCATGAAACTGGAGGCACTTGATCCGCGTAACGTCACCTCCACCTGCATTGCTACCGTTGTTGGCGTTCTGGGATCTCGACTGCGTCTACGTCTCGATGGCAGTGATTCACAGAACGATTTCTGGCGCCTCGTGGACTCTACAGAAATACATGCCATTGGACACTGTGAGAAGAATGGCGGAATGCTGCAACCGCCGCTAGGATTTCGTATGAATGCTTCCAGCTGGCCCGGCTATCTTTGTAAGATACTCAACAATGCAATGGTTGCGCCCGAGGATATCTTTCAACCAGAACCACCAACGCCAGAGGTGAATCTCTTTAAGGTCGGACAGAAACTAGAAGCGGTGGACAAGAAGAATCCCCAACTGATTTGCTGCGCAACAGTTGATGCCATCAAGGATGACCAGATCCATGTCACATTCGATGGCTGGCGCGGCGCTTTCGACTATTGGTGTAATTATCGCTCGCGTGACATTTTCCCAGCTGGTTGGTGTGCGCGCAGCTGCCATCCGATGCAGCCGCCAGGACACAAGTCGCGCATGGACTCAAGCTCTGGTAAACAGCGCTGTGCACGTCCCAGATACACAGTTGTCCCCGAATCCGATTCTATGGTCGCAGCCTCACCTGTAACTGCGCATTTTCACACCAATTGCAAGGGTGGGCCGTTTATTAATGGCTCCAAGCTGCCGTCAATGGTAACGGGGCCGACGCATCAGACGCTTGCCAAGCTCTGTCTGCAGGAAGTGCTGGCCGCCAGCACAGATACACAGCAGCTGTCCAAGCTGCTCTTTGCGCTCGAAGGTGATGTGCACATTGTGACCGCTGCTGGAAAGAATTTTACGGTAAGTGATTAATTTTTTTTTGGCATTTAACTCAATATGAAGCAATCAAACTAAACTTCTGCTGCTTTTTCAGGTCAAAATTCCATCACCCTTGCGCATGAAGGATGACGAGTGTTTGGCGCAATTTATCGAGACGCTGTGCACCACATGCCGGGCATGTGCAAATCTCATCTCGCTGTTGCCAGAGACCGAGGAGTGCAAGAAGTGTTCACACAGTCGAAAGAGACAGCTTCTGCAGACAGCAACGCCGCCCTCCTCGCCTGTGCTAGATAAACGTAGTCGACAGTCAAAGTCTTCAACGCCCACTCCCATATCGCCAGCAGAGAAGCCACTAATCCAAATCAAGCAGGAAGCGGGTGTTAAGCCACAACCGGCAACACCCAAACCCACAGAAACGTTAAACCACAATAATAATAATAATAATAATAACAATAACAACAATAATAACAACAACAACAGTAACAGCAGCAACAGCAATAGCGGCAGCAATAATAGTAGCAGCTCCAAGCTAACCATCAAAGTAGAACCGAATGGCGTCTCCCCAACTGTCGCAACTGCAGCTCAGGTTCAGAGTCAGGCGCAAGCGCTACGCAAGGTACGTTTTCAGCATCACAACAATAACAACACCAACAACAATAGCAACGGCAGTAGCAATAACAACAGCAACCAGGACACAAGCAACAACAGCTTTACTGCCAGCAACAACAACAGCTCCACTTCCTCCACCTCGTCGACGTCCAGCAGCAGCAGCAGTAGCAACAACAACAGCAGCAACATTCTTGCCGGTGGCACATCAAATGCCAAGTATCTTGCACCACTGGTTGCCGAGGTGCACCCAGAGCAGATGAGCGCCAAGCCTCCCAATAGCTTTTACAAATCGCCGACAACACTCTCATCGAGCGCCTCGTTTCCCTCATCAATATCCACACCTTTTAACCCCTCTCAGTCCGCCTGTCCGGCTGCACCAGCTGCAAGTGCTGCAAAAGCAGCGACAGCGCCAGTGGCAGCTGCTGCTGCATCTAGCAGCTATGCGGGCACAGCCACAACCTCACCTTCACACAGCACACCCACACTCACAGCAGCCTTTTCACCACTGCGTGGACAACCTATCGACTGGTCCATCGAGGAGGTCATCCAGTATATAGAAAGCAATGACAACTCACTGGCCGTTCACGGTGATCTCTTTCGGAGACATGTGAGTAATCTAAAACAACATTCTCAAACTATAACTAAACATGTTTACTCTCTGTTATCTGCAGGAAATTGATGGCAAAGCTTTACTGTTACTCAATTCAGACATGATGATGAAATATATGGGCCTAAAGCTAGGGCCAGCCTTAAAAATATGCAATCTAGTGAATAAGGTGAATAACAATGGACGACGAAATAATATGTCTTTGTAAACGAGCAAGTTCGATGTTAAGGAATCGTGCGCGGATAATGGATGTGAAACAAAGAGACAGCGCTGATCAAACCCAGCGTAGAATTGTTAACAAATTAAGTACCTCCTTATAAAGTATAAACGATAACAGATAAATCGATATCAAAAAACCGAAAAAAGATTGAAATGTGTTTGGAGTTGATGAAGTTCCAGCACATAACCAATATATAAACTTAATATTTAGTTTCACAATAACATTCTAATGCGAATAATGTTAAACATGCGCGATAAACAAAAAGAAACCAAAACGAACGTCAAGCAACATCTTCAAATTCCAAAAAAGAAACAAAAAAAACTCATATTCGAAATATTAGTTTTTCCAACAGGACAAATGCATAAAACAAAAGAAAAAAACAAAAATATTACCTATAAATGCGTAAGCATAATATTTATTATACATACACACACACACACGCACATTAGTAGGCACTCTACAAAAACTAAAACAAAATGTATTTTATTAAAATCAAATCGATAAAAAACCCGAACTTGAAAATATTGTAAATAATTTGACATATAATTTTGTAATTATATATGTATTGATTGTGTTTCTTTAAACTCTAAAATTATTACAATGTTTACTTAATTTTAGCAGGCTTTTTAAGGTAAAATCAACAAATAAACAAAACGATTGTTTAAAATGATTTGTAGATATGTAAGGTATATAGAACCTAAACAAACTGTAACTTACGCTAAGCATAAGACCTCGAACAGAATGTTCTCCTTTATAACTCGAAAGCGCCGCTAGTCGCTTGATATACACAGAGACAGAGCTAGGTATATATGTACACACGCAATTGTATGCAATATTTTTTATTATGTTTATTTACACACAAAAAATAACTCTTACACACTTTGACACATAAGATACTGATAACATACATTTAGCAAACTGTAAACAATATTATTAAAATTAAAAAAACCAAATTTGTTTACTTGGTAATTTTCATCGCTGGTTTTTTAGGCCAAAACTGTAAGATCCATAGACACAGTAACATGTGCAGCACTTAAATCTAAAATTCCAAAACTTTAACTGTAATTTAATAACAAGTCAATGAATCTCTTTCCTTCCAAATAGCTCAGAACTCTTGACTCTAACAAGAGATGTTACTGTCTTGCCTTCCACCTAAGTCTTGCAGTCTTGTTTAATTCAATAACATTCATTAAACATAAACATAAACATCGCTTTAAACGATTATACACACATACATACATATATATACATATAACTAACGGATGGACACAGGTAAATTTCGTATAAACAAAAAGACATTGCATATAACCGTAAAGTTAATCACAAAAATCATGTATACTTGAACGGAAACATAACAAAACAATAAATATCCCTTAATACCCTTTGGCTAACCTTTAGAAACAAATATATAGAAAACTTACCAAACATTAAGCAGATGCGTAAGGTGCAAATAAACAACTTAGTTAAGTGCAAATAAAATTATAAAAAAAAAAACTAATCGGAAAAATATTGTGGAATATATGCGAAAAAGAAAACAAACATTTAACTCGTACTCTCACCCTATCACAAAACACACATAAACTCACTCACACGCTAGTTAAAATACACACAGATACACATACACACATTTAAACAATTTTTATTATTATAATGTATACACTTTGTTTTGCCATTATCATTAACTTATATACTAAGTAAATAGTTATTTAATTCATTTCATGTTATGTATGTATAGAGAAGAACGACAACATTGTACCAGACAATTGAAATCTGAATAAAGCAAAAGTATATACACATATTTGAATTATTTATATAGTATCTGAATGTGGCTATAGCTGCATTGGAGTTATTCTTAACGGTCTTTAGTTCAAGGTGTTTAGTGCGAAAATACGTTTTACTTTCCTTTATACTTCATGAGCATATTAATTCAAAATTTTTAATAAATGTTAGAAAAATTAAAAGTAATTTAATGTAATATCGTAAATGTTTGATCGAGCAAATATAAGCGCCATACCAACAACATATATTTTTAATACAAAGTACAACGAAACATTTTCGTAGCTGTGGAAACAAAAAGAGTAAGGAACAAGCTCCGAGCAACAATGGCAGCAACAATAGCAACGGCAACCAGAAAACCAGCAGCACCTCTTCCACCTCATCGACGTCAAGCAGCAGCAGCAGCAGCAATGAGAGCAGCAACAGCAGCAGTAATAAGAGAAAAAAGAAAGGAGAAGCCTCCTAACAGCTTTTACAAACCACTTTTTTTTACAACCACTTCTCTTACAGCCTGCGAAAGTGCTGCCAAAGCAGCAAAAGGTTTCTCAAAAAATTTCAATCTAGTAACTTTATATACAAATATGGTTAAATATAACTTTCTTCGTACTTCACTGGAAAACTTTAAATACATCAGAAAGTAACGACATTACAAAATTATATTTTATTTGCTGCTAAGGCCTAAAGATTGAAATAAAGTTGAAATGAAAATAGTTAGGAACTAAATTAAATATTTAGAAATATGGAATACCATAACTGTGGCGATGACTTGTGGCTAAGTGTTAGTACAACGTCCTTTGAGAGGAGAGAGCCACCTACTTCATATTTTTGCCAATATCACAGTGCATCACCTATAACGTCCACACCTATAGGTAAACACCTGAAGTCAAAGTACAAATGTGAAAAGATTGATAAAACATATATTGCCAGCATACCAACAACATGCCTTTTTGATGAAATGTACAAGGATGAGTTAAAAGCGAAACCAAAGACAGGTCAATTTAATGACATTTTGAGGGATGAGACGCAACCGAAGCCAACATTTCGTTGCTGTTCGTGGAACATCAAGCGCAAAGTAGATTCTTCAACTAGAAGAGAGCCCAAGCATTACTGGGGTCGTAATATTATTGAACGTGAGTGCTTAAGTGCAAGGGCTTACAAAAATGATTGGATTGACATGATTTTTAATATATGTTCTTCAAAATCGGTTTTGCACACAATTGTTATTTGTGCTGGTTTACAAATTTATAAATATTTTTATTGCTAAAGATTGTATTTAAAAATGAGCAATAAATCCGAATTTCAGGCAGTTCAAATAACATTTAACTTTCATTTGGAATAACTGTTTTAAAGAGTTTTTATGAGTACTAAGAAACTTAGAGCTAATAGTCTTTGTGCTGTCCACAAAGAAAATTAGATTTATGTGTTGTTATCGGAAGTAGAAAGTTGGTGAAACTCTATTCGAACTACAACAGGTCAAAATTTAAAAGCAATACAAAGATATCTGCTGGATAAGGATAAACATTGGTTTTTTCATGTCATTGGCCCGCTTTTTTGTTGATTTTGGGATTTTATTGCATTCAAGCGATCATCGTTCGATTTATATACATCAAATGGCTTTTTTACTGCTTTGTTTTTATGCATTCCATGTTTGCCAACCAGAAATAAAAAAAAAGATATTAAATAAATTGGATTTGGTTTTTGCATGCAAAATCATTTGTTGCTCATCTTTGAACTTTATCTCTAATATTCTTTTAATCTTGTGAATAACTAAAGCGTAACCCAACTTTTGTGGGCAGAGTTAATGAAGCTGTCTTTTGTTAGTATAATCCACAATGCACAATACACGATGTCTAGACGTGGTAGTTGGGAGCGGAGGAGTTGGAAGTGGCTGTCGGGTTACGTACTACAATCCTTTTGTGCTTGAACTCTCGAATGTCAGCTGTATCAATATTGTTACAGTTCATTTTGTTTGCCCTCCACAAATAAAGTATTTTATGCAACTCCCAAAGCTTGCCGACCGTAAAGCAACTCATCCGGCCCGCTCTGTTCTATTTGCCTTGGATATTGGCCAGTGTCCAGTGGCCGGTTGGAGTCGTATGTGGGCGTGTTTGTGGGCATGGTCTATTGAATTGGCATTGGCAAAACAGTTTTCTGTCGACTTCAGCGGGCCAACTTTGCATGCAACATACAAAAAAAAAATGAAGAAAAAAAGAAAAGATACTAACAAACAACAACCCTTTGGATCAGAGTTCAAATTCCATTGCTGAACTTTAAGTGCTTAAGTTTGATTGATAATTTATGGTGAACTGCTGCTGGGCTCAATTCAAGCGATAGAGATAGCTTCCAAACCAAGTCTATTAACATTTGTTTGCAGCGTATTTAATAGTTTTTCCTAGGCTCCTTTTGGGTTTTATCTCTTAGTTTTGTAGCACTCTTTAATTGCAGACTATAAAATATTGCTCACATATATATATGCAATTGGCTAAAGGACTGAAGTCCTATTGCAAGCATTACATGATTAATAGTACATTTCTGATATAAAAATAGCTAGCACATTACTGAGAGAGCAAAAAAAATAAAAATTTAAGGAAAACTGGGTCCAAGTTGAAATCGGACAAATGCGGCCAGAAAATTTGTGCGCGTGAAGCCGTGTGAAATTTGTTTCTGCTGCCGACGCATTCATAAATAAATAAAATTCTACTTATACAAGTGTACAAGTGTTTTGGTTTGCGCGTGTGTGTGTGTGTGGCAAAAAATTTTTGTGAAAATTCTTTTTATTTTGCTTTCACTTTCATAAAACTTTAAAATATATTACTTAAGTCGAGGTTGGACTACGTCTTGGCCCTTGAAGGTATACATTAAATATGTACCTAAGGATGCATTTAACTGCTAAGAAAAAAATTATTTTAAAATATTTATAGATAAAGACTTTAATATAAAGTCTTCAAGATATTTGTGTTGAAAAAGAAACCCAACAACTAACATTAAAAAGTGTTTAAGTGCATTTCAAAGTCGTTGCAAGTGGGTTCATATTTTGAGCATCATGGCAAGATTTTCGTTTGCAATTTGCAGTTGTGAAGCTTCAAAAGGCCAAAAGCGAGAGCAGCACATTAAGTGCAACACGTTGCGTGTACAGTCCAGTCCAGGGAAACAAAGAAAAGAAAAACGAAAGAAAAATGTTGGAAAATGAGTAGGAAGCGGCAAGCATAAGGAGTTATGCCAGCAATTGTCGACCTTTTAATTTATGAGACTAATGCGGGTCGTTCAAATTACAGAGCTTTACACAAATGCATTAAAACCAGACACACAACAATAAAAAACAAGTAAGAAGGCTCTAGTCGAGAAATCCCGACTAGACGATACCCTGATCCCTATATTTTACGCGTACAGTCAGTGCTTGCAAGTATTTGTGCGTGTGTGTACGACCATACTGTGTAGTGCATACTAAACTTCAAGGTTCCATATCTCCGGTGTTTCTTAACCGATTTTAATAAAAATTTCACAGATTGTTATTATTTTGATTAATAATTAAAATGCCATCTAAAGTTTTTTCAAATTCAAGATTTTATTGTTATCGATCACATGTGTATATCGGAAACGGGATGAGTTATCGAAAATCGAAAACAAACTTGTACTGCCTAGGGATTAGGCGAGCTTAAGTTCGAAATCTGGAGTCTCTAGCTCTTATAGTCTCTGAGATCGACGCGTTCATACATACAGACGGACAGACGGACAGACGGACAGACGGACAGACGGACAGACGGACAGACGGACATGGCTATATCGACTCGACTGTTGATGCTGATAAAGAATATATATACTTTATGGGGTCGGAGATGCTTCCTTCTGCCTGTTACATACTTTTGCACAACTTCATGATACCCTTTTTCCCCATTTTTAATGGGATCAGGGTTATAAAAAATATTAAAGCGAGCAAGTAATGTTTATGAGGTCCCATTGTATTTAGTAAAGTAAAAATAAAATACTCTAATATTAAATTGGAAGTTTAAACTCCTATCTAGAGATAATATATAATATAAGAAGTCTTTTTTCAAATATATCATTTATTTCCGCAATAGTCTGGTATTGATATTGTTTGTGCATAAATCGCAAATAACGCAAATAATTCTAAATATCCAACCAAACAAAAAAGTTTTCATTAAAGAACTTTTTTTTACCAAATGTATGACAGCTAAGTCATAAAGAGGTACTATGTTCATTTTTTGTTTAATAGCCTAGTCAACATGTAGTCCACAGTAAATATTTGCGTTTGAGGAATCCAAAAACTCACTAGTTTATTTGACTTGTTTTTAAAATGAAGTTGGTTTCTATACATCTAAACATGTTTTAGTTAACTTAACTCTGTTTATGTTGTTTGCCAACTTTTTCAGTTGAAAAACTTGGGTAAGAGCATATCCTGTGCAATGCCAACCAACTGTAACTAATTGCAATATTTTTGACATGACATGTAGACAGGACAGTCGCAAGCACAGTAAGGACGCATGGCACAACATACATAGGTAATATAAAAGCAGATGCAAACATACAATAATTATATATATACATATATGCAAATTGTAACAACTTTAAAGTGTAGTCTCAACCCAAAACACATCCTTGCACATCCTTATTCGCGCACATCTTTCGCAGCGCAGTTCAATGCACCGTAAGGACGTGAGAAGGAAATTATTAACTCACAATGGAGCAACGGCATCAGAGACATTTGTGCAGAGCAGATAAAAATTTATTTGAATTTCGCCAGGTGCGGCTGAAGCTACGTAGGATTCCCTTGCTTCGAATTGCTTTGGGTACGTGCTCCACCTGGATGGCAGGCTGACTGGCAATGGAGGATGCGACAGGAAATTCATCAATGTCTGCAGCGTCTGTTGCCCACATCCGCCAACGTATAGCCCCAATGCGGCAGCAATTTTCACTAGAGCTTGAAATTGCCTACAATACTAAGGAGCGATGCAAGCAGAAATAAGCAAAATGTCGGCTAATGACGAGATGATGGTGTAAAACGCAGTACTCGAGCAGGTGACAAGGTCTGTTTTGTGAGGTCGTGGTTATTTACGGACCGGAGACAGCGAGAAAACCTCGCTATATAAAGCAAAGTAACTGCGCATTCTTTCGCTTCTCTATCACTCTTTTCTTCTTCTTTTGTGTTTGTGAATAAGAGGAAATTATGAATTTTGTTTTGTTGCTTTTACCTTTTCATTCTAATTGTGTTTTTTAAAGATGGCAATTTGCTGTTAAGCAGATGTTTAAATAAAATGTTTTTTAATTTTAAAGGTGTACATTTTTTATTTAAGTACTGGTTTCTGGTTCAATATCATGTTATTAATGCAATTCAATTTTTTTTGTTCACCAGTCATCCGTTTATACATCGTTTCAGATAATAGCTTTAACCGTAAGCCTTTATTTTTACGCAAGAGATTAACAATATCCGACTTGTAACTTTCTACAGCAAAATAGACTAAAAGTACTGACAAAAAAAAAAAGAAGAAATTCTCTAAATTTGTGTGAGTATTTTAATCTGACATGGCTCATGTTTGTTATCTTTAAAATCCGCTGTCTGTTTGGCCAGTTGGCACTTGGCACTTGTCAGTGGCATTCGGTGCCAACAACTTGATCCTTTGTCAAATCAGTCAAGCGCACTCAAATGCTCAAAATCCACAAAAGTGACTACCAAAAGCAAGTAAGAGAAAAACACCCAGAGAGAGAGAGAGAGAGAGAGTGAAGCAAACCATCCACAGTATCGCCACACAGATTCAGTATGTGGCAAAGAACTGAACAGTATGGAAATTCACATATTCGTGTGACCGGAAATGTGCTCAGTCAACCAACAGACACACGGAGCTAGTGATGCGATGAGAAGCAACAAAAACATATATATATAAAAAGAGAGTAAAACTTTGAGAATTTTTAAGATTTCCATTAAGCATAGTTAGGAAATGGAAATTGTAAGAAACCTATCATTTGTCTAGAAAGTAGTGCAAGCGCTTTTGATTTTGGACTTGAACTTATATAACAGATCAGAGATGATATTTTAGTATATGGTACATTGTTGTAATACTTTCCTGACCATTTTAATTAGTTTAAGTTGTTTTAAAGCAGGATGGTAAGGTCGCGATACATATAATATATGTGATTAAAATTTAATATTTACATAATTCTGATCAATTTTTTTGAATGCCAATTAAATGACTTTTATTTTTAATTTTAGTTCTTGAATTTTAATTACTTACTTTAATACTTACCTATAAGGCAAATGCAGTCGCATAAAAAAAGCTTTGTTGTAAATTAAAAACCTAAAAATAAATCTCCGCTTTTTTGTGTGTTTTGCTTTGGTGAACTTAATAAAAAAACTCATTTTTCTCTGTACACTTATGCATTATTAATTAATTATTTTATTGATTTTGGTTTTTATTTATATACTTAATTTATATTCGAACTACATTTGCTCATTTTGTAAGTGTGCAATTTACATCAATATTATTTGTTGTTGTTTAGTTTTTTGCGATATTTTTTGTTTGTTTGATTTTTTCTCTATAATTATTGTTTTCTGTCCAACTAACTTAATCGTTACAAATACGTTTTTGGCATTCACATACATGTGTTCAAATGTAATAAGCATTAAACGTAATTGTGTTCAACTATGTTTGCCACATGCTGCCCCTAAGTGCTTTACAAAATAACACACACATACCCACTCACACATAGTGCAATTTACAATACTTGAATGCACTGATAGGAAACATCAATCACAATACTATATATATGTATGTATAGAGTTTATATATATTTCTATTTTGTATAAATATGCATATTTATTTGTAGTTTCTATAGACTGATATTCTATTGAAAATGGAATGTCGCATTCAAAATGATTTGCATTATTCATTTCACAATTGTATTTTCCCACTCAAATATATAATTTTCATTTGATTTGGGTTTTCTTGTTGTTGTTGTTGTTGTTTGTCGTGCATTTTGCAGAATGCAGCGCTTCAATTGCTGCCGTAGTCCTCGATGAAAGTGTCGATTATGTAGCGCTTCACCTCGTTTATCGATGTCCTTTTATTGCTACACTGCAGCCGCTCCTGATGTTCCGGCAGCACCAGCAATTGTTGCAGCTCCCCCTGTGATTATTCAATGACAAATAAATATACGCATTTTATATAGTGCAGTGAAAGTTGTACGGCAATTATCTGCATATTAACTATTATTATGTCGGACCAACGAGCCGTACACGTTATCGGGTCCATGCAGAATTGAAAGTGTATAACGCATACGCAGCGTTGCATTCGCGGATATCGCATTAAGTTGTTTGCGCAATTTATGTTCGTTGTGCCCCACAGCACTCAACGCATCAACGTTGCAGCTGCAATTCTGAAATTGCTTGTGAAATGTCACACAACACAAATTTTCAGAGCGCCCGTGGGCGGTACAATGGGTGTGTAAATCGATTGGAAAAATTAATTTTAACAGAAAAAGCTTTTATCCTTTCGTGGTTGAAAAAAATTTAAAACTTTTGTGTCAAAAGTTTTGTTTTAATATGACGGAAAAAATCTATTAAAACAAAAGAGTTTTTTTTGCGAGTTGAAAGGTCTAAAATAATTTCTATGAAAGTATATTAATGTTTTATAATTGATTTCGATTTATCTAGATTAATAAATGGTTAAACTGTTTTTGATGATGACAACCAGTTAAACTTTTTCAATAGTGTTAAGTTATCGATTGTTGAGCTTCAACAAGTCTCACACACATTTTATTGTTGTCTACTTATGTGTGTGTGTGTGTGTTGGTCAATTATTTTTGGAATTTGTCCCAATACTCACATTAAAGCCACGTCCAATTTCCACATCCGCATCCAGGGGCAGCGTAAACAATCGCTTCGAGACAACAAAACTGTTTGTCCACAAGCAATCGACGTAAATCGATATGAAATCGCCATTTTGTATGCTGTGTGAACGAAAAAATAAACAAGTATAACAACAACAAATGAAACAAAATTGTGGCAACGCGAGACGCGAATAATTAAAATACATACGAGTTTTATATACAGTGGCATAGATAAATGTGCCAACGGCCGATGACAAATGGCGCCCACTTTAACCAAGTGTCAATTTGAACGCCTGCTGCTTGTGTTGTATCGCAAATAAACCCCATGCCCCACACACCCCGCGCATACAGCGACACAAACAGCTCGGGAAATAAAGCAGCGCCACTCGATATTCATGTGTATGAGTGCTTATGAGGATGTGCATATGTGTGTGTGTGACAGTGCGTGCTATTTGCATGTGTGTCAAGTGCGTGTTTCAAGTGTTTTTTCGGCTCTCTCCTATTCTATGTGTGTGTGTGTGTGTGTGTGTTGCTTATGTGTATGTTTTTCATTGACACAGGCGTTTTATGCTAATAAATTAAAAATGCAAATAAAATGAAAGTGTCAACGACTGTCGACGGCCAACAAACCGCAAATAAACACAAACACCAACTAGCACACACACATATATATATACACCCTCAAAACACACACTGATTGCCAATTTAGAATATCAACAACAACTCCAACAGCTGCTTTAGAAATCTCTCCCCCTCTCTCTCTTTCTCTCTCTCTCTCTCTCTCTCTATCTGACTGTCTATTTGTAAATCCCTTTTCAGTCACACTTACCTGATGGCCACTTGATGCCAGCGATAATCATATAAGTTGAATTTCACCGGCAACATTTCCGTTGTATTGTCGCGTTCCAAATACAAACGCAGTCCGTCTTTGCACGCCTCCAGATACAGATTGTGTGTCACATTGCGTATGGAGAATATTGTCGACGCATTTCTCGTATCATTCTGCCAATAAGCGAGAAAGAGAGACAGAACATGAAACGTTAATGAAACTGGCTGCTGACATTTATAATGGGATTATAACGGTCATTTATGCTTTAAGCTCATGATTATATAACATCCAAACAGTAAGTTTAGTCAATTACAGTTTTGATACTAATTTAAGCAACTTGCAAATCCCTTTGTGTAAGTATCAAAGTAAGTAAATAACCATAGAGATGAACCAATTTTCATTTTAATATATTTATAGCTTGTTTGATAAGCTGTAACTTTTTTTTGTTGGCTTACCTTCGCTCTCAGTGTAATCATCAGAGTGAAATTAAGCATATTCCGCCAGCTGCGAATGTAGCCCATATTTGAGGGCGTTGATGGGGAGGGCACGCCCATCGAAACTGCTGTTGTCAGATCCGCCAACTCAGCAGGCAAACCCATTGGCACACTATCATTATTGTTGGTCGTTGTTGACAACTCCTCGTTGACCGGCGCCGGCAGTTTCTTATAGAACTTTAGCAAATCGCTGATATCATCTGTAAATGTGGGTGACGGCGAATGTCAGTTGTGCAGGACATGCCCGTATATATAGGGTAAGTATTATTGTTGCAACACTTACCGCTGCACTCGAAACTGTTGCAGTTGCGCTGCTCTATGTTGTAGCCCTCACAGAGCAGTGTGGAGAACGCTAGACTTTTGGCTGCTTTACGTTTTTTGTGCTGATTATCTGTACGTGTCCTGCGACGGTCATTACGTGCTACTCGAGCCGTCGGTACAAAGCGTACACTTGTGCCCCCTGCTTCATTAACGTCGCTTGTTTGTCCTGTCGATGTAGTTGTTGCTGTTGCTGCAGTTTCTGTCGTTATCTGTGTATATTTATTCAGCAGTTTGGTCATCGGCTGTAGGTAGTCACCATCTGCTGCTGGCTGCATCATCAGCATCGCATCCTCGCTATCACCTCCCTCAACCTCGTTGGCATCGTTGTCATGGCTGGGCACTTCATTATTATCAGCATTGAATGAGGCTGTTGCTGTTGTAGCAGCAGCAG
The DNA here is from genome assembly GCA_035044605.1 of Scaptomyza cyrtandrae. Lineage (NCBI taxonomy): Eukaryota > Metazoa > Arthropoda > Insecta > Diptera > Drosophilidae > Scaptomyza > Scaptomyza cyrtandrae. Next base: position 19,226,573 of record JAWNNS010000640.1, read on the forward strand.
CAGCAGCAGCAGCGGCACTGACATCATTATTTGCCTCGTCAGCTACCACTTCAGCTTCGCCCACATTCAACTCTTGCGCTTGCTCCAGTTGATTTTGTTGCTCAACCTCAAATTCATCCACCTCTTCGTCTCTGTCGTCAACGTCATCGTCGTCATCCAGATTCAGATTCAGATTCATATTCATATTCATGTTGATGTCTACGAGTGGATTGTCCAGCAGACAGCGTCGGAAACGTTGCTGCACACCTTTGCCACAGGTTACGCTGCACAGCGTAAAATCGCTCCAATCGTCCCAACCTATAATTGATAAATTGGATATCTCTTGAGAATTCATTGACAGTTTAAAGAACTTCATCAAATGATATTACAGTTTTAAGTCACTTGAAGAGTAATGAAAACCAAATTATTATAGAGAATCAATAAAAAATCACATTTTTTACAGTGCCTTGAGTATGTGAAAGTATATCTATCCAACCTAACAATTTTATAGCATCTTTCACTATTAAAGAGTTATACAAAATTCATAATTTGAATTTTACAACTGTGTGTAGAATAAAAGGCAACCTGATAAACGAAAGACATGATGGAATACGCAAATGAAGTCCTGTCGAATGGCATGGAAACGAATATCAAAGCAATAATTGGGAAATTTGGTCATGTGTATTTGCTTTTAGTTCAAAGTAAAAATAAAAGGTTAACCGGTTAATATCGTTGGGAAATTTACGAGTCTTGATTGTCAAAGAAATTAAACAAGACCTTAAAGATATTATTAGAATCGTTGCAAGCTTATTCATTTCATTCAAGACTTAAAGCAAGGATTTGGCGATGTGTTTTTATTTGGTTGCTATTAAAAACATTTTAACAACAATATTTTAAAGTCCGAAATGAGGTTACCTATCTATAAAAACTTAGTATGTGTGTTTTATCTACATTTCTATGTTATATTTTAAGATATCTTTTCATGTATTTTTTTTGTTTCTACGTATCTGTGTGTATCTTTCTTTACATGTAAGTCACAATCGTTTGGTTTTTATGCTCTGCTTTTACCGCAAAGACCTCTTGAATTGTTGCCAACATTCGTTAGTGTGTGTTTGTGTGTGTGTTAGCTTTTGTATGTTGTTGTTGAAGTTTGTGTGCGTGTGTGTGTGTTGGGTTATGCTATCTATCTCTTGACACAAAAGTCAAGTGTTACTTTCCACAAGTGCTGCTGAATGCGCCTCGTGTGCTTGTCCTGTCAGCACAGGAGGATAATCGGACACATGGACCACAGGCAGACAACCTAGTCAAATGCTGCGTCATCATCATCACCATCATCATCATCATCATAGAAATATCTGCTGTACACTAGTACAAAATATTTTCTTTTTCGTTCATAGAATTTATCGCCGATACTTGTCTGTGCACACAGGCATGACGACAATTTGGTTTAGCAATTTCGATGGGCTGCCAGCTATCAATCTTCATCCCAGATTAGTTGATTAGAAATATGAAAGGAAAAAACCATGCAACATGAAGTCTGTTAAAGTTGCAACATAATTTACTTAAGCTTCTTCGCTTTTCGAAGCTATTAAGTTAAAACCAAATTATGATTGAATATAGATGTTTTGTGGTTGAGGACATCTTCAAGGAATAGCAATCTTTTAAAATTTCGTTTTTAAATGCTATTACCTCACAAAGAATTTTTGTAAACAAAACTATTTTCTTTTAGATAGCAAAAACTAAAGCAACAAAATACCAAAAAACTTTAATCGTTGTTCTTTTGGTAACTAATGGCAACTAAGTTTGATTGGCCGACAGTATGCTCTTCCATCTTGCTAGTTTCGCGCACTAGTTTACTAAATTCGAACCGGAGATGCTCGTTAACTCAACAAACATCCGCAAATGAGATTTGCTGAACAATGCAACCGGCAAGCGAAACGCGATTAACAAGCGGAAGTGCCCTTTAGCAGGAACAACAACAACTACATGGGGCTTAACTTACCTAAATGCTTCCAGATATGATTCTCGAATTGCGGTGTCCAACGATGCAGGCCGTTGACGCTGATGTGAAGCACATCCTTGTCGCTGGACACATCATCAGCACCAGCACCAGCAATGCCACCTAAGGCTGAGCCCAACGATGGTCGCTGCAACTGCATCTGCATCTGCCTGGAGGCCAAAGCGGTGTAACCCGTGCCAGTTACCGCTGAGGCAGGCAGCAATTTGCCAAAAGCAATTAATTCCGTGGGCAGCATTTTCAGCATATTAGCATCGAAGCATTGCAGCGGCTGCAATGTGGCATTCAGTTGTCTACACTCAAGGGAGATCGGAAGGGAAATAAAAAGGGGAAAAGAAGGCCAGTTAGTGTGTTGGTTAAAGCCAATAAAGAGTCAGCACAAAATGAAATACCGCACATAGCCCCTAAAGGAAAGGTGTGTGTGGGTTTTTGTAGCTGCTGTTGAATATTCAATAAACTAACTTAAATTAATTGTGGCTGTCCTCAAAACGAAATTTATTGTTTGATTTGTTAACTTAATAGCTTTAAGTTTTTAAAGCTAGATATTGCTATTCAATTTTCAAAATTAAAATTAGAGGTTAGCTAAATAAGTAATATACAAATATTAAAGTCTTAGCTTAGTAATCCCAAATTGTACACATTTATAACATTCCCAAAAGTAAGCCAAATTCAAATATTCAATAACATTATCTTGTTATGACTTATTCTTCGCAATTTTTAAAAAAATATTCTCGAAATTTGTTATTCAAAATAAATATTGTTTTACCTTACTGTAGACTTAATTTTAACATGTGTAAAATGCTGTTTGAACTACTAAGTGGCACTTACCCCTCATATTGATAGGCAGCACCACTCCCACCGCTCCAGCCACTTGAGCCGGTAACGCTGCCAAAGCCGCTGCGTCGTCCACCGCTGCCAAAGTTGCCGTCAGAGTTGCTCGATGTGCCATAGCCACCATCATCAGCAGCGGCACCGTGGGCCATTTTAAGCAGCGAGGCGCCTTTGTATATCGTTTCCGGTGTTAATGTTATTAAAATTGTGGCAGACTGCGACACGTAGGCGGATGCGCCAGCTGCCTGCTGCTCGCCCAACTCGGCATCGGTGAAAATGCGAGCGGCAAGAGCTTTAACTATAACAGGACTGGTGCGAATAAGTTCTGCGATGCCTTTGTGTGCACAGCGTCGCCGATCTGCTGTCGGCGTTGACGTTGGCGTTGGCGTTGCAGTTGTCGGTGCTGCTGTCGTCGCAGACGCTGCTAGCAGCGGCAGCAGCAGCATCCAAATGGCTGGGAAGTGTGTAAGGGAAAGGAGATTATGTCGCTTGGCTGAGCTCATCTCTGATGCAGCTGAAATAGACGCCATTGACTGTTCACACGTACTATATATATATATAAAGATTGATATATATATATTTTTTTTTATCTATTTGATTGCACTAGCGAAAATCGCTCAGGTTGGCATTGCAGTTTTTATCGCACTTTGGCTTCAATTTTCCTTCGTCAAAAGTCACGTTCCGCTCCTGATTCCTTTATGGGGACACCCACCGAGTGCTGAGCGCACTTAAAACGCGTTGACATTCATTTCTATGCTGCTGCAACGATAAAAAGCAAACGGAGCAATATAATAAAAGACAGATAGTTATAGAATGGACAATAAGTAAAAATCATTTAAATAAAATTGAATGTTATGCTCAGGTAAACCAAAATTTATGATTGTGAAGGGCGGTCCGAGAATGAAAGAAACGTGGAGAAAAATAAGTTGAAGTGAGAAGAGATGACTGTTCGTCAGATAAGCCATGGAGCATGATGTTTAAAACTGAAGAGAGAAAAGCAAAGTGAAGTGAGCAAAAAGATGGGAGTGAGAAATGGAAAGAATGCAAAGTTGGGTTGGGAAATGAAAAGTGAACTTGCTTGAAAGATGAGTAAAAGTATGGTTTGATGAGAAGTAAGATCTAAAGTGAGAAGCGGTACGAGATTTGAGGATAGAAGTGCCGTGAAGAGGAAACAGCAAAGAGTAGAAAGGAGGTGAAGTAAAAACGGAAGTAAATTGAAATGAGAAACGATGCAAAAAGAGAATTAAGCATAGGAACGTGGAGTGGAGGGAATAAAGAATGCTATTTAAGTGCAGTATTCCAGCAGTTAAAGACGAAAAGAGAAATTAAAAGGTATAACAATAGACACCGAAAGGATTGACGGAATAATCAAAAAGACTTTAGAACACAATCAGAGTACGTGAACGAAATGTCCAGCAAAGAAAAAGGGAAAAATAAACAACTACTGCTAGGGATTAAAGTATTAAAAGTTTATCCTGAATATTTATATGGTTAAAATTGCTCAATGCAGCTTAAACTTCATAGTTCTTGATTACCTAATACTATTATTACAACTACCACTTCTGTGTGAGACAATTTCCTCCTTGCAGAACTCAGCTATTTATTTGCATATTGTCCAAGAAATTGGCACATTTAAACTTAAATACGCTTCTGCCCCCTGCGCTCTTTGAGGTCGAACTCACATCGAATGGAACGTGCTTGGAACAACTAATCCATGCCCAATGCGGCTGCAGTGTTGGCTCATGCTTAATGTTTCAGTATGCAATTTATTGCAGCCATTAAAATTGAAGATACGTAGTCATGTTTCCTTAACTCCTTGTGGCTGTGGTATCAGTTGCACCGATACACACTGCTCGCCTTCGTTTTGCCAACTGACCACAGCAATAATTAAACGCAATCCTTTGGTGCAGTCAATTTAAGATATTTGCTCTGGTCAGCAAACCAACTGACCCAATCTCTTTTACTCTCCCTTACTTATGAACAGAAGTTGTGGATGGGATGGTAAAGCTTGTGTGTTGGCCATCAAAGTCAATGCATTCGCTTTCATATCCTGCTGCAGGAAATAAATATCTCGATTAAATATAGAACGAAAGAAACGCAATTGCAATGCTTTGTCCATTTGCAGGATGCCGACTGTTCGCCTTTCCTTGCCTTGCTTCGCCCAATATAAACGTGCAATAATCAAATAGATTTTTTACGCACATAAGCTCGCTTGCAGCGCCTTTACTCGTCTGCACTCTGAACCCTGCACCCTCCATCCATTGCTTAGCTTGGTGCAGAACATCCGGCTGCTGAAACAATGCGAGTAATAGCAGAGCAAAACATTTTGCCAAATAAATGTTGGCCACTGCCTCCTGGCCATGTGTGTGTGGGGCTAACAAAGTTACGACTGGCACTGAAATCATTCGGTATGTGCATATCCTGCAGGATGCAGGCGAATACAATTTTTTTCCTTCTCTTTTTTCTTTTTGTTGCAAACTGAAGGAGTTATGTAAAATAAAAGCAACCGGCCGTGCAAAATTGAGCTTTCAATTGTTTTATAGCATTTTTTGACCCAGTAAAAAAGAGACGAAGACGAACAGCACCAACAACAACATCAACAATATATATATATAGACAAGAATCCGGTCATGTCTAGCGTAGAAGCGACCAAGTTATGGTCCAAAGGTTGCCCCTATATCTCTATGGGGTACAGCTTCGCCCACCACCTTCTCCACCTCACCCATTCTTAATTCCATTCCGTTGGCATATCCATTTTGCGACCATTCGTCAGGTCACTTTCAACTTTCAGCAGAATCTCCAGGGGCGGCAATCAGAGTAATTGTTATTGCTTTTTGCTTAACCATTGCCCTTTGTAATCCTTTTTGTTGCATTTTTTGTGTCTGTTGTTGCATTGTTAAACATTTTTTGTCTTTTGCATATAGACAAAAATTGCATCTTGTCACAAACTGCTAAAAGCATTTGAGTTTCACATGAACTAGTTATAAGGCTACAGCAATGGAATTTCCAATCAAATTAGTTTATTCGGTTGGCATCTTCAGAAGCATAATGGTTCAATTACAAAATATTTTTGTTTTCTCAATTTAAATTAGCCAAACGTTATAAATACTTTTTGTAGCAAACAAAATATTAAAAAACGCAACAAAGAAAAATATTTCATTTTTTAAAATTAACTAAAAATTCCTCTCAAATAGTATTTCAACAATTTTCCTGATACTCTCTGTTTCATTTTTTATTTTTTTTTGTTAACTGTTAGCTTTGTGACACTTGCAACGGCTCGTCAAAAAATGATTTTTATAGCAATCAAATGTTTTTTTTTTCAATTAAAATATATTTCAACATTTTTTTTCTGTTTTCCCAGGAAGTTTGTTGCCTCAATCAATTTGATGTGGGGCCAGTTGTCGACCCGTAACCAGCATCGACTGTTTCAGTTTTTCAACAAAGTAAAACCTTAAAAAAAAAAACAAAATCAAACGAAAGAGAGAAAAAAAACAAACATTTCGTATGCGATTGAATAATAAAAACGCAAAGCAGACAAAAAAACAAATATGTTGTGAAAAAAGGGCAACATTAAAAAATGAGAAACCATTATTAAAAATAAATTGAAGGTCTGCTAAATGTGTCCTAATGTTTGTGTGTGTATGTGTGACTCTTTGTATGTGTATGTGTGTGAGGGTTTGTGTGTTTAAGTGCGTAAGTTGGTCGTTTCGTTAGCAATGCTCGACATGATTGAATATCAAAAGCCAGTTGCCAAACGCAAATCTCTGGCATGTTTCGTAGCGACTTCCTACGCACATCATCCAAACTCCCCTCCCAGCACCATCACTATCCCCACCTCTCGGGTAACAATGTGAGGAGCGGCGGGTCGAAAATTTAACAAGTACGACTCTCATAGGACTCGTAAAACTGATAGCCCCCCACCCACACAGAGCATGCAGACCCGGGCCAGAGTTGAAAAGCTCCGCACGTTTTCGTTAAGTTCTACAAGTGGCGCAGAAGGAATTTTGACAACAGCTGGATCCCAGGTCTCTTTGTCTGTCCGCCGGCCTTTCTGTCTCTATCTCTGTCTATCTGCCTTTCTGTCCTGTCTGGAAGGCAAATTTTCTGCATAAGCCAGCAAATATATAAATTTTATGCACAAATTATGCCTTAAATGCCCCATCGGACGAGTCATTTTGTTGTTTGTTGGGGTCCCAAAGTCGTTGTGCGTTCCACACGTATACGCAATTATCCTCGGGGACAACTGTCGTGTTTTATCACTACGAATGATTAAGCTACCGAAATGTTTTAAAATTAATTTTATAGTGTCACCTCAAAATGAGACAGCCATTGACCGTAATCTGCCATTCACTATTATACGGATTACGGGCAACTGATATTCGCGTCCTTTACATTAATAATGCTTGCTGCGCTCCGTACTTAAACCACAATAAAAACTGCTAACGAATAGCCAATTTCTAAAGCATATGCCACACACACTGTGGAAAAGATAATGGTAAAAGAAAACTACCTAACACACATTAGAGCTCAAGTTTAATGGCGCATATTCCGCATGCCATAGTAATGATATAAAAAGCACATCTCAGTAGTTTGAAAGGTGTCCGTTACGTATCCGTTGCCAGACAACCGCCATCCGCTTGTTTTTTCTCGCTTTCTCTTTTTTTATTCGGTGTTGCTGGCATAATATGTAAATTATTTTGCACCCAGCACAGTTGATGGGGAGAGAGCGAGAAAGCGAATGGGGAAAGGGAATGCTGGTTGGTTGGATGCGCTATGATTCCGTTGTTTGCTGACGAACTTTATCAATGAACGCAAGAAATTCCTGCATAACAATTGGATTCGCCTGCTTCGCTTGGTTCTGATGCCCTTCTGTAGGGTCGTTGTGCTTAGATATGAGAAATGCAGTTTCGAGACTCTAAAGGATTATTTTTGTTAATATTTAGGCATGTAACTTCAACACCGAAAATGATCTCATTGTATTATGAAACAATATCAAAAGTAGTTTGTTAAAAAAATCGGTAAGGGTATTTTAACTTTACCATACTGCATACAAGTTTTTCTTGATTTCTTTTATCTGTTTTTCCTTTTTTTTTATACCCTGATCCCATTAAAAATGGGAAATAAGGGTATCATGAAGTTGTGCAAAAGTATGTAACGGGCAGAAGGAAGCTTCTCCGACCACATAAAGTATATATATTCTTGATCAGGATCAACAGCCGAGTCGATATAGCCATGTCCGTCTGTCCGTCCGTCTGTCCGTCTGTCCGTCTGTCTGTCCGTATGTATGAGCCAACCGATCTCAGAGACTATAAGAGCTAGAGACTCCAGATTTCGAACTTAAGCTCGCCTAATCTCTAGGCAGTACAAGTTTGTTTTCGATTTTCGATAACTCATCCCGTTTTCGATATACACATGGGATCGATAACAATAAAATCTTGAATTTGAAAAAACTTTAAATGGCATTTTAATTATTGATCAAAATAATAACAATCTGTGAAATTTTTATTAAAATCGGTTAAGAAACACCGGAGATATGGAACCTTGAAGTTGAGTATGCAGTATGCAGTATGGTCGTACACACACGCACAAATACTTGCAAGCACTGACTGTACGCGTAAAGTATAGGGATCAGGGTATCGTCTAGTCGGGATTTCTCGACTAGAGCCTTCTTACTTGTTTTTTGTTGGTACCATGCATGTGGCCATATTAAATTCCGATTTTATTGATTTATGTCTTACGTCTTCTCCACTTTTTATTCACTTAGACAGCAGCAACAGCTCTACGCATCTGTCTTGGCATTGACAATGATAATATAATCACTAAAGAGCGTTTGTTTCTCTCGTTTAAAACAGCAAATGCTGGTATTGATTTTTCTCAAAGGATATGCTTTTTGCTCCTGTTTAGCTGTGTGTCGAAGCTTTTTATCTATTTTATTGACATTCTGTTTAATAAATAATTTAAAGCATTCTTGACAAGAAAGATTAAGAATTTTAACAGTTCTCAAACTTATTTATTTAATTTTGTAAACATTTACAAAGCTGATGGACTTATAAGGTCAAATCAAATAACCAGTTTCCCTATTCTTTATATCGTATAGAATGAATTTACACAAGTCTTAAGCCTTAAAATATGACTTGTACTTAAGAAACTCAAAAGCAGAGTTCCTTTTCACTAATTTCCGCATTCATCAGGCATTTAAATGACTTTATTTCGACACCAATTTCAAACAATAAGGATTTTACGCAAATCCACTTAATAACTAAAACGAATAGTCGCAGACGTCGAATATATATTTCAATTTTCAGCTTCTCTGTATTATGCAAAGTCATTTGAGACGAAAGTGAATTTATAGCCCATCAGCAAACAACAGGCAACAAACAACGACAACCAAACTACAACAACAGGCAACAACAAGCAAGCCACAGCAACAGAAACAAAAACAAAAACAAAAGTCCAAAAAGGTTGTGTGCTCCATTAACCAAATGCCTTGGCACCGGAAAATGAAAGGATGTTTAATGTGGTCGTGCGCCCGCAGCGCATTCTGGCTAAATTTATGCGCACAATTAATTTTAAAATCCTAATCTCAGACAATATCAACATGGTTGCAAGAGAAACGAGATTCATGCGGAAAATACCGCATCGAGTATATGTAAAATAAACACCTGCTCTGTGTGTGTGTGTGTGTTTGCGAGAGTATTATTGATATACCCGAAAAAAGAAAATAATTAAGTACGAAGTATATTAATGTGCCTGACTAAGAAATATCCTGCACAAATTTAGACATACCATCGAATATGTTGCAGGTTAACTTTTTAAATTGTTTGGGTTGTTGCTTATTGATAGAAATAGGGAAAAACACTCAAGTTCTAATACTAATCAACTCAGCTGTAAGTTTCCTTAAAACCATTTTCTTGGCATTTATTATGCTAATTTTGGACACAGTTTGATAAGGGAGAAGAACAATTTTTATTTGTCAATCTCGTCGGGGCAATTAATTAAAATCAAAGCGGCTTATTTACTAATTGGACGGGGCTCCCCATTCCTTATTTTCGGCAAACTCCCTCTGATTAGGCGCGCCCTCTTCAAATACCCAGAATGTAGGATTTGCTGGTTGGCTGGGCTGATAAGCAGCAGCGGTAGCAGTTAATGTTAACTGTTAACCCGTGGGATTTAAGTGGGCTCCATCATGGTTTACTGAGCACATCAAATGCGAACTTTATAGGTAAAGATGACCGCCTAACTGAAAACTGCTCCTTTCGCTCTCGCTCTCTCTCTCTCCCTTTGTACTTATTACTACTCCATTCTATTCGCTGTGCAGACGATAATTACAATGCCACTTAATGGTATAAGAGCTATAACCATGGTGCCCTGCTGCCTCCTGTTATGTGCGCCTCTTAAATGCTTATTACATTATTCGTTTAAAGCTCAGGAGCGGTCCATAAAAGTTTAGTCAGGTGTGTTCTCAGTGAGTATAATATTAAATGCATTTTTTTTTAATGCTGTGCAACTTTGAACTTAAATGGAAAACATTGTTGAAACTTGTGTTACCTAAACACTTTTGACAAAGTTGTCTATGAATTTACACAAAATTTCCGCTAAACTACCCGCTAAGTGGCTTATTCCGCTCCTGTGTTGTTGTTGGTGCTCATAAATTATGAACATTATCGCTAAGAACATTTAACTTGCAAATTACCATAGATCAGAGCAAACTACCACACAGATGCGAGCGCTATACACACACACACACACACTCATACAATTACATCTATTCAACATTGTGTATGTATATTTAAATTTTTATTGCATTCCATATAGAAATATCGGGAAATAACTTTTGCACATTACAAAAGGGTGCACATTAACAAGTTACCTCGACTATTCTTATCTCTCTTCTATCCTTTTCCTTTTCTCTCTTTTACTTTTGTTGTGCTTTACATTAGCAAACGTTTGTCTGTTTTTGGCCCATTGCCATCAACAATGCAATCTTTTTGTATAACATAAAATTTTGACTCGAAAATGTTCCTTAAACGTGCTGTCTCTCCCCCACATTCAATTATGCAGCATGCGGCACATGTGTCCCTTGCAGCACACATTCTTGAGCCACACACACAAATACAACAAGCGCATAAATCAATCTACAAAGCAGGCTATAAGGGAGTAAAAGACTTTGCAGACTCATATATATATATATTTTTTTTTTTGTGGTTACTTTGGGTATTTTTCATTTGTACTCTTTCGTCTTTTTACATATCTTTTCTTTTTGCTGTTGTCAGATAAAAAGTGAAAGAATCAAAGCTGGTTTTCATTAAAGTCAAGATGACAGGAATTTTCAATTCAAATTATGTTACAATGTTGAATTAAGTAAACGATTTTTTTTTGTAAATCCTCAGAGACCAAATCAACTGAATTGAATTATTAATGATAGGTGTGTATGTAAAAAATTTTGATGAAAAAAAGGGTATCTATTGGTCGGTTAAATCTGTTAACCATTGCCACTCACCTTCTGCTTGTTGTTTAAGATAACCTTGCCACAATGCTATTAAGTATCCATCATAATAAATTTTTGGCTTTCAGTTGCAAAGGCAAAAGTTAGTACTGCAAATAAATAACATTTGCAAATGTCTACAATAAACACCGGGAAACACACAAACACACACACACACACACAGACACTACTAAATAATGACCTTGTTTATTATGTTTGAGGATTCGTAATTTTATTCTTATTGCAGTTCGCTTTTAAGCTGCTCATTCCTTGGATTTCACACTTGAAGAAATAGACACACACATTGTTAGCTGGAATTGTCTCAAAGCGCTTTTAATAAGTTTGCACAGCAAAAATGTATTTCTTACAGCAAAGTTGATCTAAAACTTTTAATTAAATGTTTATGTTCGTTCTTTGTAGTTTTTGCATATTTTGATTTATGCTTGAATAACTTAAAGTTGCCCCCTTTGTATAATTTATTCAATTGAAATGTGGCAGGCGTTGATTCGTTCACACGAATAATTAAACAAGTTCGTATTAGACACATTTACTTTTGTGGCACTTCAAATTGACTAGACAAATAAAAGTTAACATAGAAAATAAAGAGAAAAACTTAATTTATAAATAAAATGCATTTGATCAAAGTTTGAGGCAACAATTTTTGGTTTAAGAAACCACAAAGAACAAATTTGATATTGATTCAAGGATGGACAATAACACACAGGTCTTAGCCAACAACTCAAATTTAATTATGGCTTTGTCAATTATTTAGCACTTTTCATTATGTTTGTTTTCGTCAAAGTGTTTTATGGCCCAGCTAATATATTTGACTAATTTTAACCACAATCAATAGCCAATTAAAGTTGATTTAATTGAATTTCGTAACATCATGCAACACACAGTTTCAACTTTGCGCCACAAAACTGTTTTAATTAAAACTCAAACTGTGAATTATGAAGTTTGACATTTTGATAGGTTTGCTAGAACTTTGTTAACGAGTCAATTTTGGTTGACATGGCCACAGTAAAGAACTTTACACACTTTTCAAATTTGTATACGCAACAATCATCTACAAGTTGTCCAACACAAGTTTTAAAATGAAAACTTTTTGTCTTGGCCAAGTTTTTGTTTTTGGAAGGCATTCAATGAACGCGCCGCGAGCCAACTGATTGCCAAATGCTTGAGGCAGCTGCTTTTATACTGTGGAAACGCAACAACAGCAATGCGTCTGCGCGGATAAAACGATGTTTGGAGTCAAGTTGGAATGCCGGCTGTGGGCGCTGCTCTTTTAGCCAGCTCTTGGCGCCGCTTTGTTTACAAGGCGACAGCTGAAGCCAAACTGCTGCCAAAGACTTGGCATTGCAAACTCAAATGCTGTTTAAGATGCTGCTGAACATGTGTGTTTGTGTGTGTGTGGATATTACATTGAAGTTTTAATTGAATTGCGGCTGCAAGTTTTTAACTGCATTTTGTAGAGCTGCTACAAAAGGTGTGAGCAAAGTTTTTACCAAAAAACTTTATAGCTTTAAAGTTTTTCACTTTTGATGCGAGGTTATTGCTGCTGCAATTTTTTCTTATTTGGTTCATTATTTCGTTGTTGTTTGGTTTGCTTTTACTTATGCTCTTTGTGTTTTTTGGCCTCAAAATGCAGTTAAGCAAATGCTAACTTAAAACAAAGCGCACAACACGCATACGCCTTGTAGTTCGTGTGAAGGCAGACGCTCAAAAGTAGGCAACATAAAATGTTTACTTGTCCGGGTGTTTGTGTGTGTGTGTGTGTGATTGTGTGCGCGTGTTGAACACCTGTTGTTATTGTTGTTTAGCATGTTGTTGTTGCTGCTTCTGGTTCTGTTGGTTGTTGTTGGCCTTAACATGTTTTCTACTTTGCCTTTTCTGTAGATACCGCTTGACGCAAAAGTTTTGATTTCGCTTTTGTTTCTGTTGCCGTTCGTGTCGCTCCCCCCAGCCTCTTGCTCCTCTGTTGTTTTGTTGTTGCCATGGTTTATAAGCTCCCTGGCAGGTGTTTTGATTTATTGCGGTTTGGTTAAGTGCAAGCAGCACCAACTTCATTTTAATCCCCTTTGTTCGCTGCCACAAGGTTTCGTGCATTTTGCAATAGCAACTTTTGTCCACGAGACAAAACAGAAAAGAGATTTGAAAATGAAGATTATGTATATTAAAAGCGAGAAGTTTTTTGATAAAAATTTATTTGCTTGGCAATATTAATGGGGACTTAAATATGACAGATGAGATTATATATGATATACAATTACAATTGAGATTATAAATTTATCTGAATCTCATGATGATTTAATGTTTATGAGCTTAAAGAAAATTAAAGGCAACAATATTAATCGCTTAAGAACTTTTAACAACAATCTAAGAACATTGAGATAAATTATTTAAGTCCAAAATTAATGTTTAATTTATATGCTATGAAAACAAAAGTTTGCTTATTCATTACGGCTTTCCGAAAAAGTTTTTAAGCTATCGGCTTCTATGCATTTCGAACTTATTTCGTATGCTCTTTATCTGCTGTGTTAACCCACTTAGAACAATTTAAGCACTGTGCCAATTTCACACCCCCAACGACTACTTCAACATCAAACAGCAACAACAAAAAACATCGTCCGATTCGATTCTTTGTGCGGCTGATTTGTTTCAACGCTAATTACAATTACGTTCCCATGGGTTTTGCGGGTTTTTCATTTTAAAAGGGAAGTGTTGGGTCTAAAACTGTGTAAAGCGGCTAGCGACAAAGCCCCATCAAGCCACCAAAACATACCCATGCATATTTTATTTTCTGTATAGTCCAAAAACGTTGCTGGCAAATTGCCTACACTCATTTCCCCTATTTCCACCATTTTCCACATTTCCATTTGCCGTTTCTATGTCTACTCTCGGAGCACTGTTACAGTCACTCTGATATGTTTTTTTTTTTGGTTTTTTTTAATTCTCTGACCACGATTCGTTTGGCATTTTGCAAGTGTAACTTAATTTGTTGCCCCGGCGTCACAGTCGACGTCGTCGTCATCGTTCGCCGCAGTAGCCAAAAACCATTTCGTACATGCACAATTTTGACACTCAACCCCGCCCATCCAACCACCCCCGCCACGCCCAATTACAAGTACATATGGTCTGGTCTGGTCGGGTTTAGTCTATTTTTGGACTGGGATGGGCTGGACTGGGCTGGCCTGGAGTTTTCATTAGTACTCAATTAATGGAGCATGATCTTAATGGCTTTTCAACAACAGGCAGCGTCCAAATCAAGCTAAACCGAATCAGCCTAACGCCACCCTTGAGTAAAGGGAGCGAGGTGGGTGGCAGTGAGGCGTGACGTCAGCTAAGTGCGCCAAATCAGCACAACTCTAATCGGAGGAGGTCACACGCAGAATGCGAATGGAAAGGATGCAAGGCGCACGATGCGACTGAGCGTGCTATGTGAGACTCTCGTTTTGAGAGGCAGTCAAACCACAAAGTCTGCAAAAAGTTTATTACTGTCCAAAAAAGCCAAAAAAAAAAAAAGAAAGAAGGAAAGCTGTTTGGCCACAAGCACTCAAATTCACCAAACCCCACTCTAGAACCACAAACAAAACTACATCGAGAAAGAAAGATGTGTGGTAATTGCTTTGTGTAAGTATGCGTGGGTGTGTGTGTGTTTGTATGTGTGCCTTGAACATTTCATCAATTATGTGTTGTGGACCAGACGTCAATATTTCCATGACTGGTTGAGGCAGTCGTCCTCTGTTTACCGTCCCCTGCCCCTACAGCTGTTGATTGGTTTATGGCTTTGAAGTCTCATTTAGCCTAAAAGACCGAATGATTGATACGGTTTATATGTTGCTCAAAATATTGTGCTTAGTTGGCAAAAGTAATCGGTAAGTGTTATAATAATTATTAAATATAATGGTTTTGTAATAACCGGATAGAATTCTTGTTGCAGAGAATATTAAAAGAAAATATATTTATTAAATCGAGTAAGCTACAGAAATAAGCTTTTAACACAACTTTAATGTGTTTGGTAGTTAAGGAAATTAAATTGATTTGAGTAAGTTGGGATAGACAAACGATCTAATTAAGTATTTTCTCTTTAAACAAATAACTTGATACACAACAAATGCTTAAATAAATGATGTTTGAATTAATCGCTGTAGCATATAGAAAGAAATGAAAAAAATATATTAGAGTTATAATAGTATTTTATATAAAACATTTTATTTAAATGTACAATAAACACACAGAATTAATTTAAAAGCTTATCATTAAACTTTAACATTTAACATTCGAGTTTTGTGCTTTCAACTCCCATACTCCCTTGTCATATTTCTGTAGACAAATATTTACATAACTTAAGTATTCCCAATCAGCACTGATCAGTGCCGCACTCCCTTTACAATTGCCTGCTTAAATTTAAACCTGAAAGCTTATGCTAGCTTTATAAAGACAGTGCATGCAGACATAAATTTGAAGAAACAGCCGCTTAAAAAATTTAAATATTTATTTTGGCAATTCGTGCACAAAATGTTCAATACCTCTTTTCTTTTGGGGTGCTTAGTGCTTAGCACTTACTGTACCATCGCCACCGCCCCCCCTAACAGATGTCTGGCCATATTCAATCAGTGTAAAATGCAAAACGTAATAAGAAAGAAAATACAAAAAATCAATGGCGTGCGTTGCCCTCCCTCAACTGGGCCCAGGGAGTAAATGGAGAAGGTGGAAGGTGGATAACAACTGGTCGTGCAGTCAGTGAATGCCGCTGGGCAAACGAGGCTAATATTTCAGCGGCTCGAATGGCGTGAAGCAATTGCGATCCGGTTATTGTGTATATTTACGGGGCGTATTTGTTGCCAAGCATCTGGCTGCCGATAAAATACAATTTCAAACATGCATTTGCCATAAGCGAATTGTACGCTTTACCGTTTTTATGCCTGCCTCCTCCTTTATTTCCTTTTTTGTTAATGTCTGCAAATTCTTAACGTGGGAATACCCCCACATAAGTCAACAACTTGTCTATACAAAACACGCATATGCATAACATTTTGGGATACATTTATCAACATATTATCGATGAGAAGGCATTTTGTGGATGAAGCTTTTGATTGATATCACATGAGAGCTTTAAGGTTATATAATAGTCAAAAGTCGAGTCCTTTAAGCACTCAAATAAATAAGTCAAATGAGTCAAATTGCGACTTTTTCATTCCAAGAACTCCAGTCACTGCCTTAGGTCTTACACATAAATTCCACTGAAGAATCATTGCTGTAAAGCTTTACCTAATTTGTGAAATCAAAATTGGATATTTCTGACAATTGCCTAACAATTCCAAGAAAAGCCACCCAATACTTCAACTAACAGCTAACCAAATTCTCATTTTGCCTATCTCACTTTGAATACAACCAGCCAAAACATGCGTTCTTCCTGTTGCCTTTGCTACGTTGTTGCTCTTGTCTGTTTGCACGCTAATGAGATTTATTATAACAGATTGTTAGGAATATTGTCAAGATGCGAAAACAGCAAGACAAGAGCAATTTAATTTTTAATTTTCCAAATGAATGCCTTCAAATTAGGCTCATTACGTTGCCAGATTATTCCCCAAAAATAACATATGTCATGTGTGCTGGGATTTTCTAAGCTTAGGAGATTAAGCTTAAAGTTTAAAGTTTCTTTAAGACTACTTGATACTCATACGAAAAGTTTTCTTTAAGCTGCTGCCCAGCTGTAAGCTTTGTTGAATTTTATCGTTTTTCGAGCCGTTAAGCAGAGTCTTCATAATGGAAAGGCAATAGCAGGAGTTTAGCTTTAAGACACAGTGAGAAAGGAGCAAGAGATGGGGGAGAAAAAGGGAATACAACATATCCCCATCCAATTTCATAGCTGTCGTTCACACTTGACCAACTTTCAATTACCCTACAAATAAGTAAATGCTACCCCCTGTGGGCATTGTTTATACACTTCCTAAGAGTATCTTAGCTTTCAATTTAAAGTAAAATAAATAAATTTCAATATTTAAAGTGATAGTATAATGTTCAATTTATAACCAAAAGGTAATATGATTGGTAAGAATGATTTGCCAATGAATAAAAGTAATTATTTGTTATAGGTCAAGAGACTCAACGTATCAAATATGTAGATACTTTTCTATTACACTTAACTTGAAGAGTATTCAAAAATCATCGGACTACACTGACACGTTCATGTTTTTTAGTTAACTTTGTATTACTGGGATGTTCATTATTTTGTTGGCCATTTAAACCTTCGACTGGCGCTTGCCGCCATCTCTTGCTCATAGGCCCCTTTTTGGAAAACGTATTGGTCAGTTAGTTGCTGACGTTGCTGTACGTAAACTGGCATAACAAATGATGTTTAATGCCGTGGCTGATGAAGCTGAAAAGGCTCAAACGCATTCCATGTGGCCAAACATGCGTGTGCAAATAAAATGCCTTCTTGCTTTGGCTGGAAATTTCCCATACAACGCATTTGCACCCTCATCCTTATTTCGCATTGCGCATTTTTAGTCGGCAACCTTTTTTGGTGCAAAATCTTGCGGGAGAAACACGCTTCTCATTTGGCTTGATAATTTATTTTCGCATATTAATTTTGCTCGACTTGTGCGTGAAAGAAACAGAGAAAGAGAGAGAGACATAGAGAGGCAAATGAGAAATGTGTGATAAATGAGCAGCGCTTAAGAGCTCAAGGATACGAGTATGTACTGGCTCGCCACAGGCAGGCAGCAACCAGAAAATTATTATCCCGCACACGCTACATACATTTAGCTGGCGTGGTTAAAGATATGAAGCAGAAATATAGGATTAACTAATATATATGTATGCATAAATACTTATATATAAATATATATGAAGCACATTGACTCTGCTGTTTAATTGCTTTTAACTACTTAAAGAAAGATTTTCCGCATATGACAAATACATAAAGTATACTTTTCAGTTAAGAGCTGTTTTGGGTGCTGCGTCTTGACGAAAATGTTGCATTTATCAAGCTTAGGCATTTCAATGCTTGACAACAGCAACATAATTAATGAGATCTCAAATAGCGCTAATGGCCAACTGTTGAAGTATATTTGCTCTTGATTTAACTTCTTAGCACAGTTCTTGAGGTCAAGCAGCTGGCTAATACTACAACTAATCTAGCCTTGAATGCTACTTTGCGAGTGCTTTTCAAAGTGGTTTCAAGTTCCTTTTAAAGGAATTGTTCTTAAACATTTTCTCTTATCCTTTTCTCGTTCTTTCTTAATTTATTTAAACATTATATATATGCGGATAGCGGATAGTAAAATTATGCAATGAATATTTATTAGTCAGCACTAACAATTAAACGACAACAAACATTAAATAAGCAAATTATACAAATCATTAGCCTAAGACTTATAACACCTAAATGCAAAAAGCTCTTAACCAATTTCTGGCCCCATAATGGAGATAACCTGCTTTGTATTATTTATTACCAAGAGCTGTCCAAATGCAATGCACACAATCACACACAAATACAAATCCAGAAACTTGAAAAGCAAATGCGCGAAACGCAATTCGCATACTTGTAAATTGGCAAACCGAAATTGGAGAGCAACCATAGTTGCGGAAAACCAAGCAACAATAATGGGCCAGTTGGAACTTTTGCTGCAACACTTTGAACTTGGCTATGCGGCATGCGGAAAGTCTAGGAAACATTTTATGTGGCTCGTTAGAAGCCGCAAAGTTCATGATGCACGCAAGTTGCCACTGTGGCAAAGTTCGCACAGTGGGGCTCAAGTGAAGTGCAGGCAAATTGGAATTTAAATTTGTTGCATTTGTGAAATAAATTAAGCACAAAAAATAGTTGGACACACAATTAAACAATTGACACATTTTTGAGATATTTTAATGGTTGGATAAACAATGATCGAAGCTCGATACTTATTGATAGAAAATACCTAATAGAATTAAAGGTGTTTTCCTCTTACTTTCCTTGAAAATTCCCAATATGCTTTTTATCCACTTTAGACAAGTTCGAAGACATTTAGGAAAACGTTTAAGAAACTGCAATAAAATTGCTATAAGTGCATGTGTATCTGTACCTGTGTTTTAGTGTGTTGCCACATCTTGACCTCATAGTGCCTTTAGAAATGCCACATTTGAAGCATAAATCCTTTAGAGGCAAGCAACAACAGCAACAACTTCTAGCAAATGAATGTATCTTATGCTTATTTAGTTGAAGTACCTGGGTTGACGACGGAAATATGTGGGGGCGGTTGAGCCAACCCTAGTGAATGTAATGAGTTAAATTATTATGCAAACGACGGCAACATCAGAAGTCGCTATATGAGTGTGAAGCATACATATACACACACACACACACACACACATAAATAAAACACTTGGAAATGTGTGCCGGGGACAAGAAGCTCTAACAGTCTTATGGAAATGATGATGATGATGATGATGAGGCGACAACAGCTGCTGTTACACTTAGTGCAAGTGTCACTTTAAGCATTTGCAATGGCAACAAGCACCTTATAACATTTCCTCACCCATCCAACGAACCAACCACCAACCCGATATCTAAGAAACATACCACTTTCCAAACAATGTAACACATATTATTTATGGCATTTTGCACAATATAATTGGCTAGTTTCACATTTCAAAGCACATGTGAAATGTATAAAGATGATGTTTGATAGCACTGAGTATATATTAGGTACATTAGGTGAGCCGACAACAAATTGATGAGTATTGACAATAAAGCCAATTTGTTGAAAACATACATGAATTGACAACAGTGCTATCAGGCTTCACAGGCCATTAAAATAACAAGCATTTTGTATGTGGTTATCAATAAAAGGAAATTAGAGACTGTTAACATTTGTAACAGTTGATAAAAGTAATGAGAAATTGTTGTTTGTAGAAAGGCATACTCAAAAGGAAAATTTTAAAGTTATTTATGAGAATACGGTAAACCCATACGTCCATTATAACATATAATTTTACTCAAAACTAAAACTCAAAACATTCAACATTCATTATTTTTGTATCACATTTATTCAGTTTATTTAATATTTGTGAATTCAAACACATCTTTTAAGCCTCCACATACTCCAGCTCATGCTTGTTAAGGACTGAAGCAAGATCGAGCACTTGAGGTGCATAAAGTTTTTACAGTAAAGTACTTAAATGATTATATTTCGTAATATCTTTATCGTTTTCAAAAATATATACACTTAAATTTACTTACTTGTGTCCTTAAGTTACCGGCACTGTCCAGCTAAAGCTTATCAAATAAATGGCTGCCTTCGTCTTTATTTGTTGTTGTAGTAGTGTTTAGTACTATAGTATTCCATGTTCCTATCCTAAACTGGCTGCAGGAATGCATTTACCGTCGTTCACTTGGATGTCATCTATTTTTTTATGCGCCGTCCTTCTTGCCTCGCGTTTCAAGTGGGTGCTTTCCCTTCGCACTGCTCTTTAATCTCTGCTCAGTGCGATACCCCATTTTGTCTATGGCGCCCCCCCCCCCCTCCACCAATCTCCCACCAACACAACTTCCTTCCTACTCAGTCATGTGGCGCATTTCCTATGGATGTGCTGCAGTTCTTGATGCAACAGCAATTCACTTAACTTACTCAAGTCGTTGTCGGCATAGCTACCGCTCAACATACCTCTCCACTCCTCGACACACACACACACACACACACAACAACAACAACAAAAAAGAATGAATGGGAAAAAATGTACAAAAATAGTAAGTAGATGGAGAGAAAACTTAAATCCTGGCAGGATAGTCGTAGTCATCCCACACGCTGAGCTCGGCGCTTAGTGTTTTAATGCCAATGCTCACACATTTTATACAATTTGTACTTAGATGTGTGTATACATTCCGAGATCCTTTAGCTCATGCATTTGTACGCTTTATTTGGCCATTGAGCCCAAAGAGACGATGGAATGGACGACCTCCGCGCGGAGGTGGTAATTGGGTGGGTTGAGTTACTGTAAGCTGTAATACGAATGTTAGACGAAGTCGCAATAATACGCAGGCAATAACAAACAAAAAAACAGATAAAATAATGATATTTACCGGTGCCAACACGATGTGAAAATGTTTTGTAAATTCTCGGAAGTGTTAAAATAAGGCTGAGCCTCTCTTGAGACACTCAGACAAGTCAGCAACAGTCTCGAAAACTCTTTGTATAAAAATGAATAAAGTCTATTGGAAGTAGGTCATAAAAATGTTTAAAATATTTCATTTTTTGAGCATATATAGAAGTAGAAAAGTAATCTACTAATATAAAATCATGGAAAAGTAAAAGAAAAATCCTTTTTTGTCAGTTTCCTTTTTTGTAAGTTTACTTTTGTATTTAAAAAGTTTTTTGCTTTATACATTACCTTATTATACGACATATTTTACAAGCATTTAATATTTATTTATAAAAAACTCTAAGGCCACAGCAAAGACAGTTGCTTACAATAAAAAGAATTAAAGTACTTTCAATTAGGCAAACACACTTCTATTTACCGTTTATTGCTTATTTACCAAATGATGCGTTAATTCTTTAAGAATACCACAATTCTTAGGTCTTTTGTAAGACTTTTATGATGTTTAGTGAAAATGGTTTTAAAGTAGATCAGTAAGTCAGTTTACAAAGTATAAACTGTTAAGTGCTTGCTAATTGAACTTCCTTGTTTAAATAAATGGAAAGCGCAAGCGCCACAGACAAAAGAAAGTGACTGCAACGATGGAAGGTGTGAGAATTTTCGAGTTCTTCTTTGGGGAGCTCAGTTCTACATTAGATGTACAACATTCAACTTCAAGAGACTGCTGCTGCCAACATGTATAAAGTAAATCCAGTATTTTATTTGACAACCCTGACACTGGTCAGCGGCTTGAGTAGGTATCGTGATGATCATCTTAAGCGATTCAGTAGATCGTTGCTGTTTCCAGCTACCTCACCGACCCGTGTCCAGTTCATTGGCGGCATTGGTATTCCAGTGGAAGATCTACCTTTTGAATCCGTCACATCTGGCTATGTGTTGAAAACGGAGTACTTTCTGCCCACCACAGCGCAGGAGATCACCAGAGTTTATTTCAAGCCTCAACCCATTACGGCCAGAAAAAAAATTGAAGATTCAAATGAGCCATCTAACATGGGTTCCATATACCGTTGGGTCATCTATCGTGGCATTGAGATGGTGTTGCAGAATATGAATCTACCTGGACGCAGTTGCCTTATGCGTGTGATCTGTGAGCATGCTGCATTACCCTTAAGCCATGAGAGTGGCTTACTGGGCGAACTCCTGCATATTGTGCTGACCCCTTCGACCTCCTCCGATCATTATGCCCTGCACACCGATCGGGAATATTTGACGGCAGAACGTTTTGGCAAACGTGGCGGCAACTGTGAAGCTGCCTATGGCCAAAAGTGTCCAAAATCACCAATTGGATTAATAACAACTTTGTTGTGAATGTGATGTTCATATGTGACTGAAGTTTGTGATAAATTGGAATTAAAGTGGAGTTGATTTAAAGATAAAATGAATTTTGCTATCTTTCTCTTTTTTCCCCTTTTTCTACTCTAGTTTCAGAGCAATCGTTTATTGAAAATATCACACATTTGAGTAACAATAGTTTAAATCGACTATCAGTTAACATAGATGGTGTAAGTACATTAGCTATGCTAAAAGAACTTTAAACTCATTATTTACTTAGTAAATAAACCTAAAGAGAACTTTAAAAGCTATAACTGTTAAAGCTCAGTTCTTGTTTAGATCTTCAATGAAGCATGTCAAGCTTCATTGTAGTAATTTTATTGGCGTTTATTGTTCAAGCCAATGGTTACAGTTGGGATCAACTAAACCGACAGAGCATATCAATGAGTTATCCAAAGATTGCACCGTCTCCTGTTAAATTTATTGGCGCGATTGGCATACCAGTTGGAGATCTTGCTTTTGAAACTGTTGTCTCTGGTTATGCACTAATGGTGCAGTATTTTCTGCCTAACGATGCGACGGAAAATAGAAGCATCTATTTGACACAGAGATACAGATACAGCAGACATAGAGATGATTTTAGCTTGGGCTCCTTGTATCGTTGGATTCTTTATCGTGGCATTGAAATGGTTCTTGAGAACCTGGGACTGCCTGGACACAGTTGCCTACTGCGTTTAATCTGTGAGCACGCAACTCAGCCATTAAGCCATGCAAGTGGCCTAATGGGCGAACTGCTGAACATCGTTCTAACACCATCGAGTTCTTGGGATAAGCAGAAAGAACCCAAGAATAGTGATTATTCGTCAGCGGAGCTATTTGGTAAACGCGGCGGAGACTGTGAAAGTTTGTTTGGTATAGAGTGCAAAAAATCACCCTTACATCTTATAAGTGTGTTACTATAAGTGAAAGTGTTGAAAATAAATGCAAAAATATGTTCATTAAGATCTTGCTTAATAAAACCTCGTAAACCATTAAACTTATACAAGTGTAAATATAAATTTGTTTATTTTAATTTAACATTTTTTAACATTGAACTAAATATCCAATCGCTTAAGCATTGTTTCCCTATTTATATGGGGTTCCACTTTGAATTATTCATAACCACAAAATAGCTCATTATTTGCAAATATTTAACTAATTAGATAGTAATATAGTTCAGTAGAATTGACAAAATGTAGTTATTTAATTACATAGAACTATTCAAAAGTTGTTTACATACATTATTGCTCTCAGTGACTTTTGGCTTACATTTCACACGTCGAAACTGACAAACATTGTCAAATGTAAGTAACGAAATGTTTGTATATATATATATATATATATCTAACTTTCCGTTGTTGTTATTGTTGTAATGGACTGTTCAAATCGCGTATGTGTGTGTATCGGTAAAGGTGTGATAATTACAAAGTTGATAAACATTTTAATTAGTTTTTGCATCGAATGTGATCTGCATGGCAATCAGCATCAATTGCAATCACGCATGTGTTAGTTGCTTGTGTGTTAGTATGTGTGTGCTCGTGACTGTGACAGCGCTTAATAAACATGCTTAACTTTAAATAGTAAATATAATTTATATGAATTATGTCTCGCTTACATGCGTTTAATACAAATTTATATCACGCCTCCTCTCTCATTATAAATCATTCAGATCACGTACAATTCCGCTTCGCCCTTCCCCGCCCACCGCATGTCCATACCGATACGCACACTCGTAATGGGCTCAAATACTTTGGCACGCAATCGGCTTGTGCCTGGTACATGTTCATGTTCATGTCCAGAACTAACACAACCGTAAAATAATTACACACATTGAATAATACGCAACATGAAACAGAAACACATCTATTGCAACATCTCTCCCCCCCCCCCCCCCCCTATTTAAAGGTGTCAAGTTAGGCTGGTTGGACAAACTGTAATCGTTCGCTTTTGGCATTTCAATGATGTTGACCAAATCGAATGAGGTATTAATTAGCTGCCTCTGACAACGCACGAGAATTGAAACAATCCCTTTTGCAAACGCATTACGCATACGCCCTGTGGCTGATGGATCTTATCATACGGTAAATTAAATCAAAATATTGCTTGATAAACACGACCAACAGCCTCACTTGTGTTATGCTCAAACATTTTATGAATATTTTGAATGCAAGCAAACAACAATAAGCCGTTATATTTCGTTCGCTTACTTTATAAACTTTTTGCAACATCAAAAAATAACAATATGATAATTTAAATCAAGCAGCAACTAGAGCAAAAGCTGTAGAGCATTTGGGTGGAGTTGAGTAGGAGTTGCTTACAATTAAGTTTGGTTTGCCAGCTGTGGCGGTTTGTCTTTAATTTAAAGCTGGCCTGAGGCCGCTTGATACAAGCAAAAGGGGTCAACATATTTGGTAAATTATTTGGCAGAATGCAAATTAAACTCTGTTTGCTTTGTTCTTCATATGGTTGTGAACACATTCTCGAAAGGGCACCAAAGATATTTACTCGAGTGCAGATAGTTTTTAATCAAATTAGAGAGAGGAAAATAATATAAGGGCTTTCAGTGCCGAATAATAAATGAGCTTTAAGTTAAAAATGCAAGACTTTCTGATACATGAAAATTTGTACAACCTGAAAATAAAAGTGTTGTGTTATCAATAATGTAAGTAAACAAATAAAGGATACAAACTTTTTACGTAAAGCTTTTAACAAATAAAATAAAAACTTTTTTTCCCTTCCTCATAAAATAATTGTTGTAAGAAACCAAAAAGTATACGTTGATACCAGTAAAAAAATCAAAATATTCATATCAAACACATTTCCAAAAGTTATCTTTAAATTTTAAATTCATCCCCATTTTAGTTCCACTGACAAGTTGGACATATCCCTGACGTTTCCTAAAGCCAAGTTGACCTCACGTATTGAATATGCCAACACTGGAAAATAGCTGACTATACTCGAAATCCTTTTATGCAAACAAATTTTTGAGGGGAGGAGTCTGGTTGGGTGGATTTGCTGTCAAAGATTTGCAATTTTGTAGTGTGTGAAATTTATGGGAAGACGTTAAAGATAAACGTACTGTCATTGATTAACGAGTCGTTGTCGGATTGCTGCCCAGCAACTATGTATTTAAAATGTCTGTACTATGTATGGTTCTGGTTGTGTTTTATTTGGTGAGAATTTTTTGAAAACATTTTGACTGGCAACGAATGCGTCGAAAACTTCTTGGATAAAACTCGTGGAAATACGGATGCTCACATAAATCAGTAGGAAAATGTGACTTTCTCAGTGGCAACTCTGACTTTGTCGAACACACTTGACGCGCGACAGGGAGGCGCAAAAGGACGACAGCGACTATCCTGACCTGGGGCCGGCCCTAGCCTGACCTAAGTGAGACGCTGCATGGACGAAGGTAAAAAGGACAAGAACCAAAGTCAAAATGCAGCCAGGCCCAATGAGTAAGAAGCTCTTGCTGTGCAGGAGGCTTAAACGAAAGGATATACGCAAGGCATGGCTTAACAGACAAGGACAGTGCCAGGACGAAGGACGAGAGTGCATAGATTGGCAACATTTGATGGCAAAAGTTACGCTCGCATTTATCTTTCGTGCAAGTGTCACTTGTGAGTTTCTTGAACCACAGCCAAGAGACTACTACTACCGCCAGAGATAAGAACACAGCGAAGAAGGGAAGAGACCGAAAGAGAAAGAGAGAGAGAGAGAAATGAGGGAAAGAAGCAACAACAGAACAAACATCACGTTCTGTTGCAACAACAAGAGCAACAATGTAGCAAAAAGTCAATGTTATTAAATTTTGTGGCACAACCAGAAAAATTGGCTTTAAAGTCGACATTGACAAATGAACTGACGCAGTTCCGGACAACAACCGGAACACGAACTACCCTCAACATTCCGCATTCAATAAACAATTGTTACTCGAAATGCGCTGTAATTTCACTGCAAATGTTGCACTTAGCCTCAGGTTAAATGCTGCAGTAAGTGCCGACGATTAATGCAGCTGCAACAGTTCCTCTTGACTTTTATCGATTGCCGCAATTAGCTTGTTGCGGTTTCCCATTATGCACTTTCCTTAAAGGCTCAATAATTGCATCGATTTACAATCATTTGAATTATTTTTGTATTCATTTACGGTCTCGAAATGCCATTTACTTCTTAACGATTATCCAAAGGAAAATGATTAAAGTAAGCAACGCATATGGAAATATTAAAAACTATAAGTAAATGATATTTTTAATCAGATTCATGAAAGGCTTTATTATAAAGAGTTTTAAGATTTTGATTATTTGGCCTTTATTTTCTAAGGTCAGAAAACTTAAACTTTGATGCATTTGCTTTTAACTTAAACTTATTCATTATTTTTGGAACCTTTTTTGATATTTTTATATTATTTGATCAAGTTCAAGCGAATAAAAAGTTGTATCCATTGCTTCAATTTGATTTGCCAACTTATATTGTAAGTTTGACATTGAGTTTAAAAATGTATTCCACATGAACATCAAAAGAAATTGGTTATTTATATTTTGTCCCACATGCCAAATATGATTTCTGATCGGTCGCGTTCGCTGCTGTAGATCAAAACAGGTAAACTAGAACTGAAATAATGTTTGTTATATGTTTATGAATTTTCTATTTCTTTACTTACCTTACACTCCAAAAGCTTAGAAAGCAATACTATTCGAGTAGTTTTTTTTTGTTTCAGTGATTTTTGCCAGTGTAACCGTTGAATAAGCAGAATCTGTTGACTTAAATGTTGAGTTAGTCTCCTGATGCGATTATTACAAATGGCTAGAAGAAAAATTCGAGCCAGTGGTGCCAGACAGTTGCCAATTTTGAGGTGCATAAAGAAATGCCACTTTTCCATTAGATCTTTTTTTCCATGAATAATGGTAAGTAGCTCCGAGGACCATTCATTTGATAGTGCTATAATGCCAACAGAGAGACCTCCAGCTACCTTTAACCAAAGATCTGTGGATCGAGAATGTAGCTTACAAATTCGAAAGTAGAATCGATAGAAACAAATAAGCTGGCGCCACCTTGGACTGAAACCTAACTCCAGATACCGTAAATAGGATCTCATGTTACTCAGCAAGACTTTGTGCCATGATATCAATATCAATTGATAGATAAAGTAAGCCCAGTAAAGGAGTTCAAAAAGGAGTTGCTGATAAAGAAATACCCACACAACATATGATTCATTCATTTGATTCCATATTTGTAGAATATTAAGTGTTGACTCCAAGAGAAAAATGTTGAAAATATTTGTATCCACTGTGAAACAAGCGCTTTTAAACGTCGATATCATTTCCTTATGTATATCCATTACTTCATTTATAACCGACATACACGATGCACTTATTTTCCGATTATGAAGGATGTACATTAATTTTATGTTCTGCCAGGTGGCATTGAATACAATGCCTACGGCTAAATACAAATAATAGCCACCAAACCCATCGTTCATTTTCCTGTCATCAAACCAGCAAACTATATATAAAACTATATATAAGTAGGTTGGGTAATCCCAAATTTGCAAAAGTATCTTTACAATGCACGCAACAATTTTATGCTCAACTCTATGTTGGCAAACAACCAATTTTCCAGAATCCTCATCGTACACAAAATGTCCAAAAAGACACAAACGGCAGATCCAATAAATCGCTCGACTCATGCAATGAACCGTTTTTTTAAACAAAAACTGATTAAATTCCGGTTTGTTCTTATCTTCCTGATGCATTTTTATGAACTAAACTTTATTAGTAAGAGTTTGCTAAATTCATCGGAATAATACATGAATAACTGGCATTATTATATATAATGTAGCCTATAAGTGTCTACATGCACTGAAGTCTATGAAGTTTCAGTATTGAATGGTTTCATATTCCCTTCCCCTTTTAGTAAGTTATTACAAAAATGATGTCTAGACTCAACTAATGTTTTGATCATAATTGGATAATAATTCTAATAGTTTCGCACTTAGCTGTATCACATTGAATATATTTAAGTCGCAAAAGAAAAGCATTAAAAGTGATAATTAATAGAAATATCGAATATCTAATGTTAAATTATTATTAATTATTCAAAAATGTGTTTCAAGCATCGTTCAACTTATAATGAAGTAAACTTAAATGCTAAAACTCATTTCTCAACTAGTCCACAACTCTGCCACAAACCTATCCTCATTTCCCAATTTACCGCAATTGATTCGCCTGCTGCTCTGTTGAGTCCTACGGAGCACCTGGCAACCGCATCATCAATTTCTGCTGCTTCAAATGAAAGCTCGTCGCAGTCTTTGTTAAGTTTTCTTCCGTTCTTGTCAATTTGCATACATGACAAGGCAATTCAAAAACCATAGACCAAAAACCCGAAAAAAAAAACTCTCAAATGACAGATGGTGGGGGTGGTTGGTGGGGTTGACTCCTTTTCGCAGTTGGTAATTGTGTGGCATCGATGTAATGACAGAATATTACAGAACAAATCGAGACACAAAGTTTGTCATTTACGCGGTGCGTTGACAAATTGGCTGTCTCTGCCGCAGTTGTTATTGTTGGTGTATCCAACTATATGTTGTTGTTGTTATTATGTTATTTTGTTGTGTATAGGAGATGTTGGGTGTGTCTCTAGGCAATGTGGGCGCTAAGTTCATGTTTCTTGTTGTTGCTATGTCGTTTCTCATTTAAATTACTTTCGTGAGTGAGCTTTGATTTATGTGGCAATCTAGGCACAGACGAATTACTAAGGATGTCTGCTTAGTGTAAATTATGGATATATGCATATAATGCTGCAGCTTAACTTGCCCAAAAATCACTCACAACTGAGTAAGCGGAACTGCATTTTGGCAGCTTATCAGATTTATTGCATATGTCATTCGTTTAATAGAGTAACAACTCTTAAAGTGGCTTGACTTTGATAAACAACCGTAACAGCTTTAAACCAATCTAATAAATATATTTTTGACAATAGTTATTTTCTATGTAACAATTAGAACTAGTTTATAATTTCTTATATCAATCCTTACTCTTTGTTGCAGTAAACTTCTCATCTGAATGTCCCTCAAATCAATATTTTCCACTTTTATATTTAATAGGCTTTTCAAGTGTTGCCAAATGAGACATTTCTATACTAGGTTGCGACATTACGTGATGCCAACACGCCATGTGGGCAATATTAATTATTCACTAGAAACAAGCCGAAGGCTGATGGCTAGTTTAAGGTCATGGAGGCAAGGGCGCCTTCTGATTTTCGTTGTGTTGAATTTAAAGTTCAGTTTTGAGACAAACACACAAATACATGATGCGGCAATAAACAAGCAATTTTCTTAAAATTAAAAAAAAAAATGTGAGCAAACATTTTATTTGCGCTTTTAACTTTGTTGCCAGTTTGCTAGTTGCCGGTATTTCACTTGCCGGATTGCCTGCTTGTTTGTGAACGAGAGAGAAATGGCATAAATCTTTTGGCAGTTCTTACCGCCAGCTGTCTCTTCTTTTTTTTCATTTTCATTTCATTTCGCCTGCTGTATATATGTATGTTCTACTATGTATCGTTTTTTTTCTGACTGTGCGTGCTGCAGTGACAAGAATTTGAATAATTCGCCAAATGTGCCAAGTTGAAATGTTAAATTTTCCAACGACTTTGGCCGTAGTCGGATGTTGGCAAGCGTCTGGCTGTTTCCGGTTTGGCATAACTGAAGTCACGACTGCCAAATGATTGCAAATGAACGACACAGGATGGTACCCCCGGGGGCGGTTACACGAAAGCATGGCAGCAACTTGAAACTTTTGCGCCGTTTCCACAGTTTCCGTTGCTTAGCTTAATGCATCGTAAAATTTATAGCCGCGACAAAAATTATTTAACGCAATTTCGCTAATGTGGGATGTCGCATCCAAGCTAAACAAAACAAAAGGGCAACCAGTAAACAAAAGTTGCGTTCTTATTATGAAAACGGTGCCAACCGCTGCATCTTGATTGGCTGCTCCGTTGCGACCCTTAATTTAATGCCCTTTTTTACATTTTCTTGCGTTTCATTTTCTAACGAGAAACGTCTTGAGCGAATGACATATATTTCAAATGCATCTATCTATGTTGTTGTTGCATTCATTTACCCTCTTTTTACTTTGATAAAGCATCAGAATTTTTCAATAATCGAACCCGTGTACAAATATGTCACCGTTGTTATCGTCGTTTCCTATTGAGCTCCTGCTGCTGCTGCTGCTTCTGTGCTATTGGAAGAATTAATAAGCACTAGCAGCAACAGCAACCGGAACAACAGCAGCAGTAACGGCTCCGTCAGCAACTGTCAAGTTGTCTGCTAGTGGGCATGTGGGCGGAGAACGTATTTGACGGCTTGGGGCGTGACTCCTGCCACAGTGATGCCAACTTTTGACGAGGAAAATATAGACATAATAAAGAGGATTTATAACTTCTTTTGCGATTAAGCTATAGAAAAAAGTTTACAAATTTATTAATGTTGAATATCATTTTACAATAATATATAAAATACCACCAGATATATTTAAATATAATAAACTGTATGGTTTTATTTTATTAATATATTTATTAATATTTATAATAATAATAATTATAATTATAATAAATATTAATAATAATAAGAATATTTATAATAATAATAATAATAATTACAATAAATATTTATAAGCTAATTAATATTTTTATTTTATCCTCATCTTTATTAGTTTAAATTTGTTATCAGGTTTGGTTTTCCCTTCAATAATAATCGTGCCATCTGTGCTGCTTACGGAATTTAAAATAGTTGAAGCATTTGGTGCGTAGCATACTTTCAGGGGTACAACTATTCAGCACAGACAACGAATTGAAGGGGGCGACGGCAATAGACAAAAGGCGTGGCACAATGCTCGCATTGTTGTGGATAAGCAATTACTGAAGTGGTTGGTGAGATATGTGTACGAATGTCTGATGACACGCACAAACTTTACTGGATAAGTTTGAAAAAGGTCAATGACATTTGCAATTGCAGTTCACAAGCAAAGACAAATAATAAAATTAAGGTCATGAGAATTTCTCAAAAATAGTCTCTATATCATTGAGGCGTACAATTAAACCTTTTTTTACATATCATTTGCAATATAACCATTAAAGAAACATCAACAAGGTCAACACCTATCTTTCATGTTATTGGAAAAAAATGTAAGCTCAACACGCCCCAAACAAAAAACAAGCCCAAACGAAATCAATTTGCTGGTACAAATATTTGGTCCGTTTGATGGCACCAAAAGTGGTCCAATTATGCGTGATCATATACGGGTCAGTTGCCCAATTCAAATGTAAAGCCTCCTGGGTCCAAAAAAAAAGGATACACACGTGTGCAAGTGTATTTAGGAGCAAAGTGAGTGTGTGTGTGTTTGTAGATGTGAGTGCTGTTTGTACAAACGAAGCACAGCAGAACAAGCTAATCGACAATTGAGATTTTTTTTATTTTTTGCAGTAGCTTTTATTCTGTTTTCATGCATATGTAAATTCTGGTTGCCAAATTTTTCAGCTTGGCAGCAAATGAATTAAGTCCAACACAGACAGAGTGAAGTCATTTAAATGCCAGAAATTGTTCTCAATTCTGGGATTTTATCAACAAGAAAACCTTGATTAGTATGTACTTTGTAAAATAAAAAGAAAAAATTCAAAATTTACAATTCCAGATAAATGAAAACTATTTTAAATTCTGTGAAAACATATAAAATTCGATAAAGTTTAGCTTTTGACCATCTAACTAAAAGAATATTATACTATTTAAGTTGAATTTAAATTGAAGTCCGAATGAAATACAGAAACTCAAAACAGTCCTAAGAATCCTTCAAATAATTTATACTAAAAACCAAATTAATAATACATCCTGCCAAGGATTTATAAGTATTTGGTTCATTTTATTTCAAGTAGCTTTACGATCATAATAAAAGAGCAAAAGTCTGGCAATCCGTTAATCCGTAAAGGGTTTTCACGAGTTTGAGCTACACACACACACACAAGACACACTCACGTTTACAAAAGCTACGCCCACGTGGAGCACTTGCAACAGGCAGAAAATAGTGTAAGCTCCAGCTTCCAGCTTCTCCTCCCTGCCCCCTTGAAAGCTGCCCAAATTGTTTGGTACATGGCCCGGCAGTACCGTGTTTAATTGAGTTTGAAATAGGTGCTTGCTCTGCTTTTTTTTTGTTTTTTTTCTTGGGAAGCGACCTTCTGTATACGACGACGCATGAAATTGGCTTAGTTTAAAGTGCTGTCCATGTGTATGTGAGTGGGGTTTGTGTGTGTGCGTTGATAATCGCACTAGCACTAAGTGGATTGTCCCTTGTGCTAGATACGCACCTTTTTTCTACGGAAAAGTTAATTAAGTCAACGCGTTCGGGGACCATTTGTGGGTTTGCTGACATTTCGTTTGGTTATACATTTTTTAAAGAGATTTTGATGGTTGTGATGATCATAAAATAAATATCGAAAAATGTTAAAAAACTGTATTTTTTTATATATTGTATATTTTTGCCCCACCTACTCAGTAATGTAATATGCCAACTCATGGGCGCCCTTCCCGCAATCCTTTCGGCAAATTCATTTATTTCAATTGTTGTTCAAGCTCTGGCAGCCTTCTCTTATACACACACACACATACAAACAAACAGAAAAAATTCCGTATTCTACTATGTACGGCGTAATAAGCAGTTTTTTATGCAAAGCGCATTGTACGACTGGCATTTTTATTGTTTCCGGCCGCATTCGAATTGTCAGGCGCCAGCGTTTAGAAGACAGTGGATTCAAATTTACGTATATTCGAAAATAGTTTTTTAAAAATATACTCGTATGTAGAGGGACAATATTAGTTTAAAAATCGCATGACACATGACCTTATCAAGATATTCTTTAATATGAGTAAATAAAGTATGAGCTCTTTTATATCCCCACTGTAATCTATCTGTCTGTTACCACGACCCGCCGCTTTAGCCCGAACCGACAAAGTTGACGAGGGCGACGTCAATGGGCGTGTCGGACGTACGCCGGGTATTTGCCGACTTTTCAAACGGCACAAAAACTTTTGTCTACATTCGTTTCATTTTATAACCCCGAAACCGAATAAAACAAAACAAAAGTTTTTCAACTTTTTGCATTGTGCGCGCCCCTTTTGCTGCTCTCATTTTGTTTAGCATTTGAATGGGATCGTTTCCAGGCCTGTCTCTTGACTTATTTTTATGAGTGTCTGCCGATGGGCGGTAAGTGAGTAACGCCCCTTAATATCTCCTACACTTCAAAACAAACCCCAACCCGCCCAGCGTACAAGCAGCTGGCGTCCAAATTACTTACAAAGTACTTATTTGCCTATTTTAAAAGCCATTCGTATAAATGGCAGGCAACAATACAACAATTGGGCATTAGCTTAAAGCCGACAATGGTGGAGCGATTAGAGTGGGGGGAGGGCAAATCCGAGACTGAGAGACTCAAAAGTTTCCTAAGAGTTGTAATAAAATTAGTTCAAAAGTGCAGCTGTATAAACAACTACCTGATAAACATAATATAAGAATGGGATGGAAATCGAGATGAACTGAAAGTGTGAGAGAGAATATCTGAAAAATATATCCACAGCCCTTTTACACATAATCTCAACAGTTTTCTCTAAGCTTCTTTTGCCTCAAAACTGGACTACTCGAAAATGCGGACACAAGAATTTGCATAAAATGTTGCAAGCTGTCCGCCCCCCATTCACATTGGGACAATCAACACAGTTCGTTGCCCATTTCCATGTGCGTTGCCCTTGCGGCACTTCTCTTCGCATTTTTATTAAATTTTATTATTATGTCTTGCATAATTTTCAAAACACTTTTTATTTTGCCTCGTTTCCTTTTTGTTTTTAGCTGACTGGCAAAATAAGAGGCGAAAAACATAAACAACAGAATTTTAATAATAGGCATTTTGTACTCTCTCTCTCTCTCTCTCTCTCTCTCTCTCTCTCTCTCTCTCTCTCCTCTCTCTCTCTCTGTCTCCCTCTTTCTCACTCTGTCTCTGTCTCTCTTTTAGTTATTTTTAGGACCGAAATGACTTAAAGTTTAGCGGCACTGCTACAATTTTTTGATATTGCATAATTTCAAAACAATTTAAATAATAATAAGAAACATCTGCTGACACGACAAAGTACTCAAATCTGTAGTAAATTAACTAGCTGGAAATAAAGTTTCAAAAACTTGTCGTAATAAGGTAAAATATGAAAAAAGAAATGAAGAAAAGAATCTTCAAATCAAACACTAAAAGAAGTTTTTTAAATTTTAATTCCGTCTTTTTTCCATCTAAAGTATTTCGCACAGTGATTTAAGTCACAAAGTGAAAACAATCGTAAACTGTAGCTAACTAATTATATAAGCCAAGTGCCAACTTTTGTTTTAACAACTTTTTTTTGTTCCTACAAAATTAAAGTTTAGTTTGAAGTTAACATTGGCAACAACTTGGCAATGAGCCTAAGCGCTCAACCTTTGCCAAAACTCATTTGGCAAACAAACTTGAGATATTGCTAAATGTTCAGCGCAGTGGAAAACGCCGATGACATGTTGGCACTCATTTATGCCTCAATGCATCAAGAAATGTTAACTTGCTCGCGTTTGTTTTTGTTTCGAGATTTCGGAGAGTGATATTGCTCAAATCGAATTAAACTTTTTGATGCGAAAGTTTTTTCGTCTCGAGATTAAAGTAGGAAATAACAGCAGTCAAGTCATAAATTACTTTTTGCTTGGCCAACCAAAAAGAAAACTATCCAACTGGCCTTGTCATCAATAATAGTGCGAGTAACAGCCCCCTGGAGGTATATGTGTGTATGTATGTATGTGTGCAAAAAGCGCTAAAAACATATGGAAGTTAGTTTTCCTTTTTTTTTTGATTTGGTGTAAACCAGAGAAAGGCAGGAACACACACAAAAGTTGAATGAGACAATTAATTTTAGTGAATTATGACCGCAGAGTGCAAAATGTTGCTAATGTGATGGTCGCCAATGGCAGAAAACACGAACAGCTGTCAGCACACTTACACACACACAAACACACACACATACGCAGACGACATTCACCCTACTCGCTTGTAACTCTATGCCATGTCCAAAATGTGGTTAGAAAGTTGTTGGCTAACAGCCTTTCGGTCAGCTTTTTGGCTTAATGCAGCGTAATGCGACCGCAGTTCAAAAACGGACAACTCCCCAACGTGTCATTTGCCATATTTGAATATGACAATTTTTGCGGACTTCGAGCGTACTATTCAGCGTATACGTGATATTTTATATGCAAATGCGAAACAAAGCTTTAAAGCCGACTGCAGATATTTAAATGTAGTATAAAGCATATATGTATGTCTGTTTGTATGCATGAGGCAATTTCTGAGGGCCAACTGTCGCCACATTCGCGATGACATTGCCCATTATTTATGAGCAAACAATTGAGGCAAGCCGGGGTTCAAACTATTGTTCGATGCACGTGCAACACAAAAAGAAAATCACAAAAAAAAAAAAACAGAAAAAAAATAAGTCTGTTGACAAAAAACCTAAAAAGCAAAATGGCGACAAAACAACGCGGAAGTCGCGAGCTCAGTCGGGCTAAAATGCTCGTAAAGTACAATGAACCGCAAGAGTTGCATTCAATGCGAATGCGTGTAAGTGTGTGTGTGTGTGTCTGTGTGTGTGTTAAAGTGCTAGTGTAAAGTTGAGTGGATTTCTGTGAAAGAAATGCTGGGAGAAATGTGGTGGCAAAAAACTAAGGCGCATTGTTATTGTTTTGCAGCATTTGGCATCATTTATTTTGTGGACCAAACAATGCGATAAGTGGGTTGATATGTGAGTCAAAGAGAATAGAAGACATACAAACATACAAACATACATCCAAAGAGAGATAGTCTGTGGTTGCTATTGTATGTGGAACATCTGTTCTTTGTGCAAAAAGCAAAAGGAATAAAGTTATTGCTAATGGGTCAAGAGATTTCAGCTTGAAATCTGATTTCAGAAATTTATTGAAGGAATTTTGCAATTTCAACATTTTAACAACAGTAACTAAACCAATATTGAAAAACTCGAACGAAAACCTTAAAATGTTAGCTTATTAAAGTGAATGCTGAAATAAAAGCATTTTATTTCTGACAGCTAAAACCTTGACTTTTAAACACACCATTGATTGTTTGTAAGACTGATTACAAATATAATTTTACCAAATTAATTTAAGCTTTTTAAAATAGCTGCAAAGTAAATTGCAATAAATATTTTCAAGCGAAACGTTCTCTTCAATCCCATCTTGGATTAAAGTAATTTTTCATTGCACAATCTAAACCACAATCATCGGCTTATCGTTGCAAAACTTTTAATTAATTTTGCAATTGCGCTTGTCGTATTTGTGCCACGGTTTGATATTTTCAACACATTTAACCAGTTGAACAGCTTTTTTATTTTAAACACCTTTTGTTAAAAAGGATTATTCGCTTTAAGCTGTTATTTGAAATGCATTGAATGTGCACTGAATGTTTACCACATTTCATTCGCCTATCGCATGTTAATTAAATGGTTTTTTTTTAATAGTGTTAAATGGCTTAACGTGTATTATGCTGAAACTATTGAACAATACTTAATTATATTATGCTTCCAAAAATATCTTTTTCGGTATTCTTTTCTCATTTTATTAAGATTATTTCTTTATAACTATGTTTTGTATAATAATAGCTTAAATGTTAATATTGTATCATTATTTCTAGGCACTTATTATTGATCAGTTGATCAGTAAAATTCTTTCGTCTTCAAATAACGTTAATATAATCAACTAAGTTAAAAGGCAACCGCATGAAAAATGAACTTCAAAACTCAAAAGGCAAACAGCCCGCGAACTATAAGCAAATTACGCAATCTACTTAAAGACGACCTTAGGTTGCAAGCAGTTGTGTTGCATGGTGCTGGGTTCAGGTACCGCCCTATGAACCGCACTCAGTTTATGGCACCTGCAGTTCAACCAAAACTTTATCATTCAATTCACTTAAGTTTCTGTTTGCATTTTTGTTGCCGAGGTGCTTGGCTTTTTTTCTTTGCTTGCTTTCATTGCTTACCTTGTGGCCTCGATTCTTGTGCTACTGTGCTGCAAAACTTTCGTTGCAAAAGTAAAACATGAAAACAAGTCCTAGCCTGAGTAGCAGGTCTCCAAGTCTAGGTCCTATAGCCGTTTTGTCGTTGCAGCTAATGGTGTTTATTGCATTTACTCTCATTCTTTTTTTTCTTCCTATCCCTCTGCTGACACTTAAATCGGTATCAGAAGGACAGAAGCGGCATTCAACTGTGATATTCTCAACTTGATGGCAGGTTGAAAGCCAACGAACGAATGGACGGGCAACAACACCTGCAGCAACACGCAAATATTTAGAGCGGAGACCACTAGCTCTTCGAGTCAACAGCTGGCTGTGTGCAAGAAACTGCTAAGTAAATTCACAACACAAAGTGTACAAGCTTGGTCAGAGAGGTCCTGCGGTTCGCTCCCACTTCGCCTCTTCACAAAAACTTTCAACGAAATGCACAGTCACAGCTCCCTTCACTCCCAGCTCAAATTGCGAATATTACGGGCGAGATTTGGCTACAGCAAACTTTGATTAAATCACATGACAATTTCATCGCCAGCATGAACAGCAGCAGCCACTAAATGTTGAGCCACTGACTCGACATGCTGGCAGCTCTTAGGGCTATGGACAGACTCAAGTGGTTTCCCACGGAGCCAATTCAATGGCTGAGGGTGTGAGAGAGCTGGGTGCGGTTGAAGAGTTGGGGTAAATAAATTCATTAAGCGATTAGATGCGCTCTGCAGGTGATGCACAAACCCAGAGCTGAGCATCTTGCTTTAATTCTATTTTATTTTGCATTTCCTTTATGGTACAGCAAGATATTCAGTTGCTCGGATTAAGCAGACTTTCTGTTAGCTATTATTTCCATTGTTTTCCATCCAGCTGGGGATAACCACTTTAAACTGGTCCAAGACAATGCAGCTGTGCATAGATTGGCCCGACAATAAAATATAAATGGAGACAAATATTCGGTTAAACTAAAATACAGTAAAGTTTGGATAAGGAAAATGATGTTAAATGGATATGGAATAGAAGTAAAATGTTACCTTGAATAGATTTAATATACTTTTATTACCTGACTATGCTTAATTGTAAATGGTAAAGTAAAATTTCATTATTGATTTCACATTAAATGTCATTGAAACAAGTAAAACACTCTTTTAGTTAAAATGCTTTAATCCTTAATAAGCCATTTATCGTCATATGCGATAACTTTACTGTTTTGGCCATCAATTGTATTACGATTAGTCCAAATAATGTGTTTATTAGCCATTATGCCTAATCTAAACACATATGGTACACAAAGTACACCAGATTCATGCACTTTGCTAACTGCACGTAATTAATCTCAATTAATGTTGGATTACAAGTTATGAATATTGATTTATGTATCTGCCTGCCAGCTTGCTAATTTGATTGGAGACAAAGGTATGTCATCTGTCCAACCCTTTTCAAAGAAAACTCTATATATATACGTATATTTATAATATCTGTTGTCAACAGTAAAGTGTGTCAGGTTGTGAAAAGTTTTGCGCCTTGTTTGCTGCAAATTCATTAGCAAAAGTTTCCAGTCAAGCGAAACAGCGATGAAAATGTTGAAGAGACAAAAAAAAAATTGCACTAGAAAATGTGGGTTGATGACAGGCTATAAAAAAGAAATAACAGAGACGGCAACAGACAGATAGAGTTCAAGCCAAATTCCGCACCGCTGCACTTTTGTCTTTGCGTCTTTTTTTTTTCAATTATAGACAAGCGTCAAACTTTTGTGCTATAGACAATTTTCGCTGTCTTGATTTTTTTGTATGGAAGAGTCGTTAAAGTTGCACCTAGAATACTGGTCTTGTCAGCCCTCATATCCTTTTAACTGAATGTTGTGAAGTAGAATTTTTTAATTTCTCCAATTCCGAAAAGGAAACAAAATTGCTATCAAACGTTTTCATAAGGACACACTTTATGATTTAGTTGTGCAATCTCTAATAGTCACCAGACACGCAGGGAACTTTAACGGCACAAAGAATAAAAGCAAAGGCAACATCAACAGCAACAGTAACAGAAACCGCCAACGTTGACCTAATGAGCTTCAAGCTGCAGACGACAAGGACAGAAAAGAAATTGAGACGCCGCAGCGCCGTTTCATTTTACGTGTGTGTGTGTGTGCTTGTGCTTGTGTGCGTTGTGGCAGACAGAGAATCCTGTTGACTAGCTCCTAATGAAGCCGCATGTTGTCACTGCGCTAGTGTCGATAAGGTCATTCGTGGCGTGGCTCATAAAGACTCGCCATAAAAGCAGAACGACACTTGGCAAATTAAGGCGCAGGGCAAGTTGAGGGATCAGCGCGTTTTCTGCTTATCAGAGAAACTTATATATATATGCACATAATATCATATATAAATATGTTCTTGCTGCTCTAAATACGCCACATATTTCATTAACAGTGGCAACAAAGAAACAAAAACAAAAACACTTGTCAACCGTGGAACTTTGCTCCTGGTTTCGGTGACTTTTACACGAAGACGCATCGTTGACTTTTGTTGTGGCTGGCCTCGAATTAATGTTCGTCTATTTTTGGCAAGCATGCTTCTTCTTCCTCTTCTTCCTCTTCTTATTTTCTTTCTTGTGTGAGGTTAATGCGGTTGCTCATTAGTAAAATAATTGCCAACTAATTGGCTGGAGAGGCAGCAGCACGGCGTTGCCCCAGTTACTGGATAAAATTCAGCCAGAATGCACCACTTGAATTTGCAACCACAAAAATAAAGTTTCAGCGTAAGTTGGTTTTTTGAGATAATAAAAGTCCCATTACATTCCTAATTGACAATTTTTAAACAGAGAAATACTTTAAAGGGTTCCAGTAAAAAAATAATAATAAGCGTATAAACTAAACTAGGGTCTTCTCTTTTTTTCTTTTATCCTCAGCCAAAATTTCTACGTTCACAATTAACCTACTTTAGTATTTCCTTCAAGTTTACGAGTATTACAATTGTGGTTAAGTAAGAAGAAAAAGAACATTATTGCATAATTTGTTCTTGCGAAAGTATTAACAGCCCTTACCTCAACATTCAGTCGTTAAGCACCGTTGCCATAAAAAACCGTAATCAAACTTTACTGATTAAAGTGAAAATGTGCAAAATTATGAATCAATTTTTCACTCAACAAGCGAAAGTGCAAAGTCATCAGCTTAATGCATAAGTAGGTGGTAGGTTGATGTGATATAGGGTGAGAAGGGCGGAATTTACTTACCGCTGCACTTTTGCATTTATTGCCAATCTATTCAAATTTGCATAATACACAATGAAGCGAAGGTGTTTAAAAAGGCCTTAAAGTATAAAAAAATATCTAATAAATATTTAAATCTAAGTATAGAATAGTATTTTTGTAAAATCATAGTAGTCTGTGATACATTTCTGATTTTCCAATATCGAGTTGTGTAAGCTTGGGGCTTACAATATTCAGTAGGTTTTAATATTTTTAGGGAACGGTTCGTGTTTCGAACGGTAGTAAAAAAAATCATTTTACGTTATCGGCTTTTATTCACAATGGACTTTGCGACAGTTGATTCGGTGTGTGAAAATTTATTTTCTGCTCAAAATTTCTTTGCTCTACACGAGCGACAGTTGAATAAACAAAATTATATTGAGATGGTCAGAACGGCAATCGAAGATCTTGAAAAGTATCGCATGGAGAATGGTGGCGGAGATGCTCGTGCTTCTATGCGAACAAGGGAAAACTGCAACTACAATTTGAACGTTGTCGCAATAGCCACAGATGCAGCAGCAACATCAACATCAACAGGAACAACAGCAACAACAGCAGCAGCTGCTGCAACTGAAAATGCAACAAATAAAACTGGCGCAGAATTAACAGGGACATTAGTAGCAACACCAACCACCAAGGACAATGACGAGATCACGAATGCGTTGGACTTTGATATCTTGACAATGATGGGCTACAATCCCCCAAACGATTGGACCGAACGTTTCCGTTTCTCACGTCCGGCGCACACCATCCAGAAAGACGAGGAGATCTATGCACTACAATTGGACACAATATTTGTGTTGAACATGCGCCAGAATGTGACAAAAAACGATATCAGTATATATTTTGGCAAAATGGGACGCATCAAGATTGATGAGCTAACCATGAAGCCAAAGATCTTTGTGTACAAGAACAAGCTGACGGGGCGCTCGAAGGGTGAGGCGACCATAACGTACACGAACGCCTATGCCGCTCAAGCGGCCATACAATATTTGAATGGATCGAAATTTCTTAACCAGGTGCTCAATGTGTTGCCAGCCTACCTTTCAACACGTCCGGGCAAGAGCGTACGCTTTAGTTACGCCCAAGAAGCGGGCATCGAGCATCAGCGTCGTCAGCGACAGAAGAAATGGAGACCCGCCTACGATAATTGGGTGTGTGAAATGTGCCGTAATAGCAACTTTGTGTGGCGCATGACCTGTAATCGTTGCCGGGTGAGCAGATCGGATGCCGCCGCCATGTCTAGTGTGGGACAGACGGCTGGGATTTGGCGTCCAAGGAAGCACGATTGGAACTGCGTCTGTTGTTTCAATGTCAACTTTTGGTATCGTCAGAAGTGCAATCGCTGCAGTGCCCCAAGGCCTGGGTGGCAGACCAGCGCGGAATCATCAGATAGGGATAGGTGGGAGCTGGACGTTAGCCAGACTTTAGGTTCTTAGTTTCTTTTTCGGCATCAACATCAAATTAATAGTGATTTTCGGTTACGTTTTTAGGGCTGTCGTGTTTTTATATTTTTTCATTTCTGCATGTCTCAACATGTTAACCTCAAAGCTAAGGATTATTACAAATTAATATAATAACGCATGTTAATTCCTACTTTCATCTCTTGTTCTATTAAGTGGATCTTTCGAAATACATGTTTTAAATCAAATACAAAAGCTTTTTCTTTTTCAGTTTTCATGTTTAAATATTACCTTAATATATTTTACGTAATATATATTATCTAGCTCTTGATGCATGAAATCAGACTTCCCTTATACTAACTGTGCAACAGTTTAATTATAATTAAAGTCTTTTCCTGGTTTATTCTATCAGGCAAACACTATTATTGAGAGATGTAGCCGTATAAAGTACACAAATATCGTATGAGTACATCTGGCGGGCACTGTGCCGCAAAAGCAATTTGCCTTTAGCAGATGGCGTATGCCAAAGCAACAAAGGATTTGAATTTAGCAACAAACAGCATTCGTGCACAACAACAACAGGGGCAAAAGCAACGACAGTTACAATGCCAACTGGCAATGCCAACAACATTAACCAGTTTTGTTCTTGTTGTTGGATGGGTTTGTTTCGGTTGATGTGGCTTGTTTCGGTTCGTTGTTGTTCTTCCTTTCTCTGATTGTAGTTGTTGGTTGGGTAAGCTTCTGTGTTAGCTTCTTGGTGGTTCGAGCGGGAAGATGGTGGGGTAAGGGGTGTATGTGATTTACTCACGGTATTGAAATACATGCAATAAAATATGTACGTGTCTAAATTCTAATAAGCCTGCGTGTCTATTTAGCACCCGCTTCAATCTAAATAGCTTGCTTCGTTTCGCCGTCTCATTTTCATCTCGGTTTCGTCTGGGTTTATTTGACTACTTGCTACTTGTTTATTATACAGCATAATGAAATTTAACGTTATCCTCATTAAGAACAAAACATACACAGATAGCCGACATAAATACCATCAACAAAAGACAACGACCTTTGCGACTCATTGACACGCGGTTGACTTTGAAGCTGTGCTTTGTTTTAAAGGGAAGGTCTGAGTGTATTTTGTTTTTGAGAGATTAAAAGCTTTAAGTGTTAAACTGATAGATATCACTGATACCATTACCAGAAGTTAGAAAACGTTCTTGATTAACCAATCGTTCTTATTTTCCTATCTTTCGTTTGGCTTAGAACAGTTTAACATGTTACTATTAAATATTGTTGAAGCGGAAAGTTTGATTTAACTTATTTTTTAAACAAAAACCTTACATTTTTTTTAATCATTCAATAAAAAACGTGCCATTGATTGGGGCAACCAAATAAGCAAATATTGCCTCAGATACTTACTGTTTTTTTTTATACCTTTTGCCTTTCTGCCAATCTTGCTTTCATGGTATTCTCAAATTAAGAGGCAAGAGGCAGTCAGACGGCAATCTCAGACAGACGAAACGTTAAGTGTAACGTCGCGTCATCGGTCCGCACGTTCAATAGAAATAAATCAAACGTAAGCTTCTAAATTGTATCCCATTGTAGCTATAGTTTTGAGCTCACCGAATGCTATCGTA
Source organism: Scaptomyza cyrtandrae (assembly GCA_035044605.1). Lineage (NCBI taxonomy): Eukaryota > Metazoa > Arthropoda > Insecta > Diptera > Drosophilidae > Scaptomyza > Scaptomyza cyrtandrae. The sequence continues at coordinate 19,270,724 of JAWNNS010000640.1, forward strand.
TCGTAGACTCTTTGTTATTTAATTCCACTCAAGTACTTGAAGCTGCTTTTCGCTTAGCTGTATCAAAATTTTAAAATGAATTCAATGTATGAGGGACAGAGAATAAACAACGGTTGATGGGAGGACTGGCTGCCACGATGATTTCGCAACGATTTGTGCTGAAATCCCCTTGTCAGTTACATACATTGGGTACTCGTCTTTCTTTACTGTTCTGTCGAAAGGGTTGAGGTCTTCCGAAATGTGTTGTGTGTATGTGCTGACAGCGCATTTATTTCGCACAATATTCTTGAATGAATGTGTTAGTCATTTAAGTGCACAAATATCAATATGTTTATGTGTAGTCAAGCAACGCCTGTATCACACAAGTGTTTATATAAAACAAAGTCTGACAGCTGCAAACTTATTTTTTAGTCATAACAATATCAGTAAATCTGCAGACTTTTTAAATTACTTTCTCGGTATTAGATTGAAGTTCATTTTTTTTTTATAAGTTTTCGCTTTTATATCAAATGAGATTCAAACTTTGTGTTACAAGTTTAAGACCAATTAAAAACGTACTTAAAATTTATTTTAAAGTCTCATTCAGTTTCTATTTGACAGCATTATCAAATTTTTTGGAATATTTTGTTATCTTTTTTTTTCTAGCTAACCTAATTAACATCTTAACTAATACAACTATTGATTAATTCATCTGATTTCGTTTACCTATCTATTCCTCTTCGCAAACTGTGCAAGCTATAGTGAAATCTACGTCAACTTTTACAAACTGTTCGGGCTGGTCCAAATGCACCTTATGCCCAGCATCCAAGTACTCTACCTGCAAGTTGGGAAAATACTGCTTCATCGTCTCAACATTTGCTGAAGTCACAAAATGCTCCCTTTTGGCCGCAATGAGCAATGTTTCCCCGTGATAGGTTTGAAGGTGCTGTAGCGTTTGCTCATAGTTGACCATTGATTCATTCCAACCATTTATAATGGCCTTAGTATTAGCATTCCAAGTAAATTTACCGTTATCAAGTTTCTTCAGATGTTCAATGATTCGCAGCAAGTCGAGATCAGCCATGAGAAGTTCACCAAATTTGCGTTTTATGAAATTTTGAGCAGCTATGAGGGATACGTTTTTGGGTATCTTAGGCGCTTCACAGACGTTCCACAAGCTTCCGTCTTTAGTCAAGTGTCGCGCTGTGCGACGCCAAACAGAACGATCCGCATGAAAACCGTGCAACAGCAATATGGGTGGCAATCTGAATTGACTATGCGGCTTTTTATACACATCAAATTTCATTTTTATTGTCTCTTCTGTGTGCCCCGCGTGCGTGGTTAGTGGCATCTTTGATTCACGGAACAGGTCCGCATGATTCGCATATGACTGACCTAATGGGAAATGAAGTTTCAATCAAACGAGGCAGCATTTCAGTGAGTGCTATCTGTGACTGACATGCCACGAACCCAAGAATCCATTGAGGATACGATTCAAATCGTTTGTTGCACTGGTGCTGTGAATTTTGAACACTAATATTTAAAACTAATCACAGAGCTAGCTATTTGTTTAACGAGTGGGAAACAAATGATTGTTCTATCACAAGAGAGTGAAGTAGCCATTAGCTGAAGAGCTCTGAGCTTTAAAATATAAGATTATCTATTATTTAAATAAATAGAACATTTGATCAAGTTTATAATCAAGTTACTTTTGGCTTCCACTTAAGACACCAAATGCAAATATTCAGCTTATTTAACTTTTTTGCTTTAATGCAATAAAACAAATGCAATCCTCTTAAAGCATATGGCAAACATAATCCTTTAGACTGCTTTTCTTTTACGCATACAAATCCCCAAATTACGTCATAAGTAAAATGAATTTGTGTGGAAAATTAGATAGGAGGAAATGGCACTGCAACAAAACGCACACAAATATACAAAACTTTACATATTTTTATGAATGTATGAATGAACATAAATCTTGCACAACGCTCTGCTGCAGACACAAACAAATCGTCTTGAGAATTTTCTTATTTTCACTTGAACTTTCCATTGCGAGAATTATTGGTAAGTTGTGCGTGCGTTCTTTTTTTTTTTGTAGAAAGGTGTCAAGTGCATTGTATATGAAAATAAAATATATCTACTTACAAGTTTTACACAAGCATTTTATGCATTTAACGAGGGGTGAACAAAGTTGAAGTAGCTTTAAGAAAGAGACACACAATGCTTTAAGATGTCAAAGCACATATAAAGTCTGACAGAAAATGTTGATAAATTGTATCCACAGCACTTCATATTCAATTTCAAATTATTGACACAATGAATGGCCTTTGAGTTTAACTTGTTTTGTCAAGCGGACAAAAATTGAGCAATGAATAAAGTGAAGGAAACCCATTGAACCAAACCGCTTGACCACAAACGATATTTGATTAAATTTTAATTCTTTTTTAAAGTCAAAAAAATACTCAGCTATTTTTTAAAAGAATATAAAGTTGTCGATGAAACTTAAAACTTCTGACAATAATAATAAATACAATAATAAAGCTATTTTGTACTACTTACTCTTATACACGTATAAGTAACTTGTCACATAAATCTAAATATTTTCTCTTCTACCTACTTAAGAGCGTAATTGACGTCAATTTTATCCGCGTTAGCGCTTTGGTTTTTCCTCTCCGTTGAAGATAACTTTCAAATATTTGAAGAGAGTGATTCATGAAAGACTTTTATAAACATAAACAGAACATGCAACAGTTAGATGGATAACAACATAAAGATTATGCATAAGGTTGCTTTTTTAATTTTTTTAAATTTGTTTTGCTGTTTTAAAATGCTTCAATATAAAGTAAAAGATGACACAACTTTTATAAGATACAAAATTGTTAATTTTTTATAAAAAAAATATATTAAAAAAAGCAACATCAATGCATAGAAAGAAAAATATATATAGAATAAGTACTGCCAATGAAAATGGTTTTTTAAACCATAAATAAAGATGAACAGCTTAAATTGGTAACTTTAATTGGCGCCATCTATGTGCGAATAAAACGTTAAGCAAATACACAAACCAAGAGTAATGGAAAAGTTTTTCGACGGATAGCCAAAATTACGAGCTCAGGGATGAAAACGGCAACGATGTCAAATAATTTATTTAAACAAACAATTAATCTTAAAGCTTAGTTTAATCTTATAAAAGAAATAGTAATTCTCAGACCTATACATTTTAATCACATTCATAGTATGATATGTAATTTCGATTTTATAAGGTACGATATATTTTTTTGTAACTGTAACAAAATCTTAACAATCTCTAAAAGTTATTTCAAAAAGATACTTTAAGTTCCCAAAATCTTTTTACACTTAGTAACAACAATAGCAATTTCTTTTGCATTAGTCTCAACCCCTTAAAAACGACAGCCAATCAAAACGCTTTGAACTGTTGCCAATCCAAAATGGCCGCCTTGACTGCCTGTAACAGATGCTGCATACCAAAGGGATGGAAAATCCAACAAGAAAAATCAGACGAGCTCATTTCAAAGCAGACAGCACAATCAGAATTTATTCCAATTCGAGCTTCCAAATAGAACAGAACAACAAAACTGACCCAAGGTCATATTAGAATCGAAAATTATATATTTCCAATAGCAATATGCAGCATCCAAGCGATCAGCCCACGTATATGCCAGAGGTGCCATTTCAACCATTGTGGGGCCAGGAGGCACCACCACCACCACCCATAGTGCCGTATCAGGAACTTATAGCTGGCTTCCCTTGCAGTGATTTATGTAAGTTTAATAATCATACAAATTCATTTGGATTGCTGCTCATAACTAAACTACTTACAGCGCTCTGGCAACGCTCGCAAGTGGCCCCGTTAGTTAATCAACGTCCATCTGCTAATGCAAGAAGCTCTTCCTCCTCCGCTTCAAAGAAGACCCGTCGCCGTATTGCCTCCATGGCACAGAGGCGTGCTGCAAATATTCGTGAACGCCGTCGCATGTTTAATCTGAACGAGGCTTTTGATAAGCTAAGACGGAAGGTTCCCACCTTCGCCTACGAAAAGCGTCTCTCTCGAATTGAGACCTTGCGTTTGGCTATTACCTATATTGGCTTTATGGCCGAGTTGTTGAGTGGCACTCCCTCTAATAGCCACAAGTCTCGTTCGGATATATACGGTGGCATTAATGGACATCATCATCCATCCGCGGTGGCAGCTGGACCTCCAATGCATCCACATCCTCATCTCCATCCTGTTGCATATCAGCGCGACTTTGCCTCGCCCTACAATCACAGTCTAACCTAAAGAGAAAATATTCTCAGACAATATTGTTTCGTGTTTCTGTTGCCATATTATGTGTTTAAGCTTAAATTTGAATTAAATATATGTGATAGATATATAAATTATAATGTGTGTGTGTGTGTGTTTGTAGTGTTTGACTTAATAGTAGCTATCAGATATTTAAATATATGTTATATCGCTTATTTTTGTAAGAGAAGAGTATTAGACATCATTTACCGGTTGTTTGAGATTAAAATTAAGTGCAGACATAAAATAATTTAATCTAATCAATATAAAACAATAATTTGCATACAGTTTCTTAATGTTTCTTTGTAATGAAGTAAGATCGTGATTCGGGAACTCCTTCTTACAACAAAAAAGAATTCAAACTTAATATACACTAAATATTTTATAAAAAGTGCAAACAAACATACCTAATTGAGTAGGCTATTCCTCCCACTCGACAGTTGATAAGCGCATAACAACTTTCTAATAGTGCACACTTCACTTTGCAATATCTCAGTCACTAACAATGTGTAGTCAATATTTGTACCCGATAACAGTAAAATAGTTGATAAGACTTTTATTGATTAGCCGCATAGTTCTAAACGTTTCGCCAGTATTCACTTGAAAGCCAAACGAATATGTCGAGGCACGAACTTCTTACGCAAATCTCAACTGATTATAGCACAGCGCCAGACTGGCTGGATCAGAAGGAGCTGCAAAACCTGCTTGTACAGGACTTTCCCTCGTTCCAAAGTATTGAAAATATTCGCAGTAGAAAGGAACAGAATGCGTTACGTGTGCAAATCCAAGCTAAATTGGCGGGTGAGCAACAGAAATGTTAATCGCGCAATAAGCTAATTAACATTATCGATAACATAATCAATTAGGAAATACCTTACGTACAATTAATTACCTGGTGAAGTCACAGGAACTCAACAAAGTCGCGACTTTAAAGTTTCCTCAAGCAAACAACTTTCAGCTGGAGCAGCAAATGTATAATGTAATAATACCAGCTCTTGAGACCCTTTACAAGGATGTGAATAGAAATATATATTTTGCTCCCACCAACTACAAACTCAAGACCCCTTCAAAAGCAAAAGACTTCAACTGTCTTTATCTGGAAGATGTTCAAGCCAAGGGTTTTCGGGTAGCCAATCAGCTAAATGGTCTTGATCAAGTAGGTATGAAGGTGATTCTGTCCAAACTGGCTGCTTATCATGCAGCTTCAGCGTGTTATCTGCAACTGAATTCGCATCTGTTCAAAGAGTTGTCAAAACTGAATCCTAATCAGGAAACAGCACAAGATATTAAAAATCTAAAGTCATGGCTACAACGCAGATTTCACGAAAGCTTGCGTGCAAACGATTTAAGGCATTATGAGGATAAGGTGGTAAGTAGAAACAATATTGTTTGTAAATGCCTTACCTACAAAGAAAGATATCTTTGCAGAAATCATATCAAAAATATTTAACGAAAGCTGTAGAAACTCCTGATCTTAAGAAATCTTTTAATGTCATTCTAATTGGCGCATGTTGGCCCAATAATTTATTAGGCCAATTGGATGCCTTTGGTCATGTAAAGGATGTTGTTTTTAATGAATTCGGTGGTGCTACCTACGGGCCTGCTGTACACGATCTGTTTCAACTGCTTTTAACAGCCCCTGCACAAAAAACTGAAAATTTTGATGCATATTTAAGATATTACCAGGACGAATTAAAGGTCAATCTACAATTGCTTAAGTTCACAGGAAAATTGCCATCCTTAACAGACATTCAGCTGGACTTACTTAACTATGGTCATTGGGGTAAGATTTAAGAATAAGTGAAGCTATTCAGGTCTAAATAATAAATTTTATCTTATACAGCATTTGAAGTTATCACGGAAATCCTACCCATTGTATTAACCGATTTTGGTTGTGAGGATATCGATGAAATGTTTAAGGTATCAAAATACTGTAAGGATCTACAAAAGCTACTGCCCTGGTTGGAGAATCGTGGTTACTTTGAAGAAGAATAATTACCAAAAAAAAACAATTCAAAGTCAAAATACCACCAAAAACCACCTGATAATCCTGTAAAAATAGTTTTGAGCTAACTACCACCTTACAACATTATTATAACTTGATTTGCGTGCGAATTCTTGCAGCTGTTGTTGCAGCGTATGTTGATGCCACAATGAAGTCACATTAGATACTAAAACAGCGAGGAACCCAAAACACAAAAACGATTATACAAAATTTGACAACGTAAACAAAGCGTAAAATTATTGTTAATAAATAAATGTGCTAGGGCGCCCAAACACAATGACAATTGTTGCAACCAACCCTCGAAGAGGTAGAAACAAGTGTAACACTCAAAAGGGCGCTATTCCGCAGAGTTTTGATACCCTGTAATTATAGTGCAATAAGAAAGTGGATTTATATATGCGTGTTCTAGAACACCAGTCAATAAAGTCATACTAAACAATAATCCCACCGTTTAAAGAACTACAAATTGCAGAGACATTTAATTTATTAGTAAAAATCGAAAAACAAACAAAATATAATAAAATCACGTTTTAAAGTTTGTCAAACAAAAATCAACTTTACAGAAGAGTCCCGATTCTATGCAATGTATTGACAGGATATCTTTAAGGCAATCAATAAGGCAAATTGCCTATTAGCTTTATTCCACCCAGCCTAAATACCGAGGAATTTTTGCGTTCAACGCCCATTTTGGACAGATTAGCGCCCCCTTTTTTTACGCCACAGCAAATTAATTTTGAGCACATAAATACAGAGGGGAGGGAGAATACGAAGTCCTAACTACACCTACCTGAGGGGTTGCTTGTCAGGATCATCGTAACAAACTGAAACATTTTGCGACCCTTTTTGGCGATGTGGTTGCTGCTCTTGTTTTGGTATTATACAATGAAGTTCGGTAGCTGGCAATATGTTTTGATGAATTTGTGACACTTCATGCCGCATTAGTTTGGTCATCTGTATACTATACCCTTTCCTGGATATAAGGGTGGGCGCATCTCTCGTGACTTTGGCTTATGAAGTGGACTCACGTGTCTGTGATTACCGACTTATGTCAGAGAATCATATCTGTCTGTTAGTCTTAAGTTTCATGCAACAAATAAAATCAAACACTTGATAACCTGCTGTGTGGGAAGCAATCAAAATTCAAAATATTATAGATTATATCAGTGTTTGTCAGTTTTGTCATAGCCACGTGCCACTCATTAGATCTTACCCATAGTAAATCAGTGTACAAACCTAACAAGTTAATGAACAATCCTTAACTGAGGTTTACGTAATTCTAACACACTTTCAGTACATCCCCTATTCTATTCTATTGTCCGCATGTCAAATCGCTGTGACAAATTAATTGAATTTGTTACAATTTTCGGCATATTTTGCGCCAAAAAATATATATCGACACTTTTCTTAGGTTATTAGAGTGAAATCCAATATATATTTGACGGCATGATAGATGATTACGCCAAACAAAACAGATGTTTTAAAACTATGCAACGAAGATTAATATCATGCGATATCAGCTTAAGTTATTCTATATATGGAGTTAGGAAGTGAAGGAAGAAGGCGAATCATTGAAAATCAAAATAGTGCTAAGTACTTGTTTAAGTTATGCTTAAAACAGTTTTAAAAAGAAGCTAAGCCGAAAAGCTATTCATTAAATGATTATACCACTACAAAAATTTGTATTTTATTTTTTCTTATATTAAAAAATATTTTTTATTCATATACGTATGTATATGAAAAAATGTATGTTGGGGTGAGTTATCTGGTAGTTGGGACACAAATTAAATAAAATAAATTAATATTATTTATTATTGAAAGATTTATAATATTTATTAAGATTTATATATTCGTACATTCGCTCTTAAATCTGAGTTCAAGCTGATAGAGCGACTTTCCAGCTATCGATAACATAACAAAAGTATCGGTAGTATTATCGATCGAGTTATTCAATACATCGAGTTAATTAGGTAGTAAACACATTCTTTGATTATCGACTACAAATATATAAGTAAACTTATGTTTATTCATAACTTCTTTAACCATAAACATACATATATGTATGTTAAGAAAATATGATTTGTGGTAATTTAACAAATATCCAATTAAACATCGCACATGGCATCTTAAAGTCGGATCCACTTAAGAACTTTACTAATTTGACACTATGGCGTAATATTTCAAAGCTTTAAGCATAAAAGCTCGTTTGATTACAAACACTTCGCATGGCACATGAAATACTTACATATCATAAGAGTGCCAGCGATAGTAAGCTCACAGTACAAACAGAACTCTTGAGAAGAAACATCATGGGGCAGTCCACGGATAAGGGGGAGAAGCAAGAGCTGCCAGAATTGCCAAACTGGTTAGATGAGCAAATGTTTGTAGAGTTCTTGCAACGCGACATTAAAGACTACAAGGCCATTAAGACCTTCAAGGTGGAGCCAACCTGCGAAAAGGGCGAAAACTTTACTTGTCTGGTAGTGCGCGTTAAAATAGTTGTGGAGCTCAACGGTAAGGCAAACATAAGATTTTTAAGTTGAATAGTCAAATAACTTACACTATTCAACTTTCCAGCAGCGAAGCAGCCACCTCATACATTGTAAAACTATTACCCACAACTTTAAGCACACGCGATATGATAACCAGCTGGAAAGTGTTTGATAAGGAAAAGCTTACCTACAGCAGCTATGTGCCAGAGTTTGAGCAAATGTTTAGCAACAAAGGCAAAGAGATAACATTTTGTGCCAAATACTATAAGCCTTCAAAGGCACCAAGTGAGGAACTGATCGTTTTGGAAGATCTGGGCAATCGGCGCTTTAAGAATGTTAAGCGCCAACAGGGTTTGGATATGCCACACACGAAAGCAGTGTTGGATAAGTTGGCGCAGTTTCATGCCGCATCTGCAGTGCGGTTTGAAGAAAAAGGTGCTTATCCTTATCTATACGATCGAAATCTGTGTAGTAAAGAGGATAAATTTCAAGAGTTTCGTGATACGCAAGCTAAATCCTTGATTAAAGCTCTGCCACTCTATGATGCTGCATATATGGAAAGTACTTTGGTAGGGAATTCTACTCGATTACATTTGGAAAAAGATCTTTAATAAACATTATTCTCACATTTTTAGAAAACCTACACGTCCAACGCACCGGATATGTTTCAGGCTCATGCTTCCAAATTCGAGGGCGAGTTTCGTTGTTTGAACCACGGCAACTTTTATTGCAATAATATAATGTTCCAATACGATGAGCATGGAGCCATCAATGAGACCTACTTTATAGATCTACAAATGAGTCGATATTGTTCACCAGCCCAGGATTTAATCTATATACTACTTTCATCAGTTGCGTTTGAGCTGAAATTTCCAAAATTCGATTACTTTGTGGCCTACTATCACAGCAAGCTGATTGAGTATCTAAAACTTTTGAAATATCCCCAAACACTGCCTACGTTAAGAGGTCTTCACACAGCGATCTTAAATCATGGCGATTGGGGTATGTTTTCTCCTTAAGTCACTAAAGATTATTTAAAAATATTTATTTTAGTTTATCCTGTTACATCGCTGCTACTGCCACTTGTATTAATCGATCCCAGCGAAAAGAGCAACATGGATACCCTAATGGATAAAGATAATGATGGGGAACAACTAAGGCAAGCGATGTTTGGACATCAGCGGGTTATTCAACACTTCAAACAGCTGCTACCCTGGGCTTATAATCGTGGTTTGTTCGTGTACAAGCCAACAAATAATTCAAAATAAACTGTGATATTGAAAAGTACCAACAATAAATGAAAACAAAACAACACTAAATACAAAATACGTTTATTATTGAATTAGATAACAAATCCGTTTATAAAAACGAAAGCCTTATCGCACCTCCCCTTTATTACTACTGTATTTAGATTTTTACCTACACAATCATAATTATAAGAAATTTAATTTGTTAAGGTCAGAAACAATCAATTCACACCTAAAATCCAAGCAAACTAAATACAACTAGTACTGATAGCTTATTACCAGGTGCTAAGCAAAAAAAAACCAGACATAATCATTGTGGGTTTCCCAAGATATTTTGACTTTTTTCTTATCAATAGCTGGTGTCAACTGTGGATCTAAAACATCAGTTAAACGCTATCAGCATTAGCTGACCATTTTTTTTTTTTGGCTAAATAACTCTGAATTGTTAAAGTGATAGCAACTGACGTCGTCACATAGTTAAATCACCTTTTAGTACAATAACTATAAAGAATTTGCAAAGTTTAACTTAAACAAAGCCATGAATATATACCAGGGAAGCCCTTACATTATGAGCTTAGCAAGACAAATAAAAACTTAGCTGAGTAACTAGAATCTGAATCTGAATCTAGATCTGAACGAAATTTGACTTTTTAACCAATTTTTACTTGTAGTAAATGGGTTAAAGCACTCATAACTGAATTTACCAAAAATGACACTCGACTTCTTGAGTTTTAGCAGTAAATAGGTATGATAACCAATTGCAATATAAAAACTTATTTCAACATTTTTTATTGAAAATATTTCTTTATGACGTTCCATGTTGTAATATTTTTACAGAAAACCCCATGGGTATTTTCATCGGCTATTTCATCAGTTAAGGCAATCACTCACACACACAAACATATCTTGATAAGAAATCATTAATTTTTAGAATGAAAAAACTTTTATAGTGAAGTAATTTATATTGAGGCCCAAAAGCTAAGCATTATTGATAATAATTAAAGCTCCTTTTGTCTGATTTAAGCACAACCTATGCCAATATATTTTGTATAAATACCAAAGTTTATTTATGAACAATAACAAAGTATACCGGCATTTTCATAGCCATGAAGTTGATAGAAGCGCTCTTTACTTCCAATTTGATGTCGGCGATGGATCCAAAAGGATACAAGGATCCACCTGAAAGGCTTAAGGATAAAGAATCTATAGTGAACGCAAAGAAGAAACCTAAGAAACCTAAATCGCCGCCACAGTTTATTTTTAATATATCACCAATTGAAGAAATACTTAGCGTTTATAAGTAAATTTAAATATTGTTTATTAACTTGAGAGTAAAATGTTATAACGCTAGAGCCAAAAATGCCATGGACTTTATCATTACTATGTTTACTATGTGATAACTTATTATATATAAATAGTAGGCTAAAACATGAAAAATAAATTATTTAAATTATAAAAAATTCACAGTCTAAAAACCTTTAAACAAAAAAAAAAAAAAAAAACCTACAAAATGCCAAGTATGCAAGCCAATTGCGCAAGCTAAAAAGTCAATTTGGTTAATCTAACATGAAAAATAAAATATACGCACAGATATCTTAAGGATAGTATGGATGTAAGTAAACTCCTTAAGGATTTAGCCAAGCAAATTAATTTAGAAGTTGATTTTAAAGACAAATAAAGGTCAAAAAGCCAGTAAAAAATCATTTAAAAGTTATATGAGTAACAGCAACATCGACACGAAAGATAATGTCGATAAGCTGCATCGAACAGTCTGCCCAATGTATACGGACGGAAAAGTGGTGCCAAAATGGATAAAGAAAACTCAATTTCAAGAAATTCTAACCGAAAATGTGCCAGAGTTTCAAGGCATCGAAAGTTTTTGCATAGAGCCAGCATTGAATTCTGGCGAAAACTATTCTTCGCTTATCCTTAGAATAAGCATTGATGTGAAGCTAACTGGTAAGTCCGTATTACAATTCGATCAATCAATAATAATTCTTATTTAACCGAGTAGATAAATCCGTAAGGCCCATGTTCTTTATGATGAAAGTGCCACATGAATCGGCTAAAATGCAACAGATGCTGAAAACCGTTAACTTCTTTACTGTCGAGAATGCTACCTATACGGAACTCATATCTAAATTCGAGGATCTCTATAAATCCAAGGGCTTTAATATCAATTTTGCCCCACGTGCCTACAAATTCAAGGAGAGTCTTAAAACGGAACCCAAGCTGGCCAACACGGTGTTAATGAATGATCTAAGTCAAGATGGTTATAAAAACTTAAATCACCTCGATTGCCTCAACGTGGAACAGACAAAATTTGCGCTACACAAACTGGCACAGTATCATGCGGCGGGTGCGCACTGTAGAGTTGTTCATGGACCCTATTCGGAACTATTTACGCAGCCCATGTTTAGTCCCAATCGGCAGAGGGCTTTATCTATACTAAATGGCATAATGGATCCGTTTAAGAAAATGTTTTTGGAACATCTGTCTACCTATAAAGATGGAGATAAATACTACGATAAGTTTGTAAGTAAATTTAGGAGCTTATGTTATTTCCAAGCTTTAAATGGATTAAATGTACAATTCTTATTATTAGGCAAGACTTTTCTCTAAAATGAGTAAACATTTTCTAAGTCTAAGCAAATTTGATCCTGAAGAATTTAATGTAATCAATCATGGTGATTGTTGGATCAACAATTTACTTTTTAAATACAATCCGGATGGAGAACTTGTTGATATGATCTTTGTAGACTTTCAATTGCCCAAATATGGTCATCCATCGGCAGATCTACTTAACTTAATCATGACATCTGTGCATATTGATTACAAGCTAAAAGAATTTGATTATTTTATCAAATATTATCACGATCAGCTGATTGAGAATTTAGAATTATTGGAATACCAAAACCGTTTGCCCACACTCACGGAACTGCATATGCATCTCTATAAATATGGTATCTGGGCAATTACAGCTTCTGTCATGGTGCTACCCATTGTGTTATTGGATGAGAGAGAAGAAACAGTAGAGTATAAAAGTAAATTGTATACAAATGAACGTTATAAAACTCATATCGAACAAATACTACCCTGGTTAGACAATCGAGGTATCTTGGACACATAGCTTAAGTTATATTCATAGTAATAATTAACGATTGTAAATGCATTTTGGACCTAGTACATTTAAAGATATATAAAAATATACCAATGGTTATTTTTGGCCCTAACAATGTCGCCCGGAGAAGGTTTTAGGCTCTAACTTTAATATATATACCTTAACAAATATATTTTATGTATTTCTTTAAAAGAAAACGAAAGAAAATCTAACCCTGATGCGGAAAAAGCTTTTGATACACACATTTAAGCCAATTTAAAACTGGTTAATACTGTTCTATTCTGCATATTTAACAATGCGAACTATAAATTGGTAATTAACTAAGCTTTATATAAAATTTTATTAGAAAACAACATTTTTTTGAGTTACTATTGTTTTATTAATGAACAAACATCAAGTAAAGCGAAAAGTTTCTAATCTATAAGTAATAAGTGTCAGTACCAGAAATGAAATTGATTAAATTCAGAATAGACAAGCAAACTGATTATAAAAGTAAGTATATTTCTTATATAGAACTATACTCGAATCAAGTAAAGCGAAAAGTTTCTAATCTATAAGTAATAAGTGTCAGTACCAGAAATGAAATTGATTAAATTCAGAATAGACAAGCAAACTGATTATAAAAGTAAGTATATTTCTTATATAGAACTATACTCGAATACCTACATATGTATATTTATGCATTGTACATAGTCATTCTGATTGTACTAATAATAGGTTTAGTTTTAGCGTGGCGCTCATTAATAAAAACACAAACAAAGTTTAAAACTGTTGACCAATCGAAATATTGTACCCTACACTAAACAGAATAAAACTAGGGAAACTGTCAAACTAAAATAATAAGAATTACAATGCTTGATTGATTAATGATATTTATGTATACTAACATCTTTAGTTACAAAACTAATAGACTACATACTTAATTAATAAATTTAAAAAAAAAACTATATTCATTCGTAAATTTCTGTAGGGAATTTCTCAGTCTGGACTAGAGATTATTTTGTTTATTTCAACGTTTGACAATCAAATTGAATAATGGTTGAATGCACCTCAAACTGATTATCAGTTGAAAATTGTATAACATTTTTAACCAATACAATAGTAATATAGAGGGCCTATAGTTGCCGTCAGCAAGATTTGTGTTCACGTACCATGTCAAATGATAATTTTGAATACTGTTCCAAATACACATACTTTGTAGGTAGGTATGTATACGGCTATTACTTCCAGATACTCGAAACGACGCAAAAACTGATAAAAATTGTAGTTCAGCAATCAGCAGCTAATGCTATTATCGGTAATAATGTTTTGGTATAAATATACGCGTACATTTTAAAGCAAACTCTCAGTAGAATATTATTTGTCAAGGCATACGGACGTACTACTTTAAAAACAAAATATCGCGCGATGGGTCAAAGTAGTTCCAAATCAAAAAACAGGTATAATGTGGACCCAAGCACCGCTCCACACACCAACGCGAAAGTAAAGTCCATAGTCGCAACCCCCGCCCCAGTTCCAGTAACAGCCTCAATCCCAGCACCTGCACCCAGTCCAGCACCTCAGGTTGTCAACACCGAAGCGGTACCTAAATGGATTAATGAATCGCAATTTGTGGAAATACTCACAGAGAATGTGCCGAAATTTGCAAAGATTCAGAGCTTTAGCATTAAGCCTGCCATGGGTGCTGGCGAGAACTATGCGACGCTAATGCTGAGAGTGAGCATCACAGCAGAGCTAACGGGTGAGTAAAAAATGCTTCGGGTGACGTCATAACGTCTAGTCTAACTTTAGACATTTTACGATAAAGAGCCGCATTCTTTTGGGCGGTTGGCTCTATGCCTTAATTTGCTGAGTGAGGTTTTTACGCCTTAACTATCTTATCAATAAGCTAAATGTGCTGCTAATAGTGACTGTTTTGGGTGTGAGGTACCGTTCGACTATTTTAGATAACGGTACACACCATAAATAGAAATATAAATTTTCCTATCTCTAATTCATTTATTGCAAGCTATTGCTCAATTATATAGTTTTGCACCAAAAAAAAACATGTATATTAAACATGTTCTCGATCGATCATGATAAATATAATCAAAAATTTCATGAATTTTTATTAAGTCTACAACTTTTGTGGTTTTTGAAATCTTGATTTTAAAAAAATAATAATAATTATGTATTTTGAATGTATCATGGAGCTAACTGAAGCCTTAATTTTTTTAACGTATGCTAAAAATACCATCACAGATTTATTTAAGTCCGTTTAAATTTTAAAATTTAATTCTTTTACAAATATTAACCTATTATAAATTTAATTTCACCAACTAGATAAAACCGTCAAGCCCGTATCGCTTATGATGAAAGTTCCACACGATATACCTGAATTGCAGCAAATGATGGAACTGGCGAATTTCTTCACAAGTGAAAACGAGGTCTACATTAATTTGATACCTAAGTTTGAGGAGTTTTACAAATCCAAGGGCGTGGATATAACATTTGCGCCACGCGCCTACAAATTTAAGGAGGGCGTCAAAACGGAACCAAAACTAGAAAATACAGTGCTTATGTACGATTTGGGTCAGGATGGTTACAAAAATGTAAATCGCCTTGAATGCCTCAATGTGGAACAAACCAAGTTTGTCCTACGCAAAATAGCACAATATCATGCTGTTAGCGCAGCTTATAAAAGCGTTCATGGTCCCTATTCTGATACGATAAATTATGGAATGATAGGCAAAGATAAGGAGAAAGCAAGAGCAATGATGGACGCTATGTTTGCGCCCATACAAAAAATGTTCTTAAACAATTTGCATAGCTATGACAACTGCGAGCAATATCGTGAAAAACTGGTAAGATCTTTTGAAAACATAGCTAGAAATATTCGAATTTATATAAACATTGTTTTTTTAGGAAAACCATTTTGCCAACATTACAAATATTTTCTCAGAAACTATGAACGCTGATCCAAGTGAATTTAATGTGATCAATCATGGTGATTGTTGGGCTAATAATTTTCTCTTTAAATTTGATGACAAAGGAGAGCTGATTGATATGCTCTTTGTGGATTTTCAAAATCCACGATATGGTCATCCAGCTTGCGATTTGCTCTACTTTATCATGACATCTGTGAACATAGATCACAAGTTAAAGCATTTCGATTACTTTATTAAGTACTATCATGATCAGTTGATTGAGCATCTCAAACTGTTAGAGTACAAGGAACGTATGCCCAAGTTAATGGAGCTACAAATTCAGACGTATAAATACGGTGGCTGGGCAGTAATGGCCAGTTTTATGGTGTTACCTGTTGTGCTACTGGAGCCCAATGAAGCGGCCACATTTGAAAACTTTTTAGGGGCTGGCGATGCGGCGCTTGACTTTAAGAACCAGATGTACACTAATAAACGCTATAAGCGTTATATTGAACAAATTCTTCCCTGGTTGGATAACCGTGGACTGTTTGAACCATAGTAAGTGTATAAATAAATGATTAAAGCTATTTTTATATCAATATATTATTTTTTATCTTTCAGTGAAGCACCGCAACCCCTTCCAACCAAACCTTTAACTACTATACCAGCTACTACTCCAGCTACTACTCTAGCTACTAATCCAGCTACTACAGCAGCTACTATCACCGAAGTGCCCGACTGGGTAACGAGCGATTACTTTAAGGAGGTACTCAAAGCGGAACTAAGTGACTTTAAGGAAATTAAAGACTTTCGTGTAAAGAAAGCCACCTCAGCTGGTGACAACTATTCTTCAATTATGCTCTCCGTGGACATTGATTATCACACCGTAAGCGGAAAAGTTAAAACTACATCCTTCATGCTAAAAGTACCGCTAGGCAGCGAGATTTCGAAATTTCTATCTGAGCTCATGCTTACCTTTAAGAAAGAGGTGGCCATGTATAACGATGTTATACCACAGTTGGAACAACTCTTCAAGGAGGCTGGCCAAACAGTCGTCTTTGGCCCCAAAAGCTATAAGATGCCAAATACAACAGACAAGGATCGCATTCTGCTGCAGAATCTGCGACCAGCCGGATTCAAGAACGCTGATCGCTTACAGGGACTGAGCGTAGAGGAAACAGAGCATGTGCTAGCCAAGTTGGCTCAATTGCATGCGGCTTCAGCACAACTCTATGTTATTAAAGGTGCTTATGAAGATTGTTTGGATAAACCGGTGCACAATGAGCACTCGCGTCCATTTTTTGAAGCGCCCGAAAATAAGCAATTCCTGGTTATGATGATGGAAGCAGTGAAAAGTTTCAAGGGCAGTGAAGCCTTTGCTCATAAAGTGGTAAGTAACGTAAAAAAAATGTGGTTGAGGGTATTAGAAAATTTAGAAACTAACCTAAAACAAATAAAGTACTAAAGAGTAGAGTAAAAGAAATAGCTTTTAAGAAATTCTTAAAAGTTTCTTAATATCATTTTTGCAAGTTAATTTTAGCTGTTCATCAAGCTCTAAAATACAAAAATGAATTAACCAACATATTTTCTACAATCTACAGGAGAAGATTTTAACTAACCTGTTTGACTTGGAAGTTAAGGCGCAAAACTATGATAAGACTCAGTTTAATGTTCTCAATCATGGCGATTGCTGGACAAATAATGTGATGTTTACCTATGGTCCAAAAGGTGAAGTAACGGATACGCTCTTTGTAGATTTCCAGCGATCAAACTTTAATTCGCCTGCATATGATCTGTATTATCTGCTAACGACCTCGCCAAGCTTGGATCTGAAAGTCGAGAAATTCGATTACTTTATACGCTACTATCATACGGAACTGCAGCGTAATCTGGAATTGCTCAAGTATCCCCGAGACATACCAACCCTTAAGGATCTGCATAACATTCTGCTTAAGAATCCTCTATGGGCAGTAACATCAGTTGCTACTGTGATGTCGGCTGTGCTTCTCGATCCCACAGATAATGCAAGCATTGACACAATGGTGGGTGATAATGAGGAGAGCAAGGCATTTAGAAAGAAACTCTTTAACAACGACAGGTATCGCAAACACGCCGAAGCTCTTTATCCCTTCCTAAATCACAGAGGACTTCTCGACTTTGAGTAAGTTATAGGTTTGCATGTTGTAAATGTTATGTAGACCTTTTGTTGTATCTTTTTTTGAAGTCTTAAGTGTTTTTTTGCTGTGAGCTTTTAATTTTAATAAGAATCAATGTAAATATGTACATAATAAATAAACTTTATAAGCTCTTTGTCTCTATAGAAGTATTTTTATAAATAAAATAAAAAAAAAATTGATTATTCATTGCAATTATCAAACAAATACCAAACACGCTTATCAAACCATTGGACTTCCTACTTTGATTTCATCAAACATTTTGTTGTGAAATTAAAGTTGCAAATGTAAAAAAATAGTTTAGAACCAATCATATCGTAAACTATTGTAATTTAATTATCATTCATGTATATTGCATCGTTAACGCATGTAACAAGACTTACGAATTCAATTAAAGATCATTTATAAAATACATTTCATACTATGTAAGTTAACTAATGTTATCATTACTAAGATCTTACATTAACATTGACATTACTAAGATCGGCAATTGGCCCATTGCGAATTTTGTAGCTGGCAGCCACAACAATGTTACGGAGATCAGCTGCTCATACAAGATAGGTTGAGAATATTGATGGTTGTATCCAATATCGATATAAAAAGCTCAACTGATAGTTTAAGCTTCTGAATTTTTTTGCATTTCTAAATGCAGAATAATGTTAATTTGTATAAATACGTTATAACAACGTATTAACGTTTCCTAGCGACATGTCCATAAATGTCAGAGACGATTTAGGCTTGGATTGGTTAATCTTTCAAGATTTTAGTGAGATAATCGCTGCCCAAGAGCCTCAGTTCGAAAATATTTTGGGAGGAACTTCTGTTCTTGCTACGAAGCCTGGCGATAATTATGCATCCAAGTTGCTCAAGGTGGAAATTAAAGCACAGCTAAAAGGTTTGTCTCTAACAAAGTAAATCGGGCTTAAGCTTATACTCTTTTATTTTCAAATAGATCAATCTACAAAGACATTCTCCTATATGTTGAAAGTAGCGCTTGACATCGCAAAAGATGAGAACTCACCCTTAAATATGTTTCCCAAAGAGATTGAAATCTATGAAAAGATATTGCCCGCATTTGAGCAGTACTATCATGAAGCTGGATTATCGGTTACCTTCAGTCCTAAGGTCTATAGATTTTCCAAACCAATTGAAGCCGATTACTTGCTTATGGATAACCTGCAGGCGAGTGGATTTATAATGATGAATCGCGCGGAATGTTTGGACATGGAACACACCAAGAGTGTGCTTAAAAAGTTGGCACAATGGCACGCGGCTTCGCTCAGGTATAAGGAATTAAATGGACCCTATCCGGCAACATATAATGATGGCTGGGTAAACGAGAGAAGTCGAGAGATGTTCAACGTTTTTTTTGAGCCAACCATGAGAGCTTTGCGTAAAGTCATTGACGGAAACAATGGAGTCGTGGAATATAAACATAAACTGGTGAGCAATTCTAAGCAAGTGAGCAAGTGAGCAATCAATAACGTATAACCCAACATTCACAATAGGATCACCTAATAAAATCATATGTGGACAATGTCATAGATGATGCTCGTGTTAATGAACAGGAATTCAATGTACTAAATCATGGCGATTTATAGACAAATAATATTATGTTCCAGCATAATGAAAGCGGTCAAGTGCACGAATCCTATCTGTTGGATCATCAACTTCCTAAATATGGAAATCCTGCATTCGATCTGTATTTCTTTCTGATGAGCTCAGCGCAGTTGGATATTAAAATTGAAAAATTCGATTATCTTATAAGATGGTATCATGACAACTTAGTTGAGCATGCCAAGATGTTAAAATGCTGTAGTTTTGTGCGTAATTTAATGGAACTGCACATTATTCTGCTTAAGCATCCCGTGCATGGTAAGCTCTCAGCATTGTAATAACCTTTTGGCTCATTTATATAACTAACTCTTTCGTTATAGCTGCTGGTTCCGTAATTAGCACGTTACCGATTTCTCTGGCAGATGCCACAGATGAGTTAACTGATTGGTTTAGTGAAGATAGCGGTGTTATCGATGCTATATGCGAAAATATGTATAGTAATGAGCGTTACAAGGCGCAGTTTGATCAAATTATGCCATGGCTAAATAGATGTGGTCTCTTAGATATAGCATAAGCTATTACAACAAAGCTGCATTTAACTTTTAATTTATTACCTTTGGTTTGAACAAACATATATAAACTCTGGAATTAACAACTAATTTTAAATGTTTTAAGCATTTATAATAATAACATTACTTAGAAGCCAATTTGAAAGCCACATAAATACTGGTTATAAAGACAACAGCAATGGCTAATTTCTTAAGATTTGCACGATTTACACCCTTGACGGTGCGCAGCAGGTCAATATTCATACGGAATACATTACGACTCTGTTCAATATACTCGGCGCGCATTTCATCATCCAGTTTGCCATAGACGTCATTGAAAATGCGACGTAACTTGGATTTCAGCAGGGGAATTTTAACTGGAAAAAATGTGGCTTCACAGCCCACTTGTGAAATGGTAACCTGCTCCGGCATTGGTCTGGCACGCAAATCGTTCTCCTCGATACCATCACTTTCAGCTGTAGCAGCTGCTCTGGCTGTTGCTGCTGCAGCATCTGCTTCGGCCTGTTTTTGTTGTTCTGCGCTGCCTTTGGGAAACATCCACAACTTTCTGGCAATCATGCGTTTCTTTTGTAGCAACTGACCACCAGACATTAGTGCCATATACATTTGGAAGGCAAATGCGAAGAGAAGCACCTCACTCTTAGCCGCTACTTTCTCCAAATGGGCAAGATACGTTTGGACAGCCGGACGTGGCTCATATGACTTGCGCCAATCGGAGCCATAAAAGTAGTCAAAGTCACGCTCAAAGGCAGCAGAACGATGAAAGTCCTTTGGCAACAGACGCGGCGGCAGTTTGGCCTCAAAGAATTTATATAATTCGTAAAAGACCAAAAGTCCATCGTACCAAACTTCATCATCCGAAAGCGCTGCGCGTTAACAAGTTAAAATTTTAATTCGAATTATATGATTTGATCGCTTTTACCTATTGCAAATTTGGCGTTAACAAGAACATCAGTTAACTTATGCACATCTTTTGTTGCCTGACGCACTTCCTTTGTGAATGTCATGTCCACATCGTCTTCATCCTTTATTTCTGCACCGTCATTGGCCTTTTGGACCTCCGGATTGGATGTTGTGTCGGTTATTGACATTTTGCGTATGTGATTACTGTGTTCAGATAACTATATAATTTATAAATTATTAATGCGTAAATAACCCGCCTTGCGCATTTACACAATGCAATTTTTCGATTTTCCGTCAATGATAATACAAAGTAACAGTATTATCGATTAGCAAAAAAACTGCAACTTTGCCAAAGAAAGGAACAGCAAAACCTATCGCCATATCGATGTCTGGCAGCAACGATGCTTAGCTTATTTACAGCATTTGTATCTTTAACAACACTGCATCAATTCCACAAGCCAGATGAACTTGTTGTTTTGTTTTTCTGCCGAATTTTCACATTAATTGTAAAGAGTAAGTAAAATACTTGCTTAAACTACAACCGTAAGTTAAATTCAGTTTCTGTGGGTTGCGGTTATTAATTGAACGATAACGAATTTTTAAGTATGCCACTAAATTACACCAAGCTTTTTCTTTTTGCATCTTGATAATCATGCTCTAACACAAATCATTCATTCACCCACACACACAGTCATTACAGTAAACAACAACTTGCACACACATAAACAACTGCATCGGTTTGGTTCAATCTTTATTTTCAACACCCAAAACTAACTCGCGTTGCTTTTAATTAGAAACACTTAAAATAAATATTCTGTAAATATATATATATATATATATACATCGGAAAAAAAGCAATGTCGGATCTCTTTACCACCTTTGATAGCAACAACGGGCAACACGATACACCAACAATAATGGCCTCGCCCTCGCAGCACAGCCCCATGACAAACAACAGTAACTCATCTTCACAAAACGGTGGCACGACAGCGGCACCGGGTGGTGGTGGTGGTAGTGCAGGTGGGGCGGGTGCAGGGGCTAGTGGTAAAAGCCACAATACAACAACTGGCGCTGAGAACACTCCTGTAAGCGCCTTCAATATATATGAAATCCATATTTTAAATAATTTTCTTTGCTTAAGATGTTAACTAAACCACGTCTTACGGAGCTGGTGCGAGAAGTGGACACTGCCACGCAGCTAGATGAGGATGTGGAAGAGCTGTTGCTGCAGATCATCGACGATTTTGTTGAGGACACTGTTAAAACAACAAGCGCCTTTGCCAAGCATAGAAAATCAAATAAAATTGAGGTGCGCGATGTTCAGTTGCATCTGGAGCGAAAGTATAATATGTGGATACCTGGCTTTGGAACGGATGAACTGCGTCCTTACAAGCGTGCTGCCGTCACAGAGGCGCACAAGCAGCGTTTGGCATTGATAAGAAAAACAATTAAAAAGTATTAAATGAGTTCTTCGGGTATGGCGGGGTGACAGGGAGTCTATGCAGGGTTTCTTTGTCTAATTTGTTAACAATTTTGAATTTCGTGCTAAGAGATTTTATTGTTTGCTCTTAAGTAAATAGAATAGACAAAATCATGTTTCCAACTTAAGGCTATTAACTTTAAATATGTAAAACACGGCCTAAATTGCCAAAATCTTTATAAATTATATTTAATTGCAATATGTTCAAAATATCTTATTAACATCTGCAACATTTACACCAACTTTAATAAATTAAAATTGTAATCTTATAATAATGTTAGAGTACCTACCAATTAGGATTTTTTAAAGAAAATTTTAAACTTTATACAGCAAATAAATAATAAATTAAGTATTTTGTACGAAAATCAAAATCAAACTACTTTTTGTCATCTCTACATTCAAGTGACTTATCGATAGTTTGGTCTGCTTTTGTCATCACAGTTGCATTGCACATATGTGTCAAGAAGATAAGCAAGCAATGGGAATTTTGTTTTGTGTTCTGTTGCCATCGTTTTATAGTGTTTTAAATGTATTAAAAGTCAATTAAAACAGCGCAAAATGAAGCTGCCTGTCATGTGTCGCACTTGCGATGCAAGGGAAACGGATAAACTTTACAAGCTGGCAACGGCAACAAAAAGATTTCCGGATAAACAGCTTTCGGACATCTTAGTCGAGCTGACCCACATTGAGGTAAGTTTTTCTGACCAGGTGCAGCCATATTTCACAACTTATTCTTGTTGTAGATAAATGAAACATTGGCGCAACATCTGCCACAATGTCTGTGCGGCAATTGCGCTCGAAAATTAATCGGCGCCTATTACTTTGTAAAGCAGGCGCTGGCCGCCAATGAGCTGCTGATGCACCATGTGGAACGTATGGACGGCGACAAACCAGGTGTAAACGATTGCCTGCGCGAGACACCCATGGAGATGTGCGCGGAGCAGCATGTTGAGGTTTGAAACTTTCTTCAAATGATCTTGAAATGTTTAAAAAATATTTTTTGATGTAGGTTAAATTAGAAACTGAGGAGGAGGATATTGATAATGATATAACCTGCACAGAACTACCCGAGTTTACTACAGTACAAAATTCCATTGATGTAGAACTAGATGTTGTAGATGAACTTCAAAACAAAAAATCCGCAGATCCACTCAACATGTTCGATCCAGTTAAACAGGAAGAGGATGCTCTAACAAAAGCAACACATGCGCAGACACAAGAATTTAAGGCTGACATTGACGGAGAAGAGTAAGATTATAAGGCACAACCGAAGAACTAGATTTTACTCAAAATTCATTTTAGCTCTCTAGATGATTTGCCTTTGCAACAACGTGTAAGAAAGTGGAAACAAGCAGCTAAAGTACCCACTATAAAGCGAACAGTATTTAAGTGCAAAGAATGTCCAAAGAGTTTTAAGCGAATCGAGCTATTAAAACATCATGCAACACGGGCTCACAAATTAAAAACTGATTGGTTGTCGTGCTCCTTCTGCATACGCAAGTTTAGTCATCGGGAAGCTCTACAAATGCATCTGAAGGTGCATCGCGACTCGAAGCGGTCAGCGAATCTGGGTGAGAGTAAAAAGGCTAAGGATATCGATGTGAATGTGTGCAAACCGCATGGATATAAACTTATCGAATGTATGATCTGTCAAACTCAATACGATAAAATTGCGGATTTGCGACGTCATCTAGAACAGCATCCAGAGATTGTTAACTTTGGTGCACGCTCGAATATGCAACCGCACGAGCTGGCCGAATTATTCTATCCCGATGCCAAGGATGTCAGCGTGGATCAGCTGAAGGCGCTTATTCGCAAAGATTTGTCAGCTGGCATCTATCAGCGTTTCTATTCCATTACCAATCAGTCCGGCTATGAAATGGATTTGGACAGCTCCGAAACGGAAAGCGAAGCTGAGCTAGATACCGATGAGCAGTCAAAGCAACAGCGTAGCATACCCAAACCCAGATATAGTTGCGAATTGTGCTACGTGCGATGCCAGCGTAAATATCAGCTCTATGATCATCAGCGGCAGATGCACGCCTGGCTAGATGCGCCTCATGTTTGCGGTCGTTGCGATGCACGCTTCGTCAGCCTTCAGTTGCTGCGGCATCACAACGAGCTTCAATGCAAGAATGCCCAGAAACGCTTCCTGTGCCACAGGTGTCCGCTGCGCTTTCGCTGGCGGCACAATCTCAAGGCTCACATACGAGAGCATCGCATTATTGTAAGATAAATAAGATTTCGGTTTGTGTATCAAATAATAATCTTTCAATTATCTTGCAGAATCAAACATTCGAGTGCAACGATTGCAAACGCGTCTTTGACAAGAAGAAATCGCTGACGGTGCACATGCTCAGCGTGCATGCAGAGGAATCGAAACTAATACCATGTCAATGGTGTACCCGCAAGTTCTATCGTCGTGACTATTTGGTAAAGCATCTGAAGCGGCATGGAATACGCGAACAGGATATACCACTGGCCGAGACGCTCATTGCAGCCACATCAAAACCAAATGGCGCCAAACAGATCACCTGTAAGATTTGTAATTCTCATTTCGAACGCATCAACGATCTACGCGCTCATATTCAGCTAGAACTCAAGCTGGCGCTATCATTGCATCAGAATTATGATTCGCCACACAATTACTCCATCACGAATGAGTCTGGATACGAATTGCAGCTGGGCGACTCCGAGACGGAGGATGAGTTGCATATGGAGCCCACTGCCTCGCCAGGCACACGTTCTGTCTACATCTGCGAACTGTGTAAAGTGCAGTGCAAGCGCAAATTCGAGATGATTCAGCATCAGCGTGCCATGCATCGTTTTGATAAGATGCCATACGAGTGTGAAATATGCATATTCAAGTGTGTCTGCAAGGTAAGTGTAGATATATCGATAATCGATCTTCAAAAAAACCAGTCTTATAATACTTTTCATTTAACAGAGCATCATGGATCAGCATCGGCAATCACAATGCCATAGCACAGAGAAGAAGCTGTCGTGTGGCAAATGCAGTTATAAATTCATGTGGCACGACAATTTGCAGCAACATATGCGTCTGCAACACGGCGCCGGCGGCACTGATGGCACCCCAGTGGATTCAAATGAATCCAGTGCTGATCGCATACCAGCCATTCCAGCCATACCAAGTGATCCCGCAGCTCTAGGTGAAGGTGTGCAGCTGTTGCAGTGTCCACACTGCGATCGCACATATCAGATGAAGTCACGGCTCAACAATCACATACGGGATGTGCACATCAATGGAGATCGCAAGCGGAAGGAGGCGATCAAGAAGTTCCTGTGCTCGCTGTGCGGCCGAGAAACGCAATCCGCAGCCACACTGGTCACCCACATGCGACGTCACACGGGCGAGAAGCCCTTCAAATGCGATCTGTGTGAAATGGCGTTCCCACGTCACTCCGAAATGATACAACATCGACGTATGCATACGGGCGAGAAGCCATTCCATTGCACTGTCTGTGGCAAGGATTTCGCGCGCTCCGACAAGCTGAAACGGCACATGCTCACACACAGTGGCTTGAAGCCATACAAGTGCACCTACTGCGAAAAGAGCTATCGGCAGGCTAAGGATCTGAAACTGCATCTGCAACAGCACACCGGCGAATGTACATTTGTTTGCGGCACCTGTGGCGAACGCTTCATTCAGGGCACAGCGCTGGAGAAGCATCGCATGATGCGGCGTCACTTTGACGAGGTGGATGAACGTGCGACAAACACAATAACTGCATAAGCCTAATATACATAGTTAGAACTATTTAATTTAATTAATTATAATTACACTCTTATATGCTCATATCTATGTATAGCTGATAAATTAAGAGATCATTTTTGTAACCTATTTTTATTATTTTTATCATTGTGTTATCATAAAATGTGCTCGAGTTGTGTTTAGATAAACTACCTTTTAAATATTTATTTTGTGTAATTTTTTTAATATTAAATAGCTGTACTTTAAGTAGACATCAAAGTTATTTTATCATGGCACTTTCTAATGAAAAACAATTCTTATACATTGAATTTTATAAATATTTGGTCACGATAGCTCTTTGCCTTGATTTAATCTGAAGATCAAGCTTATGATCTTTCTATAGCTCCTCGGAGCCACGTGAATCTATTTTGATCATTTCCACATCAAAGATAAGCACAGCATTTGGTGGGATTTTGCCACCACCTGCACCACTGGCGCCATAGCCCAGTTCCGGTGGAATCGTCAGGGTGCGTCGTTCACCCTCGCACATGCCCAGTAGTCCCTGATCCCAGCCCTTGATAACCTGTCGGGCGCCTAGTGTAAACGAGAAGGGCTTGCCGCGATTGTGACTGCTATCAAATTCGGTGCCGTCTTGTAGAGATCCCTAAAAAAAATCATACTGATAAGCTATATACAAACTGACGTGTCCGGCAGACGCTTTTTCCCATTACCTTGTAATGAACGTGAATCATATCGCCTCCCTTCGCCTTTTGTGTGCAGTTCTCCACACGCTTTTTAACGCCAATTTTAACTTTGGGTGCTTCATTTGCAATTGCAGCGCCAAAAAACGCACAAACCAACAATAAATATTCAAGCTTCATTTTGCCACAGTTTTGGTTTTACCAAATGCAAGCTAAAGTGCTATCGCTGAACTATCGATAACCAGCGTAACTCTTTGAAGTATCGATGTGGCATTGCCATTCACAGCGCTAAGGGCGCAATATATTCAAAATTCAAACAACGTTTTATCACTACACATAATATTATTAGATGCTAAATATTTATTAAACAATTTAGATACATTAAAGCTCTTTTAAAAAACAAAGATATATTGAAAAAAATTGCAGTAATTTTTGTTTTTTTTTTCACAACACAATCGCAATAATAAACAAAGCCTTATTATAAATATGCAACAGATTATTTAAGAGATTTACAAATATACGATTATATCACAATAATAAAGGAATACATACATTCTAAAATGAAATTTTCAAGCACTTGTGCACAAAATCAAAACGCAAATTGCATGTTTATATGAGTATAATACCTACACAAATACATATTCAATATACTATATATATACATATCGTATTATTATATATATTTATATAATATATATAATCTAATAAACTAATACATAAAGTTACAATATAAATACAGATAACAGATACTTTTTGTTATACGATCTATGACTATAAAATGTATACAGCATGTATATAAGGATTTGATTAAATGTTCTCGACTGACTTTTCAACACAACAGTCTCAATTATCATTTGACATATTTGTTATTTTGGTCGCATACATATTGGCAACCTTATAGATAAATTCGTATTGCTCCTTGGTCTGTACAGCGCTCGCCCTTCCCCGCCGCACATAATACACCAGCTGTGGTATGTCCACCGAACGCTTGGGCGTCTCCAGACTCCTTATGGCCATGTCGCAGGTAATAATGGTGCCGGTACGGCCCGTACCTGGGGAGCAGTGAATCGTTAACGGTCTAAATGGGAGAATACACAAAGAATGAAAAGAAAACAGAACAATTAAACACACAAGCATGCAGCACATAAAAACATAAAACAAAACAGAGATTAATGGACAACTGGTTTGCTTCGACTATTAACTGTTCTTCATTTTGGATGACTCAAAATGTGTAAATAAAAATGTTTTTTAACTTTAGTTTCATGCGATCCAGTTAACAGTTAGTAAACAGTTAGTTAACAGTTGATTAACAGTTAATTAACAGTTAGTTTGGACACTTACCCCTGCTGACTGCGTGACGTTTTGTTGGCAACATTGCCATTAATCTCATTGCTGGCCGCACTTGAGGTGCTGCACTTTTCAGCATCTGCCGCCTCCGCTGCTTGCTTTGTTTCGCCCTCGAGCGATTTGAGTGTCAGTGTTGAGGATTTCTCGTGCTTTAGCTCATTGGCCTGCTCAAGGGCATACGATTTGAGGGAGGAGCGCGCCTCGACCAGCATTGCAATAATGGGCGCCTCCTCAATAGGCACACCTACCTCTGGCCATTTGTACCAGTAGTGTGTTAATTCGCGACTTTCATCGCCATCCACATGCTTCAGCATTAAAGTTGAGATCGCATATTTATCCTTGACTTCGCGATGTTTGAGTGTCACCTGATAGTCACCGTAGCTGCTATGATTGTCAAGTGTAACGGATGGCGGTAAATACTCGGCGCAGCGTTCAATGCCATTCTCGTTGAGATCGGTTGCCTGGACAATGACCCGCGATTGCTGCTCCCAGATCATGCGCCAAAAGTCACCAGTTGTTGTTTCGAGTGGCGCCTGACAAGCTATATAATAGTTGGGCGCATCTCTTGGTCCCTGAGAGTGCGAGAGAACAACAAATCGTTTAACATAAGTACTTAACATAGTGTTAAGTAACATAACACTTTATGTAAACAGTAACAACAAACGAATAATGTCCACAAATGTTCAACTTTAACATTATTGTAACATAAAGAATACTTGTACATAACATAAATACTAAAATACGAAACTACAAAGTTGAATAATAGTTTTATTTTTTAAAAATGTTCCCACCATTAAAGTAAACATAAGTCCAGTATATCTCTGAAAAATTTTAAGTACCTTGAATGGCACAAAAGTACAAAATGTGGCAACAGTTGTTATAACATAAACATTAAAACAATTTAGCATACATAATGCGAATACATAAGCATTACATTAAAGGTATGAATGTACTTATGTATGTACGCAATGACATAACAGTTAATTAAGCGCATGCAAAAAAAGCACATGTGTGTGTGGGTGTTCGTGTGACTGTGTGGGCGAGTGTGCGTCACTTAATGGCCGCCATTGAGCTGCGCGCGCTTTTTGATAAATTGCTTTAGTTGTACTGTTGTACACACATACATACATACACACACATACAAGTAGCCCAGTGTTTCATGTAATAAACTACAGTGTACTATATTTGCAACGAGTCAATTTTGATCGCTTTGATGCAGTTTCGGCTCAATGCATTTTATCAAATGTCTGGAAGCTCATCGCAAACGTCACGCGTCAATGCTGCAGCGCAATTGTGTAGCTTGGGTAATACCCTTAACATTTGGAGAGGCTTAACAGTTTTGACAACATTTTGCTTTAACATTTAATATCTTTTCTTTTCTTTTCTTTTTTTTAATGATCAATTAACAAAGACGACATGAAAAAATTGATGAACTGCTTTAAAAATAATAAACTGGTTTGTTTTTAGTACCAGATATGGACAGATTTTCAGAAATTTGCATTTTAAGAAAAACTAATTAAATTGAAATTTGTTTTTTTATTTTTTAAGTAAAAGATTTTTGACTATTCAAATACAAAAGCTGTCATTAAGTAAAGGATATTTTTACTTCGTTGTGCCGTCAAAAGAAAACTTTCCCTTCTGCTTGATGATTATAATGGATAAAGTTTTTTTTCTTTTCTTTTTGGTTTTATAATTCGCTTATTATTGTTTGTTGTTGTTGTTTTTGCACAAAACTAATTTGCTTACAACAGGCAATGTAACAAAGAGGTTGAAACGATTTTCTTGGCACTTCGTTAATCTCATGGGCCATATAATTATGCCCCTCCCTTTCCTCCCCTCCACTCCCGACACCCACACCCACACCCACACAACCCTCATCAAGCACACGTCATGCAAGGCTAGACGTAGTGGCAACTCTGGGCAGTACCGTTGTAAGCCGAACACCCGAACACCCAAACACACACACACACACACACACACACATACGCCCACCCACATGTGAGAAAGCTGCTGTTGTTGTTGTGGAAGGCAGCTTTTGATTGCTTATTGTCTTTGTTTTTCTGTTTCTATTTTTCTTTTGTTTTTGTTTATGAGCTGAAGAATGGGTTTTTAGGGTGTTCGTGATTGTTTTTGTCGTTTCGTCTCACTTACCCGCACATAATTGGCATTAATGTATTCCGTTTTGTCATCATCTGCCTGCCGCTGGAGAACCACTCGCGTCTCAGGAAGCGGAATCACGTTTGCGTAGCTGCGGTTTGAGCCAAGTTTATGGCGATGATCAGGAAGCGATACACGCATGTACATATAAAGAAAGAGTTGTATTATACATTTATTTAGTATAATATACGTAATCTTTACGAGTAATAACGGGAATGATACATTGAAATGATTACGATGCTTGACAAACAAAAATACTTGAACTTGAAAGATTTTTATCTTGTTGAAAGAAACGTTAGACATAAAATGTTAATAAACATATGTTAATGCTGCCTTTTTTTGTTTCTATGTTAAACTAGTCTGTTAATTTAAAGTCATGTTAATTAGAAGTCAATAACGACAAAGCTTGAGAGATCTTTTAATATAAATATCGTATACACTATATTATTATATTATATTCACGCATCTATCATATGTTAGCAAGGGTATTTTACTTTTTGGCATTACTAGAGAAAGATTTCTGATTTCTTTATAGTAAAGTGCGATAAGATAAGAACAGACTTTTTCTCACAAAACTTTCTTAAATACAAAGGTTTATGTGACATCACTCTCATCTTTTAAAGCAAAACTAACAGCAACATTTTTTAAAGCATTCAAAACATTTAAGCTCCATTATAATATAATGTCATTAGATGATTATCCTCACTTTATTATACTATTGTTAATGTTTTTTTGTTTTTTTTTTCTTTAATACATATAATTATTTCGTTATATGAAGCTTCCTAGTTTCCATTTCATTCTTTAACTATAGTTTATAGAATAATTTTTAGTCTTTGCTCACCGATTTTTATCCTCACAGCCCGTTGGCACCTCGTCGGCTCGCGCTATGATCTGTGGCACATCCCGGAACTCTTCAAAGATGCTTGAACGTCGCTCCACAAACTTGCCCAACTCCGTGGCACTTAGAAGATTGTGGCGGAGCGAGGGATCATCGAAGGCAGCATTGCCATACGTTCGCTTTGAGGCACGCAAATCGCGTCCCTTGCGCCGCACGCTGCCCAACACCGAGACATTATCCAGGGAGTAGGCATCGAGGCTGACAGGACGACAACGTTGACCGTAGGATGTTTGCTTTTGACGCTTGCGCATTAGATACAGAAATGCTACCAATAGAATAAGGGCAACGACACCAATTACACTAACTGTTATGGCTATGATGACGTTAACATCTGTGCCAGTGTTGCCGTGCGGCTGTTGCATGTTCTCCAATCCTGTAATGTGTGGTGGTATTAGCATTGTTGTGGTACTCATGTCCACATTGACACTGCTAACAGTTGTGGGAATCATGTTCGCACTGTTACTGTTATTGCGTATGTTAATGTTATTATTTATGTTAATATCGGGTGTTGAGCTGTAAATGGGCTCTGTTGTTGTTGTTGGTGGTTTGGCTGTAATTGTTGTTGTTGTAATTGTTTCAGTTGTTGTTGTTGTTGTTTCTGTAGTGGTGGTGGTACTATCATCTAGCAAGCTTATTAGAGGCTCCTCGCTTGTTGTCGTAGGTGCACTTGTTGTTGTTGTTGTTGTTGCCGTTGTTGTTGCTCTTGCAGAAGTGCTTGTTATTGTTGTGGTTTCGGCCGTTGTAGTTGCCTCGGTTGACGCCATATTCGTTTTGCTTAGCAACTGTTGCTCTGTAACGTTATCATGCTCAATCTGCTGCTGCTCATCTTCATCATCATTATCATCATCGTTATGATTATCGTAAAGCTCGGAGGAGCCCTTTGCAACAGCTGTCGCTAAAGTAGCAGCTGTTGTTGCTAGTCTTGTTGTTGTTGTTGCTGTGCTCTCATCCAAAGCATTGACAGGTGCAATAGTTGTTGTTATTGTCTTCGTTGTTGTTGTTATTGTAGGTGTTTCACTTATGTTATTTGTTTCGAGCAATGTTTCATGCTCATTTAGTTTGCTGTTAGCTTTGGCATCCGTTAACAGTGATGTGGGTGTTGTAGTTGTTGTTGTTGCTGTTGTTGTTGTTATAGTAACTTGATTGCTGTTATTATTGACTTGCAGCGTTTCACTGTTATTGATTTGCGGTGTTTGGCTGTTAGCAACAACAGCAGCAGTAGTAGCACTGTTATTGATATTCTCAGCACTGTTTGTTATTAATAAATTGTTCTCGCCACTTGTGTGCACATTGTTCGTATTATTATTTTTATTAATATGACTATCAATGATATCGTCTTGTGTCACATTTTTAATTGTAATTGCGGGTAAATTCACTTCATTGCTAATTTGGACAATTTCCGTTGGCGTTGGCGTTGTCGTTGTCGTTGTCAACGATCTTATTGTTGTTGCTGCTGCTGCTGTTGTTGTTGTTGTCGTCGTTTCCAATTGTTCATCAACCTTTGCATGCAAAAATCCAGTTGACGACGTTGGCGCCGTCGTCGTTGTGTTCACTTCGCCAGCTGTTCGCGTACTAACTGTTATTGGCTGGCGCTCAATTGACGCGAGCGTCGTTTGTTCGTTGCTCGTGGATACCGAGACGGTGGCGGAGACGTTGATGATGACGTCGTCGTTGCCGTTGCCGTCGCTGTCGACATTGTTGCTTTTATCGCCAGTTTCATTATTTTCATGCGCCGTCGCTTTCATTGCCATATCATTCGCGTTGGGGGTGCCGTTCAACGCACTTGGCAAAGTGGTTGCTGCTTCTGTTGGCGGTGTTGTTGTTTTTGTTGTTGTTGTTGGGGCTGATGGAAGCTCTGGCACAGCTGTTGGCACCGCAGCAGGTGGAGTTGCAGTAGTAGATGTTGTTGTTGCTGCTGCAGTCTCTGTCTCTAATGTAGTTTGTGTTGTTGGCTGCTTGTCATCGCTAAGCTTTTCAAAGTCTGTTAACGCTGGCTTAAAAGTTGCATTTTCTGCCGCTTCTGTTATGTTAAGCTGGGCCAGCTCTGCTAACGCTGGCTTAGCAGTTGCATTTTCGGTTACTTCAGTCTCTGCTGCTGTTGCTGCTGCTGCTGCTGATAATACTAACTGCAGCTTTGCATTCATGGCTTGCGTTGTTGTTGCTATCTCATTTATTGCACTGCTCTCTGTTGTTGTTTGTTTGACAGTGGTCTCTGTTGCAGCGCTACTGGCAGCTGTCTCCATATCCATTTCCTTTTCACTTAACACAGCATCCAACCTTGAGGTGGTAGCCTGTGTGGCAGCTTCAGTGGCTTCCAGTGTTATGCTCATCATGGGTTCTGTATGATTCTCATTGCTTGTTTGCATTAACATAATCTGTTGCCAATCTAAAAGATTTTTCTCTTTGTGCTGTTCCGTTTGATTTTGTTGTTGCTGCTGCTGCGTCTCAATATCATTGGCCAGTTCTGTGGCATTTGAAGCCACTGGCAATATGGTTGTTGTTGTTGTTGTTGTAATTGTTGTTGTTGTGGGCACCATTTTCATTGCGGCTAAGCTCCACACTTCAGCTCCATTGGGCAACGTCAATTGCTGTGCATTTGTTGAATTATCGCTAATAAATTTTGCTCGCTTATCAAGCTGCGGTTTTAATTGCTCCTCCTCGATGGCATTCTCTTGCGATGCCATGTTATTGGGCGTAACAGTGACGCCAGCGTGCAGCAGCGCTGCCAACAGCTGTGGTGATTGTGTTGTTTTTGTTCTTGTCATGGGCAGCGGTCGCAGCTTCATGGGCGTAACAGGAAAGAGAGGCAAATAGCTTTCAGTGCTGCTTTTCAATTGCATGGACCGTGCATGATCCTCAGAGCGCAGTGTGGATGCTAAGAGTTCTGTGGATGTTATTGCTAGAGCTTTTGTGGCTTCTGTAGTTGTTGTTGTTGTCATTGTCATTGTGGGCAGTGTAGAAACTTCTAATTGTTGTTTTAACTGCGGGGTTAGCTGTTCCTGAATTTCAACAGTTGGTGTTGATGTTGTTGTTGTTTTAAGCACATTAGATTCGATAGTATTTACTTGCTTCGTTTCAGATACGTTCTCCTCATTATTTTTGTTGCTTTCAGATTCAGTGCTAGAATTAACCGCAAACTCGGATTGAAGCTTTACTGATACTGTTGTTGGTTCCGCTTTAAGCTCTGTAGTGCTTTTGTTGTCTTTCTTATGTTCTAGAGCTTCTGTTGTTGTTTTACTTAACTCCAGTTTTAGTATGGGTTCCACTTCTGTCAAACTTTGCGCGCTGCTGCTTTCTGTCGCTGCCGATCCGCTGGCACTTTCACTGCTCCGGTTAACAATGTCAGGGTCAGCTGTGGAGACATTCACGCCCATATTATCCATCGCTTTGGGGGTTTCTCTTTTTGAAATAAAACGTGCCTGCGTCGGCGTCGCGGACCAAAGCAGCAACAGCAGGCAGACGCCCATGGCCCAGTGGAGGGACAAAGACCTACTGCCTAGACGCATATTTGCCGACTCACTCGCACTCAAGCGCTAACAATTGAAATTCTTCGTGTGGCTGCGCTTGAAAATTGTTGCTGCAATTTTGCTGTTGTTCTCCTGCAGCTTAAAGCTTGAGTTACAGTTGTTGTTGTTGTTGGTGTTTGTGTTTTTGTTGTTGTTGCTGCTAGTGATTGCTTTGGCTTAGTTATGTGCCCATTTTAAGCTATTTTGTTGTTGTAACAAAAATTGTTTTGTATTCCGTTTTAGTTTCACGTTTCTTCACGTTGCTGCCATTTTGTAATTATGCATTGCAATGAGCGCGACCTGCAAAAAGCGTACAAAATCATGAATTACAATTAGAATTAACAATTTAGCTAACAATTTTATGGAAAATTGCTGTAAACTACCAGTTGTAACTGGTGATATTTCTAGCAGCAATGTTACTCTCGATAAGGTCACAACTATGCAGGTCAGGAACGTTCAAGCATTCAAGCCAAAGAAAGTTAGCAACAAAATATAAACAAAAAAAACTTCCCTTACTTCCAAACAATTTGCACCTAAAACGTTCAGAATGTCATTAAGACTCGTACAAAAAAGTTTCCTAGAACACGATTTACTTATCGATATGTTTAACATGCGTCGATTCACAAGTTCAAGGTTAAGGAAAGGAACCAAGCTAAGCAAATAGGTCGAACGAAATGAAAATTAAATTAAATAAATAATAATAAGCTTAAGTGTTTTTCTTTGACAAAGGTCTGATAGTGTGACAAGAATAGATTGACTTGGATAGACGGTTGTCAATAGTAGTTGAAAAATAGTTATTAGTTTGTTTTAACACAGAATTATTTACTCAAAGAACTAATAGAATATTTTACTTTGCGTACACACAAAGAAATTTTCCTTAGTTATTGTATGATAATAATATTTAGAAATTTTCTAGGATTTATAAAGTGTCCATTAAAGGAATAAAAGCTAATTGAAACATATTGCTGCAACAAATGTTCCAACACTTAATTCACCGTAAAAGCTCATTAATTGTAGCTTTTCCACGCACCCATCTGCTTAATTCATAATCATTATTCATACCCATTTGTATGATTGAACTCTCGTTTATAAAAAGAATTTAAGTAATGCAAAAATGACTTTCACCTTATAGAATTGTATAACAAAATCGAATTAAGCACTTACATACAAACATTTACATCAAACCAAAGATCTTTACATTGGCGCACGCCAGCAACAACAACAACGACAACAACAATCGCAAAGTTCAATGTACCGGAGCCAAATTGTGTACAAACTTGATTATGACGGGCTATTGATGAAATGAAGTGGAGCAAACCAAGTGTTAGGTTCATTCAACTCCAATACACACGCCATTCGTATTCAATGCAAATTGTCACCCCCCCCCCCCCCCCCACCTGCCTACCCCCCGCACACAACCCAATAAACAAAGTTCATCGTCTCATATGTTGGAGTAATGATAATAACTATATAGTGGCATTGTGTATAAGGTAGTTTGGTACATACTAACGCTACTTAGTAGCTATATTCGGGTTGATTTCATTCACCATTCACCATTCACCATTCACCATTCACCATGGTTATCGTTAGTTTGTTATCCTACCGATTTGGTCTATGTCATGCCAATAATGCATACATGCAATGGGTCTATCCTGGCCATGTTCTGTTGTTATTATTGTTGTTATTGTCTGTAGGCATGGATCATGGGGTGGAATCCACAAATGGCTCAAGCGCGTGGCAATTACCGTTAAAAGCAACTGCTGCACAGTGGTTAATAATGGTAATAAAAAGGCAAAATTAAAGGATGTCAAACTTTATGCTGGATTTTGCTTCACATAACATTACTACTTAATAATTATTTTTGATTTGAAATATTTTTTTTAAAATATATTTAAATTTTTTAAATTATTTTCAAAGATTGTAGGTTTTAGTAAGAAATAAAACTAATAATCTTATTTCCTTTAAAATTCCAAAAATTAAAACATACAAAAATTCCATGTTTTTTTTAACGCCTCATGTAAATATGCTTTCAAACCACCTTGCTTTGGTGGGTGGCAACACATTAATGCAAAAATATAAGGTGTGTGTTTTTAGTACAACTGTGACAAGGGATTTGTTTCGGTTCTCACATGGGATTCTTATGGGCACCTGGACATTTGGTACAGTTTGACAAAACAAGTATATATAAATTCCACAACACAAAAGTTTGTTAATATATATAAATGTGTATAAAATGTTATGGGCCATTAACACTGAACGTGTGTTTTCTGACTAATGCTGAAAAAGGTTAAAAAGAAAAAAAATATAAAATAAACAACAACTAAACAACAACTCTCTGATAAGATTTGTTTGCAGTCGCATACAACTATAAACTGAGATACAAAACTTCAAGTAAAGTCTTTTGTAACGTTTTTGATTTTGTTTTTGTTTTTGTTTATGTTTTTTTTTTCTTTGTGAATGTCAACTTTGCAGCTGATAAGAAGAAACGTTAAGGTAAATTATTATTGTTAATGGAAGGGCGGTAGCCTGGCAGCCCCGTTCAGTAAGCGGCAAACGGACAAGGTTGAAGATTGTAACTTATGCGATTAACTTGGAGCAACTTCAACAATTTCCATATCACTGCGCAATCCGTGGCAGCAATCATTAAAATTATATCGCGTTAAGGTTAAATGTTCAAAAATATGCTTACAATTATAAAGTACAGCATAAATAAATATTGACAAGGTGCTGAGAAAATGCGAATAATTTTTATTTTATTTATGAGAAGAACCAAAAAGAAGTAGTTGTATGGTTGTTTTTTTGTTTTTACATTATATTGATTATGTGCGATAGGTAGATTTAGATTTAGGTACCTAAATGTGCGATAGGTAGATAGACAAGGTAAGAGAAAACCTACTAAAATCTTAAAAAACCAAACAAAAAATTATCAAGAAAAAAATTATGAATAATAATAATAAATATTATGGAACACAAAAAACTATTATTATTTTTTAACACAGATAAGATATTATCTCGATTTCATACAACTGCTATAAGACAAAAATAACATATCTTTCGTTGCTTATGTTTGCTGGGTTTAACGATGATTGCAAAATCTGGTGTCTGTCACCAAGAACTATCGTTGAAAAATCAAAGCATGCTTTTAGGCGGTGCGCTTAAATGTCGTAAGTTTATAAAATTTCATTAACGTCTTTAAAAAAAGATACAATTAGTAAGGAGGCCTTAAAATACCAACAAACAAAAAATAAAGCTAAAAAAAGCTGAAGAAAGCCAAAAGTGCTTAAAAATGAGTTACAGCAGTTTTTCCAAGAATTCGTTTTAACTAAAATCATTGCATACGGCATAGGCCGTATATTAAAGTCAATATTTTATGCATTTTGAGTTTTGAATTCTTCTTTACAACTTTTTTGATTCAAGTTCAAATTTTAAAAACTTGAACAAAATTTACATAATTTGAACAATAAAAAAATATATACATATTTAAAACAAAACAAAAAAATTACAAGAAAATAACCTTAATCATCAATATAACTCATCTCAAATCATGATAGAACTTTGATCGGATGTCTTAACAACCGACGAATCCACAAAACAAGAAGCTTACAGCATTATCAAACCCATTTCGTAGACACAATCACGAAGCTTAGTTGAACTATAGCCACAAGCAACACTAAAAGAATAGACAAAGGTAAGCAGACAAAAGGGAATAACTATGCTTGCAATTTGAACCCTTCACTTAACCCAAATCAAAACAAGTACCGGCTGCTGGTGCTGTAAACGTGACTTGCTGGCAAAACACATAACAACAAGTGCAGCAAACGATCATAGACAAAGCACACTAAACACTAAAGAAATCAGCAAACATTTTTTTTTTTTTTGTGGTAAGAGCAGACAAAGAATTATTTCCGCTTCAGCAGCAAGTCGCTGAAGATGAACGAATGGCTTAGAATTAAGAAATACTTTAGCTATTACTATTACTATTATATATGTCTAGATGAGTGTTTTCTGCGACGAGCTCTACGTATGATGAATGATCGTGCAGAATGAATATAAACCAGTTTCTATGCTGATCTGCTGCTGCTACGCTGCTGTTTTAGTTGAAATCGATTTGTGATCAACTTGATTTCACTTCTCGTCAAACAGAGATAGAAAACTGAGACGATGAGATGATCGACTTATCGCTCTTGAAGGCGACCAAGATCAACTGCAACTTGATCATTAAAGTAGTTCCAATCGTTTGCGTCAATCATCGAAATATTTTCCTTTTTTCAATTCTTAAAGAACGTGAAAAGAAACGTGAAATTGCGTGAGAGCTGTTCTTTGATTATTATTGATCATTATGTAGGGGAAAATGCTCACTTTTTTTAAAGAAGAAGAAGACAACAAAAACATTTTCTTCACAAATTTAAATCAACTTGAAAAGTCAACAATTATTATTTTTTTTTTTTTTTGTGGTAAATAATAATCTTTAGCCTTAATTGAAGCATTTGTGCGCTTTCTATATTCTTGGCGGCAGATTGCTCGACTAATCACCACAATTCTTGACGAACCAAATCTTAAGCTAACCCAAATCTAGAAATATGCACGCAAAAAAGACTTTATAGAATGCAAACAGTTAGCTTAATATATAATCATAAAAGATCTTTGTTGTCTATGTGAGTTTTGTCTAATGCAGTTCCACAGCTACTTACTTAACGATAATAAATTGGAATTGTTATGCTGTTTCTTCTCTTTTTTTTTACGCATTGAAATCAACCAAGTGAAGAATGGAGCACACGAGGCATTATAGCGGTTGCCGGGCGTTAATTGTTGTATAAGGTTGGCGTTAGTCTCTCATGATTTTGTTTTATTTTCGTTTCTTATTCACAGTACAATGACTAAAACTATTTATAACTGTTTTGATCTCTGTCTTTTCTGTCGTTGTTGTTGTTGTTGTTGTTGTGTGTGTGTGTGTTGAAATATGAAATTAATTGTTTTGCAAAATGTTGACAGTTGCTTCACTTTCGAGTTGAGTAAAATTGTGGGTGAAAACTTGAGAGTGGAAAGTTGTTAGAAAGATCCGTTAAAGATATCTCTTATATATATATATAAATATACAGTTGAAAAGATTATTGATCATTGTTTTTGGGAAATACTTGAGCTAACTTTTAAAAGGTTTCAAGATTTACACTGCACTGAAGATAAACAAAAGCTTTCCCATAAAATATTCACAAAGTTCGTAAAAGTTCACGAAAATATGTTTTTGGGTGTGTCTGGGTTTTAATCTAAAATGAAGTTTTATAATATGTTAACAATCTCCAATTCATCTCTAACTCAACTACAGCCAAACTTTATTTAAACACTTTCAATTTAATTTATATCTTTGGATTATTTTCTTTATTGTTTATTGCATGACAAACAACATTCGATCAAAAATCAAAGCCAACAAAATATTCCGCACATAACATCATTTATATATACATATATATATTTTTTTTTTTGACCCCTTCGGGCTGAACTTTCAACGTAATTAAAATCCAACATTCCCAAAATAAAACATGTCGAAATGGATGGCCAACGAACAAAAAAAAAAAACTATAATAATAATTCATAATATGCCAAAAATACCATCAATATTGACCTTGCTGTGGCCCAAAGCAAAGCGTTTATTGAACCAGGCAGCGACGCCTCTAAAATAGACCAGACTTAATTTCATATATATATATATTTTCTGTCTGTTGCGTGCGGCTAACCATAACCAACAGCAAAACCCTAATGAACATACTAGACAGTATATTATTATAGTGTGCTTATAGATTTATGGATTAATCAATGATGTATTGAGAAAAATAGAGTTTGTAATAATTATGACTCTACACGAACTTGAATCAATTATTGCGAGACCAAAAATATAAAGAAATAAGTAAACAGAGAGGAAAAAATTAGCCTTTGCATAAAATATTTAATTAAGAAAATAGTTGAAAAAAACCATATAAAGAAACCTTTATTTGAGAAACACCTTAAGGCAAACCAAATAAAATTTAAATAAATATTAAAAACTTATTAAAAATTTGATACGTAGTCAAAAGATTATTATATGTGTCTTCTTCTTCTTGTTTAAAATACATATGCATAACTATGAAATCGAAAGAGCATAAAAATAACACAACAATAAAAATTCTATAGCTGTGTCATATGTACGCCAGATTGACCAGATTCGGTCATATTATTGCAAATATTATTTAGCGAATTCAAAGCGGGAATAAATTCAAATGAAACGAACTAAGAAAAATGCTTCAAGATCTGATAAAAGTATGTAATTGACAATAATAGAAATGATATATCGAAACGATTTCAAAAAGGAAATCGCACATAATTAGTCATATAATTTCATAATAACATAATTAGATACAATTTCCAAACGAAAATCTACACTCGAATATGAGCTTATTAAAAGTAAAGCTTATTATTATTGCAAGAAATGAATAAATACAAATAATAACAATTGATTTTAGGACTTTCACACATTTTGATGACCAAATCGATCGACAAATAATAATAAATT
Organism: Scaptomyza cyrtandrae; assembly: GCA_035044605.1. Classification (NCBI taxonomy): domain Eukaryota; kingdom Metazoa; phylum Arthropoda; class Insecta; order Diptera; family Drosophilidae; genus Scaptomyza; species Scaptomyza cyrtandrae. The sequence continues at coordinate 19,312,325 of JAWNNS010000640.1, forward strand.
GAATGGAAATTTGTTTGGTGAAATGATTTATTGACACAAGCTACTCTAGTTCCAATTACTTATGTATCGCATAGTATACATAAAGCTTCCTCTTCGCATGAAATCATGCCACAAATGCCTGCCACACAACAAAGCCAATTTAAAAGCCGCTTAACGATCACACAAATATGAAGCCCACAACAAAAGCTGCACAAATTAAAAGCAAAAACCAAACAAATTTGTTTCAACTCGTGAACAAATTCAAAGACTTACAAAGTTAACAAATATACGCTCTATACATATACATATTGATATATATATATGCTCTATATATACATATAAATATGACAACTAAGTTTGGGACTGTACCCAAATGGTGTGACTGTATTGTAAATGACCCAAAAATAAAAAAGCAAAAGCAAAAAAAATTAATAGCAATTACATGAAAACGAATCGTGACACGAACAGGCAACATTTGCTATATATGATAATCATGAAGGGAGGAATGCAATTATTCACTAATTGTTCAATTGCATTAAGAGCAATTATGCAACAGACAACAACGAACATTTTGTGTCGCATATCTCTGCAACGATTGTCATTAAAGAAGTAAAACCAAACATAAGCATTAAAACAACGAATACTAACAAAAAAAATTCATATGCATTTGGGGCAAATACAAAAACAACAAAAACAAAACAACAACAAAAGTTGTAATTTACCGAGCCAGTTTGCCAACCAAATTTGGACACGCGACTTGTCGTCCATTCAGACATTAATATTTCTACATTTATATGGCAAGACAATGGGGCTAGGCCTAAGATTTGAATCTAGTAGCTGAATGATGTCTAATGAAATAGAAAAGTGTGACCAAATGTTGATTTATTGTTGGGGTGGTTTGTGTTAACATTGATTAGGGTGGCTTTACATGGCACTAAAATAAGCTATTATCTATAATCAAGTTGTATAAAACGAAGGGTGCTCAAATACATAAAGCCAATTATATTAAGCGTCCTGTCGTATGAGTCTAATGGTTAGAGATCGTAATGTAAGATATTTTTGGTTCAACCAACCGAAAAAGCTCCGAAAACATTAGAAATATAACTAAAATGGAAGAAAGATTCGCTTTGAGGCTTAAATTTCTTAAGTTAAAAGAATAAAATAAGCTTCGTGTGAAGTACAACTATAAAATAGCCAAAGATCTTAAGCTTAAAAGCTTAAAGCTCTATTAAAAGCTTCACACTCTACAAGCTCAAGTATGGGATTCTCCTCGAAAAGCTCAACTAAGCATAAGACATTTGACAAATTGCACTCATTTTAATATTTGTTCACCTCAATTGAGTTTAACGTAAGATATTTGGTTCAAGCGACCGAAGAAGTTCCGAAAACATTAGAAACATAACTAAGATAAGAGAATGCTTCGCAGAGTGAGTTAAAGTTCTTGTTAGATACAACTACAAAATATCCAAAGATCTTAAGCCTAAGAGCTTAAAGCTCTATTAAAAGCTTCACACTCTACAAGCTCAATTAAAGGATCCTCCTAGAAAAACTTCAACTAAGCATTAAACATTTTATAAATTGCACTTATTTCAAAATTTTAATTGAGCTTCAGCTATAAACTTTTCCTTTCATTATTAATCTGCAACAAAATCTCTTTATAGCGAGCTTTAGACGCCCACGCAACGCAGCCTTGTATGCGTCTTGGACACAATCAAACAAATGAAGGACAAGCCATCGATCAACAATCACTTGCATGCCACCTACTCTAAAACTTAGCACAAAAATAAACCATTCAAAAGTGACCAAAAATAAACTGAAAATTGGAGCAGCAACAATAACAAACAATAACAATTATCCACTTGTTGCATGCCGATTCGGAGGCAAGTAATTCGTTAATCGCTGCCCTTTTGACGTTCCCAATTTGAATGTCACGAAATCGAAAAAAAATCTTTCGTTAAATTTGGTCCGCAGACCACAAGGGCTAACGTTGCACAGTGGCGCAAAATTGCTGAATTGACTGAAAAAAATTATTTATTATTTAATAATATTAAAAGTTTAAAGTTACCTAAATATGTAGTAGAGGGTTTTAATGGGCCCAAGATAGTAAAGAGTTTTCTTTGTTTCATAAAAATACATACTCATAAGTTTTAATTAATTAGTGTAAATATATATAAATATTTTATCGTTCTGAAAAATTTTTAATTTTTAGTAAGTTTGCTGTTTTTATAATTTTTTATATTTTTTTTATTTAAAATTTTTTTTTTTTGTATTTTGTATTTTGTACGAAGTTCAACTGTACAACAACAACAAAGCAAACTTTACTTTTCTTCTTCTTTTCTTCTTCTTTTCTTTTACTATTAGTTTTGTTTTTGTTACTGGACACAATTGCACGTTTGTTTTTATTTTTATTTTTGGGTTTTTTTTTCTGTTTTTTCGGTTTTTGTAACGAGCATACAAAAAAATTTAGAGCCATGACGCAGTCGCAATCCAAAGTGTGAACCAAATTGAGGTTATTCCACTACTACAACTAAAATAAAAAAAAGAGCCAGATGATTTAACACATTAAGCCGCGACAGCCGCAGCTGTCTCTTTGTGTGTGTGTGTAAGCTTTCGAGTGCTGTTTGTGTTGTGAGTCATGTGAGTTCATTCATTGTTGTTGTTGTTGTTGTCAGTCGAAAAGCTTTTGGCGCAGTCGCGTAGTTCACAGCATAGAAATGAGCATCAGTACAAGCATCGTGTACAATCGTAGATCGTGAAGTAATACTACAAGCTGTGAAAATTTTTATTGTGATCTATGATTTATGTAATCAACATTTCGAGCACAAGAAAGTAAGTTAAAGAACTCGCTTAGGTCCCATTCAAATATAAGTTTAATTTATATATAATCATTTGTAAAACATTAACATATCTTTTTATTCAAATAAAGTTAAATAAAAATGTACATGTAAAGAATTGGAATAACAATCGAAATTATTAACAATGTTAAAAAAAATCTTTTCTTAACTTTTTTTTTTTCAATTTTGTTATTGTGAATTAATGTTAAATATATATATATATATATATATATTTTTGTATAAATTGAAAAAGCCGAACAAAATTTAGCTCAATAATTCTCTAACAAAAAAAAAAAAAAATTATTTTAAATATGCAGACTCAAAACTATGAAAGTTAAAGTCCAAAATAATTAATTTTTATTAAATTTTAAGTCAACTAAATTGTTTTTTTTTTATATTGAAAGTTGTTGAACGACAGCAAAAGTAGGCGCTGCAACAGCACTTTTACTTTTCAGCTGAGCTCTGCGCTCTACAAAAACATTTTCATGGACAATTTTCACAGCGGGCAGCAACAACAGTTTTAGTCAAGGAATCCTGACTATAAGATACCCTGAACTCTATACTTAGCGTTTCATATCTCTGGTGTTTCTCAACCAAATCTGGAGTCTCTAGCTCTTATAGTGTCTGAGATCGACGCGCTTATACATACGGACGGACGGACAGACGGACGGACGGACGGACATGGCTATATCGACTCGACTGTTGATGCTTCCCTCTGCCTGTTACATACTTTTACACAAAACCGTTATACCCTTTTTTCCATTTTGAATGGGTTCAGGGTATAAAAAGACGCCGTGGGCAAGTTTTCCCATCAGTAAAATGTGTTAATACTTGAAAAAGAGGAGGTTGTGGGGGTGGGGGGGGGGGGGTGCAAATGCCGACAACTTGTTGCTTGATTATGTGGGCGTTATATATATATATATATATTAGCGTATTGCATTATATAACTTGACTTTCATTTGCGTTCCACTCAATTGGAAGATTTCTCGCACGCCAACATGCAAAATATTTTTCTTATTGTTTTTCTATTTATTTATTTACATATGTTTTTGTGTGGTTTTGGTTTTTGTGATTTTTTTTTTTTTGGCTGACTACTACTGTAAATTATTGTATAAATAATTTCGATTTGTTTTCTTTTGTTTATCTTTTAGAAATCAAAGAGACATTTGCTTTTTCCACGTTTTTTTTCTATGTTTTCTTTTCTCTTCACACAAATTTTGGACATTGAAGATTAATGAAAAGAAAAATATAGTGCCAATGACTTATCGAATTTAAATATATTTCTCTTTTGTTGGTAAGTTTCTTTCTTTCTCTGTTTTGGGTCAATGATGATTTTCGCTTTTCCTCTTCGACTTTTGCTGCACACGCAAATTTGTCATTGCCAATAAAAAAAATAAAAAAAAATATATATATATATATATATATATATATATATAGAGTATGTAAATAAGCCTATATATGAACTTATTTACGCGTATATATATATTATTTGTTTGTATGTACGTGATAGATATTTACGCAAAGCTTTAATCTATACTTAAAGTTCAAGGTTTGTTCAACTAATTGATTAGCAATGAAGCGTTAATTTTAAGCTCAAACAAACTCCATTGGGTTATGCCCCATTAAGCACGAAAAAAAAAATAATATAATGTAATACAAGGCAAGGTCATAATGGAGATAAATACATGTAATTTTAATGATTTAAGAGACTTTTTTAAAAGTTTAAATATTCACTAAAAATATGCCAAAAAACATTCAGCAAATACAACATAAAGAAAAAACTCTTTTAAGATATTTAAACGTGATATATCAAAGGGAAAGTGTTTCGTCTAAAAAAAAATTGGTTTCATATATCGAAGTTGTATCTTTTTAAAGCTTCTTAACGTTTCGCAAACTGCAATTTTATGCGAAAATAAACTCAAGCAACTTTCTAGAAAACGTCGTAAGAACAAAAAAAGTTTAATATTATTTGATTTTTCAAGTGCGCAATAAATTTGTATATCTCGTCAATAATTAGCATTTTTGGAATACGAGAATAATGTATGGCAGAGCCATAGAGCCGAGAGCCGTGTAATATGGTCGAGTAATGGCAAATGTCAGGAGAACCCAAACTCGCTAATTGACAATAAAAACTTTTCTAACTGCGATAAGTATTGCCATATAATATATATATATACACATTAAAGCAAGCATTAAATAATCGCTTATGCATATTAAAAATTGTTCGGGTTTTGCCCCACGGCAAGACTGGATCCAACTGTTTGTGTTTGTTTGTGTGTGTGTGTGTGTGTGTGTGTGTGTGTGTGTTTTTCTTCTCCTTCTCTCTCTCTCTCGGCCTTTCTGTGTCTGGGCAAAACTCGTTTTATATGCGAAGATTAAGAAATTCATGGGAAATATTCTAAATGCTAAGTGTGTTAAATTCGGAGAATTTGCCCTTTGGGCACACTAAACAAAACCCTATATATATATATATATATTTATGATAGTAAAATCTATTGTGGGAGTCAATTAGTTGCGGCGCATGTGGAATGTTGTTTTTTAGTATACAAAATAGTTGCACGTGTTGTGACTATAGTGTCCAGATTATATAGGGCCTAACAAGATGTGAGTAAGTGTGCACTGACAGAAAAGGTATTTAGTTAATGTATTTTTGCCTTTAAAGCTTTAATTATTACTTCAAATATTACTGAATATTATATTAATTCAATATAACTGCCATGAACGTTACACAAACTTTTTTTAACACAATTTTTTCTGGATATTATAAACGAATTTTGACATGTTCTGTTCAGAGATTTTTCACTGTTCTATGGATTTGTTTTTTATATGTTTTATTTGCATAAAATGGTAATTTAAGAACAACTTTTGTATTAGAGTTTATTTAAAAGAATTTCCAAAAAGCTTTCTAAGAATTTAGTTAAGATTTGTCTTATGTTTCAAAGTAACTTCGAAATGTTATCCGGACCTAACTGTTATTAAATTCACAATGTGTTTTTCTTGCATAAGAAAAAATATATTAACTAAATTAATTAAATCTTATAAACACCAAAGAGATCAGATTCAAATATATTTTCAATATGCTTTTAATAACAATACTTTCTAGAACGATCAACTTTAAAAATTTACCAATTGAGAACTGAAGTTCATTTAAATTTTTGCCAGTGTAAGCCGAATCTTGTACACATTTGCACGAATCGTGTTTACTATATCTTCGATTGCTTGTGCAGAGTCTGTGAAACAATTTGCTAGCATATATATATATATATATATATGTGCACATTCAATCCGACAATCCGCATAGGTCGTTTGTCTTGTATCTTGTATCTTTCAGATGCGTGGTGAGATATGTATATTGAATGAAAGAACTGCAGCTAAAAACGGAAAGTATCGGTGTGGGGCATAAACAAGTCTGTGTGCGTGTGTGTGTGTGTGTGTGCGTGTGTCTTTGTGGCCTGCCCTCAATGTGCGCATGTGAAAGGTAAACAAAAAGCTAAAAAAAAAAAAAAGAATATTTGTTTCTTTCTTTCGTGGTTGATTTTCATATTTTCTAAATGCATTTTTTGTATGCCAGCAGCTGTGACTAAATACATACTAGAACACACACACACACACACACACACAAAAGGCCAACATAAATGGTGCTTTTAAGCCAAAAGCCATTTAGCAACTTTAACAACCGAAAGCAAAACTAGTTCATAGGCAAAGTCAACAACTTCCTGCTGCATGCGGTTGCATTTGTGGGGCAGGCGGCCAAAGACACAGGTCACAGTTCAGAGATGTAACTTACAAAAACACACACACTCACACACACACACACATACATACGCACACACAACTATAGCAGATAATTCAATTAAGTTCAATCAGTGATGTTGGCAAACTGTTTGACCAAGTGTCGAATAATATATAAAAAAATCAAGCCAACAATTCCAGAACTGAATTAATTTCAAGCAGTCAACAATAGAAAACTGACGAACATACATACTTAAATACAATTGTGTGTAATGTTAAAGGCGCGCATGTAAACGAATTTCATTTATGTGCTCGAAACGCCCTGTTGCAAAAGCTCAGCAACTAAAGTAAACAGGGTGAAATAGTCACAAATCATTATAAATGGAATAAAGATCTATTGGGGAAGCATTTTTAATTGTTCACCAAGTTTTCTAAGCTTAAAATAAGCTTGTAAATACGACTTAATCTAACGTAACATCTTAAAGTCACTTCCTAGTTGATATTTAAACGTTCGTTGACTTTTTAGGTTATTCTATTTTGCGACTGTCAACAAAATAATTAAACTTTTAATTCAATTAAGCGTTAAAAATGTGTGTGGGAAATAAAAAGCATTGAAGAAGCTTAGCAAGTGGCAATAAGAAACAATATTAGAGCAAGTAAAAGAAAAAGTATCATCAACTTGAGAACTTAATTCAATATGTTTAAGCTTAAAAGCATCTTTTGCTACCAGGAAGCATTTTGACTTCCAGGCATTTCCATTCACAAAAGCTCTTCATTTTTGCGGCCAAATCTCCCTTTTCCAATCCACTTCAAAGTCAAATCGGGCAAGAAACATTATTCCATTCGATGATTGCAAAATGCAAAAGAAATAAAAACCACAACAAAAACACAAGCCACAAAAAGTTTTGTAAGAAGAAACCAGCAACAAAACCGACTAAAAGACAATAAAACAAGTCCAATGATTGCAGCAGCAGCAGCAAAACAAAAAGATGCAGCAAACAAGAAGAAGAAGAAGAAGACACCACTAAAGAACCAGAAATGACAAACGAAGCAACAACAAAAAAGATACACAACGAAGCAAAACGCCATAGGTCAGGTCTGTGGGTCTGCAGGGCAACCTTAATTTATGTTCAACTCGTTTAGCGTTGTTGATTTCGATAAGGGAGGGGGGCGGAGGTGGTGTTTAACTGTAACCAAAGCTGAAGACACTTTGTGACATTGCTGATCAATGCCCACAGCTGAGGCACTTCGAACGACACTCAAAGCTAACCGTAGAAAGATGTGAGTCATGAAGCGGTTAAGCGGCTTGAGATATCCGAGACAGTTTCGCTTTTAGAGTTTTGCGAAGGGGTTTACGGTATTTAACAGACTAAACGTTATTGAAAATGTGTGCAAGAGATATATATATGGTTTTTTGTGAGTCATAATATAATAAACTCAAGTGAACAATTTGTAAACGAATCTCCCAACATATCTTTCAAATAGTTATTGCATATCTTGCACCACTGTGCAGCTTGAATGCATCTTAAAATGAAGCTTATGCAAGTTTTTCTTGCTAACGAACAAACGGGGGAAGGTCATTAAACAAAAGCCTTTACTTGTTGGGCTAAGAGCTGCAATTATTTGTTGTCTTTGTACAACTTTAAGTAACTGAAACTCTCGACAAGTAAATCCAATATCTATATGTAAAATCGAAAAGCTCGAGCGAAGGTTGAGATTCATCGCTTCTTTGCCACATCATGTTGCAGTCAACACACATACATACACACATATATATTTTTTTTTAATTACTGAGACAAGCAAAAAGCAAAAAACCAACAACAACAACAACAGCTGAGCAAATAAGCAACAATGCATTATGCATTTCGCATTTTGCAAGTGCATACAACATAAATCGTTAATAATGGACTCCGTTGGGGTCTTACGAAGCAACATTTTGAATGCCAAATGAGTTGCCGCCAAACGTTGCAAACGTCAACGAGAGGCACGAGATAGGTGGAACGAACGGAACGCAAGGGAAGGGAAGGGAAGGAGGGGAAGGGAAGGTAGCAAACTTTAAAACAGACCAATAGCCCCAGCCCCAGCCCAAAAACAAAACAAAACAAAACAAAACAAAACTTCAAAACTTCAAAACTTGACTTCCATGGAATGTTGTCGATTTGAGCCCAGAACGCGTTTGGCCTAAAACCGGTTAGCCAACCATTAGATGGTAGCTATGGGTTCATTAATACAGTGTTCACATATTTATAATAATAATTAAAATGTGATTTTAAATATATTTAAATTTCTTGTATAAAAATTTTTTTATAAATTTGAATAACTTGTTTTTGGCTTATAAACAATTTATAAAAATCTTATAAAATGCATATTAAATTATTTTCATAATATATTATATATTTTGCTCATATTTCAAATAAAGTTCCTAAAAAAAACTATAATTATTCAATAATTCAACATATCGAGAGATCACTGTACCTATTGCATATCTTAGCTTAGTGTGCTTTGCATTGGTCAGTTCGGGTCAGAGTCAGATTTTATATTAAATGAGATAAGAGTGGAGAGCAGATAACGGCAAGAATCGCTCTGCTCTGCTCTTTGTGAGTCACGTTCAGCACATTTTGGGCTTTGGTTTTTTTGTTAAGCTACAGACGGACGGACGGACGAACGTGCTTCGACTTGTCTGTTAACATTTGAGATTGAGTAACGATCGCATAGACAAACCCACACTAATGGAAATAAGACAAAGCAAACTCGAACAACGAACAAAAAACAACGGCAACATTCGCATTGTAAATTAAAAGATAATAATAATCGTATGCTGTATTTATGCTATAGTCGCTTATGTTAGTGTTTCTTTCATAGAATCGTGTAGAGCTTATAATAATTTATGCACATAGGTTTTAGTTTGCCGTTTATATTGAATCGCTTTAGGAATTTTCGATTTGCAAAGTTCCGTTTCTTGTTTCTTGTTTCTAAAGAAGTATGGTGAATTGAAACAATGGCATCAAGCAATTCAACTTCACCTCAGATCCAAAAGCTCGTAGAAAAAAACTTACAGGATTTACCACACACATCACGAAATATGAAAAGAGCAATAAAAAAAACTGTTAAAAAACCCCAATTACGTTAGAAAAACTTTAACCAATTCCAAGACATTGAAATATGACAGTAATAAAAAGAAATAATGTAACCGAAAATGGTTTTAAGCATTTAGCACATTTAATTGTGTAATTTCCTGGACTTGTGCCAAATACAAAAATTGCAAATAATCACAAACAAAAAAAAAGAACAACAAAGTCGAAATTATGGCATTTAGTTGTTAAATAAATAACGATGATTGCGACATGTGCGAGAAATAAGCGGCCAAAAAAAGTGCTAAAATGATATTTCTAAAGCGCGGCAAATGAAAAAGTAGGTGTAATTAAATAAACAACAGTAATAACAACAACAACTACAACAGCGCGGCAAATAGTGGTAGCAAAAACAACACAAAAACACCGAGAAATTAAATGACAGCGAATGATGTTGAAAGTCGTTTTGCAAGTTTCAACCTGAGCTTAAAACTGGACAACGCACAAGCGCAGCAGAAAACAAGTAAGAAGGCTCTAGTCGAGAAATCCCGACTAGACGATACCCTGATCCCTATATTTTACGCGTACAGTCAGTGCTTGCAAGTATTTGTGCGTGTGTGTACGACCATACTGTGTAGTGCATACTAAACTTCAAGGTTCCATATCTCCGGTGTTTCTTAACCGATTTTAATAAAAATTTCACAGATTGTTATTATTTTGATTAATAATTAAAATGCCATCTAAAGTTTTTTCAAATTCAAGATTTTATTGTTATCGATCACATGTGTATATCGGAAACGGGATGAGTTATCGAAAATCGAAAACAAACTTGTACTGCCTAGGGATTAGGCGAGCTTAAGTTCGAAATCTGGAGTCTCTAGCTCTTATAGTCTCTGAGATCGACGCGTTCATACATACAGACGGACAGACGGACAGACGGACAGACGGACAGACGGACAGACGGACAGACGGACATGGCTATATCGACTCGACTGTTGATGCTGATAAAGAATATATATACTTTATGGGGTCGGAGATGCTTCCTTCTGCCTGTTACATACTTTTGCACAACTTCATGATACCCTTTTTCCCCATTTTTAATGGGATCAGGGTATAAACAGAGAGGAAGAGAGAGAGAGAGAGAGGTAACCAAAGCTTTGGCAAGCACTTGACTTCGACAGCGCTGTTTATAGAACATAGCGCAGGGTGACTTACAGAAAAAAAAAAAAAAAACAAACACATACTTTAACCAGAGCAAAAAAGAGAGAGGAAGAGAGAGAGAGTCAAAGCTGCACTTGACGCTGACAGCGCTGTTTAAAGAACTTACCAAAATATGTTATTGTTGTTGTTGACTCCAATTGAAAATGTACAAGCTCAGCTACTTTAGTTAATTATATTTGTTTGTTAATATACGCGCACTTAAGCAACAAAATTATTTCGCGTATTTATTTACTTAACGCACAGCTGCGACTGCGCTGCTTCCGCTTTTGACTGCGCAGCAAGCCCTCTGGGCAGCAGGCAAGAGTAACAAAAGTTGAATTGATTTTTGTGATATACTTTACTAAATTTCACACTTTCTTTATAATTAGCGCAATTTAAAGATTTCCATTATAAACTATCAATAGCTAGAAATTTCCAATAATTAACTTATTATTGGAATTTCACATTCATACATATGTATTTGTATGTTTCTTTCTTTGCACTTTTGCACTTTTTCGTTTTCGATTTCGTTTCGTTTTTTACACATGCGTTTCGCACTTGTTGCTGTGGCTATATTTTTGGTAGCCGTTCGATTTATAATACAGCTTTGCCGCTAGCAGCTGCTCTATATACAAATATACACACGCCTAATATTTCTTATATTTGTTTATTAACAAAATTATTGTTTTGTTTTACGATCAAATCAAGAGTCGCGCCACAGTAAACGAGTAGCGCAGCAGCAGCAACAAAAAACACGACCGTACCGTTCAATGCCGCTCACTGAAATGGCGCTGCTGCGAAAACGAAAACTGTGAGAGAGCACAAGAGAAACGACGGGCTCAATTGGAGTTGCGTAGCGTCGGCGACGTCGGCGCTCACAGCAGCCGCAGCGGAATATGTTAGCTGCGCATGTCCAGCGTACATTAGGGTGTTTCAATATGCCAAAGTGTATAATATTTTGAGCGCTCACATGGCAATGATTTGCTGTTTTCAATAATTAAATACACCTGTCCGCTCATAATAAATCAAAGCAAGGTGTAAATTAATTACTTTCACTTTGTGTTGTGCTAATTGGCTTAACTTGTAAGTATATTTTGGCACACTGTGCAATTTATTGCTACCTGGCAACAATATGCACCTACAACAAATCACTGAAACCTGTTTAAGGCTGCATTTCCTTTGCTCAGCCGCTGTTCTTGTTGTTGTTTGACAAACAAAATGCTGCAACGCTAACAGCGACGGCGAGGTTGAAGTCAACGCCAACGCAGCAGACGGCAGCGACAGGAAATTAACAGAAATACTTTGAAGGGCGTTGCACAGTGATAAGTAAAAGTAAACGCCTCCCAAATCATAGTCCATCCGTACCATTACGATTTTAAATGGAATTTTATGCCCATTATTACAATTATACACCCACTTTTCACAGTTAAATCAACAACAACAATAGCAGCACGCTACTCTTGTTTCGTGCTGCAAAAAATTATATTAAATAAAACAAGGCAATCAATTAATTAGTTTAATGCAACATTTATTTCAGCTAAAACATCTAGTGAAAGTGATTGGAGAGTTTTAGAGGTCCGATAGATTTGCATGGAAAGTGAAAATTCAATGCACGCAAAATTAATGGACAAACGCTGCCTCTAAAGCAGCGATAAGGCGATAACGATAATGATAATAACTAATGCAATATGCCATGCTTCCAATCGATAATGTTCAATTGTGGCTTGAATCGCTTCAAAGGAGCTGAAAAGATATTGATAAGAAAAAGTTCATAGTTAAGAACAGAATTAAAGAATAATTATAAAAAATAAAAAATTACTCAATATCTTAAACTTTACATATAAAATTTAAGATATTTTACAAGTTATGGTATTAAAAGCTATTAATTTCTATATTCTATAACTTATTATCTTACGACTGATCTACTGAGTTCTCCATAGAACCTTATTAAAAAACTGTTAATTTGTAGTTCTTTGACCTTGTGACAAATTTAAATGTGATCTAAATGAAAAAAAAAATATTATGTTAATTTTGAAATTCTTATCCATGTTTACTGTATTCAAAAATTAAATTGAAAAGTGAGCTAAAATTCAGATAGAGACTTTTAACAAAGTATCTTATTATAGTGCAGTATATATCGTTTTAAGAGTACGATAGATTAAAATTTCTTTTATAACAAAAATGTAGAATAAACGTAAAATTGTTTTGATATCGAGAATTAAGAACAAGTATTTCGTTCCAAATAACATAAGCATATAGGCATAAACTGATTATACGTATAGAACGATTCTTTTTCCTATAAAATACCTATTATACGAAACAAAAGTTAATAGAGCACGTAATAAGATAAAATGTTAACCCACTTATTAATGCATAACGTTGTTCCTTTCGCAACGCCAGATAATCGACGTTGGGTCCGGTCAAATGTTGTGCCTGTCCACCCATTAGCTCCGGTATCCAGATATCGTCCAGCGTCGACTGCAACTCTAGCAAAATGCTTTCATAAAGACGCTGCAACGTTGCCGCTCGTGCATCTTCTGTGTGGAGTTGTAGAAGTGCTTTGCATGTGTCACGCACAAGCTGCTGCTGCTGGAGCTGTGTGATCTTCGTGACTTCGTTGTGTAGCGCATCGATGAGCGCAATGTCTTCAAATGGATTGCCATGCTTCAAGCTGAGCAGCTTACGTTCGTGTTTGCGTCGATTTTTGCTCGAGCGAAATGTTTTGCTGTAATCCATTCATTAAGAAAGTGAAGTAAATATACAATATATGGAACAACTAATATGCAGTCAAGTATAACTAGGTGTTGCTAGCTTACCCGGTGCCCCTTGAGCTGCCGCTATGTCTCGAAGATTTCATGCTACTCGTATCGGATAGTAGATCAACCTCATCAATGTCTAAATTGTTCTCACCATTCTCACCATCAAAGCAGTCAGAAGTTGTCGCCTGTCGCTTGCGTATCTCCATCAATCGATCTTTATGCTCTACAAATAAATTGCGATCAGACTGCAGTGAAGCCTCCAATTGTTTGACATAAGCAATTAAAGCGGGTTTAACACGATCCGCTAAAAAGAGAGAGAGAGAGAAATGAAATTGGTAATCTTTTTGTTGCTTACTTTAATGATACAAAAACTTACTCAACAGATCCTTGGTGCCGGCAGCTGTCAGCAGACTCGCCTCATAGATGGCACGGCTAAAGAGATGCCCCTGCAGCAGAACATCCAGTGGCGCCTCACTATCCGGCTGGCTATAACGTTCAATCAACTCAAACGCCTCCAGATGACGATCGTGTTGTTGAAGTGGTGCCACCAATGAATTGGCAACCTGTTCCAATGACTCACCAGCACTCTGGGCCAGCAGCAGTACTCGCTGCCAGTCGAGTGTATGTCGTGCACTCAGCAGTGCCTGCTGCAGCTGTCCGCCACGCTCGTACATGAGACTCGCTGCCTCCAGCTGGGCATTGGCACGCAAATGATCCGCATAAGCAATGCAAACACGTTGATGAAATTCCGTTTGAGATTGATAGATGACCAAAGCTTCACGGTACAGATTATGTTGCTTGACAAACTCCAAGGCCAGTTCGTAGTGCTCCTCGCCGCAAGCAGCCAGATTGATTAAAGCACGCTCGTAACGCTTAAGATGCTCATCAATCTTAAACTTGCGAAACTCCAGCGGCAATGCTTTGAGTTCATTGAGATAGGGCAGAAATTCCTTGGGATCCTTTTGTGATTTCTGTGCCACAAACAAGACGAGACCAAAATCATAGGTGCCCAAAGCGACATTGTACAAATCATTGACATCCACCAGATACAGCAGATACTTGAGCAACTGATCCGCCAGTGATGGCCGCGAGACCATTTGCGTATGCTGCCAGATCATTTGGAGTGCCTCCTCCAGTTTGCCCAGCTTCACATAGGCCGTTATAATGGGCAGACGAAAGCGTTCTATGAGCTTCGGATCGTCGGCTCTCTTCATGCGTTCGAGCATAAGTGCACAAATATATTCAACCTTGTGGTCCGCACTGTAATTGAAGGGAAAATGTTGCTTCGATGCCTCATAGTTGCTTGCATACATGCCCAAAGCATAATCCTCGTTCTGTAGCTCACTAAGGAACAGACAGAGCCATTGACTCTCATGGATCTCTTCGATGAACCAATCGACAAACTCAACAAATTCTTGCACATTATGATCACAGATGATGTTCAAATTTAAGCGCTGTTTCCTAACAATTGTCATGGCCGACTCATAATAATGTGGACGCAATCTTTCGCCAACAAGCTGAAGCACGAGGACACGTGGACAGATCACCTCCAAATTGCCACGTGGTAGCTGCAAAACCAAACGCGCATCTGACGCTCCAGTCACCACTTTAGCACCCCGTTCAATGCTGCGTGTGTCAACAGTGCGACGATCCCTTAAACGCACAAAATGTATGGTATCCAGCTGTGTGTAGGCCAAATAGTTGTCGACTACACAGAAAGATGTCACCTCCTCTGCAATAGTTAACTCATCGATCTGCAGCAGATGCTGAGATCGAAGCGTTATAAGACCATCTGAAAAAGTAAGCAATGTAAATTGTAAATTAAAATTGTCAAGAAAAAGATTGAATAAAATTTGTATTACCTTCTGTTTTGCCGCTATTGTAAAATTGCATTTGATCCGCAGGCTGTTGGAGTTGGGCATAAGTCCGTTTTAGTTTTAACTGATTAGGATTCTTTTCGATGCAAATTTCGTAGACATAACGATTGCCAAGGTTCTGTACATAAAACAAATTTTTGTTAATTCCACCATTAGCTAATGCACAAACAGTTCCAGTAATCGTTAACGATGCATCCACATAAGAATAATAATAAGAACCCCTGCAACACTCCACACTCCTTGAGAGTAGAAGCAGACGAGAATGATTGCCAACATGGCCAATAGCCAATAGATTTCCCTGATTGTCGTAGCTAAAGTTGGCCAACTGCATTTCTGATAGTTCTGCTTCGGGCAACACACTATTGTAGATGCGATGCACATCGGATTTATAGAAATACAGTTTACGATCGCTGGTGTAGACGGCTATTTCCGATTTGTTGCAGCTTATAGCGTTTATATATTGATGTTCATCCAATGCAATAACACGCCAGCACATGGGCGGTGGCACCACAGCCTTGTTAAAGTTGGTCAACAGCAGGCGTTGACCATCGATTACACAAACAGTTGCTGTATCCGGCTGACAATCGATGGCAAAATGCCAACAATAGATGTAACGTTTACCACTTTGGAGAAGCACGTGCAGCACATTCTCGGCGCCAATGCGATTGTCCCAATGGAAAAGTGCCAGTGGATCCTGTTTATCCCAATACACAAGCTTTTGCTTCAGATACCAATGATAATTGCTTATCGTATACAGATAAATGCTCTGCGCTTCTGCTGTTGCTGTATGCAGTGCCAGAATGTCTGAGTCTGAGCTCCAGCGTAGTTCGACAATCTGTTCCACATTCAAATCGAAAGGCAATTCAATTTCGCGATGACGCAAACCGTTCTTCTCAAACAGACCCACAGTCGATTTGTTTGGAAAGACTTGGGGCTGAGCAATCCAATTGCCACTGGGACGCCAAGTGAGCGCTGTTTGCATTCCATTCCACTTCTCAGCCGTGTATTGCAATTTCCCCTCGCAATCGAAGACGCTAAACGTGCGGCCCACATTGGTGGCAACATAGGAGACGGCAAAAAAGGCACCATCGCCACGCCAGGAAATATGCACATCCTAAAAGAAAAAAAGAATAAATAAATACAAGGTGTCAACCTGTATTAGTATGCACATATATAATATCCTACCTGTGGCAACTGCTGCACATCTTGTGGCGCTTGAAACTCTGCAGATTGCTTTGCCGCCTGTTTGCCGGCGGTTCCATGGAATTGTGTCTCCTTTTTGCCCCAGCCAACGCTCATGAACTGCTGATCGCTGGCTAGTTCTGCATTCAGTGGCTGTTCTCTAAGCACCTCATAGGTGCAGGTCATAACAACAACATTTTTTGCTTTTGTTAAGAATGCGACAACCTCCTGATTTGGAGACCAGGCCATGCACTCGATGCCGACGTCACAGTAGGTGCCCTCACTAGTGGCAAGTGTATCTGAATTGATAAGAAGCACCTCACCGACGCTTGTTGCCACACAGATTGCATTCTCCAGCTGCAGAAATTCTGCACTTACTATGCCAGGGAGTTCGGCGATAACTTTTGGCTCTTCTTTTTTGTCAGTCTCGTTGACGGCGTAGATATTGCTGTCAGTGATGACATATATAATTTCATTGTCTTTTCGTTCGATGTCCGGTTGGAGCAACAGTTGCTTTGGATTTTGTATGCCCGTTTGTTGCTCTTTGCAGTATTGCAACTTGAGATTGCGCATATTTTCTTAGTTAAATTTTTGCCAATGCAATGACAACAACGTGCGCACAACAATATACATACCTAATAAAATACCATAAAATAATCGTGTATCGATCGAATAGAAAAAGTACTAAAAGGCTATCGATTTTAGCGAAACCAAAGACAATAAATAATAACACAATTATCGTAAAATGTTTGTTATATTGTTTTAATTACATTATACATTTATCGCACTTACTAGTTTACATCACGATTGTTTTGCAATCGCTTCAAACATCACAGCTACGTCATCAAAGTCAAAGAAGCGCCAAACAAAATTTTAAAAGTACTTTAAATTAAAGAAATTTCGATTGCACATTTTGCATTAAAGTAATTCAGGCTCGAAATTTGATCAATTTCGTTGGTAATTAATTCAAATCAAATACTTACATTACTTACATCACGAGCTGATAAGGCAAGTGATGAAATCAATCGATAGCTAGCAAGTCGTAATTTAGTAATTCGATAACTTGTAAATTTGGCTGCAGAAAAATATATCGCCCGTGTCGCAGTTGTGTCGCAATATCGATATACCGATATAATATCAACAATCCTAATACTGGGCAAAGATGGCTGCTTTATTTTTCATGGAATTTTTTGTTGCTGTAAAATTAGTACGTTCTGTGCGTTAAAACATTGTTGTGTGCATATATGTTACTACTACTACACAGCTGATAGCTAGCGGTCAGATAAATTAAATGAAACGCGAAAAAACATAACAAATGTGTGGCAGGTAGTAGGAAAAGTGAAGAAAATTCCACAAAAACCAGCAGCAAGTTGGGCCACATATATATACAAAAAAATCTACACAGTGTATATTTGTGTCCGCGAGTGTGTGTGTGCGCGTGCAAATGTTTATAAATAATTTATAATATTCGGAAATCAAAAATGTGCATTCGTACGATTGCTGCTTGATCGTCGAATAGCGTTGACGTCGACGTCAGCAGCGGAGCAGCAGCAGCATCAGGCTTGGAGGCGTAGTGGAATGCCAGACAGCAGCAGAGAAATAGGAATCAGGTAAGGTGTAAAATGTGAATGTAAATGTGTGCAAGCTTGTTTGTATGTGCTTGTGTGTGTCTGATATTTTGGCGTGTTGTTTTGACGTAAGGACTACTAAACGCCCTTTTTAAGCGTCGTGCTGTCTGCCTGATAATTGTGTCTCTGCTTATGTGTGAGTATAGGTGAAAGTGACGAAAGCTTGTGCAAAAAGGATACGGCAATTGCCAATAAGAAGTAACGCAATTTGTGTGCTCTTTTTTGCTACATATCTTCTCGCATTCCTCGAATGCTGCTGGGTGCGCCTTGGCAGCTATCTCTATCGTTAGCAATGTGTGTGTGTGTGTGTTTTCGATTGTTAACTATTGCGTAAAAATGATTACGGATGATGTCAAAACTACTGGCAAACTATAATTCCGCGTTAAACTGTTTGTTTTGTTTTTGTATACGTTTCTTTTTTGTTGTCCCATTGATAAAAACTAATCAAATACAATACATACAAAACTTTAGTTTTAACATCGAAAAAGAGCTTTTTTTATGCTTGTTGTCTGAGGTCAAACTATATAACATTTGCGAAATCTTTTAAAGACATATGTACATATGTTTGTATGTATATTTATTGCCTTATTGGATGTCAGTAGCCGAAAACGAAAGCAAAAACAACGGGCGCCAACAACAACAATTATCTACGCATTTTTGTTCAAGTAACAACAACAAAAACATAAAGTCAGCAGCAAAACAAAAACACGTTTTACAACTCTGCGCTCCAATGGCGCGCAATTTGGTTGCTGTTGTTGCCTTTTAGGCATACTGTGAATAGCATTCACACATACATAAATATATACATATGCACGCATGCAAAACGCGCAGCGGCTCCATGAATGACCAAATTCAATACACCTACAGAACAACAACAGACAGTGGAAGCACAATAATTAACGGCAATAACCGAAGCGTAGCGCATCGTAGTTTCCGTTTGTAGTAGTATATGTGCGTAGTTTTTTTTTCTCTTGTTGTTGCTGCTATTGCTGGTCAGTTGTCGGCTTCGGTACAAATATTCGTGCGCTGACGTCACGCATTGAAGTCGGTAGCTGCTCTTTTGCTGTAGCAGCGACGACGGCGCCAAAACTTTTTTGTTTGTTTGTGTATTGCATTGCGTGTGGGCGTTGTATTCAGGCTCCTGTCTGCTGTGTGTGTATTTGTACATGGGTGTAAGTAAGTAAGTGCCAAAGTTGAGAACTGCGTAAACTTTTTCATGCACTGTCGTTTGACTTGTGTACGTCTCTCTCCTTCTGTTGCGTTAATTGCAATAGAAATGCCAATTAAACTTGCATAACAGGCTTAAAATTTGATAACTCTTGGGAGCGGGTAACGAACGCATGAGAAAATTAACTAAACCCAAGATACAATTTAATAATAAAAAATAAAAAATATTTACTTTACATGCAATGCAAAGTAAATTTTCACTGGATTTTGCTCATATAATTTTTTTCAATCAATTTTTTAATCAATATGACATTGTTTCTGCACATTGTCAAAATAATTAAATAAAGTCCAGAGCTTATCTTTATATGCATATAAATATCTATTGATATCAGTCTTCTGAAGCGTGGGCTTAAATGAAAATAAATTGCAGCACCTGTCGGTGTCGTTATTGCTATCGCAAGACATGCAGACATACATGAAGAGACGGTAGAAGCTTTTACACACACACACCGATACATATATAAATTTCGACGTGCTCATTATTTATTTTATTTTATTTTTTGCATTTGTTTGTCTCATCGCTCGCGCTGCATGTTTGAACTGTGTTTTTTCGCTTATTTGTTTGTGCTTCTTCTTTTGTTTACTTTGTATGCGGCTTTGTTTATTTTACAAGAATTTGCACACGAGTTATTTTTAGCACACTTTGCCTGCTGCCTACATACACATACATACATATATGCTTTTTAGTATGTACATATGTACTATATGCGTGTGTGTGTGCGTACGAAGGGCCTGCTTGTTAAAGTTGTTGCTGTTGTTGTTGTATTGAATTCGAATTCCATTACACATTCCAATTCAAGACATCCTGTTAAGACTGATGACGTCACCATTAGCTCTCTCTCTCTCTCTCTGTTTGTCTGTCTGTCTTTTTCGCGACATGCGAATGCATTTTCTCTATTCACATTTGGCTGCTAATCTGGCACATTTTCGAAATGGAAATCATAGAAAAAATAAAGGAGGAGGGGTAAGTGGAGGGAGAAATCGTTATGTGCTAAATGCATTCGCTTTGAAATATGTGCACAAAATGCCAGCACCGAAAATTAGCAAAATATCACGAACAGTGATCGCCACAATAAGAACAACAACAGCATAAAGAACAAGAAAAACGCGTTAGTTTCATATATCTGCATTTTAAAGTGTTGTTGTTGTTTTCTCATTCATTCATTTTCGAATGCAAATGTGCAAAAACAACAAATTGACTGCAAAATGTAAACATGCAAAAACAAAAAGGGACACAAATTGACATACGAGACATGTCTGACAACAACAACAACAACAACAGAAACATGAACAGCACGAATGCAAAATTAATTAAAATTGCCAACAGCAGCAGCAGCAGCAGCGGGAAAAACAATTAGAACGTATGCATAACGCAAAAAAAAATAAAAATAAAAATAAAACAAAATAGAGAAACGTAATGGATGGTGGTCGAATATTTGTAGAGCGTAAAGCTTTTGAAAATAAGTTGAATAAGTAATTAAACCATAACGATAAATAAAATAATATGCAAGTGACAATAATTAATATTTAAAAGCAATTTACCTCATTCTTTTTGTTAAAAGCATTTTTGTTAAGCACAACTTTTAAATTGTCCCGTTTTTCTAAAAGCTTTCGCACAAAACAGCGTAGACTCTTTTTTTTGGGTTGATAAATGTCATTCGACATCGAATTGAATTAATAAATGAACAAACAAAAAGAAGAATAACAAAATCAAGCGCTTTGAAATACGAAACTCTGACTTACTTATTTTGTCGGCCAACAAATTTGGTCAAAAACCACAAAAAAAAACAACTTGAAATACCTTAAAACAAATCCGTCGCGAATTGAGCAACATTTGCTATTGGTAGTTATGTTTTAAGAATTAACTTACACACCAAAATGTTATTAAAACTAAGCGTGATTTGTATTGTAGCACGTAACAAATGTATGAAAAGCTGCATACGTGTGTTTGTGTGTGTGTGTGTGTCGCATGCGACTAAAATCCACACTTTGCTGCCTTGCATGCGAGAGCGAGAGCGAGAAAGAGAACAAACAGTTCAACACTCTCTTCTACTCTTTAAAATCTTTTATCTCATGCGATAAAAGTGCACATTACTGCATCGCATGCGAGAGCAGTGCAGTGTTAAGACATTGACGCACTCACACAGTCACACACAAAGAGCAGAGTAAAGCTTCAACTCATCGTCTCTCGCTTGACTGCGCTCTCTCTCTCTCTCTCTCTCTTTTGATGTGAGACGGCTTCAAGTTTTTAAGTTTTTGTGCCGGTCGCTTGAACTCCACCAAGTTAGTTTGTAACTTGCAAGCAAGTCGCTCGGTTCGCAGAGCTCGCGTCGTGCACATGCGCAACAAACTTTCGAACGCTTCGCGGCGACGTCGCGTGTCAGAAACGTTGCCAATAATAGTAATAATCTAATCGAATTGCAATTGCGATTGCAATTACTATTTGTGGCAATAGTGTTAATAACAATAATTGCAGCTATCGTCAGCTATCGGCAATGTGTGTGCAAATTCCTAATAATGCAAATGAATATACATACCCCTATTTAAATACGATTGTGCAAACATCTTTAAAAATAAAATCTTTATAGATTTGTAATCATTAACTAACGATGCATGCATGCGAAATACATATCAGCATATTTTGTTGTTGCCCTTAGCAACAGCTCTTTCTGCAAATATTCAAATTCAATGACAAGTTAATATGTAAAAACAAAGTATAGCCAAAATTGTGATATGCATATCCATAGATGATATATGATCGATTCGTGTTTGTGCTTGTTGTGAACTTGAGATGGATTTTTTCTTGTTTTTTTGGTGGCGCAATGACCTCTTTGATAGTTTAATTATAGGTTTTGGGTCAGCCAAATGCAAAATGTTCAAAATTAATTGAATAAAGTGAAATCTATGTTTTATTTAATATTTAGTCTTAAGTTTATATTTATATTTAAATTGTCTTTAACACTTTCAAGGTGCACATACTCAATGCCTTTCTCTAGTTCACCTTCTTCCATTGTATTCACCACAAACTCACCACTATGTTACTTGATTTTCTTTACTAATTATGTTGCCATCTCTTTCATACCATTTCTAAGCTTGAACTTTTCTAGCTGGTACACCAGACTAATTAATTACCTCTGATATCCATCCCTGCCTTTCCTGTTTCTATTTGTTACGGCTCAACTCGAAAGCTTTTAAGCGCATCGCTTTTCACCATTCGCTTCTTCGACTAATAGTAATTGGTTTAACTCCTGCTCTTAGTGCCGCACACTTCCTGCCTCTCTCTCTCATCAATGCATTTACTGTCCAATTGCATGAATCATTTGGTTTAATTTTTCGCAATTGATTTTCACGCTAATTTTGGCGACGTGCAAGCACTCGAGACGCGACTTTGACAAACCAAAAAAAAGCTCGTGGGCTGAGGCTCAAAGCTATTGCTTATGGTACTCACTATTTGTATTGCTGTTGTTGTTGTTGTTGTTGGCGTGTCAAACGGCGCAAAAGCCATTTTCAATTTTCCAGCGCATTAGTCACCGCTCTGCGGCTTTGGGCCTTAAACTGTAACTAGTTTTCACATGCAGCTCCTTTCCCCTTCCCACCTTTTCGTGTATCATTCCGTGTTCCAGTCTTGCCAATTTTTTTTGCACTGGACTGAACCAAATGAAACGTCATCATCCTGAAAGAGAGTTGCCTCTTGGCCAAGTGAAAGTGAACAATAACAACAACAACAACTACAACTAAACCAACAACAATTGCAGACGCGTGAATTAATTTTTAATGTTTTCCTAACAGTATTTGTGTTTTAGGCACACATACAAACACAAACACAAACATACACATAGTTTCCATCTACTTAAGCAATTTGCCATTCACTGCACACGACTTAAAACAAAAACAAAAAACCGATCCCAACCAAAAAAAACCAAACGTATCCCCAAACAACCAATAGCCAATGGCGCATTTCATTTTTCAATTGCATTTCATTTCATTTCTATTTAGCTTTTGTTTTTTGTCTATCTTTTGTAGCTGTCTGTTTTGTATTTTCTTCTTCATTTACACTTCTCAAGTGTTCGTGTTGTATGGGGTTAATTGCATTTTATAAAGCAGTTCGTTGCTCTCTTCAAAAGTTAAAGGTTTAAATTGATTGTACTACTAAATCCATTGCAATTCCATTTGTAGTTCGATAAATCTAAAGTAATTTTACTACAATCTTTAAGATTAATATATACTATGACTTTTTGAACAAGTCTTAAAAACGACTTTACAAAAACTTCCCCGTAAAAAATTGTGTAAGACCTTAAAAGAAAAAAAAAATCAGTAAAAGCTTTTTTAAAGTTTTTCTCATGCAGTTTTAAAATTATTTTAAACCTGATATTTTCACAACTTAAGTTCAAAGTGTATTAAAATTTCGTTGCTCATTTTTACATTTTTTATTTTCGTTTTAATTTTCAAGTGGCGTCGCATTTTGTTGCCCGTTTTCTTTAAATGCGTGCCGAGATTTTAATTAATTTCATTTCATTTTTCAATTGTTAATTAATTTTTGCTGCAAGACAGACATGTGGCTCCACCAACAACAACAACAACAACTGTGCAACGCCCTACAAAACGTTCACTAAAAATAAAAAATTAAAAACTTGCCAACTAAAAATGATTTAATGAAAAATGCGCAACTTTCACTGCATAAAAAATCGCCAAAAAAAAATAAAATAAAAAAAAACTAAACACATAATTTAATATATATGTACTTTGTATATATATCATTATATCATGCAACAGGTAACGCTACAGGCTACCAAAAAAACAATAAATAATATAAAAATAAAAAAAAATGCCAAAGTCTTGAGCCTGAGGATATCCGTTGCGGCGCCTCACGCATTTCCAATTTGCCCCATTGTTTTTTGTAGCCGCTGTTGTTGTTGTTGTTGTTTTTATATAGTCTTATTGTTTTATATTATTGCCCACTTTTTGTTTTTACTCAAGATCAGGTTTTTTTTTTCCTTTTCTTTTTGTCTTTCTGTCTTTTTCATTTGCTTTTATTTTCGGATTTCGCTTTTCATTTTGCATTTTGTCTATGCGACAACAAAAACTTGTTGTGTCATTTATATTTTTGGTTTTTGTTTTTACTGGTTTTTAAATTAGTTTCTTCATATGGTTATATATTTCGTGTTTTTGTTTCGTCTTCTTTGTTTTTAATTCGTCGGCACTTCAATGACGCACGTCGCACGTGCCCCGCCCCACCCTTTCCGACCCTTTCCGTCCGGAAGAATTCAAAATTTGGGTCTCTCTCCGTCTCCCTCGATAAACAATCACTTTCCACGTGCCCAATTCTTTCTGTTTGATCTTCCAAAACTCATTTCCATAGTTAATTGTTGTCGTCCCACTATAGCTGAACGTTCTTAAGCCACAAATTGCCGAAAGTGAAAAGCGCTCTTTAGAGACATGAAAACAATTGTGAAATCACTAATTAAAATGACGGTCAGGTCATCAAGTGAACATTAGAGATTGTTTTTTTTGTTTTTTTGAGAAGATCAAGTGTACCGGAAAATGAAACTCCAAAAGTTTTTACTTTAAGTGCACTTTTTACTTACATTTTAAAGCTTATTCTTACTTAAATATATTTTATTATAAGACTACAAGCAACTTATGTCCCAAGGGTCTAAAATTTAGTCAATTTTAAATAAGAGGAAATCTTAGCTCAAGTTCCTTATAATCTTTTGCTAATGTAATTATTCTTCAATCTTCTTTAAACTATCCTAAAACCACTTTTGTTGCATTATAAACCACCTTTGATCACCTTTATCCTCCTAAATCTTTATCCGATCTGTTGCAAAATCATTGTATAAATTGGAACTCATTGGAACTAGTTCCCTTTTGCGCTTATTCCCAATCTTAACACTGCTCAAATAAAGTGTTTTTTCTTGACACTTTTGAGCATATTTTTAAACAACTTTCATGAAGTTGCTTGAACAAACAATAAAACACCAGCAAGTCGAATCCAATTAACACCATATACATATATATATCTACACAACTATTTCTTTGCATCTTTCTACCTAACACGTTATCTAGCAGCACATTGTGTCAACATCTAAACAACTGCAACATTTCACCTGATCAAAACGCGTACTTTCCCAGAGTATAGCCTGCCTTGAATTGAATCGAAAATTTATATATATGTGTAACACGAAAAACTAAAACAATGGGCGTTGTCTGCGTTTCCCACGCCCAACAAAACTAACAAAACCTATATACATCTATATAGAAATCGTATATATAGTTATATGGCATATGTATGTTTGCACAATCCCGTTTGTACACACAATTCCCGTAAATTTCAATTCAATTCAAGTCAAACTAACTCAGTTCGTGTTTTCCCAACCCAAAAAAAAAAAAGAAGAAAATCTCAACTAATTCCAAAAAAAAACAGAAAGAAATGCTAAGCAAACAATCAATTTTAAGAGCTTTACGATTTGGCATTAGTATTTTTTTATTATTATTATTGCAACTATTTCTGTTTCAACCATTTATTCCTTATATAAACAAGTCTGGTTTTTTTTGTCGTTGTATCGAGGCTCTTAACTTACTAACAGTTATAGTGGCGAAATTGACAAAAAAAAAAAAAATATAATACTAAACTAAGAAAACAACAACAAGACAATTACTATTATTATTACTGCTGCTGCTGCCCCTTCACCCCTTCTGCTGCTCCTTTCCTTCAAGTTGTCAAATATGGAGCATGGTCTCGGCATGAAGACAATTTTTGCTGCTGCTTTTTTTGTTTCACTTGTTTGCTTCAGTTTCGGATTTTCTCCATAGATATTTTCCATTTGCGCTTTTTTTTTCTTTTTTGCTATTGCTGGTCTTTGTCGGTTTGTTTTTTTTCCCCTCTTTGTGGTATTATCGTTACTTGTGTATAGTTAGTTCCTTTATTGCTTTACATTTCCAATGATTTCCCCTCCTTCCCCCTCTCGAATCGAAGAGAGAAGAATCCAGACTTTAATTAGTGTGATTACAAAAGAAAACAATTTTTGCACTGAACATTGTTTGATGCGGCATTAGCCTCAATTCAACTAGGGCAGGTGTACCACTATTATTCTATTGGGCATCAATGCTCTCTATTGTAAATGATCATAATGATGATCATGATGATGATGATGATCACGATGATGATGTGTTCAAGAGTCTCTATAGAAAACTTTGTGCCATAGAATTTTCACTGCTTTTAACAATAGTTGGAACTTTGCCAGGTATTTAAAACAAAAATCGTTTGCCAGGTATTAATAAACTTAAAAAATTGCGTCACCAAAAACAAGCTAAGCTAAACGACACACCCCATTTCGATCAAAACAGCCAAGTTAAGCCAAAGTGTTGAAAAAGTGATTGTTAACTGGGCACAAAACGAAATGCCTAATGGAACATGGTGACAACAATTAAAATCACCTGCGATGGCGTCTTCATTCAATCCAATTCGTATCTCACGCCCACGCAAACGAGCTCGCCATCTTCAGTGGCAAAGACACCACAAGCTACAACAACAACAACAACAACAACAACAGCAACAACGACCACTAACAACAACAATAGTCTGAACAACGAAAGTGATAATTCACAGACAAGCAGCGGCAGTCAAACCACAGGCAGCACCAACAAAAACAACAACAGCACCACCAATACCAAAAAAACCAACCGATCCAACTGCAATCGCCATCATCAGCGCTCGACGACAGGATCGGCTGGTGGAGCGCAGGATACGCGACGTCGTTACTATTATTTTGGCAGCAAGGACGTCTACTGGTGCAAACAGAGTTTGGGACACAGTTTAACACGTAGCGCCAGCAGTTTACCTTATCGTGAGATCCACAACAACAACAAAAACAGCAACAACACGACAAATGGTCATGCAATTGGTGGTCAAGTGATTGCCAAGGCTCGACGTCGTCCATTGCAGTTGTGCAGCAGTTTGAGTGCTGCCTATGCGCCGCCAAAGCGCAAGGAGTTTTACTTTTGTGATAAATATGCCCCAACAACGATTAGCAATGCCACCAACAACAGAGTGGTAAGCATACAAGCCAAGGACGCTGTGCCACAACCGATCGATGTGCGTTTATTGAATTTTCTGCGCAACGCACAGCGTAAATTTCAATCAGCAACAGCAACAACAACAACACCAGCCAAAGTAAAGTCTGAAAACAGCAGAAGCAACACCAAAGAACGTTCAACAGCTAAAAGCAACAATAATAACAACAACAACAACAGCAATAATAACAATAATAAGAATAATAATTACAACAACAGCTCCTCCTCCTCCCTGCCAGCTAACCTTAGCACAGATGATTGGTTTGGTTAGTATAAAACTAAGAACTTTCACACAACAAAGAATTCATTTTATTTACATATTATAACAATATTCAAAAACTATTAAGCCTTGTGGTTTTGAATTTAGCTTTCTTTGCGTTGTGCACAGTTCAAAGATTTCGGAACGCAAAGCAATGTATATTTTATGTGCCACAGCACCCCAGTCAGCCCTGTGCCCAATGTTGCAAGTGCTCCACTGCATATAAAGTTACAACCATCGTTGCGCTTGGTAAATCAAAAGCTAACCAAATGTTAACAAACCAAACGACAAGACGCCAAGTAACAGCGCCTTGTTGTTGTTGTTGTTTTTTTCTTCTTTTTGTCGTTGACATTGATGTTGCGTTTTGGGTTTAACAAAACCGTAACAGTACGTGTCCAATTGCAGTTGAAGTTACCTTTCGAAAACTAAACCCCTCAACTCTGTCAAATGGACAGTAAAAAGGCTTTTGCTTGGATAGGAAATCATCTTTTCAATAGCTAAAACAATCAAAAATATTGTTAAAAGTAAATGAAACTAATAAACCCTTAAAGTCTTAAACGTTATTATAACTTAAGAGCCATGCCAATAATTGAATTTTAAGTTACGAATTCAACGAAAACAAATCAAACACAAGAACAACAACAAGTATCTTTTATGTATTTGAACGGTGGTAAGATAATCTACATCTATCTAATCTGCCCTACAATTTTTCCGCTTAACAATCAAATGACTGCAAATATTTAACCCAACTAGTCAGTCGTCTAGTACTAGAATGAAGAAATTTAGTGTTGACTGACTGACAGACAGAATGCCTCTAAGGCAGCGTCATGTCACGGAATGAAATTGTATATGCTACAGTATAAGTAGGAAGA
Source organism: Scaptomyza cyrtandrae (assembly GCA_035044605.1). Classification (NCBI taxonomy): domain Eukaryota; kingdom Metazoa; phylum Arthropoda; class Insecta; order Diptera; family Drosophilidae; genus Scaptomyza; species Scaptomyza cyrtandrae. The sequence continues at coordinate 19,341,018 of JAWNNS010000640.1, forward strand.
GAGAACTAAACAACACACGAGTATACAGTTCAAAACCTATAGCGGTAACAAGTACGTGAGAATCTTTTGTATTGCTTCCTCATTGTGTGTGAGTTAAGGAAGGAACGAAACGAAACGAAACGGAACGGAACACACATCAACCAAACTGCTGCAGACAAGATGATGATGAAGAAGTCGAGCAGGGGGATACGTGTAAAAAAAAAAAAAACAATCATTTCGTGGTAGTTTCGAGCTCGAAAGTGTAAAATAATAATAATGAACGAAAGCAAGCAAGAAAGAAAGAAATAGGTAACTTTAGTCAACATTATTCAGTTGCTGTTTTGTTTGTGTCTCTGCACAGAGAAGAAGAGAAGGAACGAACCGTCAGTAGCAACAAAAGGCATGAATGGAACAAGAGGCGGCGTCCACTGGGATGACGATGATGGTGTGATGGCATGAATTGCGTGCCACTTTAGACACAATGTGCATACTATCTGTATATATATATATATATATGTGTTAGTTTAGTATGTATATAATATGAAGCGACTTGCTCCGTTGGCTTTTTGGCCAACAATTTGCATATCGCATGCAACGCGGAGGGGTGCGACAAATAATAAAAACCGCAAGCAGACAGCAGGAAGAAGGAAGCCAATTTACACAGGCAACATGCAAAACCCACCCAAACAATGTATGTTGCTTTAGCATATATATATATATATATATTAGGGTACTAATTGTATGGGATAGCTTTGTGTCAGATGTGGGTAAGCCAGCAAGTGAGCTTTCCACCTCATACCCTTTAAACAATTTGTGGTTGAGTTTTTATACATTTGCTATATATATATATATATGTATGTATTTATTCATCGGAAACACTTCCAAAAGCTGACAGCATGGTTGTGTTGATATATACTCATCATTTATTATACGATAAATGATATATTTATTACAATAAATTATTTCTAATAACACACACATATATACATACATAAGAGATCGACGTCCGTCTTTACTGAATAACAAATCCATTGCAGTCTTCCTTATGATTAACGTACACACGATAATTAAAATTTAGACATCGTTTTTTTTAATTAGCCTTGGTGGGCGGTTTGCTTGCAATTTTGCACACAAGCTGCTCATAAGCAGCATTACCTCACAAACATTCAGCTTAGCCAATATAATATCTACATGATATATAGTATATATAGCCATATAAGTAATCGCCTATTGGTATACTGCGCATTTTGCCGAACAACAATAACAATAACAACGGCACTCTTCCTACAGTACTTTGCAAAAGTATGCTACCACCCACCCATACAAACGACAAATAAACAAATTATCAATGAATCATTTAAGTTTATGGATGCATTTGTACTCATGTCCGGCAGATAATTATCGATATTTGTTTTGTGAACCTTTCTCAAAATTTATTACATTGTTTATGATGACTTTTTTTTGGTTTATTGTTTTTACAATTCAGACAAACAATAATAATAATAACAGCAGCATTTTATTGATCCTCAGCTGACAGTTCAAATTTGCTGTACGTGTGGCTAATATATATATATATATATATATATATATTTAAGATAATAATTCAAGCAATTTAATTACGTTTGTTTTTAAATGTTCAAAATTTGTTCGTGTTATTCATTTCGTTTGTTTAACACTGAAAAAAACAACAACTAGCAGCACCAAAAAATTATAAATACTATTTTGTTTGGCAATTGCCATTTGTTGTTGTTGTCTTTTGTCGGTTTCTTGCTTTTCACAATCTCTTTATTTTTGAAGGGGATTTGCAAGAAATCTTCATATTTGTTTACATTTCGTCGTGCCTTTGGCAGCGTTGCCAACTCAAAGTAACACAGCCAGCTGCGATATATCGATAACACGCAATTGGTATTTAACAGCCAGCAGACAGCATTTGCATAAAAGTGAAGTGCATATTGCCAGCTTGTCAATGTAAATAGAAAGAGATAGAAAGAGAGAGACTTTCGAGTTGACTTATCAAAAGTCAAAGTCAAACGATCTGTGACCGAACCCATAGTCATCATTCATTGTACAAATATTATTAAACTAAACAAACTTTCAACGTGTTTGTCTATGCGGGTGTTGTCTATTCTATTATGATGATGATGACAGTTATTTTGTTTTTGTTTTTGCCATTCGTTTGCTTGGGGCTTGCGTGTGTCATTTGTAAATATGTAATAACGTTCACCACGCGCCCCATCACACAACAATGACTCCACTTTGTTGACTTGTTGAAATGCTGATTCGTTGCTGTACATATTTACTCAAAATGTTGGGCCTGACTCATACTCGATATGCGTAAACTTATCTTAACTTAGCGACAGCATCAGGCTCGCTCAGAGATCCTCCGGTCTGGGTAGCTCTGAAGGTCAAGCATCAATTAGTTTTAAAGCCTGTGTGACAGCAAAATCCAAAAAAAAAATATATATATATATAAATATTTAGCGAGAAAACAAACAAAAGTAAAATCAGTCAACTAGTTAATACCCAATACAAATTTCAACTTCAAACAGGAAAAATCGAATAGAAATTTTGGGTTCATTCATGAACATGAAATAATTAAACAAAAGCTTAATATATTGTTAAACTGAATCTCGAATCTGTATGCCCCATCTTTAAGGTTTTTACCAGGGTATACAAAGTATAAAGTTAGCGTCTGAAATTGATATTGGCTTAATTTGACTGACATATCAAAAGTGATATCAGTGAGCAATAAAAATAAAGCGAACAAGGTTCATTTTGGTTCAATTATAAATTGACTATATAAGCGTTGTTAAAGTATGAGCAAGCATGACTGAATTGAAGATATAGATTTACTCTTCAACTATTGATTAGAAAATATTAAGGTACAACATCAAACTTAGACGTACATCAAAAGTATTCATAAGCTTTATCCTGCTTTTCGATTGATATTCAAGCCATAACTCAAGTACCTAACGAACTAAACCTTTTTCGACAACTTATTATCGATACACCATAAAATCAAAATTCACTTGTTTAACGTCAACATTTAAGTGATTACGATTCGTTGTTGCTATGGTGCCATTGTTAGATAACCTGGCATAGTGTATTAAAATTTTGCATTATAGCCAAACAATTGATAGACGTGATCTCTTATAGCGTGACTTTAAAATCAGGAAACATTCAAAACTGACAATGACGATGACGATGACGATGCATGCAATTTGTGTGTGTTTTTATACCCTGAAAATGGGTAAAAAGGGTATAATGGTTTTGTTTGTTTCAAACTTTCGATTACTCTTCCCGTTTCCGATATACACAAGTGATCGATAATAACAAAATCTTGAGTTTGAAACAATAATTGATGTCGGTTGAGAAACAGCGGAGATATGGAATATTGAAGTTAAGGCAGGTATGCAGTATACGCGTATACACAGTATGGGGTTCAGGGTATCGTCTAGTCGGGATTCTTTCTGACTTGTTTTTATTTGGGGTCTTGCCATTTTGGAGAGTCATGTTCAAACTAATTTACAAAACAGAGAAAGAGCCGAAAAGAAACAAAGGTGATAATTTAAACACATACACAAACTGTGCATAATTGCAATTGCATGAGTGTATGCTTGTGTGTGTATGCTTGTGTGTGTGTAGTCAACGGATGTGGTTTGAATTTTGGGCAAGGTCAAAAGAGCTAATTCGATAGGCTTTTACTTGCTGCGGGGATACGTATTACGCAGCACTCTCCGTAATGTACTACCTTTTACAGTATTTGAAAAAAAAAAACAAAACAAAAAAGTCTCCCACGATTTGGTTTGCTTTGCCGCGTGACCAGAATTAAGAATTAAATATATATGTGCACAAAGCGTTTCCGCAAATGAAATTAACATAAAATTTGTAAATTAAGCAATCAAAAAAGCAACACTCCCAAATTAATTTCAAACACAATATTACGTCTACAAATCCAGAGAGCTACCTAGTTAATAATTAACGAATAAAAGAGCTTGAAAAAGCTTGAGACCGACTTACCGACTTCAAAGTGAGTAAGTTTCTTGTCTCGCTGAGAATTTATAGCTCAATTCAGTTAAAATGCCTTGAGAATTTTAATGGTTAACCTCCCTGCTGATTCATCGCATAATTAAATTTGTATCAGTTTTAAAGGAATGAAGTAACAATTATACGAGTTGAACTTAACTTTATTGACTATGGGATGCTCTATAAGTTACTTTGACATGCAATTAGACAATATCTGATTACATATCATATTATTTATGTGATTGTTAGAGCTTTTGATCTTATTAACTTCATTTAAATTGTTTACAGGTTTATATTGACAATCCTCAATAAATTGTAAAGTTTTAAGAGTTATCTTTTAACAAATATATAAGTCTAGGTTCTTAGATGTTACATACCTTCTTTTCGAAGGCAATAAACTCGAAACATCAACTTTTTTGACAGGGTACATTTAAAGATATATATACATATATATATATATATATAAAAAACAGTAGCTGAATGTACTCATGAAATTGCGCAGTAAAAGTTTTAATTATGCATGTCACATGCAAATGTTTTACATTTTGCCAAAATCTCACCATCCTTTTCTCTCTTTCGCTCTAAGTCTCTTTCTCTTTCTAACTCTTTTGAACTCAATCTCTGGTGCTTCTTCTGTTCTCTGTTGTGTCCCATCACCATGCATTGCGTGGGCGTTGCCAGTTTCAATTTTTTTTCTTCTTTTTTTTGGCGCTTAGTTGATTAACATGCGCATTAAGCTTCAACATTAACGTTGACCAACAATTTACATTTGAAATTATACCACAAACACATGTGAATGTACGTGTTTTGTGTTAATGTTGTTGTTGTTAATGTACGTGTTTTGTGTCTGTTGTATCAACAGATTTTTATACCCTGATCCCATTAAAAATGGGAAAAAGGATACAATGGTTTTGTGCAAAAGTATGTAACGGGCAGAAGGAAGCTTCCCCGACCCCATAAAGTATATATATTCTTGATCAGCATCAACAGCCGAGTCGATATAGCCATGTCCGTCTGTCCGTATGTATGAGCCAACCGATCTCAGAGACTATAAGAGCTAGAGACTCCAGATTTCGAACTTAAGCTCGCCTAATCCCTAGGCAGTACAAGTTTATTTTCGATTTTCGATAACTCATCCCGTTTTCGACATACACATGTGATCGATAACAACAAAATCTTGAATTTGCAAAACTTTGAGATGGCATTTGAAATAATGAACAAAATAATGACAATCTGTGAACATTTTATTAAAATCAGTTGAGAAACACCGGAGATATGGGACATTCAAGTTGTGTTGAATGCAGTATGCATTATGCGCGTACATACAAACGAAAAATACTTGCAAGCACTGACTGTACGCACAAAGTATAGGGATCAGGGTATCGTCTAGTCGGCTTTTCTCGACTAGAGCCTTCTTACTTGTTTTTCTTCGCGTAATTGTTTGCAGACTGTTTTCGGGTTGATTAACTAATTAATATGAAACGTGAAAGGGATTAGCTAAATGTGCAAAATAACTTTCGTTGTAATTTGCCAAAAAAAAAACTTTATAAAACTAGACTCGAAACTTGTAGTTCAAGTAACAGTTGTATTTACCGTTTACCGTTAAACGGGACGTTGCCAGACATGCGAAAATCATTTGCTCATGTTAATAGTGAATGATTATTGTGTGTGTGTGTGTGTGTGTTTTTTGTGAAGCTGAAGCTGCATTTAAATATGAAATATGAATTTGAACTTGAAATTCTATTAGCAAACTTTTTTTCGTTAATGTTATTGTTATATTATTCACGAATATTGCGTTGCGCTGTTCATATGACACACATATGAATATTTAATGAGCTCGGCAAATAGCAACAACGAGAACATTTGCCATTGTGTGAGCCAATGATAAGTTTACAATAGCATTTAGCTGTTAACTCAAGGTGCGCCTGTGTGTGTATGTGTGTGTGTGTGTGTGTGTGTGTGTGTATGTTTGTTATTGTTGTGATTAGATTAGCTTGAATATGTTAAGAGCTTAACAATTGACTAAAATCAATTTCCCTTTGTTTTTTGTGTCTTTTGTTTACTTGCAGACGAAGAAGCAAGCGAAACAAAGGCAAAGGAAAAACAAACACGCACACAGTCAACAAGGACAGGAAAAAGCAGCAACATCAGCAGCAGCAGAACAACAAAGGCAGCATCGGGTGGCGAGAGTGAACCGTTGATAATCGTTGAAATCAAACAGGGAGAACTTAAGCAAAAACAGCGACAGCCGCAAACGACTGCGGCTGCAAAGCCGCCAAAAACAACAACAACAACAGCAACAACAAAAACAGCAGAATCAGAAGAATTAGGAACTGAAAGCGGAAGAAGTGAAACGCCAACGCCAACAGGTGACAATAGGAGCGTGGCCAGCTGCAAGGTCGAGGATATGAACAGTCACGCGACAGCCACACAAAACGGACAAACAACAGTTGTTGGGCATCATCGCGGCTTCTCGCAGCCATCGGTTGCCGCGGCATCAGCGTCCGGCGGCGGCACATCGGGCGATCCATGGTATCTGCAGGCAACCGGGCATCAGATGCCACCAACAGCACCGCTGCGACACAATAAGCGACCAGCACCACAGCCCAATTCAATGGGCGTTGGCGTTGGTGTTGTTGCCACATCGCTCCTGCAACATCAGCAACAGTTAAGCCAATCACAGCCGCATATTGTGCCGCCAAGTATACCGCCGCATCATCATCATCATCGCGACAACAATGTGGTAAATAATCGACCCAATTTGAAATATATATATATTCCCTTATAATAACTTATTAGTTTCTGATCAACGTCATTGCTTTATCTTATCGAAACAATATTGAATATTTGAATAATCATAGGCCATAAAATAGATAACAATGAGCTAATTAATTAGCTTAATGAAAAGGCTATAATAAAAGCATAATTGTATTATTGGCAAACAATTAATCATGCCCCATTTTGTTGCAGCACCCAACACCAGCAGCAGCAGCAGCAGCGACGGCATTGCATCTATCATCGCATGCATTAAATAGTCATAATTTAATCAACAATCATTCGCCAAAATCACCCAATCAGACGCAGCAGCAGCAGCAGCAACAGCAGACGACGGCAATACAACATCAGCAGCAGCAGCAACAGCAACAGCAACAACATAGTATATTGTCAACATTTGCGCCCGCACCAACATCATCAGCGTTAGCAGCAGCAGCGGCAGCAGCAGCAACAACACATGCACAACAGGCCGAACAGTCAGCAGCAGCATCTGTAACAGCGGCAGCTGTTGCCGCCGTAGCACAACAACAGCAGCAGCAACATATGCAACTGCTGGCCAACTGCGCTTCCAGCAATAATCTAATGTCCTCCTCGTTAACGTTGCATGCAGCACCAGTAGGTGCCTTGCCGCCCAAAAGTTTAGCACTGAGTGGCGGCAGCAATACAAACAGCAGCAACAACATGTTGCTACAGTCCACACAACAGCCAACTGTTGTCGGCATCAGCAGCGGCAGCAATAACAACAATAATAACAACAACAACAACAACACCAGCAACACTAGCAGCACAACAACTACAGGAATGTCCACATCGCTGCACAGCTTCGATATCAATGGTGGCAGCATGGACAAGTGGACAAGTGGCTCCACAACGGCCATGAATCATGCATCGCTATCGCCAACAGGCGCACCACAGCAACATCAGCTGCGCAAAAGTGAAGTTAAACTTAACGCAATGCCGTAAGTTTTGACAAATGAACAACTAAATTAAATGAACAAATTAATAAATATACATATCTCACTCTCTAGCTGGTTCCATGGCAGCATAACGCGTGACGAAGCGGAACATTTGCTGCAGCCGCGCGAGGATGGACTCTTTTTGGTGCGCGAGTCAACAAATTTTCCCGGTGATTATACGCTGTGCGTTTGCTTTCAGGGCAAGGTTGAGCATTATCGTGTCAAATATCTGGAGAACAAGTTAACCATTGACGATGAGGAATACTTTGAGAATCTGGGACAACTGGTAGCGGTGAGATTTTAAAGAAAATGTTTCCAACTGTAAGCTGCTATACTAAATTGCTTCATTTTTCCTTGGCTTTTGCAGCATTATGAAGCGGACGCAGATGGTCTATGCACGCAGCTCATAAAGTGTTTACCCAAATTGGGTAAACAAGAGTTTTGCATCAACTCCAAAGAGTTTGTGGACAAGGGTTGGGTCATACCCGAAACGGAATTGCAGTTACGCGAAAGCATTGGCAAGGGCGAGTTTGGTGATGTCATGCTGGGCATATTGCGCAACGAGAAAGTCGCCGTCAAGATGCTCAAAGATGAGGGAGCTGTGCAAAAGTTTCTTGCCGAAGCGTCGGTCATGACGTAAGCTATTAATAATAAATTAAAAACCTTTAAAAACTAAAACTAATTCCTATTTATTTTGTTTTGTTTGTAGCACGCTGGAGCACATGAATCTGGTCAAGTTTATTGGCCTTGTATTTACCAGCAAGCATTTGTACTTGGTTACGGAATACATGAGCAAAGGATCGCTGGTTGATTATTTGCGTTCGCGTGGACGACAGCACATAACCAAAAAGGATCAAATCAATTTCGCCTTGTAAGCTCCAACTAATTCTATAATCTATGTAATACGATCTTAACTTATTCTTTTATGTTACGCCCTTGCAGCGATACGGCCTCTGGCATGGAGTATTTGGAGGCCAAAAAGGTTGTGCATCGTGATTTGGCTGCACGCAATGTTCTCATCTCGGAGGATTGTGTGGCCAAGGTATCAGATTTTGGTCTGGCACGCGAGGAATGCTATAATCTTGATGTTGGCAAGCTGCCCATCAAATGGACAGCGCCCGAGGCACTTAAAAATGGCGTAAGTCAAAGAAAATGTACCAAAACAAAATGTGCCAAGCTTATAAATTTAATTGCATATCTATTTCTTTTTCTAGCGCTTCTCCAACAAATCGGACATGTGGAGCTTTGGCATACTTTTATGGGAAATTTACTCCTTTGGACGTGTGCCTTATCCCCGAATTGTAAGTACCTTGTTATAAATATATATAAGACTGGCAATGCTTAAAAAGTTCTTTAACCATTTTATAGCCATTGGCGGATGTGGTCAAGCACGTAGAAGTTGGCTATAAAATGGAAGCGCCCGAGGGCTGTCCACCGGAAATCTACGAAATGATGCGTCAGGCGTGGGAGCTTAACCCAGTGAAGAGGCCAACATTTGCAGAGCTCAAAGTGAAGCTGCAACAGCTTAACAATGCAACGGCGTGAGAGGCTCACGACAACAGCAACTAATGGATGAACTTATAAAAGGAAAACAATGTTTGGAAATGACTGTAGTTCGAGGGCTGGACAAGCAACAAAATACCGCCAATGCAGACCGAAAAATTTATTTCATAATGACACTGACACTGAACGCAACAATTTTTCGTACCAATTATGAAAATTTATATATATATACACAAAAATATATATATATATATATAGATATATATATATGTATGATTCTTTAGACGTATATAACTAATTTACAACAATTTATTTACATATATAATTTATGCGATAAGTTTTTTTGTAAGCTTAAACGAACGGAAACCCAACACAATCAAGCAATGTTAGTGAGTTGCGCCCAGCTAACGATCTATAACTACATTATATCGATATTTACATAATAACATACACACATATGCATTATACAGAATTGTGTTTCGATTCTGTGTAGTCTACTATTACTATTACAAAATTATATATTTCTGTTTACTGTAGTTGCTATTTATAGTTTGTCCCTTTCAACCAATTGTACACACTACTTTCACTCTCTATATCTATCTATCTTTATATATATTTGCATAAATATTAAAATCTATATGTTTTATGTTATAGAATACGCATACATATGAGTGCCCAGGCGGAACCTAACATTTGTCAGCCACTGTTTTGTTTTGTTTTTTTTTTGGCAAAAAATAAATTAAATTGTTTATAGCTTAGTTTTATCATTATCCTTTTTTGTAAATTTCAATTTCGCCCTTTTTACAATTTTCGTTAAACATTTTCTGTTTCTAGCACAAGCAGCGGCAACAAAAAAAAAAACAACAACAAAACTTGTACAACAAGTTGCTGTACATCAAGAACAAAATAAATTAATTAAAAGAAAACAGCAAATTAGTTAAATTTAGTTACATTTAAATTTGTATACCTAATCAAAATGAGCAAAAATTATAAAAAAAAAAAATTAAATTAAATTCGACTTGAACCTATCAAAAGCAAACAAAAAAAACAAAAAACACTTGTGAAAATATGCATTACATTAATACTATTACATATAAAAACAAAAAAAAAACATTTAACATAAACTCTAAATACTTAGCATATGTTAAATAATCATTATTATAATATTATATAAATTATAAAGCGCAAGTTTCATCTATGTAATACCCGTAATGCAATTGTTCTGTCTACTTATTTGTTTAAACATTATTTAATTGTGGAATCTCTCTTGAACCCTTTTAAATAAATGATATATACATAGTAAATATATTCGAAAGCAGCTTTGAAAAAAAAAAAAAGAAATACAATGCAGCTTAAAAGAAATTGTAATTTATTAATTCATATTTTAATATCAATATATTATATTTTACTTAATGTTTTTTTATGTTTCTTGTCCCATAAGAAACTTGTACAATTTTTTGCTTTAACACTTACTTTTATATTATTTTATGTTTACACCGACACACACACACACACACACATACATAAGAAACACACACGCATAAACGTCCACATAATTTACATTTAGATTAATTTTAAAGTTATTACATTTTTAATAAAAAATCCCCAACAAATTTAAAGTAACAAAAAAAAAACAAACACTTTTGTCAAACAAATTCTAAGTTAGCAAAAAAGAAAAGAAATATTGTAAACACAAAAAAAAAAACGCACGAACACGTAATACATAAAAGGAACAGAGATTGGAGATTGAGATTGAAAAGGATATAAAACTTTTAATAAAAGTGAAAAATTATAAATGGTTGTTTTCTTACGTTATGAATTTACATTTCAGACCATTTGACAAGTATACAAAAAATGTAAATAGTTTTGCTTACATATAAATAAACCCAGTTATATTTGAATTTTCAAGAATCTGGCAAGCTTTTAGCTACTGAATTCCGACCTTTTTTTTGTGTGAACATTAAGTTTTCTTCTTGCCACTACAATAAATTAAATTGTGAATATACAAGATGACAGAGCTATGAAAACATAGTTATGCTTTATTGCATTTATTTACAAATTGTTCTCGTATTTAAATATTACCATTTGCAACTATTGTATTATTGATAAATCAACTAAAATTAAGATGAACTCCATGTTTTATTCGTTAAAAACTTATGCTATTTTTGTAGGCGTCGTGTTGCGCGTCTGATGGGTCGATTTTCCGGTGTGCTTGGCGGCGCAAATAGGTTGCCACTGTTAAGTTGCTGCGACGTGGCAGGCATGCTAGGCGAACCTGAAGCACCACCAAAATGAAAAGCTCCATTGCTTGCAGGAGCAGCTGCTGTTGGCATTGCAGCTGGACTGCGAAAAACATTGCTGGCCGTTGCATTATTGTTGGCATTGGCGCCAAAGGTAAACGGCTTGGCTGCATTGTTGCCCTGCGAAGGTGAGGTTATGCCACCAAATGCAAATGGGGCATTGACATTTGATGTTTGTGGTGCTGAAGCAGTATTGCTGCCGTTAAAGGAAAAACCGCCTGGCTTTGACTGTGTCTGCATCTGGTGCTGTGCAGCGCTGGCAAAGAGATTGCCGCCAATAGGCGTGCTAGTATTACTGCGCGGGTCTCTGGCGCCAAATGCAAAGGGTTTGTTTTGATTGTTGGTTGGCGATGCTGGTACCGCAAAGCCATCAAAACTGGGAGCGGGTGTTGCTGCCAGTGTTGAGTTGTTGCCGCCAAAATTAAAGCTAGGCGTTACAATGACCGTTGCTGGTGCTGCAGTCGCTGCTGTTGGTGAGCTAAATAAGTTGGTGGCATCATTTTTCTGCGCCACGGCAGCAAACGAAAAGCCGCCCGAGCGTGGTTGTTGTTGTTGTGTGGCAGCTGCTTGAGTCTGCTGCTGCTGCTGCTGCTGCTCTGGTGCACTACCAAGGGCAAAAGGTTTTGTAGCAGATCCATTGGTGTCATTGTTGTTGCTGCTGCCGAAAAACATGGGCGCAGCTTTGGGCGTGGCATCGAACCGGAATGCGTTAGTGCTGGCAGTTGTTGTTGGTGCAAATGCTGGCGCTCCAACGGTTGATGATGTTGTTGTTGTAGTGGGTGCATCGATGCCGCCAAATTTAAACATATTGCTGTTGTTATTGTTACTGATATTTGTGGGTGGTAGCGTAAACAGTGTTGCTTTTGCAACAGGCTTAGCTCCATCGCTGGTTGCACCGCCAAATGAGAATAGATTTGGGGTGTTACTGGCAACAGGCGCTGCTGTTGTTTTCGATACTCCTACTGCTCCGCCAAAACTAAATGCTGGCTTTTCTGTTGCTGTTCCGAATATAGGCGTTGCCGCTGGACCTGTTGCTTGTGTGTTGTTGCCAAAGCCTAAGAGTTTAGCGGGCTCTGCTGTTGTTGTTGCTTGTGTGCTGCTTCCAAAGATATTGTTACCATTGTTGCTGGCACTGCTGTTGTTAATGGCAGTTCCTGATAATGCACCATTGTTGCTGGTACTGCCAAATGTAAAGGGTTTAATAGCTTCTGTGGCTGGTGCTGCTGGTGTGGCTGTCGATGCCGTTGCTGTTACTGAAGCTGCCGCGGCTGCAGCATTGCTAAAACTAAACACTGGAGCGCTTGCCGCTGTTGTGGTTGCTGTTGCAGTTGGTGTTGCTGTTGCTGAAGGATTACCAAAACTAAACACAGGAGTGCTTGCGGCTGTTGTGGTTGCTGTTGTTGCTGCTGCTGGTCCGTTAAATGTTGTTGGTGCAGCTCCTGGCTTACCGAAAGAGAATAGTGGTGTTGAAGCTGCCGGAGAAGCGGTTGTTGCTGTTGTTGCCTTCGTTGCTGATGCATCATTTGCAAATGAAAACATTTGTGTGTTGTCAGTTGTTGGCGCTGCTGCGTTTGTTGTTGTTGTAGTTGGTGTTGGCAGCTGGTTAAAGTTGATTGCAGGCGGCATAGCTCCTGAACCAATTGTTGAAGTCGAAAAGTTGAGTTTTGTAACAGATGTAGCTGTGCTTGTTGTTGTAAAACCTAAAAGTGTGCTGTTTGCGGATGTATTTAAATTAATCGATGTGTCTTTGCTTGTGTTATTAAATGAAAGTAAAGGCAAAGTGTTGTTGCTTGTCGTTAATGTTGTTGTTGTTGTTAATGCTGCCGCTGTAGTTGATATAGCTGTTGATGCGGCTAAAGCTGTGTTGTTCAACGAAAACAAAGGCACAGAGGTATTGGTTGTTGTTGTTGTTGCTGCTAAGGTGTTTGTTGTTGATAAAGTTGTCGCTGGCACAATCGTCGTAACACTAAGTATAACTGGCGTGGCTGATATAGTGGTTGTTGTTCCAGTTGTTAAGGTGGCTAATGTTGTAGTTGCATTCGTTATTGGTTGTATAGGCGTGGGCAGAGTTATGGGTATCGCATCCGTCTCATCGCACAACTCCGGTTCATCCTGATAAATTTCACCTTTCAAACTACTCAACATTAGCGCCAGTTTCGTTTTCTGGGTGCGCTCCAAATTTGAATTCTTTTGACTGCCCAAGGAATTCTGTACTTTAGGTTTGACAAATTGTATACCCGCATATTCGCTGGCATCCACATCGGGACTGTCCATATCCAATTGCTTCTCACGCTGTGATTCTTGTGGATGCGTATAATGTCGTTGTTGTTGTGCGGCATTGAAAAGCGTTAATTTTGGCTTAGTTGGCGTCTCGGGCTGTGGCCTGGTCTGGAAATTGGGCTCGGGCGCTGAAACTGTGCGTTGTGCAGGTGTTGCTGGCAGTGGTGTTATTGGCACGCTTTGAGTCCTTGCCAAGTTCTCTAGATGAAAATTGGCTGTGCTCTGATTACGCTGAATTTTGGCCACTTGTTGGCGAGGTGAGTTCTCAGGCGAGCTGCTGCTGATGCCGTTAACGGTGGATTCAGCTTGACGCATATCGCAAAGCTTACGCTTGCTGCTGTGCAGCTTGCTTGAGCTTAGGGAGCCTGCAATTTCATTGCTATGACTACAGTTGCGCCGTTTAGCCACCTGCTCCAGCGAAACGTTCATTGAATAATGGTATCCAGGCATTTGGTGCAACTGTTGGTGGTAATGCTGTTGTTGTTGATGTAGATGCTGCTGCTGTGCCAGGGACATGGGTGAATGATATTGTCGCAGTGGCACCGCAACTGTTAGTTCACGCTGCCGCTTAATGCCCGACTGCATCTGCAACATGGACAACTGTTGCTGCTGCTGCTGCTGCTGTTGTTGTTGTTGTTGTTGTTGGTGTTGTTGTTGGTGTTGTTGTTGGTGTTGCTGTTGAGCATGATGCTGATGATGATCAACGTAATCAGTCATACGATTGCAACTTTTTTTGTAATCATTCGGTTGTATTTCCTGTAAATAGCTTCGGTCAACTAAGCAAAGACCTGCGACATTTGAACTGAGACTTACGCCGCTATTGATACGCTTGCGCGAAATCTCCTTAAGCTCTTCAAGGACACTTCGCGTCGGTTCGCTTTCGTGTTGTAAGGGCGGAGGATGCATAATGGGTCGATTCTCGCGCGACAACTGCTCACTACTCTTTTCGATGCCCAACAGCGAATTGGAGCGCAGCAGACTGGGCAATGTGTTTCCACAGAAAAGGCTGCGCTCGGGCGGCGCAATTCGCGTTATCGACACACTTGGTAAGACGCCCTTGTGCGGCGTAGCGATGCGACGCGTCTGCATAATAGGATTATATACGTTGCTGTAGGACATGCTGCGTTGCAAGCCGTGAGAGCTCTCCCTCTGGTATCCAGCAATGCGCGAGGTTAATCCGCTGCTGTGGACGTCCGCATAGGTTCTGTCAATTTGATTCATAATTATAGCAATGGAAATTATTCGGTAAAATTAGCTTTTTTTTTGTTAAAACCGGTTCTTCACACATATGCATAAAATATTTAACAAAAGTTGTTTGCGTTTTTAAAGAGCCGTACTTACTTAGGATCCAGCTGGCTGAGATTTAGCTTTTGGCGCGTCATTTTGGAAATGCTCATGGAGTTCCTTGACATCTGGTGGAGATTACTGTTCGACGGCGTTCCATTTGTAATACTATTATTTAAGCAACTGCTTGAGTTGCTGCGCTGCGTGGCACTAAGATTTCTATATAGCTGGCGCGCCCCTGGTCGGTGTGTTCTAAAATATGCATCATTTATATATATATGTTTATAAGCGCGATTTGCTTTGACCTTGCTACTTACGCTGGCATGCCGTCTATCCATGTGGAATCCGCAATGGGATTGGATAAGCGGGGGGAGTTGGTGAAGCTATAACGACGTTCCATTGTTCTCTATTTGATGCGTTTGAAAAAAAACACAGTTTTATTGCATTTATAACATTTGCTACTTTGCTGGCGGCAACGACTTTATTACTTCTCTTGACGAAATGTCAGACTAAACGCCAAGCAGCATAAAGGGGTTGCCGCCTTTGCAAGATCTATCGATTGGTATCACATTTAAATTGCGATAGTAATGTCATGCAACTCTGTTAATTTTAATGATGCATGGTAACTCTATCAGTTTCCGTCCTCCATCTTTCTGCATTAGGTTTTCACGATGGTGAGTTCGGCTGCTATAGTTTTTATTAAAAATAAATGGTTTTCAATGTGAAAATGACAACAAAGTCATGCATTTGCAATAACAAACTGCAGCCAAAGTGTTGTGCTTTGAAATCATTTGCGGACTTTGTTTTATTAATGTTAAAAAAGCGACGTGCGTGCAGCAAACAAACATGAGAGCACCATAACCTCGAAAGGCGATGTTCAACTATCAGATGTGCATTCAACATTTTGTTAAATTTTTCAAGCATTTACTCAATTTGTTGTTGTTTTTTTAATTCAGCCGCCTAAGAAGGACGCAAAGTCGTCGGCCAAGCAGCCGCAAAAGACACAAAAGAAGAAGGAGGGCTCCGGTGGCGGCAAGGCCAAGAAGAAGAAGTGGTCCAAGGGCAAAGTCAGGGATAAGCTGAACAACCAAGTCTTGTTTGATAAGGCCACCTATGAGAAATTGTACAAGGAAGTGCCCGCCTACAAGCTGATCACCCCCTCGGTTGTGTCTGAGCGTTTGAAGATCCGTGGCTCTTTGGCCAAGCGTGCTCTGATTGAGCTGCGCGAAAAGGGTAAATAATAAACTTACTAATTTGTTTCACTCAATATTTTTAATGTCTTGCATCTTTTGTATTTAAGGTCTGATTAAGCAGGTCGTGCAACACCATTCCCAGGTCATCTACACACGTGCCACCAAGGGTGATGAGGCGTAAACTTATTTGACAACACATCCTCAGTGTCACACATTCATGATTACAATTGATTGTATGGAAAGTACTATGACTCTGCTACGTGTATTGGAAGAATGTTGAATAAACTTGCTTTTATGATGTAAGGAACATGCGTGTATAATTTTTGTTACTGTGTGTTGCTGTTTTTTGTCAACAAATTATCAAGAACAGGCATTCTGTTCTTTCTCAAATTTGTAGCCCATGAATGTTTACATTTACATTATTAAAAGCGTAAAGCTTTTGCTGCTGTTTGTGCTTAAAACACAAACTAAATCAGTTACTGCGAATCGTACTAAGCGATAGAGTAATCCAAAATTAAAGTTGATACTCGCTTACAATCAAATATGTTCATGTTGACTTTTAATAAATATAGAACTTTTTAAACACAAATATTTAAAAACTAAAATCATATTTAATTTTTATTCAACATGTATATAAAGAAAACAAATCTTAGATTATTACAATTTAATTGTTTTGTGTGAATGGCAATTATGTTAAAGCTGTGCAGCCCTGATGGCGTTTTATCACAATAAATGTTCACTGGGATACGTTGACGTCTATTTTGATGACAACACAGCAGATTGGTGCGGGTTAAATCTTTTTCGACTCATTTAAAAAAATGAATTAAATTGAAAGTTCCCAATAAGAAAATACATAACAACGAAAGCAGCAACGGCTCTACCAACACCTGTGCAAATAAGTGGCCGTCACAGTTGCTCGTTGACGCAGCAGGAAGCTTTGCGGGCAATTTATTAGCACGAAAGTTGCCGCCGACGCTACAGAGAAATTCTTTAGCACAAGTGTTAAGTGCTTAGCAGCAGCAGAAGAAGCAACAACAGCGTCAGCTGGAGTGGGCCAGAGCTTAACCCAACGATAATACCACGTATGCAAACAATTTAAAAATAAAAGAATGTGTGTGTGATAACAAGTGTAATTCGCGTTGATTTTATTATTTAATTTTCTAGGCACAAGCGTTATTGACATTGCCGACAACATGATTCCATTAACGCACAAGGATCGCAACAGCTTTGGCTATCGCGTCAAGGAGAAACTAAACAGCTGGAAACGACTCATCTTCTCCGACCGCAATTCGCGCAACTTGTTCCTCTTTTTGTTGCTCAATTTAAGTTTTGCATTTGTCGAGCTCTTCTATGGAATTTTGACAAACAGTTTGGGTTAGTTGAATGCATTTAATGATTGCTTTGCAAATAAGAAACAATCGACAACTTATTAATATTCTTACTACTTACTGATAACGTTAAATTATTCCTGTTTTTGCGGCATCAATATTAAGGTAGCACATTCACAGTTGCAATCTTATGTTAATTAGTAAGATAAGAATAACATATTCGTGAATTAGAATCATTTACAAATCTTATTATCAAGCGAGCAACGTGTTATCTTATCCATTGATGACAACAACTAACGTTTTTTTTTTGTTTTTATCATTATTTAGGTCTAATCTCGGACTCGTTTCACATGTTCTTCGACTGCACGGGTCTACTGGCTGGTCTTGCAGCCTCGGTAATTACAAAATGGAAGGCCAATGATAAGTTTTCCTATGGCTATGTGCGTGCCGAAGTGTTGGCGGGCTTTGTAAACAGTTTATTCCTGCTCTTCATTGCATTCTTCATATTATCGGAGGGCGTAGAGCGTCTGATAGAGCCGCCAGAGGTGAAACACGAACGCTTGTTTGTTGTCTCCGTGCTGGGCCTGCTCGTCAATTTGGTGGGCATCTATGCATTTAATCATGGCGGTCATGGACACTCGCACGGCGGTGGTGGACATGGTCACTCCCACGGTGGTGGCGGCTCCAGTCATGGACATGCTAACAGTCACAACGATCACAGCAATCACAATCATCAGGCCATCTCTTTGGATAATGGTGTGTGGACTTAATGCATATTGTGATTTTAAAGTTTGACTGTCTCTGTTGCTTTCAGGTCATGGACACTCTCACGATCATGGCAGCCATGGGCACTCACATGATCTCTCCAGTGGCAGCAACTCGCAGATTATGCGCGGCGTCTTTCTGCACATTCTGGCTGATACGCTCGGCTCTGTGGGCGTCATCATATCGGCTGTGCTAATGCAAATGTTTGGCTGGATGATAGCGGATCCCATTTGCTCCATATTCATAGCGCTGCTAATTGCGCTAAGCGTGCTCAGTTTAATCAAGGAGTCCATTATGATACTAATGCAAAGGCAGCCGAATGCACTGGATCGTTCGCTGTTGCAATGTTATCAAAAGGTGACAGGATTAGCTGGCGTCTATTCGGTGCAGGAGCCGCACTTTTGGACACTCTGCTCCGATGTCTATGTGGGTGCCATCAAGCTGGAGGTGTCCAAGAACGTCGATCCCACATATGTTGTGACGCATACACGCATGATTTTCGAGGCGGTAGGCGTTAAACAGATCTACATACAGCTCGACTATGTGTGATGATATTGAGCGGAATAGCATCCCTTTATATATTTATATATATATATGTGACTACTATGTATATTGAGCATCGTGCGTTGTGTGAGTGTGTGTGTGTGAGTTTGTATGTATGTATTGCAGTAGATCGATGATGATTATTATTTTCCTTTTTTAAAATCTAAATTCTAGTTTACTCAAAAATCAGCTGTAAAATGTAATCTAAACATGAATGAGTAATTTTTGAAACGTTTTGCTAATTTATTGTTTGCTATCTTGTTATAATGATTATTCATTCCAATATTATCAAAGCGAAAGCAAGGTGAACATAGTGCAACAATGCAGCAACTGCTGCCTATATAGAAACTTAGTGTAATTGTAATATATAATAAGTCCCAAATATTGTGCATTCAGAATGGTTCATGCAATTAATTATTTTGAATTCAAAAGAACAAATCTACATTCATATTTAAAAAGAATTCGACTGAAACACTTTCCAAACCCTTCCATTATTTAAATGGAAATTTAAACAGATCAAATGCACTGAATGCCAATTGCAAAAGTTTCCACAATTTTGCTGCATGAAAATGATAAACAAAATAAAATAGAATTTGTTAATAGCGTTTTTTATACACACAAAATTTTTTGTTTTATTTTCTTATAAACATAAAAGGAATATGACACCTGAGCCGCAAACCACAGATCCGGATTATAAAAGTGTATTCAATATATGTAAGTGTTGTTATTCAAGTTGCGTCTGTTTTATTTAAATTTTGATAATATTAATATATTTTTTACTAGTTCACACTTTCAGATTCCAAGCAAAGTTTTTAAGTAAATTGTGTTTAGCGAGCGCTTACTGTACGCAAACGCACACGCGATCTAACAGGTATACACGTGCGTTCGTATGTATGAGTGCGCATTTACCAATACGTATGTGAAGTTGTGATTGTATTTGGCAGCTAGACGACAAAGAAATCCACCTTGAAAGATACAGCAGGCTTATACGCACAAACACAAGCTCACACCTGCATATATGTAAACTTATATGTACACATACATACATACGTATATACCTACGAATATACAGCAGTTTTTACTTTTGTATGTTGTACAGCAACAACAACAGCGGCGTGCAGCTGTTTGAGGTTATGTCGATTGCAGCGAAATGTACAAAATGTGGGACAGATTTGTCAACATTGGTGCATAAATACCGACAGTGTCGAGTCTTTATTCATTGCGCATGACAAATACTTTTCAGCATTTCGTATGTAACACTGTCAAAGGTCAATAACTCTATACTTGCCAAAACCGTCCAGACCTTGTCTGAGTCACTGGCATACAAAGAAATCAAACCCTCTTTCCCGCGCACTCCGTTTCGTCGGCAGCTGCATTTAAGGCTCAGCTGCCTACCTGAATAATGTAAAAATGTGTTACAAAAAAATTTCTTTTCAGATATCAGTTTGTGTATATGGTTTCCGTTTTAATGTTTTTTTTTTGTTTTTTTAGTACAGACAAATTTTCTTTTTTTCTCTGATTTTCATGTTATCTTTTGGGTTTTGACTTTTCGTATTTAAAACGTAAACGAAAGTACACAAAAATTGCGTTGTTGCTATAAAAATATTAAATTACGCCGCTTTTCTCTTCAGTTAGAATAGTTATACCATAATTTAGTTATTTTTTAGCTACTGTGTGACACTGTGTTCGGTCTGGTCGTGTTTGTTTTCCCTGGTTGACCTTATGCTAAAACTACAAATTTTGCTCAATTTCATACAATTAACAGTTATATGCATCGATTCTACATAATACATCGAAATCAAAAATGGAAAATTTGGACTTTGTATGAACATAAACATGAATTTAGATCTGTTGCCAAATGAGAAACTGTAACTAAAAAAATTCGTTAGAAATATATTATAGGTATGCGTGAGTATGTGTGTCTGTATGTACGTTTCTCGTTATTGTTGTTGTGTCTGCATTGTGCGTCGCTTGTTGATATTCTCCTGCCGCAATGCAATCCACAATTTGACATACACCGGGAGAAAAGCTTAGCATTTCTCCTCATCGAGGCCGTGCTTAAAGAACATCAGAACTGGAACGCTCTCGCCGTTGATATCACGATATTCGCACATTGCAACCATGCCATCGACGTCCATGGATTCGCCTGTGAAGAACTGCAGTTCCTTGAAACGGCCCAAAATATCCTTCATGGCTTTATTCATGTTGGTTTTGAACACATCGACCTGGTCGGGTGACTTCTCTTGCAACTTTTCGAGCACCTTCTTCATGTAATCCTTCAGGTAGAGGGTGTAGGATTTTTTGTCACCGAAGGCAAACGATTCCATTAAACGATGGTTCAACACGACATCAACGCCTGATTCTGTGGCTGCATCAGTGCCCTCATCGGCTTCCTCTGCCGACGGATTGGATCCACTCAACTGAATGTCGCCTTGGCTGCGGCTGATCAATTTTCCGTAGACTTCGTAGATAACCTCGTCGACCAGTTTCATCTTGTAGGTGTCAGCGAACATCTCGTCACCGGTTATGATGTCCTTGTAGATTTTCATCTTGGTGTTGGTGTTTTTTAAAAAAAGATGGGAGTTTAAATTTCTTGCAAAATTGCAATTTACAACTGCACCGAACCGGGACCACAACTGCCACGCGCTGAAACAGCAAAAAGAAGGAACGAGAAAAAAAAATGGCGTGAGCTGTTAACTTAACATTTCGATAAGCTGCTATTTTAAGCGAGCACTTATAATTCTTATCGGTAATAAGATTTAATTTAAAATTTAATTGAAAATAATGTTGTTTTCAAAAAGTCTGTGGCAAAGATTGTTATTTATTATCTATAATTGAAAAAAATTACAAACGCCGGCTCTAGCGATAAGTAACCAAGTTCATAACATTCATCGATAATGAAATTACCAGCAAAAGAAGGATTAGAGAGCCTAAATTGAAAAGAAAATTTATGAAAAAAGTACATTAGTATGTAATTTTGTGTCATCACCCTAAAATTAGGAACAACGCATACTTGTGGTCCAGAAAGCTGGTTAAACCGACATACATATGTAAGTAGTATGTATGTGATACATGCTAACTATCGGATATCTTTTGTGGCGGTTCTTGAAACTCAAATTTAAAACAAACTTATTGAGTCAAAAGTAAAGAGCACGATTTATTAACAAAGATTTGCCATTACTTACAATTTCAATAAAATAAATAAGATACGCACATTGCTATTTAACTTCGGCTTCCATTTCGGAGCCTCCCAACGCAGCCAAAATATTTCGAGCCGTTATTCGTGACATTTCCTTTCGGGTCTCAATGTCCGCACTACCAATATGTGGCAGCAACACAATATTATCCAACTTCAAAAGCGGATCATCTAGAGGCAATGGCTCTGGCGTAGTAACATCCAAACCAGCAGCCAGGATGCACTTCGCTTTAAGCGCTTCACAAAGTGCCTTTTGATCCACGACACCACCACGAGCAGTGTTGATAAAAATGCAATTGGTTTTCATTTTTTCAAAGGCGGCTACATCAAAAATTTCCTTAGTCTCTGGCGTTAGAGCGCAGCAGACAATAATAAAGTCTGATAAACACAGCATTTCATCAAAGTTCACATGCTTGGCATTCACCTTGGCAGCCTCATTCGGTCTGGCCGTGCGAGTTGTATAAGTTATCTGTGCTGGCTTAAA
Source organism: Scaptomyza cyrtandrae (assembly GCA_035044605.1). NCBI lineage: Eukaryota > Metazoa > Arthropoda > Insecta > Diptera > Drosophilidae > Scaptomyza > Scaptomyza cyrtandrae. The sequence goes on from JAWNNS010000640.1 coordinate 19,363,630, forward strand.
GGGCACAATGCGTGACGCAATCTCCTGACCAATCCGTCCGAATCCAAAGAAACCTACACGCGAGTTCTTTAGACCATGTCCACACATCCACATTGGCGCCCAAGATTTCCAGCCGCCATTGTAGACCTCTTTGTTAGCCTCCATGAGGCGACGATTTGTTGCCAGCAGCAAAGCCACCGTTAACTCTGCGGTGGCATCTGTGAGAACGTCGGGTGTGTAACCAATGCGTATGCCACGTTTTTTGCATTCGTTCACATCAATGTGCTCAAAGCCCACAGATATGGTGGATACGCATTTCAGTTGCTTCCCAGCAGCATCCAGCACAGCGGCATCAATTTTATCAGTTAGAGCGCAAAAAAGTGCATCCTTGCCCTTTACTTGACTCAGTAGCTCATCGCGTGGCACTGGCAATGCCTTTGACCAAGTAGTCACATTGCAACTATAATAACAACAATAACATTACTTATCAATGCTAAGATCGTACTCCAAAACGTGCACCAATTGCAAAAACCTTTTACGCAGCAGATCCAGTCCACTAATATCGACATCGGGTCGGGTCACGTAAACGCTGGGTTGAGAACTCATTGATGCTCTGCTTATCTGCTGAGATAGGCTTTTGGCATAATGGCTAAGTTGCGGTCGTACTTTATGCATGGTAACATATGCACACTCCGAGTCTTAAAAATAGCAGCAAAAAAATTTCCTTTGCAAATTGCGTGCATATATATTAAATAAATTTTTGTGTGCATCATTTGGTTTCACAATACGAACTAATATATAATTTGTTCGCAACGTGCTTTACATAGTCGACCAGTATGCAAAAATAGGAGTATAAATGGTTTTTACAAAATACTCAATTGACTCGAATTACAGAAGAGCTCTGGAGTTTATGTTAGCACAAGTGTTGACGTTTGTGTGTTTTGGTCACACTGTTCATTTGGTTACAGTTTCTTTCGAGTTAGTCAAGTAACTATCTATAGCTTACTGAATTCGATTTAAATAATTAAACACTGATAAACTTTATAGCTATGGATTGGTACATTGGTAACGAGTGGAATGATGCGGCGCGCGGCTTGCACAAGAAGGTTCTGTCACTGGAGTTCCAAAATGTTAAAAAGCCACTTTCGGTCAGCACAGTGCTCTTCAGCGTAAACAAACCTTTAGTAAGCGACAGACCTACCAAATATTTGAACTGCCCGGAGTTACAGCAACACAGCCTGGAAATGGGCTCAGCTGTAACCCCGATCGATTGCTATTTGGAGTTACTATTGCAGCAATTTTTGCCCGGCGAAACTGCCGCATGCAGCATTGCGACCAAAACCGGCGACAGACTTGAATTCGAGCTAAAACTGGAGCGAATAGTCAGCAACACGCACGTGGAGACGCTTAATGCAGCAGAGATTCACAGTTTGGCATTGCGTTATAAGGAAAATGGCGTCAGCATGTTTAAATCACATCCAAAATTTGCTTCCGATTATTTTTCACGTGCTGCCAAGCTGCTCATCACATACAAACCATTCGAAAAGTTGGTCAAAAAGACAAATGGCATTGATGGCAACGAGCTGGAAACGTTATTTGTACAGATCCAAACAAATCTAGCAGCATGTTTGCTGCAGGAAAAACGCTACGAGCACGTTATATATCACACCGAGTTTGTGGAAACCCAGGAAAATCCGAGCGAGAAGAGTATCTATCGGCGTGCACTGGCCTTCTTTTACCTGAAGGAGTTCGAAAAGGCCCAACAAACTATTGAGCTTGTCCCAAACTATGAAGAAAAGCGTGAGTTCAGTAAGCTTCGTGATCAAATAGCGGCCAGTTGGAAAAACAGTAATGCCAACTATAAACAAGTGGTTCAGCGAATGTTCAACTAATACATGTAACTTGTTTATATATTCCTAGACGTTTAATAAAAATAGCTTAAATACATATATTACAGAAGCTACTTTGATTTCCACTTCTTGTCAGATTTTTTGTCCACTCTTGGTTTCTTATTTTTATACTTCATGCCGCCTGGAAGTCTGGATCTCTTACGTGACGAAGCGTTATCGTGTTTAAAAAGTTCTGAAGAGAAAAAACCACATAAATTATACAAAAATATATTTGCAAGACTACACAACAAAGCTTACCTTCATCTGGCTCCTCGCCTACTTCATCCTTGTAATATTGCGCATCATCATCCGCATCACTGACATTTTCTTCGGCCTCTGCCCGTTTATCTGCCCTTTCTTGATCCTTCTTCAGTTTCAAATTACGTTCACGATTTTCGGTTTGCTGCTTCTTGCGCTGTTCCTTTAGCTTGCGTTTCTTTTCAACCAGTTTGCGTAGCGTTTCCTTTTCATCTTCAGTTTTGACGACATGATCGTGGTAAAGCACTTCACCGGTTAGTAAACCCTCCTCGATCTTAATAAGCTGCAAGGTCAGACGTGGCCCGATTTCGTGCAGCTTTACCGAACTCTTGTGATCCTCAAGGTTACCCTTGCTCTTTAGCGTTTTCGCTAGCACTACATGTGATTGTTCATCGTCCTCAGCTTCCGATTCCGAGGCATAACCATCTCTGCAGTTAGAAACATCGCGTTAAGGGTATTATGTGGTATAATTTGTGGTTGTTTACACTTACCTGGTCATAAAATCGACGACCTCATTGCATTTGTTTAGATTCGGCACCGTACCGCTGACTAATTTCTGTACTGATTTCTTTAAACCCACCGGCACAACTTGCACAGAATAGTGTCGCATTTCCACCAGCTTTGTTTCCGGGTTGTACGAGAAGAGGACACAACGACGAATCGTATCGATGTTTACCTGTGCCAAATTAATCGACGGGAACATATTTTGAAAGGTGGTTGCCATAAGTTTCAGGTGTTTGCCATCGCCGGTAAAGTTGTTCATAATAACGAGCGGCGGATGCTTAAAGTGGTCCACATCAATCATTTGTTTCTTACTGCACGAGATAACGTCTCGAGAAAGTGTAAACTGATGCACCTGTTGACCGCAACAAGGAGTTAAAAATGCAAAACCCATGAGAGTAATGAAAGCAACAAACCTTGAACGTAAGTGATGGACCACGCGGCAGGCGAACCACTTTAAAGGACAGCTGTGTGGAGGCTTTATTGAAGATACCCATGTGCGAGACATGAAAGAAGCTGCTTAAGCTTACAAAATCCTTAATGCGGTTGATTTTCTTTTCGCGCAAATTTGTAGCCGTAAACGGCTCCATAATGCTACGAAAATCCACCGTTAGGTCTGTTATATATGGACATGACAGGCCGCGATGTATGACGAATGAATGCGGTGCCTCGACTATTTCACTAGGCTCGCTTGCCTTAAACGCTGCTGTTCGTGTTTTGGGGTGCACCTTCTTTTTGCCGCGACCCATATTTATTTAATAACAATTAAAAAGTACTATGCAATCGCACGTGTTTATACGTTGAGGCAGTATTCACTGACTACGTAAACACAAGTAGAGGCTTATCGATAGAATAATTTAAAAATTTAGGGTGGCCAGCTTATTACAAAATTTCGATACGATGGTAACACTGCATTACATTGGCGCAAAAATTAAAATCATTTTCCAACTCTCACTTCGTTGTTGGTATTGTTTTACAAAAAAACGATGATAGATTTGTTTTATTTAAATTATATTTATTTAATCACACACAACATAGCAAACATAAATTTGATAATTTTTTTCTTTATGTTGCCGTTGCTGTTTCTGCATATTTTAAAGTTTTACAACTGTAAATTATCAGCTATTTTTGAAGAGTTCGTGTGTGTTTCATTAGACGTAAAAATTTCTGCACATGCTTTTAGTAATATGTTTTGCTTCAACGCTAAAACTAATTGCAATTTATATTAAAGTTCCACTTTTATTTCATACGTAAAAAAAAGGTATTACATTAACCGAAAATGAAAAGAGTTTTTCAACGACAAGAGCAGCTCCGACGCTGACAAACCGGGAAATGGTTAGGATAGTTCAATGAAATAGACAATTATAAACTGAGCCAGGACGCGAATGTCTGCTGAATATGCCTAATTTGCTGGAAAACAAAGCGGCGCTTAATAGAACGTACGTAGCAATGTTTGTAGTTGTTGGTTTGTTGTTTTTGTTTCTTTGATAATTACAACTATATATATTTATGTTGCGAAAATTAATAATATTAAAATTTTTAATATTAGCATTTATGTATATTTATATAAATTATAGTTACATCTACAGCTTAAACTGAGCTTGGAGTGTTTTAGTCGTGTTTTTGTTTTTATATATATTCCAGACATCGAGTACCCATCGACGCTTTAATGCGATATTTTATTTATATTTATATATGTTTATATATATATATATATATATATATATATATATATATGACTTCAGTTTAAACTGCAGTTAACTACAGCCGGATGTTGATGTCGCGGTTATTGTTGTTGATTTTATGCATGTATGACAAACTGCTTGTGGCCGTTGTTTTAAAAATAACATCTTATGCCGATATAATAGTTGTAATTAATGTTGGTGTTTTTGTTGTTGCTGTTGCTGTTACACTTGCACTTGCTTTTGCTATTGCTATTGCTGTTCTGGCTGTTGTTGCGGGGGGCTGCTGGTGCGGCGTTTCCTTGGGGCGGTCACTGACAGCACTGCTTGCGCACATCGGCTGTAACAGTCGGCTTAACATCGATGGGCTCCACATTCGAGGGTCGAATAACATCACCTTCAGGTGGATCTCTGATTTGTTTCTGCGACACAATGCGATAGATCTCTGTAATGGGCAAAAACAATTTTAGGTTTAGTGTCAGATTAGATCAATTCAATTCAAGCACTCTTTACCTGTGAGTATATTTTGGAATGCGGTTTCAACGTTCGTCGAGTCGAGGGCTGAGGTTTCTATGAAACTCAAACCGTTGCGCTCTGCAAACAGTTTCGCCTCATCCGTTGGCACCGAACGCAAGTGCCGCAAATCGGACTTATTGCCAACCAACATTATAACGATATTTTGATCGGCATGATCACGCAGCTCCCGCAGCCATCTCTCAACATTCTCGTACGTCAAATGCTTGGCAATGTCGTAGACGAGCAGTGCACCAACAGCACCGCGATAATACGCAGAGGTAATGGCACGATAACGCTCCTGTCCAGCCGTATCCCAAATTTGCGCCTTAATTGTTTTACCATCGACCTTGCAGGTGAAAGATTAAAACATTTAACATTTAAACTTAATAGTTTCAATACAAGATTAACTTTAATTTAGTTTAAAAAAAAAACAAAAATTCAAATTTATCTAAATTAAATATTTATTTGTCAATCCTTTATTATTATCTCTTTTATTTTGTTATCATGTTTTAATAATTCTTAAAGCATTTTTAAAGACTTTATATTTATGTGCGTCTTAAAGTCTTTTAAACGCAAGACATAATCCCCACCACCAACAAGCGGGTGCTTTTTTTTTGGGGATGTCTAACCTTTCACGAACTCACCTCTATGCTGCGTGTTGCGAACTCAACGCCAATTGTCGACTTGGACTCCAAATTGAATTCATTGCGCGTGAAACGTGACAGCAAGTTACTTTTACCGACACCAGAGTCTCCGATAAGCACAACTGAAAAATGGGTTAAAGAGACAACATTAGCAAATGACAAATATTGTTTTAGTCCTGTCTACTTATTGCATAATTTAACAGACCGCCCAATTGGTTGCTTTAGTCATGTCCTTATTTATACAGTAATTGGTAAAATGACGGCGCACGCCGTTGACCCAAGGTCAAAAGGCGCTATAAATTGTTATGCTCTTAGGAGGAATTTCAGTGTGACGGTCATAAAACCAAACGTTTTGTGGAACCACAACCACAAAAGAATGGGTGTCTAAAGGTATTTAAATACGTACACATTCATATTTATACTGAAAAGTTAATGCATTAAAATGCAAACTTTTATTCGATTATTTTTTCGACAATACTTTTTTTTTTTGCTTTTGCCTTTATTTACATGTTATCATCAACGAGTCAGTAAACTGTTATTGTCACGTCTGCTAGTTCTACTACTCTTGACACCTTGCCGAGTTTTGTGTATCTGGTATACGACAATATTTGCCCTCTCGCACTTTGGCTCTCCAAAAAAAACTAAATGAGCGCAAAGTTATCAGCATTGCTTTTGATAGCTTACGAGCAGCGATGAATCATTACGCAGTTTTTCTCTCTTCAAACGATCTTCATAAGTTCTAATATCAAGCAATAGCTTGTTCTAAGCGGAAGCGTTTAGTATCGCTTGACACATTATGGTTTTGTATATGGTTGTATAGAAAAACCATTATTTGAGCTACTTGCATTTAAGCGCTTATCGATGGTATTTTTTTTTTCAATGACTCACACTTTAAATATGTCAAAGAATTTCGATTGCTTTTTAAACCCCTTTCGTCATTCATTCACATGATGCCAAAACTTGTAAAATTAGCTGCATGCATCATCTGTTTCAAGCAACGGTCCGCCCCAAGATTTATATTTGAAATAGAAACTCAAAACTAACGAAGCGGCTCTTCTTAAGCAGAAAAAAATTCCAAATGAAATTTGTGAGGCGCAATAATTTCTACAGAGTGCTCTGGCATGCAAACTAGAAAACAAAGAGAAAATTGAGAATTCGTGACCCCAAAATACCAAAACAAAAACACACATACACAAACTAGTAAATACTTAGAGATGACAAACAAAGAAACTGACTTGAAAATGGACTGTGGATGTGGGAAGTTTGTGCCGGTTTATAAACTGGTGGCCCTCATTGGGCATAAATCTATTTTGGGGTTGAAAATTTATGTGTTTAACTGCAGTTGGACTATGTATATTTTGTGTGAAGAAAATCGATCTTGGCACACAGTGCGAGCGGCAAACTGTGGCTTACAACATCCGCTGAGCAGCTACGTAGCTTCAAGTGAAGTTTCCGTAACAACAACGACAACAACAACATAAGCTTTATTCTCCATTGAGAGAGTATAGCCAGATAGACACAGAGCAAAAGAGAGAGTGACAACAACAGCAACAGAAGCTCACGAGCAGATGTGAGCGAAGTAAACATATGCAAAAGAAATTGCGAAAACTCAATACAAAGGCAACAGCAGAACAAAAAAAAAAATAGTATACGCCGCTCTTTAATCGCTGCCAATAGCAACAATACACACATACAGTAATTTGGTTTTTTTTCCTGTATAAATATATAAGTGAAAATCTAATCAAAGTAAATACAATTACTATGCGCCTTTTATCATGATTATTATAACGATTTATGCAACGTGTCACGCTGGCTGCTGGCAGCAGAAGCAAAGAAAGAACGACAATGGGAACGCAATGACAAACTGACAGCAGTTAACGGCAAAGTAGTTATGCGTCTAACGGCGAAAGGGGCGGAGACGTAATGAGGAGACGCCTGGTCAGAGAATAAAGAGAGCGCGAGAATGAAAAAAGGGCATACAAAAGCAACACAATTTCCAAGTTGTTTTGAATGCAGCAAAGCAGCGATAGGGGGCGTATTTTGTGATATTGCTTTTATAAATGTCAGTACATGTACGATCAAGTTTCGTTCAACATAATTCCAGGCTCCCGTATATGTAAGGCACATTTTTTTTTTTCCAATTAGTTTCAATTAGTGCCACTGAATAACTGCGTCATAATTGCCGCAGCAGTGAAATCGCGAGTTTAAGCTGCGCTCTTGCCCAAGTTCCCAAATCTAAATTATCTTTAAATTACCACAACTGGTCACAAACCGGCTATCTCATAATAAATTACAAGGGCCACGAAACTTAAGAGTCATGTTCATAATTTACCTTTGAAAAGATAATCGTATTCGTCTTCCCTTGCACCCATTTTGTTGTGTTTTTAATGTTTTGCTCCTCCTGCTCCAACCGAATAGGGTGCGTGATTGTGTGTATGGTAAAATCCAATAATCCTTGCGCGCCGCCGTTTCTTTATGCGTTTTTTTTTTTCTGTATTTTGCTCTCACACTTTGTACACTTTTATTTGTAGTTGTATTCGGGACAATATAAAGAAAAGAAAAATTATATCAATTCGATTGTAAATAGGCGTCGTTCAATCGTAATTCTTTGCTCGACACAAGGAACCCTTTGTCCGTCAATTAATGCAAAAGACGTTTGCCCTTTTCTGTGGCTTTTAATGTATTTTATTTATAATTTTCTTACTCGCGAACACACACTCACTTAGACTTAGTCACTCCCAATATATTCAACGACGTTAAGTTGGCCGCGGCATGTATAGCAATGCAAGTGACAGCTGCAAGTACTCGATACTTGCGCCACCACTATGAACGCCATGTTGATGACGTCAGTCTAGACCAAAATCGTTAGATTAACAAAATTCAATAAAAATTTCATTGATTTATTTTAAATCATAACGGAATATAAAAGATACAAAAGTTTTTATTTGTTTTAATATAAAATTTATAAATATGGTGTAGAAAATTGTATAGATTAAGTATGTCGTGCAATTAATACTAGCGGTTGCTGATTGTTCTGTGAAAAAAAGAAAAAAACACTTTGTTTTTTGTGTACTTATAGCACATTTGGAAATACATTTTAAATACGCGCTTGTTGCAAAGCAAATGCCGGATAAACAAGCAATAGTCCGCCCGTTATGTATGTGATTTTTGAGCCCACACACCAAAAGGCTGCAAAAAAAACAAAGTTATTTATATGAAGGATAAAATTAATTCCAATAATATATTTTATACATACCTATAGATCCCACAACTGGACCCAGAGCACGTGCCAGTGCACCCAACGAACGGAATATACCTAATACTGAACCCTTTTGATCATCGTTTCCATACTTGGAAACCAGGGTTGTTAAACAAGTGACGGCAAAGGCCGTTGAAATGGCAAATAATATCATGCCTGCGTAGAGCATTCTGCTGCTCTCCGCAAGGCCAACTAATACAAATGCTGGCACTATCAAATACAGACTAAAGATGGCATAACTTTTGATCTTTGCTTCTGGTAGTCGACGCACCACCGATCCCTGCAGCAGTGTCATCACAACGCCGGTTGTGAGAAACATTTTGGCCTGGTCCATTGAAGTGTAGCCAAATTTATGATACATAAGGAATGTAACTGTAAACTCTAAGCCCGAATAGAGAAAAAGATAAAGAAAGTAAATGAGTCCAATGGTGCGCAACGCTTGAATATCCTTTCGTGGCACATTTTTAATGGCAGCAAATCTGTGAAGTTAAGTTAAAATAATTAAAATAATTTTACATGTTACCAATTTGGTAAAAAAATTATATATATCAATTACAATATTACAAATAAATGGAAAAATACAAATAAAATTTTCTTTTTCCTAACCACTTTTAAAATTTTTCTAAGGAAGACCTATATGTGTAAACAACAAAATGTAGGGTACCTGAGTTGCCTTTAAAAGTATATTGGGAAATACGTTACAGATAGCATTAAGCCAGAATGTTATAAAGATTATTTATAAACGTTTAGTCACACTATAACAAATTCTAATTAAACGAACAGACCGAACGTGCCCAATTGATAAGACAAATTAAAGAAAACGTGCCAAAGCGACGGCAAGATAGCGATGGGTCTAAAAACCTGTTGGAGTATTATTGTAGTGCAAACCTGAATTTAAAAAAAATTCACACGACTTGTTCAGTAGATACGCTAATCTCATAAAAACAACCCACCTAAATATAGAAGAGACGTTTAGCAACTGCAGTCCGTACGACAGAGCAGATGAGATTTCGCGAGCGCGTTTCTCCTGCAAAACAACAAATCAAGATAAAAGACTACATTTATTTTCTTATAATGAGATACACACCTTAGGCAGCGTTTCACGCAAACAGCAGGCAAGCAGAAGCACATCGACCAGCGCAAGTCCAAGAGCCAACAGGGATGGCAGAACAAACCAGGCACCACCACTGGCACTTTTATTTGAGAATATGGCAAACATTGCGCCAATCATGGGACCAATGATAAAACCAAGGGAGAAGGCAACACCAACAAGAGCCATTCCACGACCGCGTGTCCGCACGCTGGACACATCTGTGATGACGCTCATGCAGAGAGAAATGTTGCCCTTACTTATGCCACCCACAATGCGAGCTAGCACAAAAAGCGCAAAATTCGAGGATATGGCCCAGATAAGATAAGAAAGTGCAATGCCGGACTGTAAACAAAAACGAATTTAGGAAGAGCCGCACATTGCATTGGATAAATATTACTGTTAACTTACAGCACATATCAGCAACACTGGTTTGCGGCCATAGTAATCTGAAAGGCTTCCAACAATGGGACTGGCCAGGAACTGCAGAAAACTGAACATTGATCCAAGAAAGCCGCCAAAGAGCACTGATAAATAGCGATCCGGAGCGCCAAGGAGATGCTGGAACCATTTCACTCGGGTTGTTAGCGACGCATATAAACCGGAACTATCATTGATACGATAATATTCAAGCAGCGATGGCAGTAGTGGCAAAATAATGGTAAATGCAAGCAAGTCGAAAAGTAGGGATAGAAAAATTATGTATATCATGGGATCACTTTTCTCTTTTTGAGCGGCAGCTTTTCCATTGTTGTTATTGTTGTTACTTCTGCTGTTGCTGCTAGTAGTCTGTTGTTTCGTTTCCGGCGTTGTTTTATTCTGGCGTTGCCGTAAAGTGTCCATGTTGTTGTTCTTGAATTGCGTGCGTGTACATAAATTTTGTGATCTTACTGCTGGAGCTTATTACACGGCGACGTCCACATAACTGTATGTGCGCCCAACAACTTGGCCAAAACAAAAAGTAGTACGCCAAGTTACCGCTAAGAAGCAGCAGAAGTGAAAGTTGAATATTAGGCTACAAGCAACGATCAGACAGTATGATAAACATTTAAACGAATATTACATACACTTAAGATGTATAAGCCATACATTTCCATTTTTACTGCAACTTTTAATTTAATAGCCTTTTAACATAATCACATGATTTACATATATGTCGAAGCAAAGTGAGTTTAAAGCAACAGGTTGTCGTTCCGTGTGTGAACCATTTGCAGAACGCCTACACACATGAAAAAAATTTGAGTAGTATCGGCAATATGTGTTGCAAAACATTGTAAAACAGCTGACAGGTGCACGCTTATCAACACCTTAGCAAACTACCGCAAATAAATAACAAAAGCTTGATACATTTTTAGAAAAGTGCAATACTTAAAGCCCAAGGCAAGTATTAATAATGTCTAAGGTAACTGTACAAGACATAGAAGCTGTGGATGATTATTGGGGGCCTACGTTTCGTTCCATACTCGAGGGTAAGCTAAACAATATAATACCATGAACTTCGTCATCGATTCGCCTCGAATAACGCCCCTATTCCAACCTCAGGCAACAATAGCAAGGCAATCAGTGAACAACTGGATCAGCGCGTACGCAGCCACGACAAGGAAATTGAACGAATATGCAATTTGTATTATCAGGGCTTTATTGATTCCATACAGGAACTATTGCAAGTACGCACTCAGGCAAAGCAGCTGCACGACGAAGTCCACTCGCTAGACACATCGTTGCGTACAATTAGTGCTTCACTTATTCAGCAGGGCAATGAACTGGTGCGCGCACGCCAGATCGAGTCAAATGTGGCAAGTGCTATAGAGGCGCTAAAATCCTGCCTGCCCGCCTTGGAGTGTTATATGAAGTTCACGCAGCAAGCCAAAAACAAGCAATATTATCAGGCTCTACGCACGCTTGAGACCCTAGAGACAGAGCATCTGTCGCGTCTGAAGCGGCACAACTATCGCTTCGCCACACAAATGCAAACGCAGATACCCATCATTAAGGAAAATATACGCCGCTCCGCTGCGGCTGATTTCCGTGAATTCTTGGAGAACATTCGCAAATTTTCGCCACGTATTGGCGAGTTGGCCATTACACATACCAAGCAGCTGCAAAAGCGGGATATTAATGCTATTATACAGGAGCACAAGCAGTTAAGTAATAATGGCGGCAATGGTGACGATGATGGTGGAAATGTGAGCGCACAGGATTTGATTGATTTCTCGCCCATTTATCGCTGTTTGCACATTTATATGGTGCTGGGCCAGCGTGAGTATTTTGAGAAGGACTACCGTCAACAGCGTCGGGATCAGTCCAAGTTGGTGCTGCAACCGCCACCCAATATGCATGACAATCTGGAGGCATATAAAACATATATTTGCGCTATTGTTGGATTTTTTGTAGTGGAGGATCATGTAAAAAATACAGCTGGGGATGTGGTTACGAGTAGCTATCTTGAAGAACTGTGGTCTACATCGCTGACCAAGTTTGTCAATGAGATAAGCATGAGCTCGTCTTCTTGTACCGATCCAAATATTTTGTTACGCATCAAGAATCTTATTATGCTCTCCATAAACACCTTTAAATGCTATGGTTATACAGTGCAAATCCTGTGGGATCTGTTACATGATATGCGAGATCATTACAATGAAGTAAGGTGAAACCAATCCGCTTCTATTAAATCTTACTAATAATTCTTGGCTTTTACAGGTTCTGCTGCAACGCTGGGTTCACGTTTTTCGGGAGATTCTGGACAAGGAGCAATTTGTGCCCATGGTAGTAGAGAATGTGGAGGAGTATGAGTGCATAATTGAGCGCTTTCCGTTTCACTCCGAGCAGCTGGAAAATGCACCGTTTCCAAAGCAATTTCCATTCTCGCGCATGGTGCCAGAAGTCTACCACCAGGCCAAGGAGTTTATGTACGCCTGCATGAAGTTTGCTGAGGAGCTGACGCTGTCTCCTAACGAGGTGGCCGCCATGGTGCGTAAAGCGGCCAATTTGCTCCTAACGCGTAGCTTTAGCGGCTGCCTTTCGGTCGTCTTTCGTCAGCCGAGCATAACGCTGATCCAGCTCATACAGATAATTATCGATACACAGTATCTGGATAAGGCGGGACCATTTCTTGATGAATTTGTCTGCCATATGACCAATACGGAGCGAAGTATTTCGCAAACGCCATCGGCCATGTTCCATGTGGCACGTCAGGATGCCGAGAAGCAGGTGGCGGTGCGTATATGTTTTAAAATTGATGAGTTCTTCGAGCTGAGCGCTTATGATTGGCTACTGGTGGATCCACCAGGCATTGCCTCTGCTTATATTACGGACATGATATCGTACTTGAAGAGCACCTTTGACAACTTCTCCTACAAGCTGCCTAACATTGCCCAAGCCGCTTGTCGTCGCACCTGCGAGCACATTGCCGAAAGGATCTATTCCGTTCTATATGACGATGACGTTAAGCAGATCTCAACGGGCGCTCTTACCCAAATCAATTTGGATTTGATGCAATGCGAGTTCTTTGCCGCCTCGGAGCCGGTGCCAGGTCTGCATGAGGGTGAGCTGAGCAAATACTTTCAGCGCAATCGTCAGCTGCTCGACTTACTTATATTGGAAGAGTGGAGCACATATTTTCATGACTATGGCAAGCAAGAGAATCGCTATCATCTGGTCCAGCCGCAGTCAATAATTGTTATACTTGAGAAGATACGTGAGGCGGATAAGAAACCCATTTTCTCGCTGGTACGCAAAAATGATAAGAAAAAGCTATTGGAGACGGTTCTCAAGCAGCTTAAAAATATTGCCGATCGTCAGAGTTAGAATTCTTATCTATCTCCTATAAAATAGGATATTGAGAAATAGATTCTTGGCATAATTATAAATTATTTATTGTTAGTCTAATTTAAGAGCGTCAGAAAAGAAAATTATTCAATGAAATAACACCCAAATAAAATAGGTTTAAAATGTCCAATAACCTTAGAATCAGTTGAAAGGTAAGTCTTTTTGTTAACATGCATTCTGCGATTTAAACTAATTGGATAAATATTTTTTTGTGATTCAAAACTTTTATCTTAGGAGTTCTTTTTATTTACTACGTCCAGGTCAAAAGTTCACATGTACTGTTTTCAATATTCCTTTTTCCAATCTTGATCAATTTAAAGAGCTGCCTTTTATTCTATTTTATATTTATTTCTGTTATATCAAATTGAAGAACGTTCTTTATAAATATTTTATTTGGGCTAGAGCATTATTTCATTGTTTCCCGAACTCCTTTCATTCCAATGTAACTGCTTTTTGATTTTTGGAAGTTTTTGTAGCTTAAATGTTGTAAAAAATGTATTTGTAATTTTGAATTTCATCTATATACATAAAAAGCGTATTATTTACGTTCAGCTTCAAAATTGAATAAGAAAAAAATAAACGAAACGCACATACATCTAGAGAACGAAAAGAAAGAGCTAATAACAAATTGTGTATATAATAAATGTGTATGTATATGTAAGTGTGTGGGTGTGTATGTACGTTGTGTTGTGTGGATATAGTATATTTCCCACAAAAATAGTAGTAGTAGTAAACTAATTTCTATGTTACGTATCGTATATGCATAGATCCGGATTGCTTTTGTCAACTTTTCGTCTCCAGATGTTTTGGAGCGTCCGCATATGTGAACTTCAAGCGAAATGCTTCAGCGAGCAGCACGTTTATTTGGCGATCGGACCAATTATGCGTTGGCAGATTTTGTAGCAGCAACATAAGCCCCTATTGGAAAGAAAAACAATTACTAATATTGTTGGCAACTAAGCAAAATATTGGAATTATTCACCTGAAAGTCATTCTGTTGCATTAGTTGTTCCTTCCAGTGCAACAGAAACGCGGCACACACATATAAATGAAAAAGAGCAAATCCATCCGATTCAGCCAAATATGTGTCCCACAGTCGAATTGTGCAATGCAGGGGCAGTTCGCGTGTCAGTAAATTGTTCATCCAACGAAATGAGAATTGTAAATAGTCAACGCCATGTGTCTGTAGATGGCGATGCAGATTAACTGCAAGCAAAATTATAGTACAAAATAGGGTAGTTAGGTTCTTGTAAGCATGTGTTTGCACAGTTCGCTTATTATAATAATAATATTTGGAGAGCTTAAAATAAATAACCTTTAAATGCGTCACAAACTCATACTCACTCACCATCAATACGTTGTATAAGATCCTTGAGCTGATTCACCTTCTCCTGTATGCCCAGTTGGGCAAATATATAGTTATCTTGAATGCAGTCGAGGAACTTTGATAGGCACCAAAATGAATCGGCTTCGATAATATTGCGTGTTTCCTCCGGTAGTTGTGACATGTTGTATTTCTCCAAATCCGTATTGGGTGAGAGTGCCTCCTGCAGAAAGACAATGAAGAAGGGCGTTACCAGATCATTGATGCCCTGCACATAGCCAGATGCGGGATGTCGTATTGCCCAAATGAAAAGTATACGCTCGAACATTTCCTGCACGAGCTGCTGCTGAAAGAGCGGTATTTGTGGATTCATGCGAGGCACATCGATATGTATCTGGCGATAGGTGTCCTGCTGCGTCTCATCCTGACTGTCCACCCGAAAGTAATTGTGACGCAGATCCTGATAGCCCTGCCGCTTACTTTCCAAAACCGCGTTCCTTCGCTCACCCGACGGTGGCAGATATTTGGATAGCAAACGCCAACTTACAGCTCGCATCTAAAAGAATAGCGGCATAATTGCAGTTGCATTGTTTTTTTTATTTATTTTTTTTGTTTTTACCTTTCGCGGCACACCCGACCAACTAAGTTTCTTGAGCGCCACCAAATCAAGCTGTGGTGAATCCAGCAGCAATTGAAATTTCTCTATTTTTGTCTCATATTCGCCATCCTGTGAATTGGAGCTTATCTTTTGCAGCTGCGGTCGTCCCGGATAGATGCGCAATCGAGATCTGTTAAAAAAAATACGATTAGAGCTGTGGATCTAAAAAGTTTACTTATTGGCTGCTGTGTACTTTATCCCATTTGAGACGTTTAAAGACTGGCAAATGGTTTTTGACTGTTTTGTTCGCACCTGTTCTCATTGCTGTCGTGGGATGATCTTCGCACCTTAATATCATCCGCAAAACTAGCACCACTTGCATTCAGATCCGCATTGCTTATATGGGCTTCAGCGCTGTCGCAGTTTGTGACGTGGTTTTGATTGCTACGTGAATGCGTTTCGATGACATTGAGTGCCACCGTCTGTGACATTTGCCTCGAAATGCGTGCAGCATCTGCAAATGGAGCGCAAATTATGATATAAGGAAAAGACTGTGATTTAAAGGCGCGATTTTTATTTTTTTTTTGTTTACCTCCAACAGCGGCGGCAGCTGCCGCTTCAGTACTGCTTATGATGCAAAATTCATCATCGCCGGTATCCCAGGCATCGCTCACCGATTGCTGATAGTCACGAAATGTGGACACCATGCCGCTACCGTTGCCACGATCACGCTGCCCCGCAGACCCAGTTGCCGATTTCTCGTGAAAATCTCGTTTTGGACTGGGCCGTCCGGGCACTGCGCGGCCGCTGTTCTTCCAAAACGACGTTGGATTTGCTAAGATGCTCGTTGGTGATTTTGCTCCAATTGCAGCGCTGTGCGTTGCCGCAATTAGTTCGCCTTGGTTTGCTGTTGTCGCCGCAATTTTAGATTTTTCTCCAGTTTGCCCTACATTATTGTCCATAATAAATAACGAAGTACGATGTCAGTGTCAGCGTCATTGCATTTGCAACTGTGTTACCGGCTGTCGATAAGCAGTAAAATACTGCAATAAACCTCACCTCACGTCTAGTGGGTATTTTGCTTTTTTGAATAGCTGGCCCCATTGCGTAGTTCATTTTGTGAAATGATCATAATTAAATAGATTAATTTGGCTGCCGCTAAAAAGTAAACACTAAACAAAGTATAAGATTTATCAATTTGATTGGTATATTGTTGCTTGTCTTATGTTGTGCAATACGACTCTAATTTTTTGTCATTTTGTTATTAAACGTGACAAGTAGATTATTTATGCACCTCACGCCATTTGGCCACACTGCGTTTAAAACGAGTACTATTTGGTGTGATAAGAAAACATTTTTCATTATTTCTTGTCAAGTTGCGTGCTAAAATATGCGCCAAGCGCTCTTACACACGAATTAGTGCCAGCCAAAAGATGCAAAAGCAAGAGGAAATCACATCTCGCCTTAAGAAGGTCTTTGACTTGTTTCTAAACGAAAACCTTAGCACAACCGACAATGTTTACTTTGAAAAGCTCATAACGCACTTACAAGCTAAGGGTAAGTGTGTGTGTATGTGCAACAGGCGGCATTTCTAACACCAACAAATCTCTTCACAGAGAATGCATTTCTACTGCAGGTGCCCTTTGTCATAGAATGGGTGGACAAGTGCCTGACACTGATCAGCGCAGACTTTCATAGAGTTCATCCCAAGGTGATATCATTTATGCTTAATCTGATCAGTTTTATGACATCCAACGAGTGGATGGTGGTGCGGCTCCGTGAGCTGGACATTATGCACAGGTGTGTAAGCACTAGAGATTTACACTTCAAAGATTTTTCTAACACGGCATGATAATCAACTTATAAATATCATCATTTATTGCAGAGTTGTTTTCTTTATGGAGGCACAGGAACGCAACTTTAGTCCATCGATTAAGCTAAGCGGCATTAGGGTGATGAAGGCCGTTACAAAATACAGCATGGGTTTGGCCTGTCTACGCATGCAGCGCACATGGACACTACTCATACACTACAGTAACAACGAGCATACATTGTATGTGGTAAGAGAGGCTCGTGAGTTGCTTTACGAGATGCTCTTCAAATTCTGTGACAAGATGCAGGATGAAGCTGTAACTTTGGAAATTCTTGATGAGATAATGAAGCCCATACACGATAATGTCTACATAACGGATTTGAATAATGACAGTGGTGGTCAGGAGGAACGCATACACGTCAGTGTCGATGATAACGATTTGCTGCACAAAATATCCTCGACAGTCGATCTGCTATGCTATATACTGCAGCAGACGCTAGTCAGTGAGGAGCGTACGAAACTTGTGGCGCTGCTTCGAGAGCACCATAATCTGGATCTCAACATTTGGAAGCTGGTCGAGATGACGCACAATACGTACTTTACAGAAAAGATGTTGAACACATTGTGCAGCTATCATTTTGCGACGCTTGTGCATGAGAAAATCTTGAATCCGGATTGCATTGAGCCGCCCGAACAGTTCACTGATTTTGGACTCTCATTTTTCAATCTCATGCAATTCTGCATACAACGCTGCGATGGCGTCAATTTTGTTAAAATGGCTGAACTACATCACATACTGTGGAAGAAGCTTGGAACGCGAGCGCCCAAAGAAATCATAATTCAGGATGAACGTGTTGCCTTTGAGAATCAACTGATTTGCTTTCATTTGCTGCCGTTGCTTATGTCCATGAAGTTTGCCATGAAGATGGCCGATGATTCAAAGAGCGAACTATTCGACACGTACTTCATGAAGCTTCTAGAGATGTCCTGCGAGCAGACGTTACGTTTGTGCTATAGCCTGCGTGATACTTTCATCACACCCGAGGGATACACAATTGGCAATTTGTTTACACCGGAGCTGGCGACTAAGTGTGTGCATAGCATACTCTCTCTGGAGCACATATTGGATCGGGAGCAGGCGGTCACTGTTTGCCAGGCGCTGCTCTATGCCCTACGTGAGGTTGTCGCACTGAGTGACATTAGCAAACCCACAGACCCGGAGGATTGCCATGGTCCAACTACCTCAAATAGTTACTCTGATATCTATCCACGCGGATCTGAGGCCATAATCAAAGATCCGAAAGTTTTGCATTCTGTTATGGTTGGTCTGCGCACACTGATTGAACGTTTTAAGATAACGTGGAAGGAATCTGTGGAAACAATTGGCCTTGTCAACTGCTTGGCATTTGTGCTAGAGAATTGCAACATGGATACACAGGTAGGACTTATTAATCGAAATCATATTTATTATCCCCAATTTTGACCTTTCTGGTTTACAGTGTACTGTTCAGGCCCTGAAACTGGTTCAACTGGCTGTGGAGCACTTTTTATCGCCCAATATGGCGCTGCTGGTAGACAATCTGCAGGGCTCAGCATTGGTTTGTTTGGGGCCAATTATTGTTAAGCGCATGCATGATACTGCGTGGGAGGTACGCGACTCCGCACTAGAGCTGACCACATCTATTGCCTGCATTTCCCGCATAAGTATGTGGCCCGACTAGAATTAATTCTTTCTTCTATTAAAATTCTTTAATAATTGCAGAGTTTCCTGCATTCCAACAATTTCTAATCGATATGAAAATTCCACCAATTGTCTATGAGATGGCCAAGCACGATAGTGAGTCATACGTCCGAGCATCCGCTTACAAATGCCTGACCAAAATGGTGCCCATCAATGTGCTGTGGGAGAATGATCTTAGTCAATTTGATCTGGTGGTAAATCTGTTCAATATACTCGTATTTACATATTTGTGCAAGTATTTATGTGACTTCCCATTTGCAGGATCATTTGTTGTATGTTTTATATCGCGAGAATGAGGATATTGTGCGTGCCGAGGCCATTTTGACACTATCCAAAATCTACAATCATCGGAAAATTCCAAGCAAGTATAAAAATACCTTGTTCTCAACGCTCAACTATTGCGTTGTTGGCGATCATCACTGGGAGGTGAAGAGGAATGCTCTATGTTTTTGGCGCACGGAGTTTAATCGTCAATTGAATAACCAGGGCATGATCGATGGTGTCTTTCCCTCCGTCACCTTCTCCAAGGAACACAAAAAGATTGTGACACTAACAGAAAGAGAGATCAAACTGCGCGTGGCCAAAGTTTTAACTGAAATTCAACACTATGGTTATTATGGTATAATACTCCAATGTCTGCGAGAGGAATATGCCGTCGAAGTCCTTAAGCTAATCGTGTGCGGTATCAAATCAATGAACGCGAAACTAAATGAATTTGACTTTCAAATTATTTTAAGTGACATGGAATCACTGTCACCGCATTTGAATAGCAATCATAGCTTTCCATTCACGCCGGACCAACCAATGTCCGTTGAGCCCGAAAAGGAGGAGTCCACAATTAATGCCGATATGGCTGATGATGTAATCGAATCTATTTTAAATGCTCAGGATGTGCAGCTATTGGAAAAAACGTTTCAATCGCAAATGGCAATCAATATTGAGAATACACAAAAGCGTCATATCGATGAGTTCTATTACAAACAGTTTGCCGTCACTGTGCGCGAATGGAGAGAAGAAGTTAGCAAATTTGACTTGGATAAACTACTGAAACAACAGGAGGAGTGGCATGATAGCAATGATAATTTGGTTTGTCTGCTAGATGACATTCTGAATGCGATAAGACGTGATGATAATATGACTTCCGATTGTTATTAGTTAGGTCCACAGCTTTGTAGTAATGTTTTACTTTTCAATGCATACACTAATAAGATTAAAATTTTCTGAAATAAAAACATATTTTGATTAATTAAATAATAAAATTTTTAATGATCTTGGTTGTCGTGGTTGAAATAGGTTATTGAAAATAAAGTTTCCCAGAGCAGTACAATAATAGCTTCTGTAGAGCATGCATTATAATTTCCATCAGCTTGAAAAGTTTTAATCATTTCTTTGGGTCAATAGTATCCCTTATTTGGTTATTCATCAAATTATTTTGGCGCCTTTAGAATGTGCTTTTCTTATGCTTTTCTTTCTTATCTAACAGATAGCTGCATTTAACATAGAGTATCGAGTACTGTTAACACGTTGCGATGCCGGCCATATTTAGCGCCAGAATAAGCACATCGTATCACGTGCCCATCTCTAATATCTGTATTATCCCCAAGGTATAGTTCGGTCACACTGCTTAAGAGTCCATTAGTCATGGTGGAGAATTTGAGGAGAGCGTACCTATGCGCAAGAATAAGCTAAGAAAAAGTTGAATATTGATTAAAATTTCTGCAAAAAAATATATAAATATATATATATATGTAATCATATATTGTAAATGTCTTAAATTTAAGTGATATAAATCAAATATTTGTGTAACGTTTAATATTTTAATACGCGTCAAAGTACAACGAGTGGAAGCTAATCGCACACAAAGAAAAACAAGAAGCAAAAGCATTAACTACAAAAACGCAAAAGCAGCAAAAGCAAAACTTTTCTTGTGGCACATTTAGCAGATTGCGATTGCGCCTGTGATTATCGTGCGTACTTTGCGGAAAAAACATTAAAAAAAATTGTAAAGAAACAACGTTAAACAAACCGAATCAGAATCAGTTAATAGTGTGATTTTTTTGAGCCTTTGTCTGTAAGTGAGAGGAGAAAGCTTTAAGCGGAATCCCTTTAAGCAAACATCCCGTCGCCATTTTGAAAGTGATTTTACATACATAAAAATAAATATATACGTACATACACATAACCATCAAAGAAAATCAACAACAAAAACAATCGCAATTTCCCTATAGAATAACAATCGCAAATTTAATTAAACTGGCAACAGTGAAATTGAGGCAACTCTTAATATAAATGCAAACAATTTGTAATAATCAGTATAACAAAGTGGCAAAGAAAAACCCCCCGCAGCTGTAAAGCAATCAATAACTGCGACATACATACAGTCGTCTTCTTCACTCCCATACCGCGATACCGAAAAAAACCAGCGAGTGTGTGAGCGAGCAAGATTGTAGCAGCAACAACAACAGCATTGGTGTGGAAAGGTTTACAACTCAAAGTAAGTCGCAATTGTATTAGTAAATTGTATGCGTGTGTTGATTCATTAATTTAAGTATACACGTTTTGACGTCGTTGCAAACGCGTCACAAAATTGTTTTTTATATACAAGCCGCGCAACAGGGTTATCATTTAATAAGCAATAAACGTGTGTATTTAGCTAATCAAATGCGCTACGTTAATGTCAACTTACAAATCTAACAAGAACTAAGTGTTAAAAAAAACTGCTTTAACTGCAACCATGGTCTTAAATAGAGCACACGGCATTTGCATACATTATGTGTATGTGCTCAAAAATGCACTTCGTGAAGCTTTTATGCATATGTGTGTACATATGTATAGATTTGTGTACTCGTTACGTTCGTCTTTATGCTCAACAATTTTTCGTTTTGTTTTTTTCTTTCTATTTTCACCTACACCAATGAACAGGACCCGGGACCGGCTTGGATGACAGTAACGACGATTAGGCAAGAGAAAAATCGTAAGAGCAAAAGAAAGAGAGAGAGTTTGGAAAATTAGAGCTAAGGAAGATAGCCTAACAAAAAAGATAAATCAACAGACTGATAAACAATACATAAAGTTAAAAGTTAAACTATATAAAGTAAATAACTAAAGCTGTAAATACAAAATCGAGATACAAACCGAACGCGCAGCTTCAACAACGACATAAGCCTTCACGTTTATGCCGCTGAGTGGGAGAAAGATAGAAGAGGAGCGCAGTAGCATCGTCAAATTTAACCAAA
This sequence comes from Scaptomyza cyrtandrae, assembly GCA_035044605.1. Classification (NCBI taxonomy): domain Eukaryota; kingdom Metazoa; phylum Arthropoda; class Insecta; order Diptera; family Drosophilidae; genus Scaptomyza; species Scaptomyza cyrtandrae. The sequence continues at coordinate 19,385,988 of JAWNNS010000640.1, forward strand.
GAGACGACCATAACGGAGACAAGGAGCAAGGGAGCGGTAGATTCGCGTTTGTTATCGATACTAAACAAAATATAAATTGATTTTAAGTGCGTGTGATATTTAACGTTAAGCATTAATTTAGCGAATAACCAAATACAAAAAGGCAAAAAAGCAGAAATTTTATCAAGTGGAAGAAGAGCTCTTCAGTGGTGGAGAGAGACGAAGAGCAGGAGAAGGAGGAGAGAGAAAACGCGCTTTGGGTGAAAAAAAAGCTCAATTGAAAATTGCAGGAGCAAAGCAATAACAGCAACGATATAACTGTTGTTAAAGCTTTAATTTGGTAGATAAAGCGACGAAAGCAAGAAATTACTATGACATACTCGCACAATAGTGTTAGAAACAACATTAAAATGACAACAGCAACAACAACAAAGTCCATTCGATTAAAAAAAGGGGCTAATACAACAACACCATCACCACCACCAGCACCCCAAGCAAATGCTACAACAACAATAGAATCAACTCAATCAACAACAACACCATCAACAACACCACCACCACCAATGGTAACTGCACATTCCAACAGTATTGCCAGCAGTACAAACTACAACAACAACCAGCAGCACTTCCATCAACATGCATTAAGCACATCGCCACCAACAACTCCCAACAATCGTATGCAACACCAATCCGGTCTGCAGACCCAATCCGCTGGCCCCAATCAACGCACTCGCCAGCATTCGCAGCGACATTCGCCGCAGCAGCAGCAGCTGAATGGCAACGGATCGGGAGGATCAGGAGGTGGCGGGGGCGGCGGTGGCTTCTTTTTTGCCAACAACAGCAGGCGCAGCAATGGTGGCGGACGATCGCCGCAATCATCAGCAACAACATCGCCGGCAACGATTTTGGGTGGTGGCGGCTTTTCGCCGGCATCATCAGCAGCTGGTGGTTCGGCACGCAAGCCACGTCGCAGTCCAACAACAACACCATCATCAGCAATAATGGTAGCAACAACATCAGCAGGAGGAGCACTTAACGGCAGCTTTGGTGGTGGTGTTGGCGGCAAAATATCGCCACAACATCCACTCATACCCACCGCACTGACGCATTTTGCGGGCAGCAAGTGCTTCGATGCACCGGCACCAACGGCATTGCCAAAGCCGCCGCAACATTGGACAACATTGACCAGTAGGTCCTCCGCGGAGAAGTTGGTAGCCAGCAGTGCTGGCACCGCATTGCAGAGTTTACTGCGCGCCGACCACCGATGCAGTGCGTCCAAGTTTCATCTGGGTGCTGGCGGCAATGGCGGTGGCTATGGCTATGGCATCCGCTCATCCAAGCGCAATCTTCTCGATGACTTTGATACGCACAATCTTAAATTGTTGCTCAATGTGCAGTCGTAACTTTAACGAAGAACGAACAAAAACTAAAAGAAGCAACAGCACCAACATCATCCATCAACAACAACAATAACAAAAACGACCTAAGCGAACTGGTAACGAAACTACTGAACATGAAGGACCCAAATGAACCCGTCAATGACTTTGCAACATGAGAATGAAAATGATATAAAAAAAATATACACAAAAAATCAAAAATATAAAAATTGTAAAAAACTACACAAAAAAAAAACCGAAAAAAAAAACAAAAATCTACAAATCATTTAAAACTGAAAATTTGAACTTTTTTAAACAAAACAAAAATACAATAATTAAAAAAAAAAGAAAAAGAGGAGTAATGTTTGTGATCTCAAATGTATCATAAAACAGCAACAAATAATGAGAAGCTAAATACGAAAAGAAAAAAAACCAACAAAAAAAAAATCTAAATAAAAATGCAAAATTTTTCAAAGGAATGCAAACAAATGGAAAACTACTCACACTCACACAACAACAACAACGACAAATAGATGATACACACACAACAAAAAAGATGCAAAATTCTCCGACAACAACACCAACACATCCTGATGAAAAAAAAAACACAAGAACAACAACAACTGCAGCTGTTAACATCACCACCACAATAACAACAACAAATGAAACTAAAAGCTTACTAAAAATCAGAAGATAAATGTGGAACATGAGTGACAGAGACAAAGAGAGAACTTGAGAGAACAGTTAAACGGGCTCTATGTATGTATGTATAACGGATACAAACTTCACACAACTGAACATTGTTTTATAAACGTGATACGCAAATAGACTTGAAAATAATGTAATTAATAAGTAAAATTATAAATTATATAAATATGTATGATTGTATTTATGAGTAATTAAAACAAAACAAAAACAAAAACACAAAAAAAAACCAGACGCTAGAAGCGCAATACATAAGTACAGCTTATGTTTACTTATATATTCCCCTAAGCGGACAACATGTGCAACGTACCTTAAAAGAATGATATAAAAACGAAAAACAAGCAAAATACGATAAAACAGTTATAAAACAAAAACAAAAATGATGAATGATAGATCGATAGCACAGAAGAGGATAGAAATTCTTTAAACAAAACAAAATGAATTAAATAAACAAACAAACAAATAACATAAACTTAATAATGCGATAATGATACAAAGAATAATACAAATGCAAATAATAACGATAATAATACCACCCACCAAATCACAAAAGACTAATTCAGCAACAACAAAGAAAAAGAAAAAATAAAAGTAATGAAGAACAAGACGAAGAGAGAAGGGAGAGCGCACAAGAAGAAGAAAAAATGGAAGAACAAAACGCTCAAACGACAAACTCAACGCTGCAGCAGCAGCGCAAAATGCATTCAACTTGCCTATATAAAAGATAATTGAAAATAAATAAATCAAAAAAACCAAACACGAAACCTTAACTACAACAAATAGATAACTCAACGGCCTCTCTACCTTAAGATATCATATATATATATATATATATATAATACTATCATACCAAACACACATAAACAAACACTTAAGCGCCAGCCTCACGTATTTGTGTACGCAAAAAATTTGATATACATATATATATATGTATATATTTATGTATGTGTATATATATGTAACTTCCATTAATTTAAGTTTTTTAAACGAATTACAAAAAAGAAATGTATAAACACACAAACCATTGTTGTAAAATGTGTTGAAAATGGCTTTAAATTCTAATTTTTAAACATTCTTGAATTGTACATATAAAACTATATACACAAGCAAATATGTAAAGTATAATAAACTTAAACCTTAAAAATCTTTCTAAATATTTAAAACAATTTCGTATTTTGTAGGCTCTCGTTTTTTTTTTTTTTTTGTCGCTGGCGCAAACATTTTTATTAATATATCCAAAATAATTTGTAATTTGCGCCATTTGCAGCCAAAAAAAAAAAAAGAAAAAGAAAAGACCGCAAATAAAAAACCGAAAAAAATACCAAATTTCTAAATAACTATTGTGAAACTTTGTTGCAATCATATACCACCACCCCCCGCCCCCCTTACAAAATACGCCTTATATAAGATGCTAAGAGTTAGAGAGGAGGGTGACAAAAAATTTAAAAATTATTACTACTTATGTGAAAAGCTATTCGTTGATGCTCATATATATTGAAAACAAAAAAACACTTGAACCCAGTACCTTATTTTCATTATTAGCATTTAATATTAATTGTTAATAATTAATATGTATGTGTAAATAATTTAAGCAATGTGTCCTCCCCAAAAAAAAAACATTTAATCTGTATGTCCCCAAAGTTATTATATTTTGCGTATGTAAAAACAACAACAACAAAAGAGAAGAATGAGAATGAGAAGCAAAAAGCGCAGCGTGAGTTTTGTTGTGATAAAAATCTCTTTTCGAATGTTATTTTATTTGTTTTTTTTTGTTGCCATTTGAATTGGAATCTTGAGTGATATGTCAAAAACAAAGATTAAGCACAATTTTGATTTAAATTTGTTTCTTAAAAAAAAAACTAAAAAAAAAATATATATCATAACATACCATTGTTTAACTTTCTGCAACAGCTAAATTATACTTAAAGAAAAGATAAACATTACGAAAGAGATCATAATGAAGATGATGATGATGATGATGATGATCATGATGTTAGTTTTTAATGTTGAAAAGAAAAGCCAAAAAAGTCATGCACTACTGTTTAGATTTACTTGAGAGCAAGTTGTCATAATATTGGTAGCTTTAAAGCTTGTATCCTTCAAGTTACTATACACACACACACACACACATACACACTTACCATGTAGCATACATACACACATATACTACTAAGAGTATTTTATGAAGCAAATAATGTTCGAGCAGTGCTCGACAGTTGCCGCCAACAAACTAAAAGTAATAAATCCTTACACACACACACACACACACACACAAACAAACACATACACAAACAAACAAACATACATACGTATACATACATCAAGAGAGAAAGTGGTTAAGAGAGAGAGAGTAGTAGCTGAAGAGAACTCAAAGAAATTGTCGCGCAGAATTTTGCATTTTTTTTTAAAAGTGTAAGCTATATAAACAAAAAAGAAACAATATATTAAAAAAAGGAAAAATACAAATACATTTGTTACTGGACGTCAATTTAAGCAACAAAAATAAAAAAAACAAAAACAAAAAATCCAATCCGTACATTTGATACATAGAACATGCAAAAAAGTAAACAAACAAAAAATAAATCCGAAACAATAATACACTACAATTAATAACTATAGAGAAACTATACCCGAACCAAAATGAATGCCAAAATGGTGTTTCCTTTATTCATATATATATACATATATTTCGGCTATATTTTTATTTTTTTTTTTACTTACCTTCGAGTCGTTTGCCATGCTTTTGAGGCTTTGATAACTTTTTAAAATACAAAAATACACCAATCAGTACAAATTAATTTCCATTTTAAAGTTCGGGGTCATTAAGACCCAGACCCCCAAGCCGAAGTCCAAAGTCACATGATTCGAAGTTAAATAAAAAAGAAAAGAAAAAATATCCAGAAAAGAACATTTTTAGAATTCATTTTTATTTTTTTTTTTAACCCAAATGACGTTTTGAGTTTTATAAACAAGTAAAAAAAAAAATTTTGTATTGGATTTCGAATATTAATTTTTACCATTTTAAGCAGAGATTTGTTGGTCTTACTATATATATATATATAGATATATATATATATAATTTTTAAATTTCTCCATTGATCTAATTAACAATTTAATTTGCAATTTTTTGTGATACTTTGCTATATAATTTTAAATCCGGTTTATACTATATTTACAAATTAATTAAAAACAACAATTGAAAGAAGAAAAAACAACCCTACAATATATACATACACACACACATACACATATATTACCATAATTGAATGGACCACACACACACACACACACCCACACAAGAAGAATTGTACAACTGAACGTTGAAAGTTTCTTATAAGAAAAAATTTTGTAAAGGCAATATTGGAATTGTGTTAAAATCAAGTCAACTTGTAACATTTGAAAGAAAAAATAGAACGAAAATAAGAAAACGAAAAATGAACAAACCAACCAACAAAACAATAGAAAAGAAAAGAAAAAAACAAAATAAACAATTGTACACGGCTTTCGTAAAGTAATTTATCGAAGCTTTGTATAATTAACCAAAAAAAAAAAACAACCTGATATTTTTGTTATTATTTGCTGTATTTTCAACAATTTCTTAGCAACAACCCGATTTCCCCACAGTTCCCCACACACATGCACAGTTAATCGGCAGAATCTCACACTCAACATACAAGAATGTGACGTCGCATGGTTTCCACATGTGTTCCACACATCTGATTTTGAACATCATTTTGTTAAGTGAAGCACATGGATATTAATACGACGCATTAAAACTGCCAATACCCACAGACATATACATGGACGCAGCAATTCCAGAGAGCAAGAGAGAGAGAGAGAGCTTTAAAAGAGCATTACATGCAAAATGCATTAGAGGCGAACAATTTTTTGGCATGATGAAACTATAAATACCCTTGCAGAACTAAACAACGTAGTAAATCAAGAGTTATCTTCTAATATCTTTGAATCGTGTTTTGACATAAAGAAATTAAAATACATAAAGTAAATATGCTTTTAAATGTAATAATTTCTAATGACCAATTTGATGGGTTATTTTTTGAAAGTATTACATTCAAAAGTTTTAAAAAAAAAATAATATCAAATATTTCTATATGTGAAAGAGTTTTAGACAACTTTTTCTACACTATGTAAGGGTAGCTACATGTACATGCCAATTTATGTGTAATGTACAAAAAAAAATAAAAAATACATTTGAAAATTTCGTGCTTAATCATAAAGATGAGCATAAATGTACATTTATTGTGATTACTTATCTCTAAGGAACGATTTGTATTTTAAAAACTATATGTATACTTGATTTAAATATGTAATTAAAGTACAATCCCTAGTCAGATTAACGATTCCTTAAAAACCAACAACCCAAATTCCGCATTCCCATATCCTCAACTACCTTACCCATTCCACTCCCCCAAATTTATGAAACAAAGAGATTATGAAATTTTCAATGGTCGCTAACAACTTTGAACGCATACACGGATGCGGTGTGGAACAACGGAGGCGGAGGTTATGCAAACATCATTGGATTTTGACTCAACGGGTAAATGGGCAAACAACCACTCAGTGTCAAATCAAAAGGTATACAATAATTAAAAAAAAAAAGAAACATAAAACTTGTCAACTACGCTCTACTAAAAAGTATTTCTAGTATATGACTCATGACTCAATTCACACGGTTTCTTTAAACTAGTATTAGCTGGCATAGTTACATACATAATACATACATCTGTATGTAAACACTTGAGTAGTTTCTAGTCGTCTCTTCTGACAAAAGAAGCCAGACCAAAAACAAAATAACACACTGTAAACATGCGCCTCACGTCACCTTCGAGCCGTTGCGACTCTGTCGGTATGCTTGAAAAAAACTCAACACAATCTACCACAAAGCAGAGGAACAAATCAAAGTTTAAAAGTTGCTTATGTTAAAGTTGTCGCTAAATAACAACTGGATTGACGCAAAAAAAAAACGAAACGAGCAAAGCATACATATGTATGGACATACGTATCTATTTGTATGTGTTTGTGTTTTCGCTTTATTTCAACATGCGAAATCATTTCGAACAAAACAAAAATCAAACGAATTTCATACCCTGTGGAAACACTTACATACGGACATTCATACATATGTATGTACATATGTAAATATGCACATGGGCCAAATCAAGTTGTAAATTTATGCTTACATATGTATGTATATGTACATGTATATGTAAATTCATGATTGTCGGTTAAAAAACCCGTTATTTTTTAAAAACGTATGTATGTACATACATAAATATGGCTAATAATTTAAGCACTGGATCCATTTTCGGTAGCCGAAGCAGCCGATTTTTTTACAAACAAACAAAATTTGATATGCACAGACTCCTTTTAATAAGAAAGTGAGCTTTATGATCAATAAACATTATAATGCAATTTAAGCTGATCTGAACCATTTATATAAGTATGTCAGATTATACTTACATAATAAACATATATATATGTATGTATATGCAAGATGTGTACATACATACTACTTACGTCTATAAGTGTGTGTCTCTTTTCAACGCGTACATACAAAGTGTCTGTATGTGTGCCATTTCAAAGCGAACGCGTAAACAGTTTTTATTTATGCTTTGTTTTTGTGTTGCTATTCTTTTATGGTGCTGTGCTTGCGATAATTGCTATCAACAAGCAACCGTGCAGACAAACACACGGTGGAGCAAGGGGCTGGGGCCGACACAAAAACACGTACATATATACACGCAAACAAATGTATGTATGTAAGTATGTTTATATTTGCAGGCATAGACAAGTCGACGTTGTCGTTGGCTAGCAAATGCTTGCGTATCTCTCGCTCTTTCTAACTTATGAGCCCCCCGCCCCATTGGCCGCTTACTGCCTACGTTCGTCTTGATAGCGAATACGAGTTCACATTGTTGTTGCTGCTGTTCGACAAAATAAGCAAAAAGCCTAGAAAAAAACTACAACTGAAAAAAACAAGACCGGAGCGCACAGCGTACACTTTTCTACGCAATTTGTATCTGTAAGATATGTTTGTACGTACATACGCACTTACAATCAGACACACATACTATCGTACCTTAAAACTTATTTTGTATGTACTCGCTCACTTTTACAAGCGTTGGTCTCTGACGACCTGGCACTCAGCGAGTTTTTGTTTGCACATATTTATATAAATACACACATACACATCTACATACATATATATATACATACGCTTACGTGCGATATACGTAAACTCTGAAAAATATAAAAATAAATTTTAAATACAAATACAAGTCTGTTTGTATTTTTGTTTATGCGTATGAATATATATATACATGTATGTATGTATATATAGTTGTATGTACGCAGGTATGCCAACGGTTTTTTTTCGCAAGCTATGGAAGAATTTATTTTGCTGCGCAATTTCTACTATTGATTTGCCGTTTCTGTTTTGTTTGGACTTATTTTGTTTTTATATTTTTTTTTTACTTTTTGTTTAAATAGCTGCTGCCGCGCTGCCAACGTCGCAGTTGACGAAGCTGCTTTTGCCTTAGTTTGAATGCAAATGCATACATATGTATGTATGTACATTTGTGTGGGTTTGTATACATGCATTTGTGCTGTTGCTATAAGACTGTATGTGTAAGAGTAGTGTGCATGTATACTTAGAAAGCTGTGGTCGATAGCGTTCACACGTTACCTCGTTTGTACATACACGACTATATATGTATACACATACATATATATTTGAATGTATATATGTATGTGTACACTGTATATAGTTTTTTTGTATTGCACACTTATACGTTTCTGTAGCAATCAGCACATGTTCTCACACAAAATGGCAGACATCGAAATTCACGCTTATGAAACAATCCGATGCAAACACACTGAAAAAAAAACAATTGTCAATAAGAATTGAGAGACCAAATACATACACACATACATACTGTACATAAATACATATACATATGTATGGTTGGTTTTATGTATTTATATGTAAATATATTAAGCACAAAGACTTCTGCTGGCCTACGTGACTTACCGCAAGCTTAAGCAAATACAATAATCGCTTTTTAAACGCCACATATATATATGTACATACATACATACATACAAATATGTTAAATGTACATTCATATATACATAAGTATATATGTAGACAGATACTTAAAGAATACTAAACAAAATCTTTAAAGGATAAAACTTTTCAAGTTACGCAGCCGATGCATACACAATAACATGTACATGTAATATGCAGATGTATTTATTTATGTACATACAAAAAAAACTGTTGTAGAATGCCTTTACGGTAATCCATCACGTTTCGCTTTTTTTCAAATATTCAAATCAAAAGCTTTACCCGCTCACCGCGATATTCATGTCTACATACTTACAGATACATACAAACGTACATACATACAAGCAAAATATATATGTACATACATACAAATATCAAAGCACATTGCGGGATATTTAAATATAGCCTGTACGTTTGTGAGCGACTGAAAAAAATTACAGTTTTGAACAAAAAGTATACATTTAACTCACAGTTACTAAATTAAAATACATATGTATGTATGTATAGTTGTTTATTTATTATATTTTATTTATTTATTGTTTTCGCAGTATTTTTAGAACCTAACTTCTATTAGTATTGTGTTTATTATTAATTTAGCAAAATCTGTATTAATTTGCTTAAGTTTCTTTCGAATAAACTTGATTCGTAGAACAATGTACAAAGATTCTCTCATAGAAATTCGGTTGTTTGCAGCCCTGACACTATTTATTGCTAAGTATTTTGAAATTCTTGCCGTGAATGCAACCCACGTGACTTGACAATTGTCTGAGGGAGGCCAAACACACAGATGAATGACCCCTGCCTGCTTGTCGCCTGACATTAATGTTGTAGTAAAAATCTCTCTTATCAGTTCAATTGAACTCGCTGTTGGAGGCGATAAGCGGCAAAGTGTGCCTATTATTTAATGGTGTGATCAGTCTCGCATCGAACATAAATCCAGTTGAACTGTTTCTTCAAGCTTCAAACGTTGCAAGATGTCCCAAGCGATCGCCACAATTGCCACTTGGCTTATATTAAGCTTTATAACATTAAAACAGTGTGAGGTACATTCGAAACCATTTTGCCTTGAACAACATTTTCGTTTTGATTAACAACAATACTTCTTAATTATAGGCGAATGCTCTGTTTCACTTTTCGTTGGATTTTCATGTGAAAGAACATGCGAATGCCACCGACCTGATCAATAAGACAATCATACTGGAAAACAATCAGTTGACTGTGCAGGACAATGAGTCCAGTTCAAATACGAATGCACAACTACCACTTTTGACCGAGGATTCGCACTACAATTGGGATGCAGTGAAGCATTTAATAGAAACAAAGCGGGCAGTACAACTACTAAATGTTGAGCTATCTCCGCTGGTGGGTAGAAGCAATAGTTTGGCAGCAGTTCTTAAGAAATCTATGCGCTATGTAAACGATGTGGATTCGTGTCTGGAGAATGGACATTTTGCTCAGCATTTAGACCAGTTGCGCAAATATACAACACTGGTCGAGCATTTAAGATCGGGTAGTGTACGTACTTTGGAGTTTGTGCTGCTCAAGTTGGCCATGGAAAAATTTCAAATGCTGGCCAAGTACGAAGAGGTCTCGGAATATTTGAAGCGAGCGGACGAGGCCTGGAACAGATATAAGAACACACAAACTGTTCTGACAGAGAAGAGCTGATCCCTTAAATCGATTGCAGAAACTCTCTAAGCTGAGATTTAATTTAAGAGTTGTAAAAACTTGTATTATAATTCCTATATGTATGTGTATGTGCATGTGTATGTGTGTCGAATCGGTTCAAACAAAAGCCGACTCCTATTAAGTGCAACAATAAGCAAAAGGTGGCATTCAAATAAAATAAAATAAAAACCCTCAAAAAAGACTTCCTGTCGTTTCCATTCAACTGTTGTTTTATATTCCACTGCAATGCTTAACATTGCTACAGGTACAAAAGACTTCGACCTAAACTCAGACTCACACTCAGTATTCAACTGACCTAAATCTACCCTCGGATAATACGTTACGCACGCTGCGAAAAAATACATATATACATACATATGTAAGTAACGCGAGAGAAGGATTCCAGGTAGCCGCAGACAAAAGGCAACGACGCATAAAGAGTGCCACGAAAAAAAGCAGCTGTCCGATCCGTTGCTAATGTTCGCATAACGACTACATCGAGAACGGAGAGAACATACGGCGCAATATAGGGTCCCCTCTGCCAGTCGGTCCCGCTCGGTCCTGAAAGTCCCGATACCCGAAATCACCACGAAAACGTTCTTTGTATGCACATTAGTGTTGCCAAACAAAAAAGGCTAGATTGAGGATACACTTTAATTAAGCTAAGAGGGCATACAAATTAATTTCCTCCGAGGAACAATTTAAATTATTTATAAAAGTACATTAGTTCTTGGAAATAGCTTATATTAAAGGAAGAAAATTATATCGAATTCACTGTCTGAATAATATTCGCGAAAAAAGCCAAACACCGCTGTAAATTGTTTCCTTTAAATACAAGCTAGATTTGTCGCAGTGGCAACACTTATTTCCTATAAGGACGAAACGCATTTGGTTATGCGGGCTAGTAATACACATGTGTGTATGTATGCAATGCATAAGAGGGACAAAGCCTATAAATGTGATACTCAATCACTTATTTTGTATGTTCACGGCGCCCCTTGTCAATAAAAAACACTGCCTCACGCAAGGGAGCATATACTAGTATACACATCCTGTCAAGCATTGGCAAAATCACTACATAATACAATGTACATACAGAGTTATGTATGTATTTGTACTTTTTATGTACAAGTCGATTGCCAATGTATATGTGTAAATACAGGTTTATGCTTTTTTTTTATAAACCAAAAACTGGTCGAACTGCTTTAAGCTACATGCACCATGAAAAACGTATTGATTTCATTTTTGACGGCATAAGTTCATCGTGGAAACAACGAATAAATGTTGTAGCTCAGATTGGAACAAATGTTGTAGCTCATTGGTTTTATAGTTAAGTTGTGAATTAAAGGACATTCATGGTTATCGATAGAAACGGCATTCAGTTTTAACAATTATCGCAAGCTCAGCGCGCAATTCAAAGCAAACATGAATCATTTAAAATTGTTTTAAAGACAGGAAACAAATGTTCAATTAGAAAGTCCCTGTAATATAAATAGCTATGTTTTCTAGCTTTTCTCCGAGCTGGTTTATTCAATGGCGTCGTCAAACGATAGTTTAATGGCAATCGAAGCTGTCGATATTTTTTTTAACAGTAACAGCTGTTAGTCTCTGTTATTGTTCTTGAATTGGTTTCTTTGAGCTGAAATGTGGCTTGTCGAACGCAAACTTTTAATTATAGCCATAGACCGCGAAACTTTTGTTTCAAAACGTGAAAATCAAAAAACTTGAATCTTGATATGTTTAAGCTTTTAGTACAATTTTATATGTTAACAAATTCAGTCACATTTATATTTAAAGCCGTTTTTTATAACCTATTAAAATCTTATTGTTTTTAATTTGGCTTAAAATTGCGAAGTATTTTTAATACTTCGATTTGAAAGTCCAGCTTTTGGTCGCTGCTCATGCGCTGCATGTGCGGCTTAATGCTATCAAAAAATGACTGATCAGGATCAGGATCAGAAGAAGCTCCCGTTGTGACTATAACTGCAGGATTTGTAGTTGTCGAACTGTTTCCATTGTGAAGCTCTGTAATAAGCGAAGAGCTAGCTGTATCGACTTTAGCGCCAACTGGCACCGATGTTGACGTTGTGTCTGTTGAGTAATTTAGATTATCCAGAACCGAGTGGAGTCCATCTTCGGCTAAGGTTGTGTCCACAGTCGTTGCCTCATTGTCTTGTTGTACTGGGCTATAATTCTCAGACTCACGACGACGTTTCGAATATGCTCTTTGTGCGCGATATTGCTTGCGCTTTAATGCCGGTCTCTGCTCCTTAATCGTCTCCTCGTCTTCAGTCTTAACCTCCAGAAGAAAGCACAGCTCCTTTTCGTAGATGTAGGAGGCGCGAGATATCTCTTCGCCACTTTGGCGCAATCGGTTCACGCGCAAATAACTGTCCCGTGTGTTTTTCCAGCGTTTAAGCAATGTTTTCGCTGCACATAAGCAAAATGTAAACAAATTAATATAAGCTTGTTGTCCAGCATAATATTGGTAAATATCTTTATTAGTAGCTTACTAATTTCTTGTTTTTCCGGCTCGCTGGAAGCTTCAAAATTCTTGCACAGCTGTTGGCCAATCTGCTGCCAGGCCTGATCGCGCAATTCACGATTGTGAAAATTTTTATGTTCTCTGTCCCAAATAATGTGATGCTTTTTAACCGCTTCAATGAAGTCGTACATGGAGTATCTGAGATTAATGCCAGCAGTTTTCAACACTTTATGGTTACCCATCGTCAATTATAAAATTTTGCTTGTTTGCTTGCGGCACCAAATGTGCTGGCTGTTTGTTTGTTTGTTTGTGTGCGAGTGTGTCAGAAAACGCGCACGCAAGCAACGTGCTGGCTACAAAAACAGCTAAGAACTGATGCGTACGGTGTGTGAAAAACGCTAGCAAAGCGCACGGCAGTCGCCAATGAAGTTGCCAGATAGTTGCAAAGAAGTGTTTATCTGTGTATATGAAAATACATATGCATGTTTTTTTTTTATTATTTATTTATTAGATCTGTAGACTTAGGTCAGTTTTTCCTGCAAGTTGTATTAAAACTAATGCATTAAAATGTGACAGTTGAGGATTTTTTTGACTTTATTTCTGCAAATAATTATTTGGGGCTGTATCGTATCAAATGTCCCCGACTTTAGACTCATTCATTGGTATTTTCGTCGAGCTGCTTTGAAAATGCTTGAAGAAGCGCGTCGAGCGTTTGGAGCTTTAATAAAAATGAGTACTTCTTAATTGAATTGCCATTCTATTAACATTATAATTATTACGTATCTGGGTTTTTCTTCTTTTCGGATATTTCGGCCTCATCATATTGATCATTCAAACGCTGATCTTCTCGCAGTATTTACCAATCTTTTATTTGCTGACTTGAGCTCCTGCTTTAAAATGCTGTGTTGAATTCCAATTGCTGCTTTTTCGGGGTATCAAAAATCCTATAAAAGACACAAATACGCTTAAGATCAGCAATGACGTCAAAAGCGCGCGCAGAAACTGACATACGCGTTTGGCAGAGTTGCCATATAGAACAAATACAAACACGATCGTATGTGTGTTATGAAAAATGTTTCATTTTTGTTTATTAGACATAGGCATAGGTCAGTTATTATATAGATTGTTCAATTTGTGCAACAAAAGAGTCTGCGATTTATGACCAGTAATACGTGTGAGAAAGTGTGTTAATTAAAGAGAGAAATGAAATTGAATGTGTTGCGAAACGCATTGAGTGTGTGTGTGTTTTTGTTGATGTTTAGTGTTGTTTTAAATTTTTACTTTTGTTGTGTTTTTTATTTAAGTGATTTAGTTTTTTACATGGGCCTGCCCATACCACGACCCATGCCCATGCCGCCGGCACCGGCCATTGGTGGCTCGCCAGCTTTTGGGCTTTTTATTGTCTCATCGACAGAGAGGATCATGCAAGCGGCCTCTGAGGCAGCCGTAAGTGCATTTATCTTAATAATCGATGGCTCCCACACGCACTGCTCAAAGTTATCCGAAATGTCCTCCTTGGTGATATCAACGCCAAACCATTGGCCACCTGTAAAAATAAATAAACCATATGATTTTAATGTAAATATTTTTGCATTCAATCTCGTGCTTGGCACGCGCACGTCTCTAGCATGATTATAAAATTTTCAACACATTGGCAACTCCTTTGAAAAATGCCCGCGCGCAAGACACAGTCACAAATTTGCCAATGTTATTAGTAGGTGCAAAAGAGCACACACTATGCTAACCGTTGTCGCATGAAAGAGCTGCAAAGAAAAACACGCGCTAGACGGAAAACGAACTGCAGTTGAGACAGCAGCCAGCAGAAGAAGCAGCACCACCAAAGTTTTAAGTTACGAAAAAAAGATAAAAACAATAACATAAGAAAAAATTAATATATATATATTTATATATATAAGAAATGTCGACATCGGGCCGCAAGCGTAAGCAACAGTTAAAGCCGCGACAGGATCTTCGTTCGCCAGTTAAGCGTCAAAGTTTGGATATGAAAACAGATCCGTTGCTGGTTACCAGCTATCCGCTGGCCGACTACGATTGTGTGGACATAAAACCCGATTTGACCGAACTGCAGCTGCAGCTGCAGTTGGCCGAAGCCAAAGAAAAAGAAGCAACCACAACAAGAACAACAATAAAAACTACAGTCGATGATATAAAAGCAGAGCAGCTGGAGCAGTTGAGTGATTCAGATGAGGATGGCTACTCTGAGATCAATTTTGGAGCTGCAAGCGATGTCTTTTACGAAGGTAAATTATGTACAATATAATATATATGTTTAAATGAATTAAACAAAAACATAAGTGCTGCTCTTATAGATGAGTCAGATGACTTTGATCCGGAATGGACAGCACAGCCAACAAGACCGCGTCTCATATTTAAATTCAATTCGCCAGCTGCTGGACAAACGGGCTTGAGAAAGTTGGCCTGCCCAACCTACTACTTTAATCAGCTGTTGGGCAATCGAGCCGTGTTTTTTGCAAAGCTCGCAAAAGGTTGCAGCAGCCAGGCGGTGACAAATGCCAGCGCGGAAGAGCTAGA
This sequence comes from Scaptomyza cyrtandrae, assembly GCA_035044605.1. Taxonomy (NCBI): domain Eukaryota; kingdom Metazoa; phylum Arthropoda; class Insecta; order Diptera; family Drosophilidae; genus Scaptomyza; species Scaptomyza cyrtandrae. Next base: position 19,401,841 of record JAWNNS010000640.1, read on the forward strand.
AACATTTGTCGGACTCTGTTTGCTTTTGAGTGATGTGAAGTTGGCGCAATTGCAGGATTATTGGAGTGATGACATGTATCCAGGATTAACTGTTGGATTTGCAGCGAAAATGCCAAAGGAACGTTTTCAACAGCTCCTCCAGTCGCTCAACTTTGACCATCTGCAATCTGTTGGCAACGACAATGACACTGACACTGACTGCCAGGCTGCCGGACAAGCGGGCAAACTTATAAGCTATTACAATGCACGCATGTCGGAGTTGTATGTGTGCGGACAGCAGCTGGTGCTCAATGAGCCCATCATACACTGGAAGCAACAGTTTAGCTTTCAACAGGATTTGCCTACAAAGCAGCGCTGCAATGCATTACATCTGCATCTGTTGACCGAGCATAGTGGTTTAATTTTACGCATCCTACCGGAGCTACAGCAGCGACAGTTGGCAAGGAATTCACGTCAACTGGTTGTGCAACGCAATGAGTTGGCGCTGCAATTGCTACATGCGCGCCTGATGCGTGGACACAGCGTCTACGTGTGCAAATATTATGGCAGTTATGGTTTGGCCCATGAGCTGGCTAAGCTGGGCACCTATTGCAGCGGATTGCTGGACAGGAATCGTTATGGCAATAGCAAGGTATTGGTCTACCAACAGTTGACAGCGAATAGCATTGCAACCAGATATGCTGCAACTCCCCTTATGATGGCCAAATGGCGACGTCGAGAGAAATGTGTATATTTCTATAGCTCCGACTGTTTAGCCATCTATGCCAAAGAGATGTCTATGCAGAAGATAAATGCGCGACCCAAACTTATACAGGAACTGGACTTTCAGCTCAAGCCGGTACAATCGACGCGACAGCAACTGATAAGCTATCAGCCAAGCTGCTTGGGCTTGGAACGACAGCAACAGTTGTCGATTTATTTGCTCAACATATTTGTATACAATGCCCATGTGCTGTACTTGGCTAATGCCCAGCAGGTGCGCACCAGCAGCAGCAGCAGTTCCAACGATTTCAGCAAACTCAAAACATATCCAGAGTTTCGCATGGCCATCATCAAGTCGCTGCTTAAGGAGGATACCCCAGCAGCAGCAGCACAAGTGCACGATGCATCACCAATTGCTGGTGTAGCTTCTTCAAAACGATGGGAACAACAACCGAAGAGAACAACACTTAATCGGTATGGCAGAGCAGAAGTCAATTCTGCAGAGCCCAACCACGAGATGGTGTTGATACAAAAGAATGGCAAATCGTTGCGCAAGAATTGCCGGCATTGCAACAAGGATGGCATGTTGCAATTTACTAATTATATGTGCAACTTGTGCCCTAAAAGCCCAGGATTATGCCCCAATCCATGCTTTCGACTGTGGCATGAGCAGCAGCTCAATCAATAGAATTTATGACTTAAATGTCGAATTTTATGGTAGTCAGTTTTATACAATAAAAAGAACTCTAAATAAAATAAGATTAAAGTGTTCGAATTTTAAGTATCATTACAAAATATATTCATGTGTGGCAAGTTCAAGACCTTTGTAAGAGTATAAAGGAGAAGTTATAACGAGAAAAAAAAGGTAAACAAATTACCTTAACGGATTTCTAAGATATGAAATAACCAATCGAGTTTTTGGTATAATGGCATACCATATGGGAGATAAATAAGTGGGCTTCCCAAAATGAATTAAGGGATGTAATTTTCATTTGCCATACAATTATTTTTCTAGTGGAAACGAATTCAAAACAGATTTCCTTTCATCAAGTAAAACAGAAATACGAAATATAACTTTTTGCAAGATTAGATCTACCAAAAGTAAGATAGTTATAGAACGTCAACTCACCTTGGGCATGCTTCTGGCGCAGTTTGTTGAGAATGTTGGTCGCATCGAAGCCGGCATTGTCGCATAGCTGACGCGGTATGATTTCCAATCCCTTTGCAATTGCAGCAATCAGCAGCTGTTCCTTGCCGGCAATTGTACGCGAATAGTCGCGCAGCACCTTGGACAGCTCCATTTCGATGGCACCGCCGCCGGCGACAACGGAATCGTGTTTAATCGTACGACGCACAATCATAATGGCATCGTGCAGCGAACGTTCCGTTTCCTCCAGGAACTGTTCGGCGCCACCGCGCAGAATCAGTGTGCTGGTCTTCGCATTCGGACAGCCTGCAAACGAGCAACAACAGTATAAATAAAAAGTATAAAACTTTAAAGTAAGTGTATATTCGCACCTTGGAATAGGTTGAAACGATCGCCACCCACTTGACGCTCCTCGAAACGCTCGCAGAGACCGAGTACATTGGGTTTGATGTCATTCGCTGTGGTCATGACGGCGCCGCCGCAAGCCTTCATCGTACGCTTAAGATCCTCGTCGGGAACGCGGCCTGCGCAGAAAATGTCGCGATCGGCGAAATACTGTGTAGCCACATCGCCAATTGGCAGCTTTGAGAGCACCACATTGGCGCCGGATTCGTGAATTTTGGCCAATTTGTTGTACAATATTTGCCATTCGGCATCAACGATTTTCTGATACTCTTTCACATTGTCCACACGAATCTCGGCATTGTCGCGCTCGGCCTTCAGCTCCAATTCGATGTTTAGCAAGGCAATTTTGCAGTTCTCATAAGATTTGGGAGCCATCTCGAAACCGGCATATGAGAAGGTTTTCTTAAAGGCAACACCAGAGACCAGCTGGGATTCCTCCAGTGAGCCGCCGGCAACCTTCTTGATACCAATCATGTTAAGGGGCAGCAGCTCATCTAGCGAGAGGACAGCTTCCACAACAATTCTGGCAAAGAAGTCCTTTTGCTGATGTATCAACTTGGAAGACATGGCTGTGGAGGCGCATTTCTCCAGCAGTGTACGCTGCTCCTCCTTCGACTGTTTCTCAATGCGGACAGCCATTGAATTGATCTTCTCCATGCAAAGATGCAATGCCTTACGTATGGCTTTGATGATAATACGCGGATGCACACCTTCTTCCACAAACGGTTTGACTTGCTTGAGGAACTCGCCTGCTAGCAACACAACCGATGTGGTGCCATCGCCCACCTGTAGGCCAAATGAGCTTAAATCACGTGACCCAAACTATTTTCAAAGTTAAGTCTTACCTCGGCGTCCTGTGACTTGGCAATGTCCACCAATGTTTTCGCCGCTGGATGTACAATATCAAGCAGTTTCATAATGGTGGCACCATCATTTGATATTGTTGCCTTACCATGTCCGTCCACAATCAATTTGTCCATGCCGCGAGGGCCCAATGTGGTGCGGACAGCATCGACAATCGACTGGCAGGCATTGATGTTCGATACCAGCTGCGGCTTGCCCTGCGACGTGTCGGTGCCTTCCTTCAGGAGCACAATTTGTGGCTGCTACATATTTTTAAAAAGAAACATAGAGAAAAAACACAAAATCACACATTAGTCAGCCGCTTTTTTGACAGATGTCACTTTTGCGAGAAGCTTCTTTGAAGGTTATGTTTCGAATGCGGCGCTTGATGCACAATTGCATTCCAATGCAAGCAAATAAAAACTAGTTGAGTATGCAACTTAATTAGCTGCATTTGTGTTTAATCTGTAAAGTTTAATTATAATCACGAGGCGCACATGGTGTTAATTTACTTTAAATTAGTTGTTTAAATATATTCTTATTTGCAATGTTTGTGCACCTGCAGCATTAATTTACAACTTTACTAACCATATTTAAGTGATGGTATTTGCCGTTTTGCTTTAATATTAGCTTAAACAATCAATTCTTGTAGCAGACAGGCGGCAATATGATTTTCTTTCACGTTTTCCGCAATGAGTAAGCGGCAGGCTAGCAGGTTATCGATGACCGTATCGATTAAGACTCAGTGCTGCAATTTTTTCTCAAGCGATGTATCGCAAATGTAAATTCTTAAATATCGACTACACGAGTTTGTTTGATTGTTGCTTATCGTGTGTGAAGTTGTGACGTATGTATTGACCAAACTCAAATTAAGCACGTTAAAAACATTTTGTTTTAAGCATTTAAATGAATTGATTATTATAACATAATTACTTTAATAATGAATAATATATAAGCAAAGGTGTTTAATGAGCCTAATTGAAACACCTTTTAAAGCAAATAGTGCACTAAGGTAATTGTCCCCTTTTTAATATAAACTTCAAATATAGCTTCGTATTTGTTATCTATTTATATAAATTTGGCGATCTTCCACTCGTCGTTGGACATTCACATATTCCATTTAAGAATATGTTGCATGCTTTTAGTTTGTTCCGACCGCTCAACTTGAGTGAGTTGTTCGCATCGAGCAAAGAGAAGCTATTTTAAAGCCAATTCCAATATTATGAACTATGTTCACATAGTTTCACCTAAATCTAATTCGGTCAAAATGGAATTGGAGTTTTAGTTGGTCAACGTTAACTTAATCGAAAACATTGTTCCGGCATTAATGTTAAGTGAGAGTTCTTAACAAACCAAAATGAATTGATTACGAAACTGAAACTGTGCAAAAACTTAAAATACAAAAATAACGAAATGAAATGCATTTTAACAAGTAAGTAATGAAGATACCTATGACAATTAATGTTTAAGAATCTTAATTTCATTACTTTGTTTGTTGGTCTAAACAAAAATTCCCATTTTCCACATATTTATCACATTTAAAGACTATTTTAAAAACATTTTATTTTTCTATTCAATGCACAAACATATTTAAAAACACAAGCTAATAAAACTAAAATTAATTTTTGATTTATTAAGGATGACAAGTTTTACAATTTTTAAAGTTCCACGCCATCTGTGTAAAATCTATCTGTTCCAATTTGTGTCCATCATTCAACATGTCGTTAAGTCATTGTCAAAAATTTATGTGTCATTTGTAAAGCTCCAGCTGCTCGCAGCCCGCTCATAATTGCATTCTTTTTATAGGTATTTAGAATTCCGTGGGGAATGCAGCAACGGTTTTGTTTTGGTTACGAATGCAGTCAAAACAAATGCTTAAGGTTCAATCAATTTTAGCCGCTTCCGGCAAAATGCGCCTGTTCCCTGTACAAAAGCTTTCAACACGAAGGCAATTGAACCCTCGCCCTCTCCCTCTCCCTCACACGTACACACACACACATTCAGAATGCATCAATAAAGGCCAAAGCTTTCTTTAATTAAATGGTAGAAATTGTGCAAAGCACAGAAAAGCTCGAGCCGTCCGTTTAGTCAATCGGTGTCCGACCGAATCGAAAGATCTCTTCGCTACCGACAAGCGAAACGAAACAGCAACTAGAATAGAAAGTTTTTCTTTTTGATTAGTAATTCTTAAATAAATAAATATTCTTATTAACTAACTACATATATATATATATATGTATATAAATATATGTCTCGAATGAACCTTGGCAGTAGCTGAAATATTATAAACAAATATTGAAAGCTACATGTTATTCTAAACGAATTGTGAAAAGTGTTTTACTGATTATTCGTTAAACAATTATATTGAAAAAGATTTAAGAGTGCTGCTCGGCAAACTAGGAAAAAAAATTCTTGAGTAAGCGCGGCGAAATATATACTAAAATCAACATTTGTAGATGTATATTGACGTCATTGCGGAATACACTGCGAGAAATACAAAAACAAAACATAAACAAGACCGCAAGTAAATAAACATAAAAACATTACAAAACTCGGCAGTGGTGGAGTGAGAGCAACATTTATTTTTCCATGTTAATTACGACGCTATGCCAAAAAAACTTTTTTGTTCTTGTTCAGAGATATAGTACACAGACTATGCCATCCAAGGTTTTTTTAATGTTAATGGTGCGTATATGCAAGAGATCTTGAATGAATCAGCGTTTAAAACAATCTATAGATAGTTTCTTTTAACGACTCATCTCATTTCGAAATTACATTTTCACTTTTATGACAAACGAAACACCCACAAAAATATAAGTAAATAAATATGAAGACTCTTTAAAAATTGTGCAAAAATTTTCATCGCAATGTTAGTTTTGTGTTTTTGTGGTTAGAGATGGATGTTGTGGATGTGGATGTGGATGTATGTTGTGGGCGAGCTGGAAAGGCAAGGCACGTGTGATGTCACCATGTCGTGTTTGCAACCCAAATTCAACACTTTATTCATTTAGTCGCGTTTGTATTTAATTTAATTAAAACTTGTTTGTGCAACATGAGTGCCATAAAGTAACAGTTACATGAGTTGAACGAAAAGTAAACTTGCATTTAAATAATGTAATAACATCGACTTTTTTTTAAAGTATTTTTGAATAGTTCTTTTGACAATATGCAACAGCAAAGTAGACCAAATATAGATTCTAAACTGTCAAGGGCATTTTTTTTCGTATTAATAAAAGCTATAGCCATAGGAAATTTATTATACTATGGTTATTGCTGAACACAAGAAAGAAGTTGTTTTATAACACCTTAAGATATATACATATAAGATAGTCTTATGCTAACTTAAGATAGTTTTTTCTTTGAATTTTACAATTTTGTACGTTTTTTATAAAGTAAAAATATTTATTTCATATATTTTTCTTAATATTTTCTTATTCGTAAATGCAAATTGTGAGAATTAATATTAATTATTTAGGAATTGTATTAATTGAATCCTTAGTTCTTTGATTCAGTGTATTCATAATCTGCTACAACGGAACTTTTAAAAGTCGTTCAACGCATTGACAAATACAATTTCAATCGTCATGTCTCTATATAGTCCGAGAGTATACGAGTGCATATACAGTAATAATACATATATAGAGAGATCCACGGCCTTGATAAAGACGATTTTTTCGAGAGCATTTGCTCCATGAACTCATCATATAATAATAATGAGGCCCTCGGATCGACTGTACCGCTCTCAATATAGTATGAACTTTATGTGTACATATATATCGTATATAAACAGCTTGTTATTTTGTATAGAACGGATGCATGAACAATGTTAAGAATTCTTGCCTCAATAGCCCATCATAAAATGCGATGTTCATGCGTGTTTATTGTTGTAATTGTTGTTGCTATTACAGTCCCACCGGGGGGGTTTTAGCTACTAGTACTAAGTATATCATTGAATAAAAGGCGCGCCGCTTGACGTCATTGTACTAGGAAAAAGAAAGAAAAAACTTACTTAGTAAGTTTGACTAGAGTGTGGTGTGTGTGTGTGTGTGTGTGTTTGTGTATTGTTGATAGATTGCACTTGTGCATGTGTGCCACATTTTGTTGAAAGAAAACTTTGCTGCCACTTTGCTCGGTATAAATCAATAAAAAGGGGGCTAAACTTGTTGATAGAAAATACAAACAAAATATAATAACAAAAGCGCTTTTAAGTGTAGTAAACGACTGTTAAGGAAGCCTGACAAATGCCCCCAGACATCCATATCCAAGCCATCGCAAATATAAGCGATGTATTTACATACATACATACATACATATAGATGTTTATGTTTCAAAGAAACAAGAAAAACAACAATATTATAGTATGGAACGTTAGGTTGAAAGAATTTTGAAATTTTTGTAAAAAAAAAGCTTCAATAAAATATATTTAAGCATATTTTTAGTTTTGAGAAATTTAGTTTGTTTATAGTTTGGGTAATTATTTGTTGTACTTTTTATCAACAATCAAGTCAGAGGCATTCTTTGATCCTAAATGATGAAATATGATTAGTTATCGTTATTTGCTGACTAATAACAATGTTAATATTTTTAATATTTTTACAGATAAAGCCTGAATGAAAAAGTCAGCGGCTGCGATATACGTAACTTTCAATGATTGTAAAATTTAACGAGACTTTCGGTTAGGTCGGACTTTACCGCATATGCAAGATATATATAGACAAAATAAAAAAATTTAAACGACAGCTACATTTATTATATATGAATAGCACGATCAGTGTAAAAATGGCTGAAAACCAATTAAAAACGACCTCTAGCAAAGGGATCAATGAGCGAACCGCACACATCTTAATGCCCCACAATGGGGCAGTGCGTAATAAATGGGAGCAACCGCAGCTGCAGCAGCAGCAGCAGCAGCCACAGCAGGTTGTCTCCAAAGACACACAAAGCTTCCAGCACATGAACGATGACTGGCAGACGACGTTGGTCTCCAGTAAAAATAAATTGAAACGTAAGAAAAAACTGAGCGCATCCCTCACTTCTGTTGGGGATACCGTTAATCAGGAGAAACGCACACGCATCGAGGGCATACAATTAAATATTAAATGCCGTTCCAAGGATAATAATAACAGTGCATACGAGAATGCCAGCAACACGACTGCAGCAAAAGCTTCTGTTAAACAGCAAAGTAATAAAGTCGAACGTCCCGTTATTATTGGCGGCGTTAATGTGCTTTCGACGGCACCGCAGCGTTTTAAACGCAAACTTCAGGAGAATGTGGACACAATACAAAAGCTAAACGCACTTGCCGAACAGCTGCGCTTAGAAGTAAACGAGGTAAAAAGTGTACACATATAAATACGTTATTTATATATGTATAATACATTTATAATTTGTGTTTGTGTATTTTTCTATTTAAAGCTAAAGTCCAGCCTGATAACTGAACGCAGTGCTGTTCGCGCTTTAAGGTATGTATTATTTTAATCAACAATTACACTTGCTTCTTGCCATGCATTATCTGTGCTCAGAACTAGTATGCTGTTTGTGTCTGTGAGAAACAGAAACGATGGCACTTTACTGTTCGATATTTGTGTAATCGATACTTATTTGTGGCGGCAATTTCAATTGCAGGGCGCAAAACGATGCCGACAGCCGAAAATGGCGCAGCGATGTTAAGAAACTGCAGCAGACGGTGGATTCGACGAAGAAATCGAACTTAACGAAGAAACCTAACGAGTTGATCGTAGAGGCGGTCAACAGTCATGTGGCCGTCGATGGCCTAATCAACTATGAAATCCAAAGACTGACTAATGAAATTGCCGTGCTAAAGGAAGTAAACAAAACCAAAGAGGAGCAAACCCAGGTAATATATAAAATCCATGACTAAATGAATGCATAAGCACAGTGAACGCTTCATAATTAGAACTTGAAGCTATAGAAAAAATAGCTTAGTAAATAAAAAATAATAAAAACAAAAGTAATATACCTTGAAATGTTAGGTAATCCATTTTGCAAGATACAAGCTCTGTTAAAAAAGATTTAACGAAAAAAATACTCAAATGTGTTCTAATTTTCAAGCGACCTGTAAGTAATATGCACCATACATACATAACATACATTTATATGTATGTTTTTTTTGTTTTTATAATGTCTTAAGTTTGCATGCTTTGCTCAAGCTTGCGCTTTGTCATGGCCCAGTTATGTGCTAGCAACTCCCATAAGAACATAATGAACGATAGCGTTATGCCAATGGCCCATAGAAAAAACACGGCGTGAAAGTGCTCCAGTTTGAGTACGACCGGATCATCGCTACTGCTACTCCGGCGCCGATGATTGTATACCTTAGTTCCGGATTTAATAAATGCCGCGTTCATAATGCGATCCCAATAGCGCTCAAAACCAAACTCATGGGCACCGCGTATCAGTATGTTTATGAAACCCAAATAGGGTGAACCATAGGGCACTGCGTAAACCGCATGAAATGGCACCAGACAACTGTCCATCAGATGAAACAGCGGTTGACCCAGACGCATATGTTGTCGTGCATTCACCTTAAACGATGCAATGTGATGTTTTTCCAGATAGGCAACACTACGATCGTTGCGTTTGAAGGCGGCTGCAAGATCGATATCCGAAACCGGGTACATCATTTGCCTAATCCTTGCCTCATGCTCGTGGCCAGCGCTCAAAAAATTATGTATGTGCTTCATGTGACGTTGACGTATGAGAATTCGGTAAGGTGATGCTGCCAACATGCCCAGATCATTGATATCCGGCAGAGATTTACGATAGACCAACATGCTCGTTAGATTCCCACGAAAAGCCGTGCTAATCAACATACCAAAGAACAGCCAAAAGATAAGGAACAAACAAACAGAACTTTTCTTAGGTATATGTAACACTGGCTGTGACAATGTGGACGAAAATAGTTCCCAAGCCAAAGAGCGCTGCCGGCAAGGATTGAGTAACTTACAGAAGACATAGGCGAGAAGCACACAGCAGCCAATGGATAACCAAACGAAACAGCCAAATGAACGAAAGATATTCCAGAAGAGCAATTCCGCCTTGGCCTTAGGCACAATCACGCACAGATCATCACGATTATAGGCGATAGTTGCTTCTAAGCGATTCTTAAATGATTCGGCTGCAAGGAAACGTGAATTCATGGCTACATCATCGAATTCATTAGCTATCTCCTTGACACATATATCCGAACTTTGATTGTTTGTATCATAGGACATGGGACGTGTTACGATCCTTGTGGCATTCAAACGTTGTGCTATATAGCCAGAGAGTAATCCATCTGTGCCCACTATAATGCCATTTGGTCTATATATGGCTCTCACATTATCCATATAGATGCACATCCTCAGTGGCTTACGTTGCATATTGGGTATTTGTTTGGGAAACAATTGCGACAGCGTTGGCACCTCATCATTCTCAAGATGTACAGGCAGCAGAAAATCATCTGCGAATGGATTATAACGATAAACATGCAAACGATCATTGCGCCAAAAGATTATGACTATATTTAGTAGCCAAATGGTCCAGAATTGACGAAAGCTTGCTCGCATCCAGCTTAACGAAAGCTTCTCCGAATTCCTTACGAGCAAAAAAACATGCGATAAATGTTTTGCAGCCGATTTTTTGTTAATCAACGATAACTTTAAAGGCTGTGATATATCCTTGATAATTATTACCATGTACATTAATATGCCATCATCCTTAACTGTAGCTAGAGAACGAAACTTTTTTCTGTGGAGAGAATAGTAGAGAGTGTAGAACATTTTGAGAATTGTTTATATTTGTACAAAGCTAAACACAAATATGGTTTTTCCAATAAACATTCATTTTAATTAATTCTGTTTTTTCTTTCATAAAAACAGTTGCTTTACTTTTTAACATTAAAAGATTTGGCGAATGCCAAAACAGTTTGACAATAAATAACAAACAGAAACAATCAACAAATTAAAACAAAAAAAAAAAAAACAGTTAACAAAATATATATTCAAGAAGTAGAACAAACAAAACTTAGAGCTGGTATCATAATTTTTGTTGTCGTCTAAACTGGAAACCTTAAAGTAAATCACTTTGTTCACAACTATCTAAACATGAAACCAACGCAGAAGAATTTTTATAAATCTTAATTTTATATTAATTGATGATATGTTAAAGAAGAAAAGGTTTGAAAAACATTTAAAATTAATAAAAATAATAGAAATTTCGGCAAAATATAATTCTAATTTAGTCCAAGTCAATCAAATATGATAATTAAACAGCTACTGGCCAGATCTCGATTAAAAATTTATGAACTACTAGAATAGCGACATTCATTCAAATTAAAAAAATATTAAAAGAGTTAAACTCAGTTTGAACTCATTATTAAATATCCTACAATAAAATAAAAGCGCTTTAGAGTTTTTGCATATGTGAAATAAAGCTCACCTTAGTGATATGTAGGATATATCACATTTGGTCACTTGACGAAGTATTTCGCCGGAATGATCATGCGTTGCCTGATTCTCAAAGTAGACAAATAAAACTTTAATCCGAGCACGACACAAGATCTTGCTAACCTTCACCATAAGAATGGATTCTTCAAAATCATACTCGGGCAAAAGAATATGATTCTCGGCGCTTAAAAGTTGTGCACCAGAAAGCAGAAGGAACAAACTAAGCCAATTGATTGCAGTTGCCATTATGAACTATATAAAAATGGAGAGCAGACTTTTGTTTTTATAGCCCGGGTTTAATTATACTAATGCCTTGGCCATATCTGACAGTTAGCAAATATTGTTTTTTAAGCTTTTTTATTATTATTTTTTAATGCGTTATGTGTCTCGTTTGGTTAATGGAAGTGCAACTAAGTGCGAAACACACACACACACAAATACAAACTAACACTAACAGCATGTCTAAAATGCTTACGCTGCTGCCCCAATTTTTGTTGTTGATGTTATTGCGATGTTGATGTTTGATAATGATTTGATGTTTGTTAAAGGTGGTTTCAATTTGCGCGCAAAAAATGCAAAGATGATAAAGAAAAACAAAACCTGTACTGTATACGTGATGATTTTTTGCAGATCATTGGGCAGGCTGATAGACGCAAGGCAGCTGATATGCGCCAATTGAAAACTGCATATGAAAACCGATTGACTCAGATACAAAAGTCAGCCAAAATTGAAATAACACGTTTGGTAAGTTACGCACATTGTGAGGAACTCAACTTCAAGCAGCACTAGAAGCGGACGGACAGCTTTTTTTTGTTTATTCATATTTTTGTTGTACTTTGTACGCATCGATGTGGGTCTCGATGTTAAATCTGTATGTTAACGTGTGTGTTTAACTTGTGTTTTCTGTTTCTTTTTTTTTTGCTTTTGCTTTTGCAGCTAGAGGAAATCAAAACCAAAGAACGTAATATAGGACAACTGAAGAAGGATTTGCAGACACTGCAAAATGGCAAGAAACAAAATGAAGCCAAAACGAAACACAAAACGAACGAAACAAGCCATCAAAAGCTTAAGAAGCCCACTACGAAAATACATATACAAACCATACCAACAATTACATTAGCAGCCAAAGCTAAAAACGAAACAGACAGAAATGATACTAGTAGTATACTACAACTACCGAACCCTCTACACCAGGCTCAAGTTACAACTGAGGTGAGTTGAATGCATACGCGTAATTATTGTAGGGTTGCCTCCCTCTCTTCCAGCTTCTGATAAGTTAATGATATTGGGTTAAAAAATAGAATGAGCAAGGATTAATCGTGCTTCTAAATAGCTTCCTTTATTTAGATATGTTAGTGTTATGTTTATTTTTTAAATGATGAAAAATTTCAAATGCAATAGACCAGACAAAAAGGAACACATCGTAAAAAATCAAATTATTTTTTAACATTATTCGTAACTAGTATCTTTACGAAAAAGCTAAAGTTCGACTTGAAACTTGTTATTATATTATAGTTAATTTAAACAAATTTAAAAGCATAAACTTTATATATAATTAGCATTTTAGCCAAGTGTCATTTGAACTCTTGAAGTTTAGCCCGGACACTTGAACTTGTGCAAGCCAAAGTACTAAAAAAAAAAAACACTTTCAACAAGTACATACAGGCTAAATGTTAAGCGCTTATAAAGATCTATCTCTAGATAACTTCATGAAGATATTTATATGTTTTTATTCGCATTAGTATGTGTATCAGTTTTTTCTCCCTCTCCCTCTTCTTCTTTGCTTTATATCTTTGTCTTTGTGCTGTCGCTGGCTGCTGCGGTTATGCGCGATTGGCATGATCTATGATATAATTTTGCGTTAGTTATGAGAACGGCCAGCGACAACAATCGCCGTCTTGCGATAAAAACCTGCTACGCGGCTGAAACGTGAGACAGGGAGGCATAAACACAGAAGACGCCGATAAAAAGCAATAAGGTAAAACAAAAACAAAAACAACAAAAAAAAAACAACCGACAACAATCATGCTGCAGGCAACTGCAGCGCAAGTGTTGTAAGTCGATTGAACAGACAGAGCGCAACAGAGAGCGGGTGGCGTAAAAGAGAGCGCATACAAAAGCCGGTTTCGGCACAAACGCACACAAAAGTATGGAAACGCATGCAAGCAGCATATACCACAACAGCCGCACTCACTCACACTCACTTTCTCTTACCTGGCTCGAGAGAGTGAAGAGCGCAGACGCCGCTGCTTTGCTCTGCTCATACTTCGCATAAATGTGGAGGCCTAAGCCGATGGCAAGCGACGTGTTGTCGACGTCAGGTTGAGTTCAGTTTCATTTCAGTTCGCAGGCATCGCAGGTGCGCATGGCCCGTTTTCAGTGCGTCGCTGTCGCCATCGCCATCGCCTTTGTCGTTTTTCGTTTGTCGCCTGCCGCGCAGCAGCCAAGTGTCAAGTGTACGGAGTTTTTATTTTTATTATTTGAGGCGACTGTTGGAGGGCAGCTATAAATATAATAATATAAACATGAACAACATGCCAAGTAACTGAAGTTACAAACAAAAAATATGTATATTTACTCTCAACTCAAAAATGGGTTCAAATGTGTGTTTATAATTAGGTGAAATTTGTTGGCCTTTTCAAAGTGCCGCGAATGTGAAAGAGTAATCCAAGTGCATTGTTATTGTGTGTGTGTGCCCAAATCGACCACAAAAAATAACATACATAAAAAAAAGCACATTTTGTACATCAATGGAAACATATTACATACATACATACAACAATCGTTAGAGCTGTTGTTATTGTTGTCATACATATTTACAGTTTGTCTTTCACTTTTCCCTATTGTTTTGCAAAGCTGTTAAGTTTAACGCACCGCATACTTTTGCAAGGGGAAGGGGGCAAAGGTGAAAAAGGCGCGAATGGAAGGGGAGCACTCATAAGTTCACCAAATTTGCAGCTTAGATTAGCTTACAAAAAAAAAAAACAACAAATACAACAAAATAAGTGCCATTTGCATTTGAATTAATTGTCTATGGATCGTTCCGTTCCGTTCCGTTTCGTTCCACTGATTGAATTCAATTTTACAGTTCATTAATCGCGCCCGCCTGTAATTGTTTTTATCGATATGCAAACTAATCCAAATTGCCCGTTGGGCTTATCGAAGCATAACAAAACTTACGATTTGCATATATGTATTTTTTTTTTTATTAACTGTTTCACAGTTCTTTTCTTTAGTCTACCAAGAGACTTTCAGTGAGATCAAACATTTGCATACACTAAGTGCAGCACCAACAACAACAACAACAACAATAACAACAACTTCCGAACGTTGTCATCTAACAACAGCAACACCAACAACAACTAAAAGCAGCATCAATAAATAAAATTGTCTTTCTGTGTGTTTGTGTGTTTGTGGGGAGTGTGTATGCACCACCAATTGGGGTCAGTGAAAATCTTTTTTAAATGTTAACGCTATTTTAAATACGATATCTACATACACACAAATCATAAACACACAAACATACACACGGACACACACTCAACCATCGTTGGCTGCAAATTTTTTTTTAACCATCTTCATCGTCATCGTCAAACGACAGTAAAAGCGTAGCTCAGCACCCCTCCCCCTCCGAAAAATGAAGCTGTAATGCTTATGATGATCATGATGATGATGATGAAGATGTTGCCAAAAACAAACAACAAGCTGAGATCCAAGTTTCCAATATGCAAAGTAACCATAAAGTAACATACTAGAAAATAAACGGGGTGTGTGAAATGTGAACCAAATGCAAATCGCTGTGAATTGGCATTTTTTTTTTGTTGCTTTTTTGCTGTTTGGTCTATAAATTTTGTGTGTTTTTATAGTGAAAATATAGTGAAAATATTTGGAGACAATGTTATAAATCGAATCGCTTGGCTTTTTTTTTTTCTTTCGATGAATAATCAAATCATTTTAACAATGGATTACTACTACGATTGTCGAGATGTGAAGGTAACAGTAACAACAAAATTTCATTCAAATTTATTCTTATAGTGTGAAACTATGTTTATAAATAGTATGTACAGTATAGGTATAGTTAGTTGCTGTTGTCGAGAACAATCCTAACTCATGACTACAATCGCATTGTTGACATTACTCATGCATTCATTCATGCTCATTACGCATACAATAGTAGCTGAATTTACTGAATGTACTGAAAGTACTGAATGTACTGAAAGTACTGAATGGCATATTGTATATAGTGAAAAGAGTTTTGAGAATGAGTTTGAGGGTGCAAACTAGGTGATAGTATTATCTTGAAAAAATATTTTTTTGTGTTTTCTTTTTGCTAGTTTTCAACTCTCTCTTTGAGTATAGTTTCAATTGGCATTTATTATTATTTGTTGATTTTTTTCTTTTATCATTTAATTTAAGTTAAATTTATTATCAATTTCTATCATCAACAGTTTCTATTATTGTTGAATTACGAAAGGTTATTGTTTAGGAGAATTGGTCAACCTTTTTAAAGACTATAATTTGATTTTTTAAAACCAAGCTTGACTTTAAACCCTCTATTTAATCTTAACAAACTTTTACAACCATGATCGATAAATATGTTTATTTTATTTTTGCAATATCAAGCTATAATTTTATGCTAACCTCAAAAATTTACAATCTATTTGCTATGCTTGATTAAATCAAATTGATTTGTAACCTTAACAATTAGCTCAATCAATTAATGTCTTCATGGTCACTTAATTAGCTATCACTTCTTCTCCAATACTCCTCGATAAACTTTATGTAAACATAAAAATTTGTTCGCTTTTAGTTCACATTTATGCCTTGTAATGTAGTCGGTATCAATATTGACTTGGATTGCTAACCCTTTATTATTTTATATGTTTTTTTTTTTGGTTTTTGTATTTTTTGGGGTCCAGCTTTATTGCTTTATGCAAGCTTAAACAACTTCATTCGCCTTTGCATCCAACACAATAATTTCTTATTTGTCCAAGTAGTGATGAGTTGTTTGATTGTTTTGTTGTTGTTTGAAATTTGTTACAAACTCATCATCACAACTTGTGCAATGAATCTTTACAAGTTGCAGGAGCTGCTGCTGCCGTTTCGTTGTGTGGTTTTATATATATATATAAAGTTTGGACTTATGATTATGTGATTAATAACATTTTGGCGCATATTTGACAAGCGAGAGTGAGTGTATAAGAGGGAGAAATTAACGCTGTCGGTTTTTATATATGTCTTATTGGTATTGTTTGTCTTGTTTTTTGTGTTATTGTGAAAAGGAAAGGCAAAGAAGACATTTTTGGACAGCTTTAACCACTCGGATTTAACAAAGGCACACGCACGTTTGCTTGTACGGACTTATATGGGTGGCTTTTTGAACGTAGTGTTAATGATCATCATCATATCAACAATAATAAGTATACCTTCAATTAGCTTGTCTAAAGGCGCTAGCTAGGTGGATTACTTTAAGCCCAATAGCGATTGGGTGGAAACTGATAAACAATATAATTCATTAGCGCATATAAAACTTTCGCTTTCGCAAGATCAAATCAAAGCAATGGCTCTTTTCAGACAAACCTGTCTTACAATGCCAAATGCAAATACATATATATATATATAAAACAAACTGATCAGATGTCTGTTTGTATGCACAAGTCCATATATATTTGGATATAAAGCATCGCTAGCTGCAACTCTCTTGACACGTAATCGTGCAACCGGGAGGAGGGAGTCGAACCCGGAACGCTACCCAAAAAACCAAAAAACTGCAGTTCGATCGAGTGAAACCTGTCCGCCTGTTTGTGTGTCTGTGTGTGTTTATGTTCGTGTGTGTGTGTTGGCAGAAAGGAAAATCATTTCACACAAACAATCACCTCAAACGTCGCGACGCCACGGCCTCTAGCTGTGTTGTTTTCTTGTGGCTTGTGCAAACACACAACTGACGTCGCAACACAAACACAAAACAATAACAGCAACAACAAACAAAATACATCAACAAGACCAAACACTTGTGCATTGAAAAAAACAAAAACAAAAAAAAAAACCTGTGTGCGAGACTCTATATAGCACATCAAGTTGGTTTGGAACTTGTCGACAGATTTACACACAATCGCTTGCAACGTAGCTAGGCAGCATAGCGTTGCAAGCAGCGTTGCAAACGCACAGTGCAGCAAAACTTGTCTCAAGGGTTCAAACACAATTTCTATTGTATTTATAGAACTATCCTGGGATTAGTTATAGATACATTTTCAATTCTCCCCCAAACATGTTGATATATAGAAAAAATGAATATTCTATAATACAAATATAAATATTCATTAAAGAGAAAATAGCTAACAAACATTTATTAAAAGAAAAACGTAAAAAAGCAGCTTTTTTTTTTTGCAAATTGCGAAACTTTGTTAAAAAATGAAATAGTTGAGGTGAAAATATTGAAAAATCTTTTGAAATAACTGAAATTTTAAGTAAAATCAAATTTAATTTGCATATAATTTATTTGCTGCACTGTTCATTGATGTTGCATATTGGCGCAATACGGATGATGCCATCATCATTATTATCATCATTGCTGAGGCCTGCTTCAAGCATCGCTCGATAAAGAGATAGAGTAATCGTCGGCCTGTCTCTGAGACAGTTAGTCAGTTAGTCAGTTAGTTAGTTAGTTTGTTTGTTAGACGTTCTGTCTTAAGCACTTGCTTAATTTGCCGACCACGTTGGGATACGATTGAGAGTTCGTTAACTTTGCGCCGTTACGCAAAATGTTCTTTTGGAATTGATTCAAGAAATTACCATAACGGTTAACAGTTTAAATCGTCAGACGGCGTCGCCAAAGCGTGAGACGTGCTGGCATTTCAGATATAACACTCCTTACCACTTACTCTCTCCCACCCTCCCCCTCCCTCACCGTCACCCTATTGGAACTTAGGTCTTGGGCCTACTTAAATATTCATAGCGTTCAGCTTGTGAAACGATGCAAAACAATATAAAACGTTTGGTCATTGCACTGTCCATATTATGTTCCTGTTGTTGTTGTTGATGTTGATGTTGTTGCTGTTGTTGTTGTTGTTTTGTATGCTTTTGGGTGTAGCCCACCTTATTTCACAATTGATTAATGATTTCACTGGCGCATACCTATATTCATTATAGTATATATTGTAGGTATTGTATAGGTTTGTGGTCAATTGCAAATTAACATAATGTCTTTTTTGCCAATATACGACTGACCATAATCGCTGTTATATAAAATATCATTTTGACATGAAAGTGAGAGAGATATGTATGTGTGTATGTGTGTGTATGTTGTATATTTATGAAAATTGATATGGGATAAATGGGCGTGTATGATTCGAAAGTGATTTCAACTCTTTTTTTTTAGTTTTTCCTTCTTTCTTTTGATTACTTTTGAGGGGTCAATTAGCCTGTCCATTCGATTGTATGATTTACAAACTAGACAAGGGGAGTGTATAGATAAATTGTGAAGGGAGGGGCACTACAAAGACAACAAAAACGATTCGTGACCGTGAAACTTCGTGACATGCTTCACAGATAAATAGCGAATGGGATGGCGTGAATGTAACCAAATGTTTTTTTGTTTTTTTGAGTCGTTCATTTATGTATATATTTTGTTGTTTTGTTTTTTGTGTGTCTAAACTTGCGTGTAGCTGGTGATTTAAAGGAATCACGATATATGCACCAAACAACTGTAAAAGATATCTACCCAATCATTGCACTGTGGGGCAAAGTCATCGTTTTTTTTTAATGACTAATCGTTAAACAATGGTGAAATCAATTTTAGCTCTACACGATTATTTCTAGCCATTTGGATGATATGTACGTGTAAATCGTGTTTTACTTCGTTTATATCTCCCTCATATAACTCTAATCTGATAATTATTTTTTTTTTAAAAATGCCTAATTGTGTTCGAAATAAGTTTCTGAAATTGGGTGTTAAGAAAAATTCACTGTTTTAGTTGTAAGCCATGACCAACAAGTAAGAAGGCTCTAGTCGAGAAATCCCGACTAGACGATACCCTGATCCCTATACTTTACGCGTACAGTCAGTGTTTGCAAGTATGTGTGTTTGTATGTACGCACATACTGCATTCTGCATACACAACTTCAATGTCCCATATCTCCCGTGTTTCTTAACCGATTTTAATAAAAAATTCACAGATTGTCATTATTTTGTTCATTGTTTCAAATGCCATCTCAAAGTTTTCAAAATTCAAGATTTTGTTGTTATCGATCCCATGTGTATATCGAAAACGGGATGAGTTATCGAAAATCGAAAACAAACTTGTACTGCCTAGGGATTAGGCGAGCTTAAGTTCGAAATCTGGAGTCTCTAGCTCTTATAGTCTCTGAGATCGGTTGGCTCATACATACGGACAGACAGACGGACGGACAGACGGACAGACAGACAGACGGACAAACGGACGGACAGACGGACATGGCTATATCGACTCGACTGTTGATGCTGATAAAGAATATATATACTTTATGGGGCCGGAGATGCTTCCTTCTGCCCGTTACATACTTTTGCACAAAACCATTCTACCCTTTTTACTTATTTTTAATGGGATCAGGGTATAAAAAGTCGCTCCAATTAAATGTGTAAATGACCGCGTAATGTAATTCTGATTCTAAGAACTGAAATAATTCTGCATGAAAATTGTTCTAGATTCTATAAAGTTACTTTTAAAAATTAGTTAAGGCCGCAAATGATTGCTTCAACACAATAGTTCATATGGTCAATCCTTTGAAGCACAGCGAAATGAACCTATTCTACATTTGTTAGCCACAACAATGCCTGAGAGTATAACAATAAGTTCTTTACATATATATATATATAGTAGATGTGTTCTTCGGTGAGTTCGAGAATTCTATAGATTTTGTTCTTAAGGGTCAACAAACTTTGAATGCGTTCAAATAGTAAACGTCTATAACAATGAATTGGCAATTTCGTGGCATTTTATGGGGCCAAGAAATCAAGTCATAACTGTATCCGCTGACAGCGAAGCGTATGTTACCACTTGTTGCACGCTTCTCGTTAACAACACGGCAACAGCAAAAGCAACAGCAAGTTAAAAGCCGGCCAAACGGCTTCTTCTGCGGCAGCGTTAAAACGCCCAAAAACAAAATACACACACAAAATACTCATGAACGCAATTTTTCACCATTTTTTTTTTTTATAGATAACTCAACTCAAGAATATTGAGCTAATCAACAATACGAAAAATGTGCATAAATCAGCGCTTGAGATGCGTACAACAAAAGCAACAAAGCAACTACAACAACAACAGCAAAAGATCATGAATCATGAACAAATCATGACTGGAGACGACACAAGAGAGGCAACAATAAAGGCAACAACATGGATGGAAACGCTGCTAACGAGCAGCAACAGCACCGATGCCACAAAGCCAACAACAATGGAATACAGAACAAAGGTAAGCAATTGTCGAATATAAATATTTGTACGTACATTAACTAAACAAATACGACGACGAGTACGAATAAGTAATTTTTTGTGCTTAACAAAATCAATTTAAATATTTTGCATCGCTTTTTTGGGTACAGCGTGGAGTTTCTAAAAGTTGAGTGTACAAATAATTATGCCATGTCCATCTGTCCGTATGTACTTCGCTTCGATCTCAGAAACTATAAGAGCTAGAGACTTCAGATTTGGAATACAGGCTCGATTTTAGCTTACTTTTCCCTTTTCTGATATACACATGGCATCGATAACAACAAACTCTTAAGTTTGGAAAACTTTGAACACTAAACAATATAATTTGTAAAATTTTTTGAAATCAGTTGAGAAACTCCAGAGATATGGAACATTGAAGTTAACTCAAGTATGCGGTATTCGCGTACACAAACACACACACACACACATACTTACGCGCTAAGTATAGAGTTCAGGGTATTTTCTAGTCGGGATTTCTCATCTTCTTCCTTCTTACTTGTTTAGTTTTGACAAAGTAATGGTAGTCAAAATTTTGAAGCGTCTCAAAGAGCTTTTGGTTGCGTTAGACAAACATATATACATACGTTTATACCAATTTAAAATGTGCGTTACTGAATTGAAATGCAAATGGTAAATCAAGATTTAAACTTGATTGCTTTTGATTGTTCAATTCAGTTATGATGTTCAAGGTTTATATTAGTTCAAGGTTAGAAAGCGCATCAATTAATACATTTTAATGTCAAAGTTTCATAAACTGCAGTTTTGATTCAGAAAGCAAATAATGACCCCCAAAAAGTGTTGCTTAAATAAACCGCTTAAGTTTTGGGATGACAATAATTATGTTTTGCTTATTTTCATACAAGTTTTTATTCATTCTGGCATTCTCATGGTTAATTTTTCCATTTTCTAGCAGATGATATTCATACATTTCTTTTAAGGCTTTTCATTTAATACAAGATTACATTTGCTTAAGTAAAAACATTTACATATCTTTTTTGCAGGACCACAATTCGGATACAGATTCAGCACTCTCCTCAGCACCGCCCTCAATAAGTCCACAGCCGCCATCAAGTGGCGCCGACAGTGGCGTCATGTGGCAAGCAGTAAGTGCAAAAAACAAAACACAGTCCCCTTTTTTATACCCTGCTGAACTCATTGGAAATGGATAAAAAGGGTATATACTTTTGTGCAAAAGTATGTAAAAGGCAGAAGAAAGCATCTCCGACCCCATTAAGTATATATATATATATATATATTCTCTGATCAGCACCATCCGTCTGTTCCTCCGTCTGTCTGTCCGTCCTTCCGTATGCAATATACGCTTACACACATATACACATACTTGCAGGCACTGACTGTACGTGTAAAGTATAGGGTTGAGGGTATCGTCTAGTCGGTATTCATTCAGAATATTCTTCTTACTTGTTTTTTATTTACATTTGCAATAACTGTCATTGTCTTACAGCTGCAAGATCTGGACAAGTTGCAAAAGGAAGTGGAAATCTATCATAAGGAAAACGAGCGGCTGCAAAACGAATTGCAGCTGATGAAACAGGAACTGATAACGGCCGAAAAGGCCGCTCTATCGGCAAACAACAACAATACACATATCAATGAGCTGCTGCAACGCATCAAGGATATGGAGAAGCAGCAAATGCAGCTCAAAAGTGAGGCCAATGAGCTGAGGGACCAGAATGAACTGCTCGAGTTTCGCATACTCGAACTGGAGGATGATAAGGTGAAAAGAAAACGAAAAAAAAACAAAACAAAAACACAAAACCACAACTACAACACACTCAAAAGCCAGTTCCAAAAAGCGCTCAAAAGAGCAGCTCAAGTTTATGAATGAATTGAGTGTTAAAGAGCATGCAATATTTCTGTCTCTATGTGTGTGTGTGTGTGTGTGTGCTTGTGTGTATTGTTGATTTGTATGTGAGTTTGTGTCAGCTGCTTTAGCTGCTTGCTTCGTGCCTGTAACAATGGTTTAGTTTTGTTTGGCATCTTAGACAGTGCGGAAATTGTTTTGATTAACGGACAACGGTAAAATCGTATTAAAAATAAACTGAATCTATTTTTTTTTTACTGGAGCACAAACAATTTAACAATTATCAACAAAATCATCATTATTGTTATTATATTTGTGTTGTTCGATTGGTTTTTATATTGTTATAAACATAAGCAAGTGTAATTGTTAAGTGTCCATTAAGCCAAGTGCTGACCAAGTTTGGTTTGTGGCTATAACGAAATATTTGTGATCGATTGCCTTATATGTATGTAGTATCTATATATTTATGTATAACATATCTTATAAGTTTAGCTTCTTTATAAGTTTAAAGCCCACATCTTGTTTAATGTTTGCCAAAAAGGGAATTTGCCTAATCGCTGTTTTTGGCCAACATTTAAATTTGTTTTCGATTTGTTACTCATATAAGGACCTGATCTTAAGAAATGTGTCAAGTTTTGTCTTTGTTTATTGTATATTGTCTTAATATTACTCAGCCCCACACACACACACACACACACACACATACACCTTAATTTTTTGCTATTATTTGTATTCACTGTTTTTACTGTTACGTTTAATTTTTAGAGCCGAACGCCAAAGCTTCAAAGTCGTTCAGCTTGAAAATCTAATTCGTTCGCTTAATTGCAATAGTCAAAAGTAATTGCTGCATATTCATAGATTAAAATAATATATGTACATGTAGGCGGAGGCATGCCTGTAAAGTGAAAATAACTTAAGAAGCATCGTTAGTCAGTGGTGCATTAAGCGAATGCTAATCGCAACTAAAAACAATGCCTTAAGTGCACTATAACGGTAACAATAGAGGTTTGTGCTTGTATTATACATAGTTTCACCTGCATACTAAGGTGATTAGAGAAGCAAATATTTGCTACAAAGGAGCAGTCGCAGTTGTAGTTCTGTAACATAATAAAAAATATTTAAAGTTGATCACAAATAGTTTTGCATAAGTCTCCTTTGTCCATTAATCATTCTTAGCCTACAATTGGCTCAAAGCTGAAAGTAAAGCAGCTGCACAAACACAAACAAACTTTGAATGGATACTCAAACTAGACGCGACAATTGTACTCACATTTATATGAAACTAGAGACCCAGGTGTTCATTATAAGCTCCAAACACTCCTTTTAACACCACATGACTCATTCGCGTATATCAATCTATGAATGTTTTTCAAGATACAAAAAGCACTCACTGAAAAGCATTTGATTCGTTATAGTTCTAAGTCAAATGAATAATGTTCTTAATATCCGAATTGCAGTTCTTAGGCAATCCATAATATATGTTTTAACAACTTTAAATAATGTTGATTTATTCCATTAATGCAGATGGATGGCACATGTGAGGATCATTGTCAGCGTTTGGAAAATCTGTTGCGGAAGAGCGCTCAGCAATTAGAGGACAAGGATAAACGTTGTCTGCAACAGTTGCTGCTGTGCGTGCAACAGTTGGATCTAGATGCGATGGCCGAACAGGATAGCTGGCAGTCAGCGGTATGTGTACTGTGTTGAAAAATCTTATATTTGATTGTCAGTTAGTGAAATGATTTTTAAATCAACCTGATTTCAACTTTAATTGCAACAAATGAACACAATAAACCATTTATAAAAATAAATTAATACAAAAAACCGAAATTCAAGTTGCCTAACTTTGTTACTTTTTGCTCCGTTTGCAGACAAAACCGGAACCGAGGGCGAGACACAGTCGGATCGTAGCCACCGTACAGCCGTATAGTAATAGTGCCACGCCCAGTCTCCCAACAACGCCCTGCAAGCAACAACAGCGACCAGGCAGCAGCAGCAACAGCAGCAACGCCTGGCTCAACTGTAGCCTCAGCGAGAGTGGTGTCTTTGTCGAATGCGACACAACGGAAACGGAAACCTATCGTGAACCACATCCCCACCTGCAATACTATCAGGAACGACTCATCCAATTGGAGGGTAAGCTGCTTGTTTACGAGAGCAGCGGAGAGACGCAAGCAAAACATTTGGCAGAACGATTGCAACGCGAATTACAGCTAAATAAACAGGTCAAGGACCTGATCGAACGGGTGGAGCAGCTGGTGGAGCAGAACGCATTGTTGGATGAGGCCAAATGTGAGTTTGAGGAGGCTGAGAACGATACACGATTTCATCTGCAGCGCAACGAGGAGGAGCTGGAAATATTGCGACAACGTAACGTTGAATTGGAATTCAGCAAGGACGCATTGGGCGCCAAGTATCGTGATTGTCGTGCCGAGTGCTTGATATTGCGTGAGGATCTCTGTGCGGCGGAGACGCAACTGGAACATTTGCAGGCGGAGCGACTTCGTGCCAAGCAGCAGCTGGAAAGCTTGCGTCAATCGTTGCCACTTATTCTTATCTGCCGCTTGCTGGCCTTGGCCCGAGCAAGTAGTAATTGCAACATGGGCAATGAGCAATCCTCACCACGTACCGCAGCCCGTCCATGTTCAGGCGAGTGCTCAACGTCAACGAGTAAGACAAGAAAAAACAACAATACTGCCTTATCGGATCCAGCGGGAGATCGTGAGATATGCTATTTAAAGGAGGAGGTAAAGACTTTGCGTTGCACCATTAAGGAGCTCAACGCGCGACACTATGAGGCCATGGAAACGGCCGATGCGCATTGGGTTGATCTGGAGCGGGAGTACAAACAGCGCGAGGAGTCTTGCCACATGAAGGAGACCTGTTTGAAGCAGAAGATAAACAAGCTGCAGGACTGTTTGCGTGATGATTCGCGTGCCGCAGCAGAAAAGATACAGCAGCTGGAGGAGACAGAGCATGGTTTAAAGACGTGCCTTGTGCGCCTCACCAAAGAGCATCGCGATCTGATGGAACAGAGCAGAGCGTTGGAGTCGGAAATGGAAAATCGTGCGAAATCGGAGATTTTGGCCAGAGATCAAATGCAGCCACTATGCGAGGAGTTGGAGAATGAGAAGCGACGCAGTCAGGCATTGATTGATGATCTCAGTTTTGCTAAAAAGCTGCAGCAGAGCATGGAGGAGCAGCTTAAAGCGGAAACCGATTGTCTGCGTGTTCAAATCTATGAACTGAAGAAGGAATTAATGCACACTGAGGTAACGAACGGAGAGCTCAAAGAGGAGGTGGGCACGCTGGAGGCCAAGATCGCTGAGATGGAACAACAGTTGCGATCGTATGAGGAACGTGCCTGTTGCCTAGAAGATGAGCTTCGCACCAAAGATGAACTGTGCCAGAAACTTGAGCGCAAATTGGGTGTGTGTCCCGAAGGACATAGTCTGGCCGATGAGCTCTACGATACGCCGGAGAAGCGTGTCAAACGCGATGAGATCCAAAACCTGCAAGCGGCCAGTCAAGGCTTGGGTTGTGCTCTTAGAGATCTAGAGGTGGGCTTTAAACGGCTAATTTGCATAGTATTTGTAATTACCTTTTATTTCTTATTTGATTTATAGCGGCGGGAACGTGAGCTGCCCACACACAAGGACTTTCAGACCATAGCATGTAGTGTCAAACAGCTGGCGGACACCATACTCGCTGCAAAGAATCCACCGGTGAGTGACAATGCATGTTCGAACACCGAATGTCTGCCAACCATTTGTAGCAAGACCAATGAGAAGCAAGAGAGTAAGAAGGGTACTCCCAAGGGAGCAGGAACTCCTAAGAGTGAAGGAACGGGTGCAGCAGCTCCTAGGGGAGCAGGAACGCCTAGTGGCAGTCCTAGGACTTCGGGTGGTGGCGTCTTGGGCAGGGAACCCCAACAAATAGTTGATAGGTGCATTGGTCTTAGGTTAATGAGCAAGCAGCTCAAGCAGCAAATCTGTGGAATGCCCACAAAGTTGTGCCGTTTGGTTTACGGGCAAAAGTTGGAAGCGGCCATAATGGAAATAAAGCCAGTAATCGAAATACAGCCAGTGCAGAAAGTAAACCTCAAAAAATCACAGCAGGCCGAGCTGCGTTGCAAGCGTCGTCAATGCAAGAACTTCGTCAGTCGTCGCCTCTATCGCAGTCGCGTGCGACGCAGCGGGGCAAGCAATCGTTGCCATCTTAATAAACTAGAGTCTAGCAAATCGCAGACAAGTTTCCATTCGGCTATCACCTTACACACAGTGCACACGGATCGATCGCCTTTCAGTTCCCGTTCGCAGCATGTGCTGATCATCGATGAGAAATGGGACAAGAGGCAACTCAATAGCATGGTCCAAACGGATTCCATTAACTCGCAGTGTCAATTGGTGCAGGTGTCACCACAAATGTGCGATTCGCAATTACAGGCACAATGCAGTACACAGGAATGCGGCATTCAAGCGGAAAATATTGGCGTTGAGGTGCGTCTTCGCTTGCTTCCGGTACGGACGCGTGCATTCATAGAGTTGTTGCAGAAGTGCATTGTGGAGTTCGACAGTAGCACTATCAATAGCTGTGCCGTGGATGTATTTAGGGCACGGGTGTTGCAGCTTTGGGAAGGCAGCGAAGAATTTCGTGAGCATATTGAATTGCTGCAGGATTTGTGCACGGAAGACAAGCTGCGACCTTGTGAGAGCTACGATATCTTCGTTGCCGTTCTGGGCTGCGTACGTGCCTTGAAGTTTGCTATCAAACCGAATAACTCTCCGCTTTTGCACCAGCTGGAGGAGCGCATCAATGAGCGATTAATAAGCTTTCATAATAGTAAGGTTGAATCAGAGTTCTACTGCACCATCTACTATCCAGTGGAGCGTCGTAGTACCATAAAATTTGGCGATAAAAAGTAAAAGCACTTGACCCTCTTGTTGCTTATCCAAAATTGTCCAGAGTTAGTGCCAGCTCTCAGCTGGCGAGGCAAGTTTTTTTTTTTTTTTTGTGTGTTCAGATTTATAGATTTGTTTTGGGCTACATTTCAAAAGCCATTCCGTATCGTACAATTTTCAAAATTGTGTGTAAATAAAATAAAATATAAATAAAATGGAACAAAAATCCGGGGATCGTTATTTCGATTGCTTTAGTGAAAGTGAAGAAGATCTCAATGCTGTTGGCCACACCGAACGCCAATGCCAATACCAATGTTTGCCCAGCTATCCCGATGACCCTCTGAAAGTATGCGGTATATTGGAGCGTGCCGCCGCGAACGCTAAACTACTTCTAACTGGACTGGGCGTTCAAACTGAAAATTGTGCAAAAGAACAGCAGGAGCAGCAGCGATCCTGCAGACGCTTCTTTCCGGCTACATTAGAGTTATCTGCACGTCTGCACACGGATGCACAGTGCTTGATGTGTGGCGATCCCGTGACACTCAAACTGCCAATGGAGCTAAATCCGTATAGCGGTCAAGTCAACGTTAACGTTTTCCAGCCCAAGCCACTGATTGGTGTTGCTGGCAAGGGCATTGGTGCTGGCGACAGGCACGGCTGCTCATCCCTCTGCCCCAAAAAATCTGCGCAGCGGAGCGAAGGCGCCAGTAAAAATGGACGGCGAGTGCGATGGCCGGATGCATAGTGTGCGTGGAGAGGAGCACGTCTAGCCACAACCTCATGTGAATGTATCCTCTGAAAAAATGCTGTCAATGCTCAAGCTTAAATATGTTTTTGTTTTTCCTGTGCGGACATTAACATAATAATAAAAAACTTGAATGAATTCATATTCTACATAATTCGTTTAGTAAAATAACATTTAAGCACGCACGTTCATTGTACATCGTACATACAATCCTGCTCAGAGATCAGGGAACTTAACTGTGCGACAGAAATACCGATAATACTGAAACAACTTAAATCGAATTTCATTTTCAATGAATGCTGAATGAAAAAAACAAAATAAAAAGTTAGGTAGGCTGCGTTTCAGATGATGAGCCTGACAAATAAGTTTGTGTTTAGTTTATTTAAATTCTTTCAAAAGACAACATCACACATTAAAATTTTCATGTAAATTTTTGTAATAGTTGGAGTACACAAAAAAAAAACCATAGTCCATATAGCCATAATGGACAAGGACAAGAAAACACTTTGCGGCGCTGCCGGACGGTGCTCAAAACCAGATAAATGCACTTATTTGCGCAGTCAGCGCCAGCAACAAATCGAACAAAAATGCAATTCCGAACCGAAGACTCTCTACCGCATGCAAGACTTAAGGCGAAATTGCAGCGATGAGGATATCTTTCACGATTGCCTAAGCATAACCGACTCGGACTTTCCCAAAGAGGGACACAGCTTCAAGGGTCTCGTTAGCTGTCAGTCGGGTTCGAGCCACAAACCAAAATCAGCAGCTAGGGGCAGTCTTAACCCATCCATCAGCAGCAGCTTCAAAGATCCCGTGGCTGTCCGTGCCGCACTTACGCGTGCCAATAATATTACAGAAATGTTGCTCAAGAACTTTGAGACGTCCAATAAATCGCCTGACAAGAAGCCGTGCAGTGCGACCCTAGAGATAACGGCACGCCTTATACCGGACTCACATGCCACAAGGTCCAATATGCAATTACAGGGCAGGCCGGTAACCGTACAAATGCCTCTCAAGTTTGATCCGAATACAAGCCAATTGATCACATGTTCAACATCGCGGCACTTGAATGATGAACCAAAAACAGGTAGGAATGCCAACGATTTTGGCAGTCAACATCCTCAGCATCATCATCAAGATCATTGTCAACATGAACACCATGTTCATCATCATCATCATGATGTATGTGCAATGAATGGAGCTAGAAATGATGTATATAGTGGCATCTGCACTACGTCAGCGGAGTGCAAATGCAAGTCGCATATCTGTCCAGTTCCAATGCCAGTGCTAGTGCCAGTGCCAGTACTACTACCAGCTCCAGAGCCGGAGCCAAAACCGCAGCCAAAACCGGAGCCTAAGCCAAAGCCACCGGCAGCACCAGTGCCAGTACCGATTCCTATTCCCCCAGAACTTAAATCAGAGCCCGAACCAGACCCCAAACCAGAGCCCGAACCAGAGCCCGTACCAAAGACAAGTTCGCTGAAAGAGCCAGAATCATCCGAACAACTGGAGAAAGTTGTTGCAGTGTCAGATTTAGAGGATGCAAAAGAGAAACCAGTAAAGGAGGTAGAGGAGGTAGAGGAGCAACCCGGGCTCTCAACGAAAGCAGCGCCAGTAAAAAAATATTATTTAGTCCTGCCGCAGCACAAGGACTTTTCAAATTGTTCACCCTGCCGCTTTGTGCCAAGCCCGATCATGGATGAAGAGGGCAATGTGTTCTGTCCGGGCAGTTGTGGATGTTGTCAGTGCCCATGGAAGACTCGCTCCTTTGATGAGAACACGGAGCACATAAATGTGAAAGTCTGCCGTTGTGTACAGCGCGGCACTATCTTCTCAAGTTTTGAAGAGCGTGAAACATGCAGTCAGACATCCTATTTTGATTTTTGTCCATGCCGGGAGAAGGCTGAGGCCAAGTTTCTTGAACTGTTCGACTGCGAGATGTGGTCAGCGCCGGAACGAATGCGCGGGCGTCAGATAAACCTCTCTGAGATTAGAGAGCTGAAGACGCCACCGCCAAAAAAACACTACACCGTGTATCATTGAAACTCGAGCTTTACCTCGCCTCTTTGTCTGCTCTTGCTTAGTTCCTTGTCCAAATGGCCGTTTAACGACATTTATGTTCTTTATATTTTAGGA
Organism: Scaptomyza cyrtandrae; assembly: GCA_035044605.1. Lineage (NCBI taxonomy): Eukaryota > Metazoa > Arthropoda > Insecta > Diptera > Drosophilidae > Scaptomyza > Scaptomyza cyrtandrae. The sequence continues at coordinate 19,432,464 of JAWNNS010000640.1, forward strand.
ATAAAATTTTTACATCTTTAAGAACTACATCTAATCGTCTGTTTTTTCCCGTTCCTTACAGGTTGCCCAGCTCTAATGTATATGCAGGACGAGCGAAGCCATCCACAAATCAAAGATGACGCCTGCTCATCATCCATTAACAAAAATATGCAAACCAACCAATCCTATATGCTCCAAAAAAAAACGGACCCAAACAATAATGATGCCAACAATAAAAGAACATCCAATCAGTCATTGCAAACTGACAAACCGATAGATCCTACCAAAATCATGCAGACAAAAACATCTTTCCTACAAGACAAACGCTTCACTTCTGTGGTGGATCAAACTTCGCAAACGAACCTCAAAAAGGATATTTATGCACTAGGAAGCATACGTTATCCCACACAATTTACAAGCCCATTTGATGCTGAGAGTGTTCCAGCAAAATGCAATACTGTGGCGGATCAACCTTTGCAGACGAACCTCAAAAAGGATATTTATGCACTAGGAAGCATACGTTATCCCACACAATTTACAAGACCATTTGATGCTGAGAGTGTTCCAGCAAAATGCAATATTAATAAGTGTTCACAATCCAAATCTCAGCCGAGTATTCCGTCAAACACCGTCTTACAATCGACCGGCTTAAAAACTGCTCTTGATAAGTGTCATTCCATTAAGTCGGTGCCAAACGTTTCAGTGCTATCTGACAAAAGTGAGCCCAAAGATACGTGCAACGTGACTTACTTAACAGCTCCCAGTTGCCATAAAGCTCAGAGCACCTCTACGCATCCAGTTGCGGAACAATCTTCCAACTGTCCAACAAACTTTTACAGCTTAAATCCGAGCGTTAATATTTCTGCCGGCGCAGACTCTAAGGCAAGCTGTGCTATTGCACAGAGCCGCATAGCGCAGGCAGGTGTGCCAATCTCCTCACATTATTTTAACTTAGACTCTGATGGTAGTGCAAACATAAAGGATAAGACCGTAACATCTTATTGCTTGAAGTCTGACAAATGTATTTCCACCAATGAAGCAAACAGCGAGGCTTTGCGTACTACATTCAAAGATATGTGCACATCTACGCATGCAGTTCCGGAACAATCTTTCAACAATCCCACAATCTTTAACAGCTTAGATCCGAGCGATAATGCCTCTGCCGGCCTAGGCTCCTCACGATATTATGCCTTAAGCACGGGTGGTACTGCAAACACCAAGGATAAGATCACATCATATTATAGCGTGGAAACAGCTAAGCCCAACGAAGTAAAAAGCGAGGCTTTGCGTAGTGTATACAAAGATATTTGCACTTTAGAACAGAATTCGTTGCAACCAAAAATGTTGTACCCGAATAAGCAGACGCCACATCTCGTTGAGGATCGATACAAATCCTGTCGCTCTGAAACCACCAATTATTTTGATGCGGATAAAAGTACTATAGCGACATCAATTAAAAGTTGTGGAGCATATGATAGTGAAGAGTCTGATGCTGGTGGGCTAAGTCCCTCCAAGAAAAATTCTTTCGGCTGTGCGGATAAAACGTCATCGCGTTCACAGTCAGTGATGGCCAAAGTAACTTGTCTATGCTCGCCCGAAGAGAAGGCTAAGCTGGGAATGCTAGGGTGCGGAGTAAGTGAAGGTCCGCCGTTTGTGAGAGTCAAGGAGAGTTCTATGTCTTGTTGCATTGTGCCAACTAATCCCATTTTGGACAGCAAGAATGACGAATTCAGCGATTGCAGATCAACATCTGACACAGAAGGTCAAGACGGCAATACTGATCGGGTAATCTGGTTCAGATCAGCGGTCAGCACGGATTTCATACCTGAACCAGTTGCGCACACTTTTCCAAAAGGTCGAGACGTTGAAGATGGTCAGGATAGCAACTACAAATCCGCGAACAGCAAGGATTTCGACATGCAACACTCGCCATCTTTAACAGTTGACTACAAATCCATGGAAAGCTATTGCGGCAAGCAGTTAGCAACGGCCCCAACGGAATATCAATCAGCGCAATCACAATCTATTTTCAAAAATAGCGTGTCTATGAAGATCTGTCCTCTCGAAGCTGAATCCGTAGGTGTCGTCATGGACTGCGATAATCGTAACTGTTTCATGGAAGTTCCCGTGATGCAACAACCTGAGCTACAGCCAGTGGTTGAAATGACTTGCGATAATAATTATGATGATTGCCCTGCGAACACCGCTAATTACTGCCAATCAGAAAATGCAGAGACCAATTATAACAGCTGCCACTCAGATAGTTGCATACCACTCACACCGAAGGAACGCATTGTAGCTATGTTGGACACACTGACTAATACCAAGAATAAAGGCCAGGATTGCACTGCCAATATACAGCAACTGTTTCGAGAACTAACCATGTTGTTGCGTGATGGAGATAATAAAGAGGATAAAAAGCTAACGCCCTTAACATACGAAGAATGCATGGAGACGGTAGCGACAGGCCAAAATACAACTAAAGCACAGTCAAATCCCCAACCCAAAATTAAGGAGCAGAAGGAAAACACAGAGTGCTTGGATCAATTGGAAAAGTACTTAGATAAGTGTTTTCCATTAAAAAAGAGTCGAGCACCGCTGCCAGAAATTGTTGCATTTGAACGCGATCCGAACTTTGACCCTTATGCCAAGCCGACGGATCCAGATATCGATGGACCTTCTAAAAAGTCCGATTTATTTTTCGATAACATATCCGATTATTATCATTCGTGCTCAAAATCACTGGATACAAAATATTTATCACCTGAGAACAGCGTCAAAGGTGAAACTAAAGCTAAAGACAAAACATTATCGCAGCTGGCTGAATCTGAGATAGACATCGAGTGTTCCGCTTTAGCCGAATCAAAACAGCGGAAAAAAAAATCCGAGCGTGACAGTACTCGTGCCATCGAAAAGTCGGAGTTCCGTTGTGAAAGTAGTGAGCATGATGAGTTGGGTCCGCTTACGGATAGGGAGCGTCTCCTATGCGAATATATAATGCGTCGTATGAATACAATGTGTGAGGGAGAGGAGGAAGACTTTGAGGAGCAGAAATGCGATAAGGGTCGCTGTCCGTCGACTAAATCCTGCCTGTGTTGTCATTGTAAAGCAATCGTTTGCGATAATCAGTGCAAGACTGTGACAAAGACACTGGATGCAGTCCGCTACGATCCCGTTGCCGAAACAGTAAGTCAATAGTGGTTTCTTAAGTACACAGAATTATTTTCTAAAATATATCTTATGTTAAATAGAAATTTTTTATTGACTCCATAATTTGCGATATGCATGCAATGGATCATGTAATGACAAAACATCAACTAAAGCCCAAGGTAAGTTTTTGTAACCGCATTATTTTTTCTATTTTAACATTATACTGACAGCGCCCGATGCTATCGCCCTGCATGGGCAACGGACCGGGTGAAAGCTTTCCGGTGACCATTACCGATGTCAGCAGCTTGGGCTGTCGAGCGCTCTACGTGCGCTGGCAATTGGAGGACTGCACCGCCATTGGTGGCTATGAGGTAAGCTTACACTAATTAATTATTTGCCATTGATTAATACATTTCTTCGTCATTTTTTTTTTAGATTTATGTGGATGGTTATTTGACGAACCGATTTTATAATTATCGCCACGAGGCTGGCGTTGTGGCCAATGTGGATGTGACAACGGGTCATCAAGTTATTCTGCGCGCCCAGGCGGTGGGCCAAGAGTTTGGCGGCGATGAACCTAGCTGTGGCACAATTTCGCACCCCCATCCAGAGATGCTGGTTGGTTCCAGACGTCCGTGGAAGCCCAGTGTCTTTTATTATGAACCCTAAATGCGGGTGCTAGTCAAAAGTTTAACAAACGAGATATGTCCGTTCCCATATTCCCACTCGTTGGTAATGTCCCTTAACCTTTTTGTGTGTATTGATTCATTGGTAAATCATAAGGAATCCAAAGTGTTCCAGCAAAGCACTCTATATGAATTTCAAGTGTGTCACAAATGTGCCTTAAAATTTTAATCGTTGCACATGTTATGCGATTTTAACGCGTTATATATAAATATATATATATATATATGTATTTGAATCTGTTATACTATGAAATCAAAATTAGAGATGGGCAACTCAAACAAATTGTCAAAAAAGAAAATTGTTCACGTTTTGAAATAATAGAACAAGTTCTGCATTCAACATTTTTTTTTTAATATCTTAATCGATGTTCAGTCTCATTTGTACTATAGTACTTTCTGTTGTGAAGTCACAATCACGTAATGCATCATTATCATAATCACACTATTTTTAATGAATTGCATTGGAAAAAAGCTAGAGCTGCTTTAAAACACTATAAATTAAAGGTATCACAAGAAATTACACAAAACCAGTGTTGAACAGTTACAAACACATATGCCTAGAAGGAACAAAAGTCAATCACAAGTCGCAAGACTGTTAAATGTTATCACAATCAGAATAAGCATCTATATCATATTTTATCACAGGAGAACAGCAAATATATATTTTATATATACTCGTAAACATATTTACATATAAATTGATTGAGCTAGTGGTGAAATACAAAGCTAATGACCCGAAATACTCATGAAAATAATTTTACTGTAAAGTCTCGTCGCCCATCTCTAAATTATAGTTAGTCTGCCGTTTTAGGCAAGCAATACTGTTGCATGTTATAAATAACAGTTGTTCTAATATTAGATTACTTACCACCTGGAACGTAGCAATTGTGGACCAAGGTTCATGTTTGAATATACGTAGTTTTTACACACTTATTTAATGCGCATTATTTTTACTGTGAAATATACAATAAAATTAACATTAAATGCATGAAATGCATGATGTTCTCGATGCTCTGCTATGGACAGGGTTAAACATATGTTTGTTTGTATGTGGTATGTAGTAAGTATGTCATCTAATACTAGGCGTAGTTTGTTGTAATGGAACTGAGACTTAAAAATTAACGACGCAGACACGGTTCGCAGGTGCCGGGTAGCACAAACGACGGATGGCACTCGGGGCACTTGGGATTCTCGCCAAACCATCTTATTTTCGCTGAATTGCTGGATGAGCTTCCATTGGAGCTGGAACTGCTGCTGCTTGATCGACGCTCGGGTATCTTTAGTTGAAAGGAGTTGTAAAGATCCCCTGCCGCACTTGAGCCAGGTGCATATCCAGTACGTCCAATTGTTTCTAGAGGAAAAGCATACTCCGGTATGAGTAACTGTTTGCGTAACTGTGTAATGTCCGTTGAATGTGAACCGGAACTGGAGATGGTGCTTCTGCTGATCACATCGGAGCGACGTTGTGCCTTCTCAGTGCCCACTGGTAGTTCATTTGGCTTGATAGATCTCAAGGTGGGCAGCCTCTTGTTGTTCACAGCTGCTCCACTATGGGTGGCTATATCATTCAGCTTGGTGTTAAAGTTATCTGGTTTACTGCCATAGTTGAACTTTGTGTCGGGATATTCGCGTCCATCCACTCCGATGGGCGGATCAAGTTTAGGTGGCTCCAGACCATTGGCAGGCACCTTCCACTCGTAGTAAATGGGTGGACCCTGTGTGGTGGCTATATCATGTGGCACAAAGTCCACAAACGGAGGCAGCAGATCATTGAAAGGCAGCTCCGCTTTCGATTGTACTTTGGGAGGTGCTGTGGTTGTGGTAATGGCCAGACGGAAACTCTGTGCTGGCGTTGGAGTACGATTTTCGGTTTTGGGTACAACGGGAGCAGGCCTAAAGTTGGTGCTAGCTGTCGTGGCTAAGGTGGAGTAGGAGAAAGGTAGTCCAGCGAATGTGGTGGGTCGACTCAACGGTCGTGCTGTTGTGCTGGGTCCAACAGCTCCAGCTACCACTGGCGTAAACCGCAACTGAGTTGGGGCGGTGCTAAAGGGTGCTGCTGAGGAGGTTCGCAAGGTTTTCGTTGGCTGCTGTTGTTGCTGCTCATCATCCTGATTGTAAATCGGATACATAAAAGGTGGCTCATAGATTTTCGATGGTGCCTTGACAAACTTAACCAATTTGGTGGTAGTATTTTTGATCTGTGAGGCAGGTAGTTCAGCCGAATTAAAGTCTGCAGAGGTATTGTAGCGTGTGCTGTGACTGGTGCCCAAGTCATCTGTGTCCGATTCACTGATGCGTTGATGTAGTGCCTCCGTCCGCTTAACAACCACAGGTGCAACAAAGGCAGGTCTGCGAGTTGTGGTTGTTGTGGTAGTGCTACTGCGAGTAGTGGTAGTGGTCCTGCGGGTTGTGGCAATGCTACTACTGCTTTTTATTTTAGGTCTGGCAGTGCTGCTGATCAGCTCAATCTGTGGCTCATAGGCCGGAGGTAGAATCGTACGACTGGGTGGTGGTGGTATACGCCAGCGGGTTTGACCACTCTGTGCCAACTGGGTGTCAAATTTGACAGCAGTTTTGGTGGAATCATCGCGTATTTGATTTTGACTGGGCGTCAATTGCTGCAGGTTTGAATCGAGTTAGTGAAGTGTTTATCAATATTTGTAATCACTTACCTTATTGTATTGGTTCCTAAAGGACTCGCCGGAATAGTCGGGCGCATAGGGACGATCCAACAGATCGGGACGTGGTGTACGCAAACTGTTTTCCTCGTCGTTAACAAAGGGTTTGTCACGCTGACCTGCAGTTCAGTTTAGGGCAAATTGTTTATTGGCTCAGTTTTTAATAAGGATTCTTTAAGGGAAAAACTCCACTTTTTGTCTGAATATAATGCCATAAATACTATTATATTATTATGATTTTTAAATATAGACTTATACATACTTTAAAGTCAATTTTACTGCATTCCACTTACCAATTAGAAGATTGGCTGCATAATTGCTCTCAGCCTTGGAACAGTTGACCATGTACCAATGATCGCAGATGAGCATACGCTGTTGAAAGAGCGTGGTATTGGGACAGGTGTAGGTAAACTGACGGCCTAGACCATCGCACATATGGTACACCTAAGCGAAAGGGATGATAAAAAAACTTAAGCAACACATTTTAGATTGGGTAAGATAACGATGCTCACCTGACAGCCCGTCTCCACGTCTGCATAGTAGCCCGCTGGACGTCCTGTGCAAGAGAAGGAAGTTTTCGCAATGGCGTTTTGGCACTGAGAAATATAGTATATACAAGTAAAGAAATAGACAGAGATTAGAGATATGAACATGTGTGGTAACTATGAGAATTGCTTGGGGCGCATTCCCAAGCCCAAAGCGATTAGTGTAGCTAAACAAATGATACGAGTACCCGATGCTGCTGCTGATCAAGATCTATGAGTACTCGAACTGAGTACTCGTGCCAAGACAGCTGGTATGTTGATGTCAGCTCTGGTCCAGCAGTTGATGAATTGAAGTGATGTCATAACTTGGCACATGGTGCCACGGCTGCTTGCAACAGACGAGCGACCTGCTGCTGTGTGAAATGTCAACTTTGTTGTATGTACTCATGTTTTCATGTGTTTTTTTTTTTCTCTTTCTCTCTTGTTGATGTTATTCATTTGTTCATTTTTATGTTTAATTATATAGAAAAAGTCTTATGTGGCTCCCGCTCACTGCCAGTCACAAATTATAGCCCAATGACTTATCGAAATCTGCCACTGTGCCTTCTCTCTACATAACAACGTGTGAATATGCGAAGAAGCTTCCGTGCCCGCCTCAATCCCTGCCTTCGCCTTCCTGCTGCTTACCGAGTCCGTGAAAAACTATTTCCCACCGGCAGCTACAACACAAAATAGCAAAGCACAGCCCTACAACCTCTTACAGCTTAGAGCAAAACTTATATAATAACTAATAGCTTATAAGAAAAAAAAAAAGAAAAAAACTATTAGGAAAAATATATACATTTACTGGACAACAGATGTTTTTTGCTTGAATTAAATTGTACGTTCGCTTTTTGCTGCTGAACCCTTCAAATTCCTGAGTTAACTTTTTACACTTAATTTCAAAGCTGGTCACACAAAAGTTTGACTAATCAAAAGATGCTAAAAATATATTGTGGCATTTTGGGATTTCAGTAAAATCTTTTACGTGTTGACATCTTTAATTTGGTGTTTTATGACGTGGCGCAAATCGAAATTTATAATGTGAACTAATTTTGTTGTCTTAAATACCCTGTATACCAGAAGAAAGGCATTAGTTTGATAGATGATAAGACTTTTTAAAATATCTTATGACAAGCATTGAACATGAAGTACTTTTAAATAATCTTTAAGCAAACATAAAAAATCGTAAGAGTAGCCAAATCATTTATATGTTAATGAATGTCATGTTACCAGCAAAAAGGTATTTCTTTTGGTTTTTTGAAAATATTTTTCAACCTTTGAAAAACAATTTATGATAACTTCAAGAAAATCCAATACCAATACGCAGTAAAACACAGCTATTGGGACGACATGATTTGAAGGCATAGACTTTTATTTAAACAACTATCTGTACAGGGTATTTAGTTGCTTATCACTCAAATCTGGAGCACTCATATTTGTCGCTTTATAACACCTCCCATCACTTTTACACTGTCGCTTGTTTGGATACGTTTCCCGTGAGCTTATAAGGTGTTGTGATTAGCAATCATTTAACGTTGCTGTGGGCTCAAATTATTTTGCATTTGCCATCTATGGGTATAGACATTGTTTATAGGCAGCAGCAATTCTCTGGATGCTGAGCTGTTGAAGAGCTGTCGAGCAATTTGGAATGCCAAATGGATGACTAACCAAATAGTACTTGACTTGCGGCTTATTTAAGTAATTTAATCGCACGCTGTGAATAGTTGTTGCTAATTTCATAGTTAATAGCATTTCATTTGCTGCTGTTGATGTTTAAAACAATTTTTTAAAAAGCGTAAACAGCTTGAAATAAAAATGTTGTTAAAGTTTTTAAGCAATTGCACAACATCATAACTTAAACTTTAACGTTAACGTTAACGTTAACTTCAACTTCATCTTCATTTCCAACAAACTTTTTTTATTCAACGTATTTTGTTCCATTTTTTGGTGTCGACTTTTTTTTTTTCTTTTTTAACTTCTTTTGCAGCAAAAGTGTCAGTAAAAAGGTCACTTGGTCAGCGGCTGCGTCAACGTCTTTGTTTTAATATGCTTGAAGACCTTTGCCGTTGCTTTATTTTGTTGTTGTTGTTGTTTAACTGTTGTTGTTGGTGCTTTGGCATGTGTGTGAATAAAGAGCTAGGTAGCAGTAGTAGGTGCACTCACATAGACAGCCTTAGAATAAATTAAAAATGAAACAAAGCGTAAAGAGCCCAAAATTACAACATTTTCCGCCGTTGCTCAAAAGCACTTGGGAAGTGACGCCGAACAAAAAACTAGACGAAGAAGCTGAAGACACAAACTCTGCTAGCTTTTAGCTTGGGGGCGTAACGTCCACGTGATCGTGGGGAGTGAAAACATTTTGCAAAATGATAAACACTCAATCTTTAATGGCTTAATGTGCGAGCAAATGTTGCGTAGGGAAAAGGGTAAATAAGATTAATTATCGTAAAATTTGCAAATAAAAAAAAGAGCAAAAAAGCAAAATATATCTTCGATACAAAATTATCTAATTAGCTTTTTGATATTAAGTCGAGTTAAAGTAAGTTAACTAAGTTGCTTTTATGTAATTTCAAGTCAAGCTATTAATCTGTATATACTATATACCATAAAGCTTTCTTTGAAAAGACAGATATCTTGATTTTCTAATTTATACAGAGGAAGCAAAAAGATAACCTGTTGTCACGAAATATGTTAAATAAATAATGTTATGGAGGCATCTCCCACTTGTCAATATGGATGTTCTTAATCAACATCAAAACTAAATAAAAGAATAATTAATTCAATTTATAAAGTTAGAGTTTTACATTTTTCAAAACTGATCTTAAAAACGTGAAGAATAAATTTTTTGTATATATATATATTGTGACATTAAATCATAATAATAATTTTCATGATCGCCGTTGTAACTAATATTAAAATTTAAGTCATTAAATCTATGAAAAAGTTAATGGTCCCAGCAATATTTTATTATTATAGTTTTATAATTGACTTTCAAACGATGAAAAACAAAACAATAAGAGATTAAAGTGGCATAAACAAACATTAATTATAAATTTATGTTACATGGTAATTTGTTAATATGTATGTTAACATTTTTCTATAAATATATTATGAGCCATCAAAATTAGTATTACTCGGGTGCTAATCGACATTAAGTAAATAAAAAGCTAATGTATTTGGATGATGATTATTTACGAGACATGGACTTGTTAATTAACATTTTCTATCGCTATTACATTGTTTAAATACTTCAGTAAACTGAAATGCTTATGAAATCCAAAGAAATGCATTGTAATCATGTAAATATTTTGAAACATTAATATATTATTTAAACAATTGATTATTGGTATCTCTGGCACGATAATAAGCACTTGCACCTAACTAAAAATTAAAGTTTTATGTATGCAATCTAAGAAATGTTTGTATAATTCCAATCGAAACAATTTGCATTTGAATGATCACGTGTCCGAACATCAGCTGCTAACTACTACGGCGCGTGCATATCTTAAAGATTCTGTTGTGGAGATATATTTTTTTGGTAGGTGGCATAAGCCAAAACTTACCTCACTGGCCAGAAATAGCGTAAAGCAGAATACTGTGATTGCCAACAGTTGAAAATCTTTAAAATTTGATGTCATTTTCGTCATTTCGTTGTCACCTTTATTTTGATTTTGTTTCTTTTTTTTGTCGTCTCCAATTGCCCAATCGATCGAGGGACTTAATTGTCGTTTTGTTGGCTGAAAGTGATAAATAAATATTTAATATGAGTGAGTACAAGCGTTGGAAAGTGTGTCTTTAAATACTAGTTAACTCCAACATTATGTTACAAAAATATATATAAGTCTTATTGTGTCTAATTTTGATTTACTTTAGATGCGCGTAACAACTTTCTTCAACAGTTTTGTAACAATGCCCAAACACTGAGCTTTTGCCATTGCGTTCCATGGTGAAAACAATTTTCGATTTAAGGTTCGTAATTAAATGTAATTTAGCAAACATTTGCAGTCATTTTTTTTTTGTTTTTGTTTTTTTCTCTCTTCTTTTTCGTTTGCCAAACAATCGGCATAAATTGTTGCCATTTTATGGCTGGCAGAATTGGCAACGCATTTGAAGCTGCCTCTGCCACTGCCTCGACCTCCACCTACAATTCAATTTGCAACCTTGCAGCTTCTACACAACATACAACAAGCAACACACCAACACACACACACTCATATATTATGTGTGTGATTTTTAATCGTGCTTGTTGGTTTCGCATCTGAAATGCAGTTTGTTGCTGCTTTCCAAGCTTTCCAAATATGCCAAATTGAACTTTGAACTATTTAACGATATTTACTTGCTTTCCTTGAAGCTAACTAAATCGAAGCATTTAAAACCAATCAAGTTGTTGTTATTTTAAAGCAATAAAAAAAAAAACAACTATAAATCGTCTTGAAAACATTTGCGTTTAGAGATCTTGATCTTGATATTTTCACAAGCTCAGTTGAATAATTTGAAAACATTAAATTTCGTTGATAACTTTAGTAATTAAAGCCATGGACAAATTGAGATGAACTAGATTTTTTTTTCAACTTACTGGTAAACTATTTTCAATATGAAACCAAATTATTTTATGAAATTTGTAAAGTTTTCATATTTCTAGTTTTTAAGTGATAAAATTATTTGAAATTAATTAATATCTTTCAATTTTCGCTTAATTATTCTACGAGTATTCATAATTCACCCCATGAACCTTTTAAAATTCAATTAAGATTTTTGATTTTGTGAACTAAACAAGATTCCTTGACTTTTTTTTTCAAATCAAGATCACGACACTCGAAGCATTTATAAGCAAGTATTTTTCAACTAACGAAACAATTCAATTTCGATTTGAGGTTTTATTTATTTTTTATTTTATTTATTTTATTTTTATTATTTTTCAACTAAAGAAACAATTCAATTTCGATTTGAGGTTTTATTTATTTTTTCAATTTTTCAATGATCTATTAACAAGATCATTTTGTGCGTTTTTGAAGCTACAGCATCTACAATAACAAATGTTAAGGCAAGTACAAAATTTGCGGTCCATTTGGTTTGAATTTTTTGGTATTTTCCTTGTCTTGACCTTTTTGACAACAACAGCAATAATAACAACAACAACAAGCCACAAATATTTGCAACTTTATCCTCAGCTCGTGATGCTGGTTTCGTTTTTTATTGCAGCTTTGTGCCTGGCAGCATAACAAGAAAAAAAAAAAACAAACAAACAAAAAAACAACTACCCAAATTCAAAGCCTATTTGACATTTTTGCCAACAATTTCCATAGAAAGAGCATTTGCGAACCCGAAGATGTTTAAAAGCTGCTGCTGCTGCTGCTGCTGCAACAACAACAACAAAAACAATTATGCCAATTAGCTGGCATTACAGGTTGATTACGACTGTGGGCATCATTTTGTTTCTAATTGTTCGAAGGAAGTTATTAACTTACGAACAGTTGTTGTAAATGGACAGAACGATCAGCGAACATTGTTTATGGCTCACCTTCGTCTTAAAGTTGACAAACAAATTGCAGCGTTGATCGTAGGTGGGGTTCAAAATGGCATTCCATGTGGTCTTTGTAAGATACTGTTAAGTCTTTTTCGAATCGTTTGCTACACACGCTGATCACACGGATCGCTGATCGTATATCGTAGATCGCAGAACGCAGATCGCAGATCGAGTGATCTTTGTAAAGATCAAATGTCAGTTGCAAGTAGATGGAAACGTTAAACAAAGTCAAGAGCACACGCGCCAAATTTAATTCAATCACGTTCAATCGATGCGATCCACATAGATCCAAAGATTCAACTCTGGCATAAATTGAATATGTATTTATTATGCCATACCATAAACACTTAATGCCTATCGACGATGCACAATCCGCCGTTGCATTTGCAAATTGCACTTCAAACGACGCGCGTCAATATTTTTATTTTTTGTATTTTTTTATTTTTGTTCGCCGCTACTTCTTCTTGTGGTATCTCAATCGCTGCATAAACGTATCTGTATCTTAGTATCACACGTTTGTGTTTGTATTTTAAGCGCTACGTCAACCGCATCAAACGACGTCTCGCACAGAACTGATGCCTGCCAATGCATTCAGCTTGGTTTAAAATTCACATTAGGCCGCTAGCAAAATTCCGCCCGCTAGACGCAGCACAAAAGAAGCGCCAAACGATCGTCGTCAACGCGAACGCACAGTGGGACGAAGTTGTACAACATTTGTTTGGAATGTTTGTTTACTTTTTAGGTTTAAGCACTTTATAGATATCAATATGTCATCTTAAAACATTTTGGAAAGCTCTTTAGCATTTCCATATATATATATATTTTACGTACACATAACATAACATATAGATTATGTTTCCAAAAACGATACTTATTTAAAAAACTGTGTTAAATATTCTGTTAGATATGGAAAATGTCTTTTAATTTTTATATATCAGCAAGAAAGATTACCACTATAAAGCAATCCTTTTAAATTTGAAAATTGAAAATATGTGACATATACTTATATTCACAAGTTTATATTTGACTTAAGTCTAACCAACTTAATTTTAAAATATATTTGTAGCAACGTATGATAAATATTTAGCCACTGTGCGGTAAAAATCTTCGTTAATAGCCGAAGGCGAAGCTGCTGCAAAGATCGTCTCTAAGTGTAGCCAATGTGGGCAGCACAGTTAGTTACGAAGCAGCCCGAGTCTCAGACTCATCGTAGCTAAAGCTGGCACTCGTGTTACATCGCAAAGAGTTTGGGCAGGCAACAAAGCGTTAACATTACAGCTACAATTTCATTTTCATTTTCATTTTCGTTTTGCATTTTCATTTGCAATGTACACAGTTTGGAGATTTGGGTTATTAGTGTCGGGTATGCCACCGTTTAGGCGGGGAGACCCTTCACCAAATGCCAAACACCACTCAACTGTGTGTGTTTATTTGTCTAATTTATTGGATCGCCAAAACAGTTGGCTAAATAGAGCAATCGCGAAGATCAGCAACAACAGCAATGGCAGCAGAATTGCTTGAGATCTGAGTTAGATTTGGCGAGGGATTACGAAAGTAAGCGACTACGTAGTACTTGACTAGTATTTGCTACAATCAAACGTTTTGAGCGTTGGCGTCGACGTCAACAAAACAACAGTAATAGCAATAGCGACAGCATCGGCATCGTATTCAGTTTTCAGTGAGTTTTGTAAGATGAGATTTCCATTTTCAATTCATGCCGTTTATTTACTTGTTGTGCCGCCTTTCAAAGCCCTTTGTCGTGCAGCGATAAAAAAAACAAAAACAAAAAAAACAACACAAAACTCAACTGAGAAACTGAGAACTGCATTGGGCTAATGCTATATAGTTGAACAGGGGGATGGGCGCTTGGATCAAGCGTTTGGTTGTGTGTTGCCTCATTGCATTTCTAGGTTCATATATTCATATGCAGCAGCAGCAACAGCAACGGTGTTTATTATTTGGTTTTTTGTGGTCGGGTCGTGACTCTGCGGCTGGGCAGGAAGTTGAAGTACGCTGCAATTGCTGTCACTGTTGCAGGGGTAAAACAATCAAAAGATTAACAACAGAAAGCCATATTCAAAATGTTGTCGAAAAAAACTCGAAACAATTCAATGAAAACTGAAATAAATGCGTGTTGTTTTCGTATATTTGTTTTTTTTTTTGGATTTTTTTTTGTGGATACAATAGGTACAACTGTACGTATACACAACATGGAATTTTGTGACGTTCAAGCTGAGTAAAATTCAAATGTAATTAACTGTAATAAACTCTTTAAACATTGGGTGGTTGTGTTGTTTGCTTGTTTTTCTGTGAGCGTTGCTGAAATTCGGTCAAAATACGGCTACGCGGTATTTCCGTTTCCACACGACTGCCAGCGATATCAATGTCATTGTCATTCTTATCAAAAAAGATGTCAATAATGATGCGAACGCCTGTTTGATAAATGGGCAAAATGCTAAGAAACTCATGAAACGAGAAGCGAAAACGATTTCTTAACTAACCATGTTTGGTGCGTCTTATGGTTGTCTTGCTCTCATATGATTTTGCATATGATTCACCATTTTCTGCACCCTCGCCCAACGATTGTCGCAACGAAGTTTGATCTTCCGATGTGGTCATGCGAAAATTATCCGCTTCGTTATTGTGTAGACAGCTGGAGAGGTTGAGGTTGAAATAGTATATACACAAAACATGAAAAGATATGTTTTTCATATCCTACTTGCTGCTAATGCTGGCTTCGCAGCATTCCTGATCCTTTGATGCCAATGTCTGCTCCATTTGTGCACTCTTAGCATTCTCACTGAAATAGATGGACTTTGCCACTTCCAATTCGTGATTCTTTTGTGTGGCAAAATTGTAGAGATTTATCATATCACGCACACGTATGGGCGTCTCCTCCTGCACTGAATGGGAGACATTCGATTGAAGGCTGGAGTTTTCATCCTCGTAGCTTAGATCGCAGCTAGTGCCAGCCTTTGTGTCGTTGATACTCATTATTAAATGACTATTGTTATTATTATTATTATTATTGTTAAATACAAATATGAGAGAATTTTATTTATATATTTTTGCAAAATTTTCTTTTCAAATGGGATAACCAAAACACCTACAACAAAATTAAGTTTGTGATTGAAAGCAATGTACAAACTTTTTCACAATATACTTAATGCTCAACGGTTGCTGCGTTTATACAATAAGAACAACAACAACAACACGTAAGTGACATAGAATATTTTAAAGTTGATACCAAATGATTGTATTTTAAAAACTCTACCTTCGTTGAAGGTCATATGTTAATATAAAATTAATTATATAACTTACTCGTACGCTCGCAGATGCCTTCTAATATGTCTGTTACATAGTTAGCCTGGGTTTTAACAAATTAAATATCAGTCAGTAAGAAGCTGCATGTTCAAACAAAACACAAGAAAAATTCCATTGTAATACTATGTAGCTTGTAATATATCGTATGTAGAGTCATACATTTGTTTTTTCTTTTTTTAGTGGCATACATCTTCAGTTCGTTAGCAATTACAAACAATAAACAAATGTTAATGTAATTCATTTTTGAATTGAATTTACAGCTCGCTCGACCTTCGCAGTGGCAATCGAAATGATCGAAAAACCAAAAAGAAAAAAACAAAAAAACGAAATCGAACCTCATCGACTTTCGGTGGTTATTAGTGAAATTCGAAACGTATAGTGAATGCCACATAATGTTGAATTGTCTTAGCGCGGATTAAGTGGAACTTGGAAGGCGTTGTATTCATAAATAGTTATAAGATACACGTGTATGTACTCTTGTACGATTTAATATGTTTTTGAAATTGGGTGAGCAATGACTTGCAGCAGCGGCAACAGCAGCAGCAGCAGCAGCAACCATATGTATCATCGTTATGATTATCAGCATCATCATTATCGAAAATCAGCAATAGCCCCACAATCAGCTACAGCATCAGCTCCATTTGGCACACGCTTCAAAAGAAGAAAAGCCGCTGTTAAGGTCAATCAGTAATTGCATGCGACATGTGACGATTTAGTTATGGACAGCATCAGATTCAAAATTGCGATGTAATTTACTTGAGCCAAGCCAAGGATACACATTTGAACGTAAGTCAACGTTAATGACTCTTTTCAGAAAAATGTAACTTTCATCAAATTGTTGTTGACCATAAATATAACGAAATGTTTGCCACATTTATTTTTTTGAAGTATTTTTAAAATTCTTTTTCGTCTTACCCAAATTTTATATATGTTGCACAACAGTCTCTAAGAAATCATCTGAATGCCAAATATGCTTTTCGTTTTCAGTTTTTACATATCACGATTTTGCTCTGCACTTGTTTGTGGCGCATCTTTTGGCAATTAGCGGCGATGTCAACGGGTTCAATGGAAATCAAGAGAAGGTGTGGGGCCTACAGTTAAAAACAATTCGAGTACGATTACCGTGTAGACGACGAGTACTCAGTGGAAACAGAATGCTACTCCCCTAAGTAATTCGTATATACCACATACCAAAAGGTGTGTCATCGACATCTCTCAGTTTTTCTAGTTGTTGTTGCTCTCACACGGAGAGGGCGGGCGATTAGGGGGCGACAAAGGCGTGTGATTCGATTGAAGGCCACACAACAAGAGTAATAACAATAACAACATAACACAAGAGTTCTCTAAGAGAGTATGCTTAACTTGTGGATGCTCTGTCAACCAAACAAAAAGTTTAGCACATTCATCCGGTTTTTAAGGGATTTTTTGGGACAAGCCTTAGATTTCCTCGATCAGAAATGGCTATAATTTGACTTGATTATGGATAAATAGATAAACCATCAGATAAGAAAGAATGAGAATTTCGGATTTGATATGTGTAGAATACGACATAATATTCCCCTTCTTTGTCACTTGTTCATTTGTTCTTTGCTTTATAAGAATTACAGAGTATTCGGAAGAATAACAATTTTTGCTTGCCATTTATGTTCACTCATTTGTTATGCTTCCTTCTCGCTTGTATCCAAAGAGGGGGGGCAGCATACCTACTACATATGTTTAATTGCTAAATTGGTGCAATTCGGCATAATTCATGTTGATAGCTTTAAGCTCGCCGCACGGTTCTTCACTTTGCTGTTGTTTTTGTTTTGAATTTTTCGTGTTTCGCAAGGTCTCATTGAAACAGCCCAACGATAATAATAATAATAACAAAACAAAAGAAATAACAACAGTAACAACAATAAACAACAGATTCACACGTTGATTAAAACTTATTTAAAGCGACACAAAGCCGCAGGCCAGCAGCTGGTGATGAGCATTAAAAAATGAAAGTACTTATTAAGAAGCTTAGATTGCGACTTTAGTATTCGGTCAGTATCGCTGCATCAGAAGTCCCATACAACACACACATCGATGACTGATAACAGTGAGCATTTAGCAGCGGTTAGCATAGTGTCAATTATTGCGTATATGCCACCGAAAAAACTGATAATGACTAGGAATTGAATAAATGAATAACGACTAACGAACAACGTGTGTAATGAGGGGTATACAATTGGGCAGTTATTACAACTATGCCTAGTTAAAAGTAAATAATACGAACACTGAAAAAAAATTGAGGAAGATATTGTATTTAAAAGTAGTAATTGGAAAAAATTTTAAGTTTGTTTTAACTTCAATTAATGTTACTTAAATGTATGCGAGTTGACTAATATTTGTTTTGAGTATTGCACAAATATTCTTCATATTTATTTATTTTTTTGAGTGTGTTATTTTTAAAAAAATATTACGCATATGCGGGAAGTCAGAAGTCAAATAAACATAAAGGTAACTATGTAAACACCTTTGCCTTTGGCAGCTGCTGCAACTCGCATTCTTCAAGTCCAAGTTCGAAGCAAACTGCGGCAGCGGGCTAGTTAGCTACGTAGTTTCGCATCCGGTCGCATTGCGAGCGAGTTTAAGTGGCAATTTTTCTAACTGATGTGCTACAAATTTGTCAAACTGACAATGCGGCAAGGTCAAGCATCAGGCAGCAGGCATCAAGCGTCAAGCGTCTGGCATCATAATAGATTCAGAGGCCCGCTTGGGCATGCGGTCAGCATTGGCACACATCATTGACCTTAAGTGACAAGAGTCGGCAATCTTAAGAGCACTGAATAAGCCAAGATTATCACCTTTGGATACATTTATTGCACTTACTTGTTGTTCACTTGTAGGCACTGCAGCATCTTCGAGTTAACTCAAGCTCTCTCTCTCTCTCTCTCTCTCTCTCTCTCTCTCTCTCCACGTAGACCTACATAGACGACGGAAGATGATGTGGCCAATGGCACAATGTATAACACGACTATTAAAGGTCATCGAATGAAAAGCAAAAAATAAGAAATAAAACGTTAAGTAAATCAGACTTTGAATAAGCAAATAAACATGCATCGTTCACTTTGTTAATTGTTGTATATCGTATTTGTTTCCATTTAAAAATGGTTCAAACGAAAGATTCAAGACACGAACTTCGCATCCAGCTCTTTAAGCTGTAGCTTTAACAATATGTTAAAATAAAAAGAGCATTATTTGTCTACCCTCGAGTTGCTGGCATAATAGCTTTTGTCATATCGTTTGCAACGCCACATAAAATTAGACATCCTCTTAACTCAAAACAAAAACAAAACAAAAAGTCTCACATAATTATTTTTATAATATTATCTATGCCTAGCATAACAAATAGCTATTGTCCGGCTATATAAATAATAATGTATTGTATAGCGTAGTGTAGTGTATATTATATAAGCTGATGATATCTTTGACGTTATTGTTAATCAATATGAGTGTAGTACATCTTATGGGAGTTCCGCACTTGGTCTCAAATGACAAAATGGTATTTTTCTACTATTGTCTGGTTGGGTATTTTTTAACTGCCGCTTAACCTGACCTTGGCCACTTGGCAATGAGTCTAGGACCAAGTGCCGATGTTTTGGCAGACCCAGAAGGCATCATCATCGATATAGCTAACAACGGCAAGTGCCGCATCTTCCATTGAGGCAGCCACTTCAACAATGAAGCCATCAAACTACAAAATTCTGTTCAATGCTAATGTTCAATTCACTAAAATATTTTCGGTTGAATGATGTATCGCACATAGAAATTGGAGTACATGATTAATTGTTTTGCTTACAGGCAATACATAGCGGTACAAGCATCTATATATATAACATGTCGAGATACATATATATATATATATATGTACACACATAGAAACATATGCACTACGTACTTGGATTAATGATGATCGTTGCAAACATATTTAAACCGCTAAAATATCAAAAAATAACTTAACCCACATATGATTTGATAGGCGCTAGGTGCGCTTCCATTGTGGCGCCCATCGCTTGATTAAACCTTTATAAACAAGTATTCAAAACAAGCGTTAAGCAATTGATGAACGTTTTCTATTATATGCAAGTACTTAGCTGCTGCGGTGGCGTTTAGCAGTTAATGTGGAAAAAAGTAAATATTATAAATATATTTGTTTATTGTTAGGTGTCAATCAAGGCATTTTGTGTGCTGCCTATTAATGCAGCAGTCACCAATTAAGCAAGATCATAGTGCAGGCTGCTGTTTTGTGGCTTGCGGTTGCAATGCCCATGAAAAAAAATTACCTATCAAAATAAACAAACAAACATTGCAGCTGAAAAAAAAGCTAAGCTAATGCTAAGCTGCAATTGAGCATAACTACATTTTTTCTCCTACTAAAAGTTTAAGAATATTGTTCTCACATTACGCAAAGGTATTACAATTGAATAACATAAAATTATCAACGAACGGTGCTGACATCATTTTTAGCAATAAAAATTGAGTTTTGGCGCTGAACTACAAGAATACTTTTATAAATTAGCGCGGCAAACTTCTCGATGTATCAATAAGCTGAAACGATAAGTTACTCACTATGGCTCTTTTCAGTGTTGTTCAGTTGTTCGTTCACGGTGCAG
This sequence comes from Scaptomyza cyrtandrae, assembly GCA_035044605.1. Lineage (NCBI taxonomy): Eukaryota > Metazoa > Arthropoda > Insecta > Diptera > Drosophilidae > Scaptomyza > Scaptomyza cyrtandrae. Next base: position 19,452,975 of record JAWNNS010000640.1, read on the forward strand.
GCCAGCTGTTTTTGCAGCCCTCACATTCTAGGGTGCTTATATTCTAAACATGAAGAAAAGGTACACTGTTTTTTATTTTGGATAACTAATATTTATGCCATCCAATAGACGAATGGAAACTTATAATTGAATATATAATAATAATATGGCTATTTTTTTTTAATGTGAAGCAGTGTTATTATTCATTTTAAGAAAAACGCTTAAGCTTTGGTTTCATGATACATCCTAAAAGCATGTTTGTAAATATTAGTTGAAACAACGTGAAAAATTGCAAATTGACAATAAGCGCTATAAGTAATGTACGCGTATAAACGCCGTGAACTGGAATTTTAAACGATTTTTACGATAAAAATTGGATAAAATATTTATGCCATCCGTCGACGAATGGCAACTTATAATTATATATAACATTATTGTTATTATTTTTATGTTAGTGTTAAGCCTCAGTCTGTTTTTGTTGATTGATTTAGAACTCGGTTTTATTAGTCATCCCAAAAGTACGTTATGGATAGTAGTTGTTACAACGTGAAAATTGTTTGACGATAAGCCCTAAGAGTAGGCTACGAAAATGTACACGTATTAACGCCGTGAACTGGAATTTTGAACGATAAGAAACGGATAAAATATTTATGTTATCCATCGACGAATAACAACTTATTATCACATATAATATTGTTATTATTATTTTATTGTCTAATTATTATTATTAAGTCTAAGTCTGTTTTTATTGATTGATTTTGCAAGTCGGTAGTTTTTATTTATTTATTTTAGTCATCCTAAGAGTATTTTATGGAATATTAGCAGTTACAACGTGAAAATTGTAAATTTGACGATAAGCCCCAAAAGAATGCTACGAAAATGTACTCATATAAACGCCGTCAACTGGAATTTTGAACAATGTTTATGATAAAAAGAGCATAAAATATTTATGTCATCCATCGACGGTTGGCAACTTATAATCATATATAACGATATTGTTATTATTTTTATTATCTGTTTTTATTGAATGGCTTTAAGCTTCGGTTTTTTTAGTCGTCCAAAAAGTATGTTTTGGAAATATTAGTTGTAACAACGTGAAAAATTGGATATTTCACGATAAGCCCTAAAGGTATGATACGAAAATGTAAATGTGTAATGATAAGAAACGGATTAAACATTTATAACAAAGTGAAAAATTTGATATTTCACGATAAGCCCTGAAAGTATGCTACGAAAATTTACACATACAAACGTTGTGAATTGGAATTTTGAACGATAAAAACCGAAAAACATATTGTATGCCATCCATCGACTATAGGCAACTTATAATCATTTTTAATATTATTGTTGTTTTTTTTTATTGTAGTGTTAAGCCTAAGTCTGTCTTCATTGATTGATTTTGAACTTCGGTTTCATCAGTCATCCTAAGAGTATGTTATGGAATACTAGTTGTAACAACGTGAAAATTGGATATTTGACGATTAGCCCTAAAAGTATGATACGAAAATGTACATGTATAAACATTGTGAACTGGAATTTTGTATAGTTTTTACGATAAAAAAAGGATAAGGAGGAACTTTTAAAATACAACTAGCAAAAAAAGTTAAAAAAAATAGAAAAGGGTTATTGCATCTTATAAGCATTATAATATTGTAAGTATAGGATAGATTTTATCTATTTAATATCGTCAATTGATCATACGATCATATCGAATGCACAAACAAGATATTTTGATGTACACGTATTTCCGGTCACCTATTGGGCGCTCATCCATAATATGCTAAATTTGTTTTAAATATGGAATCTAATTGATAACAAATCTAAAAAGCAGACACTTTAAACATTTACCAAAACAACTAAAGTTTGGAGGAAAGACTTGAGTACATTGAAAACACATTTGATATATATAATTTTGATAGAATATTTTCTAGATTTATTTCGCACTGATGGTTTTAATATGCGCTTTACGAGTACATTCACTCGGTTTCTAAAAGTGCACAATTGAAGTAATTGAATAATTGCTTAATTTGTTTTTTATTTATTTTAATATTAATTATATGTAAAGTAAATGTTTTATGCGGCGACTAGAAATTCAAGAAATCTTTTAAATATACAATACACACTCTTGGATTACACGATTATTGATCTAATGAGTTACATGCTAAACGATAGGAATCATGAAAGTTACTTTTACTTGCATTCATTTTGTTTGTTTTTGTTGGTTAAATCTATTTAAATTTAAATTTAAATATTTAAATATTATCAATACAAGCATTTCGAATCTGTATGTTTAAGGTTTAATCTTATGGATTACTTAAGCACTTAATTGCAATTTTATTAAAAAGTTGTTTTTTCAATTTATTTAATGTTTTATTACGAGTGCCTGAATAATGTAACTAAAATTTGGCGCAACAACCCAAAGCAACAGAATGGACTTGTTATTATATGCTACAAGTATTTGTTATTCGTATTTTTAAATTTTTATAAGTTATAACAAAATCTTTGGTTGTAACTACAACTGAAAACTGAATATTTGATTATGTACTTTGTGCAGGTTTTGAATTTTATTTCATATTTGAGATAAATATTCACTTGATTTTTTATAGTGAAAATTTCCTGCCTGCTGCACCAACCACGCCTAGTTTATATAAATTATCACAGTAAAATAAATAGAATTATATATATATATAGATACTAAGTAAATATTGTTGTGTTGCTTGGAATTAACTAAAGAGACGCCTCACTGGATTGCTTTTCCAAACATTTGTTTATAAATAATACTTTTGCATTGTGATTACTTTTCTGTAATAGAGCCTTGCATTTATGTTTTTGTTAGTTATTATTTGTATGTAATTCAAGTTGTACTGAATGAAAAAGTTTAAATTGGTTTGTGTTTAAATTGGTTTTGAGTTGGAGGTAGTTTAATGTAATACCAAATGTCTCGTTACGTTATGAGAAGCGACGAGTAAAATTAGCCGTTTACAAACTAACGAGTAACTCGTTACTTTTACAAAGCAACCCTGCTTTTACATTTACAATTCAACGAGTGTCTTGATTTCCTTAGCAAGGCTCTGTCCTATTAGTTCTGTATGTCAAATCTATGAACTGATACGTTTTTATTACTTTTGCTGTTTGTTATTGTTCCTGGTGTGTGCTCTATTTGTGTATTTGCTTTGCTTTGTTTGTGTGTGTTGAGATTATGGAAGATACGATAGTCATAGTCCACATTTTGGCAAAACTGTTGAACATGGTTTGTTTGTGTATTTTGTTGTTGTTGTGTGTCTCATTTGTTGCCTACTGGTTCAGTAGCGTATTGGTCACTTCCGAAAAGGAGAGCAGTGGACTACCATCCAGATAAGCACTAGCAGCAACACTCGACACACTTGGTGGAGGCGCATAGGCCAATGCCGTATGCGCCGTTATATTCGCCGGATAGAGTAAATGTTGTGCGTGATGTTGTTGTTGTTGATAATTTGGCTGATGTTGTTGTTGTTGTTGTAGATGTTGCTGCTGCTGCTGCTGTTGGTGTAGCTTGGCTGCTTTTCGTGCGCCACGTGCAACACTGCTAGAGGTGGAACTGATGTGCGCCTCGTTGCTGCTACTGTTGCTATTGTTGTTGATGTTATTGTTGTTGTTATTGTTGCTATTGTTTGTGAGCGCCTGCAGCGATTCATCGGAACAAATCATGAGCGGTGGCACGGCTGTTGCTGCTGTGACAGCAACTAGTTGCTGATAGGGCGAGACGGCATCAGCTGAGCTGGACCCAAGTAGGCTGCTCACTGCTGGCAGCGTGGGTGTTGGCGGTGGTGGTGATGAATCCACCTGAAGATGATGCAGCTGATAGCTGGTCAATTGATGCTGTTGTTGTTGTTGTTGCAGTTGGTTGTTGCTGATTAGAATCTAGGTAGGGGGTTGGAGTTTGGTTAGTCGGATGTTAGCACTCGATGGTGCACAAGTAGTGGTGTTTAAAAGGTGTGGTTTGGTTTGGTGTGTGGTGCAACTACAGTGCGTACTAATTGTTTATTGTTGATTGTTTTTAGCGGCTTGCCGTGTGCTGGCCGTGATGGTGGTGCAGGTGGTGATGTGGTGTGGCTGGCGTTGTTGCAGCTGCTGCTGCCGCTGCAGCCGCATGATGGTGATGGTGATGGTGGTGCGGATGGTGGTGATGGTGATGATGGTGATAGGCTAAATACTGCGAGTATTGCGTGTAGCTGGCCGGCGACCATACCTCGCTGCCATTGGGCGTTGCTGCTGCCACAGCTGCCACCGCGGTTGCTGCTGACGACGCAGACGATTGCTGGTGCAGATGCTGATGGGCAGCACTGGTTGCATCTTGCTGATGCTGGTGCTGTTGTTGGTTTTGTTGCTGATGTTGGTGCTGGTGCTGTTGTTGTTGATGTGAATGTGGATGCTGTTGTTGTTGTGGCTGATGTGAATGTGAATGCTGATGTGGATGCTGTTGTGGATGGTGGTGCTGCGTGTGTGCATGTGGATGAGTAGCATGATGACTGTGCGACTGTTGCTGTTGCTGCTGCTGTTGCTGTTGTTGTTGCTGTTGGTGGTTGTTGGCTGCGCAGCTTGGCGGGTGTGGCTGCAATGTTGGGTGCTCAGTGCCGCTAACTGGATGAGTTACGCTATTGCTAGTGTTGCTAACATTGGTGCCCAAGCCACGGCCGGAATGTGGCTGCTGCTGCTGCTGCTGTTGTTGTTGTTGCTGCTGCTGCTGTGGCGATGTTGTATGCGAGGATGCCGAGTAGAGACCAGAGTCATCATGTTGCAGCTGATAACTCTCCGGAGTGCCGGCACTTGTTGACTTGCCCGTCAGCTCTTTGGTGCCATTCCATTTTGCTGCAGCTGCTGCCGGCTCGTGTTCATTGTTGTTGTTGTTGTTGTAGCTAAGACCATTTGTCAGCGGTGTTGTGCGTTGTGGAGAACCACCGCCGGTGCTGATTGCCTGGCGACTGTTTAGTGGCACACCACTGGTCTGTGTGGTGCCCCACATTAGCACCGTTTGTCGCTCGTAAGGATCTTGACTGGCGGCGGCGACAGCTGCTGATAGTTCCACTTTGGGCGTAACGCTGCCGTTTGCTGTGGCAACAGCTCCAGAAACTGGCGAGGGGCCATCCGAGGAGCAGGAAATTACCTCCATGACCTGTGGCGATGATTTGGGCGTCTTTAGCGGTATTTGCTGTGGGGAAAAACGCAAAAATCTGCTAAGCTTTTGTTTTTGGAAATTGATTTTCACATAGATTTTAAAGATGGGTCAGAAGTTTTCGAAGTCATAACCGATTATAAAATTCAAAACCTTATAAGCCACAGTTTGGCATCTAGATCAATCATAAGCCCATTGCTTACAGTAGCTTATCAAAGATCTAAAAGTCTTCAGTTGTGTTCATATTCTCGTAAAAATCTACCTGTGGCGTTGATGTTGGACTACCGTAGCCACTGCTATAGCCGCTGTAATATTTGCCCGTCTCCTGCCACTTTTCGTCCTTGGAGGCTATGGCATAGCCGTCGTAGGAGAGGAAGCCGTTTGCCACATATGCTGATGCAGGTGCTCCGGTATGTGGATAGTCCGTATAGTAGCCACCGACGCCAACGGCGCCTTGTAGCCGATACTGATGGAAGAGATTCTCGCTGACGGGATAGAAGGCATTGGCCGGCATGGAGCTGCCCATATACAAATTGTCCGCTGCCGTGGCATACGGCGATGCAGTGTACATAGGATTGAGATTGGAATAGGCAGCTGCCACAGCAGCCGCTGGATCGGGCAGGTATTCAACGACAGCTGGCGCCGGTGAACCAACCTGTGCCAGCGGCGAGGATTGCTGTGCCTGAAGCTGTTGCTGCTGTTGCAACTTGCGCTTGCTGCGGCACGTGGACAGAAAGTCACGCAACTGCGTCTTGTAGCGTCGATTGGGTCGCGTTGGCGTCACCGGCGGCGGCAGAGCGTGTGCTGATGGCGACACACTGGCACTGGTAGGTGGCACCACCAGCTGATCTGCTTCGGAGAAGTATGTGGACGCCAAGCCCGTGTCCAGATAGCTAACCTTAAAGTCCATGGTGCGCTTACCAAGCAGATCGTGACCCTCCTCATCCATCAGCTGGCGATGCGTGCAGATGACAAAGTCGGGCTTGGAGTTCTTATAAACCAGTCGGGAGCTCGTCTGCAACCATTGCCAGTCGCCATCCTTCTTCTGATAGCGATATGCAATCATGCCCGAGGCGCCTGTCTTAAGCACTTGAAAGAGAATGTTGATTCGGTTAAACATACAAAATTTAATAGATTTTAATTATGTTTCAACTCCAAAACACTACTTCTTAATCCAACTGTGTTAATTCACTTTAGTTCAAAAATTTGAATCTTGTCAGTTAAGATCTTTTACTTCTTTTGCTTATAAAGTTTTAACTTATATTGCTATTCGATTCTTTTTTACGATTCTGATGTAAATAAGATAAAGTTTGTGTATAGTTTTTGGTTTACTTACGCTCCTGATGTGCACTTGCCACATAGGCCAAGTCATCGTAGTGTACCAGATCGTAGCCACCCATGTTGACCAGCTCTGTGTCGGCATAGCCCAGAATGTGCTTGCCCCGCTGATCCATGGAGACAAGGGAGAAGTCCAGCTTATGCTTCGACTTGAACATGTTCTCCTTGTGCGGTATTTCCAGCAAACTGGGCGGTCCAAAGGGTGTGCAGTAGGCAAATAAAGCCAGCGGAGGCTCCTCTGTCTTTCGGTTCTGGCCATGCAGAATCTTGATCCGACCACGTATATCCAAGCGCAGGAAGCCGGATGTGTTATCCAGCAGGCAACGGAATCGAACCGTAAAGCTTCGCTCCAAATAGAGCGCTTTATCTGGTGCCAATGTCTCTGACAGCTGCATGCTGGACATGTCCGCGGGTAGGAAACTGTTCCAGAGCAGCTGACGCTGCAGCTCCTCGCGATCCTCTGAATGGACCAGCTCATAAACGGACTGATGCACAATGTCCGACTGCAATGTACGTACGTAGAAAAGTGGTTAAGGTCAGCTGAGGTTAGTGAGATTCTGGGTTAAAAGTATGTTTTATTTGTTTTTGCCTTGTTGGGGTTCAGTCAACTTTGTTATTGATTTTCGCTTTCGCTAAAGATTCGGGCTTTTGGGTTTTGTTCTTATTTTGTTTTTTGGGCGTATAAATCAAAATGTGCGCAAATTGAAAATGCGCCCCATGTTGGCCACAAATTGAGACATAAATTCTGCACGCGCCGGGAAGAAGGATAGGAACAAGATCGAGGCGACAGGCTATGCGAATGAAGTATACGTTAGGGATGGTAACGTTGTGAAGTTAAGACACAAAAGTGTTTAGGTTGTGTTAAGATCGTGCTAAGATCAAGTAAGTATCGTGTTGCTTATCACTTAGTTTAGGGATGTGCTTTCAAACCTACGCAATCATTTTGGTCAAGCACATTCCAATCGTGGTAAGCTAGTCGTGTCACGAAAATAATCGCTACCTACGCTCACGCACCCATCGCTAGCACGTATTTTGCAAATCCCAAAGAAGTTGGAAGTCCCTAAGGAAACACTGATGAGGGGCAGGAAGGCAGCGCCTCTCTGTGTTAAACTTTCTACGTGTTGCTGCGCAAAAAAACCCACAATGAAAATGATTTGACCGCAATCTCAATTGGAATATACTTGAAAATGTGCTTGAATAAGAACAGGCAGCAAGCAATAAGCAAACGGCTAACAGCAAGCAATCCAATGGCCAATGGCCATGGTAATAGGCAGCTACGTTTTTTAATTGAGCTGCCAAACGGGGCGTGTCAAATGCCGCTTTACACATTTACAACTAAATTAAAATGAGAGAAGCGCAAACAAACACACACACACACACACACACACACAGAGCAACAACGACAGAGAGAGAGAGACAGATAGAGAGAGAGGAGAGACTTTTTTCTGTATGAGTATGAAGAAAGCTAACTGCAATTTTCAATTTCCATTCGACAAGCGCCAATACAATAAAGTAGGCAAAAAAAAAAAAACCAGAAACAAATACACAAAAGCAGGAGGTGGTGGGAGAGGGGGAGGGGAGGGCGGCTGTTTGTTGCAGCCAGTGGCGCGCCACAGACTCCTCGAGTTAGGCCCAAAACATGTTGCGTTTACGTTTGGGGGCAGCTGCGTCGAGGCGTCGCAAGTTAATAATACGCGCTTGGCTCAACAATGCCACGCCCTAATCGAGAGCAGCAACCCTCCTTTACCCTACCTCTCTGCCACCATTGACAGCTGCGTAAGCAAATCTTTGTAGCATTGTGGCATTCGCGATTGCGCAATCCTCATGCTGATCTGATTTTTATTTATGATCGCAGTACCTGCCATGCCACGAGCAACGTGCAACCTGCCGGCCCAAGCCATTTGGCTACATCTGCTCGGTGTGGCACCTTCATGATTTTGTTGTTTGTTTGTTTGTTTTTTTTTATCTTTGGTCTGTCTTTCAATAAAAAAAAAGGGATTGGGTAGCTTGGGTTATTGTTTTTTAACGCCATATGAATAAATATAATATTGGTTAAAGAAAAATATCAAAGTAAGTAAATTGATAGCCCAACAGAATGATACAAACGTTGATTATGTCAAGACAATCCTATCTTTCGAACATGAGGGCTTATAGGGTATCTGTAAGTCGTTTCTTTAATCGCACACTTTTTACCTGTTTGTCTTGATTATTGCTCATGCATAAATACATGATATTAACATTTTCATTTGGCTACAGGGTATACTCAAACAAAAAAGCAGGGACTCTAAGTAGGGAAAGGTGTTGGCTCAAAACTGGTAGTTAGATGCTGATTTTGATAGCGCTGTACTTTAACCCATTTCCGCAATGCGCTTGACCCAAAAATACCAAACTAAAGTTAAAGAAAGAAGGAAGACAAGCTGTCATTCATAGAAACTCTCGACTTTGCTTGCAGGCAATTAAAATCAATCACAAAGATGAAGCGACCCAACCTACCGAATTTTTATTTTTTTAAGATACAATTTAATTGTTGTTATTGTTGTTTTTTTTGTTGTCCACTTACCTGATGAAAACCCAAATAGCTCTCGATGCTGTGCGTGGCAAAGAAGACCTCGCCTTCGCATGTCAGTATCATTAGAAATCCATTTAGAGCCTGCAAGAACAAAAAGAAAGAGTGTGAGTGAGAGTGAGAGGGAGAGTCAGAAAAAGATAGAAGGTTAGCAAAAGAAAGACAAAAATTAAATCAAAACTACGAATTAAATGTTGGGGCAGAAAGGGGAAGCTAGACCATCAAATTGACAAGAAAATCGATAGAAGTAAAGGCAGGCAGACTTCGGAGTGAAAGAGATAGAACGGAAAAGACATCTCGTAATTGTAGTAGCTGCCGGTTTTTTTTTTTTTTTTTTTGGATGTTTTGTGAATGGATTAATCCATCATTTCGCGGTCTAGATGAAGCCAACCTTGCATGAATGAACCACAGACGGACAGAAAGAGAAAAGAGCGTGAAACGAGGGTCAAAGACAGCGGCGCTAACTTGAGGCTAAAACGTAATCAGCGCTTAAGCGGGCTCATTTCATTGGAGCCACAGACAGATACAATGAGAGCGAGACAGAGATAGCGAAAGAAAGAAAGAGAGAGAGAGAGGTGGATAACTTTGAAGTTCCACATCAAATTCAACCAGGAAATGATGCGCAATTAAATCAATGAGTTTCAACTAAATGCAAAGAAGAAGCTGACGCTGATGCGGCGAGGTCCGGTAGAAACATTTGTTTTAACCTTACCCACAAAATATTTAAGTATTATGTACATATACTCTCCTCTCGCTCGCTCGCTCGCTCAGTTATTGTTGTTCTTGTCTAATTGCAGGTTTCATTTCAAGCAATGATGCATTGTAATTATCCATAGATTGTTGTTTAGTAAGCACAAAATAATCAGAAACTTATAATACCTGGTGTGCAAAAGTTTTTTGTTTGATCTTATACTTTCAGACTTTTCAGTTAGTTGTAGGCTGATTGTTTTATATTTGTTTTTTATAAGCTGCTAATGGGCGCTACGCATGCAATTTTCTTCATCTTTTTTTTCGTTTGTTTAAACACGAAACATGACATTCGAGTGCCTAACGGTAACTCAAGTCAATGGCACAATGGCATAAAAGTGTTGCACAGTGGGTTTAGTTTACTATTTTTATGTATATCAAAATGATATAAAGTGAAATTATCAACCCATAAGTAAAATTATGTTGAGTAAAAAAATTATGAATACAATTTAGATATAACAAAACCAGAACTTGAACTTGTTTCAAAATATATTCAAAAGACATTTTTGTCAAATTCCAAATTATACACAGCTTATTCATAATAGATATTGTTTTACTATATCTTTTAGGTTTGTTATTTCATTGAAGACATCAGTGCAACTTGATCAATTTCGCAATACACGCGTTGCAGCAACGTGTGAAACGTGTGTGTGTGTGTGTGTTTGTGTGTGCCACATGTGGTTTGAGAAGACAAATTTGCCGCAGCTCTCATTAGTGTTCAGGGGACGGTGCGGCGTTAATTAATAAACAGGGAACGAGAGCGACAGAGAGAACGGGAGAGAGGAATAAAAACGAAACTGCAACTGTAATTAATATGCGCGTATTTAAATATCAATTTGCAACAGAGCTAAGGTTAAGGAGGAGCAACAGCAGCAGAAGCCACCTTACAGCAAACCCAACAACAACAATAACAACAAGTTCTTCTTAAGCTACAGCTTTTTCAGTTGAGGTTGAGACAAATGTGCGCGATTGCTGCTAATTACAGAGCACAGGCTTAAAGGAGCTGAAGCTGGAGCTGTTGCTGTTGCTGTGGCTTTAAAGTGCAGTGTTTCCCGAGTTGGTATTAACCGACATAAACGCTAAGTGGCGTCATCATTTAAAATGCATCAGCACAGCCCGCCAAAGGATATGAAATGAATATGGATATGTATACCGAATATGGCATAAAATGTTATGCATTTGAATGTCAGTTGTGGTACTATGTTCGGATTGTAATCAATATTCCTTTTAAGCATTGCCCAACGGTAGCTAATAGTGTGCGCAAAAGGGACCCAGAGTCAGAGAGATAGATATAGAGAAAAGGATGCTTTTGATTTGCTGCTTGATTGCTGTTACAATTATTGGCAGTGTTGGAAAATGGGTGTAACAGCTTATCTAACCCAAATCTAACATTCCTTTCATTCTTTTGTACTTCCCCTATCTATAAGGTTTAATTTAGATTTGTTAAAAAAGAATAGAGCGTCATTTACATTTAAAGAAGATCATCGTTCGAAAGATAGTTGGTTTAAGTATAATGTTACTCTAATCTCAAACGATTGACACTCTTTTTGGCATTCGTCAAATTCGAAAGTATGTGCCAATTACTTTGTTTTAACAATCAACATTAACAAATGTCTTTACAAAATATACATACAATGTTAAAGTTCAAATTTTAAGTGAAGTGCAAGCTAAAAATGTGCCGTGTAAAGAAATTTTGCTATTGTATAAGTCTGCGTCGTGGTTGTTATTCAATTGCCCTAATCGATATGGTAGTTAATATCATAATTGCAATTTTTCCACCTTGTAAGTATGTGTATCCAGTTCATAAACCATTTCGCTAACAATAATTTCGGATAGCAATTACCATGCAAATTGAACGCGCAATGGCAATTTGCCACTGCATCGGATGCGGCATGCTGCTAGTTGGAGCTTGTTGCGTAAGTGCGACCAGATCAGTCAGCCTGCTGTAAAACTAAAATGTTTTTTACTAGGAATCCAAGGTACTGCTGCTATTTTATTTAATAACATGCGCCATCAATTGCCTTATCGATTTATATGTCATAGTAATGGCCAGTATCATCTTTGATGAGCTACTTAGTGTAATTGTGATAGTTTTGGGTACCCTTTTTATTAGTAAGTAAAACTCAATTTTTAATTTATTCGAATTTTATATTTATGTTATATTTCAGTGTGGAGCTGTTTTGCGTGGATTAATGTCTGGTCGTATTACCATATAGTAAGAACATTTCATGATTAGTACTAATGCTAAAATAAATCAGATATTTATACGATAAGTCACAACTATCGTAGAGAAATCTGATTTATTTTTATGCAATCCTACTTACATTTCATTCTCACATTTACTTATGTTTAATTTTAATGCCTTAATAAAAGAAAATTCCATTTTATTCATATCTCGTGTTCGTTTATCATCTTGTTTTGCTCTTTATTATATATATATAATATTATATATGATATATATGATAATATTTTGCTACATTTACAATGCTAAAGAGCATCTGCAAGTTGAGCACATTTGCATTTATTTTTAATACATTTCTCTCTTAGAAACACAACCAAAAAAAGAAATGATTTCTTCTTTTTGCAGCTTAATTGTTTTAGCTGCCTCTTCTAACCCAACCTGCTCGTTCTCTGTCTCACATTCAGTTACTTTGTCTTAATGTTTCTCTCTCTCTCTTTCCCTGAAATCTGTGTGTATGTGTGTGTGTGTGTGTGTGTGTGTCTGTCTGTCTGTCTGTCTCTGCATCAGTTTATACGAGGCAACTGTCCAAGTTGTCCGAATCTGTTGATGTGCTCTCGGGGCAGCATTCGGCGGCGTCTTCTAATGCGTTTTTAATAATACACGCCCGTCTTGTGCGGCAGACTCAAACTTATACAACTAAAAGCCAAAACATTTATATATATGTATATACATCTATATATATATATATGTGTATATATATATATGTGAACGTTGTTGTAGCTATCATTTGATTGTCGGCTTGCATTACAGTTTTGTGTGTTTGATAAGTTGGCAGTGATTATTTAACCATTTCCTTGGCCAAGAAGACGACTTGACCCGTTGTTGGCCAGCTTGTCGCTTGGCTAGTTGTGTTTTTTTGCCAATTTGCTGTTATGTGGCAGATAATTGCTTAATAAAGCCGCTGTTGCTAGAGGATGTTGCTGCTGCATTCGGCACAAACAAATTACATCTAGCTATTTTCACTGCTAGCAATTATTACGTTCGTTGCGCATACGCCGAGTTGGCTCTCTCTCTTTATAACTTACTATGTCTATCTAGTACCTGTTGCTGATATGTCAATGTCTTGATTGATGGAAGTTTTAATTAATTAAGCCACTTTTTGAGCCGCCTGCTAAATGTGTGTCAACAGCAGTGCCTCCAAAACTGTTGCAAATGTGGAGCAACAACAGCAAGAGGCACTTGGATTGTGTGTGCGAGCGAGATGGCTGCATGTGCATGAGCTGCGCTGCGTGACAAGGCGCCATTTTCTAATGATAATATGTGACCCATAATAAACAACAACAACAACAACAAAAGTAAAACTTCATGAACAATTGAAATGACGAAGACGACGACGATGACGATGACGGGCAACAGGTAACAAATACCTAAGCTATTAAAACTAAATATTCAACCCCCAACACTTTGCTCTCCCTGCTCCGGCTCCGTGTCTCAAAAATATGCACGGAAATGCACAATTGTGCAGCTCGGCAATTAGCTGCACTTCGCCCATTTACCGGAAGGCAAAAACAACAACATCAACAACAACAAGCAACACGATAAAAAAAACCAACAAAAACAACAAGTTTTTGGCTTGCATTCAAATTGCAAAAGTCGTGTGCAAAGGAGACACTTGAGTCACATTTCTGTGTGTGTTTGTGTTTGTGTGTGTGAGTCCTTGTTATGTTTGTCCTGTTTTTGTTGCACACCTTGCGTATACGTTATGCAGCTGCACTTTTGCAACAGCTGCATTGCATTGTGTGCTGTTTTTTATTTGCATACAACTTTGGGTACCTGAGTAAGGTGTAAGGTTTCATAGTATTTGAAGAAGACTTTTTTAGTGTGACCAGCTTAACGTTACTTAGTATTTTCTTAGTATATTCGAACTACAACAATACGAGTTGAATGTTTTGTTGAGTTTTTGAGTGGTAAGTCTAAGACTTTTGTTTAGTTACTTGAGTTCCTATTTTAAACCATGAAAGTATTTTTCCATGTACTTTTTGATGCTTTAAGGTAGATCCTTATTTGGCTTTGTAATACCTTCTCTAAAAATATAGCTTGAAAGCGGTATCAAACTTAAGTTTTGTACTAATAGAATGTTTTTTTTTTTAAATTTCGAAAGAACAACTATTATGTTGCATATGCCACTTTGAGGGGAGCCTAGTCGAAGTAGTTGAGTTTGCCAGTTTTAGACTTTGACATTGAATTGTGGACTACGACCGAAAAAACAAAAGCGCATGTTGCACAATTGCGTGCCTCCGACTCTTTGTGTTACCCCTTGCCAATTGGTTACTGTCTAGCATGCACATCCCCCCCTCTTCCTCTCTCTTCACAGTCTCTGCCACTGTGTGTGTGGTAGCTTGGTAAGCTATGTGTGCATTAAATTAAACTGTCATGACTGTGACAAGTGCATATGTTCGCGCCTTGGCCACATGCACCAACTGCGGCCCACAAATGTGCTTTAATTCAGCAGAAACATGCAACTTGCAATGTGTGTCTATCCGTGTGTGTGTGTGTGTGTGTGTGTGTGCGACAATTTAATTGAAGTTTTTGACCAATGCAGCGCATGGCACATAAACTTGAAGTGCATAATTTGAGTGCTATGCGCTATTTGACTGTGTTTGTTGGTTGAAGTCGTCAGCTGCTCAACTGGCCAAAATTAATTATAAATATTATGGTAACACATGTCCAAGCGCCAATTACACATTAATCAATTGACAAGGAACAGCAACAACAACAGTAACGAGACGCTAACTAATTGCAATCAATCGTTGAACAATTTTCCACATTTTCGAAGAACAAAAAAAAAACGGAATAAAAAAAAAATCTCAAATCAAAACGCTTCGAACTTTGCGTGTTTTCACGAAAAAGTTTAAGGATATATACCTATATATATATATATATATATATATAAAGTATTCCCTTGCTACCACACTGTGCCTCTCAACAAGCGCTGATTGATTATGCGGCTGCCTGGTGAGGCATATCCTGGCGATGAAGCCATCAAATGGCCAAACAAATTGATGAAGACAAATGAAGCCAAAGTGAGGACGAGGGTTAGTCAGGGGGCGTTGGTGGGGGTAAATATGGTAGAGAACTTACCTGCAGGAACATATCACCATCCAGCAGACCATGCTCAAAAGCGCCCAGCTCGCGCGTCCTGTAGCCATCGTGTGCGTGTATATGAGGCAGGACACCATTCTCCTCCTTATCCTTATGCATAACAACTGCATCGACAGAAAGCAAGAGAAAGAGAGAGAGAGAGAGAGAGAGAACATTAGAGATTTATAAGAGTAGCATAAGATATTTGGAATATAAAGCTCGAGACATTTTACATTTTATTATCCATTAATATTTGTACCTTTGCAATGGCGCTCGAATTGGCGAGCCATAAATAACTCGCTCAAAACGTTTTATAAGCACAAGCTCCCATCCCCCCATCCCCCCACCTACCACTTTTCACTTGCCTCCCCTTTGATAATTCGAAACCATAGTTACTTCATATAAATCAAATATATATAGTATATATATACACACATATATATATATATATATATATATATAGTAAGGACCATAATATACAATAAATATTTACAGCTGACATGGAAAAGTACTAAAAATTGTTTATGGTGTCATTGTAATATTTTATGAGCCAACTTGCCAGCCTGCCAGCCCATTCCCCATTCCCAAAAAAAACCCCTCAGCGCCTGGCACTGGCTTTCATTCCCATACTAAACTATAGCGTTATGTATACATCCCCGCCAACCCTCTTTCTCCACACTTACACACACCCCATATAAACACCCCTAAGGCAGGCTGCCGCCATTTTTGAACCAATATTTTATTTGGGTTGAGTGGGGGGATTTTCTCTCTTTTGTGCCTCAAGTTTTATAATAAATTTGTCACAAAAATTGATTTATGCGCGATAAGCGATAAAAAGAATGAACAAAAAAAAATAAAATAAAACAAGAACTAGAGCTAGAAGCTAGTATAATATATTTTCACAGCACTCGGTTTCAGTTTTGTCTCAGAATTTTATAAGCAAATTTATGTGCGACTTGAAATAAAATATGCCACGTCGACAGATGTCATAAATTATGATTTTTATCAGCGCAAATGGAAATAATAAAAATGAGAGTGAAATAAAAAAAAAAAAAACCAAAAGAACAGGATGAAAAAATAAAACATAATGAATAAAAACTAAAACCTAATTTACGCATGGCAAAGTCCTCTGACTAACTGCAAGTATAAAACTCAAATCAACCCTTGAGCAACAACAACAACAACAACCACAACAACAACGACGACGACGACGACAATAACATCAGTTAGGACTACAGCAACCACAGTCCATTCACCAGGTCTCTCATTTCAATTAGCAGCTCCAAAAATGTGTCCTACCCCTAACTCTAGATCTGCACTGCACAAAAATGTTTGTTGGTTTTGTGTACTTTGATTTGAAAGGGATTGCTGGATTAGTTCCTGAACATCTGCGATGAAGATCCGTAACTTACAATAAAAGACCACCGTAAATTGAATTTTTTTTATTATGCCACCTAATTTTCGTCAGTGTACTGAGGTTTGGCCTTTTTTCCTCGACTTGACTTGGCTCGGCGCCGTTTTCCTGGCTAATCTGTGCGCTGCTTTAACTTTTTATCAAATTAACAAAAGTGCCGCTCTGTGTGTATGTGTGTGTGTGTGTGTATTTTGGTGTGTGTTAGAGTGTTCACTTTAGCGAAAGTGCGATAAAACAAATAGTTGAGCCTCCAAGTTGACCGCTACCGCAAACTACCCCTACCGCATCTCCTATTCCTACTCATACTCGTAGACTCAATGTAATGTGGCCAAAACAAATTGCATCATGTGCGTGCAAGACTTTTTGGCTTTTAGAGCAACATTTGGACGTAATTATTCATAATTTAATTAGGCTCAGTTTTCATTGCGACTAGTTGTTGTGCTTATTAATATTACAGTTATACTTTTTAGCTGCTTTTTTTTATTGTTGCGTCGTAGAATTATTCACGTGCATAAACACATTTAATTAAGCTCAACTTTTGACTTAAGACAAGGAGCAAAGAGAGAGAGAGATTGGGGCTGAGAAGGATAACAATTTTTGGGCGTGTTTTTCTTTTTTTATTGCATTAATGCGTAGCTGTTTAGCATAAACCAAATTAACGACATCATTAAAAAAAATCTTTTTCGTTTTCTTTTTGTGTTTTGCGAATTTTAAAAATTCTTTGAATGACCCTCGCGCACTTAGGGCTTAGAAATTGCGCCATTAAACGTGCACAGCATTAACCAAGTCATATATATAACCAAAACAACCACCAGAGAAACGCGTTCACTTTGGTGGATGAACGTAAATCTTGTGTACAAGGCGGAAAAGCGCAAAATCTCAGCTCAACTGCATGCGGGCCCAGAAGGGCGGAGCGGGTGACAGGGCGAGTGTGCGGTGCTCTGTGAACACATAAAAATGGCGGCAGCTCAGCTAAATAAAAACCCCACCCAACAAACGAAAAGCAGTAAAGCAGACGAAGAAGCAGAAGAAGCAGAAGAAGAAGCGGCATCGGGAAAAGAAGCGTCGGAAAAGCGTGCGCAGACGAGCTGCAAGATAGCTGAGCAGCGACGCCGGCAGCAACGTCTGATGCGCCCCTGTGCAAAATGGCGTCAATTATGCGCTGGGCGGCAATTTGGGCGTGTCCCATGCAGTGCTGTCCAACTTTTTGACAAGCCAAAATAGCTAGTTTTAGTGGGAAATAGTAAACGGAAAATGGGCTACATTTTCTTTCTTTTCTTTTTGTTATTGACAATGCTGTGAAAAAAGAAGAATGTGAACAATGTTTTCTCTCATCTTTTAGCCACCTAAACTACCCATTCGAACAGAACAGATATTTAAACTACATTAAATTAAATGAAAGTTTTATGTTTCTCTACAATTAAACTGAATTTGCAAGGCTAAGAAGACGTACTACTTAAAGTTTCAACCTATCCATAACTATTAGATATATTTCATGCTTCTTTTAAAGATTTCACACTGAAAATGTCTGATATTGGCAACACTGTTTGCTTGACACGGCATGGTGCAAACAATGGCATGAAGTTTAAATTCTGACATTTGGGTAAATATTTTTTCGTGCTCATAAACAAATATGTCATGGAAATGTCAAACTCATCAGTCCGATTGATTGGCCAAACTGACAGCACAAACATGCTGGGCTCTGTTTTGCGTTAAGGGGCAAGTAGTAAAATCGAATAGTGCCTCGGATAATGCATTTTTAAAATGGCAACCGTTAAACTGTAGAAACAGAAACTCAATTTTTGGTAAGAGCTTCAAAAAAGGAATTTAAAAAGTGTGTTAATCGAATTAAAAATAATTTAGTTGTTACAAATATGTAAAATCATAATGTATTTTTGGCAAACGAATTTTTCAATCTAATTTATTTAAATAAAAAAAATGTTTTTAACATAACTTTTAACATAAGAAGCTAAGTATATATATATATATAGAAATGTGTTCTTTGGCATTTGTGACAATTCCATTCATTGATTTACCTAGAAGCAAATTCAAAATTAAAGGCTCTTAAATACTTTTTTAAGACCGCTTAAAATTGAACTAGGCCTTTAGATTGAGTACCTGTTGTTGTTGTTGTTATTGCATGCGAGTGGGTAGGTTGATTATTTGGTTAAGTGGGGGTGGGGGGGAGGTGTTTTCAGTTCGACCTATGTAAGTCACGCAATGTTGTCTGCCGTATGTGCTCTCTCTCTCTCTCTCTCTCTCTCTCTGTCGTTCTTTCTGAGCTCAACTCTTTTAGCAGCAGCGTGACATTACTAGGCGTCAGGCAAAAACAACAATTGGCAACAATAACAATGGGCATACAACCTTAACCGAGCTATAGGACAGTTTGTTGCTAAAGTGCATCGCCTGACTGATTGCATGTCCGCCTGCGCCTTGCCGATGGTTTTTTTTTCCAACCCATTGTCTGGCTATGGATTCTACATACCCTCCTCCACCCACCTCGGCGCGCTATCGTCTACTGGCCGCTGCTAATGGGCCTAAACTGGAGCAACGCACGAAAGTCATGTATATGCACGAAAAATTGGCTACTGCTACCATACACAACACAATATGGAAGAGGGCGGAGGTGTGCGGGGAGTTTTAGTATGTTTATAGGTTAAGAACTGAGCCTTGGCCCCTTGGGCGTGCGATTCGCAGAGCACATGGCCATGGGCTCCATTAACAAACGCTTAACAGCAATTTTGATAATAGCATAACTGCCAGCAGACCCAAAGCTTTTTACCTTCCCTATATCCCTATATTAGCATGGCCAAGTGACCTTGTTAGCATAACCGCTGCTCCTTGATAGGGGAATCGAGCAGGGGGGGGGGGGGGATTTGTGAGTGTCTTTTATTTGCATACCCCAACACATGTGTCGCCCGTGTGTGTGTGTGTGTGTGTGTGCAACAAAGTCGCGTAATAATGCTTAGAGTTGCCACATGACGCCAATTGCGCTTCGCTTCCCACGAGACCAGAAAGCCTCAAGAGAACTAGATCTTTAAAAGAAGAAAGAAAAAAAACAAATAACCACAAGGTAGCCAACGTAATTCCTACATGATTTGCTGCCCAGCGGGGTATATGGTAAGAAATGTATCAAATCATATATTTATCATGTGTGGGAACTCTGGTTGCTTGGCAAGCAGACTCGTTACTCGTCACATTCCCACTGCCAGCTCAAATTTCAGAAAGCTGCAATAGTCAAATGCGAATCACTTCCAAGTAAAGCCATATCTGCCACTCAATTCTAATCGCCATTGTTTCTATGTCTATGATCTATATAATATTTGAAAGTATTTTGCGAAATGAATCAATAAATTTAGTTAATTTGAAACGATTTTGCTCAGGTTGAATGTCTAACAACATAAAATATATAAGTGTTTGTTTGTCTAAATGAAATGAAAAGGATGTCAATTTATGTGGAAATCATTTTGATAATTATGCTACTACACTTAAATATTAAAGTACTTGGGAATAATAGTCAAATTTTACGAAACGTAAGGAGTTCTCAATAGTTTTGAGTTTAAGTATTTAAAAGGAGGGAGAACTTAGCTAAGTTTATTTTCTCTTTTAAGCTATTAAATCTGTATGAAATGTAGAAAGGGAACTATTAATTATCTAATTCCTTTCATTTGTACATTTTTATACCCTGATCCCATTAAAAATGGGAAAAAAAGGGTATAATGGTTTTGTGCATATGCATGTTACGGGCAGAAGAAAGCATCTCCGACCCCATTAAACACATATATTCTTGATCAGCATCAACAGCCGAGTCGATATAGCCATGTCCGTCTGTCCGTCCGTCTGTCCGTCTGTCCGTATGTATGAGCCAAACGATCTCAGAGACTATAAGAGCTAGAGACTCCAGATTTCGAGCTTAAGCTCGCCTAATCCCTAGGCAGTACAAGTTTGTTTTCGATTTTCGATAACTCATCCCGTTTTCGATATAAACATGTGATCGATAACAACCAAAATCAATTTTGAAAATTTTGAGATGGCATTTGAAATAATGAGCAAAATAATGACAATCTGTGAAATTTTTATTAAAATCGGTTAAGAAACACTGGAGATATGGGACATTAAAGTTGTGTATGCAGTATGCAGTATGTGCGTACATACAAACACACATACTTGCAAACACTGACTGTACGCGTAAAGTATAGGGATCAGGGTATCGTCTAGTCGGGATTTACATTTGAATATGTTTCTAATCACGTCTTTCAACAAATTAATATAAAAACATGTTCTTATATAAATTTGCTTTCGTCATGTAAAATTTGTGACTGGTCTTCAAATTATTTAAGCATTTTGGAAACAGGAATTCCAATTTGTAGCAGAAATCTATAAAAACCGAAAACTTTTAAAGTTGCTTCGAAATAGTTTTAACTGTCTTGCAATATTTTTGAATACGCTTCCCTTAGCTTAGGCCATAAACATTAACTATTTCTTGGCCAGTTGATGGGGGTTTAAGTTTATTCAAGAGGTTTTTGTTCGATTGCGTGCAATCGCAATTTGGAATGTTTTAACAGAACTATCAATGCTCGCATTTTAGTTCATTTTCATTTTGCAGTTAATTACGCAACTCATCAATTAAGCAGGCGCACGTCCAGTTCAGGGCGAGACAACAGAGAGTGAGAGACAATGAGAGAGAGAGAGAGAGAGAGAGAGAAAAGGAGCATAGTGAAGTAACGAGTACATTAAAAATGTACAAATTGCGCGTCTTAACAATTATTGCTGGTCATAAGGCGCCATCGCTTGGCCAGCAATAATGGCCCTTTTAGATACGACCAGTTAGGAGGGTGAAGCAGTGGAGCAGCGGGGAGAGGGTGGGTATTAGTTGGAGAGGGTGTTGGTCAAGACAATGGGCCATTAGCAGCGCGCTTTAATTATTTAGTTTTTCTTTCTCCATCTTTATTTTTTCTCTGGCTTTTTTTTTTTGCTCCTTTTTTGTATTTTGCAACAAAGTGCTTGCTGTCTATGTGAAATGGTGTTTGTGTGTGTGTGTGTATAGAAAAGCAACTTTGAAAGTTTGGCGAAAATGAAAACGAACTTTGCTTTGCTTATTTTTTTCGATTTTCGTTTTTCTGCTTGGTATAGAGAAAATGTTGTTCGCCGTTTCGCTTTTGCGCAAGTCAGGGTCAACAACTGCCCCTATATAGTAAGTAGATGCAGGACGCTGTTGTTGTTGTTGCTGTTGCTGTTGTTGCTGTTGCTGTTGTTGGTGTGTCTGCCAAGCAACCCCCTAGTGGGCCATTCAATGTGGTATACACACATACACAAAATACTTGCACATAAGCATAGAAAGCTTTATATAAAATTGTATGCATTGTTTGTTGTATGTATCTGACTAAACCTTTAGCTATATACATACAATCGTATGTCAATTAATCGTATTGAGTGCTTAAGGATTTTCGGGAAATCCCACAAGCCAACACACACTTGCACACACACACACAGACTCGCATACACAGACGTTCTCCCCCTCGTTCGTATCATTGCTCACACTAATTGTAAATTAAATGATCCTGATAATATCCGAAAAACATCTAGACAAACAAATAAAGCCAAAACATAAACAAAACTTTGACCTGTCCCTAACAACACTTTTGTCAACCCCACAAACAGCAACAATAACAACAACAAATATACAGACATTAGTTATAGTAGTAGGTTTTATAGTTGACAGGACACTGGGCACTCACGGGGGCACACGGCGCAACGGTTCTGGTCCATTAACCCGTCGTCGTCGTCGTCGTCGGACGCAAGGAAACGCAGCGCGTGTCCGTCCTATATGAAAGTGGGTTGCTTGCCTTCCCGCACTCACCGTTTTCTCTAATCAAAGGAAACTTAGGATTGTATATTGACTGACTGCAGCACAATGCGAGAGGCACGTGTCGACTTGAACTGGTCAGAATTGACAATGTTTGCCATTGCAATTAACGCCCAACTGCGTTTTGACCGCTAATTGTCAAAATATTTACTCAAGTTTGTTCTTGTTCATTTTTGTTTGACACAGGATGCGACCAAGCCCATTCCACGTACGATACACGTGAGTCACAAAGGTTCCCTTTGAATGTCCTCATTTTGTTTTGTGAGTTTTTGTAAGTTGCGCTTTCAATTTTCACTACAATTTTTGCACTTAAACTTAATTAACGCTGTGTGCGGGCGGGCACTTCATCTTCTTAATCCCTCTCCTTCGCTTCCCAGCCCCTCTTTAAGCAATTAAATTTATGTCGTTAAACAAAGCGAAATGCCAATGAACAAAGTCTTGATAATAAAGCCATCAAAACGACTTTGCGACTCCAAGTTCATTCTCCTTTAATTGCATTGTTTTAATTTATTTAAATTAGACGCAAAAAAAAAACAAAAGAATAATATATATTTATGCCAAATAAAAAACCACCCTGCTATAAAGTAAATTTTATTTTATGTACATATGTTTACTCACTCGCCTCACTTCGATTTACGTGGCCCAGAAAAAAGAAAAAATATTTTCTATTTGCCCATTTCCTATTCTCGCTCACCTGGGGCTCACCTTTAATTCATTTGCCAGGCAAGAAAAAACCGAAAAACCAACAAAACTTCCAAAGAAGACAGCAATGTATGAAACAAGTAGTTTTTTTTTGGCAATACAATAATTTTGCAAACAAAAAACATTTCTAGAAACTTTAATTTTACTAATTCTTTGATTGGTATTTAAAGTTGCAAGAAAACTTTACTTTATGATTTAATTATATTCGCGATTAAAAGATATATCATTTGATTTTGAATTGTTTATATTTTGCCAGTTGTCTTTAAGTGTCTATAGTATATTATTACTAAAAGGAGGCTTTGTTAAATACTTCCTAAATATGCCTTAGAAATCAAATTCTTTAAAATGTCTGCTTCCTTTTTGCTTGTTTTGTTTCTCGTTTGTAGAACTTTAATCCGTGAACAGCACTAATTTCGCCACGTGCGTGTATTTATTATTATTACGTTTATGTGTGTGTGTGTGTGTGTGTGTGTGTGAGTAAGAGGGCCTTTGTTTATTTGTGTATACTCCCAAAATGGGACTAAGACTAGAACAGAATAGAATAGACCAAGGAGCAGCAAGACGCCCCGTCGCTGTGTTAAAATTAGTTTTGAATCATTTATGAGTCATGTTTTTAGGTTCTGCCACCATTCGGTGGCAGTTACAGCAACTTTCTCCCTCTCTTTCTGGCAGCATAATCGATTTAATAGGCCGGAACATAACGCGCCGTATGGCAAAACGAACAAATAGAAGAAGAAGAAGTCACTCCTGAGAGGTTAACCATATGGAATGGATTATAGCAGGGATATTCATCCGTTAGCTTCTTATACCAGCTGCGTTTTTAAAGTATTTTATGCCCGATTTACAAAAGCAACCACCCCCAACGATACACATATATATGTTGAGGTTTGTAATCGTTACTTACCTTGAAAATAACTTTTGGTTCTTAAATAACTAACGGCCAGCCTTAGTATGCTCAGTCGATCGAGTTTGCTAAGTATATTCTGCTCGAAGGGCAGCAGGGAGGCAAGCAGATCCAGTTCGGCATTGAGGCGCTCCCGATGCCGTTTTGATGGATTGCTCTTAGTGACGCCATCCTTGGGCGGCGGCTTCAGGCTGCAAATAAAAACGGGGAAAACAAATTTCATACATTAAACGATGGCCAAAAGGTAAACGTAGCAGCTGACGGCGTGAACTTGAAAATAACAAAAATAGAAACAGAAACAGGGAAAAAGGTCAAAATTATTAATTGCAGTTATCATTTACCCCGAGTATAGTAGTTAATATTGGGCTAAGTAATCGGTAAACCACCCTCACAACAGTAGGGTTCTTTTTTTTGTTCACGTTTTTGTTGGTTGCTCGATTAGCCATGGCCAGTTGATCTGTTAATTACAATGTATATATATATATATACATATATGTATATCTGAGGCACAAATCCAAACAGGAAATTTGCCGTTTTATTTCCGCGAATCAAATCATAAAGTCCACTACAAATTAGAACGGCAATCTCTCTCTGTTTGTCTGTGTTTCTGTCCAATTAAATGTCATAAAAAAAAGAGCGAATCCAGTCAAAAGCCATTGTAAATCTAAATGATGTGATATGATACCAAAGCTGGCGCCCAAGTTGTTGTTGTTGTTACACAAAAACTCATAAATGCAAAAAAGTGCTCAACGTCGTTTATGATAGCCAAGAACAATCCTTCTTCTACCTGAACAATCTCGACTTCAGCTTAGCTCGTTTATCCGCATTATCTTAAGCCTTAAGCGTCTAAAGTCGAACGATTTACTGAGGATTTGTATATAGCTTAAGCGCATTATTTTTATTCTTGTGCATTATCTTTTATTCATTCACCGCTTGTTGGTGTTTTCTTGTTTTTCTTCTCTTCTTGTTTTTGTTTTTTTGTTTTCTGTTTTCTGTTTTGTTTTTAATCATATTTGGTCTCATCATTTTCATTGACATTATTACAAAGTTAATTGCGGTTATTAAATATAATTACTGTTGTAATTTATGAGCGACCCCTTTCAGGGCCAACAAAACGCAGCAGCAGCTAACCCGAACTCCCCCTAAAAAAAAAACCCCCTTCCCACTACACGCTTAAAATTTGTCGTTGCTTTTTTTTATTTATATATATCGTAAGTACATTGAACATTTTCATTGTTTTACGCTTGTGTTTTAAATTTTTTTAAGCTTTTTTTTGCTTCGCTGCACTCAAACACACACACACACACAAACGTATAGTGAAGTTGAGTTCTGTGGCAAGTGGCATATATATCCATAAAAAAGGACTCGCATACACACAGGACATTGTCGCGTTTGAAACGTGAAAAGTTGAAACGTATTTAAGTTAATTGCCCGACATTTTTTTGCTACTGCAACACAGTTTGGCACTTTTTTGCTGCTGCTGTTGCTGCTGTTCCACGTAATTGTCAGTGGCATGTCCGTTTGATGTCAGTGCCAGGACGACATGTGCCTCAAATAAGTTAAACGAACCCAAACCAAATCCCCCAGCTGTGCAGCCAGTTCTGTTTGTGTTCTTCCCCACTCTGTTGACTGAGGTGTGTTCTCCAAGTGCCTGGGAATGCAAAACTGTCGCCAAAGATAACAAACAGCATTATAATGATAATAATGATGATGATGATTCATGCCACACTTAAACATTGGTATGTTAGAGGATTCAAAGCAATCCGTAATATGTCAGAAATGTCATGAAAGTTGTAATCAAAGTCTCTGCAGAGAAATACTTGGATAACAAGTTCTTAGGGTAAAAGATTTTCAATGAAATCAAGTTAAAGATGTGTTAAAAACGTGCTTAAGAGAACAGATAGAGAAAGTATTGATTGTAAAAAATCATTTAAGAATGCTTTAAGCACAAAATGTCAAGTTAGCTAGAAAAAATGTTTCGGATTGATTATTGAAAAGAAAGTACTTAAAGTTGAATCATACTTAGGCATCTAAGATAAAACATACTCGTAGATATGATTTTTATCAACTTCGTAAAAGGTTCCAAAAACAAAAACATATTTTCACAGAACGAGCATAAATTTATGGGTTTAGATTCAATATTGCAAATACCTAAGTTTATTTATGCCTAAATCAATTTGTTGAACAATAAATAATACTAAAAGCACATATAATAATATAATACATAGGTATTTCATTAGGTTCAAAATCTCTTGTTCTTTAAATCTTATCACATGCTAAGTTATATCATAACTCTTAAACTAAAATCAACTTGAAGATAGGTCAGAACTTTCGGAAGACATAACTGCCTCAAAACTCAACCGATTATCGAATGAAATACTTTAGATAAATACTGAATTTCTAATTCTATTTCGCAACAAAGTATATTAAATTTAATTTAAAGAAATTATATTAATGATGCATCATTTACAGTTAAACATTGGAATGCTAAAAATCTCTCTCAACATCTCCCTCAATATAAATCCATAAAACGACGCAAATGCCAAACAATAAACGTTAATTTATTTAATTAAATGCGAATCGCAGTCAGAAACTTTTAAGCCAATTACGAAGCAGGCCGAAACAAATACACACACACACACACTGAAAAACGTTAAATTTAGAAAATTATTAGTGTCTGGCAGAAGGCAAAAGACACAAAAGACCTAAACGTTAACGCAAAAACGAAGAAAGAAACAGAAGAAACTGAGGATAAACGACAAATTGCTTAAAGGAGTGGGTGATTATATAAAATAGTATAGGAGTACGATCAACGATGATGATGATGATGATGATGGTGATGAAGATTATGATGAAACCGTTAGACGCATTGGAATGCAATTTGAATTCAAGACAATTTTTTTTGTTGGGCAAAGCAAGGCTGCAAAATTATAATGAGACACAAAAAGAAACAATAAGGATAAATGTGTCTACAAAATACAAAATAACTTAACAGCAAATTAAGGGATGGCTGTGCAAAATTTTGGGGCATTGCGGCAGAAGCAACAACGTTTGCCGTTGAATAAAATGTATAATTTTCTTATTATCTGTATAAGAAGGCAAACAACGGGACTGCAAAACTACAAACCAAATAAGCAGAAACTAAGAACACAACGTTTGCAGGTGAAAAAGCAACAAAAAAACAACAAACAAAAAAACAGTCGACGACGGCATGTAATAAAATGAGTTCCATAAACAACTTTCCCAAAAAAAGAAAAGAACCGAAAATAAAAAACAAAAAAAACCACAACAACGCTTTTTGTCTGCTGAGTTTTGTGTAGCGTGAGGGCAGGTAAAAGTTTTTCTTTTACTTTTTCTTCTTCTTTTCCACATTTTGAGAGAAGGGACCATAAAACGTCGCTGCTAGAAAATGGCGTAGAATCCCAGCGAACAATGGATAACTGCATAGCTTTAGTATATATGTGTGAGTGTGTGTGTCTGTGGGTGTGTGTCTGTGGGTGTGTGTCTGTGTGTGTGTGTGTCCACACTTCTTGTAAAAGTTTTAGCCAAACCTCGCCCAAAACCCTTTTGCACTCCATTTTTATTTAGCTTGGCTCATTTCATTCCATTTTCCCTGCATTATTTTTACCATTTTCATTTGGCTGCTTTTCTTTCTTGCTTTCTTTCTCTTTTTCACCCTTCTTTTTCTATTCCCATTATGAAATGAATTGCTTTTAAAGAAATTACAATGCGGCAGCCACAGCTAAAATTGCCCCAAAGAGCTGCCACTTGGATTTCGATGTGAACAAAAAAGATCCAAAATATGTTCCTTAGCTAAATTTAAAAGGGTACAACTAATACTTGTTCTGTTAGTTAGGCTCATACACTAAATTTCAAAACTATGTGAGATGCAATTGAAGCAGCTGTTATTGTTGTTGTTGTTGTTGTTGTGGCAATTGTTTCATGAGTGTCAAGGGTCGACAGCACTGGGGCTTTGGGTTAGTAGCCGGCTTTTTTGTTTAGGTGTTGTTCTTGTTGTTGTTTGATGTGTTTATAAACAAATGACACGCAATCCTTTAGGGGTTGGGTGTGTGTATGTGTGTGTGTGTGTGTGTGTGTGTGTGCCGGCACGTGAGTTCAACTCGTTTTTTTGGTATTTGCATGCTTAAGCATTACGCATACGCAGCGTTGTCGTTGATCTTTTTTCACTTGTTGTTTTGTTGTTGCATGCTCAGTTTTGGCGCCAAAAAAGCAAAACACATATTACACACACCATTCACCTACACACACACACACACACACACACACACGCAACTTTGCCAATTCATTCATAGTATATTGCGCTCTCTTTTACACTTGACTAGCCCCATCTCTATTGCTGGTGTTCAGTATGCGTGTGCCACATTGTGCTGCGTGCCGCAAAAAATTGCAGTTAGCAGCAGCGGCGGCAGAAGCGACAACAGCCGCAGACGACGACGACGACGTCTGGCAGCTAAAAACGCAAAGTAGCGTGTCTCATGTCCGAAAAAAAAACAACAACACAAATATAAATACAACAACAACAACAGCTACAAAGCAGCGTAGGCGTCGACGCAACAATTACAACAACAACTTGAGCCAACAGCAACAATAACAATGCGGGCCACTTTTACTGCATGGCACAAATTTTTTAAATTTTTTTTTTTTTTTTTGCAAATTAATCTAATTTTGCATGTTACTGTTACTGTGTTGCCTTTATAACTGTTATTCGTTGCGTTTGCGTTTGTTGTTGTTGTTGTTGTTGGGTTGTCTACGCTTTTCAAGTGCATGTTGCTTCATTATACATAGTTGCAACAACCTTGCAAAAGAACATTTGTGGCGTTAACATATTAAGCAATATGTCAATTGAAGCAAGTTAAAAAGATCAAAAATATAACAAGAGGTTAATAAAAGACTTTTAACTATATCTTTATTATGTATATAATCATTAAAACAAAAGCTAAAGAGTCGAAACATATATAATCATTAAAACAAAAGCTAAAGAGTCGAAACATATTCTCAAAATTTTATTGGTTATACTTTTTTTAGACTGAAAATAAGTTGTTTTGGAGTTTAATAATTTAAACATAAAACATAATCAAAAAAGGGTTTTTTACTTTATAAAAAAGTTCACTAAACATAGAACGGCTTAATTTCTAAATTCTATAAAGTATAAAAAATAAAAATATTTGTTTTCCAACAAACTATTGTGAATATAAAATATATTAATAGATAAATATTTGATTTGATTAAAGAGTTCTTAGCAAAGAGTTTCCCCATCAAATAATTTAATCATTTTTAATGGGCTTTAAAACAAAAAACCAACTTATATAATTCACTTTAAAGAATAAAAATCCCTAAACGGCAACCCTGTTTGTAGCCTGTCTGATCCATAATCGATATCAGTATATCAGCACCGCTGCGAATAAAGTTTGAGCTATTTAACATATTTTGACAGTTGTCTTTTGTCCGATTGAAAATTCCCATAGTTAAAATTCTAGATAGCTCATCTTGAGATTTCACTTTAAAGTTGCCGCCACGCAATACACCAAGACCAGAAAAAATAACAAAATAAACATTTATCACTTCATTAGGTTCAGTCCTTATAGCAACTGCCTTCGCAACCATGTTCGAGTGTCACTTGAATGTATTTTGTTTGTCCTTTTTTTTTTGTTGAAATTGTTTTGCACAATTAATATGCAAATGAAGTTCTGGGCATCTTAATGTGGCATTCTCGCAATGGCTCCTCCAACCGATTCCAAATATGCAAATAATGCGTTAACAACTTAATTCGTTCGAAAGAAGAGCCAGTGTTGCCGGATTTGAGGGGGGCAACACGAGGATCAGTGTTGGTTAAGCTGGACGATTAGCGCGGGGTCCTGAACCTGAAGCTGAACCTAAAACTGCACCTGCCTCTTGCCTTCCTTGCAACTAAGCCAGCTGAGCTTTGTGTCCACTGTGGCTATCAATGAAGTCGAGTCGAGTCACAGTCTTTCTCTTTGTCTTTCTACTTTATTTCGATTCTTCTGCTGTGCAGTTCTTGTTATCTCAAGTCGCAGTCTGCGCCAAGATCGTTTTGTAGTTCTGTGCGTCTGCGTCTGAGCAGCTACTGCGATTCGATACGTAACGAAACGTTGCTTGCAACAGCAGCTACGTCTTTTGTTTTCGGGTTGACAAAATTAATGAGTTGAGTCCGTAGGTGAGTGTAGTTTTGGGGCAAGAAGGGCAAGAGAATCCTGGGCTCGTTAAATTTAACAGCTTAGCGCTACGCTTTTCTCACCCGACTCAATGGTAAATTTATGCGTGAATTTGGCGCAGATCCATTAAGTGGATCCATAGATTAAAGCCAAGTTGCTTTTGTTGTTGCTGTTCTTGCCATGTTGTTTGTTGTTAGCCTTTTAAGTGGCCCTGTTGCAGCAATAACAACAACAACAATAACAACAACAAGCAGCAACAACTGCAACGGTAGCAATTTTAATTTCATGTTTCTCGCTGACAGCTTCTTTAAATGGCGCTTAACTTTTGTTTTGACGTTTCCACTTCGTTGACATTTTACGGAATGGGAATTGGTTTTGTTTTTGTTGGTCACTCTCTGTTTGTTGTTGTTGTTGTTGTTGGGTATGCAAATTCAATTAATTGTGACATTCAATGAAATTCCAAAACGGACAAAACAGAATTTTTTTACATTTTTTTTTTTTTGTGTTATGCGAACTGAAGAGTTTGTGTTGGCTTGCGGAAATTAATCATCGAAGACGCATACCTCAAGCGAGATATTTCTGTATAATCGCGCCTCGAAGAGAAGTACGTAAGTGAACGCCATCTAATAAAGAGCACATGTATACATTGACTAAGACTCATGTGATATTTAATCTGCAGTCTTTAATCTACGGAATTAACAACAACACTTTCTTAAGTCAAATGCAAACAGAATTTTAAATAAATACATATATTTCAGATAAATAAATAGGTTCAATATATGTTAACAGTTTTTGAATATTATTTTCCTTTCACATGGTCTTCAGGTCTTCTTCACTTCTTTTAATGAGTATTAAAAAAAATATAACATAAAAACTGCAATTGAAATTTTTATTTAAATTTATATTTGAACACATGCTAATTAGACAATCAATATGTTTTCAAAGGATTTTTATATAGAGATGGTAGCAGAAATCTTTAAAGATTAATAATTATTTAATTAATATAAGTGCTTATGTGATTTTTTCTTATGAAATAAAACTTCCTTTCAGCAATCTTCGCCCATTTAAAAACAATTTTCTTGGCTTTACTTATAAAAGTTAAATATCTTATGAGGATTTTTTTCTTATGAAATAAAATTTCCTTTCAGAAATCTTTACGCATTTACAAAAGTATGTCTTTAAGTTTACGTTTCAACGTTTTCTGGGCTTTACTTATGAAAGTTGAATATTTAAAGTCAAGCCATAAAGGTATATCCAAAGTTTTGAAGGAACAATCTATGGGGAACCTTTTCTAATGACTTTTTGGACTTTTAAAAAGGTCAAAAAGGAACACCTCGAGCTTTATGTGATTTTTTATGATCTCAGCGCAAAAAAGCACTAAAAATTAGTGTATAACAGAGACACACACACATACACACACACACACATACACACACACACACACACATTTCGATGTGAAGTACATAAATATACAGTTATTGTTGCTATTGTTTGTAGTTGTTGTTTTTATGATTGTTCCAAAGGCAGCGCCCGACATCTGTGAGGCGGCAGAAGTTCCGCAAAAGAATAACGTCAACTATGCCAGCAACAACAACAGCAACAGCAATAACAACAACAACAATTGGAGCTACAACAACAACAAGTTGGCAAAAGCAACTCATCTATTTTATCGATTAAACATTTTTGCGATTCGCGCAGCGGAATCTTGAACGAGCCGGGCGAAATTTTTTATGTGCGAGCTTGGAAAAATGTATCTACTGACACACACACACACATACACTTACATACATATATAAGCAGCGCGACATCAAAGCGCCTGGCAAAGTAACTTTGAAAACCTTTTGACAGCTGCCCGCCTTGGGTAAGGCAGGGAGCTGGTCGTGGTGTGGGTGTGTGTGTGTGTGTGTGGGGGGGGGGAGTTGGGGTGGATAGTTAGCTGGGTTTTTTAGGTAGCTGAGTTGCTTTGGCAGTTCCAACCCGCTTGCCAGCTTGTGGGCGCGGCCTTTTATTTGCCGCCTTCCAACTCCCACAACTCGGTTCGTCTTCATTTTTTTTTTTTTGGGAGGCGTCTCTGCACACATTCAGAGCTTTGTTGTGCGTGTGTGTGTGTGTGTTAATGATGAGCTCTCTAGCGGGTGGCATTTATCATTTATGGCACAGTTGAATTTATCATTTATTCATGGCATAATTATAAGAATTATATTTGATTTCCAAATGAAATTTATATTTTCAGCTGCGTTTTAGCTTATTTTTCTTCTTTTTATACCCTGATCCCATTAAAAATGGGAAAAAAGGGTATCATGAAGTTGTGCAAAAGTATGTAACAGGCAGAAGGAAGCATCTCCGACCCCATAAAGTATATATATTCTTTATCAGCATCAACAGTCGAGTCGATATAGCCATGTCCGTCTGTCCGTCTGTCCGTCTGTCCGTCTGTCCGTCTGTCCGTCTGTCCGTCTGTCTGTCCGTATGTATGAGCCAACCGATCTCAGAGACTATAAGAGCTAGAGACTCCAGATTTCGAACTTAAGCTCGCCTAATCCCTAGGCAGTACAAGTTTGTTTTCGATTTTCGATAACTCATCCCGTTTTCGATATACACATGTGATCGATAACAACAAAATCTTGAATTTGAAAAATCTTTAGATGGCATTTAAATTAATAATCAAAATAATAACAATCTGTGAAATTTTTATTAAAATCGGTTAAGAAACACCGGAGATATGGAACCTTGAAGTTTAGTATGCACTACACAGTATGGTCGTACACACACGCACAAATACTTGCAAGCACTGACTGTACGCGTAAAATATAGGGATCAGGGTATCGTCTAGTCGGGATTTCTCGACTAGAGCCTTCTTACTTGTTTTTTGTTGCAATTCGTTGTAAAAAAAGTATCACCTGCCCTGAACTGAAGTGAACCAAAGTGAACTGGGAAACACGCCCTACTTCAATGTGGCCCACACACACACACACACACACACACATATACACACACACCCAGCGCTCCACTTCAGCGCACACACACACTAAAGTCCTGACTCCCGATCCTATTTTTTTTTTTGTATTTTTTTAGGGTGGATTTTTAATGGAACGCTTTTGCTTAATTCAAAATGCTTTTGTTTCGGTCAGCAAAGAAAGAGAAATACAAATGTATATATAAACTAGGCGCGTTCCGGGCCCAGGCTCAAGCAGGTGGCTTATGGATTAGTTGTTGCAACAGCAGGAGGATTGAGGATTGGCCACTCAACTCAACTCAACTCCATGACCACAGTTGGGTTCACTGACATTAAGCCCTGAACGGAACTTGCGTCTGCTGTCAGATCAGCTGCTCGAATGTTGGCATTAAAAGCGTTTACTTAAAAATGTAAGCCCAAAAGCGTTTTAGCACCTTGCCACAATGCAAAGAGGGGGTGACGGAATTGTGGGGGGGTTACAACAAAGTTTCACTAATGGAAGATAGAGTGAAAGAGTAAAAGAGAGCGAGCGAAAGAGAGTGAGGCAGACAGCTGTTGTTTGGCGCATTTAATGGCTGCCACGCCCGTCCGCCCCATTATCCAAGGCTGGTCATATGGAGCAAGTGCACTATTTAGGCTTCGATACGCTGCATTACGCAATGGTGTTAATTACTCACACAGACTAACACACACTCACACACACACACAGATACAACTACAAGCTAGATAATCGCTAAAGTATCTAAAGCAAAGCAACAACAACAAAATTGTGGAGTAGTAAAGGGGAAGAGTGTAAAGGAGTAGGGGGGAGTGTTAAAAAATCGAGACAATGTTTAACGAGTGGAAAACCGTTAATCACAGCTGCATACACTTAGAGAAAATTAGCAATACAGCTGTGAAGTGCTTCGAATAATAATTACTTGATTCAAAAACAAGATACTATTAAAATATTGTTAATACTTTAAGAGAAAAACGAAGATAAATATAAATGGTGAAAGAGTTGGTTTTAGCTTCGAAATTAACCACGAAAACCGGTTTTATGGAGAGTTTGTAAATAATTAACAAATAAAATTTATTTTGCAAGCAAACTTGTCTAAAAAGCTTTATCAAAATAATAATAAAATAAAAATTAAAATATATATGGTTTTATTATTATTCAGGATTTATTTATGCGTGCTTTTTATGTTTATTAATATTTTTTATTTTAGGCGATCTTGATTTTTAATCTGTTCAACAAAGAAAGCAAGACAATTTTAAGCGACTTATAACTAAATAACGAGAAATCCGAGAAATTGAATGTATTGAAGACTAACACAAAAAACATTTCTAAGCCTATTATAAGAAGAAATAAACAAATTTACATACATTCAATAATAGTTAATTAACATATAATGATTTGCTAAATTCAGAAAAGAAATTTTTAATGACTCTATGCCAACATCAGCAAAGTCACTTTCACTCAATTTAAAATGAACTCCTGACCTACCAGTTACAATCTAAATAGTTAAAAGGATAAACATAAGTGCGCTATCTAAACGAACTGCATTATGGATAAAGGGGGAAGGGAGAATGATGTGTTTTATGCTATCTTTGACTGATATCACACTCGCTCTCACGGCCGAACTAACTGTAATTAACTGACCAGCACACCCCGAACACCCCCCGCACACCCCGATAACACAACTACTATCATACTTTTAACCCCATATGAACTTTAAAGCGGCATCAGCAGCAGCGCAGGCGCAACTAATGAGCAACAGCAGAGGCAGGGCGGGTTGAAGTACAAAGAGGAGTAGGAGAGGTTAGAAAAGAGCTGAAACTGAAACTGAAACTGAACAACCAACCAACCACCAAAGCAGTATATAGCAAGCATATTGGCCAACTGTTGTCTATTTGATTATTTGGCCCCCTTTATTGGTCCTTTGGTCAATTCGCCGACGACTCGAACTTGAAATGAAACTTCGTTTGTTTGTGAAAATTTATTATGTGCTCTATGGTATGGCTGATACGTAAGTATGGAATGATATACTCGCATGTATGTAAGGGGTATGGTATGGTGTGGTAGGCCATTGGCATATGGTCAGCTGGTCCGTTCGTTTGCTGACCCTACCAAAAACAACAAAGAATGTGAAAACATATGTCACGAGCCGGCAATTGTGGTTTCAAAGGGAAATCGTTTGACGAGCATGTGGGAAATAATTTTCACAAAAAAAATAAAGGTAAACACATTAAAAAAACTATATAATGTTTAGAATAATTCATTTATTTGAAGCCAACTCAATTAAGTTTCATAAAATATGAACGCTTCAACTTTAAAGACAAAGCTGCCAACCAAACTACACCACGTCAAAAACAACAACAACAACAACAACTACAACAATGAATGCAGTAACTTGGCTAATTACAATTTCTAATAGCAACAAGGACTGAATCGTAAGTTTGAAAGGGGGCCAACCTGCACCACTTGCTGCAATCAATAACAAGCACAAAACAACAACAGCAACAGCAACAACAAGAACAAGAACATCATGTAGCAACAACAATTGCAACAAACAACAAGTCTGATAATCAATAAAGCAAAAGCAGGACTCATATATCCATAACAACCAACAAGTGGAACCAACCTTTCAGTTCTCGTTGCCGCTGGCCATGGAACAATCACAAAAGTTGGTCGCGGAGCGAGGGGAGCCAACAAACGAAGAAGAAGAAGTTCGCGTTGGCGTTGGAGTTACGAATGTTGCAAGTTAGTAGCTGTTATTGTTATTGGGGCTCCCTTTGGCAAGGCAAGCTTGACGAACTTTAACTACTCGTGGTAATTGCTGGCGCAAAGTGCCCTCGAATGCAGCTCAAATCGGTGCGGTTCAACGTTGCATGCCACACAATTAAATGCGTTGAGTGTTTGAAGCTTTTTGGTCAGTTGATCCGTTTGATAACATTTTCATTAACACGTACGCACAAACAGTAGCTAAAAGCATAAGATTGCTAAAGATCGGGTCCATCAACCCGACGTAGTGGCAATAATTTTCGGATTCTTTGGATTCATATGAAATTTGAAGACATTCATTATAAAGGATGAGGGAAAAACGTGGATGTAAAAAGTTATTATAAAACATATTTGATAACTTTTGTTCAGATCCATTATCTACTTGAATATTTGCTCTAAATGAATTTATTTATTATTATTATTATATTCTACATTCCTAATAAGATTTACTTTCAAGCCAAATAAATATTTCTATGCATATTATTATAAAATTTGCAACAGTTAAAACTAAACCGAAATTAATTGTTTCTAAACAATTTAAAAACACTTAAAATTGTATAATTATAAATTAAAAGTCCCTTGCCGGTTCTTATTTAATAAAATATCAAATAAAAGTTTATAAAGATATTTTCTTTAATTTTACTTATAGCTTAAACATTCCAAAAGTAAATATTTACGTTAAGAAAATTGCAAGTTTCTAGAATAAACATTAAGAAAGTAAAAAATTACCAGAATGTCTTTAATTATTTTATATCATGTTCCAAATCCTGAAGGAACAAAATGTACTATAAAGTACGCTATCGTTAATAAAGATTTTTAACCTATTAACAGATTTCAATTGACAGATTAAAAAGTATTTTATAAATAATAAAATTGTAGCACAAACAATTGTCAGATTAAACCATAAAAGTGTACTCGTGACAATCAATTATTTGGTTGTACATTTATTATGCAAATCTAAAACTTAACTTAACTATAGCAATTATACATTTGTTGTTGTTGTTGTTATTAGTTGTTAGTTAGGCTTGCAGTTAGTGAACAACAACACAAGTATAGACCGCATTTGCACGCGAGCCCTCTCTCTCTCTCTCTCTCGCTCTTTCGTTGATAATTGCAACCCATGCGGCGTATGCGAAATATTTGTAGAGTTCTCTAAAGTAGTTCGTTCAAAGGGGTTGGACCAAAACAGCTGCAAGGAGCGCAATTAAAATAGCACAAAAGTTGTTTGGCAAACACATTTTTTGATCGTTTCATTAAAAACGCAGCAGCGTGCCAGCCACAGAGGGTAGCAGGGTACAGGCCAAGCACTTGGCCCAGGCCAGGCCAGGCCGGGCTGACACTTAATTGCAGGTGTGCATGGCAAGGTGACAATTTTGCGTCAGTCGAGCGAGCAACGCGCCAACAACACAACAACACAGGGGGTAACAACACACCATGACTGGATCGAAAGGGGTGAGGGGTGGGCAAGGGATTGGGGGTAGGGTGGGGTGTGTGTGTGTGTAAGAACAGGGTGTAGCTTTTTGGCGAGAAGTAATTGTTTTTTTAAGCCACAAACTGCTCTGCAAAATTATGCTAGCTGCCTGTCGATGGCTGCACAGCAATAATAAAATTATAAAAACTACAAAAACGTGAACAAGGAAAACAAGTTTTGGATCCTATGAACGAAGCTGAAATACCCTAGCAGGGATATTTACAAGCGCGGCAGAAAGATTGGCTGAAAACTAGTTAAGTTATAATACTGAGTATTATAACAACAAGCCTTATCTAAGACTTATATTTAGAAATTATTGAGAACAAAAAGATTAAGAAGAAAAGCATTAAAAAATAATCCTTTGAAAATGCAATTAAAACAACAAAAAAATTCAAAAATATATCAAAATAATTTGAAGAACGTTTGCAAAAGATTAAAGATAATATTATTATTATATTATAAAGCCTAAATAATCTTAACAACTTATTTCTTGAACAATCACAGTTTAAACAATTTAATGAATTATTTTAATTTGCAATTAAATAAGTTTTCAAAACTTTCCAAATTTTGTCGATTCAACAAGTATATTTGACAATCATTGTGCATTGTGCAGATTAATATTTGACAATCAAAATATTTAGTATTTAAAATCAAATCCTAAAAAATACTTTAATATATATATACCTTGTGCCCAGGGTATACGATAACGAAAAAAAACAAAAGGTAGGCAGGCGGCAAAAAAAAAGAATTAATAACTTTGTCGCTATCTTTGGACTTGGTCGCTGTTGTTGTTGTTGTTGTTGGTGTTCTTGGAGGTATTGCTGGTGTTGTTCTTGTTGTTGCTGTTGCTCTCCCGCTGCTGATCAGTTGGAGCGCAATTATAGTGCGCAGTTGGGGGCGTGTCTAAGTTTCCAGCTACTGCAGCAATTTTTTCCTCCTTTATTTTAATATTATTTTTTTATTTTTTTTTTCTTTTGCATATTTACGTCGTCGCGAATGTTGTTGTTGCTGTTGTTGTTGTTGTTGTTTGTCGTTGCTGTTGTTTTTACAAGTATTTTGCGGCAAGTTAAGTACACAAAATTATCAGAAATTATATGCACTTTTGGGCAGCAGCAGCGGCGGCGGCAGCAGCGTCATTACTCTTGATCTGCACATGGCGATAACACTTTGGTCGGCAATAGAGCAAAGAGTGCAACAACAAAAAGAAGACGTGCATGATGGTGGGGGGGGGGGAGGGGGATGGGGCAGGGAAGTAGTGTAATTTCACGCAACTCTGCCGACATGCATAATGTTCATAATTTCCATATTGAATGCCTAAAAGCTGACACCGTAGCTGAAAAACAGAAGCTGAGGCCGAGACTGAATCTATAATTTAGCTGCATTGCGTATACGCAGCGTGAGATAGTTTTATATTCAATTATTATATACGTTAATTGAGCTAAGCTTGATAAGATAATATTTAATACTTTAATGTCTTAAAATATTTCTAGTTCATATCACATCATATCATATTTCATAAAAGTTTGTCCAATAAAAAATATGTTGGGAACTCTTAGAAACAAGTTTTTTATATACTTCTTGACAAAAGCTTACCAACAACTTACAGCAAACAATACAAATAAGGGCTGTAACAGTTTGTTTTGCAAAGTTTTTCTTATCTTGCAACATTTTTGATTTCTGATGACTTTTTTTTAATGATAAATATTTTCTTTGCTTATTTTTAGAGGGTAAGAATTGATCATGGTAAAACTGTTATTTAAAGCTCTGAAAATTTGCTAACATCAAACTACGAAAAACGATCAAATAAAGATGACTTTTTGATTTCAAAGATAGCACCCCTTGCCCTTGAGTGCATTATAATGCCGACTACCCTTTGGGCATAAAACGAAGTAGAAGAAAGACAAGTAGCAACATTGTTGTACTTCTGGCATCATTTATCAGTAGCTGAGACCCAACAAGCCGCAGATTGATGGCCAAGACAAGACCGGGAACAAAAACAACAAGAACAACAACAAGAACAACAACAAGAACAATGCGAGAAAGCCAGTTGACTCTGCAGCGAAACGTTTTCATTGATTGAAATCTTTCGAGTAATCATTGACACACAGCAGGTACAGGGTGGGTGGGGGCAGAAGGGGCATACATTCTAGTTGTAACTCACCTTTTGCCATTGCGTCGCCTTCGCTTGGTGGCGTAGACGGTGCCCAGTTGGCTCATTGCAAGGGCGGAGTTCGTTATGGTCGCCGTTGTAAATGATTTTTCGTTTCGTTTTTTTTTTACACAAACACCCTCTCCCTCTCCCTCTCCCTCTCTCTCTCTCTCTCTCTCTCTCTCTCTCTCTCTATCTCACTCTTGCAACGCTTGTTGCAAATTCGATTTCTTTGTTGTGCTGCTTTTGTTTTTTTTTCTCTCTCTCTCTTTTTTTAATTGATTCTTTATTAGCTTAAGTCCTGCTGCTGGCTGCTGGCTGCAGGCTTTATTTCAGCAGCTGTGGCAGCTTTTGATTTTATTTAATTTGCCACGTTTTTTGCTTTTTTCTTTGTTTTATCATCACGCCTTACATTTTTTTTTTATCTTCGGTTTTTTTTTTGTTTTTTTTTTTTATTTATTGCACTTCTTGTTTGTTGATTACGACGGGAAATTCGGTTTTTAAAACTGACTAATAAGAAAAATTATTTATTTTAATTGCATTTAACTTAAGAATTTTGATTTGTGCTTCTTGTTTTAGTCCCAGCTTTGTTTTTGGGTGACATAGTTCTTAGATGTTTATGTGAACAATTTTCTTGAAATAAATCTTTATGCTCAAAATCGCGATCTACGTTTATACGATGTGCCTAATCGTGATAATAAAAAATATTTATAACATTAAATTTTCTAAAGCATGTAGATTGTTTTTAACAAATGATACATTTTATATTGTCTAACCATTATCAAGCAAACATATTAGTTATTTGGTTGAAAACTTTTTGCTTTACTATTTAAAGCTTCTAAGAATAAAAATACTTTCATAATTCGAATTGAAATTGAAAATGAAAAATCTTTTAACAGTTTTTGCTATCGGGTTGTATTGAAGAACTTTGTTTAACAAAGGTTTCAAATACTTCGCTATATATATATATATATATATATATATAAATGTGGATACATATATAAATATTTCGTTGTATTAAACTAGAAAATATATGAGTAAAAATGCATAATGATAATGCTTATTGTCCACTAAGAAGACAATGTTATTTGTAGTTTGACACACTAATGATTCTGATTCCAGGTTGAGCTAAAAGACATATTTCTTTGCCTAGCTTGATTTATTAAAGGGAATCCTTTTATTTTTAAGTAAGCTTTTGCTTCTTTTTGAAAAGCGAGTATTCAATATTTAATATATTCCTTGCATATTAGTACTCTAATATTCTGATAACATATAAATGTTTAAGCCTGAAAACAGTTCATGCTATAAACTGATACTGTTACTGATAAAACTATTACACTTTTGAGTATAATTTATCAAGTTGCATCACGCATAAAAGTTCCCAGCTCTTAACAACAACAACAACTATTATATGAATGATAGAATTCATCTCAAAAACTTAAAAAACACATTTTTTTAACAGTTCGATATACAACATTTGTTAAATTGTATTTGTGTTATCGAGTTTCTTTTTTTGTTTTTGTTTTTGAGTTTTTGTTGTATTGTAACACTTTTGCTTTTTATTTGCACGCATTTGATTTGTGTTATTGTTGTTGTTGTTGGTGTTTGTTGGTATTGGTGTTGGCGTCGGTGACGGTCGATGACGACGCCAACGACGCATGCAACAAATCAGCAGTCTAAACGCAAGAACGGCACGCAAATAATTTCCAGCTCAAATGCGGAGGCGTCGTCAGCGGCAGAGGCGTCAAAAACGTCAGCAGCGGCGCTTTGGCGAACTGCTCAAACTGTCAAAGTGACATTTTGTGTGTGTGCGTGTGTGCATGTGTGTGTGTGTGTGTGACTGAATGAAAAAGTAGTGAAGAAGTGACCATTGGCGCCGCCGGCAAATTGGCAGCTCTGCACTTGTCTTAACTAAAAAGTAGTTGTTGTTGTTTTGTTGTTGCTGCCAGAAGCCGGCTGCTGTTTAATTATATATTGATTTGATAGGGTATCGCGGGACGAGTAATGTTAAATTGAATTATATTTATTTGTGCATTTTTCGTTTATATTTCTATTTTTGAATAATAAATTTTTGCACACTTTTTGTTTATCACTTGCGTTGGGCACGCACCTTTTTTTAAACACTGGCACTGCTGCTGATCTGTATGTTGCGGGTTGTGTGTGTTTGTGTGTTCTTGTGGGAGATAATGCACCGAACGAGGCGCCAGGCGTTGGCGTTGACGACGGCAAACACCGTTAGTTAGCAGCGACTGCACGCGAGCGGCAGAAACGAATGAATATTGTATGAAGAACGTGCGGCAGCGGGCCAAAGTTAAAGCTTGAAACGAAACCGCGACCGCGACGCTTGAAATGAAACACACACTCCCCCAACCCACTCTTTAGCGCGCGCGCTCTCTCTCTCTCTCTCTCTCTCTCTCGTTCGCTTTTAAGCTCACTCACGCGCTCGTAGCAGGAACAAGAAGAAATGGCAAACAGTAAAGCGCCGACGGCGTTGACCGTTGCGCGATTGCCGAAAATGAATTAACAAATATTTTGTTCTTTTCGTTGTATTTTATTTTTGCTATGCGCGAGAGACTCTCGTTGGCTCGGTGACTGCGCGGCCACGTCGACGCTTTGAGAATCCAACAAGAACTGAAAACGAAATTGGAAAAAACCAGTCCTGGTTGAAACGCTTTGGCAATTGGCACACTTGGCGCCGCGCCGCGCTCTGCTCAGCTCTGCTGCTTTGGCCGCGTTGTCGTTGCTTTCCAGTCGTCCTGGCAACGCGATCGCCAGGCAGCGTCGCAGTGTGCAAGCGAGAGTGAGAGAGCGCACACAACGTATGACGTTTCATTGCCATCGTTTCGTTGGGTGCGCGCGCCTGGAAAGTCTGAGCTGCAACTGCCAATTATGGAAGCGCATGCTGTATCTCTTTCTAACGCACGCCACTCGCTCGCTCGCATGCTGACTTTGCGCTCAAAATGAACGGGGCGTGTTCTCACTAAACAAGCACACACAGACACAGCGTATTGCCGACTCTGTCTAACCCATGCGATTGCAGATGTGTATGTGTGTGTGTGTGAGTTTGTGGCTGTAGTTATTCATTATACTGTAATTAAGAGTATATTTTTTTATGAAGCTGCGCTTTTTTATTGTTCGCCTAATCGCTTATCGAGCAAACATTTTGCATCTATTTTGCATCAACTGCATTCGGAAGTTGCAATTGAAAATCCATCTTAAAGCCATTAAGCTAACGATTTAACTTTAAAGTGCCATTAAAAGAGCTGCCATAAAAACATTTTAAACATCAACAAACACATGCAATAACCAACACTTTGGCGTTGCCACTTATCTCAATGATTTATTTGTGCCACTGTTGTAGCAACAATTGCAAGCAGCTAACTTTTAGCCAGACACACACCAATTCCTAGAAGAAACACAAAAAAAAAAACAAAATGTCTGCTACACTCAAGGCACTCAAAGCGGAACTCAAAGAGGGATAAGAGGGAATGGGGAGGGGGGTGCAGGCATAACTGACAATAAGCCGCCATATGTCAAGTACAAGTATGTAACCGCAGGCAAACTTGCCACAGATGGTTCTTACTACATATATATATATACATATATATATATAATATAGCCAGCCTGCCATTAAGTGTGGCACAGAATAAGCCAACCTACAATCTTTGTAGACGAGACAAGTCGCTCACAAAGAATACACGGAGGAATTCTTCACTTCATAAAAGTTCTCTAAAATGTTGGTTTTGCTTCTGGAAAGCATTGTCAATCATATTATAATATATTATTAGTTAATCTTCAAGCAATTCAGCTTTAAACGTGTTTTTCCATTAAATATTTATTTAATAAACTTATATAACTTCGAACTGAAGAAAAAAATCTTGACATCTTAAGTTCAATATGTTCTGTACATACAAAAAAAATTATATACACATATTATTTTG
The DNA here is from genome assembly GCA_035044605.1 of Scaptomyza cyrtandrae. Classification (NCBI taxonomy): domain Eukaryota; kingdom Metazoa; phylum Arthropoda; class Insecta; order Diptera; family Drosophilidae; genus Scaptomyza; species Scaptomyza cyrtandrae. The sequence continues at coordinate 19,496,441 of JAWNNS010000640.1, forward strand.
AAGGATCTTACAAATGAAGATTTTTGGATTAATATTTTATAACTTAAGCAAAAATAATTAACCTTATAATTAAAAATAAGAAGTAATTTTTGAGCTTGTGTCAATTGTTGTTTATTGTATAATTTCTTGCGCCATACACTGTAAAAATTAATAATTTTCTGATAAAAAACATCACAATATCATATAAGAAACAAAGGTTCAAAAGTTCAAGTTAATCAATTAAATACAAAAACATAAAAACAAAATTTAATTAACCATAAAAGTCGATCTGTATTATTTAAATGAAATATTTTTAAAAATTATTTAATTATTCGGAACGTCAAGTGTTCAACCTGGCAATATTAATCATTAAGCAACATTTGAGACATTCTTAGATGTTTTGAAAATACTATATCAAGAACTATGCATAAGCAACATATTTCGCACAGTGTATGTATGCAGTGTGACGTCAGAGCGCATAGAGAGACATAAGGTGTCTGAAAGAAAAAGAATCAAACTGAATGCAATTACATTGCGTGCAAGCATTCCAATAGTTGCAGCCAAATGTTTATCTCGTCTGTTTGGTTGGTTGGTTGGTTGGTTGGTTGGGTCTAGTCTCAGGAGAGAGTATGACTCGAAGACCGTGTCTGAGTCTTAGTCTGGGATCTTGAGAATTGAATATTTGGGACCACAACTCTGCACATGCGCAAAATTCTCGCTGAGCGAAGGGAGAAAGAGGAAAGAGAAAAAAAAAAAAGAAGGCAATGTCAATCGCAGTCACTAATAAGCTAACCGGTCAGAGTTTGTTTGCAACAAGTAACATTTCGTCTTTGTTGCTCTGTGTGCTTCGCTGCCTCAACACTTTGCAGCTTATCAATTTACGCTGTTGCAGTTGCAGGTGCCTTTTGGAATTACCAGCTCGAAGCAGTCTTCGCATATCAATTTCACGACATCCCCTTTACTTGCTTGAACTTGAAGTTGCAGTTAAAGTCAAAGACTTGAGGAATTATGTGTTTGCTTTTGCCGCAGGGCCACTCTTTTATAAGCTCAAAAGTGTCAGTTGACCTGGCCCCCGATACCCTCTTCTTCCACCCTATTCACAACTTCTGCCTTGCCTAATTTCACAATAACAAGTTTCTCATTACGCGCGAGTTTTAGTTTTTTTGTTTTGTTTTCTTTTAAGTATTTCTTGTTGCAGGCAGCTGCTGGTTTGCATCAATGTCAAAGTTGATGGGTAAGCGATGCAGATCTAGACAAGCGCTATAATTTGCCAATTAAGTGGCACAAACCTTTGTGTGGTGTTGTTTGTGCCCCTTAAACAAAGAAAAACCCAAAATAGATTCATATCAAGCATCATTCAAACACTGACAACATTAGTGCAGACAACAACAACAACAAAAAAAGGGTTAAAGAGGCGCCTAGCCAATAAAAACAACAAAAAATAAGTTCAAAAAGATAAAGTATGAACAGCAATTAAATATAATTGTTAGGAAAACAGCAACAGCAACAACAAAAAATGCAACTTAAAACAAGGCAAAGCCATAAAGGATACACAAAGTGCACATTTAATGGCTGCCAACAATACAAAACAAATGTTTACCTTTTTTTTTTGTAATAGAAAATGCAAAACAAAACAACATAAAGCACAACGCCGCCCAAACCCAAACCCATACAGCAACCCCATTGTAGGTTTAAGCTGGCTGCTAAGTAGCCGCAATTATTAATTGCCATTTGTGACAAGTCTGCAGAGCAACGCAAAATGGCGACAGCAAAGCAAACAAACAACACAAACAGTAGCACTAGCAGACACAACAACAACAACAACAATAATACACAAAGAATGCAAACAATGGCCGCGAGAACAACAAAAAACATTACAGCTAACAAAAGGCGATCAATTGCGCGAGATAAACGTGAAACGTGAACGTCAACGTGGACACTCCACCGAAACCAAAACCAAATGCACAACAACAGCAACAACAACAACAACAACACATCAACCACAGGTGACCAAAGCAACAACAACACATTAAACTCAACCAACCAGCGAACCAAACACTGCGTCAAACGCCCTTTGCATTGCTGACATTTCACAGATTTTTAACAGTGCCCACAGTTAAGTGAGTGAGTGAGTGTATATGTGTGTGTGAGGGCGTAAGTGAGACAGAGAGACAGAGAGAGAGAGAGAGCATAATGACTATGTGTCAAGGTTTGGCTTGATATGCATGCTAATGCTTATGCTAGTATATCAAAAACTGCGATAAGCATCAAATAAAAAACCGGCCATAAAATAAGCTCAAGAAGTATTTTTATATCGCATATAATAATGCTATTCTTCGACTTTAATAAAGGTTATTAAACACTAAATTTTAGCTAGTGAATTTTTCATATTAATTAAAAAGGTTCATTATTAATTTTAATGTATTATATATACTATAGATGTTGACAATCAATATGGTTAATAGGCACATTACCAAAATTATTGGGTTATAATTGTATTTTTCATAAATAAAGTAATTTGTGAGTAAATTGCTTATAAATTATTTTTAATGTAACCTTCGATTTGTTCTGTTTTCAAGAAAAGTGTGTTTTAAAGAAGAGACTTTGTTCATTAATTTAATATATTTATTTCAAGCATTGTCTTCCATGGGACACACAGCCTCCTTTCAGTCAATTGTAGGGCTTAAAAAATCAAATCAAAAATCACGCTTGGGTCCGCGCGTTAACAAGCCGGTGCTTGGTATCGTTGGGCCACTTGAATGTACTGTCCGTTAGTACATCTACGTCCAATATAGTAAAAGAACTGAAAAAAAGAGAAAAGAACCTACATCTGAGCAAAATAGGTTTCCTTATAGGAATTCAAGAATATTTTGTTACTAAAAGCGTTCGCACTTAACAATAAGACAATTTTGACTTCTAATAAGCATATAATTGGTTTTAGTTCGACACACCCATCAAAAATATATAACTCTTTATTATAATGTTTATTGTTTTACTACTAAAAAAATGAACAATTTAACTTTAATAGCTCAATTATTCTACACTTTCTTCAGTTCTTAAAATAGATAGAGCATTCGAGACTTCGACTTGCTGGTTTTTTGTGCTGCTCTTGTCATTTCCGACAGATACACAAACACCCACTGAATGAATGTATCTATTAGATACATAGTACATCTGTAGTTAAAACTATATAGCTAGATATGTGTACGTATGTTTATATAAATGCATGTCATATTTGTATTGTTGTCGTGAGTTGTATTTGTCGCTGTCATTAAAGTTAATACGCTTCATACGCTTAACAATCGATGCATGCACCTTCCCTTGCCACACTCTAGACCCCCCCTTCAAATGCTCCGCCCGTTAAGTCTGGCAGAACTCTAGAAGTGTCAATCTTCGTCAGGCAGAGCAGGACAGGAACATATAGATAGAGAGAGAGCGACAGAGAGAGAGGAGGCAATAAATAAAGAGAGATTTGTTGCAAAATTTATGATTTATTGTGAGATGCGACTAACGGATACCAGAAACGGGCAATGGCCAAGGCGGCTATCGGAAACAGTTAATCAGCAGCAAAATTAATAAATTCGCCGAGTTTAATAGAGTTCAAAGAAGAAAACAACAACGAAACGAAAGGCCCCAGAAACGAAACTGGAAACTGGTCAGTTAACAAAAACAGCAACAGCAACAACAGCAACAACAACAACGAAAAGTTAAGCCAGACAATACGCAACTTAAAGTCTCAGTTGCAGAAATCGGAATTGCAGCTAGCTCTCTGTGTGTGTGCCTTTGGGGTCAACGCCGCAAAGATGTTCCCAGAAAGATCAGCAAATGAAGATCTCAATGGGCTGCTCCTCGTCTAGGCAGCAGGCAGCAGGCAGCTATGCAGCTATGCAGCAAGGCAACTACTAGACAGCAGGGCGGTTAGGAAGGTAACGAAGGCGGCAAGCGGCTGGCGGCGCACAAATAAATTCAATCTAAATTGTAAGTTTGTTTAGCCTACACGAAAAAGATGCGAGTACAAACAACAAACAAAACAACTACGAAATAAAGCTAAGCGGCAATAAACTATTCAAATATATCCTATACTAAAAATCTCAAGTATTTAGTTACTACGGCTACTTATACATCTTAATTTATATGTACTTTTATATATATACAACTGTAACTTGGGAAATATATTGCCAAAGCTCGAGGTAAGAAATAGCAAACATATTTATGACTTCTCAATAAAATCATCAAACGAAAAACTTAAAAAAAAGTTGTACACATATATCTATTCATTTCGATCGAACTTAAGAAAATCCAAGACCTTAAACTATACTATAAAAGCCTTTGGAATCCCACAGTTTTAGAATTTAGTTAACTAAATGTTAAACTTTTTATATGACATCTTCGAAAAAAATGCTAGAAACAAACTAGAAAGAAAGGTGGATTACCTGAACTTTGTTAGCCTTGATTTTTAAGCTCTTAAGTTCCCTGGATACGGATGGTAGGCATATAATAAGATAAAGCTGTTTCGGTAGATCACACATTATATCATACACTCTGATATGACAGCCATAGTTCACGCCCTACTAACAATGCTTACAGGGTATACAATAAATAATAATAATAATAATGTACAAAAAAAAAATAACCAAAAGTTGAAGTTTTCAAGTCTGGCATTGCGATCGCCCAAATTAATCGACTCTTTCACTCTCTTTCTCTCTCTCTCTCTCTCTATCTATTTCTTGCTCTCTACTTGTCTAGCTGTCTCTTTCGCGCTTATGCTCATGATTGCCAATGCCCAAGCGCCTCTTTGGCTATTTTGACCATAATTTTGTTGTTTTTTTTTTATTTTTTGGGGGGCGCAAATAAGATTGATCTTTTGTAACTTCCAACTCTTTTGTTGGAACTCCAAGCTCTAAGCTCCGCGAGTCTTGTTTCGAGCTCGGAGTCTGGACGGCAGCGGTAATTTGTTATCGCGATGATTTATGAACCAAACGCTCTTTTTTTTGTTTTTGGTGGGTGTTTACACAAACAGCAAAAGCAACAGCAACAAAGCTTAACAGAAACATTCTAATACAGCTGAGGAGATGGATAGGAAGGGGGGGCAGTCTATCCTTAGATGGCGCTGGCCTCTTGATGGATTTGTGCGCAACCTTTTCAATTCCAGACACCATTCGACCAGCTCCAACTTCAGCTTCAGTCTCTCTCTGTCTCTCTCTTTCCCTTTCTTGCAGCGCCGATGCGAATCGCAGCCAGGAATTAAAACGGCCTCAGACTGTGCGGCACGTTTCCGCATTTTAGCTGGAGACTCCTACTGCCTACTCCTGCTGTCCCCCATTCTTCACCTTCCTGCTGCTGCTGCTGCTGCTGATCAATTGCCGCGGGCCCCAAAAAAAAAAAAATGAAAAGAAAAACAAGGTAAATAGTAATGATATTGTAGCCACGTCGGACACAGGACGCGCTCCACATTGGGGCAGCAGTTAGCAAAAGGTTTTGACTCTAAACGATTCAATCTGTTAACCCAACCAAACTTCCAAATGTCTATACCCTATGAGAATACAACTTAAAGGGAATATTGTGTTTTTACTATGAGTAAAGAGTGTGTGTTCAAAGATATTTAATAGTTGGGAGCATTTAGAAGACCTGATGATATAAGGAGTTGATGGAAAAGAACTAAAAGGATTGTCTTCCAAGAGAAAACTTGATAATTGACTTAAACAATCTGAGAACAGTGTTTTCCTAAGGAAGCTTAAGAGTGCTTTAAAGCCTTAGGGTTATATTAAAGCGATCGAAAAAAGCTTTCGAATAAAAAGTAAGCAAGGACACAAACAAAAACATTTAAAGGTATTAAGATTTTTAATTTTCATATTCATTCTTAAAAAATATTCAGCTTTATTTCAGCAAACTTTGTAATTTTCAACTACAAACCTTAGATTTAAGCTTTAAGCTCTAAGCTTTATTAAATTTTTATTTTCGACACAATTTTTTATCTTTTTTTAATAATATTATAGTAATAATGATAATTAATGAAAAGCAATGATAAAAAAAATATATATATATATACAAATTTTAATATAATATTTATAATTAGAGGGTATACCATCATACTGAATAACTATTTCATATCGAATTCTAACCTGTTGTTGCTGTTGTTGTGATGTCTAAATAGAAACTAGTGTAGCAAACATTTCTTATTCTTTCTTTATACTGCATATTTATGCGCCTTTAAACTGTGGCAAATTGCAGACTCCTTGAGGGGGCCGTTGTGGGCGTGGGCGATAATTGAGAATTTATATGCAACGTTTTGAGGCGACGTTTATTGGACAAATGTTGCGCTTCCTGTTCGCTTGTGGAAGAGAGAGATTGAGCAAAAGTAAGGAGTAGAGATATGGGGCATGGAATACCTACTACCTTTGGTGATATCTGTGCGATCTAAAGTATTCGAAACTCTGGCATTAGCCTAATTGCCCGTATTTAAGATGCCAGAGCGCACCTGTCGGCCTCCACGGGCCCATTAATCAGCCGAAAAACGTTGATATTTTATTTTTCAATAAACTGCGCTTAATGATTAGCCCCCAAAGGCGCTCTCATAATCTCACTTCCCAAGTGCCCAGTTCCCAAGTGCCCAAGTTCCAGCCAGCTGCCGAATTGTCAACATATTCGTAATTGCAATGCGAAACACCAGCAGCAAACGCGCAACGCGACTAATGGCACCAAATAACAATGATTAAGATGCCACCAAAAGGGATGCCTGCCACTGCCACTGCCACTACCACTGCCACTGTGAAAGCAGAGCAGAGTGTACCCCACGGCACTGTTGCCATACAAACTAGCTCAGAATGCTTGTGTGAGAGTGTGGAACGATGAGGGAAATACCCTGTAACTAGTTGTTAACTGATTTATCAAGCTGAGTTAACAAATACAATTATTTGTTTAGTTTACAAATGTGTTGCACAGTTTTAAAGCAACAGTAGAACAAATAACTTAACACTCGTTCTTATTTATTACATTTTAAGGTTAAGTTTCTTTAAATATGGTTTAGTAAGTTTTTTTCTATGGATGCTCTTTTTTACGGAGCATGTGTCCAGGAAGAATTGTTTTGAGTAAAGGTGTCTTAAGATTAAAGACTTGTCTGCTAGCTGTACCGGCAAATAAAACCAAAGGATGTATTCTTCAAGTTACGGTACCGGAGGTTTATTTATAAAATGTGACCACCCTTTGATTTTTGAGTAGATTATTTGTCTAGAAATTTAAAGTACTTTCATTATCTAACTACAACAGCTCTTACAGTCTCGTAGATCCATTGCCAGTATATTTTGCTATATAAATATATACCGCTTACATATTTTCAATTCCTACGGGGTATAAAAAGGCAAACTTCGATCGCTGAGCTGAGCCGTTCACTTGGATCGCAAAAACCTGTTGACAATGATATTGATATGGCTCTCAAGACTTGACTCAACACTAAAGTTAAGGACGACGCAACGTCGTCGATTGTGTGGCAGACACACACTGAAGTGGCACACGTCTATCATAAATCAGCCCTCGATCGAATCGATTCCCCCCATCAGGTTCTCACGTTGCGAGGGTGTTGTCGCTTCACATTCGATCGTTTCGTAATGAGTAACCCGAGTAGGACTTCTTGCATTCTTTTTACGGCTAATTTAACCGATTAGCCGCACTGTCAGCCAACTGACACAAAATAAACATAGCGGGGGGAGTAAGAGAGAGAGAGTGAATCAATCTCTTGAAATTGACTCTCGATTTGCGGTTTGTGTTTTTCGAAATATTTTTGTGATATTGTGGCAGGCTGCGGCTGTTGCTGCTGCTGCTGCATGGTTTCGTAACTGATATGACGCCCACACACGTTGAGGTAGCTGCAGTAACCTTTCCTCCCTCCACCCTCCTCTTGTGCTCCATCAAAACCAGTGTATTTGACTAATGCAAATAGCAAATGATAGCAAAATTGTCAGCACTTAAAAGTAAATGCATGTTCAACCACAGCTAAACACAAACAGTGGGTGGGATAATTTGGTTTGGTTTCGTTTCGTTTTGTGTGTGTGTGTGTGTGTGTGTGTGTGTGTGTATGGTTTTTCAATTGGGGGTGCATTGCAATAAAGGGTTCACCCGGGGCTCACCTGGCCATTTGTCACGCCCTTTTGGCGCCATGCAAAAATTGTTATAAGCAAAGAAAAAAAAAAAACAATTAAGGAGGCTCTAGTTGAGAAATCCCGACTAGACGATACCCTGGACGCTATACCTTGCGCGTGCAGTCAGTGCTTGCAAGTATGTGTGTTCAATATCTAAGGTGTTTCTCAAAAAATTAAAAAAATTTTACAGATTGTCATTATTTCGCTAAGTGTTTCAAATGCCATCTCAAAGTTTTCCAAATTCAAGATTTTGTTGTTATCGATCACATGTGTGTATCGGAAACAGGAAGAGTTATCGAAAATCGAAAACAAACTTGTACTGCCTAGGGATTAGGCAAGCTTATGTTCAGACATAAAGACATACAGACAGACAGACGACATTGCTATATCGACTCGGCTGTTGATGCTGATCAAGAATATATGTGTACATGCTTATGCACAAAACCATTATAGCCCCTTATACCCATTTGCAGGGTATAAAAATCATGTAAACTAAATTTTATGTTCTTATATATTATATATGTACATAAGTATGAATTTATACCGGATCGACAGTTTAATAGCATATATTTAGTTCGGATGTTCGTACTTATAATCGAAACACGCATTATGTTTAAGTCTAATACACAATTTTATCCATATTTTTATAATTTCAGGTTGTACTTAAACTTAATAATGGCCGCAACAGACAATACAATAAATTGACTATAATTATTCAAAGCCTGAAAATCATATTAATTAGCGTCCATGTTTTTTGCAAACAACAACGAAAAAATTAAGTCAAAAAAAAAAAAATAATACTGCATTTAAAATTATGAATGCTTATTCTCACTCCAATTATCAACAAAGTTAAGCATACGCCTTGTTGCACTTTCAGCAATAAATAATAAAGAAAGAAAGGAATAGAGAGGGAGGGAGTGAGGGTGGTAGAGAAATGTACAATATATTAAAGCTTACAATTTAAAATGCAAATTTTAGCATTCCCCAACTCCAGCGGCACCTCCAACCGACTTGCCGACTTGCCCCTTTTTTGTTGCACGCCGCTGTTGAAAGCCGAAGAAAAATATTACTTTTTTTCGCTTAATTACTGTTGGCAAGATAAAAGTGTGATGGGGTAGGGGAGGGGTAGAGTGGTCAGACAGACAGTCAAGAAAGGTATAAAGAAATTAATCCAACTTTATTTGAAGCGATAATGTTTGCATGCATATCAAGCGTTCAACTTCCTAAACAGAGGATACTATATATTTATGTATTAAATATATTTGAGCATAATAATAGTCGAGTCTCGTTGCCTAAGTCCGATCTTATCACAATGCAAATGCATTGAGCATAATTCAGCTAATCATAAGAGGCCATGTCAAATTTGAACAAGTCCGTCCAGAACTAAAACCCAAGTTTCAAACCCCAAACACCAAGCCTCTTCCCTTACTGCGCGGCGTCTCTCCTTAGCTGGCAGTGCGGCCCATGCGTGTTTGCTTATGCTAATGTTTTTTGCATTGGCCGTCGACTAGCAACAAACAAAAAAGAAAAGAAATACTTAAAAGAAAAGAAAAGGCATCTGGAAACTTAAAGTGCAGAACAAGAAATAAATTTCTAAAGGCGCTGCATTAAGCAAAGACATTAAACAATATAAAATAATAAAAAATAAAAAAAAAGTGTACCAATAAAACATGTTCAAAGCTGTTGCACTTCAATTAGCAGAAGGTACAAGTTCACTTTAAGCACATAAATATATATAATATATATATTTATAATTATTGAAGGACATTAAAAACCAGAGATGCTCTACACAAGTATAGATATTTATTTATTTGGAGAACATCATATAATTAGGGCAAATAAATGTATTATATTTTTTCTTCATCAAATTTCACTCAACATATACTAAGATAATATATTTATTAAGGTTATACGAAATTTATTAATGTATTAATTATAAAACATATTGAATTAAATATTTCCATATGTTGTGGCAATAGTTTGTTAAATGTTCTTAATGTTAATTATTTGAATAAAACGAAGCACATTATTGAATAATTTTGATCATGTTATAGCTAATGCACCCCGTTTTGAATCCACTCTAAAATGCTCAAGCGAATTAATAACATAAAGGAGAACAACGTTTTCGAGTGCATTTCATAAATCATTTTGAAATTATGACTTTATTTTATGCGCCTTTCCTTGGCGCGCGCATTTTAATACACAAATTATTTGCTTATTTATGTGTCTTGCAAGGTGGACAAGTGCAGAGGGGATAACTCAAAAGTGCGGCAAGCAAGGGTAGGGAGCGAGTTAGAGAGAAAGAGAGAGAGAGATAGAAGGTGCGGCCAAGTTGCATTCGCTCAAGTCTAATTTTTCTTCTTCTCTCGTTTCATTTCTTTATATTCCATTTTATAAGCTGAACTTTTTTTATGACTTTTTAATTGCGTTCGCAGTGGGGGGAAACTTTTCAAGAGAGAGAGAGAGGGGTGAGAGGCACTCTCATTACAAATGCAAATGCAAAAGTCATGTTTGCGCAAAATGAAATTATGCTAAATGCGTTTTTAACGCTTTGCTTACCGCAACAACAAAAAAAAACGTAGCCAGAGTAAAAGAGAGCGGGGGAAAGAGAAAAGGCGAGGGGAGATGAGAATGAATTAGCTGGGAACATGGCAAGAGAAGTCATTTGCATGTGGCAAGAGCCAAGAAATGGATCCATCAAGATAATCACTCAACTCGAACCAACAAAAACCCCTAAAACAAAAACTACAGCTGACGAAACGCAATTGAAAGTTCTTCCATATTTTTTTTTTTCGAAAATAACTTCCGAATCCAACTAAGTTGTAGTTCAATAGTGTCATTAAAAGTATGAGCCTCTATATCACGCGAATTTCTAATCGACCCCAAAAATAATAACAATGAAACGAAAACTTTGTTTACCTATAATCGTTAACAAATTATATGAATTGAATTTTATATTAATTGCGACTCTTGCCAACTCTTTAATTGCTCTATAAAGGCAGAATTTTGTCAGAAAATGGTCAGAAAAAGATATCGATATCAATTAAGGGCAAAGCGAGTAAGTAACGATTGTTAATTGATATCAAATTAATTTTAAAGAAAGACTGTCCAAAAAATATTTGAATAAAACAAACTACTTTAATCCTTAGCTTTATGAATAATAAGTTAGTATTTCTAACCTTTTAAGGTTAAAATCATCATAAAATATGGATTTTACCAAAAGACTTTAATCTTATTAAGAAATCAATGCACAATTATTTTAATGTTGATGGTTTTTATAAAAAAAACATTTGCCATTATAATCTTTATATCTATTTTTATAAGCATTAGACTTATAAGAAGTTAAGAACCTCATAAAATTGGAATAATAATATTGCAATAATAACGAATACAAAACTTATTTCCAAATAAAATTTGGTCCCTCGTTAAATTTAAGAATATTTCTCCCGTTATGGTATCAAAATAAATATTTTAGTAATAGATCTTTAAAAAAATATTTGAATATTGATAAAAAAAACGATTTTTGAATATTATCGGCTTGATATTAAATATAATATATATTTTTTATAAATAAATTACATTTAATCTTATACTTAAAGAGTGTATGGTTTTTTTTTGGTTTTTTAGCATTCGAATTGTTCCAAAACCATTAAAAGGGCTTTTGGCTATGTTTTATTCATAAACTATCGTACAACTTATTATCTGCCATATAACATTTGGCAATTAGAAGCGCTTGCTTTTTGAACAATTGCAATTATAGGCAATAAAATTGTTTAAAATTACCTCAAGCTAGCATTAACAGATACAAAAAAATAATACAAAATTTTTGTAGATTTAATGGCCGCATCTAGTTGCAAGGTGTAAGCTGTAAGTTGTCTTTGTCGGGCAACACAAGCCATTTGCGACGCATTAACCAAGAGAGGGGAAGAGACGAAGAGTGAAATAAGTTGGCCTTATCAGCAATTGGCCATCTTAAGTGCGTCTAAGCTGTGCACTCAAATGCCATATGTTTTTCTATGTGTTGTTGCCAGACGGAACGTGTAAACTTAAAAGAACAAAAAAAAACAAAGATTATTAATATGCATACATACGTGTATACTTGCTTTTGTTACTCTCTTTGGTTCTTCTTTTATTTGCTTATTCGTTTCTTTTTTTTTTTTTGTATAAGAAGGTGTCCGTGTCTGCACTTTGAAGGCGTTAAAAATTTGTATGAGCAAATTTCACTCAATTTCCAGCAAGCTGAACGGAACGAAATGGCAATGAAACTACGCCATGTTGTTCACACAGCTCACTGCTCGGGTGGTTGTTTCACACACACACAAACACACAAACACAGCAGAGCGCTCACTCACATACACACACACACACAGTATCAACGTCTTGGTGGGCGGAGCTTGAAGAATCGCTTTTTGTTTCAAGCTGCAATTGAGTTAAACTTGATGTGTTTTTTTGTTACTGCCATAAAAGTTAACCGAAAACAAAAACATACAAAAGCAAAAGCCAACAATTTATAATTGATGTGTAATTAGTCGGCATAGTTCCTCATAATTCAACAACAATTAGTGAATAATTAAGCCTTGGCAATTGTCGCACACTATTTACGTATTAAATGCGACAATGGAAAAAACAAAAAGCGCGTTTGAGCTTTTAAATTTACACGTCACAACATTTGGTAATCGCTCTCTTGCACCCCTCTTTTCTTTCCCTCTTACCAAGTTTAAGTTTTATTTGGCTGAAAATTAAAACGTACTGTTAACAAATTGTTTAGCTCAAATTGAAATGTCTTTAATAGTTAAAAACACGCAAATGGTGGAAAAAGTTTTCCATTTTTTTTTTTTCTTGTAGGCGTTGTGGGAACTTTGTTCGAAAAATGCTGGTTATGAAAAAATATTGTCATACTCTAAGCCATTTTTATTTGGGCCATCTGACATGATGTCAGACTTCGGTGTTTTTTTTTTTTACCTCTTCTCTTTCATTGTCGTTTTTTTATTTATGCACTAATTTGCATTTTGCATTATAGTACAGCAAAAGAAAAAAATAAATAAATAATAATAAAATTACTTATACGACATTCGCGTGTGCGGCACACCAAAGTTTTTCCATTTATTTTTGCCAAAAAGCCGCCTTTGCCTTCTTTACAGACGTTGCCGCCTCGTTAGTTCACCCTTCCACCTCCCCCCTTACCACAGCGCCAGACTCTTCAAGTGCAAGCGTTACGAATATGATGGATTACTTAAATAAATAATGGCAATTAGCCGGCGCCCAACATTGTATACCATATTTATAAAGTCTTTTGGGTCTAAAATGTCCACAATTACACCCTTCCCTTTGAGGTAAAAGTTTGTTAAGAAACAAACCAGCATTAACTGCAATTATTCATTATTATGGAGCTGCATAAAATGAGTTTGATAAAGTTTTTGAACTTTTTTCGTTACATTTTTTTTTAGAGTTGTTTCTAGAACTCTTCGATTTTTGTAAATAAAAGCTGTAAATATTTAAGTTTCTAAATATTCCAAGCATTAGTTATCTAAAAACCCGATAAAAATCAGGTTTTTTTTTTGGCTAAATATATTTTATTGAATACAAATCTAACCAGAATCGAAAAGTAATTCACTCAGTAAAAAGTGTTTCATAATATTAAACTAAACAACTTATCTTTAAATTGAGATGTTGGGTAAATATATTTAATTTAATACAAACCTAACTAGAATCTCGTTCAAGAACCAAAAGTTTTTGTTTAATGTATTTTCTTCAGATAGAAAAATTGCTCAGCACCTCTTGGGATTTGAATGGAAGTACTTTTCCCTCAGGAAAAACTTGTTTCGAAATATCAAAACTTAACAATTTATCTTTAAATTAATATAAGAACCTATTTATTTGCAGTGTACTTAAAGTTTACTTTATCCTACATACATTTATTATTTTTGCATAGATTTTCTGGCTTTCTGATTTCACTTAATCAACGCTTAGTCAAATCACTAATTAAGCTTGTCTGCGCCACCTCGAAAGCAGCATTGCATAACATTTTATAACGAATTTAGAGGCGTGTCACGCCCATTCAGCTGTCTGTCTAATGAAAACTATGCATGAACATGTTGGAGTCGATCATTTTAATTAGTTATGTAAATAATTATTAATTAAACATTAGCCAAAAGACGCCAACTGCAATCCATGTACAAGTTGCTAATGTTTATTAATCAGCTTCGCAAAAAGAAGTTGTAAGTTGGGAGTTTGGAGCTTGGAATTATTTTAGATAGATGCATATGATGGATTGCAGGGAACGGATGCAGCGACAGCTGATTCGACATGGGTTTGTGTGGCCCTTTAGAAGCGGAAACCGCAATAATTTTAAATGATTATTCTTTAATTTGTACCTCAATTTCCTTCACTAAGAAGTTATAATTACACTCAAAACACCCAAAAAAAAAAAAAGAACCCAGAACCCATCATAACCATCATTTTTTTGACGCTTGCTATGAGATTGCCTTCTATTCGTGTGGTTTTGCCACAGTTCTAATCCCTTGAACCTCTCATAGGAATTGTCAATGTTGGACACGCCTCTTCTTCGATAACGAACGCCCCTCTGGGTCGCAGTGTTCGTTGTCAGAGGTTGTTGTTGTTGTGTGCGTAATTTTCATGTTGAGAGATTTTCTATGTGAAGGTTGTGCACCAGCCCAGCAATTGTGGAAAACAATATTGCAAAATGCAGTTAAGCTGCATCATTTTATATAACAATGGAAAATAATTTGCAGTTATGCGTTTAAATTGTGCGACAAACTGACATTGAGTAGCGGCGCTTTAACTAGAGATGGGCAAAACTCGTGACTTGCAAATAGTACGTAGTAGTAGTAATGCATTAACTTGAAATAATTAACTTAAAAAGTAAGAAGAAGTTTGTAAATGATTAACTATATATATCAAACTTGAAATAAACATAGAAATGTAAGGGCAAAAAGTTGTTAAATTAGTTTAAATTATTTCAGAAATTATAAGCAAACTAGGTTCTATATATACAAGTTTAGTTACCAATGAAATAATAAGTATGAAGAGTGCCGAAACTGATTAAAAGATTTACATTAAGCTTTATTTAAGTAACTTTTTTTTAAATAAAATAGCGTAAGCAAAATGTTATAACCTGATCTTATATTCAAAACTTGTTAAAGACAATGAGACAACTAAACTGCATGTAACACCTCATATTTAAATATTTTTAACATATTCATTGCTTTCAATTGCTTCAATAGGTTCTATCCTACCAACACGTTGGGCGCCAAAATGCATGACAGTGCAATTATTATTTGTGCACTCGGCTTTGCATACCTAGTATATATATATAGTAGACGTACAAACAAATATGCAGCCCACGCCCATCACTAGCTTGAATGTCGCTTATAAGGTCGTTAGCTGATATGATATAAGAGAGTACAGTACATACTAGTACGTTAACACACACGTATGTACGAGTATATTGTCTCTGTTGGGACCGGCATAGACTGGACAAACATGCCCTGGGGCAAGGCCCACGCAGCAACAACAGCAAGTTGTTGTTTCTCTGATTTCGAGCAGTAAGCACTTAAGGTTTTGAGTAACGCTGACAGGCCAATTGACAGGGCCAACTTGTAGAGAGACAGTAAGACAGTAAGTCAGGTTTTTGTTTGTTGCAATGTGGGCTGTGGATTGGGCGCGCTATTTTGCACACTAAAAGGTGCTAATTGAACTGAAATCGATTGATTATTCATTGCAAGTGCTGCCCAACGGTCAAACTAGCAACTGAAACTGCAACTGCAACGGCAACGGCGACGGCAACAACAAAAGTGAGCAAGCAACATATTAATTTGTTACTTTAACCCGTTGCCAGTGCCATTAAATCGCGACTGTCACTTTAGGCCAACTTGATGACACGCACATGCTATCCACAGGCACCTAACCGAGTCTAACCAAGCGTCTTTAGCTTACGTATCGATAACAGTTGGACAGTTGGACAGTTGTCGGGAGTTGTGAGTCGGGAGGCGGTTTTGGTGTTAGCGGGGGGGCAACAATACAACGGCCCTGTGTCCTGGGCGCATAAATTGTCTGCTGCCAGAGTGACGTCAGTCAATGACACAGCCAGTTGCCAGTGCCAGTGCCAGTCCAATTGCCAAAGGATTGCAGGAGTCAACAAAAACAAATTCTACAAAACGGATTGCGTGCAAAAATGCACTTCTGACGTCTCCTCTCGCGGTCAAAACGGAACGATACGCAGTAAAACTTTTCGTCGCATTCGCATCAGAATGCAAATAAAACATTTCAAATGCACAACAACACAAACAACAACAGATTGCGATGAGTTTGACTTAAAGAGCATATGCAATGCAGCAACAACATACGAATATCTGTGTGTACGTGTGTGTGTGTGTGTGTGTGTGTGTGTGTGTGTGTGTGTGTGTGTGTGTGTGTTAAGTGAGAGTAGGCAGTGAGATTAAGCGAGAGTGATATGGTACTAGTTAACCCATTTAATACAATCGTATTTAAATTGATCACATTTTGTTCTAAGATCGCCTTGGAATTTATTCGATAAATGCAAAAATGCATTGCTCTATTCTAGTAAAAGTATTTACAGATTCTTGTTTTTGTTCACTTTCAGAAGGTATTATTATTTAATCCTGAAGTCTTGCAACGTTTTATAAACAACATCTAAGGTACAATGTCTTCGTAATTTGCGTGACAATGCCATTAAGTTCCATAGTTTTTTAAGAAACTTATCTTAACGATTTTTCATACAAAATCTTTTTGTTAGGCATTGAATTATTGAGGAAGCATCTCCGACCTCAGAAAGTATATATGTCAATACAGACATGTCCGTGTGTATGAACACATCGATAACAACAACTAAAAGAGCTAGAGACTCCAGATTTGGAACATAAATTCAATTTTCGATAACTTTCCCCGTTTCCGATATACACATGGGATCGATAGCAATGAAATCTTTAATTTGAAACATTTGAAAATTTCGTTTGAAACTATAGATGACATAATTAATGATAATCTATTCAATTTTTATTGAAATCGGTGTAGAAACACCGGAGATATGAAAGTTGAAATTAAGTTAAGTATGCAGTATGCAGTATGCGCTACACATACACAAACATAGCTGCTGACTGTACGCTTTGAGTATTGGTGATGGATAAAACGATACTCTTATCATCCGCAACTGTTATGTACAACGGTAAATTCAACATACACAAAAACAGACTTCACTCAATCTGTGCAAACGAAAATTGTTCGATCCAGACATCAATTTTGTATCAATTTCATCTTGTTTTGGGCGAAACAATTTGCTTTTACTTTTACGCAAAGAAATACAAAATACAAATTGTCGGCACTGCAAATTATAGCGAACAGACAGACCTTTAAAAAACAAACCCCAGATCTGGGAAAGATGAACAGGAAAGTAGATGGCGGACAAAAGACGCCTTGTGGGCCCCACAAAACAAAAATGTATATATAAACTCAAAAGGCGAAAAACAACATAACGACAAAAAAAAAGAATCGTTCTCCATTAAATTCGCATTTAGGCTGTCAATCATTTGCGCTAATTTTTCCCTCAGCTGAGTCTCTTGTTGGCCAGTTGGCGGTTTAACTTTTCTGTTTGGTGGTTCCTTTCCTTAACTGTTGTTGCTGTACTCCTGTCGATGGCTTCCAATGAAGATTAATTTGGTTTTGAAAGCATAGCGCGCTGAATTTAAGTGGAACTTTGGCGCTGTGTGAAAACTAAGACAACGAAATCAACCAAGATCAAGAATCACCCTCACACAGAACTAAAAGACACAGAGCGAAAGATTGAGGAGGGGGCCCCCCCTCCTCCCAACCACAATTGATCTGATGTTGCGGTGCAGTTTAACATGAACACAATTTGCCTTGAGCTTAACACTTGTTTCTCTCTTGTTGTTGTTGTATTATATTTCCCCCCTATGAGCTTTAAGCCTTTAAGAGCTTGAGGTCAGCGATGCGTCCATTGTACAATTTGGCCGATCGTTATCTCCAAGTCGCATGCAAATTGTTCTACCTAATTTGTTAACAAGTGTGGCCTTTAACTTTATTACGAAGGTCAGAGTTGCGATCGCCAACCAAGTGGCATTAGCGATTGTATCTAATGCAGCTTAAAGAAAGAATGCTAATTATTGGTACACCCTCTTGCAAGTGGCTTGAAAGTTTGCGATTTGTTTGTTAAGATAGGACGGTCAATAATTATGAAAAAAAATAAAAGATTAACCATACAAATGATCCTTAATGAACTTAATAAGACTTTTGCAAATAGTAAATAGTTGTATGTAGTTTTTGATGCAATAAATTTGTTTTAATTCTAAAAAAGTTGTAAAAATGCTTAAGTTTTATTAAAGTTAATAATATTTTAACTGTTTAATCGATAGATTGATTATAATGTATAAAATATATATATAAAAATAATATACTATTTATCTCTATTCAAAAAATCAACTTAAAGATAGATCAGAGCCGATTATCATAAGTCATAACGCCCTCAAAACTCGCATCAAATGCATTTATAAGTCGAGACTAAGCAGACTAGATTAAAACTGCATTTCCAGTTTATTATTAAGATAAGCAAAGAAACTAAAGACTTAGGCAATGAAAAACCAGGACGAGCACAGGGGAAGACAGACAAAAAGAGATAGAGAGTGGCAAAGATAAAGAAAGGAGAGGCATCAAATTCAAACCAATCAACAGTGAAAAGAGCCGCAGCAAAACACAAAAACAGCCTCAATCGTCGAAGCATCAATCAAATCAATTATTATCGACAATGGGAGAGAAGTTCGTGGAAATTATATAGATGGGGAAGCTGCTGCTGTTCGTTGTTGTTGTTGTTGTTATTGGGTATGAACCGTTGTTGCCCCATCGCCGCCGCTGCCGCCATTAATAAGCAGCTTTGGCGGCGCATTTGTTATTTGATTGGTAAATTGAGCTGCGAAGGGGCTGAATACACACAAAAACAACAACAACACTCACACACACACACACACACACACAGAGAGAGGAACAATTGTGTTATGTCTGGGCACCGGAATGTAAATGGCTTCAATAGGTAGCCCCAAAATGGCGACTGTGTCACGAATACTCAAAATTACAGGGCAAACGTTGATGCCGCAACTTAAGGTAAGAAGAGAAGTCAAGCCACGGGGTAAGTGCAAGGTTAGGCCACACCTCAAGATCGTATCCAATATCCAAGCCCCTGAAAACTGTCGCGGCAAATCTAAACAAACAGTTCATCAAAAGCTTGCGACAATTAAGCAATCCCAAGTGATATGAAATTCAAATGAAAAATGTTGTGGAAGAAGCAAAAAATAAAAACCTCTACAAGCGCCACACAACGCTTGATATGCGGGGCAGCGAAAGAGACAGCAAGATAGAGAGGATAGGGGGAGGGCAAGCGCAGGGGGTTTTTGCTTTTATGAAAGAAAGAAGCCGCCGTTGATGAGTTTCGTTGCAACTGCGGAAAGATAAATTGACGCGTTGATGTAGGCAAATGCACAAAGATACAAAAAACAAAAACAAAAAAACACTAACACAAATACAAATCGCGATCTCTCTCTCCCTCTCCATTTCAATCCTGCTATGGCTATCTCTTTCTCAGTATTACTTTGGCGGCGACATAAATCATTGTGATTGACAGCTGCTGGAAAGAGAGGCGAAGAGGTGAAGAGTCCACAAGAGGCAGAAAAAACCAGCGACCAGCTTATGAGGCGGTAGCTTGCACTACCCGCAACTAAACTCATTTAAATTCCACTTTCAATTGTCCAAAACATCATCAGAAAACATAAGAAAATATTTATGCAACAGTTAAACAGTGGTATAATGAATATTGAATACTCTTTTGAAATTAATAAGCATGAAATATTTTGTAAAGAAAGATATTTAATTCCCTTAAACATAGGGTTTCAATAAAAATAAAAGTTGTTGAAAAGATTATGAAATAAATAGTTTTTAATATTTATACAAAGGTAACTTTACTTAATTTAAAATACAAAATATAAATTAAAATTAACTAAGTTCTTGTTCTTAAAGAACTATTCATTAATTTGCGGAGAGTTTCTGTTTCATGTTTAGAATTTCAAAAAGCTTTTGAAATATTTTCGCAGTTTTATGCAATACTCTAGATCTAAAAACCTCTGCTACATATGAAAATAGACACCATTAATACCCTCTCTGAAGGGTAGAACTATTTCACGCACTAATTACAGGGTGCCAGAACGCAAAGATGAACAACGGGCAACACAGATCAATCATATAATGGGAATTATAATAATAATAAGAACACAAAGCATATATGCTGTATGTACTCATATCAACCATTTGGTCAGTTTGGTCAGTTTGGTTGGGTAATTGAAACAAATGTGCAGCTGTTCCGAACACAAATTATTTCATCAACTCATAAAGTCTTGAAAATTTTGAGACAATTATGTGAAACGAAACGATGTAAAAACCACATAAAATTTAAGAAATATGAAAAATAGAATAGCTCCACAGCAAATTGTGAATAATTTCGTGTTGTCTCATCAATATAAATAAAATATTTATTAACAATTTGTTAAGAGCCATAAATCGCCACACACAGCACTTTTTTGGGCCCAGTTTTAGTATAAGAGTTCCATAACAGGGTCCCCAATACAACAACAACAACAAGAACAACGAGACACAGGACTCAACACAACAGTGACTCGCAGCCATGCCACAGCGACCCTCTCTGACCGTACACGGGACCGCCTGTGGTGCGGGCGGCGGGCTGGGCATATTAATTGTGAGCTTGTTCAGCAAGCATCGACTTTAGCTATCGGTTCGGTTGGGTTGGGTTCGGTTTGGTTTGGTTTGGTTTGGTACGGTTCTCTGGGTTGGTCTGGGCCCCTGTGTTGTTGGCTGGTGTCTGGCCAAATTGCTGCTATTTATGTCGGTAACTACCGTATAAACTTTGCAACAACAACAACAACAACTACAACAACAACAAATGCAAAACGCATGCAAAAGAGACAACAGAACAACAATAACAACAACAACAACAACAGATACACGGCAAACGCTGAAATCAATATGTTTGCTAATAAATTGTCCCAGAATATTCATTAAATTAAAAAAGTAACAAAAACTTATTTGCAAGTTCTTTCAACGACAGGAGCGGTTCGAGGGAAACATACGGGCCCCAGCATTGCAACAGGTGGATGCAGGTAGACTTAAAATGTAAAAAAAAGGCGAAAGTGCTACTTAGAAAACGAATACGAAAAAACAACTTCGGTCTTAAATGAAAAATATATAATAGTCCTCTTAGTATAAAAATGCGTTGCAAGAAACTCATTTAAGTAAAAGTCTTTGGCACATAGAGACAATTGATTGAAGGTTATGAATCAAAAGATCGTTTAATTTAGTTTTATTTATCTAGATTTTTAAAGATGTTTATATACATATCCAAATCGGAGCTTAACTTATGTGTTTTGTTTGTATATGTTCTTAATGATTTGCTGCAATCAACGCACAGCCTAAACGATAAGATATGACGATCTTATATTTTTGCAAATCGAAAGCATTTGAACCGTAAGTAAAAACTCAATTTGGTTTTTTTTTTTTAAATGCACCCACAAGTGAATAATAGTGTTAATAAAATTTTATTTTAATGCTCGTAATAATATTATATTATTAAAAATGTTCTAAGATCTGTTTTTAATAATATATTATTATTAATTTTATTATTATTATATTATATATTGTATTATATATTATTATTTTAATTTTTAACTTATTATTATTGGTTAATTTTATTAATCTTTTATATTTTAAAATTAATTAAAAAGTTTCTTCGAAAGCTAAATGATACTTACCTGCACTCCGCACCTGTTCGTATAGCGCGCGAAAATTTATTTTTAATTACGCAGCCCAAAACATGGCACAAACAGCGGCCAACAACATTCAGATGCCGATGGCGATGCTGATGCTGATGCTGATATACACTTTGGTATATATGTGATGTACAATGTATACATTGTATGGTATACGTACTACATACACATACAAACCTAGATGCCCAATCCAAGCAAAGCTTCGATCAGAGCTAAACGCGGCTGGAGATGTGCGACTGGCGCTACGGAGGAATGCAGCAAGAGCAGCTGCTGCGACACCGACTCCAACATTGAATCGCGTCTTTGGGCTCTGGGCCTTTGCAAAATTATGACATGAACATGAACGAAGTCCACATAATGATGTTATACAATACGCCATCTTAGCGTAAACAAGGCGAAATGCCGCGCCAAAGATGCGACCTCCACACACAACTGGCGCTTGTTGCCAGCCAAAAGGAGTTGGACTTGTAGAGTTGCAGTTGAATTTGAAGTTGGAGTTGGAGTTGGGTTAAGGCAGCTCAGACATGTGTAGCATTTGTTGTCGTTGTTGTTGTTGTTGTTGTTGCCCAGGAGCTGTTGGCACTGCAACGCCGCTGCGGGAACTTTGACATGGGGCACCACAAAAAATCGAAAAAAAAAATCGAAAAAAAAACCAACGCGACAAACCTGATGCTGTGAAAATTTGTTTTGCGTGCAAAATTTATGCATTTTCAATGCAAAAATGTGTCGATGAGTTTGTGATTTATGTGAAAGGTTGCACAATGAGCGAAACATTACAAAGAAGGGTTCAACGGCTCAAGCTGAACAGCTGAAGAAGTCGTAGAAGCAATTGGCCAAATGAATGGGACATGTGTAACCCACTAACCACGTGAGAGTTTGCCGCTTTAATGAAACAGAAACTGAAAGTCAATCAAGAATGATGTGCGTGTGTGTGTATGTGTTGTTTTTGTGAGTGAGTATCTATGTGGGTGGCTTGTAGACAGTTATAGTTGAGTTGATGCCGTGTGTTCTTGGCTAACATTAAGCTAAATATAGCAATTACAAGCCAATTGCAATCAAAATGCCATTGAAAATGCATTCAAAGTAGATGCCAAGACCAACGAGGGTTTGGTGGGGGGGCGGGGTGGGTGGGTATGTGGATACACAAAGGGGCGGCACGCACATGAATATGTGTGTGTGTGTGAGTGAGAAGACGCGTAGTTGGTAAACAAAATAACACTGAAAAAAATAAAAATATTAGTATTCATATATTTGAACTGTTTATTGAAACATTTCGAACTCGAATTAGAACTCGACATAGAACTTTTATTTAAGGGTTCTTGCAGAAATAAAAAAACTGATTTTCAAACTTTTCAAATGACATTTAAACAAGAACAAGTTAAGATCGTTTAGTAGTTCTTAGCTTAAGTAAAGTTTTGTAATATAGATTTAGTATTAAAAACTTTTCATTCATTTAAGACAAACAACCAATATGCAACTGTATTTGAGTTTGGCTGAAGAAAGGTTAAACATTTTAATCCACCTTTGTTTTTATCAGTGTTGCAAAAGGGAATAACTACAATGTTTTGCAAAGTACCTTGCGTTGTGTATGTGTGTTTGTGTGTGTGTGTGTGTGTTGTCATTTTCAAAATCAACGTAATAAAACGTTGAGCGTAACTAGAGGAAAGGCAATGAGAATTTAACCTTCACATAGAAAATCGGTGATTATGAAAATTATGGTGGGACGAGTACACTTGTAAATGTGATTTTAAAGCCTATGCAAAACAGTTAAGATTTTGTAAAGGGGCCTTAGAACAGAAATTATTTGAGATAATAGCTTACGGAAATATATTGCAAATATTTTCAAGACTTTTATGCTTAAAATTTCTTTAAAAGTTAAAATAATAATGGAGCAAATTATTTTTGTGCGCAGTAAATGCTTTTCTTAATTTTTTTAAACCTTTAAATGTAATTAAAATATTCCAACTAACAATTTTTATAACAAGTACATATATTTATATTTGTTTAATATATCAAAAAAATATATAACATAAATTTTTAAAAAATACATGTTATTTCAGAAACTTATTTGTAATGCCATAAAGAAATTATTTTAAATAATTTACGCATGAATTGTTTCAGCCATGATTTTAATATCACCCCAAATACTTTTTCAAACTTCTGAATTGATCAATTGCATTATAAATTGTTAATCAAAATATTAAATTAATTGAAACGACCAAGAAAAGGTTAAACTAAAGCCCGAAACCCCATGTATATAAATTGAAAATACACTCATACATTCATAGATCTACGAACATTCATTCACACAGTAGTCGTAGTTTAGTTCACAATGACTATGACGAAAACTGGACTGCCACTGTCCAGCAACAAACTGGAAATGGAACTGCAGCCAGTAGCAGTCAGCGACAGCCTGAATTCAACTTTCACTCACTTCCCAAACGCACTCAACTCAAAAACACAAAGGCGACGGAGTGTGAGCGAAACACGAGTGGCGGCCACAACTGGCCACTGGAATATATGGGAGGAGACACTAACACAAGCACACATTCACACACACACACATACACATGCACACATGCACGGAAATAAAACGTGGAATGAATCTCAGAAACAGCGGGCAGCAGAACAGCAGTTAACAGCAACAACAATAACAACAACCACAACAAAGAACAAGCGTAGCCCAGAGCAACAAAAAAAAAACCACAATAACAACAACAAGCACATACAAATTTATGAAACACACAGAAAAGTGGAGGGAACCAAAAAAAACAAGAAAGAACTTAAAATGTTGTTCAGGCAAATGGCGACGACGACGGTGATTTGAGCTGAGCGTAAGTGGTGAGAGGGTAGAGTGGTGAGAGGGGGACAATAAGGGAGAATTATGACGACAGGGCGCACAGCAGACGGCGCAGACAGCATACAAAGAAGATGGCGAATAGCTGCAGGCGCAAACAGGATAATAAATAATTGCCACAGCAATAACAACAACAACATCAGCAACAAATGCAACACTGGCAACATAATTCTCTACGGCCCCATGTCAATTGTGTGCCCATTGTTGAGATCTGAGTTGAGTTGAGAGATGAGTTTTAGTTGAGAGTTGCTCGGAGAATTATTGCTGCACATGTTCCTTTTGGCCACAAATGCACTTGCAGCATGTGTTGGAAGTTAATCCCGGGCTAAGCAACGGATGAGGCAACGCCCTCTGGACATACAGACAACAATTGACATTGACATTGATGCGGCGGCAAAATAACAACAACAACAACAACAAAAACAGCTGCCAAACAGCCTTTGAATGGTAGTGCTAGTTATTAGTTGTACCTGTGAATATGTTTAGACCACTTTAAGGCTTAAGCAAGGTCAAGCGAAAGTGCCGAAAGTATGTAAGTAAACTGCAGCTAGAAATATACAGTTGAAAAATATAATCATATGATATAACATTGCATTATTAACCGCTTACTTACTTAACTTTTGTTTTAGAAGAGGAGAAAATGAAAGCCCATTAATTGACAATAAAGGAAAGAGTTGAATTTAAAGAAATATTGTCTTCATGATTTCAATAAAATACATTGTACTTTTAAACAAAAATGTTCGCAAAAAATCAAAATGAAAAGCTTTTAAAAATTGTAATTACAAATAATTCTTGAATTACCTTTCACTTTTGGCAAAATACAACGAAATACATTTTCTCAAGCTCTGTGTACAGTTTTTGGCCAAGTGTAAGAGCAACTGCAACTGTAAGAGAAAACAACCATAACAGTCGAAGCCTTAAAGTGGTCCATGTGCCATGAAGCCATTCTTAAACTTATTCGCTCGTTCTTCTTGCGATTGCGTGCTTTATGTAATTATCGATATCCAGCCGAACGATTGCGATCGATTGATCTGCAAGGCAGCATTTGATCGTGACATTTGATGGACGTTTGCTGCCGCTGCTGTTTTTTTTTCTTTCGCATTGGAAGTCACTGGAAAAACATTGTAATGTTTTTGTTGTTGTTGTTGTTGTTGGAATGGTTGAATTACTTGCTACTGGCCTCGCACTAATCAAATAGTAGTGCAACAGCCAGTCAGTCAGTCAGTCAGTCATTCATTAGAATCTCAATTTTCATAGCTGACAGCTAAACAAATTGTTATTGACAATGGCAATTGTTAAATCAGAAGCGATTTCATGTTTAAATGAGACAATTTGCTGCAGTCATACACAAACATATATATAAACTGTGCATACACAAATTTGTTGGTATAAACGGTAGTTCAAAAGTCAGTAATTGTGAATTCTTATGTGATTTCTTAATCGGTTAGGTAAACTTAAAAAACATTTAACCCTAAACAAAATTACTTCTGCTCAACATAATAAACATTTATGCGTAGACTATTTAATACTCATAACAGTTTTGCAGCGAATTTGCATTTAATGTTTATATGTTTTAATTTTTGCTATTGCATAGCGCCTTTTGCGACAAAAAAAGCAAACTTTTTTCAATGCAATAACATAATAAAAACATTATATTGATAAAAATTTGTGTGTATATAAATTTTTTGCAAATTAAACATCGAAAACAAGAGCATATAGATTCATGATAAAGTAAAAGAAGGCTTCTAAAAAAGCTCTCAAGAATTTTGAAATAAATAAATCATAAAAGCTTTACAAAGACCAAAAAAAAGCTCAAGGCACTGATAAAGCTTGCACAAATTCAGATAATCTTAACAGCTTCAAAAATATTTTCAAGTTTCTTATTTGATTTTGTAACACACTTAGAAAGTTTAATATACTCTTACATGTAACGAAAAAATAAGAAATAAAATATTGAAAATAAGCAAAAGACGTATGGTAGCATGAACCATGTATTTATATCAAACTATATGTATCTTAAAACAATGCTTTCGAGCAATAAAAAGAGTAAAAACGTAAAAAACGATTGCATACATATTAAATGTTTACAAACAATAAAAAAAAAATACATTAAAAAGTTAATGCACAAATACACAATCGTATATTTTACATAGGCCCCGACGAGATTCGAACTCATGATCTCCTGTTTACTAGACAGGCGCTTTAACCAACTAAGCCACGGCGCCCACATGCCAGAGGCGCGCGCATGCCTCTGCTTGAAGATCGTGCATGTTAAACAGAGAGTCTATGCTCTTGAAATTCATATTCAATTTAGCTAATGTAGAATCAATCAAGTTATCTTTAATTAGAAAAAAGAAAGAAAAAAAAACAAGATAGTGCTGCTCTGATAGCATATTAATGAGATAATGAATATTGTTTGAGTAAAATGAGAAAAAATTATTTTCACAAAATCACTTGGATGGAAAATAATAATGAAAATTCCAAGAATTTCTCAAGAGCATAATAAGAAACGAGCAAACTTAACGAATCGTATATACTGGAAGAGTGAAGTCTACGATTTATGATGTTTATATGTGTTACAACTATATATGTATGCAGGCGTATGTGCATGTGTGTGTGTGTGTGTGTGTGCAGTTGTGCAAAGTAATAATTTTGAAATTTGGCTCATGCTGCAATTTCTCGCCATGTTTTGCATATTATCAGCTAATTTCGCCTTTCAGATAAGCCGCACAACCTCGTTGCCTTGCCATGAGTGTAATTTATGCCTCGCCATTGCTGCTGCCTTCATTTACTAATATACCCTGTTGCAATTAACCGATTATAAATGGGTATTATCAATTTTGGTATATATATATATATATTTTTTTTTTTAATAATATACTTTAAACGAATATAAAGAATGCTTGAACATAAATATAACAGATATGCATCGCTGAATTATAAAGGAATTTATACTGGAATAATGCCTGAAAATTGGCATTGTGTTTATAAGTTAACTATATTTAGATAAAATTTTATAAAAAGACTTCCTTTTACACCCACAGAAGCGTTTGATGAAGCTTAGACAACATCCTTTGGTATTATAAAAGATTTTGCCAGTTAAATAAATTTCCTTTTCTCTCAGAAAATTCACAAAAGTGAGCGAAATTACTACACTAAAGGACATAAGAGCACAAAATCTGGATAACGACAACTAGACTGTAGGGTAGCTTGTGGTCAAGCGACTTTCAGTTGTTATTGTAGTTCTGTTGCTACAAATATTTATGTAAATTGCACTTAGTTGTTACAACTACTGGCACAATTTTTGTATATGTTTTTCTTTTTTGATTGTCGTCGTTGTTGTTTCCATGTTACATTTTCATATATAATTGCCAGCAGTGCTTTTCTGGCATTTCATTTGAAATGAAGTTTTGAAGAGTTTGCGCTTGCGATTTAATCGCATTTAATTGCCACGGGCTGTCGAGCTAAGCCGCATAGCGGATTATGGCATGAGCTCGATTGGTTAGTGGAGAATGGGAGCGGGAGTCGGTTGCGGGGAGGTGTATCGAGGCCAGCTGCATGTTAATTGCATCCAATACTTCGTTTCGTTTCGTCCTTTTTGCTGCAGCAGCAACCCCAAAAGATTTTTTGAGTGCAATGCGGACTGCACCTGCTCCATTTAGCGCATGTCCTGCAAGGGGAACACCTTGAAGAAACATGCAAAAAAAAAAAATTGAATATCTTGCTGCATAAGGCATGCAGTTTTATGACGTGTGGCAGGCAGTGTCCCTTAAGGCACTATCTCTCTGCCACAAGGACTACTAGATCACATTATGCTACGCTTCGATTAATTGTTGGCAAAAATTTGTCTTCCAAGTCGCAAGTCTAAGATATTAATGACGTTATTTTCGCATTAGGAAGCAGCCATGACACGAGCAGTCATGAGCATTTTACCTAATTGCCATAATTATAGTATTCAATTTTCGACCCAGACAATGTACATACAAATATAGTCGTCCCCCCCTCCTCAGTTGTAAAGCCTATATAGTACCCTCTTCTTTTTTTTTGGCGATTAACAATGTCTGATATGCGCGGCTCTTTCCAGCTCAACTTGCAATTTTAAGAGCGATTATGCTAATTGCACCAGGCAGCACAAACATAGTATTATATTATACAAGAGGTAGCCAAAGGGGGAGCAGATAGATGGTAAGATAGTGCAACGTGCTGTCCTTTGTTTTCTTTACGATGTAACCCAAACAGTTTGTCATCTTAAATTACATTTTCAAGAGTGACTTTATAGACAAACTTTCAATTTCGATACATGAAAAACACTTACAAAAATCGAACAAAAAATAAAGTTACTGACACGACACGAATTAAGAGACTTAGGATATGGGCATAGGTAAAGACAAGTTAAATACGATCTATATTATTATTATTATTATTGAGTCGAAGGAATATAAGGAAGAGCTCGAAGATACGATATATATATATATATTTATGGATTTTTTTTATTGCTTAATGCTTAGCTGCAGAAATTAGTTTCTGAACATGTCCAACCCTAGTAGGGGTTTTCCCCCCCCCAGAAGCATGTTCCCAATTCGAAGGCTATTAATGCAACAAATTCGTGTATTTTATGTTGCAAGGTTTTTTTTTGGCAAAAACTGTGCACAGCAATTTGCATAAGGAATTGCGTTTGTGCAAAAACATAGAGAACATATAATAAATATTTAAATTTTCCAAATTCCCTTTCCACCCGTCCCCCTTAAGTACATCCGCAAAAGCGTTAGATTTACGACATTTTGCCTCAAAAGCAAAAAAAAGGCTCGACTTTTATGGTCAAACATGGCGTCGTTGCCAGTGCTAAGAGCTACAATAAAACAACACCAACATGGCTTAAGTAACTCCGATTTACTAACACTCCCCCCCCCCCCCCACCCCCTACTCCCACCGCTTTGGCACCCTCTCTATTCATTCAGGAGCAGCCATTTCGCATGCGCGCGCATTTAAATGCAACTTCCGTTTCTCTTGTTGTTGTTTGCAAATTATTGTTTATGTGTGTGTTCGAGTGTGTGTGTGTGTAGTTAGGGGCGTCTTGAGTCGTTTTTGTTGTTGTTGTGTGTGTTTGCTAGTTTACGTTGTTGCAACTTGCAAGCAAGCTCTTGCCATAAATTCATAACTTTGTGAAAAATCATAAAAACTGAATTTATGGCTTAATTATATACATATACTATGTATATATGAGAGTGTAAGAGTTGTGTTTTTTTTGGTTGGCAGCCGCATTTCTTGTGCCTCATTTCACGCTGATGATTAAGTGTCGCACACATACACACACACACACACACACACACACACGAATATAGAGTGCAACTGCAAACACTCAAACACCAATTCAGTTATTCATTGTCGACTCGGGTCTGAACTTTTCGCCTGCATTTATGCTTAAATGCGCTGCTATTGTTCCTAAAATTCAGCAACTGCACGCGATGATGGAAAACTTCAACGATTTTCATATTTATTTTGTTTTCTTTCTTTATCAAAAATGTACATACTCTATATACCCTAAATGTCAGAAGGTGTATAAAGAAGGTTGCTAAATGAAGTTTTATTTTAGCAACAGCTTTTGAAGCTTTGATATAAGAATGGATAAGGCTAGCTGATCGATTCCTCGATTTCTTGCTGAAAGCTTTAATAAACTTCTTCAGTTAAATAAACTTCTTTGACATAAGTAAAAAACCAAGTGGATAATGATAAAAAAATGTTTAATTACTGAAAAACTATTCAAGTTTTTTTCGTTCTTTCCCACTCTCACTTTATGAATTTAATTTTAGCGAAGATTAAATATATTTCATATAAATGCTAAGCTGTTAAGATGTTATTAACAGCAATAAGAATGTTAACCAAGAGAGGATCCCAGAGTTCCCATTTACTGTTAACTCTGAACTTGTTCCTTGGTTTTTAGCTCGTGCCGCCCCTTAATTGCTTATGTTTCTTCTTCGCTTATATCGCTTATCTCGGCTTACATTCTTATTGATTAACAGGACATCTGTTAGTCGAGCACTTTCAACTATCAAGTTTTTTTTATTCCTTGCATTGTTATTCACAACTTGCAATTACGAGCTGTATTTACCCAATTATTATTATCCTTCTATACACCAAAAAAAAGTAACTTTTATTTGTGGCGCTGTTTTATTGATTATTTTTTTTAGGGAATTGGGTTAAAGTGCGCAATATGCAGCAGCAGCAGCAGCATTTCCCACGTTTCAGAGTTCGAATACAACAAACAAAACAAAAAGATGCAATCAAAATTGTTTGCTGCTTTTGCTTGTGTTTGTTTTTGTTTTTAAGCGATCTGAAAACACACACACAAACACAAACAAACACATGCAAAAGAAGATGGAACTAAGGTTGCAAAAAAAAAACGTTTCGTACCCGGCCCAGACAGCTTGTCTATAAAAGTCAGGCTTAGCCGTAGAGTAAGCCCCAAAGCCAAAAGAATTTCTTGCATAAAGCCAATTAAATTAAGAAATCTGATGCAGTGCCAATGATTTTCTTATTTTTTTTTTTGTTGTTTTTCTTTTTGTTTTTTTTTTGTTGAGTTAAGAAACGTGAATCACACAACGAGAGAGAGAGAGGGCTGCAATTGGTATTTTACAACAAACAGCGCTTGCGTCCAGAGCTTATTTAACATAAATCGAATGGGCTACTGGAATACACGTTCCAGTCTTTGGCCTTATCTGCAGCCTGCCTGCCAGCCTGTGCGAACGACAACGACTTGGACACCGAGGACTCTGCCAGTATTCATTGAGTAAAGCAAGAAGAGACGACCTTTACAAAGAGACCAAGCTGGCAGACAAATCACGACCCGTACAAACAACATTTCAGAGGGCAAACTGTCATTGGCACAAGAGGAGAGTCCAACAACAACAACAACAACAGAAACAGCAACAACAAACTGCAAACAGCAAACAGAAACATCAGTGGACAAGTTTTGTGGCGGGGGCGGTGGACAAGTTTTCACACCTTCAAAATCCAAAAGCTGACCCAACTAATAAGCCAATGCAACAGTGCAGCTAACAGTGAAGACACAACGACAGCAACAAAATCAACCGCAACAACAACAACATGGCATAATAAATAAAAGCCAAGTAGCTGCCTTAGAGTCTGCCTCTGAGCTAAACTAAACTGAACTGAACTGAACTGGCCAAGAGTCTTTGTTGCCAAGCATACTACGTTTATACCTTTGCCTTTATAACGATAACAAAGTGCAGTAAAGCGATAAAATAAAAACTTAGTAAGGCATAGAAACAAACGACTCTAATTTTGTATTCCTTTTTATAGCATATTCCATAAAACTTCAACTAGAAATTTTAAATTGCTTAGGCGCTGCCATTTTAACAGAATGCATAATTCATAATGTGACCAGATCTATGGTGATAAAAAAGTTAAGTAAAAGGCTTACATACTGGTTGGTCATAACGAAAATAAAAACTTAGCTTAAAAGCAACGTAATAAAATGGATTTAACTTAAATACCTTAAAATATTTATTTATCTATTATTATTAGCAAATGTGTCTAAGTTGAAAATTAATTCCATGAAGTTGAAGATACTAAAAGGTCTGCCGATTTTATGGCTCATGAGGTATGAAAAATTAAAACAAAGAAGCAAGAAAGAATTAAAAGTTTGACGAAGTTAATGTTGTTAATAATAACAAAGAGTTGTGTAACTATTAATCTTCTTCCGACTGATTTAAAAAATACTATTCTGGTAAATTTAACAGCTGTTAAATTTTAACATGCAATTTAGTCAACAACTAAGTTGTATACAATTTTAAACAGCAACAACCAATGAATAAACGTAAAAACAATATTGAAATAAGTGTTGCATAAACGAGGTATGACTGTGAGTACGAGCAGTGTTGGCAAAGTTGGACCGGAGGCTGGCCTGGGCCTGGGCCTGGTCTGCGATTTTCACAAGTTGATATCGCAAACACAAAATGTTAATGAGCAATTTCGAGATGGTGCGAAGTGATTTCATTATTTAAACTTCTTTTTTTTTCTGTTGCTTTTGCTGTTGTTGTTTGGCTTTGGAGCCCATGGGGGCTGCTGTTGTTACTTGGCTGTTTGATTGTTTTTTGTTTTGGTTTTTGTTATTACGCCTGGTTCATTGGGTAATGAAAGCGAAATAATTTTAATTGGGGAATGATGGCAGCACTTTTTTTTCTGCATCTTCTTCTTCTTCTTCTTAATTTTGCATCGTTGTCTCTATGCGAAAGTTGCCCAAATTAATTATTTCCTGTCAAATTAGTTTTTGATATTTTGGCATAAATTAAGCGTTGCTTCTTTTTTTTCAGTTTTTTGTTTTTGTTTTTGTTAATTTGAGCCCAATGAATATGCAACAGAAGTATTTCGAACTCTTTCGAAAGTGTCACCTGTCTTAGGTAATAAGTTGTTGCTGTGTTGCTGCTAAGACAGGCAGGTCTCGTCTGTTCGTTCAGTTGGTAACTTCAAAACATTGTTCCGCCGCATAAATTAGTGGCAACAACGTTGATCAATTGGGTCGCAATTTGATGATTAAAACATAAATTGCAATGGATGCGCAAGAACCCTCATATATCCATGGATATCCACATAGTAAGTAGTATGTATGATATGTCTTATGGGGTTGCTTTTCGCGCACTAAAATTACACTTAATTAAACAGCAAAGCCATTAGCGTTTTTTTGTTTTTGTTTTATTTTTTCATTTAAAACTGAACAGCATGTCTTATATGTATATGTATAAGTGTATGAAAGTTATCCTTTATCCCCTTTTGTTGCAAGCTCTAGTTAACATGGCATATTTAGTCAAGTTTTTTCTCATTATTGAAAATGTTACAACAGCAGCTGCTGTATATGATTGCAATATATAGCAGTATACACAGCATCTACGCAAATTGTCGTGTGGAGCGTATTATAATGCGAGAGCCAAGGGAGCATAATATAGGACTTATTTTTGGTGAGCCACATAGACTTTTTGGAGCAATTTCAAAGATAACTAATAACAACGCTTCTATAGATGTGACTGTCGTAAATCAAAATACGGTTCAATCACAAATGTTGCAATTTACAGTCAACTCAAATGGTGTTTGCACTTTAAATTTAACGTCGGGTAAACAGGTTCGAGCGGGAACGCTTTTTGGAGGTGATTTCGCAACCATTGCAGCGGGATGTAGTGCGACAGTTTCATTGGTATTGCCCACTGAGGTGGGTTTCAAAGTGCACTTAACCTCAATTTGAGACCATTATATTTGTGCTAATTGTGTGTTTGCAGTCGGTTTACAATCGCGTTGGCAGCTGTCCCATTGTCATTAGGAGCATCAATCAGCAGAATGAAATGGTGGATAATCAGAAAAAGATCTTGCGCTTTGATACTCGGTTTGAGGCACTGGATCCGAGCAATCAGTCGTTGCGCAGACGTCAGGATTTTATTGACTGCAATAACTGGGACAAGAACTATTTAAACAATTGCACACCGCTTGACTGTGTGGAACGGTACTTTGGTCTGCTCAGCTTTTACAATCAAGAAACGGAGCATTGTGAGGAACCAACTGTAACAGCTACCACCAAATCCGTTGAAACAACAACAACAACTGTCAGTAAGCCAGTGAAAACAAAAACTGTCAAAACGAAACAAAGAATTAAGAAGCCAAAACCAAAGCAGAGCACGGTTGGCTTCAATATTTGGGAACTGCATCCGTACGGCGGCCTGAGGCGAAATGTAAGTTTCCTTTAAACTGTCGCCATCTATACACAATAATCAAACAGTGTGAACAGCGCCATCTGGCTGTTAAAGTGGTGACTTTTCATTATTAACATGGCTGTGCTTTGCTTCGCCTAAATAGCTTAATTATTCGGCACATCTCTAACGGCGCCGTGGCTTAGTTGGTTAAAGCGCCTGTCTAGTAAACAGGAGATCATGAGTTCGAATCTCGTCGGGGCCTTTAGATGGGACTGTTGTCCCAACTTTTTTTATTATTTTATTCTTTTGATTTGCAGCATAATCGGCATCAAGAAATAATTGTACATTCTGCGGGCAAAAATCAAAAGGAACGAACCAATTCCAGTCATTTGGTAAAGGAATGCAATTTATCAAAAATACTTACTCTTGAGGATTTTTACAATTGTTTTCAGCATCTACAAGATGCAAAACTGGAGACATCGGCGAAGCGGAAACTAAAGAAAAAGGCGCCAACGTCTGAATTGAAAAAATTTTATTACACTTGGTATAATGTGGCACCACTCGGGTCTATAATCAGTTTCGATGATGACGATAATGGAGGTCCCGAATGGGAAGAGTTGAACGAAAGTCAACCGGAGAAAAAGATTCCCAAGACATCGGGAGCCAGTAGATTACTGCAACAATTAGCCCAATATAGTGCAAAAGATTGGCTGTTAATGGCAATGGAAGCGTTGCTCCTTGTGAGTTAATGTCCAACAAATTAGGTATACAAATAGTACAGCAGCTTGTGATAATCAGTAATTGTTGCAGATCTTATTGGTCATTATTTTACAGATCATTATCACATTCTTCTTCTATGCAGTGGTGTGCATTTGTCTCTTTGGAATCT
The DNA here is from genome assembly GCA_035044605.1 of Scaptomyza cyrtandrae. NCBI lineage: Eukaryota > Metazoa > Arthropoda > Insecta > Diptera > Drosophilidae > Scaptomyza > Scaptomyza cyrtandrae. Next base: position 19,531,879 of record JAWNNS010000640.1, read on the forward strand.
TGGAGATAATTGTTGAGCTGAGAACTAACCACACAACCAGCTTACACTTAAGTAAGACATTGACGCCACGACACAAAAAAAATCCTCAAGATATAACAACCTCAGCAAGTTTAATATCCGTACTAAAATGAATTGTGAAATTTATATTAATTTAATGTTTGGTTATAAAAGTTGGTACATCTTATATTTATAATTAAATGATATTTTCAATCTTAAAAACGTTGAAATTTTATTTTCAGTAGTATTTAAATCAAGTTTCACACGGTTGTGCGACAAAAAAAATTGTTTTCTCATAATCCACACTGTTATTAACATTTCACACAAATGTTAAGTGTTTTCTAATGCCAAAAACATATGATATTGTTTATTTTGTTAAATGAACCATTTGAGCTTCATGAGTTGATTTAGTTCCGTTTGCTCAGTTTAGTTGGGTCGTTTGAGTGAACGTAGTCCGAACAATTCGATAGAATTAAAATTTTTTATTTACATTAATTTCATTTTAAAACTTCGATACCAAATATCATGTGGTCTGCGGATGAGCTGTTTTTCCGCAACTTTGAGGACCTGAAAAACCTTAAATTTGATGACGAGAAGCAAACTACAATCACATCTCGAGAACAGGTGAGTAATCAGCATGCCACCAAAAACCTAGATAACATAAACGAAAACTAATTGTAGCAAAAAACTGAAGAATCTGTAGAGAAATGCTACGATCGCTTTGACCAGACACAATTTATAAATCCGCGCGCATCGCAACTGAATCGCACACAGCATCAACAGTATTTGGACATGATGCTAGGCAAACTGCCATCGAACTACGCGTGCCTTGACAGTAGTCGTCCTTGGTGCATCTACTGGATACTCCAATCGGCTCAACTGCTAAGTTTCAACTTCGATGAAGAAACCCTTAATGGAGTCGTTCAGTTTCTCACAAAGTGAGAAGCAACCTGTAGAAACGATTTATTTTTATCACGTATTATACTAAAGCGATATATTTTTAACAGGTGCCGTTCACCCACGGGCGGCTTTGGTGGCGGACCAGGTCAATATGCTCATCTGGCAACCACATATGCAGCAGTCAACAGTTTGTGCATTATTGGTACTAGGAGCGCATATCGTGCCATCGATCGAGAATCGCTTATTAAGTTTCTGTTCAGTGTGCGCGACTCTGATGGCTCCTGTCGCCTTCATGTGGATGGAGAGACTGATGTGCGCGGAGCCTATTGTGCCATCTCCTGCGCTAAACTGACCAATGTGCCTGAGCCAATCTTAAAGCAACTGTTTGCGGGCACTGCGATATGGATTGCCAATTGTCAGACCTACGAGGGTGGCTTTGGTGGTGCGCCCGACTTGGAAGCGCATGGTGGCTATACATTTTGCGGCATTGCCAGCCTTGCTCTACTTAATGAGGCGAATAAGTGCGACCAGAAGGCACTGCTCCAGTGGACAGTGCGTCGTCAGATGAACTACGAGGGTGGCTTTCAAGGACGTACAAATAAACTGGTTGATGGTTGCTACTCGTTTTGGGTTGGCGCCACAATTCCCATAACGCAGGCCACTTTAGTTGGTTTAGATAAGAACATGGATCAAACCCTTTTTGATGTGGAGGCGCTACAGGAATACATTTTGCTCTGTTGCCAGAAAGCAAATGGCGGGTTAATCGACAAGCCCGGCAAGTAAGTGACGCCGCCGTCTCTAAAAACAGCATACAATTATTAACATATATATTCTATTTACAGGCCAGAAGATCTTTATCACACATGTTACACTCTCAGTGGAGTTTCGATTGCACAGCACTCGGAATCCGCGCAACAGCCCCAAGTGCTTGGTGACCCTATCAACGAACTAATGCCCACCCATCCGCTTTTTAACATACCACCGAAATCAGTGGCTGCAGCTCTAAGCTATTTTGCAAACAATTCCAATAAAGACAACGATGGCAACGAAAGTACCTAAGGAACGGATGGTGTATATAAATAGAGAGATAAAGCTGGCAATCAAATATTTAAACTTATACACACACGACGAACTAAATTTTCTTACTGCAATTTAAAAAGCTGTGTTTTATTTTTTTGAAAACGAGCTTGCTTTCTAGACGTTATTGCTAAAAGCGGCAGCTCTGTTAATTGTGGAGCAGTCATGTTCTAACATATAACAGTGTTCCGGGTGTGAATGTCTACGTACACAAGCGAATGTCAACTGAACATTTTGCTTTAAATTGGCCTGTTGGATTTTATTTGCTAGTAGATCTTAATTTCCATGTTTTCTAGTCATCGACGTATAAAACGCAAGACACCTGCGGAGGGCATAGACCGCCGAGAATACATTGGCCACTTAGTAGATGAATATTACACTTCCACCAACGTTGGTAAGAATATAACGCACCTTCGCCAGCTGCACTGTACATAAATATACCTTTTACAGAGGCTTTGGAGCAAGTTACCGCTAATTTGGCCAATTTTGCTTATGATCCCATTAATTGGCCGCATTTACACGAAGCAGATGCATTAGAAGTGTTTGTATCTGCGCTAGAAACACAGAATCCGAATCTTCAATTGCACGCGATTGCTGCGTTGTGTAATCTTTGCCTCGGCAAGTTTCCTAAGTTTACAGTGCTTCAGATGGTAACAACTTGTTTCCTTGATATTGCAGATGAAAACGCCGCTAAATTCATAATAGAAAACATAGCTATTATCAGGCAAGTCTTTGTGCGGACTGAACACGCCGAAATCGTTCTGCATAGCCTCTCGCTTTACTATCAATTACTGAATTCCGGACCGGGCAACAAAGAACTACTGGTAACGCCGGATTTACTTAAGCGTGTGCAGCACTGGCATCAGAAGTCGAATGACGGACGCGTTGTCAAACTATGTGAAGTATTTCTTGAAGATTACGGCTGTCGCACAGAAGTTACAGTGATAAACAATGCTCCTCCTGCAGCTACGGCGTCAGCTTTGCAGTGAAGCCCAGACGAGACTACTGCAGGTTCAAGTGATAAAACGCTTCACACAACAAGATCTTGAGACATTTGCGCAATTTACCGGCGATTACAACTACATACACACCAAGGATGTACCAGTTGAAGATCGTCGAGTTCATGGTGCATTACTTAATGCAGTTGTTGCTGGCGTTATTGGTACCAAATTACCAGGGCCAGGCACTGTAGTGCTGGAGCAGAGCTTTAAGTTTTTGAAACCGTGTCGCATTGAAACGGACACTGTGGTGACAGTGCGGCTGCTTAAGGCACGTAAAATAGCCACAGTGGAGTATGATTGTCGACAGCACGGCGCTGTTGTCTTTGCAGGCAATGCCAAATTGTTGACTCGCAAAGAGGCAGATTAGTTAGTGTTAATAAATGCATACAAGCTTAGATTTTAACACATTTATTACGTCTATTTCTTTGAGGCACGTTTTCCTTCACCCTTTTTAGGCGGCGCCTTGCCACGCAGCTTGCGCAATCGTTTCATTTCCTCTTTGAAATCCTGATGCTCATCGCGAAACAGTCCATATTCGCGTAGATTTTTCATTAGTAGATGCGTTTCCACATGCCGTGGATACCAATTGACAACATAGTCACGCTTTTGAATTGGCTCCTCTGCAAACATGCGGACCACCTACAAAATTATACATTTTAGTAAATATTTAATTAAAACTTAGAGTGTTTCCCACCAACCTTCATGGACTTGTCATTTGTTGTGCGCGCCACTTCGCCAAATATGCGATTTGATAGATAATTCATTCGGGTTGCGTACTGTGTGCCCAGCTTAATAAGCTCGCTGTACTTGTACGAGGACATTTTAAGTCAGCTAAAGTTATTATATTTTAATTTTATTTACAAAAGTTGGGGTTATGTCATTCCGCCGAAACCCAAAACAAGACACAGCTGTGTAGCGATGTAATATCGATTAATTATCAAATCGATAATTTCTTGTGTATCGCTGTTAACAGGTGTAAGAGCCACACAACGATAATGTAAATCTTTACTTTACATAGTCTTTGAAAGCCACAATGTTCGGTAAACAGTTAGAATCTAAAAAGGCTTTAAATCTGATTCCTGTCGATCATACAAATTTTAAAAGAAAGACTTGTATAATTACGAACAAGTAACTACTGGGTTCAATAAATCAAAATGTCCTGTGTTAACATTGAAAAACAGCTACAGTAACAGCTGAAGCTGAAGCTGCCACAAAGTCAAGTAGAAGAGCAAAAATCTGGTGTTTCTACAGCTAATTGTGCCTAAAAAGGTCCAAGTACACGAGTTCCTAGGAACGCTGCGTCTCAATCGTTCCAGCGCCAACGAAGAGGATAATGAAACAGGCCTTAACTGCGTATAAGATGACGAATAAATGCGCAACGACTGACCTTTGACCAGTTACCTTTGTATCTAAACGTTAATTTAAATATCTCTCAATTCACTTATTAGATTGGTGTGTCATTTTACACTGTAAAATTTACAGTAAAGTTAGTTTAAGTTTTGCTGATGTGCAAATGTGGTTTGAAGTATGTGTTAGTTCATCAAATCAACGTTTATTTCTTAGTTCTGAATACTAAAAGTAACATTAATTGGAATAACAAATTTGTAGCGTCAATTTAACGCTCATATTATACACAATACAGTTTACAGCGTCGTTGCAATACTTAATTTTATTTATATTTAAACTAAACCGTTTCAATGGTGCCGCGCCCCTTTCGCCTGCTATCGGTGCCACCATCAACATTATTGCCTATAAACGATGTCTCCTCAGAGCTCTGAACCGGCAGCACTTCTCTCGCAATTGTTACTCCGCCATTATTCAATTGGCTCAATAGAGCGTTCGTACCTATTAAGGACGGTTCTCGTGGCGAATTACTGTGCACCGAAATCTGATCATAATGAAGCGCCCGAGAGGGTGTATGCGAACGTGAGGATGGTGAGGGATTAGCAACACCGCTGCGTGAATGTGGACTATTGTTGCGTGAGTGTTGGAAATCTTCCAAAGGGATTTCCTCCGAACTTTAAGCATAATGCAGAAGTTAAACATTTTGCAACATATATAATCTGTGCCAAAATGCTTACCGTGGTCTTGGCATGCGTGGACTGCCTTCACGCGAACGATTTCCAGGTGTGCGCGCTTGTGAGTTTTCTCTGGACTGCGATGAGCTGTGGCTACCGCCGCTGACACTGGGCGAACGGTCACGATCTAGCGCTGTATTGCCGGGTCGTAGTGAGGATGGTGAACTAGAGCCAGCATTGGGACTGCGACGTCTTGAACGGCTTCCACTTTCGTTTCGTAAACTTAGATCATATGATTTATTAGATTTGCAAGCGATGTTTGTATTATTATTTACCCCTCCAGAGATCGATTTTGCGCCATCTGAGTGCGACTGACGCCGGCGGTATTACTGCTTCGGAGTACGGCCGCAAAACCGGGAACTCGATTGGCCGATAGATTTGCGCCCTTTTGCACCAAACGTGTGTTGCCACAATGTGTTGAGGTGCCGCAAACCGGATACAGTGGTGAATCCAGCTGGCCCGGAATCTCGATAAGCTGTGCAATCTGATACATTTTCTTCTGGCGCGCCTTACTGCGTCCCTTTGTCAGTCGTTGCTTCGCCGCCATGCAACGTATATGATCGTCGAATAGAAATTTGGCTGAAAGGAGCGGAGTGCGGTTGTGGGTAACGCCTCCGCGATGTACAGTGATGTGCAGGCAGCGTGAATCATCCTTATCACCCTGTACCTCAACGTCCTGCAGAAAACCAACAAATTTGGCCACACCCCAGCCCAACAGTTTGGCATCGGGCTCTACCAGTATCAGCTGCAGAGCATCAATGACCAGAAAACGTCGCTGCTTGGCATTCTCCTTGGACACCACCGTGCAGGCAATCAGATCGCTGTTGTCTACAAAAGATACAAGAATTAATAATTAAATAGCTGGAATTAGAAACAGAACAACTTACTCAGATCGAGAACATTATCCACCTGCACCAGGTTCACTACGTTCGTTAGCGGCAGCAGACATTCCTTCTCGTTCAGAAACTTTTGGCATGTGCGTCGTAACAGAAAATAGACGCGGATGGCGCGACGAGCTTTCTCCACCTCGCCGCAGGGCAGACGACGTGTGAAACCGATGCCAGTCAATGGGGTGCCTGTGGGTGGCAGCAAAATGTTCGAGTCCATGCAAAGAAACTCAACATTCAGCTGTGCCTTGCGCATCTCATTGTACTCATCCTCGAATAGATCAAGAAATATATCCTCGGATTTGTAAAAGTTACGCAGCACAATCATCGACTGATTGCGCGCACTGAAAAGCAATCCCTGTTGCGTGGATGTAATGCAGGGCGCTTCATCCGCAACGGGTTTGGTAAAGGTTAGCAACAGCTCCAAGGCAATCTCAACTGTTATCAGACGTATGCGACACGCTGCAATGATTGAAGGGATTTAAATAAGTAAACTCTGCTTGTAAAACGTTAATGAATGTAGAAAAAATCGTACATGGTTGACTGGATTGCGTGATAATATTAAGCAAATGCTCAATTAGTGATGTCTTGTAGCTAAACGAGCCCCGCATGGACTTAGAGAGCACCTGTTCAAACCACTCGTTCTTCATGCCTGTGAATAGATAACGATCAAAAAAGTTGTTCAGTATAAAGTTGTACAATCGGCATGTTCAAACATTAGTGTGGATAATGAACAAGTTACATACCGTCTGGTACAGGGTGCCATAATGCATACACATTGTTGTTAAGCATGTATATATAATATTTTTATTTTTTTTTTCAACACCACACACAAGAAGCAGTGAAATGATCAAACAGAGAGAGAGAAAGACGTGAAAGAGGCAGAAAGTTAACTGAGAGCTGGGTAATTGGTGAATGAAGCTAATTTACTACAGTCAAACTTACCTCGATTATGAGACATGGCGTAAATAAGACAAAGTGACAACAGTGCCAGATAATCGTTCTCTGTGCAGTCGAGTGCTTGCAGCACCGTGTCTAAAAAAGGCTTGGCCAGCTCAACAAAAGGCGGTGTTGAGGTCGATTGCTGAAGCAACTGTTTCTCCTCATCGGTAATGTTTCGCAGCCTGGTGGCTACAGCTTCTGCTACTGTTTCAATATGTCTGCTTGAAGGGGATGATGCTGTCGCTGGCGTTGATTCGACACCGCTGTCCTCGCTTACCGCATCGACGCTTACGTGCCCAACTACCGTGTCCAGCGCTTGTTCGAGACTCTCATGTGGCTCCCCAAAGCCAAGCACTACAACCTCGCGATGCTCCACGTACGAGTTGAGTATCTCGGCAGCACCCTCTTTGAAGACGCTGTGATCGCCATTCATTATTACCCAGGCCAGTGCATGTACGAGCGGCGCATGTGTTACAACCAGAAAGACGAGCGATAGCAAAAACAGCGCCACAATAGAACTGACTCGCGGATTGTGCATCTCCTGCATGTCTATGTTCACATTGCGCTTAAGCACAGCCGCAAGATTTTGGGTTACCAATGCTAAAGATGGTGGCGGCGGCGCTGGTGTCAATGAAAATATATACAACGGTACAAACAGCTTGTGCAGCAAGTGTTCGGTTAACACAGCGTTTAAATCCTTTATGTCCAGCAGCATTATGTCGCTCAAGTAATGCAAATGATCGAGATGTTCGGCCACAAGATTAGAAAGCTTTTGATTCGATTGGTGGCTGTATGTAAATAAGTTTAAGTTATTTAAATGCTAGGATATGAATCTTAAAAAACATTTCTACTTACTCTATATCTGTGCGCACACAGGAGTCCAGCTCTAATATATGCTTGCCAATGAACCAGACTAAGTTACTAAAATACGGCGCTGCAGTTCTGTAAAAAAAGTAACTTTTAAGAACATTGTTTTCTTTGTAAAACTAGTTACTTACTTGTCTCTTATGAAACGCAACATGCTTGCATTTTGCACCTTGTAAACATTCAAGGAAATTGTACGCACTGCTATGCGCACCATAGACTCCGGATGATTAAAGAACTTAATAGCCTCCGTATAGAGTGGAAAGTCATTTGTGTGCTATTTTTAAAAAGAAACCGAATAGATTTAATATTGTTAAATAGAAATAGGTATAAAAGCACCCACCTCGTTGTAAAAGAAGTGTATGGTATGTGGGTTAAGCTTGAGGCTTAGCGTTTTCAGAAAGAGTATGTAATAGCCCATGACATCCTCGTCAGAGAAGTCAAACTTGTGCAACATTATGGAGTTAACATGATTATTGCTCAGCAAATAATCTGCATAGCACAAAGAACATCAATACAATATTACTATTTATATGTCATATAAACTGATTAGGTCTTTACGTACACAACGAAGTCTCGTTTCTGATGTTCTCAAACAGAATGTTGAGTGTTTGCAACAACTGAACGCATACATAGCTGGAGCCGCCGCTTTTCTGTCGCATAATGTGTAAGAAGTACGACAGCATATTCTTCTCCAAGAAAAAACTAAAAAACAAAAATAAACAAAGCAATTATATCATGCTTTAGACCACAAGTTAAGAACACTCACTCAAAGACCAAGGAGTCATGCTGATCGCCCCAAATGAGGATTTCGGCAATGCAGCGCAATGATTCAACCAATAGACCACGATTACTTTCCGACACCGTTGTGTTCTTTTCCAAAATACTGTACAGGTATTTTAAGTGCTCCAACGATAACCGATTTTTGGGGCGGCCACCCCAAGGTCCGCCAAACCAGCTACGACTGCGAAACATTGTGCGAGTATTATTAAACACACCAAGTGAATGTACTTAATGCTAATAATAGTCAAGCACTAGTCGATAAGTAATTATTTACAGCGTCATAACACAAAAGACTTTCTAAATATGTCGTTGGCACTGAAGAGAGCTGGAAATTGCAAATGCAACACTGCAACTCGCGCTGAGCGCACTTTAATCAACTAGTTTTCAGATCAAAACCAAATAACTTTGTAATTTTTGCAATAAAATAATAAATATTTTCAATTTTCTGTAAACGATTCTGCTTCTTGCGATTTCAGAACGATATCAGCTGTTGCTCAAAAGCGTGGACACACTTTTACGAATAATGCATGTACACACTGACCCAAGAACCCAACAGCTGGCAATAACAAAATCCACATGTCCTTTACATGTTTTGCACTTTATTCTCAGAATTTAACAAACATGACTTAGTATTTGGTATTAACTATTATTCTGGTTAAAATTAATGGAATACGAGCCCGAATTAGGATCCTGTTGCATTTGAAAATTGGCAGTGGACAAACCAAATGGCTTTAATATCATATCGCCCAAACCTTTCAATCCAGTCATCATATCTGCCTTTAGCTTCTCATTTCGCGCATTAATTATGGGTGGCAGGCGAACTTGAGCCTCGCGCGCCTCTGGCTGACCTGGATCGATTTCGTATACGCGCTTATAATCGGTCAGAGCCTCGTCCGGTCGTTCATCCTGCTCGTACAGTTTGGCACGTCTGTCAAACAATTTGTATAAGTATACTGATTAAGTAAGCATAATTTAAAGTAATCACCTCAGTAAAGCACGTACATACTCCGGATAGAGCGTAATGGCTTTGGAGCAGTCGTCAATGGCCGATTTGTTGGCATCCAGCTTCATCTTAGCCGCTGCACGATTACCAAAGAGCACTGCACGCTCCTTGGTGTTTGTGGAGGGACAAATGTTCAGCGCTTCGGTATAAACTATCACGGCACGTTCAGCTTCATCATTTTTAAAAAGTTCATTGCCTTCTAGTTTCAATTTAGCTGCCTTCCCTTTGTTTGCAGCCAGTTGTTCGGGGCTTAAATCTTTTTCCTGCAACAACAACTCCTCCATGCTTAGCTCCCCATCGGTCTGTAGAGCTTCTGTTTTATCATCGACATCTTCCTCATTCTCACCACCAGCAGCACCAGCTTTTTCATCATTCTCATCGGCGTCCTCCAGTCGTAGGTTACTGTTCTTTTCTATAATATCATCTATTAGTTTATCTTGTTCGGGCGTTTTTGTTGTAACTTTTTGTATGGGCGAAGCAGGTTCGCTGAGAGCGTCCTGAAAATCGTCTTCATTGGCAGTTTTCTCTGCCATAATGTAGGTCGCCTTGGTTTTAATCACAATATTAACTCGAAATTTCTTTGGCAATGATGTGTGCTATTGTGCTTTTGCAGAAGTGTTTATACGAGTGTGGATACACTTGCGACGGCAGTGATTGTTGCTATTTTGCTTCTTTTTTTTTATTGATGCAACACTTAACTAGAGATGGGGCATATTAAAATGTATTACACGATACTTTCATACTTTGTGACTTTTGGCTTAGCAAACTTCGGTCACTCTAATTAATTTGTAAACAAGAACATGGTCAGCGTTGATTACTCAGACTCTCCGCTTGTTGTGGATATTTCAGCATATACATTGACTGAATATGTCCCTGCCAAACCTTTGGAATGCAATCTCGAAGTCTTCTTCACCACTGCAGAGCAGGCGAAGAAGACGCAACAGGCTGATATTGTAGGACAGCTGAAATGTGGCGAGACCTTAAAATTCCCATTTGCACGTTCCACATACGCGCCAACAGCAGTGTGCATACAAGATGCCAAAGAACTTGTTGCTGCCGATGCTGCAACGGAGACAAAACGTGTTGTCGAGCTAACGCTAAGTCTGGATGAACTTGACTATGAGCCCGGTGACACTGTGGGAATACTGCCCAGCAATGATCCAGATATTGTCGCTCAACTGTTACAGCGCCTAGATTTAACAAAGGACGCCGACAGCGCATGCGATGTGGGACTCAGTTTGAGCTGCGCCAAGAAGAACGCCAAAGTGCCTGCTCATGTGCCAACAGCAGCTGGAACAACTCCGCGAGAAATCTTCACACATTGCCTAGCGTTGCAATCAGTGCTACAAAAACAGTTCCTAAGTTCTTTAGCGCGTTGCACCAGCGACCCAAAGGAGCGCGCATTCCTAGGTAGTCTGTCCTCCAAGCAAGGCGCCAACCACTATCAAACACTCATACTGGAACACGGCCTTGGCTTGTTGGGCCTGCTGGACCTGTGCTCCAGTTGCCAGCCAACGTTGGCTTTGCTTGTGGAGCATTTGCCGCGCCTGCTGCCACGTCCTTACTCAATAGCCAACAGTCCATTGGAGTACTCCAAGCAGCTCCGCATCATTTACTCAATACGCACAAACAAAGCGGGAGTCACAACCAACATGCTAGAGACAAAAGTTAAGCAGCATCAGGAGCAGCAGCAGCCAACTAAATTGTTTCTTTATCCACGCATACAAAACGCATTCCGTTATACCGACCAAGATCTGCATGGCAATCAAATACTTATAGCTGTTGGCACAGGACTTGCACCATTTCTGGGCTTCCTTTCGCACAAGCAACTGCGCGGGGCACAAGCCACAGGTCAAACCTGGCTCTACGTGGGCGCCAAGACGCCGCAAGCCATTCTAAAGCACCAACAACTACACGACTGGCAAGAAGCCTCATTACTACAACGCTTGCGGCTTTGCTATTCGCGCAGCTCCAAGCCCGAGGAGCCCAAATATGTGCAACAGCTGCTGGAAGAGGATGCAGAAGAGCTTGTGGAGCTGCTGCTACAATCGTCAACGGTGTTGTACGTTTGTGCCGATGGTGCCAAGATATCCAAGTCCATCGAAGAAGGTTTGCGTCATTGTTTACAGCTTGTCCTTAAGCTGAATGAAATGGAGGCAACTATCCGGCTCAAAGAGCTCCGTGCACAGGGCAAATATCGTGAGGATGTCTGGCTATAAGGTCCAACTTAATGTCTTTTTAAATGATGAACACATTGATTTTAAAAGAAAAATAATAAAAAAAAAAAAAAACTGTAGCAACCAAATTAAAAAATTGGCATGTCTGAAGGTTTGGGGAATCCCAATTTATGTGATTTTCTTATCTATTTAAATTTCCCCCGATTATTAAGCAATTGAAGATAAAAAGTGCTTTTGGTCGAATAAGTAAATAACGATATATTTAACAACACAAAATAAAAATTACAGGTGCAAACTAAAAAATAATACATACAATTGTGTGCGTATAAAATTGTTAATAACCGTATTATCATAAATGTGTGGATCTATATGTAGGGGTGTGTGTGGTGTCTATGGGGGTTTATAACTTAATATATGTATGTATGTGTGTGTTTATATATAATTCTTTCATATTTAAAATATTAAAATATGAATATGATAAATTGCAAAAAATTATTATAATCATTACAATAAATGTGTATTAATATACGATTACGACTTAGGCATTGCAATCAAGTGCAAAAAAAAAAAAACTTATTGCATGGAATTACACTGTGCAAAACGAAAGAAAAGAAACAAAGCATAAAGCAATTTTGTTGTAAGTTCCGTTTTGCCGTAAGCATTTTGAATGTACTTATTAATAATATAATTATTAATATTCTCATCGGCGTAAGTAATATGCATAATATACATATATATATATATATATATATATGTATGTATTTTAGCTACATTTAATTGAAATAGCGCCAATCGTTTTTATGTATTGTATATATTATGTGTATGTTTTTTTTGTTTTTTTTGTTATAGAAGTTACGAATACAACGGATTAGGGATATATGTATATCAAAAACTTTTGGATGACATACATGTAAATTATTCTCATAGTTCATTTACAATTGCAATTAAAAAGAATTGCGTATAAAAAATTTATGCTACAATTTAAAGACTTAAGTTTCTTAATTTTCGTTTAATTGTTATCATTGCCATCCATTCCGTCTATATTTCATTTTTCTTTCTATTTGTTTTAAATGCGCTTGCGATTATGTATATGTTTGGGTATGTCTTTGTTAACTGCCAACTGGCTCAGAATACTTTATCTATATAATTAATATATATATATTTTTTATCCCAAATACTTTGCTTTCGTTGCCTTGCCTAATAATAATACACTGTCAATTAAGCCGATCTAATTAAATCAAATAATTAAGCTCTTAAATTATGCAAAAATGCATTACGTACTTATTTACTGAAAGTATTTTTTGTTTTCTTGGATACACAATTTATAACACACTGCAAATGGAATGCAAGAGTAACGAAAAAATACTTGCTAACATTTAAAACCCTTTCCGTTACTTTAACATTACATTAACAGTGTGTGCATATGCGTTGGATTCTAATTGGACTCTTTTTTAAAATTTAACTATGACCGTTATTCCAAACGAAAAAAAACAAAAACAAAATGCTCGCATTCTGAAATCTTTGCCATGGCCGAGTTAAAATAATTTCGGTCTTACTAGAAAGCTACTAAGTATGTAATGTAAAAACGTTGTATATTTTGTATTTGTATAATAACTAATAACGAAAGCTAAGCATCGGCGCACCGAAGATTTCAATACTCTTTCCAATTACACGTATCGTATATATGTATTTAAGCTAGAGCATTCCCAAAAATAAAATGTTCAAGACTAGTTTGCAATATATATATTTTCCTTTTGGAAAGAGCACTCAAAATATTTCAACTAAATTGAAAAAAAAGGCCAAAACGTAAACTCGAAAACTATTTCAGCTAAGGTATACAATACGTGTACAATATGTGGATGTAAACACTATATATTTTTTTTGTTTTCTTTCTTCTCACAATTCCTTTCACTTCTCGGTTCACTCTATATAATATATCTCCACCCCACCCCTGCGCCCGATCCGCGGTTTCTCTACACTTTTTGCTATTTGTATTTGGCATCTGCACGATAAATTTCCATGGGAACTACATTAGTTATGTATGTGTATGTATGTATGTATGTGCCTTGTCTACGTCTACTACATACTTGTTTGTATCTGTGTTTTGTTGTTATTGGTATTATTATCATAATCATTATTTTGTTTTTTGTTGTTTTTGACACACACATTTAAACGTTATATGTAAGAGCACAGCGCAATTGTTCTATGTAAATTTTGTGCGCTTAATTAGTTTATGGCATTTATCAATATCAATTTATAGCAAAACGAAAAATAAAAAAGGTTTAAATTTCGACAACTGTATGGTTTAGTATTAACTATTAAGTTTTCTTCTTTTTGTAGCTTTAGTCTTATGTTTGTACTAATTTAAATGGAATATAGAACAATGTCAACATTATAATTTGTATGTATGTGTGTGTGTGTGTGTGTGTGTGTGTGGAAATATTTGCTGATCTCTAATAAAATAGAAAATAGGTTTTGCTTTTAGATAATGCTAATAATTGTTAAGATTTGTTTTGAACTATGTAACTAGGGAATTTGTTGTTGTTTGTTGTTGTCGTTGTTAGTTTTCTTTCGTTCTTCTTTCTTCTTGGTTATTTTTGTTGTTGTTGTTAGTGTCACTTTAACTGCTGCTAGCTAGTCCTAATGGCACTTGATATTTTCATTTCCGTTTTTTTTTTTTTTTTGGTAATTTACAACAAGTATTGCATGCTTATTTTGTTTGTTTGTTTTTGTTTTTGTTTCGTTATCGTTTTGTTGTTGCACTTAGAGACTACGACGAATTTAATATTGAATTGCATAATGCAGCATTGATAAAATCGCTTAAATCACATTTATGTATATATATATACTATGTAAACATGTCTTAACAGATACACTATTTATATGTGCGTGTGCGTGGTTTTTTTTTTTTTCATTGAAACATAATCAAATTAAATTTTACGTTATCGTAATTGTAATTGTAATCGTATTGCATATACCGCATCGGGTATACACAGGGGCACACTCAGCCAGTCATATATACTTAAATATATATGTATGTATGTATGTATGTATGTATATTTATATTAATAATAGACGTATGTATATCGTATGTCTCAGGCAAAATAATAGCTAATTGCTAATTTAGGCAAAACAATCGAGCAATCAAATCAACTGTCGCCCGTTTCTAATTTACAGTAAAAAACGAAACAAATTTCGTAAGCAGCTTTCTCAAATCTGTTTCTTGTTTTCGTCGTTGTTGTTGTTGTTGTTGTTGTTAATGCTGCTGCTGGACTGCTGTGTTGTGACGTCACTTCTCTACACTACTTCTGTTCTGCTCCTTTTTGTTGTGTAGTTGTTGTTGGTGGTTGGTTATGATCAGTTCCATCACATTGGCCTTGGGCTGCAATTAGAGATGAGCATTTGTGTTATTGCATATATATCGACAGTGACTCAGATTTTGTGTGTTTAAATCACAAATTTTACTGTAGCAGCATTAAATTATGAATCATGCCAAATAAGTATAGTATTTTATTTACGCATACACGTGCCACAAGAATGTTATCTTTGTCTAAGCACACTGTACTTGTTTCCAGGCAAGCACAAGTACTTAAAATTAAAAGTACTCATTGGTCTTGTATATATTTATTTATATATATATATACATACGCGTTAAGAGATTAACAAATACTATTTGAATAAGCTTTTGTATGCTTGTTACTAAACAAATTATTTATAAATTTCATTTCAATTGAAATGACGCAAGTTAGAAAAGTGAACAATTGTTATTTCAAAATAGTTTAATAGCTTAGTTTAACAGTGTATAAGGCACGCATTATAATGCCATACTATTGCAAAATACTTTGCCATATATCTGGAACATGTTAACAATGCAATTACATGACTATTTAAATACTTAAGGCGTACGTGATGTTTAAAGCCCAGCTGCACTCAATCAGGAAACCAAAGCTGGAACCAAAACTCATTGAAAACATTTAAAACTTTTAACTTCAAAACTTCGTAGTCACCGAATAAATTGCAGGCCTCAAACTTTTTTTCTCGAATCAAGTGTGGGCAAACACTTTATTCTGTGTGCAAATGTTTGCAATGATGTCTGCACAAACGCAATTTGGTGCTCTTTGGATATCGAAGGGATTAAAAGTCAATATAGTCAGATACGCTTTAGCATTGCGTGTACATGTGTACTAAATATATGTGTATATATACATATGTATATATATATATATATGTATGTAAGTAATGTGTAATTTTGAACTTTATTTCAATTAACATTTTGACCTTTATTAATTGCGTTGCATAATTCCAACAAACATACAAACATTCAATAACAAGTGATATGTGTAAACCAAATTCTTGAAAATGCGAACGAAAATTCTACACGGCAAACAATCATTTCGCCTTGTCTTATCGATAGTTTTTTGCCTGTTTATCAATGTGATTACATTATTGACAGCTGATTAAGTTGGCTTTGCCAAAAATATATGAAGCCAAATTAGACACAGACACAACCACAACCACATACATCCATACATGCACACACATACACAAGAACTCGAACATGGCGAATAGCAATTATGATGGAAGAAGAAGAGTTTGGTGCAGTTTAATTGGCCCCCTGCTATACAGGCACTTGCTATATGGGATTTTATGACACTTTTGCGCTTATCTTTTCGGTTTTTTTTTTGTTTTTTGCATAATTACATATATTTGTTGCTTTCTTTGTATTTTGTATATTATTATAATTATTATTTTTATTTTTTGTCGGCAGCTAAACGCGCAACAGGTTTGTTATATTAGCAAGTGTATGGCACGGCATATAAAACACAGAAGCGCTGCCTTGTTTATTGTGATTCTTATTGTTTTTGTTGTATTATTATAGCGATGGGAGAGCGTCACAAGCGCAGAGAGCCAATTATCAGCGCTATAATTGTTTATATGTATGTATTTGTATGTACGTATGTATGTATATATTTATCGCCATGTGAAGCGCCCGCGCTAAAGTCACGCTTACATTTCAATGAAAAACCCCAGCGACATTTGTGTGTGTGTCTGTGCCACTCGACTCCCATTGTTTGTTATATTTATAGTTGTGTCCAGATAAGATGCGATGCGCTCTTCTCGTACACACACACACACACACACACAAAAACAAATTTTCCGCACAATTTTCCATTGACAAAAATAAAACAGCGGAAGTGGGGCGCCTAACAATGAGTATTTATTTATACTTTCCAATTCTATTGGGGATTATCGAGTCATCGATACCATTTTAACATGTGAAACGCAATCCAATGATCGATCAACTTATATTTCACACATTAGAAGACGAAGACACAAAGCTTATATTTCACTCTTATACACATTCATTTGACATACAGTGTGCAAAACACACTTATGTCCGCAATTATCTGTAGTTTTTGATGCAAATAAGAGCAGAAGAAAGTAAAAGCAGGTTTATGCTTTAAAAACAGCGCCCTGCTTCGGTTTTGAGTAAAAGACTGAGCAAAAAACACATAAAGCAAACTTTCAAATCGCTATAGAAGCTAATGAATGCATTATTGCTGTTGTGTCATGTGGAGTGCATGTGGAACATGTTAAATAAGTCACAAAATATATAACAATGCAATTAATACTAGAGTAAGGCACATTTTTCGAAACTCTCAAGAGCTGTGCAATCTCTCATACGTAATGCTGCTACAAAACCAGCAAAAAAAAACTTGTAATTATAATATTGTTGGGAATTGCCGTTATACACGTATGTGCATGCATATGTAAAATGTCACTCAAATGTTAGTTGCTTAGGCGTTGGCAAAAGCAACAACGCCGGGTGGGAAGGTCGGTTGCCATGTTTGTTATGAAAAACGAGCTCGCGATACGAAGCTCCCCCCGAAAATATATAGCGAATGAATCATCTACAATTCCGCGTACAAGCAACAACAAGAACAGCTACTACAGGCAAACGCATGAGACTACTCATATGGTTCAATAAACGAAACACAGCCAAAACAGAATGAGCAAAAAAAAAACCAAAACGTAAAACCTTTTGCGCGCAAGGTGAAATTATCATTGAGCGGCGCCCAACGTTCGAAAAATGAACGCACTATCGAATTTTTACTCAGTCGAGTCATTACTTAGCTTTATTTTTTGTTTTATTTTTTTTTGGGCGTTTTGTCTAGTCAAAGACAACAAACACAACCACATGGAGTATATACAAACATACATAAACGCAAACATCTGAATGACTGCCGTTCAATGTCGTTCGCAGAAGGAATCATTAATACATATATACATTTGTATTTATAGGGCCTTTTACAAGGCTTAACGTATATACGCGTGGAATTGAAATTGTACTTTGGCCCCAACACTGCCACTCCCTGCAGCAACATCAGCACCCGACAAAAAGTCAACATCACTGCGACAGAAGCGCAGTCAGAAAACTGGAAATGCATATCAGTGTTGACAATTTCTTTTTTTCCTCCGGTAAATTTAGCTTCCTTTGACAATGTGATTGTGGGCAGCGGAAATTTTAGCTTTTTCTCGCCCTTTCAGATGTTTACATGTTTTCTAATAAATTCACTTGGTTTACTCGTCAAAAGTTGGCAGCTCTGATGCATACATGCAAAACGTATGTATGCATGTTTTTTTACATGTGTATTGCACATGTAATTTAAAAGCCCATATTGATTTCAAGCGCTAAATGTTTGCTAAATGATTATTCTTTGTTTTGCTGGCGCTTTTTGTCGCTGCTTCTGTTGTTTGTTATCTTCATCGTCCCTAAGATATTTGACAAACACAAAAGCTCAAAATGTATCCACTTGAAAAACAACAACAACAAAGCTTAAACTTGGCGATCAGAAAGTGACACTGAATGTACACACGCACAAACATATACACACACCGAGTACATACAGCTGCTTCCCCTTTTGTCAGAAGCAGACGCAAAACAGAAAGCAAAAGTATTTGCCGCTAATATAAACAAATAAACAGCCAAAGATCCGGTAGAAGAGTGCACGCACTCTTCGAGTGTAGGAGTGGACAAGGGAGTGACAATGCGAGTGAGTGAGCTAGCGATCGAGTGCGTCGCATAGTTACAGTAAGTGAGAGCGTAAAAATAGCGCAGTACGTCGTCTGTGCGTCCAGCGGTCGCAGTCAACACTGCCGCCACTGCACAAGCAATTAAATTCAATAAGTGCATGGCGGTGAGTGAAGAAAAAAAATGCAGACAAACGGAAAGAAGAAAGAAAGACAATAGCCGAGACATTACTACAAAAATTAGCTACACAGCAACACTGGTACAATATACATAAATATGGCTAGAGCTAGACAAAGATCGCTGCTTCAAGACTTTTTTTGCGCTTATCAAAATACACTTTTAATGTCAGAAAAAGTTCTAGGAATTTAATAAAAAACAGCGGGGATTTTAAGATAGCTTAGATATATGTATGTATGAACATATACATGTATACACATGTGCGTACATATATGTGAAGTACGCGGTTGTTTTTGTGTGCTGGTTGATAAGCTAAAAAAAAAAATAAAGCGGAGCATTAGTGTAGGTGTTGCTGTCTGCGTTTGTGCGCAGTGTGTGAATTAAAGTATTTCTTTTCTTTATTATTGTGTATGAGTTTTTATTTCCTATGGTTTTTTTTGTGTTTTTTTTTTGGCAGACAAAGCGATATTTCAGAGTCTTTTCTTTGCTGTCCAACAGGAAATGCGAACGATCGTATTTAATGCCTCTCCATACGTAATTATTGTTGTTGTAAAACATTTGCATGTGTGTGTGTGTGCATGTGTTTGTGTGTCAGTGTTTATGTGCTACATTCAGTGGATCTTGCTACTTCAGCAAAGAGCATAAAAACTACTATCTTCAGAATAAAGTCTCAATTCGAAGCGTTCGTTAATGCTATTGCAGCAAGTAATATCAAGTCAATATTGAGTTGAAAATAGTTTTATTGGCTTTTGCTTAACCGCAACCACAATTGAGCAACTATTATTAACCAATAACAGTACTGTCTGACTTCAAAGCGGATGATTCAAATGTAACTCTTATGATAAAAGCTTGTCTGTTTTGTCATATACGAGTATGTATGTAAAACAAATATGAAGGCGACCTTGATCAAGTTTAATCTGTTGCACAGCTATCAACAGCAACTGATTAGGACACTAGTCATTAAATTTTTGTACAAGATGTCGTCAACTCTTTACCTTCACTTCAAACGTTTGTTCGCTGATGCAAAAGATTGGTTCGTGTTTTGAATTAAAAACCAGTTTATAACTTTTCGATGACCCAATAGATTGTTAATGACAATGGGTTTGTTGAGACGTGAGTGCATCAAAATTTGATATTGAATCTTCAAAATTAGCTAACGTTTCTTTTTTTACTATTTACTTCTTCTGTTTAAACAGATTTGTTAACAAAAAACTTATTTTAATTTCTTGGAATGTTTTTCAAGTGTTTGGTTTGGTAATATTTAAAACGGAAAGAAATTATAAATATTCAAATGCGAGTCGATGACTTAACATTTTATTATCTTTGTTTGGCATGGAGGAACCATATTTCAACCTACTACTATAAACAATTGAAGGTCAAACTTGTTTTTTCTTATCTCAATGGTTCCCCAATGGTTTTTATCATAAGAACATTATTGTTGAAGCTCTGGCGAAATATGGGTTGGATTTAATACTAACAGAAATTTTTTACACTTACCAATTTACAATGTTGTCGGCCAACTAGTAACAGTTTATAATCCAGCTAAACAGATGACATACAGACGTATATAGATTGCAGTTCTCAATTCCACGATTTGTAATTGTTTTTTTTTTGTTTTAGTTCCGAATACGCTCTAATGAAAGACTAATCAGCATTTTGTTCCAGTTTCAAATTTGTATAAACAATTATTAAAATGCTCCAATATACACACGGAAGAAGACGAGGATGAGGGTCGTAGCGTTGTGGGTTGTAGTTAAAGAAGGAAGGAATATAAGGATAAGAAGGATGGTTTTGTTGTTGTTGTTGTTGTAGTTTTGATCCGTCATCACATCACGCATAGAGCACTTTGGCCGCTCGATGATGTTGATTGCACATTAACTATACATTGCGTCGAAGCACCTTTTTGGCCGCCTTAATATTGGGCACCAAGGCCTTGACCTCGCTGCAATCGTCGAGGAACGGATGCTTGAGCAGCTCATCGGCGGTGGCACGTCGATCGACCTCGACCTGCAGACAGCGATCGAGAAAGTCTTGCAATGCTGGACTCAATTTATCCCAGCTCTTGATATCGGGTCGTCCGTTCGCGGCAATCAGGTAGAGTGCACGGAGCGGCGTCTCATATAGGTATGGGGGCTGACCATCAATCATTTCGATGGCCATAATGCCTATTGACCAGATGTCAACCTTTTTGCCGTACTTCTTGCGTGTGACGACCTCGGGTGCCATCCAATAGGGTGTGCCAACCATTGTCTGGCGCTTCTCATCGCCTTCGATGTTGGCGCAGAAGCCAAAGTCAGTCACCTTGACGCATCCATCCATGCCCAGGAGCACATTGTCCGACTTGATGTCACGATGTATGATGCCCTTGGCGTGCAGGAAACTTATCGCGTACAGGACCTCCCGACAGACGCATGCAATTTGGCGTTCCTTCATCACGGTTTCGGTGACGACATCGGTCAACGGACCACCATCCATGTACTCCATGATGACCCAAAGCTGATCCTCCGGCTCGAGTAGATAGGCGTCTAGGAAATTGACGAGGTTCTTGTGATTGAAATCCTTGAGCACACGTATTTCGGTGAGAATGAGATCCTTGGACGATTGATTCTTCATCTCGATCGTTTTGACAGCCACCTGGGATTCCGATTGATTATCCCCAGCGATAAAGACAATGCCAGAGGCACCTTTGCCCACTTCCAGAGTCGTCTTGTACCTTTCCCGTGGATCCTCAGGATTGCAAATGGCGCGCAGTTCTTCATAGATCTCGGCATCCGTTTTCTGTGACCTCTTTTCCTTGGAGCGACGCAATATCGTCTCTTCGGGCGCATCAGCATCCCCATCATTGATGGGGCTGCCCGCTGGCGCTGGCTTAATAATGATCGTATCTGTGTTGATCTTATGACCATCCTGGGAGCGGAGATCACGTGAGAACTTGTTCTGTATAACGCTCGAAGGCTTTGGCTTGATCTGTGGCTTGGGTGGCAGTTGATGTGGCGATTTCTTGGGCGGCACCGGTGGCGGCACCATACCATCCGCCTCTATTGGCCTCAGTGACTCACGACCCAAATTCGATTCCAGCTCCTTAATCACCTCGTTCAAGGCATCCAGTGGAATGACAGACTGTTGACTGCTATCATTTAAACTGCTGCTATTGCTGTGCGCCGTGGAGCTGCCACAACCGCTGCTGCTCTCTGTGGCCGTTGAGCTGCCGCTGCCATCATCATCCGATTTGTCCACATCCTGCGATTTGTGCTTGTTCTTGTAGTTGACATAGTTGTCAATCTCTTTTGACTCCTCGTGTATGACATCCTCGGTGATGAAGGGCTTAAACACCTCCTGCTCCTTCTTTTTGATCGAGTAGTTGTAATACTTGACTGCATGATATGCTGCATCGGGATTTTTGTCCTGTTCATCGCGTGTGATTTGTGTGTTCATAAGACGCACCCATGGCGTTGGTAGTCCTTCCAGATCGCCCGTCTCCTGGTTGCGAGAGACATGAAAATGCCTTTGGAAATTTGTGGGTGCACCGATCTCGGAGATTTGCTCCTTCTTTTTGAACCACTTGGCGAAACTCATCTTTGTCACGTTTCACGTTTCACTTTTCTCTCTACTAATCTTCTACTTCTTTCTTTGTTAGTTTTGTTGCAAGCAACGTAAAGCGTTGGAATTTTTCTTAAATGCGATTAGTCGCGCTCAACTTGGGAAATTCTATTGAAGCGCTGCTTCTTTTTGTTGTTGTTTGTGTTTTGTTACCGTAGGTAGCGCTCGACAGCACCCCTTCCTCTCGCTTACTCTTACTCAGTGTCGGTAGCAACTCACTCACAGGGCCAGCCGTGAGTCATAAACACACACGCACGTAGAAACGTGTATATAATTATGTATGGATGTATGCGTGTCTATGTCTTAACGTACGTTCGCTTATCTATCTTTAGTTAAGTTTGCTTGAGCTTTTTGCAGACAACGGAGCAGCAGCTAGAAAAAACCCACTTTGCCATTTTAGTGCGCGCAGCGTAGTAGAATTTTCACTTTTTAATGCCTACTCACTTGATTAATTAATGCAATTATTTTTCTACTACTTTTTAATTGAATGCAGTAATCACAACTATTTCTTTTCTTTCAATTACAACACACACGAAACACTCTCACACGAACACATACACGCACACATTATTTTTCTGGAACGAGACAACGGGCACAAAAGGAGTGGCCGTCGCAGCGTCTTGTTCTTTCCCTTATTGTTGTGTTGTTGTTGTTTAACTTTGCTCGTGCCGCAAATATTTTGCTTTTGGTTCTTAACCATTCCTTTGTGACATATTTTTTTTTTTGTACACAGTGTTATCTTTAATTTGTATGATTTTGCCGCAGCAGAAGCTTTGCTTTGTAATATACAACTTCTTTTAATTTTTCTGCTTTACTGCAAGTCGCGCTGCACTCGGCCGTACTGCTATCGCACTCACACGCACACGAACAAGTGACTGTGTGACCGTAGGTGGCAAGTGCCAAAATGCTCGACTTACTTGTTAAAGTACCAATTCTGATAACAAGGTAAGAAATTCCATTCTTAATGTTTAAGGACTTTGCCTATCACTTTATCAGCATTAACATACCAACTTGTTAAAAATTAAGCTTTCTGCTTTTATTTTTCATTAATATAAGTCAAATTATCTAAAAATATTTTTTAAAAAACATTAAATACCAGAAGTTTTAAAGTCACTTATAAATGCATAAATCAATTTTATTAAAAATTGTTTTGTATAGTGTAGTAGTCTATCTTCATTGTTGTATAGAACACTTATGATATATGTTATTGTTTTTTGATTGGTTAGATAATTTTGCTTTAAATATAGAGTATAAAAGCACTTGCAGTGTGACCGCTTTCGCAAATGTATCAGAAGCATCGATATTTTGCTGTTGTGGATGCGTTCAGCAGCGATACCATCGGCAGTAACGTTTATTTGTAGCAGTATTCCAATCCGTTCGAGGACTATGAACACGTCTTAACATTAATCATTTGAAATTAAAATTCAATACGTGGAATCCTCGTCAAATATATCCTCGTCGGTGTTGATCAGACTAAATTGGCGCGGTCGTATAAGCATACGCGATGTTCTCACCGAATATTCATTGTGCCAGTTGCCCCAAATAATACTGTCCCCATTTAAATTGGATTGTGCTTCTTGGCAATGATCAAACCACCAACCATTACAATCATCATTACGGTCGTAAGTCCTAAAATTCATGCGATTGTGATACATAAGTGCATCGTCCGTGGTGCTATTCTCATTTAGTTTGCCAATCAGCAGTTGATAGTTATAACTTTCGCTATCCAGTCGAAAAAGTTTATATTCAGCCCACACTTGAGTTGCATTTTGATCCTCTAGCTCTATGCGTAGCACGTAATCATCGCGATCAACTATCCGGTGTATGAATTCGTTCCCAAACCAAAAATCTTCGGCTAAGTCACCAAATCCAGTGCGATATTCGTTCCAACTGCGATTGAAGCTCTCTAACTGGAAATTCGATTCTGTGCTGCGTCTTTGTATTATAGTCCAGGCGGGGCCAGATGTGGCAAAAGTGCAGCTCCGTTCGTAAAAGTCACGTTGCACTTCATTCAACACGGTCTCCAGAAACTTGTAAACACCATCCACACGCTGCTGCTCATCCAGTTCAAAGCAATCCGCCTTAGCGGGCTGGAAGTAATCTTAAACAAATACTCAAATGCCAGGTGAGTTTCTAACTTAAAATATTTATTTAAATTAATACTCACCCACTCGAATTTGGTTCATTGAGTTGTTTGCTTTTATTTGCTTCAATTTATTGGTTTCTTTATTCTCATTCAATTCGTTTGTGTTATTTTGTTGAGCAATTTGGCTCCTTGTTACAAGTAGCGCCAACATATTGCGTATTTCTTCCATATGGTTAATTTGCTCATCTTTCCACTGTTCGCTCTGCCACTTGCTTTTAATGCTTTCCATTCTTTTGAACATTTTATTGCTATTGTGCTCAAAGCGTTCCAGCGCAGTGTTCCAGCCTGCAGCAAGCTGCATTATGGAGTGCTGCCCAACTTCCGTTGTCTTTGCATGAGTGAAAGAGATAAGCTTGCTAAGCACTTGATTGAGTTTGAACTCTATTTTTAAAAGCTTGCGCTGTTGCTCCTCCTGCGCTCGGTTGATCAGCATTAGTTTTTGCTCCATGTGCACTTTCCATGTATACATTAAGCTCTCTGTGTTTGCTGCTCCTATTGCGTATGGGATTTGCAGCGTTTGTGCAGAGTACAGAGTTGCAATAAAAGCGAGTATAAAACTCGTAGATATCTAGTGAGAAAGGGCATTATAAATGAAAGTTTTTGATTTTTGATATCTATTCTTGCTTTACCAGCATCTTCTTGTTTCTATTTCAAAGTCTTAACTTAAACTAAAGCACATGTGTGGACAAATGTAGTACTAAAAAAAAAATATATATATATAATTAAACACCACCCGCAACATGTGTTGCAAATAAAAACAGCTTAGTGATTTATGCTTTTTGGTTTTTTGGTTTTTTTTAATTATTTTTATGAATATAGAGTTTTGTATTTGTTGCTTTTTTTAATGTACTTAGTTATTTTGAATATACACATTTCACTTTTTCCATTATTTAACTGTTTTTTTACATTAACTTTGTGAGAGATTAAAAAACAAAAGCAAGTATATTACATTATAGATAATAAAGAAAATGAAAAGAAAGGGAATATAAACATTTCGTTAAATATTTCATGTATGCATGTGTTTGTGTGTGTGTGTGTGTGTGTGTGAGTGTTTGTGTGTTCAAAGTTAAGTTAAAGTTATAAGTTTAAATGTCTATTTTAAACAACTATTTTATTTCTCTTTGTTTAAAAGTAGTTTTAAAAATTAAAGCGCCTTAATAACTAAAAACATGAATTCATTTTTTTTTTTTACATATATTTTGTTTTGGTTATTTATTATGATCGCAATATTAATAAATTGTTGGAAAAAGTTTGGGGCAGGCGTAATAACATTTAAAACGGCATTAATGTACAGTGGTTGGGTTTGTTGTTTTTGTTGTTGTTTTTGTGGTGCGCGAATACATTTAAAAATTTAGATTTAAACTTTTTTCTTTACTTTTTTTTTTTTGCAAACATGCGTTTTTTTATATGATACCTAAAATAATAATTACATATATATTTATATTTCAATTTAAATGTAGCACACTCTTGGCTTGCAGCCTCAAGTGAGTTTTTTTTTTTTTATTCCATCTTGCTTTTCTGTTTGCTGCCTAAACATTAACTATAAACGAGCGTGTTATCTAGAGTTATCTATTAGTTTCATACATACAAACACACACACACATATATATATATGCATAAATATATATATATATATATATATGTGTGTACTCTTTATTATTTCTTAACAAGTAGCTTGCTTATTCTGTTAGCGTTATATTTACATTGAATTCTTCACAAGTTTTTTTTCTTTTGTTTTAGTGTATGTGTGTGATTGTATGTGTGAGTGTGTGGCGTGTTGTGTATTTGTATTTTATGTTAATTTAGAACTAAATAACTTCGAAAATTTCTTAGATATAACCAGCAATGCTATTTAAGTTGAGTTTACGAGTCTTTATTTTGATTTAATGTTTTATCTTCTTTTTTCTTCGAATGTGGAAACTCACGGCGTTTTAACAATTAAAAAAAATAAACAGATTCATTCAAAACAAATTAAAATGTGTGTGTGTGTGCCTTCAAGCGATAGCTTAAAAACATTTGACGAAATTTCAAAAAACAAATAATTAAATCTTTCACATTGTTTTGATGGCTTTGGATTAAGTTAAGTTGACAGCGCAGTCATTTTCAGCTGGCAGTTACTCGTTACTCGTTACTCGTAACTGGTTACTTGTTGTCCGCTGCTCGCATTTAAATACTCGTTAGTTAGATCTTACTCGCTGTTTTACATTCGTTTGCGTATTCGCACACCAATGCTGCGTTTCCATTCGGGATCATTGGGATCATCGTCCATGAATGGATCATCCGCCAGCTCATCTTCGTCGAGCCAGCCGCCAGTCTCGCCAATATAAGCATCGATGCTGGCATCGTACAGATTCGCTTCATCGGTCACGTTATCGGCAATATTATCATCGTCGGGTGGTGCCAAATAATGATGATCATCGTCTTCCTCCAGCAATAATTCTACCTCCTCATCCTCTTCCTCGTCGTCGTCGTCATCGACATCCTCCTCCTCCTCCTCCCGTGGATCCTGATTACCATAATTGCCATTGCCAATAGCATTGTCGCCATTAATATGTGGCACTGGATATTGTTGTAGATTTTTGCTACCATTTAACTTGGGCATTATTAATTGTGTCTTCGTCGTCGTTGCGGTTTTAGCTTTGCTACAGCGTCGACTGCGGGCGTTGCTTGAGCTGCCATCCCCGCCATTAGAGGAGGATACTGATTTGCTTTTGCTGCGTTTTGAGTATGCGACGGGTGCTGCAACCGTTGTTGGCTGCTCAGGCGGTGCATACATCTGGGTGAGTAGTTGCTGATTGACCTCATCCGTTAGTGGAAAGTTAAGCGGATTAAACGGGGGCGGCTCATATGGCAGATGTGGCTGTAAATTATAACAACAAACAAATTAGTTTTTGCGTATAACACTTTTGCCCTACCCTTGATCAACTCACATCTCTGACATCTGGTGTGGCGCTGCGGCGATCATGATCCTTAAGCTTGCAGGATGTAGTTCGCCGGCGCTCCTGGCGCTTTGGTGCCATCATCACGTTGTCAGCTGCAATTGCAGCATCCAGTGGATGCGCTAAAGTTGAAGGAATGCTCTCATTGTCAGTGGCCGGTGCCACTAAATGCGGAGTTGCCGGTGAGGCAGGATCTGAGGCAGGTGTAATGCCACCACTCGATTCGGCTCGACTGTCCACACGTCGATTGGAGCGCGCACGTTTGCTGTTGGGAAACTTCAAGAGTGTCTCAAAGCGAAGTCGCTCCTCCAATTGCGCACGCTTATGTCGCTCTATGTACATCTCATCCGAGATGTCCTCATGCGCATCGTTATGACGTGTCGGTGGCAGCTTTAGTGGTCTCAGAGGCTCATTGGGCACCAGTTGCAGTTTGGGTCGCTTGCGTGGTGGTTCCATAGACTCAACTGGTGGTTTAACAGCTAATTCCTCTGTTACACATACTTTCTTTGTATCTTTGTTGGCAGGAGCACCATCTACAGCTGGAGTTGAAGTAGCAGCCGGATTTGGAGTGGGAGTAGGAGCTAAAGTAGAAACTGGAGCTGATTCAGAAGCAGATGCAGCGGTTGTTGCTGGAGCAGGCGTAGTTATTACAGCATTTGCCTTAGTTACAATTTTTACAATGTTATTATTAATTTTTTGCATCTTGATTTTGCCATTAATAGGAGTTGGTTGCTTTGCTAGCACTTGCTCCTTTGTGTGCTTTGCTGGCTGCTGCTGCAGTTCCTCCTTTGCTGACTCTTGAGTGTCGTCATTTGTCCGCTTCTTCGCTGGCTCGATGATCTTCTCCTTTGCCTGCTTCTTCGTCGGCTCCTTGGTCTTCTCTTTTGGCTTGTCCTTTGCTGGCTCGTTTTGCACTACTTTTCCATTGGTTAGCCCATTACTGGGCGGCTTATCGGTTTTATCCGGTTGTTTGTCAGGCTTAGTGATGTCCTCCTGCTTCTTCTTCTTTTTCTTTTCTTTACTTGAAAGCTTAATCCCATTGATCTTAAGTGGAGGCTTGTCTCCAACCTCAACTTGCTTGTTGTTATTAGGCTTGACATCGTTTACTGTTTCTGTTGTTATTGTTGTTGTTGATGCGGGTGTTTGCGGTTTGTTTTTTTTAGCGGAGTCTGGCAACGCTGGCTCCGCTTGCCATTTTACATAGCCATTAATAAGCTTTTTAGTGTTGCTCTTCGGCGCATTATCCGATTTTAGCTTTTTATCATTATTACTTTCAACAATGCGCCACCTATTGATGGGTAGATGAACACGCACACATTAGATTACTTTATTTGTTGGCATTTTAACAACATTTACAAATAGAATAAGTACTCACTTTGGTGTTATTATTTCCTTGTAGGGTAATATCTCTATGCTATTCTGTGCGGCCATGCTGTACGGTATCACGATGTTATCAATGTCGTAAACGAGTCGATTGCGTCGCGCTTTTGGGCTGTTGGGGTGGTGGGGATGGGTGGTTAGGTTGTTAGTAGTGTATATTGAAATAAAACATAATTCATATATTGAATTGTGCACACTTTTTTAAATCCAGATGTCTTCAAGACTATAACTTACTTATAAATATGAAGTAACAAACCAGCTAAGGTGTTTTATATTAAAAACTTTAAAAACGTCGAAAAAAAAAAGCATGAAAAAATGTTTTCAAATTAGTAAATTAAAGTTGGTAATTTATTTATCTACACTTTAGATTCCGAACTGTAAATCACTTTGTAAATTATTATAACTTCCACTACGAATATAAAAACAATCTTTTGGCAAAATATCTTAGTTATCAACCACAGGCTTGATGAAATTGTGAAGGCAAGGTAAATAACGTTTTATTTAGTTGATTTTTGTTTAAATAGTAAAAACAGATAATACAGACTCGCACATAATAGTTAATGGCTCTTAACGAAGCAGAAAAAAAGGATTTATCTGTGTATTTTGTTACGTTTCATTTGTCGATAACACACCCAACTTATTTAAATCACCTACACCACACCCCTTTACAAATACTTTGACCCGTTGGTCACACCTTACTTACCGTTGTCCTTGTCTTGCGGCATTGCGGCGATTATTTTGCTGCTGTTTTCTGCACTTGGTGGTTTCACCGTTAGAACGATTGTTGCTTTTGTTGTTGCCTCCAGTGTTTGCCGCCTTTCGACTGTTGTTGTTGTTGTTGTTTTTGTTGTGAGTGTTGTTGTTAATGCTGTTTTGTGTTTTATGTTGTTGTTGTTGTTGTGTATTTGAGGTTGTAGATTTGCGTGGCTTTTTATTGCTGGTGGGGCCGCCATTGCCTTTGTTGGAGATCACTGAAGTGCCATTATTAAGCTGTTGTTGTTGCTGTTGTGAATCCGACAACGGCAATGCTGTGGCTAATTGTTGTTGCCTCTTGTTGCCTGTGCATCGGCGGCGTCCACAAATAAGAGAAACGAAAACAAATTTGCAAAAATAAAACAAATGTTGTTCGTTTTATGTTTCGTTTGATTGTTTGTTGCACATTTGATGTGTGTGTATGTGTGTGTGTTGGTGTGTGTTGGTGTATATGTGTGTGTGTGTGTGAAGGTATAAGATGTGCCCGATGGAACATAAGAGATAATGGCGTAGAAAAAGGAAAAAAGAAAAGAAAAAAAAAGAAGATGCAAATTGTTGTTGTTTCATGTTAATAATCAATTATCGAATTTATCATGTTTACAATAATTTACTGTTGGCCCCAAAGGGCGTTGTAGTAGTAGGCGTAGAAGAAGTAGAAGTAGTAGCAGTACCAGTACCGTTTCCGCAGTCCACCAGTCTAACGTTGCCACCGCTATCGCTTCCTCCTCTGTTACTGTTACTGTTGTTGTTGTTGTTGTTGTTATTATTATTATTATTATTATTGATTTGTAATGTTGTTGTTGTTGTTGTTTTTGTTGGTGTATCTTTGCTGTTGCTTCGATTATTGTTGTTCCGATTGTTATTATTATTGCGCTCCTTGCGCCGTACATACGCACGTCGCTTGACGGGTTCGCCAGGTCGACGACCGCCAGCGCCGCCATTCGATGCGATCGCCTCGCGCTCTGCCTTAAAGACGCTTCTAGCAATCGCCTTGGCTTGGCCGCGCATAACGCGATATTGCCAGTCCGGTTGACGGGCAATCGCCTCCAAATGCACAGATTGGCCAACATCTACAAAAAAAAAAAAAAAATAAAGCAAAAAAGTAACCGTGAAAGATCTTTATATTCGATCGATTAATTAAAAAAATGTCATATAACTCACCATCGGTGAAGCTCAGCACGGGATGATAGCCAGGATCGAGCAGGGCGACACGATTCTGCGGCATTAGCGTTTCGGGTAGATCACGCGGTGCCGTCGGATCCGGTCGCCCAGTGCATAGCGTGCATGGCACCTGCGGCCATTGGCAACTGCATTTGATATTACTCGGCCTGGCCGCCTTCTTGGATATTGTGTGCATGTTTGTTGTTTGAAAGAGTTTACGCTTACGAAACTCGGACAAGATCAAGGGACGTGCACGACTGCACAGATGATCGGCAGATGCTTGTTCGGCATCCATTTGCTGCTGTATCGCTGCTGATGATGTCTGTGGCAGTTGTTGTTGTTGCTCTTTGTATCCATTCTTTGGCATTGGCGTTGATTCAAGCAACACTTCACCCTCGGAACGACACAGATCGTTATACACATCATTGTGCTGTCGTATCTTGATGTCCAGATCACCAACCTGGGAACACAGCCAGGACCAACGTAGCGCTATATTGGCACGATCTCTCGAGTAGCGCCAAACGGCTCGTCGTGCTCTAAAAAAAAGTAAAGAGATAGAAATTTTTGAAGTGAAGATTTGTATCATAGTTCCTTTCGAAAATATAACTAAAGCTTATTTAGTCAGTTATTGCTCAGTGCGATCGCATTATACCAGGCTTTATAAGTTCTAGATTGATCGTCTTTACTCTTATATTAAACTTTTTATTGACTGTCTTTATAGCAATAGTAGACAATTAGTAGTAATGGAAGAGATCTTTTTTTTTATTAATTAATAAAGATGTTGCATCATATTTTAGTTGTTGAAATTTTGAAGTTATTACAAATAACTTTATTTAAAATAAGTTTGCTAATCTTTTTAGCAGTCTTAAACACGGTCGTCTTATACTAAACTATATATAAAGTGAACAATAATGTGACTTCAAGAAGGTTTTTGATGTAAACACAACTCTTGTCCCTAAATGTCGAATATGTTTTAGTTTGTCACTAACAAAAGTTGAAGTATTTTTTTTTTGTATTTAATAACATTTAGTTCTATCTACTAAATAAGCATTTCTTTTGCAAACACATTATCAACTAACGTTGTATTGGTTTTTGGATCGGTGTCCATTGGGCATGATAAAATTTGAACTTACATTGGCAATGACAGCTGCTGGGAATTGTTGTAGTTGACCATCTCATCGGCCGATTCGCCGCCAGAGCTCGACTCTGTGGCATCCGAGTCGATGGCATTTTGTACCTCACGCATTTCGGTATGCAGCATGCCCGACACGTGTGTCAACTCGCTGGTAACATATGCATCAAAATTGGGCACAATTTCATCGGTACGCAGCGTCATCGCATCCGTTGCAGCAGCGCTGGTGCTGGGCATGCCATCCGTGGGTTGCGTTCGACGTGGACGTTTGCCTGGCTGTGCGGCACTGCTGTACCAAGAGGAGGATGATGCCAGCGATGCGGATCCGCCGCCAGTGGTGTGACAGATTTGTTGCTTACGCGCCGCCGTCTCAATATGTCGCAGCACATTGCTCATTTGATTGGCGGGCAGTGGATGCTTAGTCTGCTCCTCCCAAAATCTGCTGCCCGGCCTCCCCGAAATAACCGAAAGCACTGTGTCCTCTTGAGAAGTTAACTTCGCGCTGCGCACCGGCGCCGCGTTCACGGCCTTATTTGAGCTGCGGGCCGACCATTCCAGAATGCCGGCAACCTCATCACTGGCATGTCGGCACATATGACGCGCCTGTATTTTACGCATGCGACGCAGCATAAAATCAAGTCTGCGATCCAGAACATTCTGCTCAAACTCCAGTTCCGCATGACACTCTGGCAGGGGACGTGGGGGTATTATGGTGATGCTGCAGCTGGGCTTTTCCTCTACATCGACGTGTGCGGCTGTTGCTAATGTTGCTGCCGTTCTTGTTGTTGTTGTTGTGTCGTTGCCGCCACCGCCGCTGGTTGCTGCTGTAACAGTGGCTGTGTCCTCCTCGTTGTAGGCAAAATCATTGAAGAAATTGAAATCACACATATCCGGATTCACTTGGTTAGTGTCAAACGTTTTGAGCGCTTTGAGTACCTCCTCAATATCCTGATCCTCAAGCACAGTGCTCGTAGCGCCATCCTTAAGAAAGTTAACCGAGCTACCCCCTGTGCTCTGTGGCGTTAACAATGCGCTCGACAGGCGCGGAATTGTTGAATGTTGCGGTGACGTGAGTATCTCTTGTTTTATTTGTTGCAGCTGCTTGGTAGGTGTTGGTGGCAGCGGTACACTGGCTTCCAATGATGCTGCGCTTATTTCAACAATGGCCGGTAATACAACATTGGGGCTGCCATCGAGTTGACTAAGGCGTTCTGTAAATTGAATATGTATAAATTCAATATCATTCATTCATAGTATTTATAGGGCTTTAAAAAGCTTTAAACGGCTCAATCAATAAGCAATATGTTAACTGTCTGTCGTTAACGTTAACGTAAGCTTAGACTGACTCTTTGGAATCAATGAAAACTGTCCTAACTTACATGTCAAAACAGAGCAAAACAGAACAAAACAAAACAAAAAATCCCTTATAATTCCTTATAATTTTCAAGTAAATCAACAATGTGCTTTTATAGGAATTTCCTGTGAACTTAAAACGGAAAAGCTGAGTCAGAATTGCGCCGGAGAGTAAGCTTGGGTATTCTGGATCGCGAAGTTTTGATAAAAATAAAACCGTAATGCACTTACCTTCGAGATTATCTGTGATTTCAGCGGCTGCAGAAGCAGCAATCGCAAGCTCCGCGCTGCTGAGGATTTGTGGAAGTGTATCCTGCCCCACCAATTGTTGTAGAGACTCTGGCACTGGAACTGCGTCTGGGGTAATTGTTTCTGTTGTTGCCGCTGCTTGTTCGGCTACATTCGCTATATTCGTCGACTGGGACTGAGCTGCCGCTTCTGCCATAGATTCAGCTTGGGCGGTTGCTGGAGTGGCGTCAACGGCTGCCGTTTCCGCTGCACCCGGTTGCTCCTTGCTGATGCTCACCTCGGGCAGAGTTTTACGCAGGCAAATCTCTGCTGTGACTGCCTCCCCAAAGTCGCTCAAATGCGCCAGCAGCTCGGCCGTACCAGTATCCTTGCAGTTGTTATTGTGCTCGGGAGCGGTGACTGTGGCGGCTATGACTGCTGGCGCTGCTGCGCCGCTGCTAGAAGTGGCAACTGTTACTGCTGCTACTGATGCGTTGCCGTCATTGCTTGCGTGTGTTGCTGCCGCGCTGAGGCCCATTTGAACCTCAGCAGTTTTGATTTCGCTGTAGTTGTTATTTGATTTGCGTTTGTTGTTGTTGTTGACCTGCTGCACAATTGGCGAATCCGTACGCTTTGCGGCGTCCTTGGAGCGTGTTACTCGTGTCGTTGCTTGCGTTGCTGCTGGCGTTGCAACAGTTGCAACTATTGGCTTCTTGGCCGTTTCGCTGCTGCTAACACCGCCCACACTAGGTGCGTCCAATTTACGGACAGACTGTCGCGTACCCGTGGCTGGCGTTGCAGTGCTTGATAGTTTCTCCTTCGGATTTAGTGGCTCCGCTGTGAGCGCTGGTGCCATTCTTGAGCGGCTCTACTGCCAGGCCAGCTGCATTACAGGCTCGGACTACGAATAACTCTTGGCCACTTGTATGATGCGCGTCGTTCCGATTGTTTTCTTTCGCTTGGCTTTATCGCGTTCTGCGGAAGTGGGTGATTTGGTGATCGCTTCAATAGAGATGAAAAAAACAAATTTTTCAAGTCAATATATTTCAAGTTAGTAATTTATTATACTGACACCGAACTGAAACACACTATGTGATTGCACGGAAGTAAATTCACACACACACATACACTTGCTTGAAATGCTGGACACGTTTCTTTTGGCCTACTATTTAAAAACATAGTTTTAAAAAGAGGAAAGCTAAGATTATGAGCGGAGGTAGCATCTATTTGGTTTTATAGCTTATCAACAACAATAATTACATTAGTTAATACCAATAGCTATGGTTCTTTTTATTTCGTCATATTTCCATCGTTGTAGGAGGATGCTTAAGCTTAAGTTGCCACACATTTGAATACTAAAGCATATTTATAATTATCATTACACAAATTAACAACGATAACTAGACGCTGCTGTTATTTTTGTTGTCTTTTCTTCCTACTACTCCTCCTACAACGACGCCTATAGGAAATCTTTTCCGGCGCCTCGTGCGTATGTGTTGCACACACATACACAAGCAGTGACACGCGAGTGCCTATGCATGCCGAAAGTGAGAGCAGAACAGAGCAAAGAGCGCGCTATTGCTCATTCACAATGATGCGCAATAAAAAAAAGCTAGAGAATATTGCCGCTGGTTCTGACAGACCAGACCACACCGTTTAACAAAATGCAAATAAAAAAAACTACTGACGAAATCTCTGGATGCGCGTTTGAAAATCAAAAAAATTTCATCACAACTATGCGCAGCTTAACTGCATAATAACAAACGACTTGCAGTATGTGCCATATAGCAATGCGTGGTCACTTGTTTTCCATGTTTTTTATGTAATTTCGTTTATTGAATATTTCATCGTTGGCAATTAAGTACCTCGCGCCTTTACAATATGTGCGCGCACACAAACAAATAAAACACACACACAAAGAGAAACACACACACTGTAACATAGGGGTATGGACCCATGCATGAGGCTACTGATTGTATAAATGTGTGTTATGTACATACAAAATACATGCAAATTGTCTAGCACTATTTAAGTTATTTACACAAAAAAGTTATTATTTTTCTGCTCACACCATATCATGGGCACATACTGAAACGCCTCAAAATTATTAAATATACTAAATAGTTTCGCTTTTATCGCAAAACACCATGTATACACACACATATATTTATGTATGTCTTTTTCCGTTTTAACGAAAAAGTAGTAGAAAACGTTTTCAGCGCGAAAGTAACCAAACTGTGAACTACACAAATACACACACCGACATACAGAAACAAGAAGCACGCAAGAATTTGTAATTGCTTAAAAATTATTACTATTTTATACGCACAATTTCAGACGCTTGCACAACGCACACATTTACTAAATCTGTCGATTTTTTTCTAAAGTGGCGTGGCTCGCGCTTGGTATGTTTTTCGTTCTTGTTTCACTAAGTTTTTTCATTTATGTATTTTTTCATTTGCTGCCTGCTACGCTTTTGGCAAAACGACGTGTATTCGGAGCTGTACTCGTTTCTGTGCTGCCAGACCAAAGTGCGCATGCTGATCAAAGGCTTGTCTCGCTCGCACACATGCCGCTACAAGGGCAATTCCGCATCAGTGTTGCAATGCGTGTAAGTGAGATGTCGTTACAAATGGTTACTTTAAATCGTTACTCGGTCGCAAATGGCAGCACCCAAACGTTTATAAACGTTACTACATAAAATGCAACTCTGTTATTCAAAAAGTATTATATTTGTTATTGTTCTTGTGTGAATACTATGTATAAGTCTAATAAATATTTATGCAATAAATAATATTGATATGTGAAGCCAATTGTTAAATTTAAGTGCAAAAATATTAAAAGTATAATAGTAACATCAGTTAATTTGGATTAACCAATTTATTAATAAGCTAAATTGTATGTTTTTCAGTTTTAGGCAACTGGTGGACAAACATTTTTACAGACGACCCGAATGGTTCCTACCACTGATGCTGACTATTATTATAGGCTCGAATTCTCAGAAATAAGTTACTACTACTACTCCTTTAAGAAATCATTAAAAGAAGAATAAATTAAATAATATCGTGTTTTGCGGTTAGTGAGCACAAATTGTTGGTGATTGTTCCGTAGTAAACATTTGTGACTTAAGACAAGTTATCGTTTGATGGAGAACGCGTTGAAGGTGTAGCTGCCAATCTCTTTGGCTTCCGAAAATATTGCCTTATCAATCTTAGAGCTGGGACTACCCTGAGTCTGCAACCAATGTTTCCTGCAAGCAGTCAGTTTTTGACAGTCAGGACATATGGTTATTTTTAAATATAAATAGACCCAATTGCTTATTACATTTCATTTAGTGGTGCTAAGGGTGCCTCCAATTCACCCTTTACGGTGTCATCTTTGGTGTTCATGCACCAGCCACGCACTCCCAGAATATTGGCCTGCTTCTCAGTGTACTACAATATATTAAAATGAAGCCTGTTGGAAATCTTACAGCTATGGCGAGCATAACTACAACTAGACTTACCTTGCGAAAGAAGACACCTAAAAAATGAAAATTTGCAACATTTAGAAATTTTTCCAAATGTGGCTTGCGATCGCTAACACATACCTTGTACTCGACCGAAGACCTCAAAGCTGCATGAATATATGCCTGCCATTTTGAAGGTAGACGATTTGTCTGCAGCAATTTGTGAGGATAATACGAGCACAATTAATATTGCACTAGTTTTTAGCACTAAATTAATTTTATACGAAAACACCATAACGACCAACTAATAGAGTTGCCAACTTGTCATTCATTTTCAGTAGCGTAGCCAGGCAGAGTTGCGTGGGTAGGGTTAAAAAACTACCTTTCCCTCATATGTTGTATTAAATTGTAAAATCATATAATTGTCTAAAATTCATTATAAATACCATAACATTTTGTAAATATTCGCTTATTATTCAAAGATTAACCTAACAAGCATAGTCTGAAGTAAAAATTATATTTTTATAAATTACATGGAAACATATTTTGTAATATTAATTAAGTTACGTTATTAAGTAAATAAAATAATTTAATTACGTTGAGAAGGTATTTTTATTATATTATTAATTTAATAATAATTTTTTTTAATAATAATTCTAATTAAAGTCATCAAGTTAAAGAGAAAAAATGTTTCGATAGTAAGAGATTAAAAATGATTTAATACCAGTAATTTTCAAGTTGCATCGTGTCTTTTATTTACCACTTAATTTACCCTTAAAACAGTTTTGACTACGCATCTGGCTGCTGGCGTTTTCTTTTATCATATGGCAACGCTGCTGAACTCCTTGAAGAAAATTTCCAAATCACAGATTGTTTGTATTTTGTTTTGATTACATCTGAATGCAGTTTATTTGATTGTTAATAGATATACATACATATGTAGTCGTTATGTTAGCGGATTACTATTAATTCTATTTTTAACTAATGATTTAAATGTATTAAATAACAAAATACAAAATGAATGAAATAAATAAAATACGTAGGAAGCAGAAATCAAAATGTAAATTCGGTGCCGATGACTGGCTGTTGGTTTAGGCATTGTGTTTGGAAGCAGCCTGCTTCTTGGCGGCAACAATAGTATTATGCATAAGCATGGCAACGGTCATGGGACCAACGCCACCAGGCACAGGCGTAATGTGTCCAGCCACTTGACGTACTTCTGCAAAAAGTAAATCATATAAATTGTATTTATTAATATTTTCCCTTGCAGAATGTGAATAATATAAGGACGTACCGTCGAAGTCAACGTCACCGACTAGCTTAAAATGGCCCGCTTCATCCTTGACTCTTGTGATGCCCACATCGATGATGCAGGCGCCGGGCTTGACCATATCCTTGGTTATCAGACCAGGCTTGCCAACGGCAACAACAATAATATCAGCCAGGCGGCAATACTTGGCCAACTCCTTGGGCGGCGTATACCGATGACAGATAGTGACAGTGGCGTCAAGCGCTTTTGTCGCATTGTTGCCATCCGAACTCAGCAGGATGGCCAGGGGCAGACTGACGTTTTTGGAACGGCCAACGACTACAGCATTGCGGCCATAGGTGGGTATGTTACTGCGTTCCAGCATGGTTTTAATGCCCAGCGGCGTGGCCGGCACAATACCATCCATGTCAAGGGCAACACGGCCCATGTTCAACTCATTGAATCCATCCACATCCTTATCGACACTGACGGCATTGCATATGGTGCGTTCATCGATGTGCTTCGGCAAGGGTAGCTGTACTAGCACACCGGTGACATTGTCATCCTGGTTCTGCTTCTCAATCAGCTGCAGTAACTCCTCTTGGGTTATGGATGAGGGCAAAACAATTGTCTCGCTGTTGAGACCCACATCATTGCAGGCGATTACCTTCTTCTGCACGTATTTCTGGCTAGCCGGATCCTCGCCAACAATAATAGCCGTCAAGTGAGGCACACGATTTCCCGCAGCCACAAATTTCTGCAGATCATCACGCAAACCGACTTGTATATCCTCCGCCATCTGCTTGCCATCAATGATTTGAGCCATGTTACTGCAAGCAGAAAGTGTATAGAGAATGTGTTAAAACAAAAAAGTGTTAAAATATATTGACTTAAATAATACATGTGAATAGCTGCAGTTTATGATAAGCGATGTCAAAATATTGTGGTTTCTTACATTCCATTTTCTACGAATTAGCCAATTTACATTCAAATTCAGGTTTATTGAAGCATAAATCGATTTGAATACTCGTTCATCAATTGAGAGAGAAGAGAATGTGTTAAACACTTTGCAGAGAGTATAAGTATTATTGATAGACACAAAGATTGGTAGATTCTTGAGTGAGAATCTATATATATTAAAAGGGGTAACTTCTGTTCGGTCACTCTATACTTTTTGTTTTCATAAAAGTTGATAACCTTGAGCCGGGAGTACTCTGTAAATGGGGGAAGTACCTATCAGCGATAGTCCCGGTAAATCCCCATTTAATGAACATGTGTGAATCACGTTTTTATTGTGCAATTCAGCCAAACACACACACACATATATATATTTAGTATGTAGACAAATAGCGAGTGATTCCCCAGTTACAGAGATAAAAGCCGAATTTATTAAAATTAGTGTTTATTATGTAATACAAATGAATTGTAAGAATTAATATTTGTTAACCATATATACTAATGCTGATTTAACTTAATACACAAATAAGTGTAAATAGGTTTAGGCATTAAGCAAGCCCATTTCTTGTAGCGCATTTGCAAATAACTTGCACTCCTGATCACTTGATTTATGCTGAATGTAGTTGAGCATACCCTCTGAGCTGGACCAGAGGAATACAAGTTGACCTAGCGATGATTTCTCTGCAAGTTCTGTCCATTTGTTTGAACTTGGATTTTGACTGCTTGGCTCATTGAGCAGAGCAACAAGTTTATCAAAATTGTCCTTGTTATTTAACAAATGTTCCAGTTGAGTTTTCGGATCCTTTGCATCTTCTAGCATTAAATTGTTGTCATCTTCTGTTTTAAAATCAATATCGATTTCTTCGGTTTTAATAGCTGGCGGTGGCACATCCGGATTGCTATCTTCATCATCTTCGGCTGAGGAAGAGTCAATTTCTTCCTTGACATTTAATGGTATCCAGGTCATTGCAGCTTCATCCTTATCGGGATAAACCTTCTCCAATAGCAGTACACAGCTCTCGTTGGCCTTGGCGCGCGCCAGTTCCAAGGGCGTATAACCAGCCGAATTCTTAGACAACAAAACATCAGTTAGATTCGGTGCATCCAAAATGAGAACTAATAGATCTACATTCTGTTCCAGAACGGCCATATGCAGGGCATTATTGCCATCCGTTGTGTTCGATACGTTAATGGAGCTGCGATCATAGTTGATTAGCTTTTTGGCCACATCGTAACGATTCTGCCTAATGGCCATATGCAGCGGTGTCAATCCGTCATCGTTTTTCAGCGATAAATCCAACTTAACACCGCCGGGTCCATTAAAAAAGAAGTCAATGCAATTGGTGTGATCCTCCTTAATAGCTAAGTGTAAGGCCGTATTGCCCATGTGATTCTGTTGATTGGGATTACAGCCAAGTGTCAACAGTGGGCGTATATAATGCGGACGATCCTGTTGACAGGCCACATGCAAACCACTATCGCCATCCGAATTGAGTACACTATGCGCCAGCTCCTGCAGTTTAAAGTAGTCGATGACCTCAAACGTTTTAATGGCCAGCTTCACGTTATCCTTGCGCTGGCTAATCACCTCGTGCAGCAGTGTGTCATTATTCTCATTCTGGAGCGCATGGGCTGTGAACAAGCTTTCGATCTTTAGACACGAGGCAGCAAAGAGCTTGGGATTCTTGCCGGTGCGTCGCATTGTATCGTATATTTTGAAGATCTCGCCCAGATGAATGCTGGTTACCGTGCGGCCCTGTCCAAGACCAGCGAAACTGTTAG
This sequence comes from Scaptomyza cyrtandrae, assembly GCA_035044605.1. Lineage (NCBI taxonomy): Eukaryota > Metazoa > Arthropoda > Insecta > Diptera > Drosophilidae > Scaptomyza > Scaptomyza cyrtandrae. The sequence goes on from JAWNNS010000640.1 coordinate 19,572,926, forward strand.
CTGACTCCGTTTTGCCACCGTGACCATCGTGTTCCAGTGCTCCAACATCGGGCACGCACAACTTCTCCAGCTCTGTGGAATCGGGTTCGAGTATTTTGCGAAATGACTCCGAATTTAGTAGCTGATCCACAAAGAATTCACGTCCAAATTCCTGACTGATTGTTTGATCGTGCAGCGAAACATTTGCCACACCACCCTGTTGAGGCACTGTCTTGGGCATCTCCATTAAGTTGTTTAAGCTGCCACTGCTGCTGGTGCTGCTGTTGCTGCTGGTAAGTGTGGAGCAGGTGCGTCGACGTTTGCGTGAGACAATTGCATCGCGTGGCTTATAACGAAAGGGTAAGGGGGGGTATGAGCGTTCATCGTCGGAGGGACGTATTAGCTCAATGGAAACGGCAACCTCACGCTCCACGTCCTTGTCTTTATAGGAGGGCGTCTGACAGACAATTGCATACTGATGATGTACATCAGATTCACGAAACTTGGCATATGCCTCCCATACGGTCTCACCATCATCGTCCTCCTCAAAGAAACGCACTTTGATGTTTTTTTTGCTGACTTTTTCGACGAGCAAGATGAGCTCATCGTTGCCCATAACGCTGCCAGTTGGTTTGCTTAATCGTGTAATGCGCAATTCACCGGTCTGTGCCGATTTGCGATTATTGATGGGATTGCTAAACACGGGTTCGGCTATTGGTGTCCACTTTTGATTCTCCTCAATTTTAAAGGCCTCAAAACACAAGCGAACCTGAAAAGCATATGGCAACAATGATTAATAGGAAGTACAAGGCATATATATAAAACCTCATTCCATACCTGGTTCAAATTCATATCCTTGGCTTCACGCTCAGTTTCCTGATGGAGCTCCTGAAGCTGCTTGGTGGACAGCTCTCGTCGGCTCATTTGAAAGACCAAACGATCCTGTTTCTTTTTGAAGAGCTCATCGAAAATGTATTTCTTTGCCGTGTGTATGATGCCCATATTAATAAATTGTGCCACATAGCCGCGCTCCTGTGACACGTGTAAATCATGTGGATCGCACACATCGCGCTCATCTTTGCGCACCACCAACTGATGCGAATGCGGACTATCCAGATTCGTTTGAAAAAGACTGCAGCGGATTACAGCCGGTCCCTTATAGTTGCGCAATATAACCTCGGGAAATGTTTTCGGTGTACGCTTCGAATTGATGCCGTTTAATGAGCCATGTGTTCCATGCATTTCGCTCTTGTAGCGAAATCGAAATTTTTCCACCGGCTGCTCGGCAATATGTAGCTGAGCGCAATATTCATTTTTGATACCTGTATCGACATGGTGGAATCCAAATGTTTGTGGTGGTGGCGTCGCGTAATAGTGATCCACAGGCATGTGCATGTTATTGATGTTGCCAAAGTCTGCGTTGCCATTTAACAAGCAACCAATGCTGCCGGTGCCATCAATTTCCATGCCAAGGTTGCCATTTGTGCGCAGCGGATTTTGATGATATGGTGACCCTCGTAATTGCTGAAGTTGTGGTGAAGGTGAATTCGATATCGCGGGCAAATTGAGATTCGCAAACTCATTTTGCAAGTTAAGCGTTTCTGGCGAATGGGCGGGCGATAGTGTCATCGATGTGGGCGAATTGGCGCTGCTATAACCACTCGTACTGGAACAATCATTGGCATATGATATATTCTTGCGCTGATCCAAATCAAAGTATTGTTGATGCATTGTTGCCGTTACTGCTATCTAGCAATTATCCACGTGAGCGCGCTCCCCACTACTTCGCTCTTTGTACTTTGTTGTTTGCTTGTGATTTTTTTTATTTTTTATTGTTTGTATTTTGCTTTTGCGTCGCTAATTTGCGCGAGACTTTCGACCGATTCGCTGCTCAACCAAAACGAGAATGAGACGAACGTTTTACACTTCGTATCGAGAACAGCTATTAGGTTCGTTGTAGGTACTTCCCCGATGTTGCCCGACTAGCAGTAATACACACACAAGTATTTATCAGCCACGTCAGAGTGATTCATGGGTTATTTTGATCGCGTAGTGTGATTTTTTTTATTTGCGATTTGCAGCAGCAGCAGGCGCTTGCGTTCGCAGAATTTCAAATGTTTACACAACAGCACAAAACGCGAATTGATATATTTACATATAGGAACGCACACAGGTGTAGGTTTCACACACGAATACATATGTAAGAGTTGCGCTCGCCTGTCAGAACATCATCTCTCCACTGCACGTATAGAAATGAGCAAACGAAAACAAGTAAAATCGCCTTTAACGAAGGCACTTAACGACGGAGCGCTGCTGATAACAGGTTTAAGGTCTGTGCTTAAAGCTCTCAGAGCAGCACATATAATATCAATAAAACAAATTCAATGTTACAGCTATGAGCGCACGTGTTTTTCACCACGATAAACAATTAAGAACCTGATTTGAAATATCCAAACTCAACAGAAGTTCGCGCTGCCACCTTGTATTGTTATTACCTACAGTGGCAACGCCTTAAGGGCAACAGCTGTTTGTTGTCTAGGCAAGTGCAAATTTTTTTTGTTTATTACACAGTTTGCGAATAAGGCGAATTTGCAAATTTGTGTATATACAAAATATGTATGTGCATAGCAAAAGATCAGTCCAATTAAACTGTCTATAACTTTAATTACATGCAATATAAGTTTGTTTAAGTGCAGTATGTTTTTTTTATCTAATGTTTACATTCAACTTACGCTTTTAAATTGATCAAATTCTTTTTCAACATATTTATGTCCATGGCAATTGTGTGCCCCTGCTTCACTAGCCCAATGCAATGTGGGTTTCGATTTCTCACGGGTACAACAAATGCGCAAACTAGGCGTTTCCACATTTTGCACGGCAAAAGTTGTTTAAATTGCCAAAAAAAAAAACCAGAAATTTGTATCGTTCCACTTGCATATACTACATAACAAATACTAAAGTTGTATTGGTGAATTTTTTCCACATATGTATGTATGTACATACAATGGTATACCTTCGCAGCAAACGGAAAACAAAGTGCTGGCAAAAACAAATGATAAAACTGAATGACTTGCGCACATCAACATGTCTTTACATACATACACACACACACACACACACACACAAAAGCTGCCTTGGCTTAAATATTTTTGGTCTGTAAGTTTTGGGCGGTAACAAGAAAATTGTATTGTCTGATTACAATTGAAATCGTATCAATAACTTGCACGAGTGCTTGACCCATTGAACCCTTTTTCTATATTTTTTTAACGACCTGCCAGTGTTTCAGTGCGGGGGTGACATAGCTGGTGTTATCAGTTCAAGCTTGTCTGTTTTCAATAAATATTTTTGAGCGAAACGTAGCACATGCAAAACAAATGATGTTTACTGCTGTCTGACATGTAGGTCTTGACTTGTTTTGTCTACGTACAAAGTACTTATTAATTTATAAAAAAAAAAATCAAAATTCATTTCACCTGCTTTGTGACGTCTACTTCTGCACTGATTTTCCGCTGATAGAAAATGCGAACCGAACGTTTTCTTTGTTTTGAATGAACTGCAATTGCTGCCAAGATCATCAAACCTACACGTGCTGTGTTTGATTGGACGCCGCGAAGTGTTATGAAAGCTTTTATCCAACTCGAGCAAGATAGCTGGCAGCCAGAGTGAGAGAGCGCGACTTAAAAATTTTTAAAGATAAAGCTTCTACACTGGCTGCAAGCAGTTAACTAACAACCATCAATGTTGTAAACAGATCAAAAGTAGGCACGACGTATTTTTCCTACTTGTTTGTTTGATTGTTTTTCATGCAGCGAATGACGAAATCGGAAAGTGCGATTACTAATTGCAACACAAGGCAGTCTAGTTGTGACGTTAATAAATTTCCAGGGGATCGTTCGATCAATAAAACGGTTGTCTTGAGCTGATAAGCCCTTAAGATGCACCCCAACCCCAAGCATGCAACGCTTAGTAACTGATTAATATGCGCTAAGCTTAAGTAATATTATAACAGCATCATACGGCAAGCGTCATTAAAATTGATGCTGCCGTTGCTGCTGTTGTTTCCAGGGCAGATGACTATTATCGATGTGTTCAGATTGAGTTGAAAAACATGTTATTTTCGATGTATAGTATATTGCCAGATAAGTCAAGGAAAGTGTGAGTGGAAAATATGTAAGTATTTAAATGAAACAATGTCAATCGATTCCACGTTAAATAAAGATAACTAAACCTTTAAAATAAAACACGATTAAAAGGCGCAATTTCTTCTTCTTATCAACGAATATGTTTTTTCTTTGCTAATTTTTATATCACTTCAAAATGTACTTTATATAGAAATAATAATATATGGTTATTACAGCACTTTGAATTGGTTAAAAAATTAAGTAAAAAACCGGTTGCACAAATTATAGTTAGCACATAAAAAATTAAAAATATATTTAAAGCCTATGCTAATTTAATAATTCTTTTACGTTGGAATTCGAAAAATTGTATCCATAGATGCAAGACATAAATAATAAACTTACCTTGTATAACGCATGTTGAATTAATTATTTTTTATTGATTGCACAACTTAATATCACACTTCGTATTTAATATTGGTTTTGTAGTTGTTTGCACTTGAGCAATTTAAAGATTTAACTTGTTCACTTGCTATTAAGCTTTAAAATATTTAAAATTCGTTACAACAGCGCGCTTTTTATAATGCCAGTTCTGGTAATTTCTAGCACATTCTTCGTCATGATACTGCAATCGATTGAAAAAGTATCGATACATTAGCAAACACATAAGTGGCAACACCAGCACAACTAAAGAAACAGGAATACAAAACACTGCGAGATTTTAGCAAGTGGAAAACAAAAGTTGGAAAGCTTAGCTTCAAACGTAAATTAACGTAATATGGAGTAAGTAAACTGTCATTCCATACGAATGTGTCAAGCATATCGCAAAATTGCAGGTCATACGACGGCTCCGACCAGGATCATTGTCACAAATCAGAGCAACGCGCGGTTTTCGCACACCCAGCCACACATCCTTGGCTGCTTGACGGCATGCCCTGGATGCTGGCCACAACAAACGCACCACAGCCTGGCGGCGTCATGCAATTCGGCTCAAATGCCACATACAACAATATTGAGACTGAGGCACAATGCGGCAAATGGCAGCCGAAACGAAAATCTCTTGATCAACTCGCCTCCGCACTGTAAGTTGTAAACAGAGAGTTGTCTGTATGTATGTATGTAAACAGTAGTGGGTCGCAAAGGTGGAACGTTTCGTTTGTCAAATTAAATTGCGAGCGACCATAGTTAATATGTATTTATTGAAGTGTAAATTTTTTTTATTATCTTAAAATAAATGTTTATATCTTATGCAGCCCGACAAAACAACTGATCACCGAGGATCGCATAACGGCACATTTTAGTGGCCTGCAAATCTCTGGTGATGGTAACGGCGTTCGATCTGGAAGAAATGTTCAAAATAAAAACAGTGGAACGACGGTAAATGGCGGCTTGGCCACCGATGATATACCATCGACAAGTACTGGAAAAACACATCATCCAAATCCGGCCTATCAAATGGCCGCCATGGAACTTGAACAAAAGCTGCGCAATGCAAATCGCATTGTGATCTGTGATGAGCTAAAGCAGGGCGTCGTCAATCCAATATCAGGTGTGGGCGCCATACCGCCTGAGTGGTTAATCAAATCTATTCCGCGTCCGTGCACCGCTTTGGTTCCTTGGCAGCCGTCACCGTTGCAGCTGCAACTGGCCAAAGAGGAGCAGTTGCGAGCGCGTTGTCACCGTCGAGTTGCTGCTGCTACAGTGGACCTCGACAACTATGATGATGAGTTGCAGTTCTTTGAGAACAACAACACATGTAATGTGAATTTAAATAAGTCTGATGAGCAAATGGATGAGGATCTGTAGCTGTGGTCGTGGAAGGACGATAAGATATGTTTAGTATTAGAGTAAAAAGCATTTGTGTTTTTATTTTGAATAATTTTACAAGAAGTGCATGCATAATCTATTCATGTATGAGGGTTCTGATTTTTTCATTTAAATCACAATAACAATGAATATGTTAACAGTGTTTTGATTCTCTGTTATAGAATTGTATCGTAAAAAGTTACGATAAGGTGTGAAGCCAACCAACGCGTTTGTAATATAAAGAGAGGTTAATAGAAATTCCTCCATCTGTCAACTTCTACATGTTCGTTTGGAGTAAAGCACGTACAAAGTAACGAGATCCCCATAATGCCAGTCAGCTGCTTATTTTTTTAATATTGCTTCGGTAACAGTAACTTAATATTTGGTTCTGTATACAAATGAACCTTAACAAGCTGAGTCATCCATTTCATTCTATCTGACATTCTCAGTTCTTTTCCATGAACATAGTTGTAGAGAGATCCACAATCAGCATATTCCATGAGTAAATATATTTACTATCTTGATGGTATCCGTGTTTAAGAAGTAACAGAAACTTGATCTTTTTCTTAAATAAATCCTTTTCCGTTATGTATATTTTATTACCGCATTTGTTTCGTTAATTTAGCTTTGAAAACAGTGCCAAAACCAACATTACCAATGAACTGTCGGGTAGTAAATTTAATAGTTTTAAGTTAACGTGGTTGGGTGCAATTAGGACATTGTAAGATATGATAGATATTAGAGCAAAGCAAATATTACCCAATCTTTAGTTATAGGAAGAGAAACGATTAAAATTTCAGAAGATCTGCAAACAAAATATTACATTTGTTTTAAAGATGATTTGATTGATTTTCATACAAAGCTTACGTAAGTATATTTGTGAGCTCTGAAACGATCCATTTATATTCCATACCATTATAAAGAAATCGTTTGACTACAGGTTTAAATTTGCCACATTGCAGATGCAATGGGATATGCAGGCAATTCCGATATACTTTTATTGCGCGTCATTACCTCCATGATAATGTCGTCAACGTCGGACCAACGGCAATGATCCTTACATTGGGAAAAATAAAATGAAAACAAATGTTTTTAATTATTTTTACTTTTCGTTATTATTTTTTGGGTTCAAAAAGTGAACGATGTTCTGAAAACATGTTCTTTATTTAGTTTTTGTTCTTTATTTATTACATTTTACAATTAAAAACATTTTGCCCATAACAAGAACTTTGGTTCCATTTGATTCGCGTTAATCAACCGAAGCTGAGCCGAAGTTTGTTCGGTTAACACAAGACTTAACTGCATTCGAAACATGTTCGGGAACATCGCCAATGCTAAGGCATCCGGTAAGTCAACTTAAGGTCCAAAATTATATTTGACAGCATTTAAAAGCAATTAAGCACTCCCAGGCTTAGTAGCTTTTGTTAAGAAAAACGTCGCGCTGTTTTCCACTCTTTATTTCTTACATTTTCTTTCGTGTGGAGCAGTGCTGTTAGTTAACTAGTCTGCTTCTTTAATTAACAGCAGGCGTTAACCATTCTACGTAAGTATCACAAATGGTATTTGTAAGGCTGCCATAGACGGTCACACTATCCAGTCGCAGTTCGTTTTTCGAGAATCACGGGCGTGTTTTGCGGACGTGTTGCGACGACGTAAAAAAATACTTCGATAAGTGCTAAAAATGGGTAATATATTCTATCGTCTCCACCGATAATGCCAAGTGTAGAAATTTAATTTCGAGCTGCAGATGCGTTACATTTGCACTAATTGTGTCGGCGCTTTAACCATATTTCAGTAATTATAAGCCACATATGTGAATACATACATACATGCATGCATATGTATATTAGATGTCTGTATGTATGCGCATATGTGTACGGCCGGGTCGTTGTGTATATATATATATATTTGTATACGAATCTATGTATATACCTGCCCAATATACATTCATATTAATTATAATTAAAATTTATTTCGACTCGTTCACAAAACGAACGTAATTTGGAAAAGCTAACACTCACACAACAAAATAAATAAATGGCCTAACCAAAACGATAGTGTCGGCTTCATCGTCAGCTAGTTTCTGAGTCGCGTGGTGACGCTTCCGCGAACAAAAAAAAAAAAATAAATAAATAAAAATCACCAAATGTCAGAGTCACCACCAACAATAACAACAACAATACGATTGAAAAACACACAATTGCATCTAGCAGAAAAACGAAGAATTATATTTGGCAAAAACTAGCTATCAGAAGGCAAATGTTCAAGTGCAAAAAATCAGAATATTTATTAAAAGTTCATGGGAAAGCAAAATGCAAAATGACAAAATACGCAGAGTGTGGGAGTGTATGTGCGTGTGTGTGTATGTGATTGCGGTTGGTGTCTGGAGGGGCAATGTGATAAGTGAGCTTTTGTATTTTTGCTGCTTTCGATTGACGAAATATGTACGTCAAATGTGTGTAGATGCATCTCGAATGCAGCACAAAACATAATTTGATGCAAGCGGACACGCAGGCAGGTACCCGAGCCCAACGCTGCGCTGCGACTGATGAACACACCACATATTTTTTTTCTTCTTTTCGTTGACCTGTGAAATAATAGCTGCGGCAACAACAGCAGTGGCGTAGTTGCGCACACACGTGGGCGCTTGCCGAAACCCCTAACGAAATTAAAGCCGAGCCCCTGACATAGCACAGAAGTAGGCAGGCAGGCAAGCACAAGCAGTCAGTCAGAAGCGTGGTGAATTTTACACATAATAACAAAAGCCCACTATGTTGAGTTCGCACTCGGCCTGCTCTGCTTGTGGCTCCGCTGTTGTTTCGCTGTTTCAGTCGTCTATGTCGTGTGTGGGAGTGAACAACGGAACGTGTGCGATCGCATTGCGCCCTAGCACCCATAATTTTGCGTGCGTGTGTGTATTTTCGCTGCCCTGCTCAATTTATATGAAGTAATAAACGCAGTCTGCAATTAGTATTTTAGTGCGCGCTAAGGAAAATAGCAGAAATTTTATAAACAAATTTTATTACAAACAAGAACACTGATTGCAAGTTTTTCATTCATCTTTTATTTTGTTTTTGTTCTCTATCTCACTTTCTTTGTCTCTCTTTCTCTCTCTATGATTACAGCAAGTAATTAAAAGTGAAAAGTGGTAAAGTGAAGAAGAGCAACCACAACAACAACAACAACGTCATCAAACCGCATGCAGTGCTGATTAGAGAACGAGGCGTTCAAAAGTGTTAGAAGAAGCGTAAATAAAAAGTACAAGTGCAAATATAACTAAAAAGATTTTGTGGCGATGTCCACCGCCGAAACGGGGTCGTCGCCTGGCAAAAGCAACAGCAATATTAGCAGTAGCAACAACAACAACAGCAGCAATAGCAACAGTGTCGCTGCTGGCGTCAATGTTAATGCGAAAGGTGTGCAGCGCCGACAATTGGTGAGTAATTTATTTAACAACATTAACAACAACAAAAATAACTTTAATAATAAAAATAGTAACAAGAACTTCAACTTTTATTGATAAGCGCAAAGATAAAGTTTTGAGGGGAAATTGAGTTGGGGTCGCCGTAGGCTGTCGACTGTTGTCGTTGTCATTGTGTTTGTGATTGGCAAAGCGTAAATCATCATTAGCAATCTATATAAATAAATGCACGCTCACTCACTCAGTCACACACACACGCACACGCTCTCTGAAGCTCAAGTTCTGTCGCTCCCATAACACTCAAAAGTAAAATACACCACAGAGAGATAGATAGAGAGTGAGCCGTGCAGCGACACTGCTGCGCCCGTTGAGCACTGAAGCTCAACTGATGCCGCCGCATGACCAAAAGCAGTTTCTTTGCCATTTTCTTTGTTGTTGCTGCTGTTCGCATTTCGATTTCAATTTGGTTGATTTTTTGTATGTTAGCGCTTGTGTGCGTTTGTCTTTTGGTATCGTCGCTAGATAACAGTCGTAGCTGTTTTACATATTCGTTTGTATGTATGTAAAAACGGTCACACTACATTTCTAGTGATTATTCGAGCACTTCTTTGTGTGCTTTGAGCTCACACTCTTTCTTCCTCTCTCTCTCTCTCTCTTTGTTTGCTTGTGCATTTGATTAGCACCAAATTGGGACAGCAGCTGTTGCTGCTGCTCGTTGGCCAGGCTAACAGTAACAGCAACAACAGCCACAAGAAGAAAAATGTACATATTTCTACCTTCCTATCCGTCTGCTGCCTTTGGTAATGTCATCTAAATTCATGAATATTTCAGTCCGCGCATAAATAACTACATGGTGAATGTGGTATATTTTGTCTTTGCTGCGTTGTTGCTTTCTTTTATGGCAGGAAGCGCGATTTGTTTGTTTTTATGTTCTTAGACTTTAGGGATGAGCACTAAGCTTAATCATCATAATTAAATATTTTTACTAAGAAAACGCTAAGAAATTGAACAGAATGATTAGATTTAATATTGAAAAATCTAACCAACACGAGCACAAAAAAACACGACACGACAGAAGCTACCATCTCTAAACGAGCGCTAGTTTAAACATTTTGTGGCTTATGAAAAATGTATAACAAAAGTGACTAACCCAATCCCAGCAAGCAGCATGTTGTTGTTTGCTGCTAACGCACATTTATCATTGTGTGTATGTTTTCGTGCTTGTGTTTGTAGATAGCCAACAGAAATTCCGTTCCGGGCCCCGCAAGTAATAGAGGCACAATTAGCACCTTAATAGAATACATATTAAGCTTAAGCAAATGGCAATCTTGCAGCCGGTTAGCGTAACACGGTGACGCCACACTCACCACACCAGCAGCACGAACCACTTGACAGGCGCCTTGTGCTCTCAGAAACACACAAACACAAGCGCACATATACATTTACGCACTTTTATGCTGCGTTGTCGTTTCTTTTTTATTTATTTTGTTGTTGTTTTATATTGTTTTCTACCTGTCGATTGTCCCATGGCGTTGCCAGACGTTTTTTTGCCAAAACAAGCTTTTTTCTGCCTAACAGAAACAAAAACAACAACAACAACTGAAAAATCTTTTAGAACACGCTAAACAAGTTTCTGCATTCTGTGGAGCATGGCGATCGCTGGCAGGCGCACAGCGAGTCGCTTAAAAAGGATATAAAAAATACACAAACATATGCAGCCAAATGAGGACAGCCCCACAAAACAAAAGTAAAGAAACATACACACACACTTGAAGAACGCTTATAGATTTTTTAAATACAAGTCCACCACAGCTGAGATTTACAGAGTTGCTAGAAATGCAAAAATAGCTTGAAGCCGCAGCCAAACACACATCCACACATATAAACCATACATACACACACATTCGCCCGTATATGTTGTTGTTCTTGATGGAGCGGGTACAAAACGCAACAGTCGTTTTGGCTACCACCCGCCAGCCGGCGCTGCAACATATTCCATAAATACACATACGACATATATATATATGTACATACATGCACACTCATGCAAAATTATTCAAAGTGCAAGGCCGGTGCATGCGCACAGAAAGGAGACAGCAACAGGAGCTGAAACGGCCACCGCCAACAGCACGATATCCATTGCCCTTTTACTACAGTGCATTCAAAGCTGCTTCTGGCGCTGCTGCTGCATTAAAGACGCCCTCATCACTTGCAGCCGGGTGGTTGATTTAGCTTAGCTTTTGCCGCCGAAACTGCCAGAAAAATACGACCATGAAATTGAACGCAGCAGCTGCGCACCATCTTCCTCAATGCGTCGCCAACAAAGGCGAGCAAGCGAATGAAAACGAAATGACATAAACAGCGAACTTTAAACGAATGGGGCGAGCCTCATTCGGCTGCCAAAGATACGCGAGAGCGGGTGAACGCTCTGATGTGGTGAATAAAGTGAACGTCTGCTGTTTTGGTGAAAAGAGCAAATGTGATTCATTTGATGGCATCAGCAAGCATTGTAGCAGCATCATTGGTAATAGCAGCGCCACTGACTGCGAGAGTGATGGCAGCGTCAGCTGCGAAACAAACATCAATGTTGACGCTGTCGCCCTCTGTAAATATATATATAAATTACGGCATTTATCCGACATTCTGACTCCCGGCTAGCTATTTGTTAATGTGTTCCGTTCTCTCTTGTTCCATCTCAATATTACAGCGCGAGCGCAAGCAGCGCAAACTTTACCTTGACGAATGGTCATTGGGCGATGATGATGCGGAAGGTGCGCGCGGTTTCAGCGTTGCCGAAAAGCTCGAGTCCTCCAAGTTTGCTCAGTTGGGCATGGTGCGAGAGATGCGCGGCAGCGATCTAACAGTCGCGTAAGTATAAATAGAGCTTAAATTTATTAAAATTTTATTGTTAACCACTAAATATCCTACACTTCCGTCTATTTATTTTCTACATCTTTTAGCTTTTTGCAGCAACATGGTTTCAATATACCCTTGCTGTTTAGGGATAAGACTGGTTTGGGATTGCGTATGCCAGACGCCCAGGAGTTCACAGTGAACGATGTGCGTTTGTGTGTGGGATCGCGTCGGCTCCTGGACGTTATGGATGTGAACACCCAAAAGAATCTACAGATGACTATGAAGGAATGGCAACAGTACTACGACAGTCCACAAAAGGATCAACTGTTGAATGTCATCTCATTAGAGTTCTCGCACACGCGTCTCGATCACTTTGTCCAGAGTCCGGAGATAGTGCGTCAAATTGATTGGGTTGATGTTGTGTGGCCAAAGCAGCTAAAGGATGCACAAAAGGAGGGCACCAATCTGCTCGGTGGCATGATGTATCCCAAGGTGCAAAAGTATTGTCTTATGTCCGTGAAGAATTGCTATACAGATTTCCATATCGATTTCGGCGGCACATCCGTCTGGTATCACATTCTAAAGGGCAGCAAAGTCTTTTGGCTAATCCCGCCCACCGATCGCAATCTCCATTTGTACGAAAAGTGGGTCTTATCTGGCAAACAGGCGGATATCTTCTTTGGCGATACGGTGGAGAAGTGTGCACGTGTGTATCTTACAGCGGGCAATACCTTTTTCATACCCACAGGCTGGATACATGCCGTCTATACGCCAACCCAATCTCTGGTCTTTGGTGGCAATTTTCTGCACTCCTTTGGCATTGTCAAGCAGCTAAAGACGGCCAGCGTTGAGGATAACACAAAGGTGCCACAAAAGTTTCGTTATCCCTTCTTCACGGAGATGCTGTGGTATGTCCTGGCCCGCTATGTCTACACACTGATCGGACACTCACATCTCCAGGGTGAGCCTTCGGCAAGTGAGGCTGAGATGGCCGCTCGTCCACACTCACATCTCACACACTATGAACTGTTTGGCTTAAAGGAGATTGTGATGTATCTGTACGATTTGCCGCCACAGAAGAAGAATGTGCCCAGCCTGGTGCTGGATCCAGTTGCTCTTATCAAGGATGTGCGCACACTTGTCGAACGGCACTGCAAAGATCAACAGGATATGGCAGTGACTGGCATGTCGGTCCTACGACCCGCAATCGATGAACCAATTGCCTATCAACTTTACGATCGGACGCGTGTCAAGCAGGAGATCAAACAGGAGATTGTACGCAAAAATGCAGAAGTCATTCGGGAGCAACAGGAACTGGAGGCGGCCCGAGGAGCTGATACCGAATCGCAGGGCAATCATAATAATAGCAACAACAACATTGGCTTCAATATTTCTGGCAGCACAAACAATCATAATAATAACAATAGCTTTAGCAGCCAGGGCATCGAATATAGCAATGGTGTGTTGAAGAAGGAACAGGTTGAGAATGGAACATCCATTGCACATGGAACGCAACCAGGTGAGTTTGGATTATTATTACAATACTAATGAAATACACTTTATTAATCTTTATACTATACACATTTTTGTTTTTTATGCGTTTTTACTCTAAATTGATTTAAGAATTGATCAAACAAATAAACTAGTATTGAATATTAAGTTAAAAAACGTTATCGCAAACAATTGATTCATTATTAATCATCACTTTTGTAAGCTTAATTAAAGTTAAACATTGGACTCAGCTACACTTAGTAAAGGCAACAAATAAAAATCGTTTTAGCTGTTCAATTATAGAGACAAATTGTTAGCAATTATAGAGGTCACAAGAGTTCTAAGTTAAGAGTTTTAGTATAATGAATGCAATTTATTTAGTTCATTTTGCAATGCAATACAAAAAAGTTATTAGGAAGTTCGTCTTTAAGTGAAGGAAAAAACTTCGTTCCAAAAAGTAAAGTGTATTAACTGTAAACTGAAAGGTACAGTGCACTCATTCAAGTATTCACTGTACACACAGCTAAGGACTTGAAACGTGAACTTGAACAGCATCAACAGTCGAGTCGATATAGCCATGTTCGTCTGTCCGTCTGTATGTCTGAACACTTCGATCTTGGAGACTAAAAGTGCTAGAGACTCTAGATTTGGAACATAAGCTCGCCTAATCCCTAGGCAGTACAAGTTTGTTTTCGATTTTCGATAACTCTTCCCGTTTCCGATACACACATGTGATCGATAACAATAAAATCCTGAATTTGCACAAACTTTGAGACATTTGATGAAATAATGACAATGACCATTTTATTGAAATCGGTTGAGAAAGACCGGAGATATAAAACATATTGCAAGCACTGACTGTACGCTTTAAGTGTATAGCTTATCGTCTAGTCGGGATTTCTCGACTAGAGCCCTCTTACTTGTTATAAACTACTAAAATTTTCATTTATTTTTTATTATTTTTTAGAAGCAACCTTTGTGCTGCCCACGGACACACTTAAATATCGTCCGCCCAAGAAGATGCACTTGGCCAATGCTGTGGCAGCGGCAGCCAGTAGTAGTAGCACCATCAGCACCACAACTGCCACCACCAGCAGCAACAACAACAGCAACAACAATAGCAATAGCAACAGCAATAATATTAACCATAGCCACGCAACCGGCAGCAATAGTCCAACAAACAGCAACAACACAAATGCTGTTAGTGTTATTGCCACCTGCAACAGTTTTGTGGATGGCGGGATAGGAGGAATGACTGCACCATTGGACAATTGTCCCTCGCCGGGCGAGATGGGTGCAAAATTGTCGCCAAACTTAACGGGCACCGGACAGCCAAGAAGACGACGCACACGCTGCAAGAATTGTGCCGCTTGCCAGCGTTCGGATTGTGGCACTTGCCCCTTCTGCATGGATATGGTGAAGTTTGGTGGGCCCGGTCGTGCCAAACAGACGTGCATGATGCGACAGTGTTTGTCACCGATGCTACCAGTGACGGCACAGTGCGTCTATTGTCATTTGGATGGCTGGCGCCAGACGCCAATATCGCCACAAACCAAACAGCTTGCCACCGTTGAGGGTCCCTCGTCGCTGATGGAGTGCTCCGTTTGCTATGAAATTGCTCATCCAGATTGTGCTCTCTCGCAACTCGATGGGACTGTAGATGCTGCCGATGCCAAGGGCATTGTCAATGAGGATCTGCCCAATAGTTGGGAGTGTCCCAGCTGCTGTCGATCGGGCAAGAATTATGATTACAAGGTGATTAGTAAATTAATATTTGTTCGCAACAGACTACTACTAGTTTATAGGTTCACAATGTTAATAACATTTTGCTTTTCTGCTAACTGCTTAACATAACATTTTTATGTTCTCTCTGAATGTTAATGAAACAGTGCTTTAGCTGGAACAAATTAAATAGATTAACCCTTATGTATTCCCTGCGGGGAAACATTTTATCTTTAATTAAAATTAATTACTTGTTTCTGTTTAAATTGCAGCCACGACATTTTCGCGCACGTCAAAAGTCATCGGAGGTGCGACGCGTTTCAGTTTCGCATGGCAACAATGCAGCCGAAAATCACGAATCCGCATCAGGAGCAGCAGCAGCAACGGGAGCAGGAGCAGGAGTTGGTGGTGGTGCTTCCAGCTCGTTGGCACTACCTGTTGGTCAATATAATGATTTTGTATTCACAAGCGAATCAGAAATGGAAACGAGCCAAGTCCATACGACACACTGGAAGCATGGCATGAAGCGACACCATCAGCTGGAGATTAAAACGGAACGCAACAATAGCAGCACATGTGAGACACCGTCGCCGGGCATATCACCAAATCCAATCCATCATCATCATCAGCATCAACTGCTCTCGCTGAGCGAGAAGGTGAAGCGACGTAAGAGTGATGACGGCACCAGCGTTTGTAGCAGCATGCAGGAAAGTAATGATGCACCCTGCTCCAGTTCGATGGATACGCACGCAACGGGCAGTGGCACTGTTATCACCCCAACGGGACACAGTGGTGGTGGTGGTGGGGGAGGATGCGGCGGCGGCGGCGGCGGTGGTGGATCACGTAAAAAGAACTCGATACGTTCACAGTTGGCACAACAGATGCTCAACTCATCGACGCGTGTGCTAAAGAAGCCGCAGTATGTTGTGCGTCCGGCGCCAACAAATTTAAACAGCTCCAGTTCCAGTGGTGGCAGCAATGGCACCAGCAATGGTCTCATCAATGGCACCGGAGCAAGTGCATCAAATGCAGCGACTACTGCCGGTACGAGTGCTGGTCAAAGCAATAGCACCAGTAATGGCGCCAATGGACACAGTCATCATAGCCAACATCAACATCATCATTCGCATCATCATCATCATCATGGCAGCGGTGTCGGTGGCGGTGAGGGAAGAGGTACCGGAAACAGTAACAGCTCTTCACAGAACCTAGCACTCGATCCGACCGTCTTAAAGATCATCTTTCGTTATTTGCCAGCGGAAACACTTGTCACGTGCTGCTCGGTGTGCAAGGTGTGGTCAAATGCTGCCGTCGATCCCGATCTCTGGAAGCGCATGAATTGTGCCGAGCTTAAGATATCCGCCTCACTGCTAACAGCCATTGTGCGCCGCCAGCCGGAGCATCTAATCCTAGACTGGACGCAGTTGGCCAAGCGGCAGCTAGCTTGGCTGGTGGCACGTCTGCCCGCCCTCAAGAATCTCTCGCTGCAGAATTGTCCCATTCAAGCGGTGCTCGCACTGCACACTTGTCTCTGTCCACCCCTTCAAATCCTCGATTTGAGCTTTGTGCGTGGACTAAACGATGCGGCCATTAGGGATATATTGTCGCCGCCAAAGGACTCAAGGCCGGGCCTCAGTGACTCCAAGACACGTCTGCGTGATCTCAAGACCATCAAGCTGGCCGGCACCGATATATCGGATGTGGCTGTGCGTTACATAATGCAATCGTTGCCACATCTCAAACACTTGGATCTCTCATCCTGTCAGCGCATAACGGATGCAGGCGTTGCCCAAATTGGCACCTCGGCAACAGCAATTCTACGCCTTCTCGAACTCAATTTGAGCGCATGTCGTCTGGTTTCGGAGAACTCGCTGGATCATCTGTCCAAGTGCGAGAGTCTCGTTTGGCTGGATTTGCGGCATGTGCCGCAGGTTAGCACACAGTCGGTCATACGCTTTGCCAGCAATTCCAGGCATGATCTGTGCGTCAAGGATATCAAATTGGTGGAACGACGTCGGCTATCCCAGACCAATAGCTGGCATGACTCGGCCCAATGAGAACTATGGCGACAACGGGAGCGGGAGAAACAATTGGGGACATTTGCTGCTTGAATTCTATTTGGCATTAACTCATCTCTGGCTTAAAGACTATTTGTAGAATCTGGACAAAACACTCACACACACACACACACACAGCTTCTTTTTGTCTCATTTTAGTTTTTAAGTCGCAGGACGCACGAAAATGTTAAATGTTAAAGTAAGGATTCAAAGCCACAAAATGCAGCAATAGCCTGTCCCCTTAGTACATACTATATAAAAAACACACAACCAAAGAATATTCTTTTTTAAAAATACAAGCAAAAGCAGCGCAGTTTTATAGGATAGCCTTTCGCATTGTTTAAAGAATATTGAATTGTTGTAACACTCGTTAACATAGTTATTAATATGGCTTGACATTTTTGTTTTGTCGGTTTTACATCTATGTTAAAAAGTCAAATAATGTTCAATTACATCTATGTTAGTTTTGTCTGTTAATTAACATTTTGTTGAGCTGTTCTATTTTAATGTATATTTTTTTGTGTAGATTATTTTACAACATTTATCGGGAATTTTTAAACAACAATGCGAAGGGTTTATATATTTCGGTATAATCGAATATTGAAAGCCGTAACAAAATCTACATGCATGTGTGTGTATTTTTTTAAACTTTTGTCATATTTCTTGTGCACTTTTGTTTGCAATATTTAGCGATAGATGGGGTTAGCATGTAAAAGAACATTAAAAAAAAGTACACAGACAAAAGCATTCCCAAGTAAGGATACAATTGTGTGTGTGTGTGTGTGTGTAAGTGATTATTTAACTGTTATACATATATCAGTGTGTCATATACATACATTTATTGTAAGGATGATAATCTTGATGAGAGAGAGAGAGAGAGAGAGAAACCCGCACATAGCTATAATCAAAGTTAGCTTAGTACGTTGTATGTATTTGTGTGCTACTAAAAAGCAATCTACAATCACCTCTAATACACACATACATACATACATATATACATAGATAGACAGTAGTTTGGCCCGACTCCGCCCCTGACAACACCTCAGCATCCCAGTAGAAGCTCCAAAAAATCTGGCACAAGTGAGACAGCAAATATATAAGCATAGTGATAACGTGGCTAAAATATTTAGAATATACGTGGGTGGTTTTTGACAAGTACCCGAGCTACAAAAGAAAAACAATAATTTTTGGAGTAGTTATAATTTATTTTTCAACGTAATCTCCTTTTAGCTCGATACATTTAATCCAGCGATTCTCCAATTTTTTTATCTTCTCTAAAAAATACGATTTCTGAAGCTCTGCAAAATAGATCTCCGTAGTGGCAATAACCTCCTCGTTTGACCGAAATTTCTGCCCAGCGATTGACTTTTTCAAGTTTGGAAACAAAAAAAAGTCGCAAGGGGCCAAATCTGGAGAATAAGGTGAATGGGGCAGCAGTTCGTAGCGTAATTCTAACAAATTCTAACTCTGCTTCGAAGTGGTCAGGCGGTTGCGCTTGTTCTCTGGAGTGAGCAAACGCGGCACCCATCGCGCCGACAGCTTTCTCGTGCCCAATATTTCATGTAGGACATGAAACACTCGTTCTGTTGAGATGCCTACTGTCTCGGCTAACTCGCGCACCTTCAACCGGCGGTCTGACATTACGAGATCATGTAATTTTTTCACTTTATCCTCCGTGATAGCCGTTTTCGTGGCTCATCAAAAACGGACGTGCGACCACGTTGAAACTCATTAAACCAAAATCGGACGGTCGTCATCGAAGGAGCAGAGTCACCGCACACAGTATCCAAGCGTTCTTTGATTTCGCTGCGTGATTTCCTCTCCAAAAAAAAGATTCGAATTACCGACCGATATTGCTCTTTTTCCATTTATTTTAAAATGCGCGGACACGACTGCTTTGACAGGTTGTAAAAACAAAACTAAAAGTCCAATTGGACTGAAATTTTCACTGTTGTCGTCTAGTTTATTGAACTTCACGATAGTGGCGCTATGTTGCAATAGTAGCGCAACCTAGCGTCAAGCCTGACCACTTCGAAGTAGAGTTTGACGATGTTTAAGCGTAATCCAAAGGAGTTTCTGCGTCGATTCGTGAATGTTGACGAAACATGGATTCACTGGTACACACCAGAGACCAAAGGACAGTCGAAACAGTGGACTTTACCTGGCGAATCTGCCCGCTTACACCTCCGGCGTCGCCCAGGCAAAATTGTTAGAATTACGCTACGAACTGCTGCTCCATCCACCTTATTCTCTAGAATTGGCCCCTTGCGACCTTTTTTTGTTTCCAAACTTGAAAAAGTCAATCGCTGGGCAGAAATTTCGGTCGAACGAGGAGGTTATTGCCACTACGGAGACCTATTTTGCAGAGCTTCAGAAATCGTATTTTTTAGAGGGGATAAAAAAATTGCAGAATCGCTGGATTAAATGTATCGAAAATAAATAAATTATAACTTTTCCAAAAATTTTCGTTTTTCTTTTGTAGCTCGGGTACTTGTCAAACCACCCACGTATAAAAAAAGTCTATATACATACATATTATAAAATGTATTTGTTTAAGCAATTAAGAATATTATACATAACATACAAACATATATATATAAATATATATTTAATGTTTTACAAAAATAAATTATAATAATTAGTACATAATGTTAAAAAAAAAAATAATATATATATATATATTAAAAATGCATATTGAATTTTTCTTTAAATTCTAAATACTTTTAAGGAAATATTTCAAAAGATTCGTGTTAAAAGTTCTTAAGAAAAGAAAATTTTTAAAGTAAAGGTAAGAAAATTATACAAATTAGCATTTGGAAAAAATCCGAATACATTTTTATTTGACAATAAATTGTTAAAGTTTTTAAAATTATGCCTCAAAATCAAATAATTTCAAATTTAAAAGATCATTATAAGAATCTTTACAGGCAGAGAACAAATTTCAAAGTTTACTTTTAAAACTTATTTAAGGAAAATTCAGAAGGCAAGAAAAGTTTTAACATAAAATTAAGAAAATTATTTAAATTTGCATTTAAAAAAATTCAAATACATTTTTATTTAACAATTAGTTGTTGATATTCTTACAATTATACATTTAAATCAAATAATTTCAAATTTGAATGTAAATTATAAGAATCTTTAGCTAATGTCTAGAAATTTGAAGATATCTTCCATTAATATTTGGCCGACTTGTATTCGGGTTCATCGCCTCCACCAGCTCCCCCACCGCCGCTGCCCCCACCGCCGCCGCCATCCTTGGGCAATTTGCGCTTTTGTATGATAGTCTACAAAAAAGAAGGAAGCATAAATTGATATATGATACATAAATTGAGATAAAGTAATCTTCACCTGAATCTTTTGCCATTCGCGATCAAGTTCGGCTTTCTCGTTCTTTTCCGTTTTGTTTTTGCGCGTTTTGCGGCCATCCTGCATTTTGACGCCGTACTGGAAGGCAGCTTTGGGCAACGCCTCCTTGGTGCTCATATAGTCCGAGTACTCCTCTTGTGTGTCAAAATCCCAGCGACCGATCGGTCCCTTCTTGTTGCCCAAATCCATTTTGGTGTAGTCTACCTCATCGTCCGAATCATCAATGGCATCGTTCATCTCGTCCAGCCCAGGATAACACTCGGCATAGCCTTCCGGTTCATTGGCAAAACGCGATGCCATCGCCTTTGAGATTTTCGGTGGTGGTGGTATGCTCGTTATCACCGGCTCTGTCTCGGTTGGTGCGTCACCAAAGTAGGATTGTGGTGCACCGGCGGCAGCATTCAATTTAGCTTGATTCCGTTTCGCTGTCGGTTGATAGTCACCCACATCATCATAGATGCTATCGCCGACAGCTTTGGCCGCTTTATTTGTGACATTCGAAGATGATCCTCCGCCTCCTGCTGAGCTGTTACTGTTGCTGTTGTTGCGTGGCTGACTGCGCACATGTTCCACTTCCGTGTCATAGAACAATGGCTTGTCCTTGTCACGTTTCTTGTTCTTCTTGTTGCGTCCGCCGGCACGCAGATAGCTTAAGATTTGTGATAGTTTATTGATGACAATGTCATTTGTGGTGAGCGTGGCAATGTCTTCGCGTGCCACAGGCACCTCGTACTTGGAGCGTTTCAGTGTCGTCGGTATATCCATTTCCATGTCGTCCTCCATATCAATGACATAGGCCATCCGACCTGGAGCAAAGAGTTCATTGCGTGGCACCTCCTTGGAACGGCGCGCTTGGATTAGATTGTAGATGTTTCTGGCCAAAGCACCATTGATTGCATTAATATCTTCTGCTTCGCGACGCTCCGCCTCCAATTGCTCGGCTGCTGCAGCTGCTTCGGCGAGCTTCTCCCGCGCTAGGGCGGCAGCGATTTCCTCCTCCTCCGCTTCCTTGGAGTGCAGTTCGGAGCGGACCTTTTGCAGCAGGGCAAAATCCAAACCTTTCACCAAATGCGTATGCTTCATGTCGCCACCCAAGAACTTTGACTCCTGGATAATGCGACGACGTCGCTCGGCTGCATCAACGCCGGATTTGACATCTGGAGCGACGGCACGATATGCATTCGTATTGCTGCTGTGAGCAGGTGTGCTGCTAGGATTCTGGTAGTCGGGATTGGCATTGTCGCGACGCTCTCGGGCACGATCTCTGTACTTTTCGGACAGCTCCTGCAGCTTGACGTCCTCCTGCTTTTTGAGGGCTGCATAGAAATTCTTCTTTTTGCGGCGCAGATCATTGCGTTCACTGCTGCTCGAGCTCTTCTTCTTTTCGCCCGGAGTAGCAGGCGTGGCAAACTGGGCGGTTGCCAAATAACCGCTGCCTGCCGAGCCTCCGCCCGAAGTAGAATTGCTTGTCGAGGAGCCAGATGGTGTGGCTCGCGGTGTGGCCAGCAGCTTGCGAAAGTCATCATTGGTTAGACGCACCGATGGTGGTGCCTCCATATGGGCGTCTGGCATTGCAAATCGTTAATATTGCAGAAAATTATCTTTAATAATTCTGTTTATAGATTTTTCATTCTCCTTAATGGTTGCTCGAACTATTATTTTTATTTATATCGATAGCACGGCAATCGAAGTCTTGACAGTCTGGTAAAATTTGTCATGGCAAAACAGCTGACACGACCAGGGCTACTCAATAAATGTAAAATAAGGTAAACAAATTATCAAATCGCAATTGGCATTACAAAAACGAGCACAAATACATTTCAATAAAATGATACTGTTTCTACGCGATATGCCAAAAGTTGAGCTACATGCGCACTTGAATGGTAGCTTAAGTATCGAAAGCATCAAGGATTTAGCTGAGGATCTTTACGGCGAACACACTGATGAATTTAAGGCGTTGTGCAAACGCTTCACAAAATTCGAGAAGGGCGCCAATATGGGCGATTGCTTTGAGAAGTTTAGCTTTGTGCACAAGCTGACGGCTACCAAAAAAGGACTGAAACGTGCCACCAAAATGGTTATACGTGATTTTGTCGCGGATAATGTAATATATGTGGAGCTACGCACCACACCAAAATCAAATGGGAACATGTCACGACGCGCTTATCTGGAGACGGTGATCGCAGCCATAAAAAAGGCTGCTAATCGATATCAGATAACGGTAAAATTGCTGCCCTCCATCAATCGGAGCGAACCATTGGAAGCTGCTGAGGAAACTGTCGCCTTGGCTGTGGAATTTGCAAAAATTCATCCAGACATAATTGTTGGCATTGATTTCAGTGGCAATCCAAATGTGGGCAAATTTAGTGATTTTTTGCCCGTCTTAACTTTGGCTAGAAATAATGGCTTAAAACTGGCCGTGCATTGTGGCGAAGTTGATAATCCCGCTGAGGTTCAAGAGATGCTGAAATTTGGTATGTCCCGCTGTGGACATGGCACCTTCCTCACTCCATCCGACTACGAGTACTTGAAGGAGCAGAATATACCAATTGAATGTTGCCTCACGAGCAATGTTAAATCGGGAACCGTTCCAAACTTTCAGAGCCATCATTTCAAGCAGCTGATGGCGGTTGGAGTTCCCAGGGTGCTATGTACGGACGATAGTGGTGTGTTCGATACAGCACTCTCTGAAGAATTCTTTTGGGCAACGGAAACATTTGGCCTGACCCGGCGACAGTGCATCGATCTCACATTGGAGGCGGTGAAGCATTCGTTCGCTTCGCCTGAAGAAAAAGAAATTATGGTATTGGAGATCAAAAACAAACGTATATAACAAAACCTCTTTTACAACTGCAACTTCTTCTTTTTAATACAAAACAAAAATAATTTAAATAAAACGTTGGTTTTAGCGGTTTTCCCTCTGTTATTGCGAAAAACATTGAAATGTTCTTTGAGTTGGAACTACTCTGTAAAATAAATACTAAAGATAAGCAGACGCCAACTTATGTATTTATTTGTCTCCTTTTCTTAATTCGATTAGATTTAACTGCATTATTCTAAATAAATTACTGTCGCTTTCATACATATTCTGGAAATTTAAATTTAATCATTTTTAAAAATCTGTCGTAGAAATATCGTAAGCACTCTGTTATGTCGTGCAATGTTAGCACATAAGTCCATCTCTACTCTGTTATTGGCGCTCTTATAAGAAATGTTAACAGAGTTTTTTCTCAGTAATATTTCTCTTGTCCGTGCGTGTCGTCGCGCCACTGTGCCGCTCCGTTCGCCGATGGTGTTTCGCTACGTTGTTTCTGTGTTCGTAAATAATATTAATAAATGTCAAATAATTTGAATATAATCAAATAACATGATTATAAGCCACTAAAGCAATTAACCGTTATACCCAATGTATTCAAATAAATACATAGTGGAAACAAAAGCAAGATATTGATGAGTGTCGCCTTTAATAACAAAAACAATTTCTTTCGTTTATTTGCGTGCCAAAGCAACGGTTCTATATCAACAATATCAGAAACAACATCAACATCAACAGCAATAACAACCAAAATCGGAATCCAAGCGCCAACCGAAAGTAAAAAAAAGCACAAAGTGCACACAAGTGCTGTTATTACCGCAAAAGTGTAGGCGTTCCAGTGTATTAGTATATGTGCGAGCGTCCATGTGCTTGTGATTTCATGTTGCTGTTACTTGCCCCATTCCGTAATCTAAAATATATACACACACATACATAAATCTATATAAATAAATATTTCAGCATAAGAACACATGAAAATATCATGCAAAGTGCAATCTACTAAGAAGTCGCTGCCATTTACAGTTAAAAGGTGAGTAATACAAAAATTTAAAAATGTTGAGAAATCACAAGTGATTGTTTCTGTGCGTTTCTGTTCTCATGTGTGTGCGAGTGGGTGTAAAAGAGCGCGCGCGTTTGTTTTTGTTTTGCTGAATAACTTAAAATGCGGTCGTCAGAAAAAGACAAAAAAGAAAACGAATTCAAATATTTGCGCTAATGGGTAAAAATACGTTGCTGCAGCTTGTTGCATGCAACGCCGACGCCGACGCCGATGCCCGACGGCGGCGGCAATTCAGCTCCCGTTTTCATTTCATTTTCGTCGCCTGTTTTGCTTTGCTGAACCTGTCAGCATGCACATTTTCTTTTCTTTTGCGCTTTGTGTCTTCTCATTGTTGCATTTTTGTCGTTGCTGGTGTTGTTGTTTTTGCTGTAGTTTTATTATGCGGAGCTACATCATTTTCTTATACGCACACACCCATATACGCACGTATAAATGCACATAAATGTGTATGCATGTGCCTGTGTATTTGTGTTGTTGTCTTCTTTTGCTTTTTGTTTGTTTGTTTGTGATACCGGTTTTGCTCTCTCTCCCACTGCTGCTCCGCTTCTTCTTCCTGCACTCATCAGTGCTCAACCAAAACACGCGCTCTTCTACGCTCAATGTTGTTGTTATTATTATTGTGTTGCTGCACAGGTAGTTGTTGCTGCTTATACATAGTTTACTTTTAGATTTCTTTTCTGCGCTTCTGTGCGTGCGAGTTGTAGTTGTTGCTGCTGGGATTTTTGTTGATTTTTCTTTGTGTCTGTGTGCCTTAGTCTTAATTATGCCGTATTTACTTTCAGCAATTATTAATCTGATATTTGATTTTGTCTTTGTTTTTCTATGTCCGCATATTAAAAGTTAATTTTCATTGCTTGTCTCTGCTGTTCGTTCTTTATCGTTTTCTTGTTTCCAGTTTTATTGTTTATTCTTAATTTTGTATATTTTAAATTTGCTGCCATAGCTATTAAACTTTGTTAATGGATTTCTTAAAGCTTTTTGACGATTTGCTTAACTTTTCAGCCTTGGCAACAATTCGTAGATTCTCAATTTTTGTGTAATTTTGTATTTTGTTTTGTCTATCTTATTTTCTGGAATTTTTGCTAGCGTTGATTCAAATTCACTTTTCCATTGTTTTCTTAGGTTTCTTTTGTTTGACGTCACTTTAAGAATGTTTCCGATTGTTGAAGAAAATAAACGAAAGATATAAAATAAGTTGTAATAGTAATCTTAAAATGATTTGAGATGAAATATTTTAATGAAAAACAAGTAAAGTTAGTTGTTCTCTATGAGAATGTTAACAGATAACAAACTTAACATTCTGGTAACAGAATGAAATTCGATAAGAATTTTAGTAATGTTAATGGAATCAGGCTGAACCAATTCAAATAAAATATTGAACCCGACTTGGATAGCGTTCAAAAGAGTTTGATTCAGTTGCCTGGCAATGTGGCAAATATCTTTATATGCACATATATTTATATGTAATGCAGATGGCCAATATATTGTGCTGTGTTGATTCACAAAAAAATGCGTTACTTAAAATCTTCGTTGATATGCAAACAAGAGAAAATGCGCAATATAAATGAAATGAAAACCTAACAGCATTATTCATCTTGGAATTTTTTTTAATTTTTGTATTTGTTTTTGCATTGAGTACTTTGACGTCCGTCGAGCCGACCGACCGACCGACCGCAACTGAAGGTCTGAGGTCTCGTTGCGGGGCCCCCGGGTTCTTCTTCACTTTGCCTTGTGTGTGTGTGTGTGTGTGTGTGTGTGTACTCATAAATCATGTCCAATTATAAGCATATTAAACACATTGTGCTGACGAAAAGCCGAAAATAGCCAGCAATCATTTTGTTTGTTTTTGTGTGTGTACGAAAAGTAAAAGGCAAAAATTATAATTCTATTAATAAAACATAAAACTTGTACCATGTAGTTTAAGCAAATACATCAATTGATTTACCTTTCAAGTTTTTTTTTTCCAATGCAACTCGAGAGAATCAAATAAATATTTAAAAATAAACTAAAGCTCGAAAATGATTTAAACCAATAAAATGCCAAGCAAAAAACGAATGCAAAAAATAAATATTAACATCAACTTAAACAAACGCAAAAAAAGTAAAATACACAAAAAAAGAAAAAAAGAAAAAAAAAAAAACTTTTTTGAAGGCAAACACATTTGTTAATTGTTAATTTCGTTAAACCTGTGAAGACAGCATTTAGCTATATAAATATAGACACAAGTAGAATGCAAATAATAAGAAAAAAAACTCACACGCCTCCACAAAAAAAAAAAAAAAAACCAAAAAATCAAACAAATAAGAAGGCTTTAATCAAGAAGTTGCGACTAGAAGATACCCTATACCTAGCGCGTATAGTCAGTGCTTGCAAGTATATATATATATATATATATATATATATATATGTGTGTGTGTGTGTACGCTTATGCTGCATAGTTTACTTAACTTCAATATTCCATATCTACGGTGTGTCTTAGCCGATTTCAATAAAAATTTCACAAATTTTCATTATTTCGTTAAACGTTTCAAGCTCCGTCTCGAAGTTTTGCAAATTAGAGTTTTTTTTGTTATCGACTACATGTGTATATCGGAAACGGGAAGAGTTATCGCTTATGAGCTTATGTTCAATAATATTTCACAGATTGTCATTATTTCGTTAGAGCTCCGTCTCGAAGTTTTGCAATTTAAAGATTTTGTTGTTATCGACTACATGTGTATATCGGAAACGGGAAGAGTTATCGCTTATGAGCTTATGTTCAATAATATTTCACAGATTGTCATTATTTCGTTAAAGCTTCGTCTCGAAGTTTTGCAATTTAGAAATTTTGTTGTTATCGATTACATGTGTATATCGGAAACGGGAAGAGTTATCGCTTATGAGCTTATGTTCAATAATATTTCACAGATTGTCATTATTTCGTTAGAGCTCCGTCTCGAAGTTTTGCAATTTAGAAATTTTGTTGTTATCGATTACATGTGTATATCGGAAACGGGACGAGTTATCGCTTATGAGCTTATGTTCAATAATATTTCACAGATTGTCATTATTTCGTTAGAGCTCCGTCTCGAAGTTTTGCAATTTAAAGATTTTGTTGTTATCGACTACATGTGTGTATCGGAAACGGGAAAAGTTATCGCTTATGAGCTTATGTTCCAAATCTAGAGTCTCTAGCTCTTATAGGCTCTGAGATCGACGCATTAATACTTACGGACAGACAGACGGACATGGCTATATCGACTTGGCTGTTGATGCTGATCAAGAATATATACACTTTATGGGATCGGAGAAGCTTCCTTCTGCCTGTTACATACATTTGCACAAAACCATTATACTATTTTTACCCATTTTTATTGGGTTCAGGGTATAAAATCGCTCATTTGTTTTTTTTTTGTCGTCGCTTTCATGCTGGAAATTAGTTTAAGTATTTCGAGAATTTGATTTGCTTTTGATTCGATTAGTTTGCTATTGGCCATATATTGACCATATATTGCTCAACCATTATTAAATACAGTTGTTTACAATGCGTTTTCAAACACTCACAGCGTGCAGAAGATTGCCGATCACCTGCTGTGTTCTATCTTTTGAGATCTATAGTTTATTTTCACATAGCGCATGCCTTTTAAATAACTAATAACTCATGGAGAGCAAAACTCTTGCACATTTTGCACATCTTATTGCTTAGCAACAGTTTAGTTTATCGCTGGCTTTTCTCCATAGCGATTGGGAGGAGGCCCGCCACAAGCAGAATTTTAATATTTCACACTTGTTGTTGCTAAGTGAATGGAATTTATATTTATCTAAAGTATTCACACATTCTATATATATACATATATGCCACATATAACTGTCGTAATGGCATCACATTCAAGCTGGCAATTTATCAATTAATTGCATTAAAATGTTTTTTTTCGAGCAAAACTATTTAAAGAATTGCTTTTAAATGGATTTTTTAATGGCATAAAAAATAACATACCTCAATATAAATATATATTTTCATGTAATGTTTAAGGCAATGAAGGAAGCTTATAAAAATCCTATATAAAATATATACATATTTATATATATCACATTCAAGCTGGCAATTTATCAATTAATTGCATTAAAATGTTTTTTTCGAGCAAAACTATTTAAAGAATTGCTTTTAAATGGATTGGAAAAAACTATTTTTAATGGCATAAAAAATAACATACCTCAATATAAATATATATTTTCATGAAATGTTTAAGGCAAAGAAGGAAGCATATAAAAAACCTATATAAAATATATACATATATATTCTTGATCTGCATCTGGGTTTTTTGATCCGTTTTCTTCAATGCAAACTAGTTCAACAGTTATTAAGCTATCGAGCTGGAACTTTGGTCAAGATTTATTATTATATAGCAATAAGATCATTTGTGAACTCGGAGAGATCGAACCACTGTAAAATGCAAAGATCTTTAAAACGACTTTACGATGATAAACCAGTAAGCTTTAGCTTTTCTAAACAAAGTTTCCTTATTTAATGATAGTAGAAACTAGATAAAATTAAATACTTCAAAGAATAATATAAACAATTTTTTTGGGTAAATTAAACTACCCAACTTATTCTTAAATTTGAACTTTAGGGTGCAGAATGAAGTTTTCTTCTGTTTATTCACAAACAAATGCTGTATTGTTTGTCATTAAACCTTTGGCTGGTGTTATAAGCTTCTCTTCACTCAATATACTTTCTGTACACTCGACTTTTGTTTGATGGTAGACCTTCTCTCTCTCTCTCTCTATCTCTTCTGTCTCTTTCGTGCCTTTGCAACATCTTTGTCTTTGTGATGCGTTTGCCTTCTGTCTTTACATTTTGCCGTTTGACTGTTGACCAAAGCAACAACAAATTTTTGAGTTGATGGGATGTGAGAGGCATTAGACCTATGTATGTATGTATGTTTGTATGTTTGTATGTTTGTTTGCCTTTTAAAAAGAAAGACTGGGGCCATGACTCGCTATATATGTATATATATATGAAGGCAACCAGAAGTGGGTGTGGCCCAAGGCGCACAATCATTTGGCGCGTGGCCAACTCAAAAGAAAGAGGAAAGAGAGAGAGAGAGAGAACGAAAATAAAGTAAATAAGCAATTGTTTAATCCCGAAAAAAACTTTTTAATGAAATGCTAGCCCAATAACTTCAAATCTATCTGTACTATACACTATTTTGTATGCCGAGCAGCTAGTTTGAAACGTTTAAGAAAATTTCCATTTTTGTCATCATTCGGTTCTCAAGTTGTTTGAATTTTCACTGGAATGCGAATCGCACGCGACATTGACAAACAACAACAACAACAACAACAGCACCATCTGCTTGGCATCTTTTCACATCCTCTTCTTTTACCGACGGCAAATACCCTTACCTCTCACCCTCACCACCTCTTCGCCCACCTGCAATTATACGCCTTTTCAGCATCATCTTTTGGCGGCTTTTTTCTTTTGAGCTGCCCTCGTGACGTGCGACGCATGCCTAAAAGGTAACACGGAGAAGCCGGAAAAACTGTCTGACATTGCTATTGCCATTGTGTTTGTCTTTGGCAGTTTCCAAAAAAAAATACAAAAATAAAGAAAGATTGAAGAAAAACGGAACCAACTGCACACATACACACACACACACACACACACACACACACACACACACGTACACGTTCAAATATCTATGCATTAACGTACTTAGTTAGCTGTAGTCTAGTTTTGTTTCTTTTCGTTTCATTTCATTTTGTCTTGTTTCTCATTACTCTCTCTCTCTCTCTCTCTCTTTCTATCGCTTCTCGCTTTTACCTAGTAACCAGCGTGTGTAGTTTCGCATTTTTCGTCTTTCTGCGCGATGACGCAGCAATTTCGTTCGTCTTTCCGCTCTTTCAAAAAATAAGCCAAGCAACAAAAAAAATAAAAAATACAAAAACAACCAAAAAAAAATTAAGAGAACACACAAATTACCGGATATTGCAGATTTTACGCTTCTTTCACTTCAATTGTGCTCTTTGGATACCAAATTTTTCTTGCAATTTTCCCCTTTGAAGTTTCTACACACTTTTCAACTTATGCTGAGCACAAGACAGCTAGAGGAATTTTTTGTTGACTACATCCCGTTTTTTCCTTTACGTATGATGGAATAATTCGAGTTGAAACCGGAAGAGCTCACTTTATATTGATTATATTTGACTTTAAGTTTCTTTAACGAAGATTTGAATTTTCCACAAAAAGTATCTTTTATTGAATTGCGTTAAGAAATGTTTGTAAATCATTAACAAAAATTGGTTTACACGACTTTTTAAAAGCGTTTTCCAGCGGCCAAAAGAAAACGGAAAAAATATTTAAAAAAAATAATGTAAATATCTTGAGCGCAATTGCATTAACGTGTTTTATAAATAAAGATCGTAATATTTGCAAGTAAACGATTTGATTGCTTGTTTTCACAAAATTCAACCAAACAATTGGCCCTCAAGTACTCAATCTTCTCCTATACATATATATATTTAAGTTTTTTTTTTGTTCGCGACAACTTTTCCGGTGGAAAACGTAAGCTTCTGCATTTTAACACTTGATTTGATATGCAAATATGAACAATGTAGTGAACTTAAAGAGGGAAAGAAGGATTATGCACAAGAATGAGAAGGAGCGAGAGGCAGAAGATATTTATGTGAAATCACAAAATTTATGGCATTTGTTGTGACGTTTGCGCTTCGGTTTTTGTTTGTTTTCTTGTTGTTGTTGGTTGCTTTTCATTTTTGTTTTTGGGTGAGCAACTTTTGGTAAGCAATGCCAAAAAGTTGTCGTGCTATGTGCAATAATACTCTTTGTTTTTAATGATTTATGCAAATCAATATTTGAGTTAGGTTTAGGCGACTATAGATTGAGTTTTGCAGAAGTGATGAAGGTCATACTATATACCTAATAATAATTAGTTGTTGTGTCGCAATATACAAAAATTATTTACATCTGAAGATTGCATACAATTTTTTTGTTGTTAGTTTGAATATTTTTTTTATTTTTGATTACTACAAATTTGCATTTTGCATAAATTCCAGAAGGTTTTTTTTTCAAAAACTTAAAAATAAAAAATATGTTTAATAAAGAAAACTGTTATAAATGTTAAAAAAAAATAAAAAACAATAAAAAAAAATTAAAAAAAATTAAAAAAAATTAAAAAAAAAATAAAAAAATAAAAAAAAATAAAAAAAAATAAAAAAAATAAATACATATACAAATAATTAAATAAGTAATTTTGAAATTTATTGTTATGTTTTCTATCAAATATTTTCAAACATTAATATTTTCGTCATAAAGTAAGGGTATTTAGTTGTCTGAGGTCTGACTATGCTTAATGTGCTCAAATGCAATTCTCGTCTTTCACTTGCTTTGCACTCTATTTGCTTGTTTCGCAAAGTTATACACTCCTTTTTATGCTGTGTGTTCTTTTTGGCACGTGACAATAAATATTTGTTGTTGTTGTTTTTGTTTGCACTCTGTTCAGTTATTCTCGCTGCTGCTGCTGCTGGTGTTTTTGTTGTTGTTGCTGTTGTTGCTCGTTTTCAACTTGCTTGCTAAGTTCTATGTAATTTCGCAGCCAAGTAAAGAAAAGTGTGTCATAAATGTCATAGTTAATATTTGCTGTTCCAGTACTTTTTGGCAACTGGCTTAAAATGCCATGTAAGTTCACAGAGCTGCCACACACATACTCACACAAATATATCTTGTCGTGTGTGTGTGTGTGTGCGTGTGTGTGTCATATGGTTTGCGCGCTGTGTCAACCTTGACCCGTTAGTCAATTCACTTGCTATACAAAGAGCAGAAAAAGAAAAAAAATTAAAAAATAAATGTGGATAAACCATATATTGTACATATAGATATAAAATTGCAATGTAGCGCATTTATGGCAACAGCCCAGTTTATTTGTATGTGTTTGTGCCCAATCCATAAGCAATAAACCACAAAAGCTACAAATATATATATATATATATATATATGGATGTGCACAGACACTCTCATCGGAGTGCCTCATACTTTAAATTAGATGGCCAGAGACAATGCAATAGCAAACAAAACAAAAAAAAACCTCAAATGATTTTTTTGTTCGAATTTCATTCCAGGAAAGAGTAGGTGACAGAGAGATACCCTATGCCTAAAACTACAATCAATTGTTTTATTTTGCTGAAAAGAAATTATCGAAAAGTTAAATGAACTTTATCTACAAAGATAAAAGTGAAGGGTAAGAGTCAAACTTTATAGTTGTAGCTTCTTATAGTTATTGATATCTTAATATCACTTATTCAATAAACTCCTTTCCATACTTTGCAAAGGGTATACAAAAACTAGGCGATAAAAAATGCACATCGATTGACATCAGCAGAGAAAGTAATAAAAATAGGCTAAAACGAAGTGCAACGTGTAAAGCAAAGTTAAATGCAGAACATTCAAATTGTATCTAAAAGATGCATTCACGAACTGTCTTATCTATCTTATGCTCGTATACACTGCCTGCCCCATGCACATTGCCTATGCCAAATGTAATTAATCATGTAGCCAGCCTACTGGCACAACAAATAGTATTCGTAATAATACTTCGATAGGACTTAAATTGTATTGAATTGCTGATGTTGCTAAATAGCTTGAAATCAATATACTGCTAAGTATAAGTAATATAAATAGTAATTGAATACTTGTGCTTAGCTTATATCGTATTCAAACCGGTTTTCCGCCGACAGCGTTGTACTAACATCAGTTGTTAGCTAGTCGGAAATATTGAAGGTCAGGTATTTATAGGATTCGTGGAAAATTTCCAACAATATGATTTTTTATCTTGTTGCAACCGTAAATAAATTGCTTAAACTGTTCATAGTAATAATTAAAGTAAGAAAAATCCTGTATTCAATATTAAATATATTTAACAAAGCTCCAGAAAATAAAATTAAATATATAAACAATTGATTTTGGCCAAGCTTGTTGAATTTATTTTACATAAACAAGATAATAAAAATATAAAATTATTTATTTAAAGGTTTATTTAAAGCTATGATAAATTCCATGCTCAAATCGACAAACAATCGTCAGATTTCACCAAAAAACAATTACGTTAAAACGCTTTACTAAAATCGATAAAAATTGTGTGAAATGCAACACAAGATGAAAACGAGCAAAAAAATTGTATCGCAATAAAAAAAACTGTGCAACTTGCAACTTGTAACAATAAAGTGTGCACCTCATGAGCTGCCAAACACAAAAGCACTCAACGAAACATTTTTCATTATGCTCTTTAGGTTGATTTTTGAACCGTTTTTTCCACCCCTCACCCCTCACCCCACATCCCCGTCCCCGTTCCCATTTCCAACGTACATTTGTACAAGTTTTTAGTTTTACTGATTGCTGGCTAAAGTTATTGTTGTTGTTGCTGTTGGCTGTTGGCTGACTGCACTTGGCCTAAAGTTGATTGCATGACATTGTTCTTAGTTTTCGGTTACATATCATCGTAACACAAAGCCATCTTTGCCCTCCCTTTGATACCTCCCATCTTACACCTCCCCTCACCTTGCACTTGTGTGTGTGTGTGTGTGTGTGTGTGTGCGCGCGCGATTTGTTTGCATTGATTTTGTTGTTGTTGCTGTAAGTACACACAATCAAAGGCACCGCCCAGTTGTACCCCCCCCCCCCCCCCCCTATTCGCAATATTATCGAAGACTGTGAAAAATTACATATATATAAAAATATAACTTTTTTTTTTTAGGTCTTTTTAAGCTTTGATTTGTATTCTTTTTGCGGCTTTAACTTATTTTAAAGTATATACTCTATAGGTGTGAAGGAGGCATTAAGTTTTTTTATATTGTGTTAAACAGAGATAATGTTAAAGATTTTGCTTGAGATATATATTTTCTATAAATACCAAAGGCTCAATTTATTTGATACATTCTTTTCTTTGGCGCAGAGCATTTAATCTTCGTCAATCCAAACTGAATAGCTCTTTTCCCCACTTTATTTTTTTTTATTATTTACTTTTAAAATACTTTGAGTGCATTTCTATTCATTGTTCATTATTTTTGTTTGGCCTATGCAATGATCAATGTTCGTGTAATGAACTTGAAAAATGTCCATTGTCCATGAAATGTGGGTCGGTGAGGTGTTTGGGAATTTTGCTTCATTTCTCAAGTGTTCAAAATCTTTCGCTTCGTTTCTTGTTTGTTTCTTTTCTTACCACAAACACACACACACACACACACACACATCATTGTGGCTAACGATGGGCGAAAAGTGCGAGAATTTCGTGTGTTTGTTTGAGTTGATGACTAAGACAAATTGTTTTCACCGCATGTGTCAGTGTGTGTGTGTTTAAAATAGTTGAAATATGGCACATTCGGATATTATAGTTGAATTGTTTTTCTAAAACTTAAGCATTTTAAGAAGTTTCCCAAGTTTATTAAGTACTTGAGTTAATCACTTTAAGTACAATAAATATGATTGTGATTTACTTTATTAGCTAATTGAATGAAGAAATTAAACGAAAATGCGATAGATTTTTATTCCTTTTACATTCAAAACTAAGTTTTTTATTTTGATGATTTCATTCTAAATCAAAATGAGTTTTAATTTTTAAATGTTCAAGTCGCAAATGTCAGTTTTTGACCGTTGACCGTCGACATTTGCATCTTATTCTTCTAGCGTTCGGCTCTAAATTTAACGAACCATTATGTTTCTCAAGCAATTTATGCATTTATAGTGGCAATATAGTTCAGTCATTGATATGAGTCCATTAAAAATTAACCGCGAGTGAAGTTAATGCAACAATGACTATGAAAAACTTTCAAATTGCCGATAATAATAAACGATAATGATGAAGTCGATGTCGATGTTGAAGTACAAGTACTTATTGTAAGTAGAAAATGCAATGGACCAGAGACCCATGTCAAAAAAACTTCAGTTGCATTTAATGCAAAAAAAAAGAAAGAAAGAAAGAAAGAAATTGTTTCTATACATATAAAATATGAAAGCTGCAAAGAAGTTTCATTTTGTCCCGTTGCTTTCTTCATCAGCAAAGCACAAAAGAGCAAAGAACAAGCATACATATAGATTTATAAAAAATTGAAGTTTACTGTAGTTTTTATGACATTTTCAACCATTCTTCTCTCACAGTTGTAACAGAGTTGTCAGCACCCAAATGCATCATTTGATTGCCAAAATATTCTAGACAAATAATATTTTATAACATTTCTCCTAAATAATCAATAAATCAATAAGAAAAGTACAATTTTGATTTTATTTAAAGTAAATTATCTTAAGAATCATTTTAAAAATATTACCAAAATAAAATTGATTAAAAAATCTTTTAAAATTAATCACATTTTCAACATAAACAAAATTTTTAGTTTCTTAATTATACGTCAAATTTTTTAACTTTAACAAAATAAACATTTATTTTTGTATATACATTTTTCGTGTCACGACACGCGCTCATCTCTGCTGTACAAAACTACCAACATTTGAGGTTCAGCCTTTTTGCTGTTACTGTGATGTTTGTTGGCTTGGCTGCCCGTTGACATGTCTTTTGGCACTTTGTCGGCGTTTTTGTTGTTGTTCTTATTGTTTTGCTTATGGTCGTTTTGATGCCCTATTGAAAACAGAGATAGCTTCTCAAATTGATCACGTTGCACGGAGGCCATGTAGCAGGTCTTTGGCATTGTACAGTTAGAGACTTTAGTTATAAAATGCTTTTCAGAAAACTATAAAACAAAATTAAAACAAAATTAAAACATATTTTATATATATATATAAGTATGTTTTAATTTTGTTTTATATTTTTCTAAAGAGCATTTTGTAAATAAAATATATATATATATATATTTATTTCAATAAATGGATAAATGTTGTTTTGTAGTATTTGTTTTATTATTACTTGAAATTTTTTTATAGTTTTTTATATATTTTTTATTTTTATTTTGTTTAATATTATTTTTTATGTTTTTTTTTTATTTATACATTTTTAATTTTTTTTGAAATTTTTATATATTTTTTTATACATTTTTTAATATTTTTTAATTTTGTTTTTATATATTCTTGTATTTTTGTTGCTTGTTTTTTAAATCACGTTATTTTTATTATTTTCTGATTTGTTTGAAAATATTTTTTTTTTTTAGTTTAAAAGACTAAAAACCTTTTGACGTGTGCAAAATAAATAAATAATATATAACTCCATTAAATATAATTTGTTGTAAGAGTATTTTAACTTTTAACATCCACAAACATGTGGAGTTTTAAATGAACCAACCATTGTTGTTGCACTCACTTAGTGCAGAATTTAATTAAAGTTGATCATTTTGATGTAGCTGTTGCTGTTGCTTTTGGTGTTGCTTTATAAAATTGCGTTTTACGGTAGTCATTGTTTTTGTTAAAGTTCCGGTTGCTCTTGCTGCCTAATTGAAGTGTCATTAATTTGTATGCATCAACATAATTGCACATAATTATGAATAAGTCATAAGCTATTTTATTTGTTAATTCCGAATGAGTTTCGTATCTTGTTTGCATTTTTCTGTTTTTGTTATGTGCATCCTCTCAAAGCTCTTTGCTTCTTGATGGGGGGAATTAAACATTTTTTTTAAGCCCCTTTGTTGACCCCACTTACTCATTTCCCATTGTTTGTGTTGTTTGTAGTTCGTATATAATTTTGGTGTCTCATGTGTTACATTTTGTTGCGTTGTTTTCAGTTTGCGCGTGAGTGATTTACATGCTCTATGGATGGGTTAAAAAACCTATATATATACATATATATATATACATATCTTTGACTTTTTATGCCCGGTGGTCAGTAAAGCAATTTCCACGTGCCACAAAAAAGTAAATAAATAAAAAAGCGTATTAAAAAACATTCATTACAATATCTCGTTGTGCCATAGATGAATGTAATATTTAACTTTTGACTTTTATTTCCATTTATTTAGATTTGAATTTTTTGTTGAACACTTAATTTTTTCGGGGGTTTATTGAACTTCCTGTAAGGTTTGTCATAGATAGTTGAAAGTTTTTTGGAATTATGGTGTAGTTAATTAAAGTTTTATAAATAAAAGATATTTGATAATATTTTTGGTAGTTCTTGATTCAAATAAATTTTCCTAACGCGCTTTTATGTAGATTGAAAACCAATAAAAATCATTATTCTATGCTTACTTTAAGTTGAACTTAATTAGTATTTCAATTGTTCTCTTTAATTTGATCTAATCAAACCTTACCGCTCTATTTCCATAAAGTTTCCTTACTTAAAACTAAAATTGGCAACATCCTTCTCACACTTTCTGAGATAGTTCACACCACACAATATAATTTGATGGTCTTGTCTTAAACCAAAACGAAAAAAAAGGAAACAAACCTAACCTAACCTATCCGCTTTGCGAGCCAAAAGTCACGTACCAAATTCAAAAATTGACTTCACACAGCAGCGGCAGTGGCAGTGGCAGCAGCAGTAAAACCCGTCAAATTGATTTTTGTGGCAAGTAAATAATCAAATCAGCTTTCAGCCATTCATCGTCGTCCTTATATTATATGAAAGCGGCGCCAAAACACACACACACACACACAAAAACCGAACAAAATCAATCTCTTCGCTTGGCTCTTGGCCCCCATCAAAGAGGAAAACGCCCCAAAAATTGTAGTCATTAGTTTTAGCAAAAAAACAAAAAACAAAACCAGCAGAACAAAAGCCAAAAATTGGAATTTATATATATATACACATATATATATATATCTTCCGCAAAGTTCATGACCACGAACCCAACTACTTAGCCATGTTTGGTAGCCACATCGCGGATTGGCATTGTTTAAATTGTAATAGCGCCACATTTCCCCCTTTCCCCCTCCGTGTGTGTGTGTGTGTGTGTCTGCCTGATGAGTCGCATCAATCAGCGTTGCCATTGTCTGAACTTGAAATCGACTTTTAAACAGGCTGCCTGAACTCAACTCAGTTCGAACCAAGCCAGTAACTTGGCCAAGCAGGGCAGGCAGGCAGCAAGGCAAACATAAAAGCCTAATGATCAGCGCCAGCGATTGAGTTACATGCAGCAAATCTTTGACGATCAGTGGATCGCAAACTCTCCATTCCAACTCTAAGACTTCTCCGCGCCGCCGCTGCCGTCTTTTGCCTTCCTTTTGAACTGTCCACAGTTAATCACGAACTGGCCAAAAAGAATGCCGGATTAAGCCAAGAGGGAACTGGTTTTTTTTTTCTTTCTTGCTGTTTTTGTTGGAGCGCCGGCACCAAGGAACCTTTGTTTGTTGTTTTACCCTTGACATAGAAAAGGTACAATGGTTTTTTTCAAAAAAAAGTTTAATATCTAGTTTTCCAACAGGTTAATTCAAAGAAACTAATAATGTTCAGGAAATAAATTGAAGTAGATAAAGATAGTCAGAGGAAATTGAAGATAAAAGTTATAATAAGAAAAAATTACAAGCAGAACTTTTAGATACATCAAAGGAAAGAGTTCAAATGAGAAATCAGATAGAAATATAGAAAAAAAACCCTCTAAAAGTATCATAACATGTTAGTGCTTATAATTCGCAACCAGTTAAAGCGACGATTAAACAATGTTGCCTGAAGCTAAACGTTACAAAAATTAATTATGCTAAGAATCTAAATAGCAGTTACAATAAAAATATATATAATTTTATATTTATATTTATAGTATTTTAAAGAATAAGTAAATTTTCCTTGATAAATAGAAGGTCAAATGCAATTCTTGCTTAGGTTTTAAGTTAAACAAATATGAAATTGATGAAAAAAATTTAATTTATATTCGTTGTTTATTTTTGTTAACTTACTCAAAACATACCAAAAATTTCTTATAACCTTTTTTAAAACATTTTTTTTTCTTAACTTTAGAAAAACAACAGCAGACAAAAACTTCTAAACATTCACAACGATGCAAAACAAGTGAAACTTTTGTGTTTTAAGGTTGAGGTTTATTGAAGTTAGAGCATTATAACATCGACTTGGTGCATAGTTTCAGCGCTTTTGCCAACTTGTGTTTTTGTAAATCAAGTTTTGCAGTTTTGGAGTTGTTGGCGCTGGTCGATGTTTCTTGTTCTGCGGGACGTGGCGCAACTTGTTTTTTTTTGTTTTTTTTTTTGAGTTTTTTTTTTTGTTGGTCTTGAGAGCTGCTTGGGCTGCCTGGCATATTTGTTGACTACAAAAGCAACAAACACAACAAGCAAAACGTGCACGCCAAAATATGCAACTGCAACAAGAACCGCAACATCAGAAGTAGCAGCAGCAGCAGCAGCACCCAACAACAATTGCAACAATGGACAGAGAGCGCCTTGGGGCGCGTCGTCATTCCGTCTAGCTATGTTTTGGTTGACTTGTTAGTTTGCTTCTTTTTGTGTTTTTTATTTTTT
Organism: Scaptomyza cyrtandrae; assembly: GCA_035044605.1. Classification (NCBI taxonomy): domain Eukaryota; kingdom Metazoa; phylum Arthropoda; class Insecta; order Diptera; family Drosophilidae; genus Scaptomyza; species Scaptomyza cyrtandrae. The sequence goes on from JAWNNS010000640.1 coordinate 19,613,011, forward strand.
ATTTTTGGTTCTTGGTTTTTTAGGGTCGACTCGCTTGCCTTGGCTATCTGCCAATTGTTTGGCAAATTAACAGCGAAAAGGAGTTGGCAGCAACAAATACACACAAACTTACACAAACACACACACACACACATACATACACACACACACACACACACACACATACACACTCTCACCCGCTTAGCTTTGCCGAAGTTGTTGATGTTGCTCCTGCTGTTGCGTGTTGTCCTTCTTTTGAATCTGCTTCTTCTGCTTCTGCTTCTTCTTCTTCGACGACGACTTCGCGCAAAATGTGGCCAAACATTTAAATATGCCTTTGTTTGGATTTCCAGCTCAAATGAGCTTGTCGTGGCCAAAAGTTGTTGCCGCTGCTTCAGCGTCTGCGTTCCACGATAATCTGCGGCATGCCACGTTTTGTTGTTGTTGTTATTGTTATTTTGTATACCCTGTACAAGCTTCATTGAAGCAGGGTATATGATACTAATGCTTAAATGCAGCTATTAACTGGAAAAGTTTAAAAGCATATTACAAATTGAAAAACGAGCTTCACCAAAAACCACTGAAAGCTTTTTCGTTGAAAGCACATTAAAGCCTTAAGCTAACTTTCTGATAAGGATTCGTATAGAAAAAATATAAAAGCTATATGCTAAAATTATGAAATCGAATCAAATTTTTGGCGAAATTCATTTTTTCAAAAGCTTCCCTCTTAAGAAAGCACATTAAAGCTATAATTGAATGTTGCTGTTTATTGAACGACGAAAAGTTGACAATTTGTTATAATCTCATGCAAATAAAAATCAATGTGACAAAACTTTTGCAGGGTATTCAATTGATTAGCATAAACTGCTTTAGCATTTCTCTGTTTGTTATGTTTTGGGTCTTTGTTAGTAGTTGCCTGCCTGCGTTTGGTAACAATGTCTTGCGTCTTGGCTTAGTGCGTTTATCTTCATTATGCCATTGAATTTATTCATGCATCCATATTTAGTTAAATTACATGTTCGCGATAAGCTTAAGCTCCAGACGCAGCCGTCGTCGTCTTTGGATCGTTGGATCCACACAAAGCTGGCCAAACTCCAATCCAAATCCCCAACTTTAACTCCAACACTGCAACACTCAACTCGCCTGTTGAAACTAATTAGTTGAGTGTGTTATTTTAGTGTTCTTTTGTTGTTGTTGTTGTTGTTAATTTACTTTACTTTTGGTTTCCAAGAAATTCCTCTCGCAGATTTCTTCTTTGGCGTACGTAATTAGGCAATAAGGGTTTATTTTTAGTTTAGTTTTAGACTGACTGCTCCTCAATTGTATTTTATAACATTATTCAATTATACGACTTGGCATTAAAAGCGTTTTTCCTTACATTTTTCGTTTCTCTTTGCAGGTGAGCAAACAATTTTCTTACTGGACAACAGAACTGGGTAAATATTTGCATTTCTAAGAAGAAGAAGTTTTCAAGTGTTTCTGTAGAGCAAATTGTTGCTTTGCGGTTCTTCGACTTAAGCTTTAATGTTATCCGCATCCTTTTTTGTGCGTGAATTCAATTGAAGGCTTCAAAACGTTTATGCAACGCATTGGAATGATTATGGTGTTGAGCGTAATAAGTATGGATGGGCTGCCAGCGAAAAAACCCTAGCCAAGTGTTATTATGGCATATGGTAAACGAAAATAAGCAACGTTCATGCTTGCAGCTAAGTGATTTGAACTTATGAGAAAATGTAATCAGTATTATGACTTATGCATAAGCAAGCAAAAAAACGTAGTAACAACATTAAAGGAGTGGTTATAAATAAATTATACAAAAAAGCAAACAAGTAAGAAGGCTCTAGTCGAGAAATCCCGACTAGACGATACCCTGATCCCTATACTTACGCGTACAGTCAGTGCTTGCAAGTATGTGTGTTTGTATGTACGCACATACTGCATACTGCATACACAACTTCAATGTCCCATATCTCCGGTGTTTCTTAACCGATTTTAATAAAAATTTCACAGATTGTCATTATTTTGTTCATTATTTCAAATGCCATCTCAAAGTTTTCAAATTTCAAGATTTTGTTGTTATCGATCACATGTGTATATCGAAAACGAGATGCGTTATCGAAAATCGAGCTTAAGTTTCAAACCGGTTGGCTCATCCGGACAGACGGACGGACGGACAGACAGACAGACGGACAGACGGACATGGCTATATCGACTCGGCTGTTGATGCTGATCAAGAATATATATACTTTATGGGGTCGGAGATGCTTCATTCTGCATGTTACATACTTTTGCACAAAACCATTATACCCTCTTTTTTCCCATTTTTAATGGGATCAGGATATAAAAATATCGATTTAAATATGAATTTGAACAGTCAACAAATATGAAGATATGAACCCGCTAGCATTATAACTACTGTTCATTCAGATCGTAAATTTTAACATTTTTACCATTTCGACCACAAAAATGATATAGTAAAATCTGCAAATAATTTGGCCAATGCATTTTCAAGTCTTTTTAATCCAACTCAAATTTTGCCACTTCTTTCGAGTCGAAAGAAACATGAATAAATGTAAGGTATAAACTAAAATCAACCATTGAGTGCATCGTCGTCAATTGGATAAACCAAAATGTCAGCAAGTTTTTAGTGTTGGTGCATTTTCTTTCGTCTTTGGTTCGTCTATCGATGCTTCTTTTATTTTCTTTCGACTTTATATTCCATATACATATATTTATATATATATGGACAAGACATATATGTATGTACATAAATGTATGTGTGAGTGAGTCTACAAGCCGTATACGTTTTATAGGTTAACTGCCTTGGCTTTGGCTGACTTCATCGTTTTACGCTCGATCGGCTTACAACAAAAAAAGAGAACTGTAAAGAATTGTTTTGTGGTAAGAGAGAGAGAGAGAGAGAGGCATGGAAACAAGTCGTTCGAGTGGCGTAACAATAAATGGGAAACAAGCTCAGCTCAGCTAGCAATAAAACAATAAAATATTGACTTATCTTTACACTGCAAATCAATTGCAAGAAGAACAACAAGAAGAAGAAACACTAGACTTGGCCCCCAAAGCGGAAACAGTTGACTTCGCCCAGTGAATGGCAATTGCTTGGCTTCTCGCTTTGTTCTTGCGGCAATATATATATATATATATATATTTTTTTTTTTTAATGCTATTGTTGTCGTTGAAGTTTTGCAATTAAAATGCCATTGAGGTGTTGTCTATGTGGTGTTTTTTGTTGTTGCTGTTGCCTTTGTTAGATTTTCGTTGACTTGGGCCACGTTTCTAGTTCAATCTAAAAAGTTGCTCAGTAGCATTTAAGTTGTGGCCTTAGTCTGTTTTTTTTTTTTTTTTTTGTGGTTCTTCGATTATCTATCAAATGGCATTAGAAAGTCGATGGGTATTAATCTGATTTTAATTTTAAGTATGCTTATTTGAATGGAATATTTGAAGATTGTTGCTTTTTGTATTCCGGTTTTGCCAGCTCAATTTGTCAATTAGAATTCTAGAGTTTATTTAAATGTCTTCATAAAGTAAACAATCGCTTTAGTGGACACCCTTATATGGTAAACACGTTGCAAAAAGGGAAGAAATTTGAAAATTTCAATTTAAATTTTCTTAAAAATCTACTTTAATAAAAAATTAATTAGTTTTCTATATTGACAGACTTGACTGTATATTATTTATTGGTTTTTATACTCAAATCATGGTCCAAACTATATAATAACAGTTTTTTTAAACTCTTTAACTCTCTGAAGTAATTAACATTTAATGGCGATAATTAAAAAAAATAGATAGTTAAACTTTAGCAATAGCTTAGAGCCTAATCGATAATTGCTTTGCAACGAAATGCAGACAAATTCGTGACGCTTTCTCAAGTTGCAAGACACATACTATTAAGCTGATTTGCCACAGACGTTAAAAGAAGTTATGGGATTTGCAGCCCACATTTGCCAAAGACTGCAATAAATGTCAAAGCGGCAAACGAAAAAAACCTGCAAACGTCAAACTCATCTTGCATGCAACAATAAACGAAAGATAGAGTGAGAGAGAGAGAGAGAGAGAGAGAGAGAGTGATAGAGGGGCACATAACAGAGTAATAATATCCATCAATGAATGTGCAATGCTTACCACAACGGCACTTGCTCCATTTCCCATTTTTTTTTCATACATTCCCTTTCGTATTTTCATGCACTTTCCGTTTCCCATTGCATTTTCACATGGTGATTGTCGTTGCCAGAGCAACTGCAGCTGCCTGGCTGGCTGGCAGTGTATGTGTGTGAGAAATGTAACAATAATTGAAATTTAATAGCTACGACGACAGCCGCCAACGCCACTGCCACCGCAACCGTGCCTGCCGCAGTTGCCACAAGGGGCAAGCATCATAAAATGTAAAGTTGCCTGCTAGCAGCAGCATAATGTGCAAAGTAGGATAAGAAAAAACCCTCATTCACTTTTACTCTTATATTCATAGGCACACAAGCAACATTATATTTCATTGCACACACGTCGCGAAGTCGCCTCAGGCAATGTGTGGCTCAAAAATAAAAAGTGGGTCAAAAGCTGTTAATGATATTTGTTCTACTTGGGTTTTAAGATGTGGACGACATACACACAGCAACTTCCTTTTATACAATTTGTATATAAAGAGATGCGAAAACTGCATAATCATCAGCAACATCAATATCAAAACAGACAGCAAAAACATACAACATCATCATCATAATCATCATAATCAGCAGCAGCAGCAGCAGCAGCAACAGCCGACACTCGTGCAACGTCATTAACATGTTGAGCAAAAAACAAAAACAAAAAGAAGATGAGATTTGCACACTTTTGCACTCTAGAAATAAGTGTCAAATTTAAAAACAACTTGAGGTTTTTTTTATGTCAAAATCGACTTGTAATTGAGAGATGCCATTGAACTTTTCGTACATTATAATAATGTAATCTGTAGACGTCGTCAACCTTTTTATACCCTGATCCCATTAAAAATGGGAAAAAAGGGTATAATGAAGTTGTGCAAAAGTATGTAACGGGCAGAAGGAAGCTTCTCCGACCCCATAAAGTATATATATTATTGATCAGCATCAACAGCCGAGTCGATATAGCCATGTCCGTCTGTCCGTCCGTCTGTCCGTCTGTCTGTCTGTCCGTATGTATGAGCCAACCGATCTCAGAGACTATAAGAGCTAGAGACTCCAGATTTGGAACTTAAGCTCGCCTAATCCCTAGGCAGTACAAGTTTGTTTTCGATTTTCGATAACTCATCCCGTTTCCGATATACACATGGGATCGATAACAATAAAATCTTGAATTTGAAAAAACTTTAGATGACATTTTAATTATTAATCAAAATAGTAACAATCTGTGAAATTTTTATTAAAATCGGTTAAGAAACACCGGAGATATGGGACTTGAAGTTGAGTATGCAGTATGCAGTATGTGCGTACAAACAAACACACATACTTGCAAATACTGACTGTACGCGTAAAGTATACGGATCAGGGTATCGTCTAGTCGGGATTTCTCGACTAGAGCCTTCTTACTTGTTTTCTTTCTTTTTTTTATTTTTTTATTACCGGTTCCACTTCAAAAGTTCGTACAGTAGCAATTAGCACATGACTGCTAAGTAATCACATCTCAGATGTGAATATAGGGAAAAGGAAGTAAACGTTTGAATGCTGCGCCTCGAAAACAAACAAACAATAAATTCCACTTCTTGAACCATATAATTTGCTTTGTGTCATACTTGGCTAGTGATTTTAATACGTTGTGCTCTCCTACAAAACGCTGAACAAGGCTAAAGTTAAATGACACACAGATTCAGATTTGGAAGAGTATAAAAATAAGCTGCTAGCTTGATTTCGATGTGGTTAAGAAAATGAACGGAAAAGAATAATTGTTGGAAAAATTCAGAAAACTGTTCGAAAACTTTTTCACAAAAACCAATTTACAGTTAAGGGAAAACAAACTAGTTTTATAAATATGATTTATTTGGATTCAAATAATGTTTGTAACTTTTTTTTTGTACCATTATGTTGCCATTATGCATAATATATAATAATGTTATCAAAATGGAACAGTTCGTGGAAATAAATGTATTCTTTAAAAAAGATGATTCATGTATAAATCTGAAGTATAAAATATATACAATGTGTATATAATATATACAAAAAAAACTGGAATTTACCCAGCTTATAATCAAAATCCCAAATAAAAATTCCAAATAATTGCAGTTATACAGAAAACAAAGGTGACTTTCTGATTTGTTCAGTCATTTTGACATTTGACATCATTTCATATCAGTCGTTTCAAAAATCTAAATGAAACTGTAACTAACTAACTGTACATTAAACATAAATTGTTGAAAGTGTATAGTTGTTAGCTCAATTTGCAATTTGCAATTCAAATTGTATTGTTTGTTGGCTCATTAAAATGAATTGTATGAGAAATACTAACTGCACTTGACATTCGTAATTATCCAGACACATCAAAAGCAGCGCATCTAACTTTGACTGAATGATGTGAAATTTGTTTGTGTGTGTTTTTGTAAATGTAAAGAAAACGTTGGCAACTCTGGCAAAATGAAATCTCATTGCCACTACAAAGGCCACAAACTCAAAGCTACAAGGAAAATCAAATAAATACAAACAAATAGGCAAATGTGTATAACATGAAATAAGTTTCTGTTTTTAACTTTAGACAGATAAGCTTCCACATCATCATCATCAACATCATGATTAGCATTATAATTAAAATAAGCATTAACGTTGTGGAAGTGGAAGGGGAGGGAGAGGGGTTTATTTGGTGTCTGGAACATTTCCTTGCCACGTTATTAATATGCACAAGTCAAAATAAAGTTAGGCACCAAACACAAAATATATATTTTAATGAAAGCTTTATTAGCTTTTATGAAAACATCAACAGCCGTCAGCAACTTTTCCTTCATTTACACCATGCCCCTCTTTTTCTTTTTCTTTCAATGGGGGGGGGGGGGGTTTGCTTGGGGTCAATCTGACTTGCGCCAGGCTGCCTCCCTGCCTCCCTCTCTCCTGCCTCTAAAAAAAATCATTTCAAAGGGGTCGCCATGGGGTCGCTGTGAGGGTTTATTGCGGGTCATCGCTTAATTTATGTGGCTTTCGGTTAGTTTTGTTTTTTTTCTGGTTTTTTTGTTTTGTTTCTCGGCTTTTTACTCGGTTTGTCGTTTTGCGCTTGTTTTTATTTTCAATAATTAATTTACTACCAACGAAAAACTAGTATTTTTTTTTGTTTTGTTTTGCATTTTCTATGCATTTTGTTTATATTATTTATATTTTTTATAACAATGGTTTAATGTTCATTAATCAATTAAACTGTTATGCAAATTTACGGTTTAAATGCAAAATTATCGTGCGTTTGCTCCAATTTGCATATTTAATAACAAACGCATTATAATTTTCTTTAATTTTGAATTTTTTTTGCACTAATTTGTTTAATCGCAAACCATAAACATAAACATCAATTTGTATGCATTAGCTATAATTTGTTAATCTGTTAATTTGTTTGCAATTGTTTGGTCGAAAAATGTGGCTTAATCCCAGCAAAGATATAAACAACACTTATAATAAGCTTTCGTATTGAATATTAATGTAAGTTTAACATATCTCAATTTGTTATACAAGCAGACTTTTCATAGTTATTGTTGTTTAAAGTTGTGCTTTAATTTAATAACCTTTATTATGATCATTATTATTATTATTATTATTATTATTATTATTATTATTCGAAAACTATGAATTTAATGAAAAAAAAAACACTAATAAAATAAAAAAGAAATTGATTAAAATAATCAATGGAACAAAATCCCAAAAGTCAGAAAAATAAATAAATTCAGATGCAAAGCAATTAACAATATAAATACCAATTCGTCAACAAAATAAATGTTTTGGCTTTATAAACAGAAAATATTTGTTTCTTATTTAAATGCATATTTAATAGAAAATAAAAATAACATTCATAATAAAAACTATTTCAGTTTTTGCTTAAAACATTTGTTTTGCTTTTTCTGTGAATGTCAAAAACATCAAAACACATTTATAAATGTTTTTTGCTGTGTAAGTATTTCTGACATTTACAGCAATACCCACTCAAAAAAAAGTAGGTAAATACATTATAATGTCATTTAGATATCAGCAAATTCAATTAACTATCGATTTTGATAACAAAAGGGAAACGAAATTAATGAAACAAGCCGAAGACCAACCGACAGAATACTTATCAGTATGATGTATGACGAACCCTAAAACATAATAGTTTCCCACATGCGCGACCCTGCAGTCTAATTAAGAAATTTAATCATACGAAGTCAGTTGATAGCATTCTATATATATATTTATATATAAATTTGGCCCCTGTGGGTAGTTGACATCAGACAGGTCGTCGTGTGCAGCAAACTTATATATCTTTTTAGAGGTTTTTCATTATTTACCAACTCACCCTTGTAATTGACCAGCAATGAGTACAAGGTGATGAAACTAGCACACAGAGTGCTATGGGGATGCAATTGTGCGCGGGGGTGATTGGGTTTGCTTGAATGGGCTTCGATTCTGAAAACTCTATTCGGTTTACGACAACGACAGCAGCCACTCAATGTTCCGGACAATACGTGCGAAAAATGCGATTGACGAAGAAAAATACTGGGAATAACTTGTGGACAGCTGGTCCACAAGCGATCGTTGTTGTTGTTATTTGCGGGTGAGGGTGGGTGAATTTTAGTGCTGATTTTAGTCTGGAAAACGTGACGTTGATGCTGATGCCAACTGGCTGGCTGTTCACTTATCCATCCACGTGTTGTTGTTCTTGATGATGGTTCACAGTGGTTTTTCACCGGGGTTTTTCCTAGCGGCAACGCGTCGGAAACACGCGCCGACTCCAAACGGATGTAATTAAGGATTTTTGCGTGCCAAAATGAAAAGGCAATGCACAATTTGCCTCAACTAGTGGTAGTTGAGGTGGCAGTACAATTGTTGGTTAAGTGAACGGAACTTGGACTCGGACTTCAGACCAGACAATTTGTCCGGTTGTTGTGTGCGTCTGTCCGTCTGTCTGTGTGTTGGTTTGGTTATTGTTCCTACTACTACTACTAACTACTACTACTACTATTACAAATACTACCATTTCATTATGGTACTTCATCATCAAAATGTTTGTGTGTCTTTGATTAGACAGTCCCTCATGAAGTAGCATTCAGTTAGTACAGATATATAAGGGTAGGAGTGTTGTACATACGCTTAACATGTTTTTGACGGCGTCACGCAGCAGCAGGAAATGTGTGATTTGCTTGTCATGCTAATTACATGCACATCCAAAGTTCCAGCCAATTGTAACTAATAGGCAACAGCCACTGAACATGCAAATATAATTGCAAAATCATTGATAGTAATCACATTTATATGTTTCTTAGACGATTGGTCTGCAGCGTCAATACGATCGATTGACTGACACTATATATATATATTTGTTTTGTGTTGTAGAAAAGATTTAATAGCTGATAGAAAATCTTGGATATTCGAAAATCGAAGAACACTTTGCTACTTTATTAGTTTTGGTTAAACAAATAATTGGATTTTGGTATTCAATTTCTTGAATGTTATCGAATGCAAATCAATAAAAATAGTTGCATAAATTTTGTATCTTTTAAGCTAAGTCTTACCCATTATATAATACATAATTTTGCATTGGAAAGTCGATAGATCAAACATTCAATACACTCGTTTATCTTACTTAAGATGGTAATCATTGTTTACTTTAATATTTATTTAAATCACTGAACAAAATTTACAAAACTAATACTATGCTTTTTATGAGCTTTGACTTATCAATTCCAATCACAGTATATTATCCTTAAGCCCTAAGAGCACAAAGAAAATGGTCACAACATAAATAATGTTCCCTGTCAACATGCTTTGATTGCGTTTTAGCGCCAACTCGTTATCAATTCTAAGCATGCTGTAACTTGTACTAAATCCCAACCAAAATCACAAAATCAATTTGTAAATCCATAAAAAAACAGAATGGCGAAAAAAAATAAGTAAATATGCAAGTGATTTAACAAGTTGTTACTTTTGCTAGTTAACTTTATTTTTTGTTTAAAGATCTTAACTAATTTTTGGGTCAAATCAAATAAACAAGTAAAACCGAATAATGTTATTTATGGACAATCCGCACAAATTTATTCAGAGCAGACTAACCGACGACGCAACGACAACTCTCTCTAGGCAGACTAATAACCAAGTCTAACCACTTATTCCCCAGGGAGGGCAATAACAACAACAAAAATAAAAAAAGCCGGCACGAGTGTATAATAAAGTAAATAGCAACAAAACAACGGCACATCATAAAATAGCTATATATATAGTATGTATACTTAAGATTAATGGCAAACCAAAGATGTCGACGCGACTTGAATTTCTACGCAATTTAACTTTCGCATATGCGAATAAATAACAACAACAACAACAACAACAACAACAACAACAACAATGTCTAAAACTGGCATAATAAATGCGATAACCGCGCTAGCGTAAAAAATACATACGCTAAGCTAACAAGCTGCAAAGGCAAAGCTTATAATAACTTACATATATATAAATATGTATATATATATATATATATATATATATATATAAATGTTCTAAATATGAATCGATATATGTATGTTTGTATGTCTGTCTATCTATTAAGTATATATTGTGCGAGTTAACAAAATGAATGACAATATTAAACCAATAATCACATAGACTTTATCGAATTCTGGCCAATGTTTCCTGGACACACTTTCCATGAGGTCATTTAGCTTATTATATATATATTTTTAGACAAGAGCTCAATCATTTAAAGGCAGTTACAATGGTCAAAAGGACAAATATATAATCATATAGCTTGCCTGACTTAAGGATTTTGATATTTTCACAAGTTGTTTCTCATCTAAGATATTTTTAGCTCAAAGTTGTACTAGAAATGCATAATTAAATAAAATTTTGCTTAAAAATGCATATCAAATTATACATACTATCATAAAAAAACATCAATTAACAACAACTTCAAATAAATATTTATTCAGTAATCTCTTTAGTACTAAAATTAATCAGAATTTATCTCATGTATATTAACTACTTTAATTTGTAAGAGTATAAGTGTGTCGGCATTGTAAATATTTATAACACATTTTTTCATTGTTATTTTGGCAACATTTCGCACATCATCTGGCACATTTCATCTCTCTATCTCTCTCTCTCTCTCTCTCTCTGAGCTCTTCCTTGTTGTTGTAGTCCACACATAGTATGTATGTGTATGAGCGTAAAGCTGACATTTGAAATGGCTGTATATTGACATTGCCAGGCCACGTATGTAATGTAATCATGATTTTAAGCAGCTTTAATATAATGTCAAGTTCTTCTACTTGCCTGGGGTCGTTTAGCGTCCTCGACTCAAACATTGCTTTGCAGGCATAAACATTTTTATTATAAGGTCGAAAGTTTCTTCTGGTTTTTGTCATGGTTGCCGCTAAAGAACGCAGACATGTTATTTGTGTTGGTAATGTGATAAAGATGAACTGGTCAGAAGATATTGTGTGACACCAAAAAGATGCAGTCGGACAGTGTTGGTTATGGTACATATGTCGTATACATAATAAAAAGGATAGCTTTTGCTATTTAATGTAATGTGAGCGCGATTTAATCTTTGAAATTGCGTGTGCCACAAATGCCCCTTATATTTTGTTTCGCTTTCCGTTTTTCTTTGCTTTTCGTAGCTACTTTTTATACCCTGATCCCATTAAAAATGGGAAAAAAGGGTATCATGAAGTTGTGCAAAAGTATGTAACAGGCAGAAGGAAGCATCTCCGACCCCATGAAGTATATATATTCTTTATCAGCATCAACAGTCGAGTCGATATAGCCATGTCCGTCTGTCCGTCTGTCCGTCTGTCCGTCTGTCCGTCCGTCCGTCTGTCCGTCTGTCCGTCTGTCCGTCTGTATGTATGAACGCGTCGATCTCAGAGACTATAAGAACTAGAGACTCCAGATTTCGAACTTAAGCTCGCCTAATCTCTAGGCAGTACAAGTTTGTTTTCGATTTTCGATAACTCATCCCGTTTCCGATATACACATGTGATCGATAACAACAAAATCTTGAAATTGAAAAAATTTTAGATGACATTTGAATTATTAATCAAAATAATAACAATCTGTGAAATTTTTATTAAAATCGGTTAAGAAACACCGGAGATATGGAACCTTGAAGTTGAGTATGCAGTATGCAGTATGGTCGTACACACACGCACACATACTTGCAAGCACTGACTGTACGCGTAAGGTATAGGGATCAGGGTATCGTCTAGTCGGGATTTCTCGACTAGAGCCTTCTTACTTGTTTTTTTTGTGTTATGTTCTTCAAGATGTGACAACAAATTGGAAGATTGTGACGTGCTTAATGAGCGACATTTTCCTTTTTTTTCTTTTACTTTTCACTATTATTTTATATGTTTGTTGAAAGAAAGTTTTTTTTTTATATTTTTATTGATGATATGGATCTGCTTATGAGGCGCCACAAAGTATTTTACAATTCTTTGGTGATATTATGTGGCAAATTAAGTGAATATCTCTTTGGTTTTATTTCGCCAACTAAAATTTGATTGTATGATAAATGGCAATTCAAAATGTGAACATTTATTCGGTTGCAACTAGATTAAATGCTGTTTGTGGAATAAATGAATAAATTTAAATGTCAACTAAATTGTTTAAGTTGAAAAAATATTTAAATTGTTTAATGTTAGGGAAATGTTATATTTTTTTTTATATGTTTTTTATTTTCGATTTTTATGTAAAAATATGGTTATTGAAAATATTTTTGTAAATAAATTGCGTGTAAAAATATTGAATTTTATTGGTTCATTTATTTGGTAAAATATTTTTTTTTGTATTTTATTTTAACTGGCAAATGATTTAGTTGAGAAGTTTTTTTTTTGTTCAAAGCATATAATCCAAAAATATTTGAATAAATATGTAAAATACAATTTTGTATGGTTTTAAATATTTGATATTTTTGAAATATTAATGTGCATAAAAATGATGAACTAGTGTTTTTTTTGTATACAATTTTACTTGTCAAAAATATGTATGCATCGTTATGTTGAAAAGAAAGCCTTTTTGCTTGTAAAATAAACAAATCATTGGTGATAATAGTAAACGGGGTGACTTAGAAAAAAACTTATTCCATTTGGGTTAAAGTAAAATAAACAAGTAGAAGGCTCTAGTCGAGAAATCCCGACTAGACGATACCCTGATCCCTATACTTTACGCGTACAGTCAGTGTTTGCAAGTATGTGTGTTTGTATGTACGCACATACTGCATAGTGCATACACAACTTCAATGTCCCATATCTCCGGTGTTTCTTAACCGATTTTAATAAAAAATTTCACAGATTGTCATTATTTTGTTCATTATTTCAAATGCCATCTTAAAGTTTTCAAAATTCAAGATTTTGTTGTTATCGATCACATGTGTATATCGAAAATGGGATGAGTTATCGAAAATCGAAAACAAACTTGTACTGCCTAGGGATTAGGCTAGCTTAAGTTCCAAATCTGGAGTCTCTAGCTCTTATAGTCTCTGAGATCGGTTGGCTCATACATACGGACAGACAGGCGGACAGTCGGACGGACAGACGGACATGGCTATATCGACTCGGCTGTTGATGCTGATCAAGAATATATATACTTTATGGGGTCGGAGATGCTTCCTTCTGCCTGTTAAATACTTTTGCACAAATTCAACTTATCCTTTTTTTCCCATTTTTCAGGATCAGGGTATAAAAAGTTTGTGCAATGATATCTTTTAAATATATGTAATCATTTCATATTGCACAACTGTGTACAAAAATGAAATGTGCGCAATGCCGCAACTTCTTTTTCTAAGATTATATAAAATATCATCATCATCTCTTTTTTTTTCTTTCTTATTTTTGCTTTCAACTAAATGTACTTTTTCACTTTTGACTGCATGAATGAGCAGCAGTAAAAAAAAAACAGCAGCAACAGCAGGTTGCAAGTTTAAAATAGCACTTTACTCTTAAAAACTGTTCGTTTATTTCGTATTTTTGGTTGTCAGGTGCTTGTTGCTCATTAATAATTTATCATTTCAAATATTTGTTTAACATTCTGCTCGTCATGTAAATGTCCAAAGTGGCAAATGGAAATGGAGAGAAGAGAAGAAACAACTAAATAATAACGCGATTGCTTATCTAATATTGAATTAATAACGAGTTTCCAGATGTTATACGTAAAGGCCTTGCTTATCAATGTAAACAAGAGATAACTGAATCACAAGTTAATACAACAATTTGTTAGTTTGCCTTCTCTCTCGCTCTCTTTTTATGTGTATTAAAAAACCTTGACATGATTTGTGCCTCATTTGATGAGTAAATAAGTCCACAGATTGATTTCTTCACATGCACATCTAAAACTATTAGCTTATACACATATTTGTGTGTTTATGCATTCGTCTGTTGATTTTTATACACACACACACATATATATATATATATCTTTTTTTTGGTTTTTGCTTATCAAATTTCATTGTTGATATAACACTTGTGACTATCAGTTTTTATGAGCGCCACTTGTTGTTTGTCTGTTTTTTTCTTTCATTTTTTATTTTTATTTTTGTACCTTCAAAAGTGGAAAGTCTTTTTAATGCGATAACACAACTTACCTGAAAAACTATGCACACAAACAATCTATTTCTTTGTTCGATTTGATTTTTGTGCTTAAAAATTCATTGAGCGTATCTGAGTGCGAAATCGGTATTTTTTTTGTTGCCTGATTTGATTTTAAGCCGATTTGCTTGTATATCATAATTTTAATGAGTTTGTGAAAAAAAAAAAATAATTTAAAATGTTTACAACACTTATTTGTTGTGAATTTTTGTATAAAAGTCAATTGGTGAAGAAAAAAATTTAATCAAAAATGTAAATTTATTTCCGCTTAATACGAATATTTTGCATATCCATTTCCCATTGGTTATTTTATGTACTTAGTTATTGAAAACTTTTTTTTTTGTGAACAGAGAAAAGCAAAAATTAGAAAATGTAGAAGTGAAATAAATATTTTAACTTTCAACTTTTACTTAAGCCAAATCCTACAATCAATTGCTTTAAAAGTTGTCTGCGTTTTATTTTACTTTGATTCGTTTGTTCAACGGAACAAAAACACCGCAAAATTCATTACAAAAATTTTTGCGCACTAGCAAAACCACAAAAAAAGATTTAAAAAAAAAAAACAACATCCATCAACAATAGCGAAATTAATCACACCTGGGAACTAAAATGTCAGCACTGTCAACCATGTCAACAATGCGGTTTATACAAACGCTTAATATTAGATTTTGGCCAGATGGAGAGAGCGAGCAAGAGAGAGAGAGAGAGAGAGAGAAAGACAGAGAGAGAGGAAAAGAGTGTGCATCTAGAATTGCTGCCTGCGTGTCCTGCTGCAAATCGTTGAGTAGCAACACCGACTACTATATCAAATACTCCTTGTGCGTCGTCGTCGTCGCAATGTTTATTGTCAACAGTGGTAGAGGTGGGGCGGCTGTGGCACCTCAAGTGCCGCTTGTCGAGAGGGGCAAGCCACTTCAGGTGGTTGGCTACGTGTTCTAGGCGCCAGGCAAGGCCTTTAAACGTTAAACGCCTGCCACGCCTTGGGGCAGGACACACACACATTATTTCACTGGATAGCGAGGGTCCTCCTGGTCCTAGTCTTCCTGCTTATACTTTACACTTGTCTGGACATTTGATTAATGATGCTTACGTGTCTTTTTCCCCATGTTTACAGCCTGCTGTTTTTCTTCTTATTGCTTTCGTCGTCGTCGTCGTTGTTGTTGTTGTTGTTGTTGTTTTTGTTGTTTTTGTTTGTTACTTGGCATTTTCATTACTTTCAGTGTCATACCAAGGCTTTTTAAACAAGTGATTTTTTTGTGTTCTTTATTGTTAGTGGTGGACTCCCCTTTTGCTTAATTAAGTTAATGTCTTGGGGGTTGTTTCTATTTGCAGTTCGCCTCGCACCTGTCACACTCTCCTACATGTCTCGAGTGGTTTAAAGTGGTTCCTTTTTTTAGTCGGCGTCTCTCTGACACACGCCAATTGAGTTATGTGTCTGCTGCTGTAACTGAGTCATTCCTTTGTTTTCATTTGATTGCACATGTTGTATTCGATGGTTTATTGATAAGATAACCCTAAAGGTTCATTTATTAATAAACAATAATCTATAGATAAGCTTGTTGTTTGTTTAGACAATGTTTGTAGGTTTGTAATATATAATATTACTTTTTTGTTATATACACTTTAAGTATATTGAAAAATTAATTCATTTTTATTCTTTACTTATTTTTGACAATGCAAATTTATTATTCACATTGTTTATTATTGAACATGGTTGTCATAATTGTCAGCTAATTGGCTTGATGTGTATATGTGTACCACATGTAAAAACGATTTTACTACTACGTTTCGTGTCATTAGCAGAATTTAATGTTTAAATTTTATTAATTAATATTCATCGTCACTTTGTGTCTGGTTTCAATTAATTGAAGTTGCACACCCAAATACAATTACACAAATAGATTTTATTGCGAATATACATACATGAATGCCAGACATAAGCAGCACACATACATACATACACATCTGTGTTGTGGTTCATGTGTGTGTATGTGTGTAACACCTGATGGCGTCCGCTTGTTTATGTCGCATCCATTGCAGTTAAACCTAATTGGATTGGATTGTTACTAGCGCAACCAGTGTTTGCCACATGCTACGCGCCACACTAGCAATGCTGCATTAATGGTGCCAATTCTACAGAAAAGAATTCAATTTTGTAGTTGACGTTAAGCTGGGACCCTGAAAATTCTATTTTCGCATATTTTGTTACGCTTCGCTTATCCCTTTGTGCTTAGAATACATTTTGGTTATGATTTCGTTTTCAAAATTGAACTGTCCATATCGATAAATCGCAGAAACCACAAACAACGAAAGCTGCTTTTGAGGTATATTTCTATTTTGTTTCTATTTTAAAAGTTGTCTCTTAAAAGCGCTTGTCAAATTGTTATTGCGTTCGTAATGTCAGCTGTCAGATTATCAACAGAATATAAACTAAATTATTTATGGGATAATTGTCCAATGTACAAAAAAATTCCAAGAAAAAATCACAACACAAAATTGCAAAACTTTTCTTGTTGCAAAAATTCCAAAAATATATTTTTAATTTACCTTATTGACATAAATATTATATTCCTTTTAGTTTTTTTTAAAAATGTTTCATAAATGTAATTTAATAAAAATACTATCATCAACTTTAATGAAACCTTTACCCAGAAATGATTTGGCAAAAATTTTAAAACGAAAAAATATATGCATAGAAAATGACTTACAAATTGCTGCTCATATAATTTAATTGTTCTCTGCTGTGAACTGAATTATTATTATTATTATTATTTATGTTTGTATTTAAACAGCAATTACGCACTACACCATAAAGTAAATTTGTAACTTCTAAGTATTTGTTTCCCCTAGTGTTCATTTAGTTTGCTGCTGCTTTATTAGTTTGCTAGCTTGTTAGTATTTAAAAGCGTAATTAGTAATTTCATGCCCCTTGGTTTTTTGTTATTCTTTCTCTCTCACACACACACTCTCTCTCTCTCTCTGTCTTTCTTATTTATTCACTCTCCGCCTTTTTATACCCCGATCCCATTAAAAATGGGGAAAAAGGGTATAATGGTTTTGTGCAAAAGTATGTAACGGGCAGAAGGAAGCTTCTCCGATCCCATAAAGTATATATATTATTGATCAGCATCAGTCGATATAGCCATGTCCGTCTGTCCGTATGTACAAGTTTGTTTTCGATTTTCGATAACTCATCCCGTTTTCGATATACACATGGGATCGATAACAACAAAATCTTAAATTTTGAAAACTTTGAGATGGCATTTGAAATAATGAACAAAATAATGACAATCTGTGAAATTTTTATTAAAATCGGTTAAGAAACACCGGAGATATGCGACATTGAAGTTGTGTATGCAGTGTGCAGTATGTGCGTACATAAAAACACACATACTTGCAAACACTGACTGTACGCGTAAAGTATAGGGATCAGGGTATCGTCTAGTCGGGATTTCTCGACTAGAGCCTTCTTACTTGTTTTTTTATGTCGTCATCGTCATCATTTTCACCGTTGGCCTGCACTTGAATTGCACATTTGCTTCTCGGCTTGTCAAGTGCATGTTAGTTGTTCGTTGTTGTTGTTGTTGCTGTCGCTGTCGCGGTTACTTTGTGCAAAATTGAAAATAATTAAACTAGAAATAAGTAGAGCGTAACTGTGGGCTAGGCTCTCCTTTGTTAGTCACAGCGCCCTTCCCCGTTTACATTGTGCATGTGTTGGGGCTTAATAATTTTGTTTTTTCTTTCTTTTTTGTTTTTGTTCAAGCTAATGCCTGTATTTTATGTATTTTTTTTTTAGTGTAAGGTTGTTTTAGCCGACTGCAGCAAGGTTGTTTTTAAAGTGTTGACATTAATTACAGTCTGTGTGTGTGTGTTTTGCTCACATGCTGTGTGGAATTTTTTTTCACTTGTTAAGTCCTCGAGCGCTTTATCAGCTATTTAGTTTGCGGTTACTTTAACAAACATATCGACAAAATTAGCTCAAAGTTCACTTGACAGCCAGCTTCATTTTAAGATATTCTTTTCACTTGTCTCTCGCAAAAAGCCATTGAGTAATTTTTCATAACATTGAAACATAATAAGCTTTAAAATCAACAAGAAGAACATTACACCGACTTATTACTTAGGACTCCTAAAGAAAAAATGCTCCAAAACTCAAAAATAAAATTCAGTTTGCAAAACATTAAGCCCAATTTGTTATAATGCTGTAAAACTATAAGTTCAATTGAATAAGTAAACAAATTCAGCTTATACATCGAGTTCTTTGTGACCTAAATAAACTTAAAATATGTTTTTGTTTTTGTATTCAAATAAATATTCGTAAAATTTTTGATGAATTTTCTTTAAGTGTTTTTTCTTTTCTCTTTCGCTTGCTTGCACCGGTGTTGCATAGTTTTTTCTTTATCTTTATTTTGTTTTTTTTTGCAATGTGTGGCACTAATAACTGTAGCTGCCGTTGCAAGTTAGTTTTTGTTGTTGCTATTGCTTTGACCATTAAGCATGTTATGCTTTCTTTTGTAAAGGCTGATGTCTGGTCTGGTCTGGCCTGGTCTGGCATGGTCTGGCCAGATCTGGTCACTTAACCCACTTGATGCACGTGTCCATGCAACAACATCAGCCGCATCTTGTGGCAATAAGTCATTTCAGCTATTTGGCACCAGACCTCGCATAATGTGCCTTGCATTTGACATACGCTTCATTTTTCTCTAATCCCCATTCCCTCTATCCCCCCCCCCCCCCTTTCACATTTCATTGTGGGCCTCACAGCAGTTCCGTTGCGTTCTATGGTGACTGCCTCTTGCTCTTTGCCATGGCCTCTTTGCTGTTGCTGTTAGCTGATTGCTTCACGTTTGTGAAGTGCCAATTGCATTGTTCGCTTGCATTTTCTGCTGCACCTCGGCTGCAGCTCCGCTTCATTTTCAGTACACGTTTTAATTGATTTTACCGATTGCTCATGGGCAATGCTGCTGCTGCATTACAGCAACACCTTTACAATTGTCACACACACATAGACTCACAAAGCAATCCAATTCCTGTGGTCATCGCTGACCAGCTGCTGATTAGTTTCCCGCATTGACTTTAAGGTTACGCCTAAGTTTTTTTCTTTCTTTTGTGTCAAACTTGGCCCAATTGACCAAATGTTCTTAATTGCTTTTCCCTAATTGCAATTTGGTTTTCTAATTTTGCTATTGCAAAGGGGAAAGTTAATGAGAAACGTGTCGTCAAAGTGGCGGGATATTGGTTTATTTCAAATATTTTTAAATAAATTTTTAAGAAAAAAAAAAAAAACATATCGCAGTATTTATTATATTAATTAACAGTTTTCTTCAACGAAAGCAACCTAAAAACTTCGATACGTATTTCCAAACATCTTATTTTCATTCACAAACAAATATTTGTAAAGCAATTACCATTTATTTATCTATTATTCCAATTGTATTTACAGGTACGTACTGGCTGTTGATTCTGCTTCATTCACACGCCCTCAAGAACAAATAACAACAGCAACCATTCAAGCATTCACAATTTAGTCAATGCGTAAGTTCAAGACACACATTTTCATTTATTTATTTTTGAGGATTTTTTCTTCTTCTTCTAGTGTTTCTTTATTTTTTGTTGTTGTTTTTTGGGGCAACCGCTTGATCAAACAAATAATGAACATTCATTTGCGGCACATAAGAATTTACAAATAAGAAATCTCTAAAAACACTTTGAATTTTGATAACATTCGAAACATTTGCACAAAATGAACTTGACACAGTTTTTTTTTTTTCTTTTGCGGCGCCAATTGTCTTCAGTACGTTTACGATATATATATATATATAAATATATTTTTTTTTGGTGTTTGATTCAAGAAGCTCTCTTCGAATTACAATTTTAAGCAAAAAAAAATTAAATAACAAAACGTGTGAACATGCAGCCAATAATAAAATGCGGTGAGTCAGCTGAGTCTTGAAAATCAGCACAGCTGTTGGGGAATGTGTATGAGTACATACATACATATGTATATGATGCAAGAATTTGTTAACAAGAAGCGCTTACGAGAGCATTCTACAGCTGTACAAATATTTATTCAATTATCGGAAGTTCATGTTTAGTTAGATTTCAGAGTTTAAGGATCAAAATCTGGTTGTTGTTTATTATTGTAAATAAATACACAGAGTTTAAGAAACTAACCTTATTATTCAGAGATAATGTTGTACAATATATCAAATTCTTTAACTAAATCTAAGTCCTTTTAAATGTTGACTAAAAATGTGTGTCAAAAGCTTTAGATAATAAATGTAGAAACAATTCTATTAATGTAAAAACTTTTCTGTGTGTGTTTTTTTTTTAATCTTTTGATTGGGAAGTACTGAAAAGTATTTGAATTTATATTATTCTTTAATTTACCGTAGCTTTCAATTTTTCAATTGTTTTTCCTTATATTTGAACATATTTGCTTATGCTTGGCTTTGTGATCCCCAATGGACAAATTTAAATATTTATGACAACTTATTAGCAAAAGTTTAAGTTTCCGTAACACAACAGCCGCAACAATATTGACAAGTGTTAACCCAAATCGATAACAATGCCAGATTTATGTATTTAGTAGTAGGGGCATGCCACAAAACTGAACACTTTTTGGGAAATGATTTGCATAATAAACTTGGTTGGGCTTGTGTTCTGTCTCTGGAGGTGGCAAATTTGTGTTGATGCTTAACTTAACTTCAACGTATCTACATAATAATTCTTGGTTAACAAAATTGAAAACAAATTTAAATGTTAATGTGTATTCCCAATTTAATATACGTGCATGCCACACAGAGACAGACACAATAAGGTGACGCCTCACAGATTAATGAAAACCAAAACAAACTCCCAAGTGTGTCTTAAAGATCTAGTCTTGTGTTGGTGTTAGTGAAAGAGTGAGTGAATAAGTTTATATGGGCATGTGTGTACATACATTACATATATATATATATATATTGCCAGCTTGCTTGGTTGTCGCTTAGGGTCTGAGCACTCCAGCAGCGTCAACTGGAACAATGTGTGATTGTTGCGGTTGTTGCATGTTATTTGCATTTAATTACATTTAATATTAATAAAAGAAGCTTGATGCACAGTTAAATTGTTTGTTATCGTTGTATATTTTGTCTGTCATTTGAGATTTAATTTATATGGATATTAAATTAGTTGAAAAACATAATGCTAATGAATTCAAAAGCACTTTAAAGTAAGCTTAAAAGCTTAAAATAGGCAGCTATAACTCTTAGATACGTCTAAGCTTTTAAAATAAAATATAACTTAAAAATATTTGATATGTGCTTTAATAAAAGGATATTTTTACAATTTTCAACACATTTACACAATACATACTGTTGAACTTACCACAGCTGCAACCAAGGATAATCGTTTTGTAAACATAATATATATATACAAAAATATATCCAACTACCAGCTGGAAGGCCACACATTAAGAAATCTTATCCATTAATCTTATCATCTACAGCTGAAGATCATTTTCGTTGATGCTGTCACTTTAATGGGACGCCACTGTTGAATTTTTGGGCGATTCTTTCGATAACGCGACTTACCAAAAACAAAAAATGTCACTGTGTTAGTTTGCGTGTGTGTTTGTCATGTAAACAATGATATGGTTGCATCTTTCAGACAACAAAAAACCTAAAGAGATGTTGGTTTAACAGGCGCCAGCATTGATGTGGAATTAATAAAGCATAGTCAACGTTGCAGGCTTCAGCTTAGAAACAAACCAACGACAACAACAAATGAACATACAAAGTAAGACAGAGAGAGAGAGCGTCGAAAGAGAGAGAGAGGTGCTGTTTGTGTGTGTGTGTGGGGGTGAGTGAGTTGAAGCTAGTGGAAAATGTAGCCAGTTCAGTTGCAGACAGCAATAGTGCAGTCTGAGCTGATGCTATAAAAGCGATTTATTAATGTCAGTCAGACAAGTGGCGGTTGTCTATATGTCTATTGGTGTGTTTACAAATATATATATATATATATGTGTGTGTGTGTGTGTGTTTCGGTTGCATAGCCTCCATATCAGCCGCTGTCGCCGCAATGCCAAGCGCATGTTTGTAATCATGTTGCTGATGATAGGCAAGAGCTCATGTTGCTGTTGCTGTTGCTGTTGCTGATGATGATGTTGCTGTTGTGGATGCTGCCGCAGCTGTTTATTCACATAGCTGTAAGCATATGTGTGCGTGCATGTGTGTTTAAATCTGTGAGCATAAACCCCAGCAGTACACACTATGGGCAATTGTGCGTTTTGCCGTGAAAGCCTTACACTAAAGTGTATCTAAATTAATATGTTTGTGGGTCGTTGGACTTTTGAGAGATGGAAATATAGTAAGCAAAAACTAAGGCATATAATGCACAAGTTAAGATTTGTTTATATAGTTTCGCTTTTAAATTGAAAATTCATTTCAATTTATGTTATTGATGCAGGGAAATAGCAAAGCAAGTGCCTATAAATAATAAAAGGAATTCAAATCTATTTATAAATGCACTAAAAAATTCCTTGCCCTGCCTTTTTAATTTTAATGTTAAAGATTTAAAAACTGGTTTTTATTTTTAAGTAACACCATAATCTTGGTTGTGAAGTTCATCAAACAATAGCTAACTGTTTGATACTTTTATATTAAAGTAGAAGTATTTGTCAATATTGTAGCCAATATATCAAGATTTCGAGTTCGCTACGTAGTTCCAAAAAGTTCTCTTGTTCTTGGTGTTGTTGTTGTACGTCAGCAGTAGTTTGTCGCCCTACTGGGCAATTTGTCTGTCTCGTTTATTCTGCATGGCAACTGTTGCAGTTTTGTTCGTTCTTGCCATTCATTCATCGGGTTGCGTTGCAACATTAATGTTGCTCACATGCCAACGATGTTGTTGTTGTTGTCCACACACATAGACTTGTCATTTGCAGCGGCAGCAATACAGAAACAGTAGCAGTAGATATATAGCTACAAACAACCGACCTACAACACCCAACAACCAAACTCCCACACACACTTTTAGTCCGACAGACAGACAGTTAGCCAGCGAATTGTAATCTTTATTTCTTTCTCTTTCACCCATTACATTTGAACGCTTATTTATTAAATTTGTTGCACTTATTGTGGCATTTTAAATGCTAACTGCCGCCCGTTAAATAGATGGCGGGTAATTTTTTTTTGTGTGCATTTATTTACTTAACCGTTGTGCTGCTTTTATAATTCTTGAATAGAAAATATTACTTGGGGTAGGGCGACAACTTTTATGTGTGTTGCTTGTTTATCTTTTGTGTATTGAAATGTTTGTTTATTCTTTAAATATTGGAACCTCACTTTTGTTTGTCTTTTCTCTTGCTCCCTTTCTCTGGATGTTTAGTTGAATTCCATGGAATCATTTATGTCACATGACATTTATGGTAGCTCAAGTCAATTATCAACTGAGTTTTCTCTAGCTTATGCGTAATAAACATATCGATTAACACTTAAAATAAGCTTCAAAATGGGCACATAGTGTTGATAGACAAATGGACAACAACTGTGTTGAGTTATGGGATTATATTTTGAATAATTTAAAACTGTTGGGAAAATCAGTTTCAAATATTTTATTGCTTAAGTTTATATTAAGAGCTCAGAGCTTGGTGGAACACATAAGTTTGCTGCGGATTGTATAAATATTAGCATTTTCAGACTTTTATACATTAATTTTAAGCCTTAACTATTTTTCTAGATTCTTGTAAAATTTTAAGATACCTAAAAGGACTTTTACTTTACCTAAAGCCTTTAAAAAAAGGCAATAATTATATAATATTATTTCTTAAAAAAAATCGTTTCTTGAACCATTTCAAGGTGATTAGTCACAATCAACCATTAATATTAAAATTTTGCATTAAAACTTTTTGTGAACATGTTTAAATCAAAAATCGAACTGCTTACTTGAAGATCCATTCCTTTTTATACCCTGATCCCATTAAAAATGGGGAAAAAGGGTATCATGAAGTTGTGCAAAAGTATGTAACAGGCAGAAGGAAGCATCTCCGACCCCATAAAGTATATATATTCTTTATCAGCATCAACAGTCGAGTCGATATAGCCATGTCCGTCTGTCCGTCTGTATGTATGAACGCGTCGATCTCAGAGACTATAAGAGCTAGAGACTCCAGATATGGAACTTAAGCTCGCCTAATCCCTAGGCAGTACAAGTTTGTTTTCGATTTTCGATAACTCATCCCGTTTTCGATATACACATGGGATCGATAACAAAAAAATCTTGAATTTTGAAAACTGAGATGGCATTTGAATTATTAATCAAAATAATGACAATCTGTGAAATTTTTATTAAAATCGGTTGAGAAACACCGGAGATATGGGACATTGAAGTTGTGTATGCAGTGTGCAGTATGTGCGTACATACAAACACACATACTTGCAAACACTGACTATACGCATAAAGTATAGGGATCAGGGTATCGTCTAGTCGGGATTTCTCGACTAGAGCCTTCTTACTTGTTTATTTATAAAGAAGTTTAAAGTGAATGATCTACCTGGTAACTTTAAGATCAATTAAAGTGTTTTTGTCTCTGGAAACTAAAAATGCCTTTAAGCTCTTTAATAATCAAGATTAAACATTAATTTGAATTGCGTAAAAGAAACTCCCTCTGTTTGATGTTATATAAAAGCACGCTCAAAGGATCTCTGACTCATGCCCCAACTCTTTTTTTCACTCTTCAAGTAAATCGACTCGAATCGACTCAAAGAGAAAGTGTAGAAACTTTTTACCTGCGCCGCCACAAACAAAATGCAAACTAAAAAGTTTTAACCAGTTCAATTGCAAGTTTGCAGCAAAGCATCAAAGAAACATATATATATATATATATATATATATATATACATACATACATATATATGTATTTATACTATATATCCATCCTTTTTTCTATCTGGTATCTAGTATTAATTAACCAACAACGATGAGAAGAAAAATAGGAAAATACTATCAAGTTGAATGAGTTGAGAACGAGAATCCTTTGCGCTAAAAACTTGAAGTAAAAGTTTGACATAAATAAGTGCACTCGTGACTCATTGTTGGTGGGATGGGGTAAATTTAAGTGGTGAAGGGAGGGGGGGGGGGGGGTTGACGCAAAGTCGCATGGAAAACGGAAAATGTCAGACCAATTCGCAGGCTTAACAAAGAAAAAATTTTCAAATTACAATCCCATTTATTTTGTAGTTTATGCTCGAGAAAATTAGCAATGCGAAAACACATTTGCATGCAAAGTTCTCTCGCCCAAAATAAAATATATATATATGCGAGTATTAGGCCAAAGATTGTAAATCGTTAGCGCTGAGTTGTGATTGTGTTCAACGAATGTGCGTAAATGTAAATGCCTCGACTAGAAATAGCAAAAGGTTAAAACTTCGTAAACATAAATTTCAGTTGACGCGTAACTAAAGAGACTAAAAAGTGAAATAATATTGTAATCAGTAGAGCAAAAATAAAGAAATGTTTTTGATAAGGGTTAAGAATAACAAGCAAACCGTTTGCTTCACTGCACCATAGAAAAAAAAATAAAAAAAATAATAACCACCCAACAAGAAACCACAATACGCACATTTCACACACCCACACTTCGAGGCAAAAAAAAAACCAAAATAAAAAAATATTTGACCCTAATTTCATTGTTTAGTTTAGGCAAAAGCAAAAACAAAACAAAAAGGATGAAAGAAACGTGCAGAAATACAAATATTACAAAAATTATATGCGAAATGTGAAAAATGTGCATTTTCATGTTTACTTTGTGTGCGTGTGTGTTTTTTTTTATTTTTTCTAAGTTGACGGCTTCTGTTTGTAACTGTAGCCTCTCTATAGCCCTGGATCTACAAAGTGGACTTTGGTTTAAGTCTTAGCCTTCATCTTGGACTACTTTTTTTTCGCTTTCATATTTTACATTATATGTATATATATTTTTTTTTGCTCATGCAGTTGAGTGAATTTGACAAATTGTAAGAATGGCACAAGCCAAAACCAAATGAACAAACCAACAACAATGAAAAGAGAGACGGAGTAAGAGATGAGGAGTGTGGGTTAGAGTGAGAGGCAGTTATATGAACTTGTGTATTTGTGTGTGTGTGTGTGTTCTAGAAATAGAGCCATGTGATATGTATCAACTAATGCTTATTAATGCTCATAAGGATTTATGAAAAGTTTTCGTTTTATGCAAGCAAAGGAAGTGTTTTTTTTTTTCTTTTCGTTCTTCGGTTGTTTAGTGTTTTTGTTGGATTAACTCAAGCGATGTAAGTGATGGCT
This sequence comes from Scaptomyza cyrtandrae, assembly GCA_035044605.1. Taxonomy (NCBI): domain Eukaryota; kingdom Metazoa; phylum Arthropoda; class Insecta; order Diptera; family Drosophilidae; genus Scaptomyza; species Scaptomyza cyrtandrae. The sequence goes on from JAWNNS010000640.1 coordinate 19,640,051, forward strand.
CTGTTGCCTTTCTAAAAAGTGTCAAGCAATTGAAAAGGAAATATACAAAAATACCAAGAATGAAAAGGGTTAAAAATGGCTAACAGGATATTGTGTTTGAATATGTAAAATGTCTTGAAGATGAGTTAGAACTTTGACACAAGAATGTTGATTGAAAAATACGTTTTATATAAGCAAACAAATGTGTTACAACGCTAATGCAAGAGTATTAAATATTTAACAAGAGTCGATACAGCAAGTTATATATTTTAAAGTTATACATCATATCTTTCAAAAATGGTATATGATTTATTGTAAACAGTGATAAATGTCTATTTAAACATTTTTTAAACAAATAGTTTCTCCCACTTTTTTTGTTTGTTTGCGTTCAACAATTGATTTAAAAGCGTTAAAACCTTTATTTTATTTCAATAAATTTCAATCTAATCAGGGCCTATTCATTTATTGTTTGCCCAATAATCTGAATAATTTCGCAATTATTTAAAAAGGAAAAAAAAAAAATGAAAATTTATTGATTCTTTTCAAGCAATAACAAGCATTTGTAATTAGTATGCTAATTAAATTACAATTACCAACAGTAATTTTCTATACATGCGTAAACATATATGTATATATAGTACAATGATATGGTATCGCTTCGGCAAAACAAACAACAATCGCGAATTGCGTATAAATAATTGCGGCGTATATTTGATATCTGAATAACGATTCTAATTGCTGCTAATGAAATGCTATTAAAGTCGCAGTAATGCAAATTTAATTGTCACCAATGCGATAAACAATATATATATATATATAACTAAGCCGACTGGCCAGCAGGCAGCATCAGGGTTATCAATTGTTTACAGCTCAGATATATACAAAAAAAAACAACAAAAAACAATTATTTATATCCAAAATCATTGCAGGTTTTTTTTTTTTATTATTTTAATTGCGATTAAGGTTAAAAATAAATAGCTTTAGCTGATTAAGTCCGTTGATATACTACGCATAGTAAAATTAATCGTGAAAAAAATAGTAATAATAAACGAAAACATTAAAATAGTTCAAGAAAACGTAAACTAAATATATACCATTAATGTTTTTTTTTTTTGTAATTAGCTAAGAGCATTGCCAAGGAAAATCCTTTTTGCAAGACAAAAACCCTTTTCAAAGTGCAGCTAAATCTTAAGATTAATTAAGAGTGCTTCATTAAAATTGTTTGATAAACAAAAAAAAAAAAAAAAAAAGAATTGTGACAAAAGTTTTGAGCTAGAGCTAGAGCTTAGTAACCAGCTAGCAATTCATTTCGAGCAGTTTTTAAAAGCAATCTTGACAAGTTGTAAGCTTTTTTTATTGGGTAATTGAAATATTTCGATTTTTGTTTAGTATTTTTATTTTCATTTTATAATAATGTATTTTTAATATTTTTATTACAACAAGAAATGGAAATAGCTCGGAATGAGGGCATACTCTGTAACTCTTCAGATATTTTATGGAATATATTTGTATTTTTATTTTTGGGAAACTATCCATCAATGTTTTTATAGAGCAGAGTATCTTTAGGTCACAGAACTAACTGCACTTATTTATTTATTTCTTTTATTTGTTTACTCAGCTCAAATGTAACCTTCCCTTCAACAGGACGTGCCGAAAATATAGCGACCCTTTGGCATGGCAAAACTTTCTCGTCTGCTCTGGATGATAATGATTGTTTGATGTGCCCAGTCAAAGTAGACTTTGAAAAAAAAAATCAACAAATTAAGGGGTCGTATATATAAAAAATAAAAACCAACGACTGCTGGTGATGCGCTAAGAAGCATCGAAGTTTAAATGAATACGACGATAAAAAGTAGTGCCTGAGTATTTTTGGTCATCCTTCTTTTAGTGCTGCTGCTGCTGGACCTAATTGTTTATATATACTTTCGATGCGTTGTCCTTTTTCGTCGTTTGACTGCTATGCTGCAAATATGCAAGTTGCCAAAGACAAAAGTTTCGTAATTAATACGCGCAGCTAGCTACAAAATTTAAAATCTTAAAGGCCAGGAAAGACACATGGCAAAGAGTCGGTTGCAACACTTTGTGACAAAGTGTCTTAAATTTAATAGAGTTGCTGTCGCGGATGCTGCGGCGACTGCAGTGAAATTTATCGTCTAGTTTATGGTCAGGGCCAGGCGCCACAAGTTTTTTTTTCTTTCGTTTCTTTTTAATTTTTACATACTTTTTATACCCTGAACCCATTAAAAATGGGTATAAAGGGTATAATGGTTTTGTGCAAAAGTAGAAGGAAGCGTCTCCGACATTATAAAGTATATATATTCTTGATCAGCATCAACAACCGAGTCGATATAGCCATGTCCGTCTGTCCGTCGGTCTGTCCGTCTGTGTGTATGTATGAACGCTTCAATCTCAGAGACTATAAGGGCTTCGATATTCGATAACTTTTCCCGTTTCCGATATACAGATGCGATCGATAACAACAAAATCTTGAGTTTGGAAAACTTTAAGATGGCACTTGAAACATTAGACAAATTAATGACAATCTGTAAAATATTTATTCAAATCGGCTGAGAAACACCAGAGATATGGAACATTGAAGTTGCATTGCATACTTACAAACACTGACTGTACGCCTAAAGAATAATGTTCAGGGTTTCGTCTACTTACTTCTTCTTACTTGTTTTTCTTGGAGCTTATTTTTTTGTAGGTTTGTAAAGTTAAAGTTAATCGTTGATTATATCTTGATGATATTGGTAATACATTTTCAGTACAAACATTGGTTTCTTATCAAATATCCAAGTAAGTAGCAACAAATAATCACCACTTGGAACAGGAAGCGGGAATTTTGCGGCATCACAGTATAAATCTTTAAGAAATTGCGGGCCCTATTGTAAAGGAAGCTTGAGTGATTGGTATAAAATGTAAAAATTTTAATATACTTACTACATAGGGGCAGGGATGATTCATTGAGGTATATTCTTTTCCAACGTCATAAATCAATTTAAAGACTGGATGTTTTCTGTTTCGCATAAAGGCGCATAGATCAATTGTATAGTCCCAAAGCCAGGGCTTATATCCATTTGCCTTCTTCTTCATCGCCAGTCTGAGATAAATATTATTTGTGGGCTGTAAAACGGTGAGCTCGATATTGAGTGTGGTCTTATTGCGACTTATAGCACGAAGGCGACAGTTCTCAATCGTGACCAAAGATTTGTTTAAAGACTCACACACTAAGTTTGTAAATTTCATAATGGCAACCATCTTAAAATGGGAAAATTATAAATGAAATTTTATGTTTTATTCATTTTTACTTACATTGCACTCTTTTATGATAAACATTGTTAAAATAACCGTCAGAACAAAATGCGTTTTTGTTAGCTCCATGGTTAAAATTGACTAACGAACTGTGTTACCACACAGAACTAATATATAATGAAAATATGTATGTCATACATTAATAATGTATTTTAAATGACTCAAGTTGTGCAATCGAAAGCCAATTAGCATTAAATATATAAAATATTATTTATAATTATTGAAGATAATGTCACTAATGGTATGAATATTTTAGAATGATTAAGATTTGCTCTCTTCTGACTTTAATCTATTATTATTATATAATTTCACTAGCTATGCAGCAACGTTTTGAACTAAGCCTACAAATTCTAGATATTTTTTTTTAATTTTGTATAAATTTAGCTGAATAATGTTATAAACTCGAGTGCAATTTTGTTGTTAGTAATTAAGAAATACTTATCGTGATATTATTATAATATTATAATAATATATGTTTTTTTGTAGGTTTCTAAAGTTAAAGTAAGCCCTGCTTTTTACTTTTCAAGCTTTCCTTTCTTTACCAAATTAAAAATATTGATATGTGATAATTTATTTGATGAGTGAAACAGAAGTTAGCTATTTATCTGAACTTTAACAGTTGCTGAGGCAAACTTGTCAAATTTTTTATGATAACTATTATCTAATGATGCTATTCGATGTGCTGCCTTTTGGTTCGTAACAAAAAATTCATAATGTTTATTTCCAGAGATGGATTGCTGCTTCTTAGGCAGTCTGATTCGATGTTGTAGGTCTGAAGACTTGGTTAATTCTAATACACACTTCGCAAAAACGCCGTCGAATAGCTAAGTTAATCATTGATTAAGTCTTGACGATATTGGTAATACATTTTCACTACAAAAGTTGGTTTCTTATCAAATATATAAGTTAGTATCAACAAATAATCACCAGTTGGAACAGGAAGCGGGATTTTTGCGGCATCACAGTATAAATCTTTAAGAAATTGCGGGCCCTATTGTAAAGGAAGCTTGAGTGATTGGTATAAAATGTAAAAATTTTAATATACTTACTACATAGGGGCAGGGATGATTCATTGAGGTATAGTCTTTTGCAACGTCATAAATCAATTTAAAGACTGGATGTTTTCTGTTTCGCATAAAGGCGCATAGATCAATTGTATAGTCCCAAAGCCAGGGCTTATATCCATTTGCCTTCTTCTTCACCGCCAGTTTGAGATAAATATTATTTGCAGGCTGTAAAACGGTGAGCTCGATATTGAGTGTGGTCTTATTGCGACTTATAGCACGAAGGCGACAGTTCTCAATTGTAACCCAAGATTTGTTTAAAGACTCACACACTAAGTTTGTAAATTTCATAATGGCAACCATCTTAAAATGGGAAAATTATTAATAAAATTTTATGTTTTATTCATTTTTACTTACATTGCACTCTTTTATGATAAACATTGTTAAAATAACCGCCAGAACAAAATGCGTTTTTGTTAGCTCCATGGTTAAAATTGACTAACGAACTGTGTTACCACACAGATCTTATATATAATGAAAATATGTATGTATAACATTAATAATCTATTTTAAATGACTCAAGTTGTGCAATCGAAAGCCAATTAGCATTAAATATATAAAATATTATTTATAATTATTGAAGATAATGTCACTAATGGTATGAATATTTTAGAATGATTAAGATTTGCTCTCTTCTGACTTTAATCTATTATTATTATATAATTTCACTAGCTATGCAGCAACGTTTTGAACTAAGCCTACAAATTCTAGATATTTTTTTTTAATTTTGTATAAATTTAGCTGAATAATGTTATAAACTCGAGTGCAATTTTGTTGTTAGTAATTAAGAAATACTTATCGTGATATTATTATAATATTATAATAATATAATATGTTTTTTTGTAGGTTTCTAAAGTTAAAGTAAGCCCTGCTTTTTACTTTTCAAGCTTTCCTTTCTTTACCAAATTAGAAATATTGATATGTGATAATTTATTTGATGAGTGAAACAGAAGTTAGCTATTTATCTGAACTTTAACAGTTGCTGAGGCAAACTTGTCAAATTTTTTAGATAGTTTAATTGAGCAGCAGCTGCCATAGCTATAGTAATTTAATGGTAGTTGTTTAATTGATTATACTTTATGATAAATATTATCTAATGATGCTATTCGATGTGCTGCCTTTTGGTTCGTAACAAAAAATTCATAATGTTTATTTCCAGAGATGGATTGCTGCTTCTTAGGCAGTCTGATTCGATGTTGTAGGTCTGAAGACTTGGTTAATTCTAATACACACTTCGCAAAAACGCCGTCGAATAGCTAAGTTAATCATTGATTAAGTCTTGACGATATTGGTAATACATTTTCACTACAAAAGTTGGTTTCTTATCAAATATATAAGTTAGTATCAACAAATAATCACCAGTTGGAACAGGAAGCGGGATTTTTGCGGCATCACAGTAGAAATCTTTAAGAAATTGCGGGCCCTATTGTAAAGGAAGCTTGAGTGATTGGTATAAAATGTAAAAATTTTAATATACTTACTATAAAGGGGCAGGGATGATTCAATGAGGTATAGTCTTTTGCAACGTCATAAATCAATTTAAAGACTGGATGTTTTCTGTTTCGCATAAAGGCGCATAGATCAATTGTATAGTCCCAAAGCCAGGGCTTATATCCATTTGCCTTCTTCTTCATCGCCAGTCTGAGATAAATATTATTTGTGGGCTGTAAAACGGTGAGCTCGAAATTGAGTGTGGTCTTATTGCGACTTATAGCACGAAGGCGACAGTTCTCAATCGTGACCAAAGATTTGTTTAAAGACTCACACACTAAGTTTGTAAATTTCATAATGGCAACCATCTTAAAATGGGAAAATTATAAATGAAATTTTATGTTTTATTCATTTTTACTTACATTGCACTCTTTTATGATAAACATTGTTAAAATAACCGCCAGAACAAAATGCGTTTTTGTTAGTTCCATGGTTAAAATTGACTAACGAACTGTGTTACCACACAGAACTAACATATAATGAAAATATGTATGTCATACATTAATAATGTATTTTAAATGACTCAAGTTGTGCAATCATTAGCCAATAAGCATTAAAAAAAAAAATATGTTTCATAATTATTGAATATAATTTGATTATGATTAAGATTTGGTTAAGGCTACAAGAATTGCTCTCTTCTGACTTTATTATATTATTATTATATAATTTCACTAGCTATGCAGCATCGTTTTGTACGGGAATCTTGTTTGTTCAATTACAATTTTGACAGCAACATCCCATTCATGTTAGTGATTTGTTCTGCTCTTTTTGCGTTGACAGAACTAAGCCTATAAATTCTAGATATTTATTTTAATGTTATATAAAAAACAGCTGATAAATATTATGAATGCGAGTGCAATTTTGTTGTTAGTAAATAATAAATAATTATTGTGATGTTAATATATAGCAGTAAAAATAGAAACACAAAAATTTGTAAGTGGTATGAACCAAAACTTGTTTATAATTTTAATTTTTATACCCTGATCCCATTAAAAATGGGAAAAAAGGGTATTATGAAGTTGTGCAAAAGTATGTAACAGGCAGAAGGAAGCATCTCCGACCCCATAAAGTATATATATTCTTTATCAGCATCAACAGTCGAGTCGATATAGCCATGTCCGTCTGTCCGTCTGTCCGTCCGTATGTATGAGCCAACCGATCTCAGAGACTATAAGAGCTAGAGACTCCAGATTTGGAACTTAAGCTCGCCTAATCCCTAGGCAGTAGTTTGTTTTCGATTTTCGATAACTCATCCCGTTTCCGATATACACATGGGGTCGATAACAATAAAATCTTGAATTTGAAAAAATTTTAGATGGCATTTAAATTATTAATCAAAATAATAACAATCTGTAAAATTTTTATTAAAATCGGTTGAGAAACACCGGAGATATGAGCATTGAAGTTGAGTATGCAGTATGCAATATGGTCGTACACACACGCACACATACTTCCAAGCACTGACTGTAAGCGTAAAGTATAGGGATCAGGGTATCGTCTAGTCGGGATTTCTCGACTAGAGCCTTCTACTTGTTTTTTGATAATATAGTGTGAAAATTTCAAAATAGTTAAATTTTAATGCTTTCGTAGAATCGCTCTCTGCACCACACAAAATAAAGCAATAATGCGTTTTTAATACACACTTTGAATACAGCCAACAAAAATCATTTTTAATCTTTTAATATATCTTGATGGAATAGGAAAAAACGTTGGTTACAATCTGTGGTTTCTTTTCGAACATCAAAGTAATTAGCAACGAATAATTACCACTTGGAAAATGAAGCGTGAAGTTTGCGGGATCATAGTAGAAGCCTTTAACATATTGGCCCTATTGTAAAGGAAGCTTGAGTTCAAATACATTAATAATGAAGTATAGCATTAGGCCATTGATTCAATAACTGTTGCCAAGATATATCGCAAAATTTACAAATTCAATATGATATACATAATAATTCTTTGGCCACATCGGAAACCGGGCAGGTTGGTGATGTTGAGACACAGATTACTCAAGTTAATAAAATGCCATTACCAAATGTGCAAACAGTAGTCCCTATAACTGGCGAACCGCACAAAGCAGAAGCTAATCAAAACCAATGGCAACATAGAAACGGCCAACCATCGCAGGCTCAAGTTGAAGATTTAGGAGCTAGAATTTGTAAAAATGAAATTGAGATTGTCATTAAAGAATTTAACACATAAAAATAAACTAACAATCAAATCTCACAAAATAGCCATAATTATTTATTTGCTGTCAAAATTAAAAACAATATAGTGATATTAATCAAGTTAAGTATTCAATATATCTTGATAAAATTGGTAATAAATGTTAAGTATCATCCCTGGTTTATTATCAGTTATCCAAGTAAGTAGCAACAAATAATCACCGGTTGGAACAGGAAGCGGGAATTTTTCGGCATCATAGTAGCAATTTTTAAGAAATTGTGGGCCCTATTGTAAAGGAAACTTGGGTGATTGGCATAAAATGTACAAATTTTAATATACTTACTACATAGGGGCAGTTATGATTCATTGAGGTATAGTCTTTTGCAACGTCATAAATCAATTTAAAGACTGGATGTTTTCTGTTTCGCATAAAGGCGCATAGATCAATTGTATAGTCCCAAAGCCAGGGCTTATATCCATTTGCCTTCTTCTTCATCGCCAGTCTGAGATAAATATTATTTGTGGGCTGTAAAACGGTGAGCTCGAAATTGAGTGTGGTCTTATTGCGACTTATAGCACGAAGGCGACAGTTCTCAATCGTGACCAAAGATTTGTTTAAAGACTCACACACTAAGTTTGTAAATTTCATAATGGCAACCATCTTAAAATGGGAAAATTATAAATGAAATTTTATGTTTTATTCATTTTTACTTACATTGCACTCTTTTATGATAAACATTGTTAAAATAACCGCCAGAACAAAATGCGTTTTTGTTAGTTCCATGGTTAAAATTGACTAACGAACTGTGTTACCACACAGATCTTATATATAATGAAAATATGTATGTATAACATTAATAATCTATTTTAAATGACTCAAGTTGTGCAATCATTAGCCAATAAGCATTAAAAAAAAAAATATGTTTCATAATTATTGAATATAATTTCACTAATGGGATGAATATTTTAGACTGATTAAAATTTGGTTAAGGCTACAAGATTTGCTCTCTTCTGACTTTATTATATTATTATTATATAATTTCAATTAAACAAATATCTTTATTTTAAATTGGGTACAAATACTTGAACTGACTAGCTATGCAGCATCGTTTTCTAAGAGAGAGATACACAGATAAGAAACACCAGAGATATGGAACATTGAAGTTGAGTATGCAGTATGCGCATACCCACACACACACACACTCACGTACACACACACACACATACTTGCAAGCAATGACTGTACGCGTAAAGTATAGGGTTCAGGGTATCGTCTAGTCGGGATTTCTCGACTAGAGCCTCCTTTCTTGTTGTATTAACATTCTGTTATCTTTATGCCCTGCTGCACATTGTAAAAGTTAGACCACTTAAAAAACGCTTAAGTATGTAACTTGTAACCAAAATCTTATAAACCATTTAAACTCATAGCTAAACACTGCTACAAAAGTTAAACTTTCTCTGATCTTACTTGGTAGAAGTCCTCTCTTAACCTAATTAGTAAACAACTTTTTAACATTTGCAAACGTACGACTGACTTTTTGAAATCTTTACGACACCCTTTAGCTCATTTGTCCGGTGCGTGCTCAATGAAAATTTATTAAGCACACACAACCTCAAGTGTTTCGTTTGTTCTTTCACTGTGAGTTGAACTTTTGAAGTTTTGTGTGTAACTTTTGCCACACAACCTTTGGCGATACACGTTCGCACACACACACACATACACTGAATGGTCTTAGACATACTCTTGACCTATAACACTGGGTTAAGAGGCATAAGACTATCAGTTTAAATGAGATAATGACCACAAAATACCAAAAATAAATAACGATTACGCAAATTAACAAACCTGACCAAAAGAGACGGTGACAGGAGACAGCGCCTAGGAGACCACAGCAAGAACAACTTCTAATTAAAAGTTGCAACCAACAACCCTTTTGTGTATGTAAATATAACAAAAATATATCCCTCCTATTTCTTCTATCTCTTTTTAAACTACTTCCTTTTCATGGCTGATGTTCTTTCTGTTCTGGTGTCTCTGTGTCTGCGTATGCAGAAATATTGTTGACAACGTAAAATTAATTTAACCCTTGAGAGTTGGGAGGTTTCATATTCTTTTTTGTGTTATTTCCTGCAACAGTTAAAGTCCCATATGCGTTAGAATTCGTAACTTGCTTTCGCATAGGGGTAACATTGGGAGTTTGGAGCACATCGCTCTCGTATCTGGGGACTTGTCTGGCGCATTTTTTTTTTTTATCATGTTTCGGGTAGCAAACAAACGAACCAAAGTCAGCGAACCAAAACCAATTAGAGAGCGTAGTCAGTGATAAGCCAACGATGGTAATAACCATAACAATAACCGCCACAAATCCACTTGACTCTACTTGTGTGCACCAAAACGGGATAAGGGTATGTGTTTTGCTGGTATAAATCATTGTATGTATGTATATAGCTGCATCAGATCAGATAGTAACAATAATGGAAAGGTGAATAATTTTAGTTAAGCTGAGCTTTCTTTGCATACTTTTAATATTAAATTTATCAGTACCTTTAAAATTTCCTAAATAATTTTAATTGCGCAAAACTCTTTTACAAAATTTAACTAGATAACCTGCTGCCAATTATAGTACTTTTATAATATACTCTTTTTGGAACATATATTCAACGTATGAGAGCATTTATTATTAAGAGTTTTTTTGTTTGTTAAAACTAAAATGTTTGTTTGCCCATTTACTGTTTGTGGTTAAATTTATGCCAAAAAATTTTTCGGCTGATGATTTCGATGATGAAAAAGCTCTCAATGCATATTTTTCAAAAAAATATCCGATCAATATTTTAATAATATAAAAAAAAAAGTATTTGCATCGGCCGGGAATCGAACCCGGGCCGCCCGCGTGGCAGGCGAGCATTCTACCACTGAACCACCGATGCGATGTTTCAAATATTGTATTGGTATGAACACATTGTACTCAACTTAGTTCCAAAAACTGATTTGATTGTCTGCTCAAACTCGAATAGAATAAACATTAGCCTAAGATCTTTGTTGTCAAGGCCGATGGGTTATTTAAAAATTTCAACTGATAAGATAACAGCTGGTCATGATTTTATATAGATGTATAACATTTTCAATGAGTTGATTAGGTTTGTATTTGTATTGTTCAGTAAGCCTGTGAATTTAATAGTTAGCTAGATGTAAAAAGCAAAAAGCATTGCTCTATGGTATATTTCTGTGTATACCTGACAGCATGTCATAATATCCATTAGAGCATTTTATACCCTGATCCCATTAAAAATGGGAAAAAAGGGTATAATGAATTTGTGCAAAAGTATGTAACAGGCAGAAGGAAGCATCTCCGACAGCATAAAGTATATATATTCTTTATCAGCATCAACAGCCGAGTCAGTATAGCCATGTCCGTCCGTCTGTCTGTCCGTCTGTCCGTCCGTATGTATGAGCCAACCGATCTCAGAGACTATAAGAGTTAGAGATTCCAGATTTGAAACTTAAGCTAGCCTAATCCCTAAACAGTCCAAGTTTGTTTTCGATTTTCGACAACTCATCCCGTTTCCGATATACACATGGGATCGATAACAACAAAATCTTGAATTTTGAAAGCTTTGAGATGGGATTTGAAATAATGAACAAAATAATGACAATCTGTGAAATTTTTATTAAAATCGGTTAAGAAACACCGGAAATATGGGACATTGAAGTTGTGTGTGCAGTATGCAGTATGTGCGTACATACAAACACACATACTTGCAAGCACTGACTGTACGCGTAAAGTATAGGGATCAGGGTATTGTCTAGTCGGTATTTCTCGACTAGAGCCTTCTTACTTGTTTTTATTATTATTTAAAATGGTGACAGTAAAAATATCTAAATTTAAAAATATTTTTGTGCGGCAATATTTGTATAAAATTGTTGAATTTCATGAATAAAACAATCAGCTTAATGCATTAACCTTTACGAATCATTTATTATATAATTCCCATTCAAAAATGATTTTGCGCATTGCAATTTAAAACAAATTACGCTAATTACACAACAAATTTGTAAAAATAGAATTCACAAAGTTGCACAAGAAAAAAAAACGAAAATGAAATAAAAATAAAATTCATCTACACGCAAATTGCATGAATCATGATAAAAGACAAAAATATAAAGACATGGCAAGGCAAAGAATGGGAGAACATAACAAAACAAAACTGGGAAACAAAATGCAAGAGAACAAACATTAAAAGTAATTAAATTCCAAGCAAATAAATTAATAAGAAAACACGAAGAAAAAAAAACAGAAAATATAAAATTTTAACAAAAGAATTTCATTTAAATGTAAATGAGTACAAAATGAAAATGCTCAAGACCCTCCCACCTTTCCCCCCCCCCCCCAAAAAAAAAAACTATGTGGTTTTTCTTGAAATTTGTATGTGACTTTTGTTATTAGTTTTCAACAGGTAGGTAGGGCCCAAAAACAAAAAATATTTGCACATTAGCGTCAATAGTCAAATGAGTTTTGTGTGCATTCGAAATGTGACTCTACTCTGCATAATTATTTGCCAGCCAGCCATATTTGTATGTGTTTGAGCCTTATTAGACAAATGGCCAAAGGGCTAGTTCCAAAAATATTACGACTGTAAAAGCACATCGTTGTTGGTTGGCTTGTTAAGTCAATTTCGTAATTAATATTCGTTGGCAGCCATAACAGAATAGGGCACCTCTTCTTCCTCATCCCAAAACCTCAATTAGGGTAATTAAAATAAGTCTAAGAGGCATCAAGGCATCAAGACAAAATATGCAAATGTATAAGACATAAGTCCAATAATGTTACGAACCCAAAACTCAATCTAAAGCTGCACTTCTTGCAGCTTACTGAATATCATTATATATATATAAATATATATATGTACTCGTATGTATGGCTTTGAAAGTCTCCTAATATCCAAGTAATTCATAATTATACTAGCATTAAAGTTCAGGGTATTTTGGGTATATTCAGTAAGTATATAGATAAAACTAAAAAACTTAAAGTGCTTTTTTTACTTTAGTATTAGAAGAATACTTAGTTCAATAGCTTAAAAGAGATTTGAGCATGTGAATAAGGGTATACTCCAGTCGTGCTTAACAGTTCAAGTTTCCATTCCGTTTTAGTTGAAGTAATGTTCGATGCTATTCACTTGTGTTTGCTATCTGTCATTTGCATTTTAGACTAGTTACTGTTCTAAAGTTGATGGTTAATTTCAATTAAAGTGTCTCGTCTGACTGTTTGCAGACCAAATTTATCATTTCAGTCCTTCTGTAAAGTTGTGTTTATAAAATGTTTGTTTTGGACTTGAACTTTCTTTGTGTTCAACCTGTGCTTAAATATATTGCAATATAACTTAAATGAAAATTTTCATTATTTACTCATGCTTTTTACCATCGATTATAATTAAGCGCCACACTTATTTTTACTTCTTATTTTTTACTTTCAGGTAAGCTTAGATCTATGGTTACTAAATGCTGAAAAAGTATGAAAAATGAAATTACACGAAGCAAAAGGGTAAGCAGGATTATCAAAACTCGAATATGTCAGAAATTTTAGTCAAAGTAATGTGAGCAGAAAGAAGAAAATCAATAAATGATTAATTATGGGGATCTTTTCGGTAAAGAATAAAGAACGTTACTAACATTAAGGAAATATGTAAAAAAAATAAGAAAACAATGTTTACTCATTAAGGAAATGAATAAGGAAATAATTTATGCGTTAGCAAAAGCTTTAGAAATTTTTAAAGAGTATTCAAACTTTCAACTGGCAAAGCGTAAATCAGTAAAAAAAACACGTTTGTCATAAAGTGTTGCTGTTCAAAAATTCAATAACTATTTAATAGTACCACAGTTCTCGACATATTAAAACTAACACTAACAATTGCTTGTGTGCAAAAAAACATGTTTATTTTGCTTAGACTTGAAGCTTATCAAATGCGGTCAGTTTGTTTTAGCAGGAGCTCTTTATGGAATCGTGAAATGTTAATGAACTCATTTCTCGTACTAAGTTCAAAATCCGGGCTGTGCCTTTTAAACTTGTCATACAGTATATATATACATTTTTGAACATGTTTCAATATTATGACCAGCAGCTTAAAGTCACGCTCACAGCTACTTAGCGACTCGGTGATAATTTCGTTGTGTCAATTGAACACGAAAATTCAAGTCGCATATATATATATATATATAGAATAACTGTTTCGATTAGCATTCAATCAAGTGCACATAACTGTTGTTGGAGCGTCATCGCACCTGCTAATTGATTTGCTCTAGTTTTATGTTTTCCAGTTCTTCAATTGGTTTGTTCGACATTTTGTCGTGGTCTTTTGATTAAGTCCATCCATAAATCTGTGGGCATAATATGGATTATTAGCATGCCATTTGTGCGTAAATTGAAAAATTATTTAGTAAGTTCATTGGATTTTTGTGTTTGCGAATGTGTTTGTATCTGTGAAATAGATTTTGCGCTAGCTACCTACTTCACTGTGTACTGTGTATGTGTATGTGTTCCTTTTTCTTTCATTAGCACTGCGCTAATGTGTTTGACCAATGTCGCTTCGTTTGTATTTTGCACATTTTTCATCCATCTATCTTCTATGTTGTCTCGTAGATTTCCTAATTGCACCAAATACAACATTAGCTTTAATTAGATCAGAAAGTTCAGCAACCTACAGAATGAGTGCACACGTGAGTGTGATCTATAAAAGTATTATCTTGTTAAAATAACGGTAAATTTTAGTTATGCAAATGTATTTATTTTTATTTTGACTACATATGGAGCATTAATCTTTAAATCTGAGCACATTATCGTTATAATACGATTTTATGAGTTTCATATTATATATTGAAAGTTAACTTGCTTTCAATATTATTTTTTTCTTAAAACTTTGCAGTACATTCAGTCAACTTAAAATGTCGTTATAAAGATTTTAATAATGTCGCCAACTTCTGTAGGGTAAAATAAGTTGAGTGTGTATATAAAAATAATTAAAATAATAGATAGATAGATAAAGATTTCTGCTGTTAGATAACATTAAAAAGATTTCTGCTGTTAGATTATATTAAAATAAAAAAAAAGAGTCTGCTTTATCGGATTGCTGATCTGTTAAGAAGATTGTTAAGATAACTTGCTACACACACAGCTTGTTGCGATAAAATAAACTGGAAAAATTCTTAACTGAAATAAATAAATATGTACAAACTCTATTAAAAAAAATATTTACAAGCAACTGCCTTTGTGTAACTGTACTTAATGTAAAAACACAAATTGCTATTATTTATTAGTTAGAATACAGTGTCTGGCTTGAGGTTTAGGTGAGAGTTGTTGTATGACACAAGCTGCACCGTAATTAGCTTGCACCGTGTTTATTGACTATAATTATATATATGTGCAAGCTATTGTAGTTGGGGTTTACCCAAATGGCCCTTTGGGCTGGCCACTATCGTTTACATCGACACTCTCATTAAATGTATGTGATTATCATGAATTAAAAAAAAATAAAAAATGTAGTTTTTTGTTGTTGTTGTTATTAATTATTGCACATCAGGTCATTTTAGAAGAGAAACTTAGTTGTGTATTATCGCTACGCTCAGTCGGTTTAGTTATAAATCCAGAGACTATTATTTTTGTGTTACACTCTCAGGCAAGTTATAAGACAAGGTTCAAGTTAAACTAAAATAGAAATAATAAGCGAATCACTGATTAAGCAATCGATCTGGATTAGTGCTGCTAACTTGAGTTACAACAAAAAAGAAAAAGCAAAACAGCCCATTTAAAAAAAAAATAATTAAGCTCAGCGTATTGCATAGTTAGAAACAAAAAAAAAGATAAACAATTCAAAAAGAATGTTATTTTGTATCTTATAAAAACTGGGCCAAAGACATTATAAATTAAAAGAACGTTAAATATTGTCAGCGTTACAAAATGTATTATCTCAAAAATAAATCTTCAAAATGAATATGAGCTAAACTCTAAATGAGGCTCTTAAAAAAAAAAAAACTTCAGTTAGTTCAAGTTCCCTTCAACGATTTAATTCCGCCTCATAATAGCTTATCATAATAGACCACAATTATTTGTGAAGCTACCCTTGAAAACAAACACTTGAGATGCCAAAACGATGATAGAAAAGTAGACATAACAAATATAACAGAGAACAACAATTATGAGACGAAACTTCCGCTTATGGTAAGTTGTGTCGACTTGACATCCAATTGGAAGCTTATACAAATAATACCACGCAAAATTGTTAAAAAGCCATTCAAGGCCAAACAATTCAATGTTGAGCTATTTTTGGCTATCAAAAGTACTGAATTATTTTTATTAGTTTGATGTTTTCTGTCTCTAGTTCAACTTAAATAAATTTGATGCGCTCTGAGCACAGGCGAACAATTAAATGAATGAAGAACTGAACGAACCATGAAACGCATTTCAATGTCAATGAACATGCAAATGAAAATGTAGATAACTAAAGAAACTCACAAGAAACTGAAGCAGTTATAAGTATATACTATGAATACATATGTATATATATATATCTATATAAATGGCCATGTTAAAGGTCAGCTCCGTCTGTGTCTGTGTCTCTCAATTGAATTGTGTAACTTGAAATACATATTTAAAGCAGTCTCGTGTCATTTATTAAAGATGCATCAGCTGCTCAAGTTTCATTTTGTGGTCTTTTGAAGTTGCGGCACATTATAATAAAATATATCTGCATGTTTGGATGTATTTGATGTCGGTATCTCTTTTGAGTTGTTGCTCATTGAGTGTCTAAAGTAGCTAAACATCTCCTATAAGCATTAGCTTTGATCTTTTCATATTGCTTTTACCATTACCGTTTGACTTGTAACAGAACATTCATTGATGAGGTCGAGAGTGCAACAATTACAATTAACAGATCTTAGACATATAAAAATACTTATGCATGCATTTGGTGTATATAAAAGTTGATCTAATTTGCAAGTGTGTTAAGATACTATGAACAAATGTAGAAAAGTTGAAGAGAATAGCTTATGTAAAATAATTGTAAGGTCTTATATAAACTTGAATACTGTTTAGACAAAGCAATGCCAAATAAATATTATTGATGTCTAAAACAATATTAAAATATAATAAAATTAGAATCAAATATAAATTTGTTTTATGTGATTTGAAAACAAATTTAAAGGATCCGATAAAAATCAAATATAAATTGCAAGAAAAACTCAACCAGCCGCCTACAGAATATGAAAGGAAGCCCACAACACTCAAACTCATTATTATTGGAATGCCAAAAACAGGGCACTAGGGAAATGCATTAAAACCGAATCGGTTGAGAATAAACGAAAGAAAATCAAAGGAATGAGAGATGAATGCAAACGAATTGATTAAGATTTTCATATGACCTGCTTTGCTTTTTGAGCCACATTTGCAATCGAATGGGGCACATGTCGAACAGCTGGGTGAAAAAACCTTACTACCAGTACGATCTCCTCGATGTGGGGTGAAAAGTGAAAAGAACATGTGTGTGTTTTTTTGGATTTGGCATGTGGTAAATGTGGCATTTGTAACAACTTTTCTTGTGCCTTTGTGCGCCTGATTTAAATTCCTTGTGCCTTTGTTTTCTTTAGCACCTTAATAGTAGGGTGTAGTGTGTCTGTGCTGGTCTTGGCATGTAGCAAAAGCGGCCAACACTCACGCATACATTTGCAGCTGGACTTTTCATGTGCTTTTTGCGCTCGATATATATTTTTTTTTTACTTTCTGACTTCATTTCAATTCGATTTATGCACTTTGCACTTGCACTCTTCATCTCTTTGTACCCATTTCATTCCCTTTTCCGTTTTGCTGTAGCATTTCGTCAGGCCTATGCCATCATCATAATCAAATACCACCGCATGTGAGCCTGGCCAGGCTTTCTTCTTCGTCTTTTTTGCCCCGTGCCTTTTTTTTTTGATTTTTTTTTTTGCCAAGTAGTACATATATATGACCGACTTGTGACTTGTTGTCCCAGTTGGCAAGTGAAATGTCTGTCTGTATTCAATTGAAACTGATTTGAGCATTTCTCACCTGTCAACTGGTCGTGCTTGGAGTTTGGTTTTCCATAATTTAATTACATTACATTGACTTGACTTCGATTTATTGACAGGCAACATATTTTGCATAACAGGAGTTGCAGGTTAAATCATTTTAGATTCAAATGGAAGTTGAAATCTGATAAATAAGACAGGAAAAAATGAAAGCTAATCAACAAGCAGTGGAAGTTTATTAACCCTCGCTTAACTGATTCATCACACTCAAAGTTTAGTGACTAAAGTGATGAACATTTTTTCATTGCCTTTGTAAATAGGATAAGCACCAAAAAATTTGTGAGCTTTTTCTCTTTGTCCGAACGATTATGTATGGTCAAAATAGAGTTACCCTCTCCACCAGCGCAACCCCTCTGGCAGACAGAACACAATCATTGTTGTGTTCCATTCTCTCTCTGTGGGTCTGTCTGTGTGTCACACACAATAAACTGATAAAAGTGAATGCGGCCGAAAAAGGCAATTTCGTACAAAAGCCGCAACAGGCCAAACCAGAGGAGCAATACCGCTTTGTATCTACCTCCCCGCAATCCGGCCGACCGCCCGCCCGCCCGACCACCATACAAATGGCGCGCATAACTGCCGCAAATTCATTTTACAATGGCAGACACGACATATGAAAATAATGCGTGGCGAACATTTTCAACACAATACTGCAAACCAAGCCTTAAAAAAAACCTCCAAAACAACCACGCCCCCATCCCGTTGAAAGTTTATTGTCAAACTGTTGGACGACAAAGCCAAAAATCTCATTCGCTTCAGCTGCCAAATTAGCATAGATGTAGAAATGTGTGAAGCAATTACCAAAACACACACACAAACACACACACACCCACACAAGACTAACTTGCAGTGCCCAAACACACACATACATATAGAAAGCAACCCCTTTGGGTAATTCACAGTTTTGAATTGCATTCAAATGCATTTTGTGTTGTGTTGAGCTTTGCAGCAGCAGGAACAACCATTAAGTGGCGCCCCCAAAAGTGGCTCGTAGCCTTGTGCTTCAAAGTGTCTGCCACAATCAATTGTTTGTTAATAATACACACACATAATTAACCAATAAGCAAAGAGCTTTAGGTATTGTAATTGTTTTACTCTGTTTGAGTTGGCAATAAGCAAATTTTAATATGTTGTTCGTAACTTGGTGATTGCCTGCCGTTTTGTTATATTCTGATGGGGTTGGCTTGCAACCCTTAACTCTTTTTAGCTTCATACTTTTCCACGTGCTTTGTGGTTAATGCCACAATTAAGTGACTTGTCAATTGGTTTGTCAATTGCGACGCTTGTGTTTGAGTTACTTGCAGTTACTTTTTAGAGAAGGGTTTGTGGAGTGCTGACATGTTAAAGCTTTGTTGGACACATTGCACTTGTATTGATTGTTGTTGTGCACTAAATGGGGCTTAAAATGTCATTAATGCCAATATTGTGTGGCTTTGCCAGTGGCTTAAAACCAATTAATTAGACAGCATGATAACAAAGCTTGACTTTAATTGGGTAGACTAGACTTTTTTTCTTTCCTAAATCATCAAATCTCAGTCAATTCATCTGTCATAACAGTTTACATTAGTATTTAATTATTTGTTCGTGGATTAAAGTCAACCGCACAATTTGATTATTTTGGTATAAAAGTTTTGTGGCAACATAGCGTTGCATAATCCACTTTTAGAGTGAAGATTAAACAAAAAATGTAACGCTTGTTTGTTGCAACAACATGCAGCATGTAAACGGCGATAAGCTTTGGCCCGCAAAATAACATTGCTTGTCATATTTGCTCACAGATATCCTGTGTGGACAAGCTGTCCACTCGTCCACCCACCCTCTCTCCCTTTCTCTCTCTCTCCTCCCGGTTGCCCCCTTGGTTAAATCGATTGGACTATTTTTGGGATCACAAGTCCTTTGTCAAAATGCGGCTTAAAATATTTTGCGCAAATATTTTTACGACAGGTGCATAAAATGTTGACAGCCTCTCTCTCTATCTGTCTCTCTCTCTGTCTTTGTGTATTTGTGCATTAGTGTCAACTTGCCATAGGTGGATATTGCGTATGCGTGGTGGTGTACATATTACATAGGTATGCTGATTGTTGTTGTTGTAGTGCCTAAAACCCGTTAATGAAAGGCGCTCAACTAAATGGAGATTTATTGTTTTCTCCACGTGTTCATTCACAAAATGTTTTTGCTGTTGTTATTGCTGCTGCTGTCATTTGTATACATTCATATACATCACTGACTCTCGCCTTATCTATCTATCACTATGGCCAAAACGTATTTTCATCATGTGTCACCAGTTAAGGTTCAGGTTCAGGTTCAGGCTCGTGTCTATTTTACGTTGCTATTTTCATTGTTAATGTGCCAAATGATTTATGAACCAGGGCCAAATGTTTTCCAGCTGTGGGTTTTTTTCTTCTTTCTTTTTTGATAACATGTTTTTGGTTGCGTTGCGGCGTTGCGTGGATACCGGAAGTAGTGATATTGTTTGGGCGTGCAACAATTCAGCAAATTCGCTGCTGATTATCACAAGTGTGTCGGCTGATCAGAATGACATGGCAAGAAACGAAAATCGAAATAATCGTGTGAGTTGGGGAAGTCTTTTTATGGATTTATTATTAGTTTCTTTTGTATTGATATTTGAACTAGCTTTTTTACTGCCTGTGTTATGAGTGTTGTTAGTCATACGCCATGTTGTGCACTTTGAAGAGCATATATATACACATATATATGTTTTTGTGGTTATTTATTTTATTGATGTTAATCATACGCCGTGTTGCTCGCATTAAAAGCTTCGTGTTAAGCATTTTACCTGATAGCATTTATTGAAAAATCTGACTATAAAGTGCAAACAACTTCTGCATTTAATATTTGTTAATATTTGTCATACGCCATGTTGTTCGCTTTAATTCTATGCGTAAAATATGTCGATGTTTGAGCAAATAATAATAAGCAAAGCTTTTAAAGTATCCTGCTAAGAAAATTCATTAGAACATAAGGATAACATGTCCTTGTTCTACTTAACTAATCATCTAAACTAGATTCTAAAATACACAAATCTAAAATTCAATACAATTGAATATACAATTACAATATTGATGTTATTCACTTGAAATTTGGTACACGTTTATTTATAAGCCTATTATGTGTGTCTTATCAAGCTGTACATACGTTTGCAACAAATTCAATCGTCTTGCAATTTCAGCTATCACAAAATGAAATCGTTTGCAAGAGACAACAACATTGCCCTTAACATGTCGATCAAGTGTTTCAATACCAAAAGTTTTACTCATTACCTATTCAATTCACACCCAATTTTATTTGCATTTGCCCAAATCCAAAAGCAACAACAATAGAAATAATAATAATAATAATAATAATAATAATTGTAATAATGAGTACAAATTGGGGTTGGGAATATGCTTTGGTATGATATGCATGTTGTTGTTATTGTTACAAAAGGAGAATAAGAGCTAAAGAAACTAATTAGTATAGTCAGCAATTAGCAGTAATTTGTTGCCTGCTTTTGTTGGTTGTGTTTATTTAAAACCATAGCCGAGGACTTAACCACGAACCGGCGTAAACTTTAGCGATTTGCTTTTGACCTGCCCCACAAGACGAGCCAAATGAATGGCACAAAGACAGCGAGTCAAACAGACAGACAGACACACACCGACTGGCTGACTGACTGACTCACTGACTGACTCTCTGACAGAGAGAGAGAGAGAGAGGCAACTCTCGAGGCATTTTGAACTGAATGGTTTGCCCTGGGTGGGTGCAGCCAAGCGGCGTCCACTTGACACACATAACCGCTTGTTTCCAACCCCTTAACTTCCACACCCATCAACTCCCTGCCACACGCCACCCTTCAAGACGGCAAGTCAACAGTGCGCAGGGCTTGAGCTGATTGTGGGGGCCGACTTGAGATGGATAGGTTTCTCTGTTAGGGTGTGAGTTGGTCTGTGGTTGCTCTTGGCGTTCGATTGTCGCGTTCCGGTTGCGGGCAACACCTTTTGCCAAAGCAGCAGCAGCAGCAGCAAAGGATTTTCCACGCTGCAGATAAAACCGTTCACCGCATACTTGTGCCATCTTTTTTTCTTTCGACTTAGCCACAACTTTTGACTGGTTGACTGTAAGTCTTAAATACCCTGTAAGAGTATCTTAATGTAGAAAGCATAAAAAGCATACAAATTGTTAAGGAACAAAGAATTTACCAAATATTTCATAATTATTAAAAAATTAAGTGATAAAATTATAGAAAGAATTTAACAGATATCTCAATTGATTCACAAATAAATGAT
Organism: Scaptomyza cyrtandrae; assembly: GCA_035044605.1. Classification (NCBI taxonomy): domain Eukaryota; kingdom Metazoa; phylum Arthropoda; class Insecta; order Diptera; family Drosophilidae; genus Scaptomyza; species Scaptomyza cyrtandrae. Next base: position 19,662,442 of record JAWNNS010000640.1, read on the forward strand.
AAAGGAATTGTAAGTTCTACTGTACAACAAATAAAGTCAGATAGATATACTATAAAAATGTAGGGTATTTTGTTAATCTTACAGTCTTTCGACTTTCTTGCCGTTCTTGTTGATGTTTATGTTTGCCATTCAAAATCTAAGCGATTGCAGCTTATTGAGTGTAACGGCTTTAGAACACAACTTTATAAGCTTTCGATTCTTTGTATTGCACGATTTGCCATGTGTCGTACGTTTTGCTAGACATTGTCAACGTTTTACAAATCTTCTTTTTGTGCTGTTAGTTTTTGGTGTTAATCAATCTCTTAAAAATGTGTTTATTTGATGTGTCCGCAACGGACCACACACAAATCGATACACAAATTAAGTGCCTTAACGACTTGTGACATCGCTCCGACGATGTTAGTAAGCAAACCTATAAACAAACAAGTAAACAAACAAACGAGGGAATCTCTAGTTCTGGTTGGAAGTATCTTGAATATCTGGCAAATCTCAATGAAAATAAACATTAAGGTTTTCTTTTTTTGTTGTTTTTGTTTTGCCTCGCCTCGCCTCGCATTCAATTGCTTGTTTGGCGCACAACAAATAAAACTAATTGAGTTGACTAACTGTGCTCGCCTTATGTATCTTATGCTTGTATTCTTATTTATTTACTATGGATTTCTTTTCTTTGCAGTCAAGTCAGTTTTGGATGTCTGGCATTTGGTTTCTGGACACTGCAAAAGTTTATTTTCTTCCGCGCACATTAATTGTAAGTGTTAATTTATGCTTAAGTATACTTTTCGCTTTTAGCCAATTAAAACCTTAACAACATATAAATATATAGTATATATGTATATATATACAGTAGTAGAAGTAAACGCAATCAGCTGTATAGTCCTTGGAGTATGCGTAAATGGCATTGTTAATTTGTTAAACTGAAAGTTTTTCTTCCATTTGATGGACATCAAGAAACGAATTACTCTTTAGAGATTAATGACTTTAAATAGGAATTCGTTTTAGCTAATTGGAATTTAGATGACGAAATTTGTATAATCTAGCTGAATATAATCTAGTATTTAATTTCAAATGTTTTTGCATTTCAATTTATGTTAGTAAAGTTGCTTTAATTGTTTTTACTTTGTATATATATATATATATATATATATATTAACAATATTTGACTAGTTTATTAAACAGCATTAGATCACTTTATTTTCCGCTTATTTATTAAATGCTTTATTAATCTATCCAAAAGGCGTGCTCCTTATCATAAGGCCGCCTTTCGCCTTCACAATAAATTAAGCTATGTATTTTGGCTTGTAAATTGATTTGCATTCATTTAATAAAGGCCTTCAAGTACTAAAAGTAACTGTCAAAAGTAACTGGCAAAAATGTATATTTCTTTATGTAAAAAGAAAAGTGCGATGAAACGCTAAGAAATGAGAAATGTAAAGTGTTCTTATCACTTCAGCCCATGGAAATCCATTACATTATGCATAATACATATATATATTTTTTTTTTTTCTTATATTTTTCGTTAAGGATTTCTATCTCTTTGTGTATGGGCTAGCAGCTAGAAACTCCATCAACTTATTTGTGCCTTGGTTATTTACATAAAAGGAATGCAAATACTGTAAAACTATATTTCAGTGTCGTTCTTTGTTTTTGTTTTTGTTTTGGTGTTGGCCAGCACCAAATGCATTTGGCTTATTGTCAGATTTTGACAGTTGATAAACACATCATGAAAATAGTTGGCAAACTTATGTATGTATACATATATTTGTATATAGTATATAGTGGCTTAACTATTTGCATATGGAGCTTTATGCGTAGTCAAAGTTTTGAACTCGGCAGCTGTTGCCAGCAAAGAGCAGCTTCAATTTCAAATCAAATTTCTTTCGCACAACAATTTTTCTTTGACCTTCTGTATGTTTGCAAACATGTATTTGTTTATTGTATGTCTTGCTGCACAAATATTTGCCTTAAACAGCAGCAACTACAATAACAACACTAACGATGGCGTTGACAAGGAGGCCAAGAAACGAAACAACGAAAGCCAACGACAACATTTGACATTTTTTGTTTTTATATATGTATATATTGTTCCTATCTGTCCGACTGTCTCTGTTCTGTCCCTCTTCTCTCTTTCTCCATCTCTCTTGTTTCTTCTCACTTTTTTTTCGTTTGTTTGACAAAAAACATGAAAATGCGATTTTTAGTTTTTCGTCTTCCCGCCAGCGTTGCTGTTGCCATTGTTTCTGTGTACACTTATACCCTATGATACGGATACTTGTACTTATACGTTATTTTTATTTTGGGGTATAACGTATGTTTGTATTTAAAAAAGGAAATTTAAAAAATATTTTTTTTAATATAAAGCCATGACATGATTTTATTAATGTGGCCTTTTCAGTTATTCGAGTAAGTGTAGGGGATATCTTGTAGTCGTTCATTCCCTATTGTCATCTGTCGTTGTTTGCAACGGATCTAAAACATGATGGCACGCTAAAAGTATTTGCCGTTAGGGGCATTTGTCTGTGCCGTTCCGTTTGTTTTAAACATCATCCACGTGGCAAAAGATTTTATATATATATATATATATATATATATGCCATAGATATGCGGAAAGCCCCTTTGACACATTTTAAATGTATTGCCTTAGGTTCTCACATATCACAGCAAGCCAATAATATTTATAAGCATTCAATTATGTCGAGTGAAGCGTAAAGTTGTTGTTTGCAATGTCACACAGAGATGAAGTTAAAAGTAAAGTTCTTTATTTTCAATAACAAATATTTCTTAGCATAAAAGAAGCTCTCAGTTCGCCCAACTATTTATTTCTTTGATAATGTTTGCAAAGAAACGTACGCAAAGCCAACACCGAATAAACCAATCGCATCTGAATAATGGCAAATGATTAGACAAAAACAACAATATTACATAACCCAACCGAGCCACCAGCCATTTTCAGCCATAAATTAGATCCACAAAACGAACCAAAAGCCATATAGACCCAAAAACCGAACCAAAAACAAGCTGAACGTATAAACGTCTGTTTTTCCTATAATTGGCCACATATTTTGTTGGTTTTCGTTCTGGCCACGAAGCCCCGGCCAGGTAGGTGGGCCAATAATGTAAGCTTTCGGCAACAGGCAACAGGAGTTTCTCGGTTTTAGGGGGACCTTGGAGGGTAGTTGGCTGATTTGGTTTTGCCTTCCTTCATTTTGCCAACTGGGGCACAAAAGGCTTATCAATATAGATATTTTTGTCTGGATATTTGCACATGAAAATGGCAGACGTGTGCCAAATAAAGAAGAAAAAAAGAAGAAGAAAACTGTCCCTAGTTGATGTTTGTTACGGAAAAAAATTCTATCCCAGAACACTCTAATAATTTTTCGAATGCAAATGTAGTTCTAAAAGTGCTGTGGTGTGGTCTTTTATGGAAATGAGCTCAAAGAAGATTTGTGTGATTGAAAAAATTTGAACATAAAAAATGAAAATGATGTGAACACAAAATAAGCAGAGAGCAAAGAGTTGAGTGGGTCAACGGATATCTTATAAAACTGCAGTTGACAAGTAAAATATTTTAATTTGGTTACATAAGAATATGTTATTAAATATAAAATACATACACTTCGTTAACCATGACTTAAAAAATACTTGTACACGATTTCGAAACTTAAATTCTGTTAGTTTGTGTAATTTTAATTGATAAGAACTTAAAATTGATTGTTGCGCTGTTTATAATAACTTTTTGAATATTCTATCAAAAAACCTTCAAATCTAATTCCAACCTCAAGACTTATTTATTGCTGCTATGAAAATGTCTTTATTCAATTATTGGTCACGTTACGAACGAGGTTGAATAAAATAGTGTGCACGTGTCAACGCGGCTTAAAGAGAGAATATAAAGAAAAGACGCACACACACACACACACACACACACATACCCACTCACACACAAATTGGCAGATACTAGCTGAAGACGACGACAAGACCAGACGAGTTGAGTCAGTGGTAAACTAGAAATAGTCGCAGCTGGCAAGTATAAAGCTGGCAATTCAATAGATGACACACAAATTGAACTAGACTATGCCCCAAACAAAAAAAAAAAAATAAAATAAGAATGGGACAAAGCAAGGCGATGACAAGGACGAGAGTCAAAATCACTGCAAGGCAGTTGGCAGCTCAGTTGGCAACATATTGGAAAATGTCGTTTTCTTGCAGTTGTTATAAAACAAACACGGGCATAAAGATATGCAGATACAGTAAGTCAGCTAACGCAGGCAGTCACAATGCCATTTTTATGATATTAAGTTTACACAAATGTTTTCTTTGCAAACACAAACTGACAGTGGGAGTGTTTTTTTTTTTTTTTTTTTTTTGGCAGAAGCCTGCTGCACATTGAGCTGGAAATCGTTGTGCAGTTTGTCAGTAAGTCAGCACTAAAGTTAAATGATTGTTTGGATTTTTTTCTCTTCTGTCTTTTTTCTTGTTGTGGTGTTTTTTTTTTGTGTGTCATCTCCTAGTTTATGTTGGGTTTTATATGTCACACATGTCGTATGATTGATTTGTGTCTTTTTTTTTGTCGTTGTAATACCCTGTTTTGTTTTAAAGGTAGCTTAAATAATGTCAGTTTGTAACTTCGATCTATAACCTTTTTTTGTTCTATACTTTTCAAAAATGTTTTCTTTATTTGCGTTTTATAAGGTGAACATAAATTTATAACTTTAAAATTAAAAAAACATATGTCAAAATAGACAAAACTTATTTTGCTTTTCTAAATTATGTATCACATGATGATATTAAGACATTAAGAGGTATTTTTTTTAGTCCAATTCAATTATCATTGCCTGCTTTTTGGGGCTTTTGATTATACAAATTTGTTTTTTCATTTTCTGTAGTGTTTTTGTGGCTTTAAATTGCATAATTGACTGTTTGCTCGATTGATTTCGATGATTGATAATTCAAACATGCCTTAGTCACATTCAAACTAGTTAATTTTTTTTTCATAACGAATATTGGTTTGGTTATTGGTTTGGATATTTCAGGCAACAGTGTAGTTTGCAGCTATGGATCCAGATTCACCTGTTCTAATTAAACAGCCGTGAGCTGACCCACAGACAAAACACAAATGCTGTGCGGCCATTTTGTTGTGCTATACAATAATAAATATGGCTTCCACCTGACAACTGTGTGTTGCTCCACCTCCTTGGTTTCATTTGGTAGATGCGACCTCGTTGCGATGTTGCCATGTGGGTCATACGTACATACATATAAAACCCATAGCTATATATTGACCACGAATTGGCAAACAAACTCGTGGTTATTTCATAGTTCAAACGTTCAGGCATATAAAAAAAAATATTGTATTGCATTGTACCATACTGTATGTGTGTGTGCTCTATAAATGATATACAAATAAAATAACATACAAAATGGCGATTGGCCCAAGTCAAGGCAATGAAGTGCGGCTTTTTATGCGATTGCACTAACCATTAAGACGGGGTACAATCGCTAATAGTTGAGGTGTGTCCAAATTTGTAAACTTTTTCTTATATTTAGTATATAGTTTAGTGAATTTAAATAAGTTTTGTACTAATTTGTAAAAAAAACACGTTGTACCTTTTTATTTAGGGTATTCCTTGTGTCATTTTGCTTGTATCACTATTGTTCTTATCGCATGTGGTTAAGGTGTCTGCTTATGAGGACTATGTTTTTTGCGCTACAAAAACAACAATAACAATAACAACATTTTATACGCCACAACTATAACAATAACAATGAACATGAAAATGAAAATGAAAAAATATACCAAAAACAAACATCTTAAAAAGAAAAGGTTTATGCGAATGAAAAACCGGAAACCATTTTCCACAACCTTCGGCGTTAAAATGTGTTTTTTTTCCTGTTTTTTAAAGGTATTGAAATGTACGTAGTATGCATGTGTGTGTGTGTGTGTGTGTGTGCACAATTCGTGTTGTGAAAGTTATTGAACAATAAGAACAGCCGTTATATTTGTTCATTTTGTTTGTGCCCTTAGGCAAACTTTCTAGCCGTAGGCTACTTGATCGACTGACTGACTGATTGACTGATTGATTGACATACTGAGTTAACATCATTCACTCGTAGCTGTTATTGTTGTTGGTTGTTTCCCTTTGTGCCAAGTACTTTTTTCCAACAGCTGCTCAAAACCTTAAAGGAGTTTACATTGTGAATCATTGGGCTTTGAATGCTAAACTTGTATCGCCATAATGATTATTTCGTATTGGATTTATTATTGTTGAAATTGTATTTCTGTTGTTCTGAAAATTATTTCCACTCTTAATTGCGATAAGCATCAGAATTTCCTAGAACTGCAAAATTAATTATAAGAATTTTTGTATATTGAATTCAAAGAATTTTTGTATATTCAATTCTTAATTGCGCATTGTAAAATCTTAATAAACAAATCCAATTGAATTTGCTCTAGCCATGGAATATTCAAATTTTCAATATGAACAATTTTTGTTTAGTTATTTATTTAAAGTTCTTGTTTACATAAATTGGCCAATTGAAAACTGAACACGACAACAATTCAACAATTTGGAGTTTCTAAAAAACCAAGTTGACAAGCTGATGTTACCCTATAATAGAGATGAACTTTTTGAAATAGTTTTTCAAGTTTGCTATATATTATAAAAATAATAAACTTTCGCTTCAACGATTAATAAGTTTTTTTTTCACATTCAAAATACTTGAGAATACTTTTATATTTTTGTAAATTAAATTAATAAATAAAACTTATTTGCGAATATATATTTTTATACCCTGATCCCATTAAAAATGGGGAAACATGGTAAAATGGTTTTGTGCAAAAGTATGTAACGGGCAGAAGGAAGCTTCCCCGACCCCATAAAGTATATATATTATTGATCAGCATCAACAGCCGAGTCGATATAGCCATGTCCGTCTGTCCGTCCGTCTGTCCGTCTGTCTGTCTGTCCGTATGTATGAGCCAACTGATCTCAGAGACTATAAGAGCTAGAGACTCCAGATTTCGAACTTAAGCTCGCCTAATCCCTAGGCAGTACAAGTTTGTTTTCGATTTTCGACAACTCATCCCGTTTCCGATATACACATGGGATCGATAACAACAAAATCTTGAATTTGGAAAACTTTGAGATGGCATTTGAAATAATGAACAAAATAATGACAATCTGTGAAATTTTTATTAAAATCGGTTAAGAAACACCGGAGATATGGGACATTGAAGTTGTGTATGCAGTATGTGCGTACATACAAACACACATATTTGCAAACACTGACTGTACGCGTTAGGTATAGGGATCAGGGTATCGTCTAGTCGGGGTTTCTCGAATAGAGCCTTCTTACTTGTTCATTATTTATTTGATGCTCTTCTTGTGCTCTTTACACACACCTGCGAGAGTGTGTGTGTGTGTGTGTTCGTGCGCGACTGTCGTTATTTATATTTATTTAGTTTTTCAATTGAATTGAATTTCCATTAACAAATTGCGTTTGCAGAACACCAGTGAATTTTACTGCTCGTCGTCTTCGTCATTGTCGGCTGTACCTGTGTTCAATAATGTTTTTTTTTTGTTTGATTGTATATTTTTTCCATTTCTGTTTTTTTGTGTTGTTGTTGTTGGCACTGTTTATATTGGAGTTTATTTTTCTGGGTATACGGGATTTTATTTTTATGCCCGTGCTTTGTTTTATGGTTGAGTGCAAAAATTAAAACAATTTGCACAGGTTTTCAGACGCAATTGTTTTTTGGCGTGAAAATATTTTTAGACGTTTTGCGCTTGGCCTGCAAAACGGAGTGGTGTACTTTGATTAAGCTAAAAGGCAGAGTGCGAAATATATTTTAACACTTTTATTTTGTTTTAGAGGCTTTAACGTATTTTAGACGAATGTCAATTCATTTATCTCATCCAAGAAGAGTATGTATCAAAAACTTGGCCAAACTTCAACCGCTTTGTGTGGAACGTCTTAAGAACCAGTTCATTCTTGCACTTAATTTAACTCATGCCGCACCGCATACCACATAATTCATAAACATTTGCGATTGCAAAAACTTGTCACACAGCTGACCCAAACCCACTTCAACACTCTGTGGTCTTGCCAAAGCACTTTACGGTACACTTGACAGCTGCCAACCACTTTCATTCCTTCGATCCTTTGCTTTCCCTTTGCCCCATCTATCCTGATGTCTAAACAAAAGCATTCCCTAAACCCGAACGAACTTTTAGTCAGCTGCTAAATTATGAACAGGCTTTATTTTTGGTGCCGGAACCTTGACCGCATGACAAGCTGAAAATGTTAAGCAAAGCTTTTTTGGTAAATGGCATCGGGAACCGCAGAATGTCAAACACTCTCGTTAAGACCACGTTGGTAAACGGAAACATCGTGTTTGTCTCGATGATAAGCAACCATTAATTCATAAAATTTCTAATTAATTAGCTTTGCAAAATTGTACAGTCAATTAGCTTTCGTGTGACATTTAATCCAAATATTAATTATCCGGTTGCGCTTTAAAGTTTTATTATTATTATTATTAAAAGTATTTAATAATTTATGCATGATGAAAATTAATGGCAAAAAATAAGTTTATTTTATATTATTACTTAAACATTTTATTTTTTTATTTTTTAACTGGGTAACAATTTAATTTATTTAACATAAAGAAATACAATCATAATAATATAACTTATGTTTGTGTTTAAAAACCTTGGCTAGATTCAAGACATAAAGAAATCTTTTCGTGAAAAGGGTATTTTAGTTATTATGGCTTATTTTTCAAAATTTATTTCTAACACCTCATTTGAATGACTTAATTTAAGGCATTGCTAAATTTATATATATTTGTGATGTACTTCCCTCGCCCCAATCCATTAGGAAGTTAACTTAACGCCCATAATTTCCAATTAGGAGCTTCACGATGTGGCATTAAAATGTGTAAGTTGAGCATTTTGCGTCGTGCTGAATCATAAATAATTGAATAACTTACTCATTTCATTGTTGGGTGGTGCTTCTTCTTCTTCTTCTTCGTCTTCGGTTTCTCGACAGGCAAAAACAGTTCCTTGTGCCAGACACTATTTTTGTTGTTGTTGTTGTTGCGTGTTTTAGTTGCCATTTTGTTTGCCAGAGACTCTCTCTTATCTGTCGCTGACATGCACATTATGCTTTCACCTCCTCTCAATTCCTCTTTTTCTCTCACTTTGTCGTCTCCTTAAATTTGTCACAATTTTTGCTGCAAGTTTCTCTAGCTGATTTTACTTGGCGGGTTTTTTTTTTATAACTGCGAGTTTATCAATCATAATGTTCTTTGCTGAGTCGTCTTCTCATTAATGTTGGCTCTTATCATCTGGGTTGGCTGTCTCTTTTCAGCACGCAAGCGCTTTTTGTTGTTGTTGGACTTAAGCTTAACGTGGCGAACTTGGACTGACCTGCTTGCTGCAACGTTCACGTAATTGCTTTATGAACTGATTTATGCTTATCTTTTAGTCATATTTTCACATATACCTCTATCTCGCCCTATCGTTTTACCTTTGCACCGTCGCGCAGTTTGACCCTATTCCTTTAAACTAAATTTTGTCTGTGGGTGTGGGTGTGTGTGTGTGCGTTTGTGCATGACTATTAGGGGAATTTTTTAGTAAGCATAATGGGTGTTTCTTTGAAAACGTTATAAATATAACTTTAATATTTATTATTTTTTTTATTTTAGAAATCGTCTATTAGTTTGTGTTATCAGATCTTGTTTAAAAGCTTTTTAAATTATCTTACAAAATGCTAATTTTGATATATTTTAAAGTTTTTATACAACTTGTAGCACCCTGTTTCTAGCTGGACAATCATCATAAAACTGGCATTAGAGTGCAGTGAGCTTGCAAATAGCTTCACCTGCCGACACCATCCCCAGACAAAATATCTTTCCTTCACACCCTTTCACACCCAAACACACACACACGAGGTCATTATTTCAAATTTTCACACTAAGCTGCACGATATTTATCAATGGAATCACTAGCTGATGGCATTCTCCTATAGTTTGGCTAGGTCCAGGCAATGCTTATCGATATTTATATATACGAACGTCTGGTATAGTGTGGTAAATATGCAGCACTATTTATCTTCATTATAATTATACGCATAGATATGTGCTTGACGAGCAGAGATTTCATGCCACGCACGTAATGTTTAAATCGCACATCAATTAATGTATCTCTCGCACTCACTCTGTGGAGCAATTCCGTGCTTAATCGTGACTGAAACAGAACGAAGCGCGCATTGCACATAAAGTATACAGGATAAGCCAAAATAATTACAAAGGATGTAATGTTTAAGCAAACGAATTTGAGTTACCCCGACCAAAAATAATGAAAAGTAAAAATCATAAATATAAATTGTTACGACGCAAGTATTAATATTAATTATTTATAATTTTAAGTTATTTTTTTTTATATATTCAAAAAAATTATTTGTTTTTTAATACTTTCTTTTATATTTTTTTTTACTTAAAATTTTTTTTAAAAACATTTTTCACATTTTTTTTTAATACTTTATTTTATTTTTTTTTTATATTTAAAATTTTTTTTTGAAACACATTTTTTATTTTTTGTCTTATAGTCTTTTTTTTATTTATATATATATTTTTTTATTTTTTTTTTTTTTTTCAATCTGTTCTTTTTGTATAAGTTTCATTTCTTGTAAAGTTTCAAAACATTTTATGAGCATACCATTTTGGGCTTTGTTTAATCGGTATAAACAGATGAGCAGCGAGGGAAACAGCGTAAGACTTGGTGGCCTGACATGTTTCGCTTTGCTCCAAATTAAATAAAAATACAATCAAGCGTCGAGTGCTCTTCGCAATTCTCTCTTCTGTGCTTTTAACGCTAGTTGCGTGGCTGTCGCTTCTAACTGATGCCTGCGTGACTCGGCATTAATCTGCTGGACTCTAGTTGAATGCAGTTGCTTCTGCGTCTATCTCTTTTACTTTTCATTTAAACATAAATATTATGTGTGTGTCTGTGTGTGTGTGTGTGTGTGTGTGTGTGTGTGTGTGTGTTAGTGTGGCATGGTTGAATGCGTACGTGCCTGCAACACCTAAATGTATGCAACAACAATATTTTGGACAAGAGAGCAAAGGAAAAGCAGAAGCATTTGGAAAGTTAGACAATGTGAATGACGCTCAAATTGAAATTCTTTATTTGCGGTGTAGTGTTTTGTTTGTCTAAGCGGCCTGTGACCCCTAACAGCTCTCCGACCGCACTTCTCTTCTCTTTTCTCTACTCTCTACTCTCTACTTTCTTCTCGGCAGTACAAAATCTGCATTGTGCCTTTGGGCTGCCTTGTCTAGCTATTCCTTTACCTGCCTGCCTTGCTATCTATCTCTCTGCTCTTTGACAGCCTTAATGTATGCAAAGGATTTGCTGCATTCTAAAATGCCCTTCTCACGTCCCGTCTGTCTATCTGCAAGCAGCTAGAATCAACTCGAGCCAAGGGGCTTGTTGATGGACAGTTCTCAGTTTCTGTACGCTTTTTTTTTACCAGCAAGCTTGAACAAATATTTTTCAATATCCAAATTGTTGCCCAAAAATGCATAAGTACAGTTTTGGGGCTGCAAGCGTTTGGAGCATGTCTATTTTCTTGGCTTATGCAGCAAACGAAACGTTTTTCTCCTTGTTTTTTTGTTGACTTGGTAAAGCGCTAAGCCTTATGTAGCTTGTTTGAATTTTGATTAAAACTGGTTTTATAAATTTTAAAAATGTCTATGCTTTTAAAAATTATTCTTAATCGCATGTATATTCTTACAAAAAATAAATATAATACTTGAGACGACGTTTATGATACCCTTTAGTTAAGCACTCATTTTCAGTTTTCTAATCACAACAAACTGTCAGTTAGCCATGAGCATACATTGCATACTAATTAAGTTTCATGTTATTATTCTGATGTATGCCAATGTGATATGTAAAATGTAATTGTAATTGTCAGTGCCATTGCCGTTGAAATGTGTCACTTTAGATATCGTTTCGCATTTAAATGACCAAATGCGGTATGCGATAACAAAGACAACATGAGAGCTCTTCACATATCTCACAGTCTGACAGACAACATGAAGAAAGAGGTGTGTGTCGTATGTGTGTGTGTGTGTGTGTGTGTTTACATATCGTTAAAAGTGCATTTATATGTTTATTTCCAATCTCCCACTTTTCTATCTAGAACTTCATTATGATTTGCCTGGCTGCCTGTTGTTGTTTTCAGCATGATAGAAAGAAAAAGGGTAAATTAAATTTTTGTAATTAAAACGAATTTGCATTGCATAGTTCCGGACGTGGCGCACCTGACAGCCGCTGGGATACAACACACAAACACACACACACAAACACACACACACAAACACACACACATACATGTACACATTAGTCTACTCATTTCGACAGTGCCTGCAATTCAATTATAGCCCAAAAAGAGTGCAGCAAACACTCGAAACATACTCAAACTCACTCAAATAAAGTCACACACACACTTACACATATACATACACTCTCATACGTTACGTTTTAATTAAATACATTTTGTGTGTTTCCTAACGTCATAAACATTGCGGCGAGCAGAAGAAGCCATCAAGGCATGAATATGAAAACATTTAACCATTCGTTACGTTGCCCTCCCATCACACCACAAAAAGGGTTGTATGTGGGAGGAGTGGTGTGGTGGTTCAATGTTGATCCAAGTTGAGCTCTTTCGTGTAGTTAGTTTGTGTTTGCATAAAATTCAAAAGAAAATTGCCTTGCGCAGTTGCTGCTGCCTTCCTGACTGCGTAACAACAACAACTGCATCATTTTGAAGTCATTGTCACAAGATTTTCCGGCACACATGTAGTTGGAAAATGCACAGTAAAGCCTAAAAAGATTGAATTCAATGTAAAATTTATATATTAGTCAAATTAAAAATAATATATTTATATATAGGTTTTTTATAATCGATTTTGACTAAGAATTTTATAATATTAATAAAGTAAACTAAAGATAAGAACCTAGTTTTTTTTTTACAGTGTACTACATGTGTGTTTGTGTGTATGTGTGTATATGTGTGTGTACCACATCGTTTTGGTTTGCAGTTGCATTGCATCGCGCACATAATCAAATTTAAGTTGACTGCCTCGACAAAGTCATTTTCTGCCTCTTTTGTTGTGTTATACAACTTGTTTTAAGCTGTCAGACAGGCCGCATTTAATCGAACATCCTGCATAGAGTTTTCCAAGCCTTGTTTTGTCAACTGAACAGTTTTCATTTGCCTGACCCAATCCGATTTATCCTTAACTCACAATTCGTTGCTAATGCCGCCCAATTTGTGTCTGGTTAATGCTCCTGGCAACTAATCTTAGCTGTTGTCCGGTGTTAGTTGAGTGAAAACAGTCGAACAAGGCTCAAAATCAAGTGTGAGTTTTGTTAAGTATTTTTTCATGTTGATAAGTGAAATGTTTTGTGAAAAGGGTCAGAAAATTGTTCAAATGTTTTTTTTTTAAATCAAATCATAAGCTGATGAAATCCTTTAAAAACGCTTCCCAAGATTCTTTTGTATAAATAAATAGATTTATTTGTTTCTAGTCAAAAACCCATTCACTGTAATACGGCTTATGAACTTACTCAAATAAATATTTACAAGTTTTTAGTTTTAGTTTTTATTGTCTTTTATTTATATAACTTCTTTTTAAATGTTTGTTCCAAAGTCTTTTGTCTTTTCTCTCAAATGGTATACAATCTATATTTAAAACTTTTCATATTAAGCAGCATATCTTATTTGAATATTGTTCAGTGAGTGCATTTGCAGTTTTACTTCCCCACAACTTTCTAGTTAACAAATATTTGTGGAAACAAAACAACTTCAATTTGCGCATCTGCCCACAACTACAGCTGCTAATTAGGCAACATTTTTATGGCTAACTTAAACCATATTTCCAAGCACCCAGACCACTGACACAGACAGCAATCCGTATTCCGCCTTGTGGGACTAGCCAGAAAACCAACTAACTTTGCCTTGCATTTTGTGGCATTGGATCTCGACGTTGTAGTAAATTAATATTATTGTTATTGTTTTTAAGGAGGAGGGGGTGGAAGACAAGAAGATGTCGTGGCTACAGCTGCAGTTTCTGGCTCTTTGGTCGATGTGGTCATCCAGTGTCGAAACTAAATACTAAGCAGATTTAATAAAACCCCCTTCCAGAGCTCAAGAGTTTGCAAATCAAGTTGTGTTGGCAAATGGGTTTTGAGGCTTTTCACTCAAAATTAGGCAACAGCAAGTAATTATTTATATGCGAGTTAGTGAACGTTGTTGTTGGATCCAGAAAAGCCTTTTGCTTTTGGTCCAGCCAGAGAATAATTGGCTGTGGCTTTGCTATGTAAATTCTGTCATTGAATACTCGTTCTGTGTCTGAGGCCAAAGAACTGTCGACACTATTTAAATATATATTAATTTATATATATATATATATGTATTCTCAATGTTGTCGTTGTCGGTGGCCTGAAGCGTTATATGCTTTTATTTAATATGAATATTTGAACATAAAGAGAAAAATATCATAGCATAACGTAACGAAGGTGAATGTTCAAAAAAGAATACTTGCCATTGTTGAAAAGTGTTTTGTTTTGGCCATTTAAATCTTATATGCAAATTTCACATTTTTAATGTTTTAAAATCAATAAAAATTGTTTGTTTTAAGTGTAGCACAGCTTGCTAAATAATTGAATACCAAAAAAACTAGAAAACTTTTGTTAGATCATAAAAAAACCAAGTTTAGACCTTAGCTCATTTCAACCAAAAAAGAGTGTTGTTATTTTATTTAACTGAAAATGTTTTCGATGTTGCTACCGGAACCAGAAACTGCCCCTAACAAGCAAGAACAATGCAAACAAAATAATAATAATGCTTTACCCAAAGTTTTGGCAAATAATAAAAAACAAAAAGATTCAAATTTTTGTTCAAATACAGCTAAAGCTTAAGTTAAACAACTTTGTTGTTTTTGTTGTTGTTGTATTTTTTGTATTTTGTATTTGAATGCGGAGTTTTCAATTTAATGCTTCGTTACCTTTTTTTGCTGCAAAATATTGAAACATTTTCAAGTGGCCAAAGCCACTCCAGGAACAAGTTTAAAGTGTATGCTCTAAACAAAACAAAAAAAAAAATAATAACAGAATTGTGCTGCTCCCCGAAATATAATAATGTGGGCCTTTTATGGTCGAGGACTTGTGCCAATCCATAAAACAACAACTAGAAGATTTATCGCATAGCTACAGTGTTCTTGAAAAATATCTGTTTGGTTTGTTCTTTTTGCAAATTTTGAAAAAATGTTAGCTTAGGATTTTGTTTAGGAGGTTTAGCGGGCAACCAGAACAATTTTAAATGAATTAAAAATAAAGCCGAGCGCAAACTTTGCCAATTTTTTGTATCTTTTATAAAAATGTGGAGGAAACCGGAAAAGAAAAGTGATAATGGGAAAAATGGCAAAATAAGTATTAACTGTTTGCTTTTGCCAGCTCAGTGTGACCTGAGGCTAAACAGTCAGAAAGAAGGACGCGGTATGAAAGAATTACGAAATTGAAGAAAAGAGGCAATACAGAAAAGAGTAAATAGCATGAGGTAATATTATTAAAGCACACAATGAATATTAAGTATATATGCTAAAGTAAAGAATTTCATAGAATGCGAATTAAGAGAAAGTAGAGCTCAACGAAAGTATATGAAAAGTTTAAAGTTAGTTAGTCAAGAGTGCCTAAACTTGAAGATACCAACCCAAAGAAAAACCCAAAGTTTTTAAAGTTTTATTAATTTTACTTTACTCAACAACAAAATGAAGTTTAATCTTAAATTACGTTTAATACACAAATATTTGTCGCTTTAACTAATATCTTTGTTTGCTTAAGGCAATTACCGATAAACCGATACCGCAATTACACACACACACACACACACACAGCACAAACATACAGAGCACACATTATCGCCTCTGTTATGCACCCCTTTTGGCTATTTAACCTGTGTGTGTGTGTGTGTGTGTGTGTGTGTTGTATATGTGCATTTGTGACTTCAGCTTGACAAATCCTTGAGGCAAATATAAATTTAACAATGGCATTAAATGAATATGCATGCATAATTAGCTAGAATATCTCATTTCTGCTTTATCCTGACATCACGTCTCTCTTTCCGACTTGAAGTTGTCGTGTTTGACATACATACTTACGTATCTACCCCGCGGTTATGACGCATGTCTGACATTAGCACAAACATATCCGAGAGCCTACATTGCTGCTTATCACAGTGGGTGGCTTCCTACCCCAACTTAACGCCACGAAGTGCTTTGCTGTCCGCGCAAACTGAAATTAAGGCAATTGGCAAATGCTTTATGCGAGCTTGGCCTTTAAATAGGCCAGTTCTCCAATTATGTTGGGAAAGTCAATTTGTAGAGTTTAAAACAGTTAAACAATTTTTATAAACAGATTAAAACTACAAGCTGTATACATGTTTATTTTATTTATGGCAAAATATTTGTATTCAATCATTATTTTCTTTTATTTATTTAAAACAAAGCATATAAATATTTAATATAAAAATGTTTTAATATTTATTAATATATATATATATTATATTGTATTTAATGCAACTTTTTTAAAACCTTTTTGCCAATCAAAGAATATGATTTAAGTTCATAATTGTAAAATTTGTATTGTTTATTTTGTAATTAATATTTTACAGTTTGTTTGTCCCAACTTTCCATTGTGTGCGTCTAATTCTTGCCTAAAAATCAAAACTTTATTTCCTATCGTCAGATTTTTATTTATTTGCCTAAGCACTGCAAACTGCTTTGTTTTTAACTACTTTGAATTGCTTTTAATTTGAGCTTTCGCTATTTATTTACCTCAAATGCGAATAACCTTTCGAGTATTGTTTGCAGACTCTTTTGTTCTTTGCTTGATTCAAAGACCTTTGATTTTATGTACATATTTATGAATTGTTGTTTGTGTGCCCTGCGAAACCAACTTTAAATTGAGCTTATTTTGGCCAATGGCCAATTAAGTTTTTGCCTGACTTTTGTCTGATTTGCCTGATAAGCTATCTCCCTTTGGCTTACTCTACCTCTACCTTTCTGCAACGTTTTGCCGATAATTCAACCGCAATTGCGAAAAGTTACTAAAACAAAAAATTCTTTTTTGGCCTCAGGTTCTTGAACTGAACCATTCTTGACTTTTAAAGGGGTTTGCATAACAGTTTGGTTAATGCATGAATGTTGAGCATTTAATTCGTATATATTTGCAAATTTCCTTTTAACAATATTAACCTTTTTGAGCATACACAAATACTTGAGCATTTAATTAACTTGGCCAATACAGCTTATAACTGTTATGCTCTGAATTAGCTTGGCCTGCATCTCTTATACTAACTCAAGCGGCTTACTGCACTTGGCCTAAGATGTTTATTCATTAGAACAAAGTGCGTTCGCAATTAATTGCATTTTAAGTGCATTACGAATTATTTTGCATTTGCCTTTGCTTTGCTTTTCCATTATTAATTCGATTAAATGAACTTTTAGTTAATTAAAATAAATCATAAATTGAGTACTTCATTATTTAACATTAAATAACGGATGTTCTAACGTTTTCAATCAAATGAAATAATCATAAGTTATGATTCTATTTTGTCAAAATTTGCTGCTCATTCAAAATCGAAACAACTTAATAATAAACTTTAAATATTTACTTTGAATAAAATTCCGTTCTGAATTTCAAAGCCTATGTTTAATCATTAAAAGCCACAAAAAATTCATTGAGTCCTTTAATAACTTACTTTGAAAAAAAAAAAGAATTCGTATAAGTTCCCATGTTTAATCATCAATTTTTGACTTCGCCAAAAAAAAAAACTTAAACAAAAAAATTCATTGAATCCATTTTTTCCCCAAGTAAAGCTTCCTGCAAAAATTGGTAACAAAAAAAAAAAAAATAAAAATGTTACCTGCCATAAAAAAGCTTTTGCCTTGCGGCACCGTCTCTATAAATAGCTTCGATTGTGGCAGCTGCCAAATTCCCTTCTTTTCACTTCAATGCACAAGGTGTCAAAAAGCAAAAAGAAAAAAAAAGTATCGATACTTTTTATACCCTGTCCGTAACATCAGCATTAACTCATCATACCAGACTCCATTTTTTTTGTTAAAGAGGTGGATGGAAAGTCATCAACTTCCTTTGCATTCTTCGCGTTTCCATTCATGATTTTTAGCTTTTTGCTGTAAAGTTTTTTTTTTCTGTTTAACTGCTTTATTTTTATGCCCAAACAAAAAAGCAGATTATTATTTTATGTTTAAAACGTAAATAAAAGTATTTTTGCGTTCACAAGCAAATAAAACGTAGTTTTTTTTTTATAGAAATTGTTATGCAAGAGGGAAATATCTAAAGTTATAATAATGTATATTTAAGCTTACAATATTTAAGTTGTTTTTAAAGTTAGAAGGCTATCAAAAATAGCTTGTCGCTTTTGGCTTTGTTTTGTTGTCATTTTTAATATATGCCAGCCATTTGCCATAGATATGCTGATATTGAGATTCTTTTTGTAACTTATTTGTTTTTTGTTTTTTGTAGTGGAATGGTCGTTGATTTTAGCGTCGGGGCCAACTTTAGGGCTTCTCGTTTTATGTTCCATTCGGCGGCTTTCATTAGCCATTAAATGTCTGCCATTTTGAGTGGTGTTGGCCATTTGTCTGTCTCTCTCCTCCTGCTTTTATACTGCACAGCAGTTTCATAATTATTCTTTATTCAAAAATGCATAAAAACATTTTCCCTACAAATTTTAAGTTCTTTATTTTCGCGTAAAAATGTCAATAAATTTTTAATATATGTTTTGTTTTTCTTGTCTCATTTCAGCTCCAATTAATTGAATTCTGTTTTGAGGTAAGTGCAGAAATTTATTTAATTGCGATTAGATATTTAAAGAAATTTGTAAATCTTTATAAGTTTTTTTTTCCGCACATTTGAGATTTTAAGGAAAATGAGATCTTTTTATATATATGTTTTCCTTGTGCCTTAATGTAAGCCTAAACTTAATGAGTTGGTTCACCAAACCCAACATCCTTTCCGCCACTCTTTATCAAAAAGTAGAAAGAAAAAAAATACAATCTTTGCCTAACAGCCAAGAATTTTAATTGCACACGAAAAATGTAACGCCGAACGAATACTATATGCAATGGGGTTGTTAGCCTAATTGCAACCGCGTGGAACTAAATTTTTGGTCTAGCCGCCAATGAAGCATGCAACGCCCATCTACCACCCATCCACCCAACCTTTAGTTCATTCTCCTATTGCGTTACGCTTAACTGCAGCTATCGCTTTAGACGAAAATGCAGTGTCAAGCGCAAAACCCAAATGTAATTTACAATTTTTGTGCAACGTTGGCACAAAATTTACTCCAATTTCGATTTGAATAGAAGTTTGTACAAAAGTAAAAGAACGTAGATTTTTTAATAAAATGTCTAACGCTTAGTAAATGGTATTTTTTATTTTTTATTTCAAAAGCTTTGATTTGTATTTTTAAATAAATGTAAATTATGTTTTCTTATGTTAAGAAAAAATCACAAGATGTTCTTTGAATTTTGTTTTCTGTTCTTTAGGTTAAAGTTCCTATTTATATATAATATAAATATATTATTATACACGTGTATATTTATTTTTTAGATATAAGTCAGCTCGTGAGTTTTGCTCATATTAAAGTACACAACTTATATAATCTTAAGGCTAATGCCTTAAATTGTAGAGTATCAATGTTGTGGCATCAGTTCAGATAAACTTTATTTATCACATTATTTTCAACGCTTTCCCTGAGGCTGCTTTTTGATTAAACGCCACAAATTATGCTAACAAATCCGTGAGCGAAGTTTTTGATACAGTTTGATTGGATGTTTTTTTTTCGGCGTTTGACGTCCCAAATTCGAAATACTGTAAAAGCAACTAAAATCGATATTCTATAAATATGTACGTTAGCTAAATAGAGAGGTGGCTAACTTTTTGCTCAAGCGTAATTAACAGCTCTAATAGCTCAATTAAACAAGATAGAGAGAGAGAGATAGAGAAGAAGGGGGAGTAAGAGATAGATAGAGAGAGATAGAATGAGAGAGAGAGAGAGAATATGCACGCAATTTAATCGTCTGTCGCGCATATTGCTTTGGCCGCACACTTTTGTTGGCTGCCATCAATTTACGCCCCTTAACTTACGCCAATTATGCAATTGGGTTGCTACAGAGAGAGTGGATAGAAAGGTTGAGGTGGAGAGTTGGGCGTGGCAAACTCGTTACGTGCAGCAGCAGCAGCGGGAGCAGCACTTGTTGCCACCAAGTTGGCCGTGTTATGCAAGTGGCAACTTTGACAGCGTTAATTTACATGCCTGTCCTTCAATTTTACCTAACTACCTGCTGCACTGCTGCCACTTCCCCTCAGGCACTTTTGAAAACACAACAGAGAACTGAATGTGTGTGTTCGTATCGTATTCAAGGCATAATTAATGCGTTTGTGTGCGCGATAACATTGATCTACATCTGCATGTATGTGTGTTGTATTGTATATGTGTTTGTGTGTTTGATGCATTGGAATTCTTTGGCTGCCTTGCAACGTGCTTTGGTATTTGCTGATTCGATTAGAAGTTGAAGATGAAAAATTTTGTGCTGCATGCACATTCTTCTTTGTAAAAGTGTGTGTGTTTGGTGTGTGTTGGGTGGGTGTGTATTGTGATGTGTAAGTGCAGGCTAAATGAACTTTTAGTTGAATATTGCTTTGCGTTCTACATGCATAAATTACCATCAAACTGTGTGTGCTTCACTCCATGTAAAAGAAGGTAATAAATTTTGCATTTAAAACGCAATGAAACGCTAACTTTTACTGGTTTGAATGTGAGTGAAAAATACATAGACTTGAACGTGGTAGACTATTGTATTGAGTTTTGTGTAAAATGAGGTTTGAACTAAGTTGATCAAAGTTAAATCATTTACTTTTTGATGTGAAAGAAGTGTACAAGTACATTGATAAATGTAAGAATAAAGCTCGAACAAGACTATTTGTTTTGAAACTTAGTCAATCGAATATTGAATATTGAATTTTGTTAACCCATTTTGTAAAAAGATTATTTTTAGTTGAATTTTTAATCAAAGTATAACTGCTATTTGGACCGCAACTGTATCGTTTATCTCTTATTTTACTCACAGTCAACATTCTGACGGCAATCACAAATTTATTGCTTGGTTTATGCACAGCTCTCTAATTCAATTGATTTACATGATGGAAATACTGTTTTCAAACATCCATAACAGAAACAACAACAACAAGCACACAAGAGCACGTACATGTCTATGCATGTACGTGTGTGTAGAGACATGTTTATGTAGCCAGACATTTCACACGTATCATAAAAGCAGCCTTCCTTCCCCCTCCAATCTGTAAATCGTAACCAATTTCAACCATTTTAACGCGACCACGCATAAATTGATGTGCGAGCTCACTCTCTGACTGTGGTGTTGATAGGCTTTGGAGGTTGATTGGTCAAAAAGGAAATGTTCACTTGGCGTGTTTTGAGTTCTGTTCGGCGGGGGATGTTATATATAGTATGAGTGGATATGTGTTTAAGAGCTGGTCATGTCTGCTGGTAACAGATGTTGTGCTGGGTCTTAAGTGACGAGAGACCAGGCAACATCCACCGCAGACAACAAAAACATTTGTCAATTAAATTGTTGCTGCTCAACAGTTGAGTCTGCAGCTCAAAACACTTGCCCACACTCAAGTTCTCATTCACATTCTTCTTTAAAGGTGCTTCGTATCAATTTGCATAAAAAGGTTGAGTTCCCAACCCCTTGTTTATGTTAAAACACAAAACCAATCCAAACCAAACCAACTGTTGCTATACCAGAGACAACCCTTCATTGTTTTTTGTGCTTGTGCTGCGGTTCAATATCCATGCGTTGATTAAATTTTATAATTTTTACGCACAATTGAGCGCAAAGGGTGCGTAAAGGTAATTTAAATATGACCCCTTTTATTGTGTTATTGTTTCTGTTCGGTTTTGTTTATTTGTTTGTAAATCAATGCCTGAATGAATTTGAGACGTTCTTGTTTATATTTGTCAATCAAAACTAATTACTATTCATTATGTATCAATTCGATTTTTGTTTTACTTAAAGAAATTCATATATTTTTTAGGGCTATTTTTGCGGCATGCTTTTAGGCGTCCGTTTTATTTTCATATTTTTACATTTGCTTTATGAAGTTGTTACTATAATTATTGTTTTTTAAATTTATATATTTTGATTATCAACAGTATATTTATAAGAGTTAAAGTGGTTGGTCATTTTAATGAAAATAATTAAGTTGCACTTGATTAATAAAAAGCTTTGCAACAATATTTTAAGTTTCTGTGGTTAATTTTGATGAAATATATTTAAGCGTTGAGTTTTTGTTTTAAATGATTTAAGAATTAACTTGTTTATATATTGTATTTTTTATTCTTAATGGTTTATTTTATCACTTATAGTTATTTATGTTATTTTTATTTAAAAAAAGATATGTTCATTTTTGTATTAAAAATAATTTTCTGCTTAATAAGTGTGCGTGTTGATGGTCGCGCGCTTGAAGGTATGCAAATATGTTTACACAACACAATAAAATATCAATTTTCCTCTCTGTGGTGTTTGCAAAATTACTCAAGCATTTATCCAATGGGTAAGGTTTCCGGGCATTTAAAAAGGTTAAATAAAAACTGTTTCAAGTATCCCTTTAAACATTTAATTTCCTTTTTGCATTATTATGTTTGTTTTTTTTTTGGGTTTTCCGGTTTGAAAATTTAATTTTGTAATTGAACGATCCGATAGATGCAACCCTATACCCCACAATGTTACGTGCTTGACTCGTCTTTCCCTTCTTGCCACTTGACTTGACCCTTCTATGTGGGTAACAAGCGGCAATTTAATTGAAAATTTATCAGTTTCACATTTCATTTGCATATGTGCCTGCCCCACTTCCGAGTTTTCTACGTTCTATACAAAAGACACACACACACACACACATACAATGGCCAGAATATATTATACGTTATTCAAATTTGCATCGTTGACATTTTTAATACTTATATTCAGATGGTAGATCCTTGTGTTTGGTCTGGTCTGCTCTAAACCGCAATTGGTGCCAACAACATTTTGCCACAAGTGTGTACCTCACAAATATTTTTGTTATGACTAAAGTCTACAAATTTGTATTTGTTCGTTTGGCTCTGACCATGTCGGCTTCAAATTTGAGCAAAACGCTTTCATTTTTCATTTTTGCACACATTTTTAAATGCCCTGCACGCTTGCTTGCAATTCAATGTAGTTGGTATATTTTTGCAAAAGAAGTTTGAAAAAAAGTTTCTGCAATTATATAAAATAATTTACTTAAGAGGAATAATTGTTTTTTTTTTTTTTTATTTGTTTAAAGCATTAAGCTATTTATTTATTTGTTTTAAAACTTTTTTTTTCATACAAAAAACATTGAGTTATAAATTTTTATAAGGTATGAGCAAGTTGATTCGACCAAATCATCTAGAATTTTTCAAATATTTTTTGCTTGGCAGTATCACTAGATACTGTTAAATATTTGCAAGTTTAAGGCACTTTTCTGTCTCGATTGTTTTTAATTAAGTGATTGCTAAACGAAGAGGCAATGGCACAGACAAATATATAGAAAATATATATATATATATTAACAATGATGTTAGTTATAGATACTATTTAGTTGAGTGGTGGGTTGATTTTGCTTGTTAGAGTCCAGTGTTGTTATTGATTTTGTCTGCTCGACAGCGATAAATTAATTAAAATTAATGAGAATTTTGTTAACTTGAGCATAAGTAGTACACCCACAAAATCAATTTACTGAGTTCCATGATTCTCTTAATATTTTGATGCACAACTAAATACAAATATATGTATGCGTGTGCCTAAATATACTATAACATCATTGCTTAATTAAAACGGACAAGCATCTTGTTCAAAGCTATGACTTTGAAGTGTAATTAAAGAGATTTTTCGTTTGAATGATTGTGCTTAAACAAATACATATTGTTCTTGCTTTGCTTTCAAAACGATGTAAACTTGGCTTGATATGTATTAAATATATATATATATAGATATTGCTGGATAAACTGACAATAATAAAAGAGTTTAAAGCTTTAGCATTAATCATAACACAAATATTTGACCGAAAATTTAGTAAAAATCTTTGCAGTCTCCACAAAAATGACTTTAAATATGTACATTTAATGTATAATTTACTCTGACGACGGGCAGCACTAAACATTTATGAAGCGCTGAGCTGCATATGCTCAAGTGCTGATGAGCTTGAATGAACCTCTCCAAAATGGCGCGTCATCCATATTTGTGCTATTAAAAAACTCCTGCACTCTCCGAACAATTACGAGATGCCGCTGTGCAACATACTTTGTATGGCATCGTTCAAATATTTGCGCTCTGAACATTAACTGCCTGTCGCTTAATGCTAATGTGTGTGTGTGTGTGTGTGTGTTTGATGTTATATATTTGTTTTTATGTTTAATAACAAGCACTGCACTGGCGCCCGCCAATGTGATAGCCATAACAATATCATCAATTAAGCTATATATTGCATAAAAAAAAAATTCTTCAATTTTTTTCAACTTTCTGTGAAATTTTCATGAAAAAATATCCTTATTCAAGCACTCTGTGAATTCAATAATCAATTACAATACAATATTGGATTATTTACTCATCAATTATTAAAATAATAGTATTATTAAGATAAGTAAAAATTAATTATTGTATTATTAAAACTTGAACTCTATGTTTAGAGAAAACCACAAGCCATATTACAAAAAATACTCACAAAAAAAAAACAATCAACTTAACTTGTTTGGTTGTTGGCATATAAGAAAAAATAGCTTGGTGTCGCTCATTTACGGTTTGCGGTTCTTTAATTAATACCACGCTGATTAATTAGTATTTGTGACAGAAATTCAATATCTTGCTCAGCCCTCCACTTTCCTCGA